>CM057466.1:32555833-33827500 GCA_030035585.1 Dugong dugon | reverse complement strand
TTTAACTACTACTTTGGACTTTTTGGCATATTATTAGTACTTTTTTTTGATAAATCTTTATTTTTGTTTTGCACAGGCAACATCCTCTTTGATTATAGATTACAATGACTCTTTAGCAGTATATCAGAGACAGTGAAAGCAATATACCTTTTAACTAAGGGTACCTTGGTAATTGTCAATATAACAAAACCTGCCTCCCAAAAAACTGTATGTATTTTTCCCCTAAGGGAAAATTTAATGTCTGACACCTTATACAAAATGCAAAAGCAGCAGTGCCCCAAAGGAGAAAAGCAAAAGAAAGCACAAGGGTTTTCATTTCCAAGAACGCTGTCTTTAGAACAATCTGCATCACTCTTTGTGGTTCTCAGAGGTTAGAAACCTTCTAAAGGACCCTTGATTTACCCACATCTTAACATAGCTTTAAATATCTGTTTTATCCTATGTACAACCTTAACAGAAGTAGTTACGTTACCATGTCTGGTACCGATTTTTACACACGTCTGAATTTGCTATTAAATTTCAAGAAGGTTAATATTGCTTTTGTAACCCCGTCATGAGTAATGCATTTTCCCAGTAAACATGGTATAATTTTAAAGGCTCTTCAAGAAGCAGTATTTCTGTGGAAATAGTTGCATTCATTTCTCTATTGTTTATTAACCGTAATATACTGTACTGCTTTAAAAAGAATACACACGTTTATGTAATTAACACTTTTTGTTTTAGGCAAAACCTTGCACATTAAAAACCAAGGGGTTCTTAGAAAACAACATCAATGGGCAACTTCTCAGTGCCAATATTTGCATTCTATTTTAGCCCACCATCAAGTGCACATGGTGAAATATAGCCATAGAGTGACTTAGGGAAGAGAAATTCTGACAGTATTTTTTCTTATTTTATCTTTTAAACTAAACTGAAGGATGAAATTCAAAGGGTGCTTACTACTTGTAATGCGGCAGCATGTGGGGGTCTGTATGAAATTACAGAGGTTCACGGGCTTTAATATGGACACAAAAGGCTCGAAAATAACCCTAAGATTATCTTGTCTCATGGTTTTCAAACTGTGTCCCGCTGAACCTTAGGGTCCTTGGGGATACTCAGAGCTGTGGGGAAAGGGTGGCCAAGTGCCTCCTGGCCCTTTAGTCCACGGCATCTCTGCTGTTATCTGCTCTGAATATTAGCATTCCATGTAAGATTTATTTAAGGGATTCTGTCCGGAGGGGACGAGGTGAAAAACTGAAGTGGTCTGACAAATAAGGGAAGCGGAAGTTTACCCCAAGTCACACTGAGTCAGTGGCAATGTCGATTTTGTAATCCAACCTCTTGTCTCCAAGTCCCGGTTCACTCTACTAACCTACAATAGACTTGCAGTCTTTGCTCTCCCCATATAGTCACGGGTTTTTATGTGCAGGCATCCTAAACTGTATTGCTAAAAGCATACACGGAGACAGCCAGCATTCAAAATCAAGATGCTCACTGAGGGTATAGTACCTATGTAGTAACTATTATTTCGTGGCATGCTGTAGACCAAAATTAAACCTTTTATTTGGCAATATTATTAATTGTGGGTGCATTATGGTTGCCATTAGGTAAAATATTGATTTATCTATTACCTAGGAAAGTAACATTTAGGATTATTTTTCACAGTGGAAAAAAATTAATTAGGATTTAAATCCAAAAGAAAAAAATTAAAGGAAATAAAGCTGAATTAAGATGATAATTTCCCAAAAAATAAAAATAAAAAATGCTAATAAATTCCCAAAGCATGTTTTATGGAACATTATTCCCACAAGTTGTGCCAGGTGAAAATATGACATGGTCCCTAATTTCGGCAAATGTAGTGTGCTATGTCTTTCTCTAGGAAAGTCACACTGAAAATCTGTATTTCAAAAACTCAAAGAAGTTGTGTAATATAGAGTATCCCAAACTGTTTTTCCATAGACCATTCCCCCCGCCGCCAACACACACACACTTTTATTCTTCAGAGCTGATGTTTTGTTGAACACACTTTGGGAAATTCTCTTTTAATCGAACCTTTGCAAAAAAAAAAAAAAAAGAACCCGTAAGGTAGTGTTTGTGTTACTTATGTTAACTTGCTCTGTGTTTACCAGTCCTTCATCCTCATCCTGTGGACAGTAAATCTCATTAAGTCAATCATTCAACAATATCTAAGCTCAATGCTAAGTGCTGTGAATACAGCAGTGAGCATGTTGGTCAGGGCCCTGGCCCGTCCAGAGCTTACAGTCCAGGGGTGACGTCACTGTGGGCGCACTGGTGTTTAGAAGGAGAAATGTGGGGCGTACGTGCAGTATTAGCTGTGTCTGACATTGACAGCTCACCGGGCGGTTTTTGTTTTGTTTTGTTTTTTCCTAATTCTGAAACGAGAGATGAGGGAAAGGGGGAGGGCATGGGGAAGCAAACTACAGGTCCACAAGTTTACGATTTTCTCTTTGGATAGAGATAGCCCGTAATGTTTTCCTGAGCTCTGCTCTGATGTATCAGCAATCAGACCTATGATAGTTCTCTAGTAACCCAAAGATGGGTGTTTAGAAGGGAAGGAGAGGAATGGAAGGAAGGAGGAGACTGAGGGAGGGAGGGAAGGAGGGAAAGAAGGAAGGAAGGAAGGGAGAAAAGGGGAAGGGTGGAAGGAAGGAGGGATGGAAGAGACTGGGAGGAAAGGAGGGAAAGGAGGAAGGAAGGAAAAAAGGAAGGGAGGAAGGGAGGAAATACACTATTCCTGGTTCTTCTGCCTGTTGAGACTCCTTAGCTGCTCATTTTACTCTCCACATAAGAAGATTCCTTTCAGTATCCACTGAAGACCTCATTCAGTCAATAGACTCCGTGTCATCATTGTCTTTCCCATAATTCAGAGTGTCTCTCAATCAGATCCACATCTTGGTGGTAACCATGGGTCCTCCCTCTGTCAAGAAGTATTTTCTCTGATTAGCTATCCAACCTTCTCTCTCAGGCTCTGACCTCCATGCTGGGGAATCTGTGTCTCGTGTGAGTGGTATTGCAGTTCCTGGTTCTCTGGCATCTATCCCATCCCTAGAACACCTATACAAAAAATACGAGGCATGGGCCTGCCAAATGAAGCTCTTGAAAGGTTCAAGAAGAGCCTCGTCTAATGTCTCATTCTCTTGTATAAAGTGAGCGACTTGAGTGGTAACTCCTATATATATATACACCACTTTAAAATAAATATTGTAGGTGACTGGCCTCTGGTCACAGATTTGAGAAGAAGGAAGGTTGCAAAAAATAAAAGAAACAAAGAAGACTTTAGGCCGACTACCATTCCTTAGTTACATTTGCTACCGTTGCCATGTCACCGGAGAATTCTGAGTCATTCGTGAGTGGAAGCCTCTGGGACGTGGCAATGTAGTTTTACTCTTTCCCACTTGATCCTCCACGTAGTCCCCTCGTGAGAGATAAGATCACTGTCAGGACACTGTAAAGAAAAGGACTTAGAAGAGAATTTGGGATTCCCAGTTAAAATTAAGAGCTGTATTTCCTAGTTTTCTGGGGATCGGTTTTCTAATTCATTCACCTCTGTGTCCTTGCCTATTGATATATGCTAGGCCATGCAGTACTTGTCCCTTTTTATTCCTTTTAATTAACTTTTAAAAATCAATTATGATTATTTGTGTGGATTTCCATTCTCCTCATCGAGTTTGTTTGGCATGTTTTTTATTTACACACCGCTACCCACTGAGAATTAACAGCAACAAAAACTATGCAGCCTTCCTTCCCACCTCTTGAACTGGAGAAACAGTTAGCTAATAAGAGGCTAAATGAGCCTTAGAGTATAAAGAAGCTGGAATCCTTAAATTATTTAAATTGAAAAATGGCTGGCTTTACAATCAGAAAAACTCAAGTGGACCGTAAGCCCCTACTTGATTGTTCTGCCTTATCTAGATGATCTTGTAATGACAGCTGGAGTTATCTGCCATCGGCATCACTGTCCACAAAAGCTTCCAGTCTCTCTGCTCCACTCTTCAGCAGCCCTGGGGAGCTGGAGCTGCTTTAGGCAAGAGGGCCCTGGAGGACTGGAAACTTTATTAAAATGCAAAGCTGTCTCTGACGACATAAAAGCGCGGTAAAAAGTGACGGATCTAGGCCACAGAGCCAGAAATTATCTGCAGAATGAAAACCTGAGATTTCATAGAGTGTCACCAGCAGGCCAGGGCCGAATGTAAAATAAATAGGGATGTAAAATGAACAGCAGAGATGGAGAGACGGGAAGATAGGAGCTCCAGCATCAGTGATGCTGCAGATGCCCTATGTGCCCGACTGAACCAAAGAAACCGAACCCACTGCTGTCCAGTCGGTTCCGACTCACGGCGACCCTACAGGACAGAGCAGAGCCTCCCCATAGGCTTTCCAAGGAGCCGCCGGTGGATTCGAACTGCCGACCTTTTGGTGAGCAGCCAAGGGCTTTAACCACTACACCACAAGGGACTATCCCTTGCAAAATTCTGTCGTAGAAAGTAGCCCTGTGGAATGTGCTGGGGAAGTCTAACTAGTCGTTTTCTGCTTTGAAAAGTTAGAGAAGTACCCCAACACACTCCTGATTTTCTCAAAACGCAGCTCATTCTCGGGCTTATCATCCATGAGTTTTCTGAAACTCTTTGTTACCAACGGTATTAACAGTAATAAAATAGTAATAGGAACCCATCACACTTTCACAAGAAGTCTGAAAATAGCTCTTCACTTGCCATGTGACCATGAAGAATCTAATCCTCGGTGTGTATTTTAAGTCGATTTGCACAATTTGATCCATTATACTGTGAAATAACAAACTAAAGATCTTAAGTTTATTTGACATTTTACTCCATTTAACTAAAAGCACTCCATGCCTGTTGCTCACTAATACCCACTACCACTACTGTCAAGTTGATTCTGACTCTTAGCGACCCTATAGGGTCTGCCACATCTTTCTCCCAAGAAATGGCTGGTGCGTTGGACTTGCCAACTTTGTTATCAGTTCAGTGCTTTAACCACTGCGCCACCAAGGCTCCTGTACTCACTAATAAGTCAAAATGTTGAAATAAAAATTGAGGCATTAAAATATAGAACAATTAAGTAATCTGTTTTAAACAAGAAAATTGTGGCAGAATTAAGAACAGGCTCCAGATGATTTCTATTTGAGTGTTCGAAGTTCTTCACAAATTTCTCTTCCTTTAATTTGCATTCAAAATTCTTTACTAGAAAAAAATTACTCTAAGCAGGAAAAATTATAAATTGTATACAAAATAGCTCAGATGTCCTAAAAAAGCAAAGTAGTATTTCCCCTCTTGTACATCACTGTTTTGAAAATATTTTTCAGGAGGGATTTATTCACACCGTCATCCCCCCAACCCTGCCTGTGAGGGACCACCACCCAGCACTTCCCGAGTGCCTTCCGTGTTACTCTCAGCCCTGCTCCCTTCTCCTGTCACAGGTCCCATCTTCAAGCCCCATTTTCCCTTCTGCTCTGGAAGCTAAAAAATAAGTCAGTCAAAGCCTTGGACTAAATTGCCTAACATGGTTTCTCTTTTTATGTACCCAGCAAATTCAGTTGGCAAATGAAAAAGCTAAATGAAGTACCCCATTCCTTCACCCTCGGCGGAAGACATTAAAATTACTGACCACAGTTACCCCACATATCAGGAGAACCCCTCCAAACATATAATACTTCGGGATATATTTTTCCTGAAACTTTTGTATTTACATTTGTCGTGTTTGTAAATTGATTTCTAGTGATAAGATCAACAGAATTAAAACTTGTTTTGTTCTGTTCGCAGTTCAGTGATAGCTTAAGGTCTGACCTTGCAAACAGGCTTACTTTTCCAGTGTAAGGAAATCAGGTCCTCTCTCTCCCCGAAAGGAGATTGGGTCCCTGGAACACCTGAAGCTGCCCCTTTGTTCCCCTCTCGCCTCCATCCGCCATTAGCACGCGCTATTGCAGACGTGCGGCCCAGTGAAGCACCTCTTTGACTTGGAGGTCGGTGTTGCAACACCCCAGCCTTTGCTTCACGGGGACACTCATGTCAAATAACAGTCCCCCATGGTAGTTTTAACTCCATTATGCTGTACTGGGGTACAAGTGAGTAAAGGCAACACTATTACAAGGATAACCTTGAGCTACTTGTAATTCATTTTTCAATATGTTTTCTGCAAACTCTGGGATTTTATTATTAGTTCACATTTCTTGTGACATACCTCAGTCACAACTGATGATAACACACCAGAGTCTTGTGACACTGAGGTTGGCAATCCAGTTGGCAGAGCTGCTAAGTAATAAGAGATTCTTAGGTCCCTGGAGCAAACCCAGGAGCCACGAGGGCACTCTAAACCAGCACTGGCTCTTAGGAATATCTCAGTGTTCAGATGGTAGGACCACATCAGACGGCTCTTCTCTTCCAACCGGGTACCCCTCACACCAGCTTGGTTCAACAAGCCTCGCATTTATGGGGCAGGGCAGGACAGAGTGTGTCTACGTTAAACTAGCATTCAAATAACCCGAAGACACCAAGTATTCTTAACAGCATGAAATCGATTTTATGTACAATGATTAAATTTCTCTTTTTATTAATTGTATTATTGGCAAGTGTTAACTTGGACTTTACATCGAAAACAAAACTGTTTTTGATATTTTCAGTGTTCAAAATGCAATAATTCTCTGGTGAGCTTCTGAAAAGCCCAGTGCTGAAGCTACGCCCCAGACAGATCAAAGCAGAATCGCTGAGGATGAGATCTAGACATCAGTATTTCTTTTTAACTTTATTGTAGGTGAAAGTTTACAGTGTTAATTAGGTTCTCATTCAAAAATTTATATACAGATTGTTTTGTGACGTTGGTTGCAGTCCCCACAGTGTGTCAGCACTCCCCTCTTTCCCTTTTCGGCCCGAGTTCCCCTGTCCATCCATCCATTTTCCCTGTCCCTTCCTGCCTTCCTGTCATTGCTTTTGGGCAGGGGTTGCCCATTTGGTCTCGTGGACATGATGGAACTGAGATGCACATTCCTCACGTGTCTTATTCTTTGTCTTATAGGCTGAAAGGTGGACTTCGGGAGTGGCTTCAGTTCTGAGTTAGTAGGGTGTCCAGGGGCCATAGTCTCCGAGGTACCTCCAGTCTCTGTCAGATCAGTAAGTCTGGTCTTTTTTTTGTGAATTTGAATTTTGTTCTGCATTTTTCTCCTGCTCTATCCGGAATCAGTATTTTTTTAAGCTCCACAGGTAATTCCAATGTGCAGTCCATGTTGAGAACCACTGTTGGAAGGGAAAACAGGGTGGGAGATCAGTATAGGAAGGTATCAGGAAATTGGAGTCATGCAATTATATTTGGTGCCATTTAGATTTGTCAGCCTGATCTGAGAGCTGCCGTGGAAGGCTGGAGATGGGCTAAGGCACTCTTACAGAGCAGCCACCTCCCACCCTGCGTGTTATCCTTGGACCTTTCCAGCTGTGTGGACGGAGGGCTAACAGGGCCACTGACTTCTCCGCGGCTGAGGAATTCTCAGCTCTCTCACAGTCAGGGTGAACGCAGTCCCATGCGGCTTTTTTTTTTTTTCCTCCACTTGCTGTTGAGTCGATTCCAACTTATGGTGACCCTATGTGTGTCAGAGTAGAACTGTGCTCCATAGGTTTTCAATGGCTGACTTTAGGGAAGTAGATCTCCAGGACTTTCTTCTGAGGTACCTCTAGGGAAGCTCAAAACTGACTCAGTAAAACCTTACTCTACTCTTTTCTCTATGGATAGGTAGGAAGTCCTAGACCTACTACAAACTTGCCTAGAATAGACAGATTCAGACCAGAGCTAAAAACATGACCAAGTGTCTGTTGTGAGCAAGGTGTTAACTTCATCCTTATAACAACTCTGTGAGGCAGGTATTAGGTGTGCCCCCATTTTACAGATGGATATACTGAGAAACAGCCACATAAGAAAGCTGCTCAAGGTCACACAGCTGGTGTGTGCCTAAGCCTGGACTTTTAACTCTAAGACAGATGGACAACTGGCCAAGGGTCACCCTCACTATTCATGGACAGCTGTCTGTGTCAAAAGAATCTTCCATTCTTTAGATAGAGAATCAAATTAGTATGCTAATTGTGTGCTTGCTAGTATGTGTAAGCAAGCGTTATACTCACAGACAGAGAAGAGAACTTTAATATTCAGACATCAGTCTGTTTGTCCTCTTTTGAAACATCACGCTAGCTCTCAGAGAATCCAGCATATGCATCGAAACTCACGTTTACATAGCACCTTTTAAAAACAGAGTATGACTCCTTCTTGTAACATTTCTGAACATGAAAATCCTCTGGAATCAGAGGTGATAGAAAAGCAAAAGAAAAAATCACGTTTTGTACGCTCTCCCTATGAAGTCCTGGAGCACAGTGGTGTAACTGGGGCTTGGCATCAACCCCAAACAGCTGGAGCCATCTGTTTCATATTTTGTAAACTTTTTATTGCCCAGAAATTGCTAGCTACCTAAGGAGACAGCGTAAGGTGAGACCAGCCCTCAACCCATGTGAAGAAAGCGGTTGATCTTTCATTTACTCATCAGGCATTGCTTTGTGTCTGTGACGTGCTAGGCACCATTCCTCTGGATCTTTCATTTTCACCTCCGTTCCCAACTTACTGACACTTCTTTACCCTCTTCCTCTCTGGCTCCCGACAGCCCCATTCCTTGTCCCTTGGTAGATGAGGACTGGGCCAAAACCTGCTCTCAGACCCTTCATTCTTTCAGAGGTGAAAGTGGCTGATAACAGCTTTCCAGGGTGATATGCATTTTAACAGGGATCAAGTGCTCTTAGCTGAAAGTAAGATGTCCTTGTGGTGGAACTACCAGCAGTGGTTCCCTGGAGATGGGTGGAACCCTCTCCAGCCTTGCGGCTCACACGGCAGCCTCCTGCTCTCCTGTGCTCGGCTTCTGCCTTTCCCCGTTTCACACCCAGTGCTCAGCACAGCAACTGGCACGGTTGGCCCCCAATACGAGGAAGCCCTGGTTTGAGAAAAACAAGTTGCAGCAATAAAGATGTTCTGACGCACAGACGAACGTAAGATGCTGTATTAGTTTTAAGTCAAACCAGTGTAGGGAGAGGCCAGGAAAGAGAAAGCAGAGGAGGACAATCGAATCCCACCGTTTAACTCTGCTACAAGCCAGTGTCAGTTTCAAGCGGCTTCCAGTTAGCTCTGGGATCTGCAGATCTGGTTTCATTTAGTAGCTCTGTGTCATTTCAGTTTGTTGCTTTTAAGTCTCACTGACATTGGGATAAGGAGTGAATGAATTATTCAAGAAATATTTATTGAACACCTACTGTGTACCAGGAATGTTGCAGAGTGTTGTGGCTATGCCAATATAAAACCCAGTTCCTGCCTCAAGAAGTTAACTGATGTGACTTGAGGAGACTGATGTGCAACCATTAATTAGATAATTCATTATTTAATTGGAGTCGAATTAAGGGCCGCAAAGGAAATGTGCAGGGTACAAAGAAAGCATATAACACAGCAACATGACCTCGTATAGAAGGCAGAGCAAGTCTTCTCCAAAAAAACAAAAAAGTCATTTAAGCTGAGACCTGAAGGATGAGTGGAGTTACCTAGGCGAAGAGAATTCATAAAAGGAGTGGGCATTTCTAGTAAGTACTTTTAACATATGGCACACTAGAACTAACCCTTAGATCGGTCTTCTTGCTGAGAATTATCTTGATTCCTTTTCTTGATATTGTTCGTGTAGAAAATATGCTGAGGTCTTTGCAACAAGCCACCTGTTCAGGGCTCTGAATTCAGGTAAAAGAAAACATTGGCACAGAGAAAGAAATTGTTTCCGTAGATGTCGACAGCTTTATGAGGCACACGCGAGTATATCGTGGCCTCATCCACTACTGTTTCCCTGGGCTCTCACCTTGGTCAGGTAGCATGAACGTCCTTTTGTCATGAATGCCTGTTTGACGTACCCCATTAGGGCACTCTAGGCCAACTTCCACATTCTGAAATGTCCACAGACTAGACTTTCTCTATGGCTCTATCCTGAAGCCTTGTGGGAAAGAGGAAAAGTTAGGGAAAAGGAAATGAGTCAAGGGACTGAGAAAAAAGTAAAAAATAAGAACAAAGAGAGCCCTGTCTGGGTAGGGATACTTTAACCCCACACCCCCACCCTACCCTTCTTTTATACTGAGCCATTAGTTTGTAAATTCGTAGAGAAAAGACATCCCAAGCTCATCGTGCTATTTTATACATCACCATCCCTGAGCCCCCTTCTTCAGCAAATTAAATTGTTTTTCCTAAAACCTCAGCTCTGGCATCTCATCCTCTCACCCCACTAACCCAAGTAATTTAGATACCCCTCCTTGGTGCTCTTGTAACATGCTACACTTTTACTAGATCTTACCACAGTTATGTTATAATAATGATTTACTTGTCTGACTCATCTACTTTTTGCTGGAGTAAGCTCCTTAAAGGTAAGGCTCATGTTTTAATCATTCTTGTACCCCTCGTCCCTGGCAGAGTCCTTAAAGAATCAGTTGAATGAATCAACGTGCATGATGGTTACTTTTCCTTTGTCAGTCTCTAGAGACACATGAAGACTCAGATTTTGCATATCTAGTAAACAAGGCTGGTTTTGTATATAGGAAACTTTTGACGCATGCCAGTGTGAAATTTCTCTCCATTTATAGACAAGCCTGTTTTAGTTACCTCAACTACTCTATTGCTCTACAGTCTTCCTTGGAAAACATCTTAAGAATTAAATAGACCGGTATACATGGTCCCGTGGACTAATATATTTGTCAGGAATGGTGGGTTTTGATGTTCAGCACTGTATGGGATACAACCATATACTTAGTTCTGAGCTTTTAGTCAGTGAATTTTAAATAACTTCCATGTTTGACATTAGAAATGATGTAATTTCCAGGCTAGAAGCAAGTAAATAATAAATTATGCCTAGCAGAATATTTGTTAATTAGGAAGCACTTAAATATTCATTTAATGAAAAAGGAAAGGATAGTTTAATAAAGGAATAATTGAAAACATAGATAGATATAGTATAATCAATGGAAATCATCAAGCCACAATTTAGAAGAAGAACTTATCATTGCTAAAAATGACAAAGCAATCAAACATAAAATAAAAGCTACTGGAAGATCATATTTTCCAACCAGACTTGGCCACAATATCATTCAGTTAGTCGGTGAAAAAGAAAAAACTGTTTTAAACAAATACTAACCTGGAGGAGGTAGAAGTTTGAGATATGAGGAGAAAGTATCATAAACGTTCGAGAAATCCCCTTCCCATACTGCCCGGTCTCCACTCTCACTGCCCCTCCACCACGCACACTGTCATCATCATCACATGCACACAAGTCACGGTTGTCTTGTCTACGTGCTGTTCCTGAAATAACCCTGATTTGAAAAAGAGGAAGTTAGAGGAGGTACCAGGAAAAGGGAAAGTTCCCTCCAGCCAAAATTCCCCTCCTTCCTTCTCTGCCTACCATTCTTCAAGACAGGCTACCTCTTCTCTGAAAACCTTTTTGACTCGCTGTAGTCCCAGACGTTTGCCCCTTGCCCTGCCCTCTCCCTGCAGATCGCCTCTTTTCTTCTTTTGCACGTATTTCACCACCTTTTATTATAGTTAGTTGTCTACATCTGTTCCTCCTCTAGAATACCAACCCTGAGTCGATTCCAACTGTAGAAGAAGACCTTTATATTCCAAGGATCCCTGGTGGTGCAGTGGTTAAATGCTCGTCTGCTAACCAAAAGGTCAGCAGTTCAAATCCGCCAGCCACTCGCTGGAAACCCTATGGGGCAGTTCTACTCTGTCCTATAGGGTCTCTGTGAGTTGGAATCGACTTGACGGCCACTGATTTGTTTTGTTTTTTTGTATTCCACGCTCCCTCTCTACCTTTTCCATTCGTTGCCCAGAAAAAAATAGGAACTCAGAAACTGTTTGTTGGATGGAAGGAAGGGAAGAAGGAGAAGAAAAAAAAGAAGTTTATTCCTGGAGAAAAGACCGTTTGTCTGCTTTCTTCAAAAAATGTTTTCTCTTTCTAAAATCAGGAAGCACTCTTTTGCTTTTTTTTCCCTTTTCCTTCTTTGGTGTTGGGATATGTGTCCTTGAACACCTTACTTTGGCAAACAGCCCAAATCCCATCTCCAACCAGCTGAGTCATTTTCAGTTTCTTTGTGGTTCATTCATGCTTTTCCCCTTTATTGACACATTAACATTTCATGGTGAGTGGGTTCTGCTCAGCTGGCAACCCCTCAGCCCCACACCTCTAAGCTGTGATCACCTCCCTAGTTCCCAGCTGTCTGTCTCTCGGGAAGTTGCCCATCTTCACCACCAGCATGCAGCAGGCAGGGGAACTGTTGTTTACTGTTGCCATCCCTGAGTTTTGATAATTCACAACGTGAGCAAACTCAAAGAATGAGAGACCTCTGCTAGGGGCTAACTTCTCTCTTTTTTTTTTCTGAAAGAATTCAGTTTGTTTTAAGAAAATGAGAGAAATAAAGATAAGGAAGGAACTGGGCAGGTCTAATATCTACTTAACTTGGCATCCCATCAAAATCCTTCATCTTTTTATGTTTCGCTAATACCTGTACCTCTCTCCCTCCATGGCTTCTGAGGCACTCATCGCCATACTGACTCCCAGTGTGTTTCCAGTTCAATCTTCTTTTTAGGTCATTAATTTGCACCTCAACCTCAAATATAGCAATAATCTGTGAGAAAATTTAGTAATTAACAACCTAGCATCCCTAAAGCATGGCATACAAGTGTTGTTGTTTATTGACTTCCAAAAGGAGATCACAAAAAAAAAAAAAAAAACTGTTCCAAGGCTAACGTTTCAGGATTTTGCTTTGTGCCTTGGACCCTTAGTAGGCGCTCAGCACTCCCTGCTGACGCTCTGATTGGTTTTAGTAGCTCCTTGTTATTTCCAAAAAGACAGCGTTTTTCAGACTTCTCTGATCAACAAATGAAACGTACGTTTTCTTAAAGCCGTGGAAATAGAATAATTCATATCGCGAGGTTATTTATTACCAGCCAGACCCTCATCTTGCTCTACGGGGCTCTGATAATCACCTGTTTCCGAAGCCATTAGCCTTCTGTATGTTGTGAAGCACTCCTGACTGCAACATGTCCGTGTCTTTGTGTTCTGAGGGGAGGGATGGTGTGTACTGAAGTGACAGACCTCTGTTGACCAAGTAAGAAAGACTTTGATGCACAAATAGCACATTAAACTGTGTTTATTTGATAGTGTTGAAATTAAACAGTGTGTGGAATCCCTGCCCAGGTATGGGAAAGTATAAAACCTTTGAGAATGTGTACATTAATTCAGATACTTAACTGAAACACAGACACATAAGAAAAACACACATTGAACGAACGTAATAATCAAGGCTCAGGCACTTACAGGAGGACAGCGGGAGCTGGATTTAACTTATTGATTTTAGAACCACCGTTTTAAAAAAAAGAAAGAGAGTGATGAAATATTGCTTTTACTGTTTTCAGATAATAATGACTGTAGTTGCAAATTATAAAATTTAATTAGCTATATAAATGCCAGGAGAACAAATAGTGTGCTATTGTCTTGATATCTTTCCAGAAATTAGTCTTTTAAAATAAATTTGCCGTATTAATCATCTAAAAATATTTTTGATCACTGAATTAATAGTTTGCGGCCTGTTTTCAGGTACTCATTGCCATAGGTGATTGCTTCTTAATTACTACATGGGCTCTTTCTATTCACTCATATTAATTCATGTTTTCTGGCACAGTCCCAAAAGGCAGCCTGGCCCTATATCTTCTAATTACTTCTATAATTGAATTTGCCCACTTTTTCTAACCTATTTTTTAAACTGACTGTGTTTGTTCATGGTTTATTGTGCCTCTTTGTGTCAGTTCTCTGCAAGCAGAATGTACATTGATTCTTTCCTCGTTTCTCATTAATTTTCAAGAGCTTTGCTGCATGTCTGTTTTTTCAGTCTGTCAGAGCTATTGCTAGACCAAAAAAAAAAAAAAAGACTTATTATTAAAGCTTAGGTAAAATAGACTGAAGTTAATTAATTCATTAGTAACTCTAAGCCAATTACTGAAGCCTTCTCTTATTTATATACTTGTTAACAAGACGGAAATGAGAAAGGCCAATTACAAGCACATGTCCTTCAGAAGTTAGGCAAACCCAGAGCTTTTGCATTTATTGACACTTCTCCAGAAAAATATTGGTTTCTATATCAGACATGTGAAATCGTATTTAAAAAATGTTGGCTCTATTCCATTCTGTCCGTTAACAAATTTTAAGCCACTCCCCACTCCAGTCCAGATATCTTTAATATGTCTGATATCACTGAATTCTTCTAAAACCTTTCCAAGGAGTATTGCTTAGTCTCAGAGCAATTTAAAAAAATAAACAATGTTTGGCTGATTTGCTGGTTTTCATTATTCTCTTCTTATCCAAGCTATTGAGCTTTAATTCATGAAATGGACAACCAGGTCTCACACACAATATTACCTTTTAGAACATGTTCTACTTGATTTTTATTTAATATATTAAAGCTTTGCAACACACGAAAAGTTTGCTTTTCCCAGATTTTTCCCGGTGACCAGTATAAAAACATTTAACCGCCTCATCCACACAGAGCACATACGATGTGTTCCTTCCCCTTTCCTGCTTCATAAATGTTTTGTTAATTTGGCAGGAGTCGGGAGAGACAGGAACAGGCGATTGATTAGTTTTCTGTACGTCTATAGTCTCCTGATATGTCTGTGTCAGCATGCGGCCAGCAAACCAACAAAGAGTTGATTGACTCTAAGGTTTCAGTAAATTGACTGGCTATTTGACTGAATTAAAACTAAATTGAGTTATGTTTTTTTCCTTTTTTTAAAAAACATCACGTTGACATGGATTGCCATAGTTAAATGATACCAAAATAGTGTCAGGGTTGCTGGCTATCTAACTTCATAGTTTTTCCTCAGTCCCAAGTATACTAAAATGTAATCAGGTATTTTATATGGTAATAATGACAATCACGGCATCATACTGTGAGAAAGAACCTCAGCACATGAGTTAGTCCAGGACCTTGATTCTTGGAAAATGGAAGTCACAAAATTTAAGAATGTATAATATCCTCTATATCAGAAATTAATCGTTTCTCCCCTCTGAATTTCCGCACCCCCTTATTTATAACTCCTTTATGGAACTTTTCACTTTCTACCCTGCATTCTGATAACTTGTATCTTTGTCTCTGCTGAATTATTAGACAAATGGAGGACAAGAACTGTGTTTCATGCATTTGGTAGCCCCAGCACTTAGCACAATGCCTAGCAAATCGTAGGCCCTCAATAAATATATGTCAAAAAAATTAGGGATGCGGAGTCCATAATCTGTCTTTAACTTGTTCAGTGCCTAACCTCCCTCACAGCTTGGCTAACTTTTGCTTGGAAAAAAAGAAAAAGTCTTTTGCTTGAAATCAGTTAATGTACCTGAATTTTCTGTGGCAATTGCAATAAATTGGTAACAAATGTTCCCTTATTAATTCATTATGTAGGCTTCTCTGCTCCAGGATTAAAAATCTATACTAATTTTTCCTCAGATGAACTGTTTTTCATCCCTTTAATTATGATGCGACTATTTTTTTTAATTTTTTATGGCTTTACCAACCTCAGGTCTGTTACTTGGCACCAAGACCCCACAGCCCCTTGTTCATCTTCCCACTTCTGTTTGCCGTGTGGTATTCGTATTTTCAAAAACACCTGTGTGAATCAGAACCAGCTTTCCTGAATCCCTTTATTCCTCAGGATTTTTACGCGTCGATTCTTTCCTGCCACTGCTTCAATGAAGTTGGCTTTTCTTGACCCAACAGTTGTGTATTGCCTCTGCCTTTCTTTCTTCCTTCTTTCTTTCTTTCCCTCCCTTTTTTTTTCTTTAAATAAGGTATTTTATAAAATACATCATCTATTAATAGACTTTTTTTTTTTAATGCATCATCACGGGGCCAGCACATGTGTCAGCCGGCTGTGTCAGCTCTAAGTTGAGATGCCGCTTGGACCGTCTCTCGCCCTGTGTCCGGGCCTCGATGAGCTTCCTTACGTTGCATCACTTAAGGTCTACTTATTTCCAGTTTTTTTAAATTTTATTTTGTAAAATATGTCTTCTAATGACACCAGCACTTCCTACGTTTATAATGAGTTCCCTGTGTGCAAGCGTCCTCAGAGGTACCATTGCGTTTGTTTCGTCCGGGTCACGTCTCAGGCAGATGAAGAAACTAAAATTCAGAGATGCTAACTGGCTTGCCCGAGGCCACACACCTAGTTTTGATTTCGGTTTTGAAATTCTTGACTTATTCGCCTCCCTGCAAGAAAGAAATCCAGGGGGCCATCTTTAGCTGATTCTTACACTCCGTGTGAGAAAACTCCCTCACAGACTCCCCAAACAGCTGGATTGTTGCCAGCTGAGTGATTTTTCCAGTAACTGTGTAGATGAGGAGCCCTGGTTGCATAGTGGTTAAAGCTGTCAACTGCTAACCGAAAGGTCGGCAGTTCGAAACCACCAGGGCTCTGCAGGAGAAGGATGTGGCAGTCTGCTTCCGTGGAGATTTACAGCCTTGGAAACCCTATGGGGTCGCTATGAGTCGGAATCAACTTGACGGCCGTGGATTTGGCTAACAGTTTTGGCAGCACACTGGTTAAGAGCTTGGCTGCTAACCAAAATGTTGGCAGTGCAAATCCACCAGCTGCTCCTTGGAAACCCTGTGGGGCAGTTCTCCTCTGACATACAGGGTTGCTGTGAGTCAGAATCGACTCGGTGACAGTGAGTTTAGGTTTTTGACAGGTTATATAGATGATTCTAAGGAAGGAAGTGTGCTCGAGTGCAGTGCTTCTCAAGCTTGAACGTGCAGACAGATCACCTGGGGACCCTGGGGACACGCAGAGTCTTACTCAGCACGTCTGCATTTCTAAGGAGCTCCCAGGTGAGGTGGGTGTATGCTGCCAGTCCACAAACCTCCCTTGGAGTAGTTGGGTCCGGTGGGCAGAGCTAGACTTCGGAGCTGGAGAGAATTCATTCAAGTCCTGGCTCTTCTGTTCACTGACCGGGACCTTGGACAAGGTGCTTCGTCTCTCTGTGCCTCAGTTTCTTCATCCTTAAAATGAAGGTGCTGATATGTATCTCACTCTTTTAAAACCAGATGGCTGTAGGGAATTTACTTTCAGTAAACGGGCCTGCTTCCATTCCACACTTCTGCCGGATTAATTTTCCTAAAGCCTCTTTCCACTCAAACTCTCAGTGAGTCCCCCAGCCTGGTGAATTACATGCAGACTTTGAGAATACAGCCACAAATCACCTTTCTCTCCCAGCCTGTTGTACACCGACTGCCGTGGAGAGATTGTAACTCACAGCGACCTATAGGACAGAGTCGAAGTGCCCCATAGGGTTTCCAAGGCTGTAATCTTTACGTAAGCAGATTGCCACATCTTTCTCCCATGAAGTGGCTGGTGGGTTCAAACCACCGTGCCACCAGGGCTACTTATAGTCAGACAGTCCTGGGTTTAAGTCCATACTGTCACTTGCTAGTGGTTTGACCTTGACCACATTACTTAACTTCTCCAAACTATAGTGAACTCAGAAGCTGGATTTGGGTGTTTTTCACTTTCTTCTTTACATTCGTGTGTATTTTGTATTTTTAAATGAAGAGTATATCATTTCTAGAGCCCAGAAACACTAATAAAGTTATCATGGGTGGGGGAGTAACTCTAAATGTCCCAAGTCCCCACTTTTGTAAGATGAATTTATATACATGTATGTATGGCTTGACTACAAGCCCTGGTGGTGCAGTGGTTAAGCGCTTGGCTGCTAACCAGGTCAGCGGTTCAAACTCACAGCCTCTCTGAGGGAGAAAGATGCGGCAGTCTGCTTCTGTAAAGATTTACAGCCTTAGAAACCCTGCGGGGCAGTTCTACTCTGTCCTACGGGGTTGCTTTAAGTTGGAATCGACCACACGGCAGTAGGTATTGCTTGACTGTTCAGGGCCCTTGTGGATTTAAATGTTTTGTTTATTTTAGTAATTGTTAAGAACCAGACCTTTTTTTTTTTTAATACTTAGCAATTAATCTAAAAAAAAAAACAACAACAACCAAATATATTCAATAAACTATCGCCATTCAGTTTAACCTTCTGGGATGTAAAACTAATTTTTTTTTAAATAACTAGAAATTAAATGTTACCAGTGTAATGAAAGTTGGTCAGCCTGGACGTGGTGCGAGACATGGTCCGAGCAGCATCTCAGCTTCGAGCTGACAGAGCCAGAGTCACGGCTGTAGCCAGCGTGTTTTGTTGATGTGAGTAAAGAGGGCTCTTAAAAGGGAAATAGAAAATGGGGCAAATCTTGTTTTAATCAGGGAGTATATGGAAAGAAAATTAAATGCCTATATTAAAAGCTATTCTTTCAGACTACCAATAACGTTTTTTCTCGGCCTCAAGAGACCATTGTAAAACAACGGCTCACAGTGCATTTAGAGTAGGAACTGAAATTGTGAACTGTGCACATAGAACCCTATGCACGAGGAAGTCAATGTTTAAAGCTGCTGTCGCTTCCCTGGGAAAAGAAAAACACTGGGATTCTGAGTCAAGTATGTATGCATTTTCTGTTTTTCTGTCTTGTGGGTCTTTATTGCTAAAAATATTTTTATGAAATCATTCTGTGCTTCTTTAAGCTTCGTGTGGTCTTGTTTGCTCATTCTCAAATCTCAAACCACAACGTAGTTACGGAACATCTTGAGTTATTAAAAGTAGAGAAATTGTGTTTTGCTTGTGGAGTGAACAGCAGGCCAAACAATGTCTTTGGAAACAAAGATCTCATCTGAAAAAAAAAGTTCTTTTTCGCTATAAGCTAGAATGAGGAATGGCTCCAGGACAAAGAGACAAAAATTGTCACTTGAAAACTGTAACTTCAAAACTGTGTACATAGCTGAAAATAGAGTAGAAATGACTTGTTTTTCTTGACTCAGTTAACCAGTATCGGCCATCCTATTGGATGATCAGATTTTGAAAAGTCACCTTGGGATTTAAATTACCCATCTGCAGCATACCATTGATCAATTTACAATGACAAGATATATTTAATTTTGCTTCATATGGCATGAGCACAGACTGAGACACTCTCTTAAGGCATCAAGAGCATAGACTTCAAGTCTAGATAAATCTTGGATCTGTCACTTGCTAAGCGTGTGATCTTGGGTAACTTAGCCTCATGAAGTCTCAGTTTCCTCATCTGTAATATGGGGGTTACATCATATTTCACCGGTTAGGAGGCACATTCTTTTACATTTTAATATCTCGGATATTAGACTACATCTGACACTGGTGTGTCTTTGTTTAACTGGTAGCACTTTTTTCTTTCTGTCTTACAATTAGCACATAAGCTGATCGTAGAATTTACGATCTACAGCATCTGAGATTCAATTAAATAATTAATATCTAACTCGTAGAGTTGTTTTGAGATATAAATAAAACAATGCAAAAAAAAATGCATGTATAACCTATACCATGAGCCTGGTTGACAGAAGACACTTGGCAAAAAATACCCGTTAATGTTGTATAGCATGGTTTTTGTAAACCCTAGCAGTTTCCTGTCTTCTAGTCATTATTTACATCTGCCAACACTGGTGGGTGGTTTCTTTGTAAAATCCTTGTGTTAGAACAGTCTGTCTACTGAGTGGCTCATCAAATTTCCTCTAATGTCTCTGACAGCAAGATATTGACCCTAAGGGCTTAAATTTAAAACATGGTCAAGATAAAGGTTTTGTGAAAGTCCAGAGTGATTTGTCAGATTGAGTTGTCTGCAGGCAAAAAGAAGAGTAAGTACTGAGGGTGCTTCAACAGCACATGGCTGATGGTAAGCACCCCAGCAGTGTGTCCAGAGACAGAGGGTGCATCAAGTGGTTAAGAACATAGATGCTGGAGCCAACTGGCTGGGTTCAAATCCTGTCTCTTCCCCTTCCAAGCTGTGTAACCTTGGGCAAGTTACTTAACCTCTCTGTGGCCTCTGTATCCTCATAGGGTTGTTGTGAGAGTTAAATGAGCTAGTATACCTAGTGGTGCAGTCGTTAAGAGCTGTGGCTGCTATTCGAAAGGTCGGTGGTTCAAGTCCACCAGCCGCTCCTTGGAAACCCTAATGAAGCAGTTCTACCCTGTCCTATAGGGTCACTATGAGTCAGAATCAACTGGATGGCAGTGGGTTAATATATGGGAGTGGGTTGATATACGTAAAGCACTTTTGCATAGAAGGTGCTGTACAAGCTTGCTATTATTGTTGAAAATGCACCATTCTTATGTTTAAGTTCCTAAAAAGAGCCTGAGTTTTCTGAAGCTGAAAGGGAAAATTCCAGTCAATTTCCTTTTCAAGCAAGTGATTGTTATAATTCTGTTAAAGTCTTGCACTGGATGAAACACAGCCTGCAAACACTGTCTTTGAGGTATTTGTGATCATGTGACCTAGCTGATAGAACTCGTTTATATAGCAGCAAATGTGATTGGAAACAAACAAAATATCAGATAAGCCTGATGTTGCTTCCATGTACACGAGGGTGTCTGTATAATATTACCTTGCTGTGACTCAGAATTCTGTATAATGTAGGTCTGCCTGTAACTAGGTCATTTTTACTAGGAATTTCAGAACACTCTCCTTCTAACACTTGTAACCAGTGTTGCTCATATGTCTTTTAAGTTGTGAATATGGCTGTTGTGCTTAGAACAGCTGTGGCCACCAAGCGTGTATCTCTAAGTATTGAAGGTGTGTGTGGCTTTTAACTTGATGATCACTCCTTTTACATACAGAGAGTGAATGCTGAAATCAAATAAAGCTCACCTACAGTTAATCATTATTTGCTAGGTGGTGGTTATGTGGTATTCACATGAACGATTATAACCAGTATTATTTTTTCATAATGAAAGCACAGTTTTAGCTTTTCTCTTCTTTCTTTGTTTTTACTGTGTTCACGCTCTAACGTCTATACTCAATATCATCATCAAGAGAATATAGCACAATAATGTTGACACATTGATGTCTGTCCCAACAACTTGGCTCCAAAACCCAGGTTTATCACTCAGCTAACCCCCAAACCTCCAGTAAGATTCTTTCTTGCTCATGTCACAGTCTGATAAGGGCTGGGTGGCCCTCCTCTATCTCATAGCTATGCCAGCTAATGCGTGTCTTCCAAGGTCATCCCAGTAGGGAAAGCAGGACTTGGAGGGACTCTTTAGGAGTCAGGACTGGAAAAGGCTTATGTCATTTCTATCCAATTCCATTGGCTAAGACTCAGTCACATGGCCCTGGTCAAATTGCAAAGAAGCCTGGGGTATATCATCTTCCTACATACCCAGGAAGAGGAAATAGTGTAATGAATACATAACATTTTCTCTGCCACAACAGTACTAGATATGTAACCTTGGGCAAGTTACAAGCCTCAGTTGTTTTTCATTTGCAGAGTGGGGATAATGATACATATCTTGCAGGGCTGCTGAGAGGATTAAATGAGGAAAGGCATGTAAAGCAGTTCTGCAGCCTTGTTTTTCCCCTGTGCATAGAAAAATAGTCCAGATGAAGTTCTGAGTCCTCTGTAGCCGGGCAAGCCTGGAGTATGGTGGGAACTCATCCCAAAGAACAGTCTCATGAAACAAACCCAGACGAGCATGCCATAAAGTGCCCTCAGGGCATCCACATACATCTAGACAAACCAAGGAATTTGGAGCGTGGTGTTTTACAGGAACAACTTTAAAACAGAACTACATCTGCAGTAGCAGAACTGAAACAAATATACGATTAGCTTTTTCTAATCTGTCAAAATAAATTTACTTGAAATTGTGAGCAGGATAAACTCTCTAAGTTCTAGTCTCTACTTCTTTCTCCCAACACATGTTAGGATTCTACCTAATGATTTGGACAGATATAGGAAGTAGTTCATGGCTCAACAGGCCTCTGTTACTTTCAATATATTTTAGGACTCCTTTGTTATTTTTCTGAAATGGTATCTTCCTTACCGTTAATTTTCATAAAAACAATTGAGAACAGTGTTTTCATAATCCATATCATACTGAGACAGGTTACAGCATAGACTTAGCATATCAGTTCAGAGTATTGGCTCTGGGACCAGAGTATGTTTGCTTGAATACAGGTTTCATCATGTCCAAGCTGTCTAACTTTGGGCAGATTACTACTGTGTTTCTTCATTTGTCCAATAGGGAGGTTAAGAGTGCTACCCCATAAACTTGTTGTGAGGATTAAATAATTTAATATATGTAACGGACACACGTTAAGAACTCAGTTCTCTACCAAGCACCTCAAAAGTGAGGGCAAGGAGGCGGGGCCAAGATGGCGGATTAGTCAGACGCTTCCGGTGGACCCTCTTACAACAAAGACCCTAAAAAACAAGCGATTCAATTATACATATAAATCTGGGAGCCCTGAACATCAAAGGCAGAGTTGAGGAACTGAACTAAGTGGCAGGGGGAGGGAGAGACAGTTTGGAAGCAGCGAGGAGTTGCCAGACCTGACTCAGTGAGGGCCTGAGCCCTTCAGGCCTGAGCAGCTTGGGGGTGAGCAGTGAGGCAGGCAAGCGGCAGTGCTCGGGGGGGCACGTTTTCTGCACCAGGAGAGACCCAGCACCAGAGAGTCTACATGGCCACCCAGAACCAGTGAGAAGCAGCCCTGGGTTGGCAAAAGATAAGTACTTGCATACAGCTTACCGTGCAGATCAAAAACACCCCTATTAGGGAAAAACTTCTCTCCCATTTACCTCCACACTCCCTGCTCTGCACTGGGTCCTGGTCCAGCTTCAGCAATTGCTGAGTCCCCTGGGCCAGAAGTAGGATCCGTCACATGCCGAGAGCCATTCTCCCTGCCTTGGAAAGTGAACAAATTAACAAATGGGAAAAAATAAACTGTCAGTTCCCTTAAGCCAGGAACCCAGGGTAGGTACAGCTCCCTTGCCTAGGCACAGACATAAGGGATCCACGGACTTGGAGTGCCTTTCCCCCTGCATAGACTTGTGTGGGCCCATCTCAACAGCATAGGGACTCATTACCGCATCACAACGGGGTGTATACCAGAACCCTAACCAACGGTTTCAGCGGTGAAGTGGCAGGTTCTTGATATTTGACACTGCTCTGCCATTAAGCAGGGTCTTCATCTACCCACATGAGGCACCTAAGGACTGGTGGCTCCACCCACGCCATGTAGCCACCTGCGAGAGGGGCCCATGAATAAGAGGTGCTCCCTAGTCCTTACAACCAACAGTGTTAGGTGCTCATAGTCCAGCTTCAAAACCAACCCAGCTACGGGCCCTAGGGAACAGGGACATGCCTTCCTCCTGGATGCTCAGGGGCACCCATCAGCCCCCTACCTTGTTCAGAGTGTGTCCCCCTGCTGCAACCAGTTGCCTGTGCCTACACCAGTCACCCTTGCCTGTCTAGGACTGTGAGAACCTACACCACAAATTTGGTGGCTATCTACCTGGGCACCTGAGCTGAATCCATACAGGAGGAGTGGGCAGACTCCTGAGCTCACATACCTAGTAACAGATCTAACCACCTGGTGACCGGACATTAGAGCTTCAAAGGTGCCACTAATCAAACTAGCTCATACAAGCAGCCTATTTGGGCATATCAAAACAAAACAAGAACCTAGGACACAGTAAGTAAACATAAAAGACATAAATGTAATAACTTATCGATGGCTTGCAGACAACAGTCAATATCAAATCACATAAAGAGGCAATCCATGATGGCTTCAGCAAGCTTCCAAAATAAAAAATCTGGAAATTTTCCAGAGGTGGGAAATTTCTTGGAATTACTTGAGGCAGAATACAAAGAATTAATATACAAAACTCTTCAAGAAACTAGGAAGGAAATTAAGCAAAACGCAGAACACGCAATAGAGGAAATTAAAAAGATTAGAGAAGAGCATAATGACAAATTTAACAGGCTGCAAGAACCCATAGAGAGACAGCAATCAGAAATCCAGAAGATAAACAATAAAACTTCAGAATTAGACGACTCAGTAGAAAGTCATAGGAGCAGAATTGAGGCAATGGAAGTCAGAAATAGACTGAAGATAAAGCACTTGACACCAACTTATTTGAGGAAAAATCAGATAAAAGGATTAAGAAACATGAAGAAACCCTAGGAATTATGTGGGACTCTATCAAGAGGAATAACCTACAAGTGATTGGAGTACCAGAACAGGGGGGATAATAGAAAATACAGAGAGAATTGTTGAAGATATGTTGGCAAAAAACTTTCCTGATATCATGAAAGTTGACAAGATATCTATCCAAGATGCTCATCAAACCCCACATACGGTAGATCCCAAAAGAAAGTCACCAAGACATATTATAATCAAACTTGCCAAAACCAAAGATAAAGAGAGAATTTTAAGAGTGGCTAGGAAAAAACAAAAAGTCATCTACAAAGGAGAGTCAATAAGAATAAGCTCGGACTACTCAGTAGAAACTATGCAGAACAAGAAGGCAATGGGATGACATATATAAAGCACTGAAGGAAAAACACTGCCAGCCAAGAATTATATATCTAGCAAAACAGTGTCTCAAATATGATGGTGAAATTAGGGCATTTCCAGATAAACAGAAGTTTAGGGAATTTGCAAAAACCAAACCAAAATTACAAGAAATACTAAAGAGAGTCCTCTGGTTAGAAAATCAGTAACATCAGATAACAACCCAAGGCTGGAACACAGGAGAGAGCAACCAGATATCAACCCAGATAGGGAAGTCACAAAAATAAATCAAAGCTAAAACACTGAAAATAAGGAAACAGAGATGTCAATATGTAAAAGATGACAACATTAAAACAAAAAAGAGGGACTAAAAAATGTAGACATAGAATTTTCATATGGAGAGGAAATCAAGGTGATATAAAGAAATAAAAGAGTGGTATAAACTTAGAAAAACAGGGGTAAATATTAAGTTAACCACAAGGGAAACTAACAATCCTACAAGTCAAAATAACTAGAAAAATGTAAAGACTCAGCAAACACAAAATCAATAGCAATGAAAAAGATGAAAAGAAAATACATAAAGAAGAACGACTCAGCACAGAAAATTAAGTGGAACATAGAAACTGTGAACAACACCCAAAAAAGGCATCAAAATGACAGCACTAAACTCATACCTATCAATAATTACGCTGAATGTAAATAGACTAAATGCACCAATAAAGAGACAGAGAGTAGCAGATTGGATTAAAAAAACACGATCCATCTATATGCTGCCTACAAGAGACACACCTTAGACTTAAAGACACAAACAAACTAAAACTCAAAGGATGGAAAAAAATATATCAAGCAAACAACACTCAAAAAAGGGCAGGAGTGGCAATATTAATTTGTGACAAAATAGACTTTAAAGTAAAACCCACCACAAAAGATAAGGAAGGACACTATATCATAAAGAGTCAATACACCAGAAGGACATAACTATAGTAAATATTTATGCACCCAACAACAGGGCTCCAAAATACATAAAACAAACCCTAACAGCGGTGAAAAGAGAGACAGACAACTCCACAATAATAGTAGGAGACTTCAACACACCACTTTCGGTGAAGGGCAGAACATCCAGAAAGAAGCTCAGCAAAGACACAGAAGAGCTAAATGCTACAATCAACCAACTTGATCTCATAGACATATACCGAACACTCCACCCAACAGCAGCCAAGTACAATTTCTTTTCCAACGCACATGGAACATTCTCCAGAATAGACCACATATTAGGCCATAAAGCATGCCTTAACAAAATCTAAAGCATCGAAATATTACAAAGCATCTTTTCTGACCATAAAGCCATAATAATAGAAATCAACAACAGAAAAAGCAAGGAAGAAAACAAACAAACAAACACATGGAAACTGAACAAGACCTTGCTCAAAAACTACTGGGTTATAGAATAAATAAAGGATGGAATACAGAAATTCATAGACTCAAACGAGCATTAAACACATCCTACCAGAACCTTTGGGACACAGCAAAAGCAGTGCTCAGAGGTCAGTTTATAGCGATAAATGCACACATCCAAAAAGAAGAAAGGGCCATAATCAAAACATTAACCCTACAACTGGAACAAGTAGAAAGAGAGCAGCAAAAGAAGCCCACAAGTGCCTGAAGAAAGGAAATAATAAGTATTAGAGCAGAATTAAATGAAATAGAGAATAGAAAAACAGTTGAAAGAGTTAACAAGACCAAAAGCTGGTTCTCTGAAAAGATCGACCAAATTGATAAACCATTGGCCAAACTGACAAAAGAAAAACAAGAGAGGAAGCAGATAAACAATATAAGAAATGAGATGGGTGATATCACAACAGACCCAACTAAAATGGAAAGAATCATAACAGAATACTATGAAAAATTGTACTCTAACAAATTTGAAAACCTAGAGGAAATGGACAAATTTCTACCTACCTAAACTAACACAAACAGAGGTAGAATAACTAAATAAACCCATAACAAAAGAAGAGATTGAAAAGGTAATTAAAAAAACTCCCAACAAAAAAAAAGCCCTGGCCCAGATGGCTTCACTGGAGAATTCTACCAAACTTTCAGAGAAGAGTTAACACTACTACTACTGAAGGTATTTCAGAGCATAGAGAAGGATGGAATACTCCCAAACTCATTCTATGAAGCCAGCATAACCCTGATACTAAAACCAGGTAAAGAGACCACAAACAAAAGAAAATTACATACCAATATCCCTCATGAACATTGACGCAAAAATCCTCAACAAAATTCTAGCCAATAGAATTCAGCAACGTATCAAACAAATAATTCACCATGATCAAGTGGGATTTATACCACGTATGCAGGGATGGTTCAACATTAGAAAAACAATCAATGTAATCCATTACATAAATAAAACAAAAGACAAGAACATGACCTTATCAATCGATGCAGAAAAGGCATTTGACAAAGTCCAAAATCCATCCATGACAAAAAGTCTCAACAAAATAGGAATAGAAGGGAAATTCCTCAGTATAATTAAGGGTATTTATACAAAGCCAACAGCCAACGTCATCCTAAATGGAGAGACTTTGAAAGCAATCCCCTTGAGAACGGGAACCAGACAAGGATGCCCTTTATCACCACTCTTATTCAACATTGTTCTGGAGGTCCTAGCTGAGCAATTAGGCTAGAAAAAGAAATAAAGGGCATCCAGATTGGTAGGGAAAATGTCAAAGTATCTCTATTTGCAGATGATATGATCTTATACACAAAAAACCCCAAAGAATCCACAAGAAAACTACTGGAACTAATGGAAGATTTCAGCAAAGTTTCAGAATACAAGATAAACATACAAAAATCAGTTGGATTCCTTTACACCAACAAAGAGAACCTCGAAGAGGAAATCACCAAATCAGTACCATTTACAATAGCCCCCAAGAAGATAAAATGCTTAGGAATAAATCTAACCAGAGACGTAAAAAGATCTATACAATGAAACTACAAGACACTACTACAAGAAAACAAAAGAGACCTGCATAAGTGGAAAAACATACTTGCTCATGGATAGATAGACTCAACATTGTGAAAATGTCATTTCTACCCAAAGTGATCTACAGGTACGATGCAATCCCGATCCAGATTCCAAAGGCATTTTTTAATGAGATGGAGAAACAAATCACCAACTTCATACAGAAAGGGAAGAGGCCCTGGATAAGTAAAGCATTACTGAAGAAGAACAAAGTGGGAGGCCTCACACTACCTGATTTTAGAAACTATTATACCACAACAGTAGTCAAAACAGCCTGGTACTGGTACAACAATGAATACATAGACCAATGGAACAGAGTTGAGAATCCAGACATAAATTCATCCACCTGTGAGTAGCTAATATTTGACAAAGGCCCAAAGTCCGTTAATTGGGGAAAAGACAGTCTCTTTAACAAATGGTGCTGGCATAACTGGATATCCATCTGCAAAAAACTGAAACAAGACCCATACCTCACACCATGCACAAAAACTAATTCAAAATGCTTCAAAGACTTAAATATAAAATTGGAAACTATAAAGATCATAGAAGAAAAAATAGGGACAATGCTAGGAGCCCTGATGCATGGCATAAACACAATATGAACAATAAGTAACAATGCACAAGCACCAGAAGAGAGACTAGATAACTGGGAGCTCCTAAAAATCAAGCACTTATGCTCATCAAAAGACTTCACCAAAAAAGTAAAAAGACAACCTACAGACTGGGAAAAAAATTTTGGCTACGACAAATCCAATCAGTGTCTAGTCTCTAAAATCTACAGGATACTGCAAAACCTCAACAAGAAAAAGACAAATAACCCACTTAAAAAATGGGCAAAGGATATGAACAGGCACTTCGCCAAAGAAGATATTCAGGCAGCTAACAGACACATGAAGAAATGCTCATGATCATTAGCCATTAGAGAAATGCAGATCAAAACTACAATGAGATATCATCTCACCCCAACAAGGCTAGTATTAATCCAAAAAATGCAAAATAATAAATGCTGGAGAGGTTGTGGAGGGACTGAAACACTTATACACTGTTGGTTGGAATGTAAAATGGTACAACCACTTTGGAAATCGATTTGATGCTTCCTTAGAAAGCTAGAAATAGAAGTACCATACAATCCAGCTATCCCGCTCCTTGGAATATATCCTAGAGAAATAAGAGCCATCACGTGAATAGATATATGCACACTCACGTTCATTGCAGCACTATTCACAACAGCAAAAAGATGGAAACAACCTAGGTGCCCACCAACGGATGAACAGATAAAGAAATTATGGTATGTTCACACAATGGAATACTACGCAATGATAAAGAACAACGATGAAAGCTTGAAACATCTTATAACATGGAGGAAGCTGGAGGTCATTATGCTGAGTGAATTTACTTAGTCACAGAAGGACAAATATTGTATAAGACCGCTATTATAAGAACTCAAGAAAAGGTTTAAACACAGAAGAAAACATTCTTTGGTGATTATGAGGGTGGGGAAGGAGGGTGAGGGTTACTTACTAACTAGATAGTAGGTAAGAATTATCTTAGGTGAAGGGAAGGACAGTACACACTACAGAGGAAGTCAGCACAACTGGACTAAACAAAAGCTAAGAAGTTTCCTGAATACAATCAAACACTTTGAGGGACAGAGTAGCAAGGAGAGGGATCTGGGGACCATGCTTTCAGGGCACATTTAGGTCAACTGGTATAACAAAGCTTATTAAGAAAATGTTCTGCATCCTACTTTGGTGAGTGGCGTCTGGGGTCTTAAAAGCTTGCAAGCGGCCATCTGAGATACATCAATTGGTTCCAACCACCTGGATTAAAGGAGAATGAATAACACCAAAGACACAAGGAAAGTATTAGCCCAAGAGACAGAAAAGGCCACATAAACCAGAGACTTCATCAGCCTGAGACCAAAAGAACTAGATGGTGCCCGGCTACCACCAATGACCGCCCTGACAGGGAACACAACAGAGAGTCCCAGATGGAGCAGGAGAAAGGTGGGATGCAGAACTCAAATTCTAGCAAGAAGCCCAGACTTAATGGTCTGACTGAGACTGGAGGAACCCCGGAAAGCATGGCCCCTGGATTCTCTATCAGCCCAGAACTATAACAATTTCTGAGGCCAACTCTTCAGACAGAGATTGGACTGTACTGTGGGACATAAAGTGATACCAATGAGGGGTGTGCCTCTTAGCTGAAGTAGACACAAGAGACTAAATGGGCAGCTTCTGTCCAGAGGTGAGATGGGAAGGCAGAGAGGGTTAGGAGCTGGTTGAATGGACATGGGGAATCAGAGATGGAAAGAAGGAGTGTGCTGTCACAGTATGGGGAGAGCAATTAGAGTCACGTAACAATGTATGTATAAATTTTTGTATGGGAAAAAAAAGAGTGAGGGCAAGGGGTAAAGGAGAGAAAGATCCAAGTTACAGCCACTGTTAGCATACAGTGGGATGGAGAATGAGCTAGCACGAAGTAGCTAAATTATCCCTCACTAATCCATGTCCCTGAGCCCCAGTGGCATAGTGATTAAGAGCTTGGCTGCTAACCAAAAGTTCAGCAGTTCAAATCCACCAGCTGCTCCTTGGAAATCCTATGGGGCAGTTCTACTCTGTCCTACAGGGTCACTATGAGTAAGAATCGAACCAATGGCAACAGGTTTGCTTTTTGGCAGTCCACATCCCAACAGTTGAGAAACAATCGCTTAGACCAGTGCTTCTCAAACTTTAATGTGCCTACAAATCACCTAAACATTTTGTTAAAATACAGATTCTGATCCATTAGGTCCAAGGTGCAGGTGCAGATTCTGCGTTTCTAACTGGCTCTGAGGTGATGCTGATGCTGCTGGTCTGCTGACCACGCTTTGAGGAGCAAGGGTTTAGAGAATGCTTCATTCCTAAATGCCACCTAGGCTCTTTCTCCAGGGTGAGAAAACCCTCCAGGGATCTTTCTTTTTATCCAGTCTCTTTTGTCAGTGTCGTCTCGGATCAAGAAAACTTTTGAAAATAAATACTGGTTTGGAGGAAAAAGGCACAGGTAACCTATCTTGACTTGCATCAAGTATTTTTTAATTCTTAAGTATTTGATCATTTTTTTTCCTTTAGAACCCACTAAATTGGCTTCTGCTGTCTGCTTACTAATTACAAAATAAAGGAGATGAGATTTTTTTCTGAAGTAGGCAAAAAGTCTCCATCTTCTTTTCAAATAGGGATGGGATCAGCAAAACCAAGCATCCTGTTGCCAAATGATGACCTTCGCCAAGCAACCATTTCTTTAATTCTAACTTCATGCACATTGCAAGGGAAATGTAAACCGGATGTTTGTGTTCCATTAACACATAAGTCATTGATATTTCTTATAAAAAGATTTTTTATTAGTAAGACACTTCAAACTAGAGATGTTGTTTTGCTACGATCAAAGTTAAAAAAAAAAAAAAATACAGTCAAACAAACCCGTTGCATCGACTCCAACTCATCGCAACCCTGTAGGACTGAGTAGAACTGCCCCACAGGGTTTCCAAGGAGTAGCTGGTGGAGTTGAACTGCCAAACTTTTGGTTAGCCACCAAGTTGTTAACCACTGTGCCATGAGGGCTCCATGCAGTCAAAGTTAGGTCTTAGCAAACAGCTAGGTTGGAGAGCATTCAGATTAGAAAAGTCTGAATTCAAATGACCGTTTTTGACCTTGTGATATTCAGGATAAATTATTTTTAATCTTTTAGTCATTTTTCTTACTGTCTTCTATAGGTGCTTCCTCAGAGAAACTCAGGATATGCAGAGACTTGAACTCCTTGTGTATGTTTTTAAAATATGTCCACAAACAAAATTAAAAAGCGTCATTTCCATTCCATATCCCAAAATCAAGTACCTTGTGACTAATTCTTATTTCTTATTCCACCAAGATTAAAACCAGAGAGAACCTTACAGCAGGGATTGGCAAACTTTTTCTGTAAATGGCCAAATAATAAATATTATAGGCTTCGCGGGTCATGATGATATCTGCCCCAACTACTCAAGTAAAGCAGCCTTAGCCGATAGGTAAGTGAATGGACATGACTATATTCCAGTAAAGCTTTGTTTGCAAGAACAAGCAGCAGGCCTACAGACCTTTTGCTGACCCCTGCCTCAGAGTATCAGAGATCCTCTGCCAATGTGGAAGAAAACATGAGGACATATGGCCCTTGGCAAAGAAGAGGAGAGAAAGCTGCAGGTTTTGGGAATGCCTATTTTGTATTTTCTATTCTAGCCACAGTAATTTTACATGTAGCTTCACTGTGTCTTATTTGCATTTAGATATAATCTGAGTTAGTATGCACATTTTCAGGTCAGCAAGGTGATGGAAACTTTAAAATGGTGCCTCCCATGATCATCCTATGCTTTGTCTTTGGGCTGTTCCTGCATTCTAGAGTGACAGAACCAAAAAAACAAAAACGAAACAACCATCGTCATCGAGTCAATTCCTACTCATAGCGAACCTATAGGACAGAGTAGAACTGCCCCATAGGGTTTCCAAGGAGCAGCTAGTGGATTCAAACTGCCAACCTTCTGGTTAACAGCCGAGCTCTTAAACACTGCACCACCAGGGCTCCAGAATGACAGAAGGAACAGACATTTCCATTTAACAATATGATGTGTGATTTGATTTTTGCCATGAATGTGTCCAAAACATTAAAATTGTTTATGATTTTTAATCCTTTAGAAATGTATCTACATCTATCCTCAAGAATACACATATATATTCCTTTCTATATAATTAATACTTGTAGAGTGCCTACAGGCACTATATGAAGTTTATGTAGAATGAGTCCTGTAGATGAACATTGTCCCCTAGGGACTTACATTCTTCCGTAAGATATACATGCAAAATAACTAGATATCAGAGTGACATACATTCAAGCATTATCCAAAGATTTAAATATATTCCTTGTATATAGGGGAAATTGCTTGGGTCCATATACGTTTATGTATATGTGATTCATGCATCTTCATTTATGGAACTTTGTTGTTGTTGTTAGGTGCCATCAGGTTGGCTCCAACACACAGCGACCCTATACACAACAGAATGAAACACTGCCTAGTCCTGCGCCATCCTCACAGTCATTGTTATGCTTGAGCCCATAGTTGCAGCCACTGTGTCAATCCTTCTCATTGAGGGTCTTCCTCTTTTTTACCAAGCATGATGTCCTTCTCCAGGGACTGATCCCTCTTGATAACATGTCCAAAGTACATGAGATGAAGCCTCGTAATCTTCGCTTCTAAGGAGCATTCTGGCTGTACTTCTTCCAAGACAGATTTGTTCGTTCTTCTGGAAGTCCGTGGTGTATTCAATATTCTTCACCAACACCATAATTCAAACGCATCAATTCTTCTTTGGCCTTCCTTATTCATTGTCCAGCTTTCGCATGCATATGAGGCAACTGGAAATACCATGGCTTAGGTCAAGCTCACCTTAGTCCTCAAGGTGACATCCTTGCTGTCAAACACTTTAAAGAGGTCTTTGCAGCAGATCTGCTCAATGCAATGTATCATTTGATTTCTTGACTGCTTCTTCCATGGGCATTGATTGTGAATCCAAGTAAAATGAAAGACAACTTCAGTATTTTCTTCATTTATCATGATGTTGCTTATTGGTCCAGTTGTGAAAATTTTTGTGTTCTTTATGTTAAGACGTAATCCGTACTGAAGGCTGTAGTCTTTGATCTTCATCAGTAAGGGCTTTAAGTCCTCTTCACTTACAGCAAGCAAGGTTGTGTCATTTTGCATAATGCAGGTTGTTAATGAGTCTTCCTCCAGTCCTGATCCCTCGTTCTTCTTCATATAGTCCAACGTCTCAGATTATTTTCTCAGTGTACAGATTGAATAAGTATGGTGAAAGGATACAGCCCTGATGCACACCTTTCCTGATGTAAAACCATGCAGTATGCCTTTGTTCTGTTCCTTGTTATGGAACCTTAAATGAAACCAAATTAGAGAGTTCTGTATAGGGTCCTAGATTTAAGAGTGTTTAAAAAAGCTTTCACTGAAAGCTTGAAAAGTTGACTATGCTGTAGAAAATATCAATCAGGCACATACTATCTGTTTTGCAACAGTAGCAGAGGTTGTACCCCATAGGGGTTCCAAGGCTGTAAATCTTTACGGAAGCTGACTGCCACATCTTTCTCCTGTGGAATGGCCCATGGGTTTGGACTGCCGACCTTTCTGTTAGTAGCTGAGTGCGTTAACCACTGCGCCACCAGAGCTCCTTATTAAAACATAGACCAGGCTAATTAGTGTCTTCTCATATTAGAACATTGGGCCTCTGGAACCCTGGAACTCTTCCTCCACATGGTTATAAAGGCAGCTGGAGTCAAAGGCCAGCATCCGCTTTAAGTTGTAAGGGAACAGTTGTGTAAGTAGTGAGTGGTCTTATTCAGGATGAAGTGAGCCCACCCCCGGGTGTTGGTATTGGGGTCATTCATCTTCAGCAAAGAATCACGTATTTGGAGGGCCCCAAGACTGGCCTTATATTTAAGATCTAAAAGAAATCCCCGCTCAATTTTATCAATTATAAAATAGGTCGAATTTAGGGGCCAAAAAAAGTGAATCATATGCCTTTAATCAGGCATGTTACCTTAAAGTTCTTTTGTTTAGACAGATTTTCAGAGCTGCTCCCAGCTGTGCTGATACATACGAAAGGCTGGATGACCTGAAATATCAGGTGTACGTGGTTTTAATACTTTTAACAATTTTTAGGCCCAAAGAAGATTCTAAAATCATAATTAAAATACTATTGTTATATTTATAACTATATAGATGTCACTGATTTCTCTAATACACCCATGACCTTCAATATACAAAACTACTTTGACACATACAGTTAATTCTATGGCCACGTGTAATTGTATTGCCTGAAGTAACATTTGAGCTAAATAAGTAAAGCTAGAATCTATCCCACAAATAAAACAACAAAGCATCCCAGATAAATTTTTATCTGGAAGCTAGGATCCACAGTGCTTGAGTTCTGTTCTATAGCTTAGGAGCCCCCATCCTGTTGTAAGATTCTTTGACGTATTTGTTCGGAGTTGGGCAATTTCTCATTTCTTTCTTCTTCTACAGAAATGAAGGGAAGGGCTTTCCACTGTCCCACAAACGTAGTAAAAGAGGATGGAACTAAGTGACTTTTTTCTTCCCAACGCTTAGCAAACTTTAACTAAGGAAATGAAATCCTACGGCATGTCAATGCAGAATAGTGATAATATTAGTAATGATGGTCACGATGATGATAATGATGAATTAGACAATGTAATTCCTTTCTTATTCTGAGTGTGCAAACTGAAGGAAAATGATGAAGTGCCTTATCCAAGATCAGCGGCTCCACAATTAGAACTTGGGCTGTACCTCCCTTCACACTTCTTCTTCAGAGCAGAACAAATATCACTAATGCTCATCCTTACCGGGAGAAAGCCATACTGTCCCATTCAATGGCCAATTAGAATAAATTGCAAATTAGGACAAATATGATAGGCAATACAAAAGTCAAAAGCTCTCTAAAGAAAGGGAACAAAAAAACTGAATAAATAAGCTTAATGGCCCATTGTTTGTGGGGGAAAAAGATGAAATTATCATCAAAATATTCTCTGAACTGAGAATAAGGATAAATTTTCATGTAGAAAGATTTTTACCCCCCCCCCCAAAAAAATGCACCTAGAAAAGTAAGGTTCTTCTATGACAGGTATTATGTTTCAGAAAAGGAGTGTCAGTCTATATCTGATAAGAGATGAAAATTATGCTTTGTGTGACTCAGTAAACTAGTCAGTTAGGATTCTTCATACTAACCCTTGTAGAGGGAATGTCTGTAGCCATGTGAAGGATTTGGACATGAAATCCCTGTCTACATAGGAGAATGCTCTAATTACCCCAGAATCTGCCCCCCAGAGTCTGAATCATTCAAGTGAAAACATGCTTTTTCTTCAAGAGCACTTTTAGGGACCCAGAATAACAGTAAATACTGTGATACTTCTTTTGGCCTGCAAAAAAAAAAAAAGTCTAAATATCAATCTGTAGATGCCAAACCTGTGTTTAAACATTGTGCCAATCTGCCTCGCCCTTCAAAACTCAGGGTGTGATGCTGTTTCCTCACTCAGGGACATTAGCCCAGCAATGCAGAAAAAACAAAAATCTCCATTTGAACAGGGGGTCTTTCGGACAGTCCGCTCTTCCGTTGATTTGTTTTCCCCTGTCCTTCTCTTCTTGTGTTTCCTTATCATAGCTTCGGGTTATTACGTGCAAAGTATTGATGGGCATGGATGGTTTTGGTCGATGGAGAGCTAATGCATCCCTAATCCCACTATTGTTACTGAGTTATGCTTTACTCGGGTCTCTGATGGGGGAAAAGGTGCAAAGCTGTTGATCCTGGTTTTATTTGTCACAAACCCATCCATCAATCAAGCACAAGCATGTCTGAATGCTGAATGACATGTGGGTCTCAGCTGAAAAAATTCGATAACACTGTATTGTCCGGTCTCTCACTTTTTTTTTTTAATAGGAAATACATTTGACTGAAATAGATAAGCATGCAACTACTAAAGACTCCAAGAGAGAGAGTGACATATTGGCACCAAAGGTTCTATATCTTTGGTATTAATGATACTTATGAGTAAATAAAACAGGAGGGACAGCTACAGCTAGAGACCTACAATATCCCTAAGGCTTGGTTACGTCTAAGTACCGTTGCACTACTATTATCTGGATTTTCAAGTATTAATCTGGACATATTTCACAGTTGGCTGCCCTGGTTAAAATGCAAGTAAATCCACAATCGGTGAAGGTGGTGGGGTGAGGAAATCATGTATCACTTGTTTACACTGATCTGAACGATACAGACAGATCCCTTTTTGTTATACATGGTCAGTAAATCCTATGGAAGCTTTTCTTGGTATGTATGAACTCCTAAGTTCATGGCTGTCTTCTCTTGTAAGTGGAAGCATTTCAGGGGAGAAAAAGCTTTAATTATTTTAAACTGGAAATATATATGCATGTCATTTTAACAGTGACTTAACTTATAATTACAGTCTGAAAAATGGTTTCTCTGTGTCCCTTTTATTCTAGTTCCTAAATTAGGTACTTTAATACATTATGAAAGCCTGTCTTTTCAGTTATATACAATTTTCTATTCATAGTTATTTCAAGATAATTGCTTTTGGAAATAGTTAAAACATTAAAAACAACACTTGTATAATATAATTTTAGGGGGAAAATTAATCAACAAATCAGAACATTTTAATAACCATTTTATTTTCTTGTCACAACATTTTACAGAAGACAAATATTTTTAAAATGACCTGAAAAATCCCAAGAAAGATAACAAAGAGACAGTCCGGAATTAGAGAGCATTAAGATGAACGTTTTATAGCCTTGGGTATCACTACACTCTGAAAGTAAGCCATTTTTTCTCTGTCCAGTGACTAGGGGCTAGAAAACTGCAAAAAATCAATGCTTTAAATTTGTTGGGTAAATTACATGTGCTTGGCCGCTCCATTGTATCTGCCCTATATTCTATACAAGATACGTTAGATGGAACTGTCACATAATACGTATACTTCATATTGATTTTTATAGATTTAACAGGACTTGAATTGAACTCCATAAGAAAGCAGGAAGAGAAACTACATCTCTTTCAAGTCCCTAATACCTGAATTATTCTTGAAATGAACTAAATGGTAGCTCCCAATTCTGAGTTCATTCTGGGAGTCAAAAGAAAAATCAAGCCTGGTTCCTAATTCTACGTACCTTCTGTTTTTGCTTCTGTGACTTACATTTCGTCTTAACTTCCCCACCTCTTTAAAAAAATGTTAATTCTTAAAAACTTCCCAGGAGGACCTGTGAACCAGCACATGGGAGCCAACAGAACCCTTGACAGCTCCAAACAGTGATATTTCTGTTTACTGTTCTTTTGGGTTTCCAATGCGCCTTAGTTTTGCCTCATCTGGTGCGATGTTTAGGCTGCTGTGAATTCTGATCCCATTTAAATAAAGTATCTGAGGCTACCATAAAGGTTAATCAAGGGTTCAAAGAGCCCATGGTTATCTAAAGGCAACTTCTCCCAGCCAGACACTAGCTATAAGGCTCTAAAAAGTCATAGTGGGTCCTGAAGTCTTCTTAAAACCAAACAATAGTTTAGCTTAACTAGTAAAAAATAGGTCTTACATGATTTGAAGAAGAAGAAACTATTACAGGGCTTTTAGGCTTGGCTCTGGTTCGTAAACCTGTTACCACTGAGTGGATTTCAACTCATAGCGACCCTATAGGACAGAGTAAAACTGCTGCATAGGGTTTCCAAGGAGCAGCTGGTGGATTCCAAGTGCCAACATTTTGGTTAGCAACCAAGCTCTTAACCATTGTGCCACCAGGGCTCCGGTTCATAGATTACCCTAATTCTACCAAAACATGAGGTATTAGTATAGCAGACAGAGGAGTAGAATAGAATAGTCTAGAAACAGACCCATGTATACTTGGTAATTTGGTATAAGTAAAGTGAGATTTAAAACAAGCAAGGTTGCTCACAGACACTGCTAGCGTGAAGGTAAAATTGGTAAGCCACTTCAGAAGCCAATTTTGCCATGTCTGTGAAAGCCCTGTGGAGTACAGTTCTACTCTGAAATGTGGGATCACCATGAGTCTGGCACCTCTTCCAAGACAGACTTGTTCATTCTTCTGGAAGACCATGGTATATTCAGTATTCTTCACCAACACCATAAGTCAAAGACATCAATTTTTATTTGGTCTTCCTTATTCATTGTCCAGCTTTCCCATGCAGATGAGGCGATCGAAAATACCATGGCTTGAATCAGGCGCACCTTCGTCCTCAAAGTGACATCTTCGTGTTTTAACACTTTAAAGAGGTCTTTTGCAGCAGATTTGCCCAATGCAATATGTAGTTTGACTTCTTGCTGTTTCAATGGGTGTTGATTGTGGATCCAAGTGAAATGAAATCCTTGACAACTTCAGTCTTTTCTCCATTTATCATGATGTTGCTTATTGGTCCAGTTGTGAGGAATTTTGTTTTCTTTATGTTGAGGTGTAATCCATACTGAAGGCTGTAGTCTTTGATCTTCATCAGTAAGGGCTTCAAGTCCTCCTCACTTCAGCAAGCAAGGTTTTGTCATCTGCATATCACAGGTTGTTAATGCGTCTTCCTCCAATCCTAAAGCCACATTCTTCTTCGTATAGTCCAGCTTCTCAGATTATTTGCTCAGCATGCAGGTTGAATAAGTATGATGAAAGGATACAACCCTGATACACACCTTTCCTGATTTTAAACCACCAAATATCCCCTTGTTCTGTTCGAACGACTGCCTCTTGGTCTGTGTACAGGAGCCCTGGTGGCACAGTAGTTAAGTGTTTGGCAGTCAGAATCCACCAGCCGCTCCTTGGAAACCCTGTGGGGCAGTTCTACTCTGTCCTGTAAGGTTGCTATGAGTCAGAATTGACTTCACAACAATGGGTTTAGTTTTTGGTTTGTTTTTTGCTAATGCCTTCAGTGCAGCTTGGATTTCTTCCTTCAGTACCATTGGTTCTTGATCATATGCTACCTGAAATGGTTGAACATCAACCAACACTTTTTGGTACAGTGATTCTGTGTATTCCTTCCATCTTCTTTTGATGCTTCTTGTGTCGTTCAATATTTTGCCCATACAATCATTCAGTATTGCAACTTGAGGCTTGAATTTTTTTTGCAGTTCTTTCAGCTCGAGTAATGCCAAGCGTGTTCTTCCCTTTTGCTTTTCTAACTCCAGGTCTTTGCACATTTCATTATAATACCTTGTGTACTTGAGCTGCCTTTTGAAATTTTCCGTTCAGCTCTTTTGCTTCATCATTTCTTCCATTTGCTTTAGCTATTCCACATTCAAGAGCAAGTTTCAGAGTCTCTTCTGATATCCATTTTGGTCTCCTCTTTCTTTCCTGTCTTTTTAATGACCTTTTGCTTTCTTCATGTATGATGTCCTTCATGTCATCCCTCAACTCATCTGGTCTTCTGCCATTAGCGTTCAATGCATCAATTCTATTCCTGAGATGGTCTCTAAATTCAGGTGGGATATACTCAGGGTCATATTTTGGCTCTCATGGACTTGTTCTAATTTTCTTCAGCTTCAACTTGAACTTGCATATGAGCAATTGATGATCTGTTCTGCAGTTGACCCCTAGCCTTGTTCTGACCTATGATATCAAGCTTCTCCATCATCTCTTTCCACAGATGTAGTTGATTTGATTCCCATTTATTCCATATCTGGAGAGGTCCACGTGTATAGTCACTGTTTATGTTTTTGTAGCAGGGTATTTCCAGTGAATTTTGTCCTTGCAAAATTCTATCATGCAATCTCCAGCATTGTTTCTATCACCAAGCCCATATTTTCCAACTACTGACCTTTCTCCTCTGTTTCTAACTTTTATATTCCAATCATAGGTAATTACCAATGCATCTTGATTGCTTGTTGGATCAATTTCAGACTGCAGAAGTTGGTAAAAATCTTCGATTTCTTCATCTTTGGCATTAGTGTTTGGTGTGTAAATTTGAATAATGGTCCTATCGACTGGTCTTCCTTGTAGGCGTGTAGATATTATCCTATCACTGACAGAGATGTACTTCAGGACAGATCTTGAAGTGTTCTTTTTGAGGATGAATGGGATGCTATTCATCTTCAATTTGTCATTCCTGGCATAGTAGACCATATGATTGTCTGATTCAAAATGGCCAATACCAGTCCATTTCAGCTCACTAATGCCTAGGATATTGATCTTCAAGACTTACATTTCATTTTTGACAACTTCTAAATTTCCTGGATTCATACGTAGTACATTCCACATTCTGATTATCGACGGATGTTTGCAGCTGTTTCCTCTCATTTTGAGTGGTGCCACATCAGCAAATGAAGGTCCTGAAACCTTTACTCCATCCATGTCGTTAAAGTCGACTCTACTTTGAGGAGGAAGCCCTTCCCCAGTGATATTTTGAGTGCCTTCCAACCTGAGGGGCTCATCTTAGCATGACACAAAGGCTAAACCATAAAGGGAATTATTGGCAGCTTTAACCTCATGAAAAAATAACAACGAACTTCTACATAGTAAATAAGACCGTAACAAAAATTAAAAGAAAAATTAGGGAAATAGATAGCAAAGAATTAATATCTTTAATATTCAACAAGCTCTTGAAATAAATTAAAACAAAAAATACATTAATATTCCAGTGGAAAAACTGGCAAGGAACATGAATTGATACATATAAATATAAATGCCTCCAAAAACTGTGCAAAGATGATCAACCTCACTTAATAATTAAAGAAATACAAACTAAAATAGAGACACCAATTTTGCTTTCAGAAAGCAAAAATTTTAAAAGGCAGTAATGCCCAGTACTGGCAGGGTGTTAAGAAGAATCAAGAGCTTTTGGAAGGAGTATGGCTGCAGTATCTCTTAGAAATCTATCAACATGTACATTTAAAATGTGCACATCCTGTACCCCAGCAATTCCACTCACAAAAATGTATCCCAAGGAAATAGTTTACATGTTGCCAGTTATGCATGTAAAAGGATATTCATTGCAACATTTTGTGTTTAAAATTGCACATAAAAAGGGGAGAACTAAATGTCCATCAATAAGGAAATGGTTAAATAGATTCTGATACTTCTAATAAATGAATACTATAAGGTCATTAAGATGGATAATATCAGTATTAAACTTTATTGAGTACCACTATCAAAACTCTGAGTTAGCCAAAGATTACACAGGCCCATAAAACAAACAATAATACACGTAGCTCTGCTCTGTATACGAGACTAAATGGGCACACCAGCCCAGGGGCAAGGATGAGAAGGCAGGAGGGGACAGGAAAGCTGGACGAATGGAAATGGGAAACCCAAGGTCGAGAAGGGGAGAGTGTTGACATGTCATGGGGTTGCCAGCCAGTGTCCCAAAACAATATGTGTATTAATAGTTTAATAAGAAACTAATTTGCTCTATAAACCTTCACCTAAAGCACAATTAAAAAAAAAAAAAACAACTCTTAGTTGAATGCATTATCTCATTCAAACATTACAACAATGTTTTGAGGTAAATATGATTGGAATTCTCCTAGTTTAAAGATGGTACAGCTGAGAGGTTAAGTGGCCCCAAACCACAGCTGTGTCACTCCAAAGCTGAAGCTCTTAGAAGACCTGTATGTATTAACATAGGAAGATGTTAGTGAAGCACAAATGTGAAGAAAATGAAGTTGAATAATGGCATGTACAGTGATTGTATTTATGTAAATAAATGTGAAAGTCTGATTTAAACTCATAGCGACCCCACGTGGCAGAGTAGAACTGCCCCAAAGGGTTTCTCAAACTGTAATCTTCACGGGAGCAGATAGCCAGGTCTTTTCTCCGGCCGAGACACTGAGTGAGTTCAAACCTCCAACCTTTCGGTTAGCAGCTGAACACTTAACCATTGTGACACCTTTGATTGTCTCTTAAAAAACAAACAAACAAAAAAAAAAAACCCATTGCCATCAAGTCTATTCTGACCCATAGCGACCCTATAGGACAGAGTAGAACTGCCCCATAGGGTTTCCAAGGAGCAGCTGGTAGATTCGAACTGCCGGTCTTTTGGTTAGCAGCTGAGCTCTTAGCCACTGTGCCACCAGGGCTCCATGGTGGATGGAATTATGGGTGTTTCTATCTTCTTTTTAATTATTTGTATTTTCTGATGTTCTTTTTTTTTTCAGTAAGTAACACACATTCTACTTGTATAAAATTAATGTAAATAATTTTAGGAGAAAGCCAATGTTGTTGTTGTTATGTGCCGTCGAGTCAGTTCCAACTCATTGTGACCCTACGTACAACAGAACGAAACACTGCCTGGTCCTGCGCCATCCTCACAATCGATGCTATGCTTGAGCCAATTGTTGCAGCCACTCTGTCAGTCCATCTTGTTGAGGGTCTTCCTCTTTTTCGCTGACCCTGTACTTTACCAAGCATGATGTCCTTCTCCAGGGGTTGGTCCCTCCTGATAACATGTCCGAAGTATGTGAGACAAAGTCTTGCCATCCTTGCTTCCAAGGAGCTTTCTGACTGTACTTCTTCCAACACAGATTTGTTTGTTCTTTTGGCAGTCTGTAATATATTCAATATTCTTTTCCAGCACCATAATTCAAAGGCATCAGTTCTTCTTTGGTCTTCCTTATTCATTGCCCAGCTTTCTCATGCATATAAGGCAGTTGAAAACACCATGGCTTGGGTCACGTGCACCTTAATCCTTAAAGTGATATCTTGGCTTTTTAACATTTTAAAGAGGTCTTTTGCAGTAGATATGCCCAATGCAACACGTCATTTGATTTCTTGACTGCTGCTTCCATGGGTGTTGATTGTGGATCCAAGTAAAATGAAATTCTTGACAACTTCAATAGTGTTGAAATTTAGAGCAATGTAAATTTAGCAAAGGTAGTTATTTAAAATGCAGTGTTTTGAAACTTTCTATGGTTTTGCCTGGAGAACCTTCCTGTTGGTAGATGCTGTGTAAGTTAGAATATGAAAAGACAGCTGGCCTTTTTTAAGGATCAAAAATTGGTATAGCAATCTGAGAGATAAAAATTATCTCTTTCTGTGTTCTAATTACTTAAAAGTCCAGGTACTGTTCTAAAGTGCTTTGGAATAAAAGCTTTGGATCAGGTTAATGTCAGTTGCGAGTTTCTTGACAGAAAGGATGAACAAAGCAAAATTACCTTGAACCTATTGTCTCCATTTTTCCACACCATCCTCAGAGATCACACATGTTTTTGTCTGAGCAATGTGCTGATCTGGGAGATCCCTAGTCCAATGGGCTGAGTCTGTCAGATCAATTCAATGGGATTTTCACTTGTCACTTCCAGGGGTACTGTTCCCAAGACAAAATCACCATCACCCACCCACACCCAACGAAACTACGATCCTACCAAACACCCCTGCCACTATTTCTTTTCTTTCTCTAATTATTTTCCTTCTTTACCTTTTTTTGTTTAGTGAAATCAGGTTAAAATGGGTATCAGGAGGAAAATGTGAAGGTACTATAGCAAGATAATATGGTCTTATACTCTCCACTGGGGGGAAAAAAAACCACCACTGCCATGGAGTCAATCCTGACTCATAGCAACCCTGTAGGACAGAGTAGAACTGCCCATAAGGTTTCCTAAATTGTAATCTTTATGGGAGCAGATCGCCAGATCTTTCCCCCTTTCATTAATTATTAACCAAGAAATGATATTAACCAAGAAAAGCCACAAGGCACTTTAAGAACACTGCAAATGGGAGAAATTTCATCTAGTCCCCCAAAAAACCTGTTGCCATCAAGTCAATTCCAACTCATAGTGACCCTATAGGACAGAGTAGAACTGCCCCGTAGGGTTTCCAAGGCTGTAAATCTTTATGGAAGCAGACTGCTACATCTTTCTCCCACAGAGCCGCTGGTGGGTTCTAACAGCCAACCTTTTGGTTAGCAGCCGAGCGCTTAACCACTGTACCAGCAGACCTCCTCTCTCGATTGGCAGATGTGTTAAATGCAGCCCAAAGTAGTCAAGTGAACCTTCCCCCTACCCACACCCCCAGTAATCCTCTAGCTAGAACTGGTTTCTCCTGGTAAGGACGCTGCCCCTCAACCTGAGGGGGCGTGTGTGTAGAATAATACAGAGGCTTTACCCTGGACGTAGCGGTGGGTGCAGGCGAGGGAGGGGCGGAGAGACATGGGTGCGGGCTGGTTATAAATATGTGGGCTTGAACACCAGGGGTCAGAGCCACTTTCTTTTCCCTTAACCACGTTTTCCTGAGAATGATGAGCCAGTAGTTCCAACATTGTAGACACCAAAATGCCACACCCTAAGGAAGGGTCATATCTGTTAGTGAACCTACAGCTTGACTGAAAAGATACCTGGGAGAGGATTGAAGCATGTGTAGATAGCCGCCTCCAGTATGATGTGAGGAAAGAGGTGCTTCCCCTTCTAAAAGATGTCCTCTAGCGACTTGCTGAAGTACCTGATAGGCCCACTCTAAAGAGTCATCACTTTGGGGCCAAGAATTATTTAATTATTCATTATTCAAGAAATGTTTAAGACCTTATCTGCCAAACACGATTTTTGGTGTCCCTTCCCAAACAGAAAGCAATGAATGAACACTAAAAAGTCTCTATGCTCACGGCCCTTACGATTGAAATGCGGCTCAGACAGAAATGAGACAGTTTAAATAGAAAGTGGGGTGAGGGTGTTTGTTAAGCAGTCAGGAGACCCGAAGGCCAGGTGGCAGGCCAAGCTGCAACGGGCAAAGGGGAAGTGAGACGTACAAGGCGATCAGCAGAGGGGTGGGGAAGGCCAAGCTGGAAAGAAGTGGTGAGAGATGATGCTGGAGAGCAAACACGTGCTGGGTGTGAAGGCCCTTCTTATCCTGAGGAGGAATAGGACTCTGGAAGGGTTCTAACCTGGCAAGGGTGAGGGGAGAAGATGTGAGAAGGAGGGTGATACAGAACTGTGTTAGGTTTGTGCTTATATATAATAATAGAAAGGCATCAAGTCAGTAACAGTCATTAGCACAGATGAAGAATTGACTCCAGAAAAGAGGTGGGGGGAGACATTCAGGAATTAATCTCAGAATTAATGTCCTTATTCTAAAACTGTGGAAAACTCAGATCTATAAAATCTTGCTATCAGAGAATTCATAATCTACTTGGGAAGTCAAAATCCTTGCACACAAAAAAATTAGAGCTCATGTGTTAACTGTGAGGTGGGGGTCTCAGTGCAGTGACGACTCCTCTGCTAACTGTGAGGTGGGGTCTCAGTGCAGTGATGGCTCTTGTGTCAGCTGCGAGGTGGGGTCTCTTTGCAGTGACGGCTCCTGTGTTAACTGTGAGGTGGGTGTCTCAGTGCAGTGACGGCTCCTCTGTTAACTGTGAGGTGGGGTCTCGGTGCAGTGACGGCTCCTGTGCTAACTGTGAGGTGGGATCTCAGTGCAGTGACGGCTTCTGTGTTAACAGTGAGGTGGGCTCTCAGTGCAGTGACGGCTCCTGTGTTAACTGTGAGGTGGGGTCTCAGTGCAGTGACAGCTCCTCTGTTAACTGCGAGGTGGGGTATCTTTGCAGTGATGGCTCCTGTGCTAACTGTGAGGTGGGGTCTCTTTGTAGTGACAGCTCAGGGAAGCACATGCTCCAGAGGAGACTGAAGCACTTTGGAAAGGCCTCATGAAGGGAAGGAAGGAAGACTCTCTGGGACAAGTGTCTTGAGGGGAGGAGAATTGTGCTTGAAATCAACAAAAGCTAGTAACAGTAGTTCATGAACCATTAACCAAGACTGTGCTGGGTGCTTTTGATGAATTAGGATCAATAAATACCTAGGAATGACCTGTCCTGAAGGGCCTGACAGTCTAGTTCTGTGGTGGGAAACAAGAAGATGCTGGTCTGATTGGAACAGAAGCTTTGCTGAAAGAATGGTCTAGAGCAGGGGAGTGTGTGTGTGTGTGTGTGTGTGTGTGTGTGTGTGTGTGTGTGTGTGTGTGCTGGGGTGGGGGCTGGGAACAACTTGAGGGTCCTTGGGAAGATAGATGGGTAGAGACCAATGAGAAAGTTGAGGCAACCTCGACCGATTTCATAGTGTTTGTCCTCCTGATCCAAACACACACATACGCACACGTACACACACATACACGTACACATACACACATGCACATACATGTACACACACGTACACATACACATATACACGCTACACACATAGTACACACACACATGCACACACATACACATGAACATCCACACACATACATGTACATACACACACATGCACACATGCACATGTACACAGTACACACGTACAAACACACATGCACATACACACACTACACACAGTACACATACACATGCACACACATGAAAGTACACATGCCTACATGCACACACGCACATATACACACATGCACATACACACACTACACACGTAGCACACATGCACACACATACACATGAACATACACACACATACATGTACATACACACACACATGCACACGGGCACATACACACACTACACACGTAGCGCACATATGCACACATATACACATGCACATACGCACACACATAAACATACACATACATACACGCACATACACTACACACGCTACATGCACATACTACACACACAAGTGCATGCACAGCCATACATAATACACACACATGACCGTGTACACACATACACACATACACACACGTATATTACAAGCTTACTGACTGCTGCGTGTTTAGAATTAGACATCACTTGCCCTTAGATGAAAAATTTGCTTCAGAATTCTTAATTACAGTGTGTTTGTGTTTTAGTGAGAGCTACCTTTAAAAAATCAATCAAAATGAGATGCCTTGTTTGGTATGATCAGAGAAGCCTGAAAAAAGATGCCTTTGGTTCATGTGTCGTTTAGATGAGGGATGTTTGTTATGGAAAAAGTAACTATGACAGTTATAGCAAAGCATCCTAGCCCTTGTCTTACAACAAAAACATTTGTTTTCTACTTAGAAAATCATTATATATTTATTATATCAAATTTATTATGTAACGAAAATTAGGAAGGAAAAATCATCCATAGTTGACTACAACGAACATTTAAATGTAGTTTCCAATTGTTTGTATTTTTACTGGTTCCTTGACTTTAGCTGAACTTGCTATTTATAAGCAGGTACATTCAGTTGGCCTCCGGCCCACAGAGCACGGGGAACTGTGCTGAGTGACCTGGCTTCCTGGCCCGCCAACTTTGTGTCCAGGTTCAGGGAAACAGCAGTTTCAGGTTTCGCGCTGAAAGAAACCTCGGGGATTAAGTTCACTGCCCTAAACCAGTGGCTCTCAAAGTGTGGACCTCAGGCCCACAGCCTGGCTTTGCCTGTGAACTGGTTGGAATAGAGTCCCCAGCCCACCTGACCTACCACACATGACTCTCTAGGAAAGAATGATCTCACAAGCTGTCCACGTCATCGTTATGCATGTCCACGTCTGAGATCCAATACCAGAGAACACGTAAGAAGCCAAGCAAACCCACTGCCGTCGAGTCGAATCTGACTCATAGAGCCCGGTGAGGACACAACCGCTGAGGGTCACAGGTCCACAGCAAGTCGAGAAGTGACATGTTCCCGGTGCCTAGACTTATGCGCGTAACCTGCGCAGAGTAGGTACTTAAGAAATGCATCTTGACTGAAAGAACTGTCTCCTAAATGCCCCCAAATTTCCAACCCTTTTCCCATACCCTTTTGAACAGATACCATCTGAATTTGTCCTTGAAGCAAAAAAGTTCCTTTTATATTTCCCCGGAGTTCTCTTTGATCTCCAAAAAAGACTAAACACAGAGTTTTCCTCTTATCGCTCCTCGTTCTTGTGCTCTGCCACACTCACGGTGTGGGAAGCTGACCAGGAGGTGGACATCACCTGGCAGCTGGATGGAAATGCAGAGTCTCAGGTCCCATCCCAGGCCTCCATTTTAACACCACCCTCAGGTGATGCATTTACACGTTGACATTTGAGATGTGCTGTTTTCCGGAGCCACAGGAGCCCTGGTGGCACAGTGGTTAAAGCACTTGACTGCTAACCAAAATGTCGGTGGTTCAAACCTACCAGCCACTCTGTGGGAGAAAGATGTGTGTAATCTGTAAAGATGACAGCCTCAGACAGCCCATGGGGTGGCTCTACTCTGTCCCTTATAGGGTCACTGTGAGTCGGAATCGACTCAACAGTAGCGAGTTTGGTTTGGTTTGGTTTTAGAGAGCCAGTTACTGTTCTTCCTCTTGCTCAGATGAGTTTCATAATAAGTGATTTTCAGTGTCACACTGTGTGACACTCATTCATTCAACAAGTGTTTCTTGAGCACCTACTGTGAGCAGAGACAGAAAGCTGAAGAAGACATGGTCTCAGGCTCCTTGAGGAATGTATAACCAGTAAGGGAGATAGACAGTGTGCATTGGCAGCCATAATACAAGCAGGATGTGGCAGAGGGCTTCCGAGTGGTCTCAGGTATCGTTGGCACTCAGAGAGGGAGGAGAACACCACCTACTGGGGTGACGATGGCTGCTTGTAGATACAGAGGAGGATAAATAAACCATTAACCTAGCAAATTGGATTATAGCATTAACGTAACAAGTTTATAACTCTAGCAATGACTTTAGGGGGGCCCCTTCCAAAGACACAGCCAAATATGGTAGAAAGAGCAACCCTTTGAACACAGAGAGACCTGAGTTCAAATCCACTTGGGTGACCTTGGGAATGTTCCTGAGACTCTCCGAAGTTAATTTCCTAATCTACAAAAGAGCATAATACCCATGTTTCAGGGTTTTCGGGACATCAGGGAAAGTGCATGTAAAACTCCTAGGAGGGGGTCTAGCACAGAATAGATGCCAACACCTGAGATTGTTGTAGCTGTTCTTGGTCCAATAAGAGTCCTTGTGACCTGCACTGGGTCTCCACTGACCTCATGCCCATCACAGTTGCTACTTGAATGTGGCCACTCTTAGGGGAGAGCTGGATGGGGTCTAGCAAAGCTGCAGTCACTAGTCAGCACAGAGCTGGGTGTGGTCTAGTAAAGCTGCAGTCATAGTCAGCACAGAGCTGGGTGTGGTCTAGTAAAGCTGCAGTCACTAGTCAGGACAGAGCTGGGTGTGGTCTAGTAAAGCTGCAGTCAGTAGTTCCCAGTCAGTGTCTTGAGGGGTGCATGTAACCTGAAAATTAGTGCGTTTTTGTGAAGAATCACTTATGGATCTGCACAAAACAAAGAGGACACCATCATGCTGATATTGTGCTTACACAACAGTACAGATCTAGTTATTTTGAAGTACTTTGAAGTCCAGACCGAATAAGTAACTTCTCATTGGAATAATCCTGTTGTGTAGACATGGTCTCCATTCCCCTCAATTCCGTCTATGGGGATTTGAGCCTGAGAGCATCTTGTGTCTGCGATGCCAGAATCCCCCAGGCTGCAAAACTTGGAATGAATCTCTCCTCCCTGCCTCCCTCCCCACCTCCCCTCCACCTCCCCTCCCCCCTCCTCGCCTCTGCTTTTCTCCTCCCTTCCCTCCCCTCTTCTCCTTCCCCTTCTCTCCCCTCTCTTCCTCTTTCCTTTCTCCTCCCTCCCCCTTCACTCTCTATACTCCTTTTCCACCCTCCCCCTCTCAACTCTCCTTCCCTCCCCCTCCCCTCTCAATTGTCCTTCTCTCCCCCCTCCCTTTCTCTTCTCCTTTCCTCCCCCCTCCCCTCTCTATCTCCTTCTCTCCCCTCTCCCCTCTCAATTCTCCTCCCCTCCCCCCTCCCCTCTCAATTCTCCTTCTCTCCCCCCTCACCTCCTCTCTCTTCCTCTCTCTGTCCCTTCCTTCCTCCTCTTCTTCTTCCTTCTCTCTCCCCCACCCTACTCTCTCTTACTCCCTCTCTCAGCAGCTCAATTTTTAATTCCCTTCCCTTAGGAACTGAGCTGTGCCTAGCCCGGCCTGTGCTGTCCTAACCCTGTAATGACTAGATCAGCTTGACAGCTGATGTAAATGATAGTCAAGAAAGAGGTTGTCTGGTGCTTATCTCACAGTCTCTAAGAGGTCTTCATAACTTGTAAGGGAAACTTGAAAATATTTGTAAATGTTAACGATTCAGAAATTAATGGGTGCTGCCCCTTCCTCTTTCTCTCAGGAAAAAAAAAAATCCCATAGCCCAGCTGACTCTAAGGAACAAGTGGGCAAGAAAAAAAAAATCTTGGAGATTATGTTTGAATACCAAGGGCTTAAAGCTCAGAATGTCTGGCTCTCCCATAAAATAAATTCAAATCTCTTCATCTATAGCAAATTACATAGGAGCCCCACACAATTGGCGTTGCCATAAAGTTAGGGTGAAAATACACTTTATCACTTTTCATTGTTTTGACAATTAAAGGTAGTACTGTTAATAATCGTTAATTATAATTACATATAATTATAATAACTGTTAGTTATTATAATCCAGGATGGTCCTGGGAAAACCACTCTAGATTAATAATTATAATGTAAGGCATGTAAGGATAGGAATAAGGTTTGGAGCAGAGGAAGTGGTGGGCAAGTAGATGTGGACAAATGTTGATCTTCTGTATGTAACAGGCAACGTGTGGTGGGATATACATGGTTTTGTAAAATTAGTCCACCAGGCTACAACTCTGTAGGACTTTGTAAACTGCTCAAAAGCATGCCTCACCTCACTGATACTGCAAGCTCCGCTTTTCAGAAGACAGCCTAGAACTAAGCCTCCAACTGGCAAAACATACCCATTAACATTCACGAGGGCACAAAAGAGAAACCCCCACACCTTCCCTCAGAGCTTACTGGATCCAATTCCAGCCCATACCAAACCAAACAAACTCGTTGCCATTGAGTCGATTCCGGCTCATAGCGACCATACAGGACAAGGTAGAACTGCCCCATAGAGTTTCCAAGGAGCAGCTGGTGGATTCAAACTGCCAACCCCTTGGTTAGCAGCCATAGCACTTAACCAGTACGCAACCAGGGTTTTCATTCCAGCCCATAGTCCTGCGAAATAAGAAGCTACACGTCACAAAGGAAAATGGACCTGGTGCACTGAAAAGCAGCAAAGAGGGACACCTGTATCTTGTTATGTGAGGACTGACAGACAGAAGAACCCTCAAGCATACTCTCTGTGACTTATAACCCTATAGCCTCTGAAGATGCTACTGTTCAACAACACAGCAACTGATGTTCACCAATGTAATCCTGAGTTATCAAGGGAAGAAAAAAAAAAGAATGTTGTCAATAGAGTCAGAAAGACCTGGATTGTAGTCATAACTGTGGCATTCGTTAGCTTTGTGACCTCAGGTGGATTATTTAACCCCTCTAGGTATCAGCAGAATCCCTAGTAGCATAGAGGTTAAGAGTTTGGCTGCTAATAGCCCCCAAGAAGATAAAATACTTAGGAATAAATCTAACCAGAGACGTAAAAGATGTATACAATGAAAACTACAAGACACTACTGCAAGAAACCAAAAGAGACCTGCATAAGTGGAAAAACATATCTTACTCATGGATAGGTAGACTCAACAGTGTGAAAATGTCAAAGCGATCTACGAATACAATGCAATCCCGATCCAAATTCCAATGGCATTTTTTAATGAGATGGAGAAACAAATCACCAACTTCACATGGAAAGAGAAGAGGCCCTGGATAAGTAATACATTGCTGAAGAAGAAGAACAAAGCGGGAGGCCTCACACTACCTGATTTTAGAAATTATTATACAGCCATAGTAGTCAAAATAGCCTGGTACTGGTACAACAACAGATACATAGACCAATGGAACAGAATTGAGAATCCAGACATAAATTCATCCATCTATGAGCAGCTGATATCTGACAAAGGCCCAAAGTCCATTAAATGGGGAAAAGACAGTCTCTTTAACAAATGGTGCTGGCATAACTGGATATCCATCTGCAAAAAACTAAAACAAGACCCATACCTCACACCATGCACAAAAACAAACTCGAAATGGATCAAAGACCTAAATATAAAATCGAAAATGATAAGGATCATGGAAGAAAAAATACGGACAACACTAGGAGCCATAATACATGGCATAAACAGAATATGAACCATAAGTAACAATGCACAAACATGAGAAGAGAAACTAGATAACTGGGAGCTCTTACAAATCAAACACTTATGCTCATCAAAAGACTTCACCAAAAGAATATAAAATATAACCTACAGACTGGGAAAAAATTTTTGGCTACGACAAATCCGATCAGCATCTAATCTCTAAAATCTACAAGATACTGCAAAACCTCAACAACAAAAGGACAAACAACCCAGTTAAAAAATGGGCAAAGGATATGAACAGGCACTTTGCCAAAGAAGACATTCAGGTGGCTAACAGACACATGAGGAAATGTTCACAATCATTAGCCTTTAGAGAAATGCAAATCAAAACTACAAGGAGATAAAATCTCACCCCAACAAAGCTAGCATTAATCCAAAAAACACAAAATAATAAATGTTGGAGAGGTTGTGGAGAGACTGGAACACTTATATACTGTTGTTGGGAATGTAAAGTGGTACAACCACTATGGAAATTGATCTGACACGTCCTTAAAAAGCTAGAAATAGAAGTACCATATGATCCAGCTATCCCTTTCTTTGGAATATATCCTAGAGAATTAAGAATCGTCACATGAATAGTTATATGCACACCCATGTTCATTGCAGCATTGTTCACGATAGCTGAAAGATGGAAACAACCTAGGTACCCATCAACACATGAATGGATAAACAAATTATGGTATGTTCACACAATGGAATACTACACAGTGATAAAGAACAATGATGAATCCATGAAACATAACATGGAGGAATTTGGAAGGTATTATACTGAGTGAACTTAATCACAAAAGGATAAATATTGTATAAGACAACTATTATAAAAACTCAAGAAAAGGTTTAAACACAGAAGACAACATTCTTTGATGGTTATGAGGGTGGGGAGGGAGGGAGAGGGGGCCTGGGGACCATGCTCTCAGGGGACATCTAGGTCAATTGGCATAACAAAGTTATAAAACAAAATCTTCTGCATCCCACTTTGGTGAGTGATGTCTTGGGTCTTCAAAGTTAGCAAGCGGCCATCTAAGATGCATCAACTGGTCCCAACGTACCTGGAATAAAGGAGAATGAAGACCACCATGGACACAAGGAAAGTATTAGCCCAAGAGACAGAAAGGGCCGCATAAACCAGAGACTTCATCAGCCTGAGACCAGAAGAACTAGATGGTGCCCGACTACCACAGTGACTGCCCTGACAAAGAACACAACAGAGAGTCCCTGACGGAGCAGGAGAAAAGTGGGGTGCAGAACTCAAATTCTGGTAAAAAGACCAGACATAATGATTTAATTCAGACTGGAGGTACCCTGGAAGACGTGGCCCCCAGGCTTTCTGTTAGCCCAAAACTGAAACCATTCCTGAGTCCAACTCTTCAGACAAAGACTAGACTGGACTATGGGACATAAAATGATTCTCGTGAAGAGTGTGCTTCTTAGATCAAGTAGATTTGTGAGATTAAATGTGCCACTCTCGTCCAGAGGTGAGATAAGAAGGCAGAGAGGGTCAGGAGCTGGTTGAATCGACATGGGAAATCCAGGGTGGAAAGGAAACAGTGCTGTCACAGTACAGGGAGAGCAAGTAGGGTCACAAAACAATGTATGTATAAATTTTTGTATGAGAGACTAACTTGAATTGCAAACTTTCACTTAAAGCACAACAATACAAAAAAAGAGTTTGGCTGCTAACCAAAACGTCAACAGTTTGAATCCACCAGGCTCTCCTTGGAAACCCTATGGGCAGTTCTACTCTGTCCTATAGGGTCGCTTTGAGTTGGAATTGACTTGACAACAATGGGTTTAAACATCAGCTGCATCATCTGCAAAAATCACCTACAGTGATGAAATGAGATGATGTTTATAAAGGGCCCAGAACCGTGCCTGGCACATGGACTGTTCCATAAGTAGGAGTTACTATTCATAATGATGAAAAGTGAAAAGTTTATAAAGTCTCAGCAAAAACAAAACCTACAAAAACAAAAGAAATGAACACAAAATCCACAAACAAAAGTAACTCAGCACAAGAGAGTAAGAAGAACAAAGAAAACTTCAGCACCACAAAAAAAAGCACTACAAAATGACAGCAACAAACTTCCATCTATCAATAATTACACTGAATGTAAATGGACTCAATGCACCCATAAAGAGACGGAGAGTGGCAGAATGGATAAGAAAACAGGATCCATCAATATGCTGTCTACAAGAGACACACCTTAGAAACAAAGATGCGAATTTATTAAAAATCAAAGGTTGGAAAAAAATATATCAAGCTAACAACTACCAAAAAGGAGCAGGAGTGGCAATTCTAATCTCAGATAAAATAGACTTTAAAACAAAGTCTACCATAAAAGACAAAGAAGGACACTATATAATGATTAAGGGGACGATACGTCATGAAGACATAACCATAATAAACATCTACACACCCAATGACAGGGCTCCAAAATACATTAAAAATACTCTAACAGCACTGAAAAGAGAAATTGACAGTTCCACAATAATAGTAGGAGACTTCAACACACCACTCTCAGTAAAGGACAGAACAACTAAGAAGAAACTCAGCAAAGATACAGAAGACCTAAAGGACACAATCAGCCAACTGGACCTCATAGACATATATAGAACAATCCATCCAACTGCTGCAAAGTACACATTCTTTTCCAAGGCACATGGAATGTTCTCCAGAATAGACCACATCTTAGGCCACAGAGCAATCCTCAACAAGATCCAAAACGTTGAGATAATTCACAGTATCTTCTCTGACCACAATGCCATCAAGGTAGAAATTAACACTAGAAAGAGCAAGGAAAAAAAATCAACTACATGGAAACTGAATAATACTCTGCTTACACATCAATGGGTAATAGAAGAAATCAGAGATGGAATCAAAAAATTCCTAGAATCAAATGAAAATGAAAACACATCATACCAAAACCTTTGGGACACAGCAAAGGCAGTCCTCAGAGGACAATTTATAGCAATAGATGCACCTATCAAAAAAGAAGAAAGGGACAAAATCAAAACATTAACTACAGAACTCAAACAAATAGAAAGAGAACAGCAAAAAAAAAGCCTACACCCACCTGAAGAAAGGAAATACTAAAGATCAGAGCAGAAATAAATGAAATACAGAACAGAAAAACAATAGAAAGAATCAACAAAACCAAAAGTTGGTTCTTGGAAGGAATCAAAAAAATCGACAAACCACTGGCCAGACTGACAAAAGAAAAACAGCAGAGGACACAAATAACCCAAATAAGAAATGAAATGGGGGACATTACAACAGACCCAACTGAAATAAAAAGGTTTATAACAGAATATTATAAAAAACTATATTCCAACAAATTTGAAAACCTAGAGGAAATGGATAAATTTCTAGAAACACACGGCCTACCCAAACTACAACAAAGTGATATTGAAAATCTGAACAGACCCATAACAGGAGAAGAGATTGAAAAGGTAATAAAAAAAACTCCCAACCAAAAAAAGCCCTGGCCCAGATGGCTTCACTGGAGAATTCTACAAAACATTTACAGAAGAGCTTGTACCAGTTCTACTCAAGCTATTTCAGAGCATAGAAGAGGAAGCAACACTTCCAAATTCATTCTATGAAGCCAGCATAACGCTGATACCAAAACCAGGCAAAGACATCACAAAAAAAGAAAATTACAGACCAATATCTCTCATGAATATAGATGCAAAAATTCTGAACAAAATTCTCGCCAATAGAAGTCAGTATCATATCAAAAAAATAATACACCACGACCAAGTAGGATTCATACCAGGTATGCAAGGATGGTTTAACATTAGAAAATCCATCAATGTAATTCACCACATAAATAAAAGGAAAGAAAAAAATCACATGATCATCTCAATTGACACAGAAAAGGCATTTGACAAAGTCCAACACCCATTCCTGATAAAAGCTCTCAATAAAATAGGTATAGAAGGGAAATTTCTCTACATAATAAAGGGCATCTATGCAAAACCAATGGCCAACATCATTCTTAATGGAGAGAGGCTGAAAACATTCCCCTTGAAAACAGGAACAAGACAAGGATGCCCTTTATCACCACTCCTATTTAACATTGTGCTGGAAGTTCTAGCTAGAGCAATAAGGCAAGAGAAAGAAATAAAGGGCACCCAAATTGGTAATGAAGAAGTTAAACTCTCCCTGTTTGCAGATGATATGATACTATACATAGAAAACCCTAAAGACTCCACGAGAAATCTACTGGAACTAATAGAAAGATTCAGCAGAGTAGCAGGATACAAGATAAACATTCAAAAATCAGTTGGATTCCTATACACCAGTAAAGAGAATGATGAAAAGGAAATCAGGAAATCAATACCATTTTCAATAGCCCCTAAAAAGATACAATACTTAGGAATAAATCTGACCAGGAATGTAAAAGACCTATACAAAGAAAACTACAAAACACTGCTGCATGAAACCCAAAGGGATCTACATAAATGGAAAAACATACCACGGTCATGGATAGGCAGACGCAACATTGTGAAAATGGCAATTCTACCCAAAGCAATTTACAAATACAATGCAATCCCGATACAAATACCAGCAACATTTTTCAAAGACATGGAAAAACTAATTATTAACTTTATATGGAAAGGGAAGAATCCCCGAATAAGTAAAGCACTACTGAAGAAGAAGAATAAAGTTGGAGGACTCACACTACCTGACTTGAGAACCTACTATACAGCTACAGTAGTCAAAACAGCCTGGTACTGGTACAACGACAGATACATTGACCAATGGAACAGAATTGAGAACACAGATGTAAATCCATCCACCTACGGTAACCTGATTTTCGATAAGGGCCCAAAGTCCCTCAAATGGGGAAAAGACAGTCTTTTTAACAAACGGTGCTGGCGAAACTGGATATCCATTTGCAGAAAAATGAAACAGGACCCATACCTCACACCATATACAAAAACTACTTCAAAATGGATCAAAGACCTGAATATAAAGCCTAAAACTATAAAGTTCATAGAAGAAAAAATAGGACCAACACTTCAGGCCTTAATACATGGCATTAACAGGATACAAACCATAACCATCAACACACAAAACCCAACAGATAAACTAGATAACTGGGATCTTCTAAAAATCAAACACCTATGCTCTTCAAAAGACTTCACCAAAAGAGTAAAAAGAGAACCTACAGACTGGGAAAAAATTTTTGGACAGTACAAGTCAGACAAAGTTCTAATCTCCATAATGTACAAGAAAATCCAACACCTCTACAACAAAAAGACAAACAATCCTATCAAAAAATGGGCAAAGGAAATGAACAGACACTTCACCAAAGAAGACATTCAAATGGCCAACAGACACATGAGGAAATGCTCGCATTCACTAGCCATTAGAGAAATGCAAATTAAAACCACAATGAGATACCATCTCACCCCGGCATTACTGGCACGAATCAAAAATACTGGAAATAACAAATGTTGGAGGGGCTGCAGGGAGATGGGAACTCTTATACACTGCTGGTGGGAATGCAAAATGATACAACCATTTTGGAAAATGATATGGCGTTTCCTCAGAAAGCTAGAAATAGACATACCATTCGATCCAGCAATCCCACTCCTAGGAATATATCCTAGGGAAATAAGAGTCGTCACTCAAATAGACATATGCACACCTATGTTCACGGCAGCATTGTTCACAATAGCAAAACAATGGAAACAACGTAGGTGCCCATCAACAGATGAATGGATAAACAAACTATGGTACATACACACAATGGAGTACTATGCAACGAGAAAGAACAACAATGAATCTGTGAACCATCTCATAACATGGATGAAACTGGAGGACATTATGCTGAGTGAAATAAGTCGATCACAAAAGGACAAATATTGTATGAGACCTCTGTTGTAAAAACCCATGAAAAAGTTCACATGCAAAATGTAACAATCCTTGTTGGTTACCAGGGATGGGAGGGGAGGGGGGGGAATACTAAACAGGCAATAGATAAGTGGTATCTTGGGTGAAAGGTGAGACAGTACACAATACAAGGGAAACTAACACAACCTGCACAAGGAAAGGTCACGGAGGCCCCATGGACACATCCAAACTCCCCGAGGGACTGAGTTGCTGGATGGAGGGCTCTGGGGACCGTGGCCTCGGGGAACATCTAGCTCAATTGGCATGACACTACTTATAAAGATAATGCTCTACATTCTACCTTGGTGAGTAGGGTCTGGGGTCTTAAAAGCCTGTGAGCGGCCATCTAAGATACTCCACTGGTCTCATCCCTTCGGGAGCAAGGGAGAATGAAGAGAACAGGATACAACGAAAAGATTAGTCCAAAGGACTAATTGTCCACAGCTACCAAGACCTCCACCGGACTGAGTCCAGTACAGCTAGATGGTGCCCGGCTACCACCGCTGACTACTCTGACCAGGATCACAACAGAGGGTTCTGGACAGAGCTGGAGAAGGATGTAGAGCATAATTCTAACTCACAAAAAAAAAGACCAGATTTACTGGCCTAAAGGAGACGGGAGAAACCTCAAGAGTATGGCCCCCAGACACCCTTTTAGCTCAGTGGTGAAGTTACCTTCAAGGTTCACTGTTCAGCCTGGGAGTGGACAGCCCAGTAAAACCAAATGAGACTAATGAGGTACAGGAGTCCAGTGACAAGGGCCAGAAGGCAGAAGGGGAGTAGGAAGCTGATGATAGGGAACACAAGGTTGAGTAAGGATACTGTTGATGTGTTGTGAGATTGTTAACCATTGTTATAGGGCAACATTTGTAGTAACTGTTAAATGGGAGGCTATTTTGTCCTGTAAGCCTTCGTCTTAAGTGAGAATAACAGCACAATTAGAAGAGCGTAGTCAATGTCACTTAAATGTGTACGTAAAAAGTTTTGAAATGGTGTATCTTTGGCTATGTGTATTTTCACCAAAAAAAAAAAAAATCTGAGAATTTAGAGGGTTAAAATGTTGTGGAGTTGTTAACCAAATTCATAAAACAGCATGTGTACTACTGTTACATGAGAAACTGTTTGTTCTGTAAGCCTTCACCTGAAGTACAATAAAATATTTAAAAAAAAGAAAAGAAAAGTGAAAAGGTTATCACTGTTGGGGTCTTCCTCTATGGGGTGTGTCATGGATTGAATTGTGTACCCCAAAATATGTGTCAACTTGGTTAGGCCATGATTCCCAGTATTGTGGGTAGTCCTCCATTTTGTGATTGTAATTTTATGTTAAAGAAGATTAGAGTGGGATTGTAATGCCCTGTAACATCCCTGATCCAATGTAAAGGGAGTTTCCCTGGGGCTTGGCCTGCACCACCTTTTATCTGACAAGAGATAAAAGGAAAGGAAGCAAGCAGAGAGTTGGGGACCTCATACCACCAAAAAAAGCAGTGCTGGAAGCAGAGCACGTCCTTTGGACCCAGGGTTCCTGTGCAGAGAAGCTCCTAGTCCAGGGGAAGACTGATGGCAAGGGCCTTCCTCCAGAGCCAAGAGAGAAAGCCTTCCCTTAGAGCTTATGCCCTGAATTTGGACTTGTAGCCTACTAGACTGTGAGAGAATAAATTTCTGTTTGTTAAAGTGATCCACTTGGGGTATTTCTGTTGGAGCAGCACTAGATGACTAAGACAGGGTGGTATTTGGGACAGTTTAGGGCAGCAAGTGTCATGGCTTGCTTGGAATGATCAGCATAAAATCAAGTAGCTAGGCATGGTCATGTATGCAAGTCATAGGTCCTCACAGACTGGCAGACCAGGAGTCTTGTGGGCAAGATAACCAAAAACCAAACCCATTGCCGTCAAGTCGATTCCAACTCATAGCGACCCTATAGGACAGAGTAGAACTGTTCCGTGGGGCTTCCAAGACTATAAATCTTTACGAAAGCAGACTGTCACATCTTTCTTCTGCAGAGCTGCTGGTGGGTTCGAACTGCTGACCTTACGATTAGCAGCCAAGCACTTAACCACTGAGCAACCAGGGCTCCATGGGCAGGATAGAGGGTAATATCTGGGGCTGGGTTCAAGCAGAAATAGAGAAACTGCAGGTAAACCAGGTCCTCTTCCAGAGTTGGGGACTAGGATCCTATGGCAGACCATTTGACCAGTATATACAGGTTTACAAAAGAAAAAGGAAAGGATCTTTTCATAAAGGATTAGGTTTTGGATGTTCTCAAAGTAAGAACTGTTTATAAGTAGATTGTAATACCATGTGAAGTAGTCAGTTTTCCAACAACAGAGGGATATTCACATATAACTTAGAAGCCTCTTGAAATGGGTGTTATTGAATAGATTTAAGCATTAGCTAAAAAACTGGATTAAACCATTTTATGATGGTACTTTCCAAAACTAAGACAATACTTCACTTACCTGGTATAATTTATTGATTCATGAAAAGTGTTAAGTAAATGAGATGCTATTGTAAATAGCTTTCTTTATTTTTGTTTTATGAATCTAAGATGAATATAAGTTATTTGAGGAAATCATAAAGTATCAAAAAATAAATACAACAGAAAAAAATAATCATAAGCCTACTCTTGCAGAGACAACTACTGTAAACATTTTCTTTCAGTCTTCCTTCCAGAGATTTTTTTCAAAATTGAAATTCATTAAAAAATTTTTTTTTATTTTTTTATCCTACAATTTTTGCTTGATTATATTAGAATCATTTTTGTGTTATCAAAAACTGTTTGTAGACAGCATTTTTAAGGGTTGTAAAATATTACATTATCTCAACCCATCAAATTTGTGCTGTGAAGCCACAAGCCAAGTTTGGAATCTTGCTCGGCCACTCACCAGCTGTGTGACTGTGCACTCTTTACTAACATCTCTGTGCCTGTTTCCTCATCTGTAAAATGCAGATCATAATACTTCCTGCCTCAGAGTTTATGATCAGGATTAAATGAGTCAGTATGTGCAAAGTACGTAAAAGAGTGTCTGATACTTAGGAAGTGTTCACTGTCGTTACCTGCCTTTGAGTCGGGCCCCGACTGACGGTGACCCCATGCACAATAGGGTCAGACCGTTGTGATCCTTAGCATTTTCATTGGCTGATTCTTTGGAAGTTAGATCACTAGGTCTTTCTTCCTGTAAATCTTAATTATTGTTGTTAACCATTTTCCTAATATGAGCTATTTAGGTTGCTTTCAGTTTTTCGCTAATAATTCCGTAATGAATGGATTTTTAGAGTAAACGGTTTTTAAAAGATATTCTTTATAATCCAAACTCTTCAGTCATTTATTTTTGGTTTGTTTTTAGCTATAAAGGAGTCCTGGTGGCTCAGTGGTTAAGTGGTCAGCTGCTAACCAAAAGGTCTGCAGTTGGAACCCATCGGCCACTCCTCAGATAAAAGATGTGGCAGTCTGCTTCCGTAAAGATTACAGCCTGAAACCCTATGGGGCAGTGCTACTGTGTCCTATAAGGTCGCTATGAGTCAGAATTGACCCGATGGCAATAGATTTCATTTTGTTTTGTTTGCCTATAAAGCAAAGGATGAACAAATGCTATTTATCTGGAATCACTGGCTTTGCCAGTATGTTGGGCTTTTTAGGAAGAACAGTATTTATTTCTACCGTTTTCTTTCTTCTTTTTCATTGTAGTACAATACACATAAAATTTATCATTACTGTTATTTAGTACAGTCACAATATTGTGCAGTTTGCCAGTACATTTTCAGACCACTAATCCTAAAGATGCTCAAGAGATAATGTATGGAGTGGGAAGAAAACATTCACTTTTCTTTTTTAATGTTTTTTAAATTGAACTTTAGATGAAGGTTTACAGAACAAACTAGCTTCTCATTCATTAAACAGTAGGTACATATGTTTTATGACATTGGTTAACAACTCCATGACATTCAGTACTCTCCCTTCTCGACCTTGGGTTCCCTATTACCAGCTTTCCTGTCACCTTCTGCCTTCTAGTCCTTACCCCTGGCCTGGTGTGCCCCTTTAGTCTTGTTTTGTCCCATGGGTCTGTCTAATTCTTGTCTAAAAGGTGAACCTCTGGAGTGACTTCATTACTGGGCTTAAAGGGTGTCCAGGGCCATACTCTCACAGTTTCTCCAGTCTCTGTTGGGCCAGTAAGTCTGGTCTTTTTTATTTATTTATTTATTTATTTATTTATTTAGAATGGTGTTCTACATTTTTCTACAGCTGTATGTAGGACCCTCTATTGTGATCCCTGTCAGAGCAGTCAGTGGTGGTAGCCAGGCATGATCTAGTTGTACTGGACTTAGTCTGCTGGAAGCCATAGTAGTTGTGGTCCATCAGTCCTTTGGACTAATCTTTCCCTTGTGTCTTTAGTTTTCCTCATTCTCCTTTGCTCCTGAAGGGGTAAGACCAGTGGAGTATCTTAGATGGCCGCTCACAGGCTTTTAAGACCCCAGACATTACTCACAAAAGTAGACTGTAGAACATTTTCTTTATAAACTATGTTGGGCAACAGATTAGCCCAATGCAATACATTGTTTGATTTCCTGACTACTGCTTCCATGGACGTTGATTATGAATCCAAGTAAAAAGAAATCCTTGACAACTTCAATCTTTTCTCCATTTATCACGATGTTGCTTATTGGTCCAGTTGTGAGGATTTTTGTTTACTTTATGTTGAGGTGTAATCCATACTGAAGGCTGTGGTCTTTGATCTTCATCAGTAAGGGCTTCAAGTCCTCTTCACTTTCAGCAAGCAAGGTTGTGTCATCTGTGTATTGCAGGTTGTTAATGAGTCTTCCACCAATCCTGATGCCACATTCTTCTTCATATAGTGTAGCTTCTTGGATTATTTGCTCAGCATACAGATTGAATAAGTATGGTGAAAGGATACAGCCCTGACACACACCTGTCTTTATTTTAAACCATGCAGTATCCCCTGCTCTGTTCAAATGAGTGCCTGTTGGTCAGTGTACAGGGACATAATGATACCTACTAAAATTTCAATTACCTATATCTGTTGGTTCAAGAAGAGGACGGAAGAGAGAAGAGTAACATTTAAGGAGTCCTGGTGGCACAGTGGTTAAAGCACTCGGCTGCCAACCAAAAGGTCGACAGTTCAAACCCACTGGCCACTCCTCAGAAGAAAGATGTGGCAGTCTGCTTCTGTAAAGATTTACAGCCTTGAAACCCATACAGGGAAGTTCTACTCTGTCCTTTAGGATCACTATGAGTTGGAATTGACTCAACGGCAATGGGTTTGTTTTTGTTTTTTGGTTTTTTATTTTTTGTTTTATCATATATAGTTAGGCATTATGGAAGGTGGTTGTCTTAGTTATCTAGTGGTGCAGTAACACAAATACCACAAGTAGATGACTTTGAAGAACAGAAATTTGTCTTAGTTCTGGAGTCCAAAAGTCCAAATCAGTGACTCCTTCCTTATCAGGAGCCGTGGGTGTTCCCTGATTCCTTGCCTTATAGATGATCCTCTCCAGGCATCTGTCTTCCTCCACGTGTGTGTTTCTGTGTCTCCTTTTATAACTCAGAAGCGATGAGGTTTAGAATCCACCCTACACTGGTATGACCTCTTTAACATAGCAAACAGAAAACCCTATTCCCAAACAGGATCACATCCGCAGCTACAGGGGCTGAGAATTTAGCACGTGTCTTTGGGCAACACAGTTCAATCCATAATAGTAGTTAACGTAAATTACGCTATTTAGTCCTTCCAAAGACTATGAGCTATAACTGTTATCCTCCGAAGTACAGATGAGGAAACTGAGGTTTGGAGATCTGAAGTAATTTGTCTAAATTCACACAGCTAAAAAGTGATGGCAATGAGACTCAAATCTACATCCACCTGATTCCTCAGCACCCCACTCTTTCCATTTTACCATACTGCTTTGTTGGTTTTGGTGAAGAGAAAGAGATTCTCTGAAAGTTATGACAGAAATGCCAGTAAACACCTAGATAGAAAACCGCAGGTCTGCAAACCACAGAATTCAGTTTTTGCAGCTTTAATGATTGATGTAGCGCTCCTAACATTCCATCCACCTCTGTTGCTGTCAGTGTATCTCCTGGATGTCTCAGCATTCATGAAAGGGTTATTCTGAATGGATTAGGCATTAGCACTCTTGATTCCATGCCAAAATACACACAGGCTTGTTGACCCAACAAGAAATTGCTTATAGAACAGTTTTTCATAAACCAAAACAACAGATATCAAAACGCTTTCTCTGTCCTTTTATCACAGTCATTTTATCAATGAGAGAGAGAGAAAAAAAAAATGTTGTTCATAGAAGAGTTACTGGAATTTAGCGATAGAAATAAGCCGTGGAAAGTGTTGTGTTCATAATCTCATTCTGTCCAAAGCCTTGTTTTTTATTTGCTCAGTGTCTTGAGTTTTCCATGGTACTCAATTTCTCATTTGCCACACCGGAATAATTAACCACCAGTGGCTCTGGAGCCCATGAAATCATAGTCATAGAGTGCTTTGATATGAAAAGTGTTAGAAAGTCATGGAGCATCTACCACTGCACCAGGCACTCTAACAGGAGCAAAATGCTGTGTGAATTAGAATCAGCTGCCTTACACACGTGGTTCTCTCGCATAACCAGCCCTGAATGGATTACTCCACTGTGGCTGCTGAGTCAACTTCTCTGTTACTAATCCAGCTGGGCTGCAGGAATGTCCTGTAATTCACTGATATTGGAAGCCTCTGAAATTTTAAGTATGTTCTATATTAAGTAGTTGTATATTCCTATAGGGTCTCTATGAGTTGGAGTTGACTCAACGGCAACGGGTTTGGTTCTATTTTATTTTGTTTTGGTATATTCCTACCATTCCTACTTCTATTCCTCTCTTTCTTATGTAGAGGGTCCTTTCTGCTTTGCCAGAGGCTTGGTGGTGCAGTGGTTAAGAGCTATGGCTGCTAACTAAAAGGTCCACCAGCCACTCCTTGGAAACCCTATGGGGCAGTTCTACTGTGTCCTATAGGTTCGCTATGAGTTGGAATCGTCTCAATGGCATCGAGTTTGTGGGTTTTTTTGTTTGTTTGTTTGTTTTTGGTTTCTGCTTCCCTTGCTCTTACCTTATTTTCCTTGTGCTTCTTACTCCCATTCTACGCATATCACCACCACCTGAAGCAGTGTATGGTTTCCCTGAGATAGTACTAACTTTCCTCAAGGAAAAAGAAAAAGAGCTAGCCAATACTGTAAACGTTAGGGAAAAATCTTCCTTCCTAAGTGACCACAATTGACAACCCTACTATTCAGTCATAACAGAAATGTCCAATTTTAAGTCAATTTTCATCTTTTAAGTGGGGCTAGAGTTCCCCCATTCCTGCATCCTATTCAGTGCTCTTTGGTGGGGAGTCAGCGTGTGCCTACAAAGCACAATGCTTTTTTTTTTTCAGTAAGACATTCATCTGCACAGACAAAATTAACTCCATCAGCAGGAGCAAGTTCACAAAACAATGGCTAGGCAGATTCACAATGAAATCTCCATTAAAACTAGAACCTTCCAGGGCATTTTAACCAAAAACTCTGTAAAAGAGTTAAGTCTCTCTCTCTGTTTCTCTCTCTGTCTCTTCACAGTAATCTCAATCCTCTGTATAACTTGAATTTTCCACAGGTTACAGCAGTAAATGCCATGGTATGTCAGTTCAACCTTTCAGTAGGTGAGACTGGAGTGTACCCAAGAAATAGGAAAGTATTGGAGAGGCATTCTATAGTTTATCAAGAGACAAATACTAGTAACTAATTATTTTAACCCGCCCCCCCCCCCCAAAAAATAAGTATGATTATCATATAGAAAGTTTTTAAGGAATGACCCTAATGACATCATGTCAGGATGGTGACTTCCAGATACTTAGACAGGTCGAGAGAAAGAGTAGAACACTGCCATTGGGTCAATTCCAACTCATAGCAACCCTTTAGGACAGAATAGAACTGCCGCACAGGGTTTCCAAGGAGAGCCTGGTGGATTCAAACTATCAACCTTTTCGTTAGCAGCTGAACTCTTAACCGCTACGCCACCAGGGATTCCACTGATGTTTAGAGGAGTTAAGTAATCTACCCAAGGTCACAAAGCTAAGGAACTGCCAACCTTTTGGTTAGCAGCCGTCACCCTTAACCACTGTGCCACCAGGGCTCCAGGTAGGACACTCAATACTTCTTAAATTACTTACCAAGATGGCCACTTATTCCACCTCCCGGCTATAGGACTCTGTTTTTTAGGGTATGAGTACAGAATACAAAAAAAATGTCAGCCTTTAGAATTGTTTAGTCAAACAAATTGTTTTTTAAAAATCATTGAACTCTACCCTTTAGGCAAGTTGGAAAATATCAAAATTACAAATGCATATACCTTTAATATAGCAATTCCACATGTAGGAATTTGTTCTAATGAAATACACAAGTGCAAAATGGCATATATAGGAAGTTATTCATGGTACTGTTTGTAAGCGTAAAATACTGGAACTAATTTAAATATCCATTAATAAGGAATTGTTTCAGTAATTTTTGGTGGACCCATGCAATGGAATATGCAGTCATAAAAAAGAATGAGGAAAGGCTATAAGGACTGATAGAGAAAGCTCTACGATACATAGTATTAAATGTCAAAAGCATGGTTATCTCTGAAAAATTACATAAGAAACTAACAACATTGTCTATGAGGAGGGAAACTGGTGGCACAGTGGTTAAGAACTCGGCTGCTAACTGAAAGGCCAAACTGCCTTTTGAATCCACCAGCTGCTCCTTGGAAACCCTATGGGGCAGTTCTACTCTGTTGTATAGGGTTGCTATGAGTTGGAATAGACTTGACGGCAATGGGTTGGGTTGGATTTGGTATGAGGAGGGGACCTAGGTGTTGAGTGTCAAACTGAGAGAGAAAACTTTCTATATATTGTGAATTTTGAACTATGTGAAATTGGTCAGTTAAATTAAAACAATTGATGTGGACCAGACCTCAAAAAATGAAACATTACAATCCACATGTCTTTTCAACTGCCTTGCAACAGAAAAACTGCTACAAATGTTCCTCTTGTAAATCCTCTCTGACTCCAACAAAAGAAATGTAGGAAAAATTAAACAAATCCACAATCAAAATGTTTTAATTATGTAATACACGTACACACAATGAAAAGGCAATTTAATTTTTTGCCTTTCACATAGCTCCAATTGTATCCTGTATGTCATTATTTATTTGATCAGTTAGGAAAGCAGTGATCGTTCTTTATTCCCTTAAATATTTATTGAGCACCTACTAGGTACCAAGCGCCGGGCTGGATTCTGGAAATTCAGTGCTGGTCGAGGCAGAATGGTCACTGGCCTCCTGGACAGTACTGATACTTCAGCTATTAGGGACAGAAAAAGTTCCTTTTCTTAAAATGATCCATACAATACTCGGTATCTGCTTTCCCAGCTCAGTAAAATAGTAAACATTCAAATGTGAAATGAAAACAGCTGGAGCGGCTGGATACAATTTGACTTTACATGAAAAAGTTTTAAGACATAGATCACTTATTCTCCCCATACACATGAGTAGCTCCTGCTCCAAGTCAGGAGGCTCAGTGTGTAAGGATAAACCCCAATACCAAGCCCACTGCCGTAGAGTCGATTCCAACTCATAGTGACCTTGTAGTGTAGAACTGCCCCATAGGGTTTCCTAGGCTATAAATCTTTATCGAAGCAGACTGTCACATCTTTCTCCCGTGGAGCAGCCGGTGGGTTCGGACCGCCGACCTTTTGGTTAGCAGCCAAGCGCTGTAACCACTGCGCCAGCAGGGTACCTATGTGTAAAGGCAGAATTGGAAAAAGACTCCTCTTCCCTCGTGTCCCCAGCTTCTCTGTGTGTGCTCACGCTTCCTCGGCGCCCCTCCACCAAAACCAAACCAAACCCATTGCCATGGAGTGGATTTCGACTCATAGCAACCATGTAGGACAGAGTAGAACTGCGCCATAGGGATTCCAAGGAGCGCCGGTGAATTCAAACTGCTCACCTTTTGATTAGCAGCCTGAGCTCTTAACCACTGCACCACCAGGGCTCCAGGAAGAGGAAAACACAGGAGTGCTTCTAACAGGTTCCGTAATTTATGGTTGGATTAAATGATAATTTGCTTGATATAAGCTGTTTGTGTGGTATGTGCTGTATTTTTAGAGAGTCTGGAAGCATTTTGCTTAAAACTTGCCAAAAAGATTGCGCAGTCCCTAGTAGGATCTCATTAGCATACTTACTCCGTTTACTTGAGTGTAGACATACAAACGTAAACCTCAGCAAGCTAGCAAAGCACACTTTGGTGAAAAGGGACATAGACAGGAAATGGATTGAAAAAACCGCAGCAGTGAAGAGAGAATTGGGTGTAAGAATAACGGGGTGAGAGTGACTTCATCCTCAAGTGTCTCCTTCCCACGGGAGATACACAGTATTTCAGAAGTAAGATGTTTTCCCCACGAGAGAACCAGCATCCAAGAGGATAGTGCCCCCGAAGGAGAGAATACGCGGAAGGCATGAATGGTTAAAGTGTATTCCATTTGCCTCCGAGTAAAGCACGGGAAGGAGATGACAGTGAGGTCCACAGCCTGGGGAGCACCTGGACTGCAGAGATGGTACAAACGGAACATCAAGAACTTGTTGAATAGCTAAACTGACCGCATCACTGACAGTTTGATAAAGTGAATTTCTTTCTTTGCTTCCACGATTTTTGTTAGCAGCTACTGGACGTGTGGAAACCCTGGTGGCGTGGTGGTTAAGGAAACGCTGGTGGCGCAGTGGTTAAGAGCTTGACTGCTCATCAAAGGATCAGCAGTTCAAATCCACCAGCCGCTCCTTGGGAACCCTACGGGTAGGGTTGTTATGAGTCGGAATCAACTCGACGGCAACAGCTTTGGTTTTGGTTTGTGGTTACCGGACATCACTCTCAAGCACACATGCCCCAGTGGCACCAACGGTAAGCCTCTGGGGAAACAATATACTTCCCAACCCAGGTTCCTCTGATGAATCAGAGATCATTTTCTAAGTGTTTTTCTGGAACCTTTAATTATACACAGAAAAGGAAAACAACCAAAAAAAAAAAAAAACCAAACCCACTGCCATCAAGTCGATTCCGACTCCTAGCGACCCCATAGGGTTTCCAAGACTGTAAATCTTTACGGAAGCAAACTGCCACATCCTTCTCCTGTGGAGCCGCTGGTGGTTTCCAACCACAGACATTTTGGTTAGCAGTCAAGCGCTTTAACCACTGCACCACCAGGGCTCCTGTGCCTCTGTTATATCATTGCATTTCTTCTGGCTACCAGATGAGTTGAAATAACTGTACGTCACTAACTTTATGCTTTGAAGAGTTCCACTGTGCCTGGTGGTTTCAGACCACACACTTTCCAAGGTCTAGCACACACAGTAGAAATAGTCATTGAGAGCTATACCTCATGCCGTAGACAAGGGGGACACATAAGTACGCAAACATCAAATGAACTTGTGAAAGCAGATTTACTGTGGAAAAATTACAGTTTCCCACAAAAATAGTCCTGTGTTGCCCTGCGTTGTCTCCTGATCACATGTAGGTTGTGTACAAAATGTTTTTAGCGTAGACTTTTGTACACTGGAGGAGTAAATCATCCAAATGCCAGTGCGCTTCCCGGGCAATAACCCAGGAAGTGATATCTCTTTTGGAAGATGGGGAAATTAAGTCCTGTATATGAAGAAAAATGAAACACAGATCTTACATTTAATCACATTTCAAAAGGCTAATCTGACTAAATATGAATATTCATGAATCTCATTCATACTTATTCCTTACCAAATTTTGGCTGTTTGGTCAAATAACTACTAAGAAACAATAACAAGCAGTTTGTTTTGGATGAGTGTAAGCAATCTAAAAATAGGCCTAATGCAATGTAGCCTCTGTGTCAAGAAGATATTGGAAAATTGTTTTTTATAGACAGGGAAGAGGATGTAGATTATCCTTGAAATCATTTTCAAACTCTATTACTTGGTGATTTAAAGAGTTGATAATGATTTTTAGGTCCATAAATATGTAACTTGGAGTGAAATTCTTTCCATAAGGAAAAAGTTCACTAAAGTTTTGGGATTACTAAGGGATTTAGGACAATCTTAAACCACAAATTCTGTAGTCTTCTGGTTATCATATAAATTCCAGGAGACAAGCTGATGGTCAATTTTAAACCTTTTCAAATGAGTGATTTGAGTAATGCAATTGGTGATCAACTGATAGCACATAAGATTATATCACTTGGGTTAAAAGAAGCCTTCAGAAGACATTGAATATATTTGCTATTCTTGAAATTCGTCTTGTTTTCTGCCCAGTTCTCCACGGCTACTATCCCAGCAGCAACCTTCTTTCTTCTTTCGTAGTTTTCATTCACCAGACGTACATGGGGCACCTACTTGGACCAGCAGCAAACAAGACAAAGATTTTATGGTCCAAGTTGAATTACCTTTGTTGCTGTTACCTGCCTTCAGGTGGGCCTGACCCCACGCACAACTGAACAAAACACTGCCGGGTCCTGGGCCATCCTCACGATTGGTTTTGGGTAAGAATGTTGTGATCCATAGGGCCTTTATTAATCACCAGGTGCTCATGTTATTCCTAATTCATGAAAGTTGCAAAAGTGATAAGTCTCCTCTCTTTAATCCTGGATATATTTGACGAAACATAAAATCCCATTTCTTTCTTTTTTTTATTGTGCCTTAGGTGAAAGTTTACAGAGCAAATTAGTTTCTCATTAGAAGTTAATACGCAAATTGTTTTGTGACATTGATTGCCAACCCCTGGATGTGTCAACACTCTGCCTTTCTCTACCTCGGGTTCCCTGTTTCCATTTGCCCGGCTTTGCTGTCCCTTCTTGCCTTCTTGTCTTTGCTTTTGAGCTGGTGTGCCCATTAGTCTCATATACGTGATTGAACGCACCTGTTTACTGTTGGCCCTAAGGACCTGAATAATCTTTGACTGAAGGGTGAACCTCAACAGTGACTTCAGTACTGAGGTAAAAGGGTGTCTGGGGGCCAGACTCTTGGGGTTTCTCCAGTCTCTGTCAGACCAGCAAGCCTGTCCTTTTTTTCTTTGTGAATTTGAATTTTGTTCTACATTTTTCTCCCACTCTGTCTGGGACCCTCTACTGTGATCCCTACCAGAGCAGTTGGTGGTGGTAACCAGGCACTATCTCGTTGTTCTGGGCTCAGTCTGGGTGGAGGTTGTGGTAATTGTGGTTCATTAGTCCTTTGGACTAATCTTCGCCTTGCGTCTTTGGTTTTCTTCATTCTCCCTTGCTCCAGATGGGTTGGGACCAGTGGAGTATCTCAGATGGCCGCTCACAGGCTTTTAAGACCCCAGATGCTACTCACCACAGTCAGATGTAAAACATTTTCTTTATAGACTATGTTATGCCAGTTGAGCGTCCCCCAAGACCATGGTCCCCAGCCTTCAGTCCAGTAGCTCGATTCTTCAGGGCCTTTGGATGTGTCTGTGAAACTTCTATGACTTAGCCCTGAGAAATCCCATTTCTTAAATCAAGCCCATAAAATAATTTCATAGTCATGGCAAGTGTGACCTTTTGGTATGTTAGCTTCTTCTTTAGCCCGTCCATCTTAGTTTCAGAGACTATTTTCACACCATTTTTAACTCCCTTCCAAATTTTCCCCATATTATATATCGACCATTTTGAATAAATTTATTCATTATTTAACTTTTTATAAATATAGTAGACTGTTTACTGTTCATTTAAAGCAAATGTCTTAATGTTCTGATGAAAAGTGAAATATTAGGTAAATTAAATCCTTCTTTGCACTGATTTCTGAACTTTCAGTCTTTGTGGGGATGTTTTAATATAATATGAAATACAGTGCCCACCTTTCTGGATTTTAACATCATTGAAATTTCCCCAAAACGAGGAGACCTACAAAAAGCTGCCACCCATTTTGGGGGGTAAAAATGTGTTAAAAACATCTACTACCATCATTATGTAATAAAAGAAGGAACATGTTAACATTTAAAAGCAGGAAGTGACATGATTTCTGTGTAAAAGATGATTCTAACTCAAACTGAATCAAGGTAACAATAAAAAACTCACCATGTTGTCCTAATATTCCCATTTCACCACAGATGGTGGAAAACGTAATCATGAATCACTACTTAGGGTCCATTGGTATAGATAATCCAAGACTAGACTTTCCGATTACTTTAGGAATTGCATTTGAAAGGCATTTGCTGTCTTTATTTTAAATTTTAGGCAAAATAAATTCAAAATTGATATTGGGCTTTTCCTACTAAAATACCTATAAATTCTTAAGATTAAAAAAGAAAACCCTACTTCAGCTTCTATGTGAGGTGTTCATAAAGTCATTTCAGAGATTAGGGAATCTATCCTGTTCTTAAAAAGAATAGCAACTTCTAAGGGCTTCCACCACTTCTCAGGCTAAACCATTCTGGGGTTTTTCAGCTGTGTGGTAGAACTTTGAAGATCTGTTGCAGTTACAGCTAAGACCTCAAAATCAGGTCTGTGGGCAAGTAAACTGTCTGTTACCTTTTGACAGATTGATGTGTATGAACTCTCAAAAATAAATTCCAGATGCAGAAATCACAGGTTTTCCACAAACATTCTTAGGAAGGCAGATGATATAGCTTTTCTGTTAATAACAGAAAAAACCTTTGACAGACTACTCCATAGCTATGTTCCTGCTCCTCCCATGTATGAATGGGAGACAGTCACTGCAAAGGAATTCTCATTCCAACCATATGTGAAAATAGTGCGGTGATGCCTCCAAGTTTGAAAGGATACCATTCCCAGAAGTTTCTGTCAGCACAGTAAAGATAAAAATGGATCCTGCCTCTATAGCAATTGTTTCTTATGTTTATTCTAGATATAAAGGATTACCTCCTACTTTTCTAAAAATGAAATTTAAGTTGAAATAAAAATGAAGTACCTCAGTCTCATCGTGTGAAGTAAACTTAGGGACTATTGTCCTCGATTTTGTGAGTTAGTAAAGTTAAGAGTCCATAGGACAATTATGTTTACTTAGAAAAGTAAAGAATAACTTAATAATGGACAAACTACATCAAAAAATGAGTGCCTACAATTATGTTATTTATAAATATGCATTTTTTATCAAAACTCCATTTTTTAGTCAATAAAACTATTTTTAAAGGTGGAAAATGATTTATTTTGTATCAACATATGTATATGCACATAAATGCATATGTAAAACTGTAAAATGCTTCATCAAACAAACTGAATTGCATTTTGCTCCATTTTCCAATTATATGTCAGACATTTGACACGATGTAAATGTATTCTGAACCTCTGTTGCTGATATTAAAAAACAAAATGGTAGGAGAAAATTTCTGGCAATTATAGTGTCTGATAAAAAGAATTTATAATAATCATTTGTATTACGTATGACAATTCCTTAGAGTTTAATTGAGAAAATAATAGGAGGCATCTCATATTCTGTTATTAAGTACATACGTTAAATATGTATTTTGATTACTGGACTCTGAGCTTTTATGAGACATTTTTTCTCTGACAAACAACAGAGCAGTATGGGAAAAGTATGCCTATTCAGGAATCATGTATAAAATATCAAACTCTGTACCTTGTGCAGAGCTCAGAAACCTAGCTTCTCTCAACATGTACACAGTTTAAAGTTTCCAGTTTTCCATCGGTTTATTTGGTGTAAAATATAAAGAAGAAAAAGTTGCTGTCGAGTTGATTCCAACTCATGGTGACACCACTGTGTAGTAAAAAAACCAACAAACCCGATGCCATCAAGTCGATTCCGACTCCTAGTGACCCTACGGGACAGAGTGAAACTGCCCCGTAGGGTTTCCAAGGAGCAGCTGGTGGATTTGAACTGCCGACCTTTGGTTACCAGCCGAGCTCTTAACCACTTCACCACTAGGGTTTCCACAGTGTGATATAGGCCCTGTTTTATTTTGTAAAGGTTTCTGGATTTAATTCTGAACCAGCAGGCTCTCATACAGACAACTGTCCCTTCACACTGAGTAATTCTTCCTTCAACCATAGTTTTCTTCAGGTCTGGCAAGTGGAAGCTCATGTTTGTGAAAATGAAAAGAAGAAGGAAGTGATGGAGAGAGAGGAGGGAGGAGAGAAGAGAAAAACAACGCCCCCAAAATGTTGTCTCTTCTGTGTACCATTATCATAAAATCTGTCCTATAGTGAAGCAGTTGTCACTGTTAGCTTCATTCGTTCAGCCAATGTTAGGTGACTCCTGAGAAAAAATCAGCCATAGGATTTCAGTTCTTCACTTGAGCAGGAAACAGATTGATTCTTTTTCTTCCCATTTTCTATCTTAGTACCCACAAAGGAGAAATTCAGTCATTTCCAGGTGGTATAGAGAAGTTTTTAATCTTTTAAAAATTTTAATGCTAGTACTCCTCAGCCAGTAGGAGCAATGAAATCTTGACACGTACTACAGTATGGATGAAGCTTGAAGACGTTATGCTGAGCAAGACAAGCCAATCACAAAAGGACAAATATTGTATGACCTCACTTGTATAAAAAGACAAGAAAAGTCAAATGTATAGAGACCAAAGTTTATTAGTGATTACCAGGAATGGAAGGGACGGGTGAAACGGGGGTTAACAGTGACAGAAAAATTGCATTGATTAAGGGCAGGGTTGCACAGCTGATTACTGTAATTGCTGTCAGTAAATTGTATACCTGAAAAAAGTTGAATTGACAAAAGTTGTGTGAAAGATATATTTACAACAATGACAAAATAAAAATAAAAAGTAGAGTAGGTGCTGAGGCTGCTTATGTACACCCAAACACCTCGTGGGATTTGGCTCCTTGGTTTAAAGGTTTAGGGTCAGGGTTTCATGGGACATCCCAGTTAATTGGCCTAATAATGTATTTAGCTCTTCTGTCGTACCTCCTAGTTTGTTGCATAGTGCACGGGGTCTTCAAAGCTTGCAATGGTTATCCAAGGCACAACAATTGGTCTCTATTCACCTGGAGCAACAGTGGAAGAAGAAGAGTCAGGAATAGGAGGAGGATATGGAATGTGTGGCTAATTGCCTCCATGAACAACTGCCTCCTTTGCCATGAAACCGGAAGAACTGGATGGTGCCCGGTTACCATTACTGAACATTCTGATGAAAGATTACATAGAAGAATCCTGATGAAAAGGGGGAAAATGCAGAACAGAATTTTGAATTCTCATGGACTTTCCTAAATGCAATCAAATACTTTGAGGGACAGAGTAGCAGGGGTAAGGGTCCAGAGACCATGCTTTCAGAGGACATCTAGGTCAATTGGCATAACAAAGCTTATTAAGAAAATGTTCTGCATCCTACTTTTGGTGAGTGGCGTCTGGGGTCTTAAAATCTTGCAAGCGGCCATCTAAGATGCATCAATTGGTCCCAACCACCTGGAGTAAAGGAGAATGAAGAACACCAAAGACACAAGGAAAGCATTAGTCCAAGAGACAGAAAGGGCCACATAAACCAGAGACTTCATCAGCCTGAGACCAGAAGAACTAGATGGTGCCCAGTGATCACCAATGAACGTCCTGACAGGGAACACAACAGAGGGTCCCTGATGGAGCAGCGGAAGGATGGGTTGCAGAACTCAAATTCTAGTAAAAAGATCAGACTTAATGGTCTGACTGAGCCTGTAGGTGCCCCAGAAAGCATGGCCCCTGGACTCTCTATCAGCCCAGAACTAAAACAATTTCCGAGGCCAACTCTTCAGACAGGGATTGGACTGGACTGTGGGACATAAAGTGATACTTGTGAAGAGTGTGCCTCTTATTCAAGTAGATACAAGAGATCAAGGGGGCAGCTTCTATCCAGAGGTGAGATGGGAAGGCACAGAGCGTTAGGAGCTGGTTGAATGCTCATGGGGAATCAGGGGCGGAAAGCAGGAGTGTGCTGTTGCAGAATGGGGTGAGCAATTAGGGTCACATAACAATGTATGCATAAAATTTTGCATGGGAGACTAACTTGAAATGTAAACTTCCTTTAACTACAACAATAAAAAAAAATTCTCATGGACTATAGACTTTCTGGAGCCATGGAAGGTGGCTGAACCCCTGAAACTATTGTCCTGAGATAATCTTTAAACCTTAAACCAAAAATATCCCCTGAAGTCATCTTAAAATCAAACAATAGTTTAGCTTAACTAGTAAAAAAGGTCTGCCTTGAGCATTATGCTCTTTGAAGAGCTATCTGTATGGGATCAAACTGACAACAGCAACTCAAAAGATTAGATAGGAACCTTACGGGGCAGTGAGTTGATGTTAATGACCGAAGAACAACTCAGAAAAGGAGGGTGAGAATGGTTGCACAACTTGAAGAATGTAATCATTGTTACTAAATTGTACATATAGAAACTGTTGAATTGGTGTATGTTTTGCTGTGTATATTCTCAACAACAACAACAAACTAAAAATTTAGAAAAAATGTAATGGATAATATATTTATAATATTTCAAAATAAAATATATGGAGATAGATATATATTGAAAACTTTCCCTCCTATCTCTGTCCTCAGTGTGCCTTATTACCACTAACTCCTTCAGCATTTAACCACTGTTATTAGTCTCCTATTGATGAACAGTTAGGTGTTCCTGAAATTTTGCAAATACAAGCAATGCTATAATAAATAACTCTGTTTGAATGCTATTTCACATACATGCATGTGCAAGTCCATCAATAGGAAAGATTCCCAGAAGTGAATTGCTACGTCAAAGGGTAATTTTGATAAACCCATTGCGGTCAAGTTGATTCTGACTCAGAGCAACCCTATAGGACAGAGTAGAACTGCCCCATAGGGTTTCCAAGGAGCTGCTGGTGGATTCGAACTGCTGACCTTTTGGTTAGCAGCCGAGCTCTTAACCACTGCACCACCAGGGCTGTTATAATTCTGATAGTTATTTCCAAATTGCCCTTCATGGGGAATACACTCCTGTAAGTAGTGTACAAGAAAATCATTTTCCCTCTAGCCTTGCCAACAGAATATATTGCCAAATTTAAGGATTTTGTTGATTTGATAAGTGGGAAATTGCGTCTCATTTTAACTGTAATTTGCATCTGTGAAGAGTGAGGTTGAGCGTCTTTTCACACATTAAAGAGTCATTCATATTTCCTTTTCTGTCAAATATTTTTTACATATTTCACCCGTTATTCTCTTGTATCTAGGAGTTGTTTATATACTAAGGAGATCAGTCCTTCTGTTTGATTTAAGTTGCAAATATTTATCTCTTGACTTTGTTTATGGTGTTTTTGTCATGCAGAAATATGTGTGTGTGTGTATTTGTTGTTGTAGAGTTCTGTTAAGTTGATTCCCACTCATAGCGATGCCGCGTGACAGAGTAGAACTACCCTGTAGGGTTTTCTTGGCTGTAATCTTTACGGAAGCAGGCCACCAGGTCTTTCTACCACGGGGCCATTGTGTGAGTTAAAACCACCAACCTTTTGGTTAGCAGCCAAGGGCTTCACCATTGGCTACTACTGGCCCCGTGGAAGAAAAGACATGGCAATCTGCTCCTGTAACGATTACAGCCTAAGAAACCCTACGGGGCAGTTCTACTCTGTCATATAGGGTCACTGTGAGTCCGAATCAACTGGACGGCACACAACAGCAACAACAGTACATATATGTGTGTCTTTTCTTGTGTGATTCTCAAGGTTGTTGGCAGACTTTCCTCGCTCCAAAGTTACACACAAGTTCTGATATGGAGATTTCTAAAGCTGTAATACAGTCAGACTAGAGAATATAATACAGAGCAAATTTCTCTTTCTCTCTCTCTCCATTCTTTCTTATTCCTCCTTCCCCTTTCTCAGGTAACTTCTTGGTTCCTCCACCTAAGTATTGTTCTGAGTCCATAGGAGGAGAGATGGAGTTATCCTACTTTGAAGCCTTCTTCAGATTTAGGAAACAGAAAGAGATGGAGGCCGAGGAACAGTGTGTGAAATAGAGCAGTGGTTCTCAAAACAGCTGACACCTGAGCATGAATCAAGACAGTGGTACAAAACCCTTGTAGAGCTGTCGTTCATCACTGTGCAGAGGGGAGGAAGCCAGTTTCATTTACGAATGTCCTTGACATACTGAAAAAAGTACCAAGGGTGTCTCATCATACTTTGAGTTGTAAGTTTTTTTCATGGAACGCCATTTGTATTTGAAAGAACAACTGGCAAACACACTATGGTTATTCAGACTTGGGTGTTCGGCGCTTTCTCAAGAATAAACGAAGTGAGCCTGTCACTCCCAGGAAAACAAGTGACAATATTGTTGCCAGTGATAAAATTTGAGCTTTCAAGTGAAAATTAGAGTTTTAGAAAACTTGTATCCACCACCGTGAGCTTGACAGCTTCTCAATACTTAAACACTTTTCGAATGAGATCAATGTTATTAACGAAGGTGATTTTTTAATATTGTATACAATATACATAACTCAGTGAACCGATATTTTTCAAATGACCAATGCGTAAAATTACAAAATATGCATGGGTAAAAGATTCATCAAAGTACAAGACATGCCAGTGGATTTTAAGGTAACAGAGTATAAGAAGTTCATTTTAATAGTTTTATATTCCACATTGCACATATCCTTTAAGAAACTTCCACTTGTCAAGCTTTGGTGCAGTATCAAAGAAAAATATCCACAATTATCTGAAAAAGGTATCAAAATACTCGTTGCTTGTCCAACTACATATCTGTATGAAGCTGTATTTTCTTGATATACTTCAACCAAAACAATGTATCACAAGAGATTGGATACAGACTATGAGAGTCCAGCTGCCTTCTATTAAGCCAGACATCAAAGAGATTTGCACACACATGGTTACCAATTTAATCACTGTTTTGTATTGCAAAATATAATTATTTCCATTTAAAATGTTATTATGTTAACATTTTATGGTTTTACTATTGTTATTTTACTTATTAAATATTTTAAATTGTTCTCGTTTTTAATATCTAGTATGGTAACTAAGAAAAGTTCTTTGGGGTCATCAGTGATTTTTAAGAGTACACAGTCATGAGACCGAAGTGTTTGAGAGCCGCTGAAATAGAGCCTGTCTCAGATCAGTGAAACGTCGGGTTAGTCTTGGAGGCCACCTAAACACTTTGGATGTTTGTTCAGCACATAATTATAATTTTACTTCTAGATGGAATACCACGAGTCTCTCTTAGGAAAGAATAGGAGAAGGCACCCCAAAAATGCACAGTACAAGAAAAATATTTCATTTCTTAATTACAAAAACAATACATGACTAAAAATAAAAATATAAAGAAAACACACACCAGCAACACACGGCAAAGATAGCCACGGAAGCACAATCTGAAACAGTAGCAGATTGAAAACCACCTAAATGTTGTTTGCTTTGTTTTTTGTTGTTAGTTTCGGAACCTGAGGTGTACAGAGGCAGCAAGTTGATTGAACTGTCGCCTTCACTTCCCAGGATACTGTCGTCATTGTTCCGTGTGAAGATCCTTCTTGTTCACTTTATTTCTCCCTTTCTTCAATTCTCACTCTCATTTCCCTCCTCCTAATACTCACCCATTTTAGTAAGACTGATATGTATTTATTTAATTTTATGGTAAATTATGTAAAGTGTATATAACACAAAATTTGTCCTTTTAACTATTTTTAAGTGTACAATTCATTGACATTAACATTACATTCACCATGTCATGTAACCATCACCGCTGTCTATTTCCAAAAGTTTTGCATTTCCCTAAACAGACCCTCGGTACTACTAAGCAATGCCTCCTCATTTCCCCCGTCACAGCCCCTGGTAACCACTAACAAACTTGTATCTCAATGCATTTGCCTTTCTAGGCAGCTCAGAGAAGTGCAATCACACACTATTTGTCCCTTTGTGTCTGACTTATTTCACTCAGCATAAGGTTTTCAAGGTTCATACATGTCTTTGCATATATTGGAACTTCATTTCTCTTTATGGCTGAGTAATATTCCACTGTATGTAGATACCATGTTTGTTCATCTGCTCAGTTGTTGACGAGCGCTTGAGTTTTTCCCACGTTTTAACTATTGTGAATAATGCTACAGTGAACACTGGCGTACAGGTATCTGTTTCAGTCCCTGCTTTCAAGTTTTTTGGGTTTGTACCAGTAGAATTGCTGAATCAAATGGCTATTCTGTGTTTGTTTTTCACAGCGGCTGCACCATTCCACATTCCCACTAGCAATGCACAAGTGTTCCAATTTCTGATACATATCTTTAAACAAGTGTATAGCATTATGGGGGCAAGGGTAGTTCAGTGGTAGAATTCTCACCTTCCATGCAGGAGACCCAGGCTTCATTCCCAGGAGCCAATGCAACGCATGCACAACCTCCGCTCATCTGTCAGTGGAGGCCACCACCCATCTGTCAGTGAAGGTTTGCATATTGCTATGATGCTGAATAGGTTTCAGCGGATCTTCCAGAGTAAGACTAAGAAGAAAGGCCTGGCAATCTGCTTCCAAAAATTAGCCAATGAAAACCCTATGATGTCAATCACAAAAGGACAAATATTGGCCCCGGACACTCTTTTAACTCAGTACTGAAGTCACTCCTGAGGTTCACCCTTCAGCCAAAGATTAGACAGGCCTATAAAACGAACTAGTTCAGTCATGTATACAAGACTAAATGGACACACCAGCCTAGGGGCAAGGACAAGAAGGCAGAAGGGGACCGAAAAGCTGGACGAATGGAAATGGGGAATCCAAGGTGGAGAAAGGGAGAGTGTTGACACGTAGGGTTGCCAACCAATATCACAAAACAATATGTGTATTAATTGTTTAATGAAAAGCTAATTTGCTCTGTAAACTTTCACCAAAAGCACAATAAAGAAGGGAAAAAAGGACAGATATTGTATGGTCTCGCTAATATAAAATAACTAGAATAGGCAAGTGCAAGAAATCAGAGTTTAATAGTGGTTGCCAGGGGCGGGAGGGGTGGGGAAAGGGGGGAATCATTGTTTAGGTAGTACTGATTTTTTTTTATGGGGATGGAAAATTTGACAACGGATATTGGCAAAACATGATTGATGTAATTGGTCTCCCTAAACTGTACATGTGAAAAAAGTTGAAAGGCAAATGTTGTGTTGTCTATTTTTAGAACAATAAAAACAATGGTCCAATCAGCAGCTGGTCGTAGGGATGGCACCGGATCGGGTTAAAAATAGGCATGGTTGTTTCATAGATAATTATGAGTGTTTTATTTTTTAAGTAGTATTTTGCTATAACTCTCACTGTTTCCTGTTTTTTCACTCGTTTGTGTGTGTGCGTGTGTGTGCTTTAGGTGAAAGTTTACAGAGCAAATCAGTTTCTCATTCAAAAATTTACACACAGATTGTTTTGTGACATTGGTTGCAATCCCCACAATGTGTCAGCACTCTCCCCCTTTCCACCCCAGGTTCCCTGTGTCCATTAGTCCAGTTTTCCTCCTCCTTCCTGCCTTCTAGTTTCTTGCTCTTTTGGTCTTGCATGCGTGATTGAACTAAGAAGCACATTCCTCATATGTATTACTGTTTGTTTTATAGGCCTGTCTAATCTTGGACTGAAAGGTGGACTTTGAGAGTGGCTTCAGTTCTGAGTTAGCAGGGCGCCTGGGGCCGCAGTCCTGGGGGTTCCTCCAGTCTCTGTCAGACCATTAAGTCTGATTTTTTTTTGTTCTCACTCATGTTTTTGAGATTTCTCCACGAACAGTGACTTCCTTGCTTCCTACTCCTGCATAGCATTCCATAGTGTGCATCTACCATGTTTTACACTGATTCCCCTACTAATGGACACTTCATTTGCATCTAGCTCCCTGCCTCCATTAGGGATACTACCCTAACATCCATGAACATCACCGCTAACAAACTTCTGCTGGAAGTTCTTTGAAAAACACATCCAGGAATGGGCTCCATTTCTCTAAATACTGCCAGGTTGCTTTCCAGAGTGCCTGTACAGTTTACATCCCCCACCAGTGCAAAAATCTCCCCTCCTTCATATCCTTTCCAGTACTTGGAGGTACTGTTTTAATTTGTATTTCACTTCTTTATACTGAACCCTAGCAACTATTCAGAGTTCCTGGGTGGTGTAAATGGTTAACAGACTTGGCTATTAAACAAAAGGTTGGCAGTTCAAGTCAATCCCAGAAGTGGCTTGGAAGAAAGACCTGGCAATCTACTTCTGAAAAATCAGCCATTGAAAACCCTATAGAGCACAGTTCCACTCTCACACACATGGGGTCGTCATGAGTCAGAATCGACTCCAGAGCGACTGGAAAGCAACTCTTCAGGTATCTGTTATTCATTCAGAGGTCTTCTGTGAACTACCCACTCACTCTCTCACAAAATTTTCTCCTGAGTTTCCCATCTTATTGTTCATTATCATGTAAATATATACGTAATAAAATATTTGCCCTTGTAACATTTTCTACATTTACAATTCAGTGACATCAATTACATTCATTGTGTTGTTATACCATAATTATTACCAGTTTCCAAATGTTTCCATCATCCTTAATAGCCTTAATAGCAGCTTGGTGTCCCCTGAGCAATGAGTCCCTCTTTCCCCCTCCCTTCTGTCCGCCCCTGGTAACCACTAGTAAACGTTAGTCTCTATATACTTGCCTATGCTAGGAATTCATATAAGTGGGATCATATGATATTTGCCCTTTTGTGACTGACATATTTCACTTAGCATAATGTTTCCAGGGTTCATCGATGCTGTAGCATGATCAGGACTTCATTTCTCTTTATGGCGGAATAATATTCCATTGTATTATGTATTTTGTTTAACCATTCATTTGTTGACAGACATTTAGGCTGTTTCCACCTTTCAACTATTGTAAATAGTGCTGCAGTAAACACTGGTGTAGATACATTGTTTACATTCCTGCTTTCCAGTCTTCCATACACCTAGGAGTAGAATTGCTGGATTATATGGTAATTCTATGTTTAACTTTTTGAGAAATCAGCAAACTGTCTTCCACATGACGGTCCCACCAGCAGTGGATGAGGGTTCTAATTTCTGCACATCCTCACCAACACCGGTTGTTTTCAAGTTTTCAAATCATAGCCATCGTGGTGGGTGTGAACTGCTACCTCATGGTGGTTTTGATTTGCATTTCTCGATGACGAATGATGTGTAACATCGTTTCATGTCCTTCTTCTTGGTCATTTGTATTTCTTCGGTGAAATGTCTAGTCAAGTCCTTTGCCCAATTTTTGGTTGAATTGCTTATCTTTCTGTTGTTAAATTATAGGAGTTATTTATATATTCTGGATCTTAAGCTCTTATCAGATATATACCAAACCCAAACCCATTACCGTCAAGTTGATTCCGACTCATAGCGACCCTGTAGGACAGAGTAAACCTGCCCCACAGAGTTTCCAAGGGGCATCTGGTGGATGCACACTGCCGACCTTAAGCTGTAGCACTTAACCACTACGCCACAAGGGTTCTCTATCATATGGTTCCCCAAATTTTTCTCCTAATCTGTAGATTATCTAAGTCCTTTGTCGCACAAAAGTTTTTTATTTGGGTGAAACCTCATCTATTTTACCTTTTGTTGCTTGTGCTTTTGGTGTCATATCTAAGAATCCATTGTTAAAAACCAGGCCCCAAAGCATTACCCCCTAAGTTTTCTTCTAGGAGTTTTATGGTTTTAGTTCTTACAGTTAGGTTTTTGATGCATTTTGAGTTAATTCTCATAGACGGTGTGAGGTATCCATGCAGGTTCATTCTTGGGTTTGTGGAAACCCAGTTGTCCTAGCACCACTTCTTAAAAAGACTGTTCTTTCCCCCATTGGATGGACTTAACATCCTTTATGAAAGTGAATTGACCATAGATGTACAGTTTATTTCTGGACCCTCAATTCTATTCTCTTGTTCTACATGTCTATCATTATACCAGTACCAGACTGCTTTAATTGCTGTAGCTTTATAATATGTTTTGAGATGAGGAAATGTGAGTCCCCCTGCTATGTTCTCTTTTTTTTAAGATTGCTTTGGCTATTTGGGGCTCCTTACAATTCCGTATAAATTGATTTAAGAAGTTCTTGCATATTATGGGTATTATCAAGGATTTCATTTTACTTGGATCCATAATCAATACCAATGGAAGCAGCAGTCAAGAAATCAAATGATACACTGCATCGGGCAAATCTGCTGCAAAAGACCTCTTTAAAGTATTGAAAAGCAAAGATGTCACTTTGAGGACTAAGGTGCACCTGACCCAAGCCATAGTATTTTCAATCGCCTCATATGTATGCGAAAGCTGAACAATGAGTAAGGAAGACTGAAGAAGAATTGACACCTTTGAATTATGGTGTTGGTGAAGAATATTGAATATCCTACGGAATGCCAGAAGAATGAACAAATCTTTCTTGGAAGAAGTACAGTCAGAATGCTCCTTAGAAGCGAGGATGGTGAGACTTCGTCTCATGTACTTTGGACATGTTGTCAGGAGGGACCAGTCGCTAGAGAAGGACATCATGCTTGGTAAAGTAGAGGGTCAGTGAAAAAGAGGAAGACCCTCAACAAGATGGATTGACCAGTGGCTGCAACAGTGAACTCAAATACAGCAAGAATTGTGAGAATGACGCGGGACTGGGCAGTGTTTCGTTCTGTTGTGTATAGTGTTGCTGTGAGTCAGGACCGACTCAATGGCACCTAACAACAGCAACATGACTTGCTGGTTTTAAACATTGTAAATATCCTTTCCTAATCTAACATTTGTTTGCTGACGTTATCTATGGTATACTACATTGATCAAAATTTTGTGTGTACAAAATTCTAAGGTGTGTATACCTTAATTTTGGTATAGCCAAATCCAATCCCTTTTTTTTTTTTTTTTTTTTTTTTTGCCTTTTAGTTGTGCTTTTGCGGTTTTGTTTTAAATGTCTTTCCCTACTCCTTGGTCACAAAGATTTTATTCCACATTTTCTTCTGTTATCCTTATAGATTTATCTCTCACATTTACGTCTTTAGTCTAGCTGGAGACCACCTTTTGTTGCAAATTAGAGGTCTATCTTTATTTTTCTCTAGAGAATGAGACCATTGTCCTAAGCAATTTTTCATTTCTCGGTTGCTTTGTGGTATGAACCTTTATCACCCAACAAGTCCTCACATATACATACATCTGTGTCTGAGCCCTCCGTTCTGTCTCACTGGTCTGTTTGTCAGCTATCAGGACAACACCGTGATCAGCATCAACATCATTTCGTGTTTCTTCACAGCCGATGAATCAGAGTGACTACCATCTATTTTCTCTTCTTTTTCAATGCTTTTCTTTAGCCATTTTGTGACCTTCAGCCATCCATATAAATCTTAGAAAAAAAAATGGCACTTCTCAAAAATCCAGTCAGAATTCTGATTAGAATTTCATTTACTTTGTATATGTAGTTGAAGAGAATTGATAACTTTACTAGGTTAAGTCATGCCATCCATAAACAGTAAACATCTGTTGCTGTTGAGTCGATTCCAACTCATTGGGACCTTATAGCATGGAGTCGACCTGCTCCCTAGGGCTTCCAAGGAGTGGCTGGTGGATTCAAACTGCCAACGTTTTGGTTAGCAGCAAGCTCTTCACCACTGCACCACTAGGGCTCCAAACACAGTATCTCTATTCAAATCTTATTAAGTAAGAATTCCTTTTCTAATGTGCTAGTAAAGGAAACCAAAAAAAAATTGTGTTTCTTAAAACAATGTCTTATTGGTATTATATGAATAAGTTGACTGTTGCTTAGAGGAGTGTTTTTTTAGTTGATTTGCATATTTCTATAACCTTGCTTAACTCTTATTAGCACTCAAAGTATGTTGATTCAGTTGGATTTTCTATATAGATGATTATATCATCTGCTAATAATGAGTTTTATCTCTTCTTTTCCAATCCTTACATGCTTTAATCCTGTCGTAAACAATAGCCAGGGACTCCAATATTATGTTTAAGTGGTAACGGCAGTAGTGAACATCCTTTTCTTGTTCTTGTTTGAATGGAAATGCTTCTAAATTTATCCCAGAGAATATCAAAGAACTTCCTGAACTATTTTTAAAACAACTTACAATAAACTTAGTCCAGAAAATTCTCTGACACTCTTAATATTCTGCAACTTTTATCATAAATAAGATGCTATTACTATGCCTCATGGAGTCATCGTATGGTATTTCTTCTTTGTTCCTGTATTAAATTGAAATACATTGACAGGTTTTCTGATGTTGAACTATCCTTTCATTCCTGGGGTAAGTACTTGATCAATATGTACTATTTTTTAATCCACTGTTGGATTCAGCTAGATAATATTTTATCTAGGATTATTGCATCTACATCTGTAAGTGAAATGGATGCTTTTTTTGTTTTGACTTTTGTTTTTTGGGTACTTTCCTTGCCTTTTGCTTTTCGTGTCTTATATCTTACTTATCTCCTTTGAGTATCAAGTTTATACTAGCCTCCTAAAGTTAGCCAGGCAGCTTTTCTTATTTCTTTTTTTATTCCGTTTTCTGGAGCAACTTATACAAAATAGGTATTATCTATTTCTTGAAAGTTTTGTAAAATCCCACTGGAAAACCATCTAAGCTAGTGGCTTTTTTCGGGGGGGGGGGGGGTAGGGTTGGGAGGTCATTGATTATGCCTTTGTTTTCCTTAATCACTTTATACCCGTATTTCCTTATAAATTTTGTATCATGTGAATGCATAACCTATGCCAAAAAGTATGTACGCACACAAACACACCTTTAAAACAAAACAGAGAAATAATACATGATTCTGTTTTAAAATTCACACAGTGTAGTTTATGCTGAATGTCTTCCATTTACCTTAAGCTAGACCCTCAACCACCCTACTGTGCCTCAGGAAGCCGCCTTATATAGACAGGTTCCCTTGACATCTAGCTTCTGATTGGGTGAAGTCAATGTCCAGCAAGAAGTGGAAGGGCAGGAGGTCTGTGTGGTCAGGCAGTCATTCCCCTTGCTCCCTTCCTGAAGGTCCCTTCAGACTTTTTCTTCCCTGAGCAGAAGCACGGGTCCTCCCCAACATCATCCTCCCTCTACCACTGCCCCCTCGCTTCATCCTTTTGGGTCTAAGGATGTTAAGAACCTCTGCGGTTGCTAGTCCTAGGCTACTACACTGTCCTTTGTGGTTTTCCTACACCCTAACCCTGCTAACCTAAAGGTTGGCAGTTCAAATCCACCAGCTGCTCTTTGGAAACCCTATGGGGCAGTTCTACTCTGTCTTGTAAGGTTGCTGTGAGTGGGAATCGACTCAACGGCAATGGGTTTGGTTTGCTTTTTTATAGCTACAGTACTGGAGCCCCAGTGGCACCGTGGCTAAAGCCCTCAGCTGCTAACTGACAGGTCAGTGGTTCGAACCCAGCAGCCATTCCGCGGGAGAAAGATGCAGCAGTCTGCTTCCATAGAGATTTACAGCCTTGGAAACCCTATAGGGCAGTTCTACTCTGTCCTACAGTCACTGAGTTGGAATCAACTCGAGAGCAATGGTTTTTCTTTCTTTTTCTTTTTTTTTTAATAGCTACAATACTCCAGTATGAATCTCCTTCTTTCAATCACCACATCCAAATCCTATATGCTACCCATATCCTGAAATCTTACAACAGCCTCCCAACTCAGCTCCCCACCCCAGTGTCTCCTCCCCTCACACCTAGCCGTCCAACAAATTGACAGCCTCGTCTTCCTTAAAAACACAATATTTCCATTCTCTGATGAAAATAATTAATAACTTCCTAGTGTTCCCTAAACTAGGTCTAAACGTCATGGTTTCGTATCCAAATGCCTGTACTATATGACCTTAACCTACATAAGCCTTCAGGCCAATGCTTCCATGATACTCCAGTCATGGGGCCTTCCTGTGTGCTATTTTCTCTGCTAATAGATTCTTTCACATAGCTCTTCTGGTTTAAACTCTTCAAAGTCCAGCTCAAATCCTACCTCCCTGATGTGCCTTTCCTGAGCCATTAAGCATATTCTGCTTCATATTATTTGTGCACTTGTTGTCTTTTCCACCCAATTACAAGTTCCCGGAGGACAGGGTCTATTTTGGGTCCGTTTTTGTTTCCTTCACAGCACCCTCGTTACTCCTTTTACATAATTGTTAGCCAACAAACATATGTTGAATAATTAATGAAAATATAAATCATCAGAAAGAAAGAACAAAAGTTTTCTTCAGTGAAGATTTGGAAACCGTTTCCTTTTTGTTTTTAAGTTCCTTTGTTTTTCTAGATGTATGCAGAGCTATAGTCTGTAGGAGCTATTTGTTTTAGACTTTTAAAAGATTGTAGGTGTGTAAACTGTAAACTCTGTACAAGATATGCAGGAACACAAGGTCAAAGATCCCAAGAGAGCCCATCATTGTTGTATGATCTCCAAACAAAAGTGTGTGTTTGAGCCAAGCTGTCTTTAGAGAAAGTGAGAGTAAAATAAAAACTCTCACTGTATTGGACCTTTTACTGAAATACTCCTCGTGATTACTTTCTCTAGATATATTACTATCCAAATATATTTGAACAGAAATATTTTCATTGTAGGAGCCCTGGTGGCGCAGTGGTTAAGCACTCAGCTGCTAACCAAAAGGTCTGTGGTTTGAGTCCACCAGCTGCTCCTTGGAAACCCTAGGGGGCAGTTCTAATCTGTCCTGTAGGGTTGCTATGAGTCGGAATTGACTTGACAGCAAGGGCTTTGGTTTGGTTTTTTTGTATTTTCATTGTAAGGAGGCCCAGTGGCGTGGTGGTTAAGCACTTGGCTGCTAACTGATAAGTCAGTGGCTTGAACCCACCAACTGCTCCATGGGAGAAAGATGTGGCAGTCTGCTTCCTTGAAGATTTACAGCTTTGGAAACCCTATGGGGCAGTTCTACTGTGTCCTACAGTATCACTAGAGTCAGAATTGACTCGATGGCAGTAGGTTCCCCCCCCCCCATGGTATTTCTATAGACAATAAGTGCAAACAAAAAATATGATGCCTCTAGCTGCTGGAAGCTAAGTGTATTGAGCGACCAGCTCATCTTAGAAGACAAACTATGATGTATCATGTCTAAGGGGTCCCCGGGTGGTGCAAACAGTTATGTACTTAGCTGCTAACTGAAAGGCTAGCAATTCAAGTCCACCCAGAGGTGCCTCGGAAGAAAGTTCTGGTGATCTACTTCCAAAAAATCAACCATTGCAAACCCTGTGGAGCACAGTTCTACTCTGACACACATGGGTTCACCAGGTGTCAGAATTGACTTGATGGTAACTGGTTATCATGTCTAAGAGAAAAGGGCAACTGTGTGGTTTGAAAGATGGAATGACACAGGTGGCTGAGCAGATCTGTTTACTAATTCAATGTGAAGAAAAGATAGAACATATTTATTCATTCATTCGTTCATGAACCTGTACTGAGTACCACTATGTGCCAAGTGTAATGTTAGGTCCTGGCAATATCGAGAAGGATTAAGTCATGATCTATTCTTTAAAAGGGAGTGAGAACTGTAAGCAAGTGATGAGAAAATAATTTAAGTGCAGTGATGAAGTTTGTATGGGGCATTGCAGTAGCACAAATGAGAAAAAAAAAAAAAGATTGTTATGGACAGCCTCATCCTTTAGAGCCTTTGTTAATCTAGCTTTCTATAACTTAGCATAAAATATCACCCACGGGACAAAAGCAGGAAGAAGGAACATATTATTATAAGACTTGGGTACTTGAATAGTTTATAATGGCTTCATTGCTTGAAAAACTTCCATTCATTTTGGCAATGTGATGAGATCACTGGTCACAAAGTGGAGGGATAAAGCATACAGCATTGCAGTTACTGGAAAGAACATACAAATGTAATATTTAAAGGGGGTGCTAGTCATTCCTATTTTCCAAAGAGTCAGGAGGGGAAATGCTTATTTACTTCTCATTTTAACAGCATACTCACCTACCTTAGATTTCTTATCTCCCAGCTAAACAAACCATTTTAATTTCAAGAAAAACCACAAAGCCTTATTTCTTAAAATACATATTTAATGACTTATTTATTTGGCTTTCTCTTCCCTAGACTGTGAGCTTCTTCCAGGGCAGAGGCCAAAAGAACAAGAAATCTTATTCATCTTTACATGCAATGCCTCAGCACAATTCCTGGCACACAGGGACAAAAACACATGTTAACTGGATCCTAACCAGCTCTTAATATTCGAGCTTTCTAATACCCATCGTTCGCATCTTTTTCTCATCCCCATTCTGCTGATAAGAACGGGGCCGGGAGAGGGGGTGTTATCCTAATAAATAGTGTATTAGTGTTTCAACAGATTAGAGCCCCAAGACTTACAAGAGAACTTTAGTTCTCAAAAAGATAAAAAGAAACCTTAAATTTATAGTTACACTCAAAATTGTACATTTCCTGAAAGTGTTCCTTTTGTTGGATATCTGTTGAATATCTTAGCAAATAGAGAAATGCAGATATGGCCCTGAACTTCATTTAAAATGATTGTACTTATTATTTTATCCTCACATTTGCTGTAGTTGCTGTGAATGGCTTGGAACATGCAAAATATGCTAAGCAAGAAACACAACCGTACCTGAAGAGTTAGCACAAAGAGGTACCCACTGCGGTCGAGTCGATTCTGACTCACAGCAACCCTAGACAGAGCAGAACTGCCCCAGAGGGTTTCCAAGGCTGTCATCTTTACAGAAGCAGCCTGCCACATCTTTCTCCTGAGGAGCGGCTGGTGGGTTCAAACCGCCGACCTTCCAGGTAGCAGCCGAGGGCTTTAACCACGGTGCCACCAGGGCTCCTACAAAGATGTACAATGGATTTAAAAGCCTCTTGAAGGACTGCCTTTTGCTGCACAGATTGCAGGAAAGACAGTATACGGCAGCAAAAGAGTTGGGGGAACTGCTTTCATAACCTATTAACCAGGAATGTGAAAAAACAGGGAACAATTGGGAAGGGAGGGAGGTGCTCACTGTTTAAAAGGCTTTTAAATGTAACCGTATTTTTGCTGGCTTTTTGCCTGCACATAAAATGAGGGCGGTGTCCTGAATGGCTAGCTGGCTGCCGAAGGTGGGAAGAATGGAAGCAGGGCTAGGAAGTCAAGGCTGGATTTTGAGATGCTGCTCTGAACTGTGTGCAGCTGTCAAGACAAGGCTCAGCAATGATTCAGTGAAGTAAACACGAAACTCAGCCAGCTTGCTCAATCACCCTTTCATTCTTGTGTTTTTCTTGTTCCCGTAAATATTTGCCTGTGCTGTCTTTGCCAGAGATATTAAGGAGTTAATAAATTAGCCAGCCAACAGGCAGGGGTTGAGAAAAGGCACAGAACTTGGAACTGAACAGCTGACAGCAGATTCTGCAGGTGTGAGGTGAGAACCAGCTCTGCATTCTCTATGCAGGGTTTTCTTTGTCTCGGCTACGACCTGATTTCCTCGCCCCCTCAGGACAAGCTAACCCTATAAGGGAGAGAATTCCAGAGGGTCTTATTCCATGATCCTATGAACTCTAGCCATCTAAAAAAGGAAGCAGCCTCCTTCCATGTTTGGACTAACTATATTACATATTGGCGCTGACCTTGTAAAATCTTTGTTTCGTGTTTGGAATGAAAAATACTCTAGATGCCATCCTACTAAAATAAGAAATGGTGAATTAAACTGCCCAGCATAATGAATCAGCCTCCTGCAAGTGGGTGTCAAGGCACGTCGGGGTGGGGGGAGGAGGGTGACTGCTTGTTACTGAATATGTGTAAGTACCACAGCGGAGAGAAAGGTGACAACTGAGTAGGGAAAAAAGAGAATGGATAGTAGTAAGATGCATATTTCTAATAAACTAGTTTATCATATTCTTCTAATCACGCCATTTGCTGGTAATGGGCATCCAAGACTAAACCCCACATTGTAGCAGTTCATTCAAATCTTTCTGGTTCTATAGGGTAAAAATATTAACTATATAACACTTGAAAGTGTTCAGTATATCCCTTGAAGAACAGAACATTCTCGTATTTCTCTGGAAAGGGCTTTGGGTTGCCTCTAAGAGCAGTAGTAGCTGACTGGATTGGTAACAGGGAAATGAGATTTTTCTTTAGACTAGTGACCGTGACCTACACATCCAAACCCCTTTGACCAGACTCGGTTATGAGGTACAGGTTTGGGATGGGAATGGAAAAACTCAGAGATCTAGGGCTTTTTTTCTAGACAGACTTCAGAAAGCACAGATGAATGCCTTCATTTAGCAAAAGTCATAACGGGAGCGAGTTATCTGTTATTAAATCCCATTTTGAACCTTCCCTTTTTCTGAGCCCTACCTTAAGTGCCTGAAATTCTAGGCTTCCACTGTCCCCATCTAAAACTGAAGATCCTGTGATGTAGACCCGGAAAGATAAGCTACTTTCAGAAACTCTGGCCTTGACTTCAAGAGCTCTGAAAAAGCCTCCCCAATCCAAAAATACCTTTGCCAGACCTTTTTGTGAAGGCTTAAAATTCCACCATTAAAAATTCTAATATTTAGAATAATTCTTGGTCCCTTACTGTCAAATTTAATTTTAAAACACAGTAAAATTAAATAAACAAAAATATAAAGTATATATGTACTATAAATATAATATTTAATTATAGGCCAAAGATCAGAAGGGAATATAGAAAATTTTAATTACTTTATAGTGTTAGTATAGTATAGTTTTATCGATTCTGTTTTCCTTCTAAAATTTCCCTTTAATGTCCTTGTAATAAACATATCAGTGAGGAAAAAATTACTGTCACTTTTAAAGATGCTAATTCTGCTTGACCACTGTATCTCTCTAACTACTGGAACCTAATAAATACATAAATAAAATCCTAAAGTAAAAAATAAAAGAGCATTCTTAGTTAGTGGTTTAAATGAAATAATGAGATTGAGAGAGAAAAAGATAAAACTCGACAAATATTCGCTTACCAGTTAAGGAGTATTTATTACGGGGAAGGCACTCTGTTGGGTGATATGAAAAAAAAATGACCAAGACTTGCTCCCCTGTCAAGGAGCTTACACAATAGAGTCAGTAACTTTCAAGGAAGAACACATTATTGTTATCAGCCATTAGTACGTCACAGTGAATCCATTTATTAGCCATTTGTTCCAGTGACAAATAGCTAAGAACAGATTTTGAAAAGGGGGAAGATGGGGCAAGGCTAGGGACATTACCCAGAGAAGAGCAGCCTGGATAAAGATACTGGGTGAAGGAAGAGGAGGGCAGTGGACGCGATTGAAGACAGCCAATAGCACACAAGAGAGACAATGAGAGTATGCTGACTGTGGACTGTGTCTGTTTCACGGGTTGATCAGGACTAGCTCTGACTTCTAAGAAATAATTTTAAACATATAAAGTGGACCCTAACAAAGTATCATTCCTACCAGTGGAAGAGTGCCAAGTAATCAAGGAAGGATATTTATTGACAAATGTGCCCTAATATTCACAGTCACCTCTGAAGTGTTACGTATTTTCTCATAAGCCACCGCTTGGGTGAAGAAGGCTTAGTCCAATCACTTTTGAAGCTCACTCTAATATCCACTGAAACTGATATCCTCGTTCCTTATTCTGTTCTAAGTGTTTAAGCAGATGGAAAAAGCAATGCCCTCAGGAGCCAAATTAAAAGTATTTCCAAGTGAATCTGTTACTTCCCAATGTCATATTTCTATACGATATAGAAGTGAGGGGGGAAAAAATCAGCGTATTTTGAGGATTAGAAAAGGGGAAAATGGTTTGCTTTCTCTCTTTTTCCCCTTCTCCATGTCTCAAAATACATTGATTTTTCCTCATTTCTACAGAAATAGGACATTGCGAAGTATCAAAGTAACCAATTTTAACAGACTTCAAAACTACCCTAGTAACCTATTATTTTGAAATGTCTCTTCCAAGACTCCTGTCTCTTCAGAAAGCACCAGCACTCTCAGGCGCTGAATTTTAAAGTGGTCCTGTTAACTCATTTGCTCTTCGGTGTCCTGGTCTGCGCCTCCATTAGACAGCCTGGTCCCTGATACCTGGCTTGGTCATCAGTACCCTGGTCTGCCCCTCCGTTAGACAGCCTGGTCCTTGATACCTGGTTTGGTCATTGTACCCTGGTCGACGCCTCCTTTAGACAGCCTGGTCCCTGATACCTGGCTTAGTCATCAGTACCCTCGTCTGCCCCTCTGTTAGACCCCCTGGTCCCTGATACCTTGTTTGTTCATCAGTAACCTGGTCTGCCCCTCTGTTAGACAGCCTGGTCCCTGATACCTTGTTTGGTCATCAGTACCCTGGTCTGTGCCTCCTTTAGACAGCCTGGTCCCTGATACCTTGTTTGGTCATCAGTACCCGGGTCTGAGCCTCATTTAAACAGCCTGGTCCCTGATACCTTGTTTGGTCATCAGTAACCTGGTCTGTGGCTCGTTAGACAGCCTTGTCCCTGATACCTTGTTTGTTCATCGGTAACCTTGTCTGCCCCTCCGTTAGATAGCCTGGTCCCTGATACCTGGTTTTGTCATCAGTACCCTGGTTTGCCCCTCCTTTAGACAGCCTTGTCCCTGATACCTGGTTTGGTATTCAGTACCCCGGCCCGCGCCTCCGTTAGACAGCCTGGTCCCTGTTACCTTGTTTGGTCATCGGTACCCCGGTCTGCACCTCCTGTAGACATCCTGGTCCCTGATACCTTGTTTGGTCATCGGTACCCCGGTCTGTGCCTCCTTTAGACAGCCTGGTCCCTGATACTTGGTTTGGTCATCAGTACCCCGGTCTGCGCCTCCTTTAGACAGCCTGGTCCCTGATACCTTGTTTGGTCATCAGTACCCCGGTCTGCGCCTCCTTTAGACAGCCTGGTCCCTGATACCTGGTTTGGTCATCGGTACCCTGGTCTGACCCTCCTTTAGACAGCCTGGTCCTTGATACCAGGTTTGGTCATCAGTACCCTGGTCCACCCCTCCGTTAGACAGCCTCATCCTCATCAGAATCTGTCCATCTTTCTGTTTCTTTATTTATCTTCTTTCACTTGTAATCTTCCCTTTTGGGCCAAGATGTTTGCCTTTTATCTCCGTTTGTATGTACTCCTCTTTCTCATCTGACCTTTCTAGAGCCTTAGGTTATGAATGTTGAAATTTATGACTCGTTATTTTTGCCATGGTGGCCTCCTATTTGTAAAATTTCCCTCTTCCACAAGATTGTTCTTAAAAAGCATAATTTGAAGCACCCACATACTGTTGTCCCAACAGAGCCATGTTATTCAACTTATCATGTGTTAAATATGTTCAAGAATGTGATTTCCTACTCTTCTCCTTATTCAGTATTTTCTGCAGCTCGCATTTATTATACCTTTGTATTGCAATGCCAAAACTTCAGCTACTTGGGGTCTAGTCTGAACTGTACATGGGACAGTGATAATGACCTTCTGACTCTACAGTTCTTCCTGGCTGTGGTTACTATTGATAGCACTTTTTCAATTTCTCTCGTCTTTGCTTGAACATACTGGAATTACAACCTCTGACAAAGGTAACTTCCCTTTTGTAGTGGAAACAAAAGGAGTGTGTAATGAATTGGTTAAGATTACATTGCATGTTTAGATGATGAAATCCAACTGCAGCTCAATTCCTTTATTTTCTCTAGCTGGGCCTGGTCTTTCAATAAGACATTATTGACTGGCTTCTTCCCAGAACAGGTGCTTTGGTATATAGTCTTGCTGCTCTGAGCTCTTTAGATTGAAAAACAACTATGGTACAGGTCAAGGGAATCAGATATTAGACAGTAATGCCCAGTGTCTTAGGATGAGCACCACAGGTGATCCAGATCCAGGCGGCACTACAGAATGAGAGGCCCTGGGCCCTTTATGCGAGGTGTTAACCCTTTTCAAATTAACCTTAGTTACTCAGACGGCAGGATATGAATTATAGTTTTATTTGCCAGGTCTCTGCAAAATTCTAGGGCAGAGAGGAGCAAGAAAAGGGGAGGGAGGCGATTTTCCATAGTTCATCACTACGGATTTTGCTATCTTGCCATTATAAAAAGGAATTTTTAATCTTTCTGAAGAAGGAATCAATTGTATAATATTAATAAACTGTCTTTTTATCACAAAACATATCACCTTTGATTGCTTTAAATAGCAAATTATTGACTTTTCTCTTCCTTTCCCCTGATTTTACTTTTGCTTATTGTTTATGTACCTAATCGTTCAAAAAAAAAAAAAAAAATCTCACTTACAATGTTTGCTTTAAAAATGGTGTAATACTCACTGTCTGCAGAAAACATTTTAAATGTGTTTTTCAAAGAATGATCAGATCATATATTCATCTTTTAGAGAAAAATGATTATATTCATCTCAATTATTTTTGCCAAGGACTATAACACTAATTTTACTCTTTTCTAAAAATTAAAATAGCGAACAGTTTATATAAGGTGGTGATAATTACCTGTATTATTGTAGTGCTATGACAGATGTTGGCAAAAAGGCCTAAAATGCCTACAGCTGTGCACTCCATGACATCTAGTTTGTACTCAGACAGAAGGCTAACAGATGTTCTGAACTGTCACTTTGCTTAAATATTTTTAAAGTCTAAGGACCTTCTTTATAATTCACCAGGGTCTGATTTGGTTTCATGGAGGTCCTCAGAATCCCCATCTGTGACAATTAATGTTGAAGACATTGATAAGCCAATCCTTGTGTTTTCTCTCTTCTTTAACAAACAGGCATCACTTTATATATGAATTGTGGATTGTTAAAGCTGTTTTTATATGCATGCTAGTTGTGAAATTCTTTCCTTCTACACAGATATAACTGGGCTACCAGGATACATGGAGCTGAGTATACAGAAAGGGCCAGGAAGTCACTCATTCTTTGATAGTGGATAAATTTTACAGCCATGTGCACCTTGGGAGTAAAATGTTAACAATTTCCAATGAAGGTTATCTTTTTCCAATGGATAAAAGTGTTTTCTTATTTTTATTCAGGATTTTAGCAACTCTGTTCACAACAATAACTATTAATTGTGCAGCCTTTGAGAATAATGGAAGAACAGAATAAATGGCATTCAGAAAGTATACAGCACGTCTTCTCCAGAGTGATGCCCCAATACTCCCTCTTCCCAAACATACCTTCAGATCCCTCATACAGAATTAGTGCCCCGTGCAAAGGCCATTAATGCCTTATTTGTTGTTGCTCTTAATTTTAACAAGCTGGATTCCTGTAGTACACTTGCTTAATAGTTTAAACATTCTGTTAACAATCAGGTGTTTGGCCTATCCTGTTTCTCCTCCATTCTGTATAGAAATATAACTCCAAATAGTACATCTTTCTGGGTTCGTTTCTAAATTAGTCCCCACACTTAATTATGAGGATGAGAGGGATGCCTTATTCCTCTTTGTTATAGGCTAAGCTCTCAGTAATCCCAAACAAAAGAGCCAGTTCTGGAAGATATAGGATTTGCTAGCAGGATTATGGTCTCATAGATAATGATGTGCAGTCAGCAGAAGCAAAGCTTTATTTTAATTCAAATAAGCTAGTAAACAAACCACGGACAAGCCTGCTGGTGACAGTAACCGGCTGTGGTTGCCACACTGGCAGCTAAATTATAGAAAATCTATTATACCCTGTTCACCATATGTTTAACTTAATACAAGATACAAATTAAACTATCCACAGTGCCTATTAAAACAACAATACTTTTTTATATTTGAATGTCTTAAAATAATTTCAACTGACCTTCTAAGGGGCAGTTTTGATATAGGTGATCATCTAGGGGGAAAGGTAGCTAATAGCAGGCAAAAAAAATTTAATTGCCTTTCTGAGAAAATAAAAATATAAATGTTCACTGGTTTCAGTTGGTAATAAGGTTAATTAGCAGTCATGTGTTGTTATTACTATATTTCCCTCCCACCCTTTTGTTGTCTTAGGCTGGAGTTTTAAGAGTGATACTTAGCCTGACCTACATGAGTCTGTCCTCAAAAAATCACTACCTGGATCAGGCCAACCTATGGGTAGCCTTAAACTGGATGCCAATTAAGACCTATATTCAGAAAATCAAGTTTAAACTCTAGGCCAAACTTTGGCATGGCCCAGGAAAAAGACATAGACTTTTCTATCCCTGCGCCTCAAGCCCATCTCTCCCCATAGCCAAAGATCCTAAGGAGAGCCAGAATTAAGAGGCTGCCTTCCAAAGAAAAAGACACAAGGAAAAAGGGGAAAAAAAAAAACAAGACCGCACTGTTTACAACCATTCCCTCTTGTGACCAAAACAGTCAGCAACCAAGAATGCTTGCTTGAGTCCATTTGGATTCAGTCTACCAGATTCTGAAGATCAGACAGGGTTTTAGAATTACAGAGCTATATTTGAATCCCAATCTACTATTTGCCAGCTATGTGGCCACAGGGATTTCATCCAGTTGGATCTCCCTTTCTAACAAATGTTGGTGGGGGAGGGGGAGGATAATAATTCAAACTTTACAGGACTATTATGAGAATTAAATAAGAGAAAGGATCTGGCACATAACAGATGCTCATTAAAGATTAGTTCCTTTCCTCTTTTCACCCTCAAGCAAATAGAATGCTGCTCTCCATTCAAGGATAATGATCCCCAAGGAGGGGATCAGGAGGAGGGACTGGAGGGGGAGAAGGAAATAGAAATTATCCCTGGAAACAGTTTCCTTGAATCATTAACTCCTTTCCCACAGGCAAAACCCAAAATGGCGTGATCCTTTTTTCCCCAGAACGTGCCACAGTATTTACTGCCTTTAAGAACGTATCAAAGGAGCCCTGTTGGCACAATGGTTAAGCACTCTGGCAACCAAAAGGTCAGCAGTTCAAATACACCAGCCACTCCATTGGAGAAAGATGTTGCAATCTACTCTCGTAAAGACTACAGCCTTGGAAGCCCTCTGGGACAGTTTCACTCTGTCCTACAGGGTGATTAGGAGTCAGAATTCCACTCCACCACGATGGGTTTGCTTTGGGGTTTTTTTTGTTGGTGGTGATTGTTGTTGTTAATTATGAAAGGAGCCCTGGTGGCTTAGTGGTTAAGCACTCAGCTGCTAACCAAAAGGTCATTGGTTCGAACCCACCAGCCGCTCCACAGGAGAAAGACCTGGTGATCTACTTCTGAAAAGATTATAGTCTTGGGAACCCTACAGGACAATCCTACTCTGTCACACTGGGTCACTATGAGTCAGAATCGACTCGAAAAGGGTTTGGGTTTTGGGGGGGGTTTTGGGTAAGAATGTATCAGTAAGGCACCTAAACCAGCTGCCTATCCTTAGGGTTATGAAACAGAGAAATAAATAATTGGTACACTTTGGGATGCCTTTTTAAACTTTGATATACAGCTTTTGCACTGGGTCTGCAAGCGTATTTCTGGGTTCGGATGTGGATTCTGACTCAGAGAATACATGCCTAGCAAATCCAGCTATGTACTGATGGTTGTAATATTGTATAAGGTGTACATTTGGAAAAACATCCTCGGTTTAGGCTCTCCTTGAATTCCGGTAGATGATATTAATCTTTTACCCAAAATACACGTGAATTTATCTTCAGTTGATGCCAGAAGCAATTTCAGGAAGTGGTTCTGGTAAGGTTATGCCAGGGGTCACAAGACAAATACCCCAGGCAGGTCCCTTGCCCTCACTCCACTGCCCTGTCTCTCACAAGTTGAGTCTGGAGACACTTCCAGTTATTGAAATTGTGACTATGTTATAAATTAAGGAATCAACAACGAAGTTGACAAAATTTGTGACTTTTTTTACGTGTAATATTTAAAAACTAATACCGTAAAGCCTTCAAAAGCTGGAACCTGTGTAAGGAGGAAACCTGTCAGAGAAGGAAAATTCAAATATTTTCCATTCGAACGAGCGATAGAGAAGTGGTGAGACCGCACTCGAGGCCCAGAAAACCAAGGCAGTCCCGGCGGACTCCGGCTCTCAGGGGTTCACTGTACTTCTAACACACAAACCCGAAAAAAAAAAAAAAAAACTGACAGTATGTAAAACTTCATTTTATATATAAGAAAATGTAAAGGAGGACGTTGATCCCCAAGTTTCCTCTTAGTTATAAAAGTACATCTTTCTCTAGTTCCTGTTGTCAACCTTAGCAAAACACAAAGACTGAGGGAACCCCAGGAGTTCCCAAAGTTTGAGCACGGGTGGGACGGGAGACCGCGTTGGGTATTTGGCCATTTAGAAAGCAGGCGGCCTTGGAGCTGCATTTCCACCTTCACCACCTCGGCTTTGCAAGCAAACCCTTTGCGCCCTGACCTGAGAGCCGCCCTCCTCTGAGAGTGCGCGTGTGCGTAGCCTTGGTGGCCAGACCTCGGGTCCCGACTTCCCATCCTGAAGCCCTCGGGTGACGGCGGTGCGGCACCCGCCCGGAGGACTCGTGGCCTCTGCATACTCCGTGGGCTGTCCCGGGCTCGCGCTTGCAGACACGGGGCTCTGGAAGTGCGCTCCGGCAGTGAACAGCTCACTGCGTCCCGTCCACGTCCTGGGCCGTGGGAGCTCCCAACCGGTGTGCCTCGGAGCACCGGGAGACCCGCGGAGGCGCGTGGGACAGGCGGGCCTAGCAAGCCGGGACCTGGAGGTGGCCCGGGGACCCGGGCTCCGACTCCCCAGGCCAGGGTGCCCGTATCTCCGTGGAGGGGCCTTCGTCTTCCTAGGGGAGCCGGAGCCGCGCGTGGAGCTGCAGGCCTCGCGGCGGCCGGGCTAAGACCGCACGGGGCCGCGGCAGCGCAGGAAAGGGCGCGTGGGCGCGGGAAAGGCGCGGCGCGCGAGGCCTGCAGCTCCGGGAGCGGCCGGCGGGGGCGCAGCTGCAGGCGGGGTCGGGGAAGGCTGCTTCCCACTAAGTCACCCCGCGGAAGGCCGGCCCGGTCTGATGGATTCGCTGCACCTCGGCCGGGGGCCCTCGATGTTCGCAGGCAGAGGAGGGGGTGGGGGCCGCGGACCGCTGGGGCTCTGGCTGGAAGTTGGTTATAGAAGCTTTGTCAGACGAGGCGCCAAGGTGCCTTCACGCCCGCGCTTGCGCGCTCCCGGGTAAACTGCGAGGATCTAGAGTAGGGATGTGAACCACGTCCTTCTGCAGGCCCGACCCGGCATCCCCGGAAGTGCCCGTCGAGTGGCTGGGTGTTTTCTTTTTGTCTTAAGCGAATACTTGAATCGTGCTGCGCGCGTTTCCGTGAGCAACATGCTCAGAAGGCCGGGGTGCGTGGACAACACGCGCGTCTCTAACCGACCAGCGGCCCCGGCCCGCACAGCCTGCGTCCTGAGGCCTGCACAGCCCGCGTCCTGAGGCCTGCAGAGCCCGTACCCCCAAGGCCGCAGAGCCCGGGCCGGCACAGCGTACAGCGCCCCCGGCCGGCACAGCCTGCGCCCTCCAGGCCGCAGAGTCCGCGCCCTCCAGCCTGTATAGCCCGCGCGCCACAAGGGCGCAGAGCCCGGGCTGGCACAGCCAGCGCACCGCAGGCCGCAGAGCTCGTGCCGCAGGCTGGCCGGCAGAGCCGGGAACCAGGCCGAGGGCCGGGCCGAGCCGCCTCAAGGTGGAGAGTGGAGAAGGCGACCAGTTAGTGAATGATTGATGGTTTAAGGAGAGGCCGCAGCGTTCACGGAAGCCGATAGCTACGGCCTGACACTAAGCCATCTCTGAGAACTCGTGATTTGTGTGGTCATTGGCCGCAGCACCAAGACCCTGATCGTGCGTATCCTGTTCCCTCCCTAAGCGGCACTCGCCAGTTTAAAACCAGGTCTCGGGTGCCCCTCCTGCTAACCCCCTCTGCCATCAGTCCCTTTAAACCTTCTCTGCCTACTTTATCTTACCTCTCCTTCCCTTCCCTTCCCTCCCCTCCCCCTTTCCTTCCTTCCTCTCCCTCCCTTCCCCCTTTCCTTCTTCCCTTCCTCGGTCTGAGTCACTTGTCACTCCTGCTGAACTCCACTTGCCGGCGTCCCCAGCCTGGGGGCGGGGATGGACGTGGATGGAAACCGGCCCCCCAGCTCTGTCCGGAGCTCGCTCTTGAGCTCCTGGACAGTTTGCGCTTGTGGGTTGGGGGAGCTCAGCTTTTGAACAGTGGAGTTTGCAACTCAGAGCCACCTATAAACTCCCACAGATCGGTTCCCATGGATTCCCCAGCCCTGTCAGAGAGCCGTTTATAACCTAGCAGCGTTTGGGTGACGTGTTTGCTCCGAAGAGAGAAGAGAGGGTGCTCGCTGGCCAGCTCAGCTTCTGCTCCCTCCATACAGAAGGGATTGAAAAAGCAGCTTGCCAGTTGCAGACAAGTGGTTCTGATACTTCAGCTACCGAGGCAGTCTGTCACATTTTTTCGTTAAAGGATGCAGACTTCCCCTGTGTCCGATGGAATGTCATTGCATTACAGCTTTTGAGACAACTTTTGGCGACTTGCCTAAAATACTGTCTTCCTAATTCCTTAGGAGTGAGGCCAACTGAGGAATTTTGAACTTCTCAAAGAGCTGGGATTGGATAGAGTCAACTGCTAAGATGTATAAGGTTTTCTCACCTTCAGGCACCTTAGACCAAGTCACTGGTTCCTTCCTATCTTACAGTCTTAAGTTCAGTGGAGAGAGGACAGCAGTTCGGATAAAAATGAAAACAGCTTTTGTCAGGTCGGGGTATCCTTTGTAAGTTTTGATGTTCCAGAAGGAGAGGACAGAGGAGGCAGGGGAGAGCCTTCAGTGTCTCCGGTGTCTTATTTTTAGTGCAAAAATGACAAAACAACACCAGATAAACACGCTTTACATTTGCCCTCCCCCCCCCTTAGTTGGGAGAAATGTTCGTACCATTGACTTTTAATTTTGCGTAACGCCCCCCCTTTCCTACAATGCCTTACAATCCCTGTGTTTGGCAAGTAACAAATACACACTCCTTAACCTGTTCTGTTAAAAGTCACTCTTGATTTTCACATTCACTTCCCACTCCCAGCACACAAGCCCATTTGTCTTGATGCAGAGAGTGTTGGCACGTTCATCACTCTTTAGTACTGCTGTGACTTTCATTCTTTTTGCGCCGGTATTAAGGTGTTTATCCTGAGGTACAGAATGAATTGTTGAGAAACAATCATGTGAAAATGTTTAATTTTCTGTTTTGTCTTTGTCAAGTTTCATAGGAGAGGCCCTAACTGAGTCTAAATAATAGTGCCCCAAAACTCCTTATTAGAAGACTTCAGACCGGTTGCAAACCAGTACGGTTATTGTTTTCCAAAGGGAAAGTGGAAGCCGAGATCAGTTTTGTCAAGGGATTCCTTTGAGTGCTTGTCTTTCTTTTATTTCGAATGGTTTCTGGGAAGAAAAGGAGGGATAAACAGGGATGGGGGACAGAGACAGACAGTCCAATGAAAATACTTTTTAAGATTAAAACCATTTTCCCCGGACGATTGTCTTGCCACAAATGGCAACACACACAGCAGAAGTCATGAAGGTGGCTTACTGTCACTCTGGGTTATTAGAGACCCAGACAGCACTGGCATTAATTCCTATAGAAAGGTAGACAAACTGGCCGGGGACTAACAACTTCCCCCGCAGCGCCCTCATTGTCTAAGGGCTCAGGGCTCCCTCGGAGCTGATACAGACCCCTCAGCCAGGTCTAGGTGGCAGGGCCTCCCCAGCCAGGGGCAGCGGATGCTCTGGGTGAACTCAGGAGGAAGCCAGGTCTCTGGAGGAGTAACCCTGAGGGAAAGGGCACTGTAACAGGAAGACTGTGGCCACCAGTCCCCTGGCAGAGCTGTGGTCAGTGAGTCAAAGCTGTCTAATGGGGAGGCTAAGAAAGGCAAGAGTAGGACAATATGGGTCCTAGAAACTAACCTTTAGCCTATCCCACTGGTTTCTGGGATTGGAGACTTAACCCAAGAGGGCGAGCTTGGTAAAAAAAAAAAAAAAACAAAAACACCTGCCCAGCCGCAGCCCAGCACGTGCATACAGGTGGGAGCTTCCAGAGATGAGGAGGCACCTCAGGACAAAAGAAGTCCTCAGAGCTCTGTGTGTCTGGCACATTCAGTTGTGTGTGGCCAACAAGGGGTGGGGGTGGGGAGAGGAAAGCCTCATTTTCTTCAGTGGCTCTGTCTTATCTGGGGTTGCTGGTCTCCCCCCACCCCCCCACCTCCGCCAACCCTCCACTTCACCCCATCAGGACCAAACAATCGAAACTCCATTGCCTTTGCCTGTATTGAGCCTAAAAACTCAGGATTTGATAAGGTTACTGCACCGTTGATACAATCGCAGATTTGTTTTAAGCCTCCTCAAAGAGACAGATGTTGGGGCTGATTGAGACTCGAGGAGGAAACCTGCAGCTGCACCCCAGGATTAATCTATTGGGCAAATATTTTAATAAAAAAAAATATGAAGAGATCAGCTTGACCTTCCAAGGTCTTCTGCTTTTAAAAAAAATCTTTATCAAACCCCTATTCTGTGGCTTCAATAAACAGAACCCATTACCTCACGGCATCTTTTGTTGGTCCCATACAAGAGAGAACAAAATGGTTATTCAGGGGAACGCTTTCGATTTTTATTGTGGGTAGCCTGCACAAAGAGCCGTGTTATTGTATTTAAAAGAACCATCTGTAGCAGAAACAATGGCATCAAATTATCTTTGAATACCCACTGAAAAAAACATAAAGCTTTTTTTTTTTTTTTTTTTTTTTTTTTATTCTTCTGTACGGTGGGGGGATAGAGCAGTGTTAGGATAACTGACTTTTTTGTTGTTCTCTGGGTACGTTCTTCTCGCTCCCCCCTCTCTCCCCCTCACCCTCTCTCTCCTCTCTCTCCCTCTCCCTCTCTCTCTCTCTTTTAAAAAATCAGCCATTTGGGGTTTTAAGCCATAAACGATTTTTCTTGTTGCAGGGATTGCAGTGGCAAAGCTAGGCTAGGTCTTGGAGGCTGGTGTACGGCGAGGCGGGTGGAGGCAGGAGGCTGATGGAGAGGCTGGGGAAAAGAAAAGCCGAAATGGATTCACCGTGTCTCGGATGGAGGACGAGAGGGGAATTGCAGCCTCCTTCAACTCGTTCTGTCCGGTGAGAAGTGATCAAGCTTGGGCTGACAAGAGGCTCAGGGAACCCTCACGTTCTTTCGCTTTTTTACCTGCCAATCAAACTGCTACAAAGCAACACCCTGATCCGGCGTGGACATGTAAGTAGCTTGCTACCCAACTTTGACATTCACTGCTAGCTCACTCCTCCCCCCACCCCAAACTCACTTTCTTCCCCTCTCATTCGGATGGCTTTTTTTTTTTTTTCTTTTGACCTTTAAGAGATCTGGAAATACACCCCCTGTGGCAGTCATTTTGTCTGAAAGCGTTAACTTTTGAAAGCAAATACTAATTTAGATTTCTTTAATAAATGCAGAAATGAAATGCCATTATTTTATTCTCTTCTGAACAGTTTTAGTGCTGAACATAATTAGTTGCCTTGCAGGGGTGTGTGTGTTTCTCTTTTTATGCAAATAAAGAAATCCGTGAGTCTCCAGAGAGAAACACAGAAATGAAAAATTCAGGCTTCCATCTTTAAAAGGTTAAATTCTAGTATTTCACCCCTACAAAGAACCTCCTCCAGATCAAGGTTACTTAGGATGGAAAATGTGATTTGATTCAAAAGGTACATGTCATTACGGGGCAGCTACTACTTCAACGGTGTCTTGCTATTTTGGTGCGTGTGGGGCGGGGGGGGGGGTGTTGCAAAAAGAGAAAGAAGGGCAGATGGCAATAGCTTGTTCTTTATGACAGATTGACATCGAGGGGGTAGAAATACAAGGGGGCAGGGGAAACAGGAAACGTTACCTGAGAGAAGGAATTATGGAGCTTGGTGAAGCTGGAAGCTAGAAGGCTTGGTCTGTGGGAAGTTGTGAAGGGGGTGGTGGTGAGGGGCTTGCTCTCTGGCGCCCTCTAATGACAGCTTGAACCAATGCTTTACTGTCCTAATTGAGTATCGGGAAAAGCAGCTGGGTTTTTGTTGGTGCTGTTGGTGATTTTTTTCTCAGCCAACTTAGAGACTAGTGACTATTAGTGGAGTTAATTGACTGTTTTCCATCCAGAAACTTATGCTTCAAAATTATAAATGTTTTCTCCTCAAACACCTCTTCCTCTCCCGAAATCTTGTTAGCCTAATAGATGAGGAGAGGCTAATGGCAAACTGACCTGTCGAAGGGGGCTCATGTCCGGTTAGTAATTAGGGAGAAGGGATTCACCTCCTACCTGAACCGCATCCCGACTCTTCTAACCTGCTCCAGAGGTGTAGAGAGGGAGGGATGATGTGGAAATTGCAGATTCTGACATAAGCTCATTATAACACAATTTAAAGGGGATTCTTAGGAACCTCTGTTATTGTGACATGTGGTGGTAAGGGGGCTTTCCTTCCCACCTCCTTTTTTCTTTTTTCTTTTTTTCTTCTTTCGCTCGTTCTTTTTTTTTTTTTTTTAAATTGGTAGATAAAGGTTAATCTTGGGCTGAATGACAGAGCTGTGATTGACAAGAGAGAAGGTGTTGAGGGCAGGTAGCGCTGTCTTATTTACAGCCCACTGCTTGCTGCAGCGTCTTTGTTCGGACTGGAAAGCTAATTTAGTGCTGATCAAAAGCACCACAGAGTTAAAGGACTGGTAATGACTGCTAATTTCATTTCAGCCTCGTGCATTTCCAACTGGTGTAATTAAAGACATGCTATTTAAATACAGGTGAAGGGCTTTTTTTCCTCTTTTTTAAGTTGGGGTGGGGGTAGGTGGATTACAATTTTATTTAGATTTCATCTTATACATGTGTGCCATGTAGCCCAACATTAGTGTTTTTTTTTTTTCTTTTTTTTTAATTTAGGACTGCTTCTTGTCGTTTATACCTGGCTTTGCAGAATCCGTGTGAAATGTGTCTGTCACATAAAAGCCCCTGTTTAAAGAAAGGAGAGGGGAAAAGAGGATGCGGAGGAGTAACTGTTTAGGGGGGATTTAAATATTTGGGTCCCCCCCTTTCAAAGTAATAGAAGGGCCTTCGAAATAGCTAAAAAGTATTTGAAACTTGGAGCAGGGTTAACAGGCCAAGGGGATCTGTGTCATCTTTTTAAGTACTTCTAAAAAGATCATGTGGACAGATGGAAAAATATTTTTTTAATTAAATAATTTCCCCCACACTGTAGCTGCCGTGTGGGCTCAGAAACCGTGTAATTTCTCAGCCGATAGGAGTTTCTTTACAACATCAAAGGATAAAAAGCTCTACATTTTCGTAGTTGGTTAAAATTGATAACACCCCCCCCCCCACACACACACACACCCAAAAAAGAATTTAGCCTTTAATCTCTTTTTATCCACGAAGACTAAAGCTCTGTACTCGACCCCGCGAGCCGCTCTCGCCTTCCCGGGCTGAAACCCGGCTCAGATGTGAAGCGCCGCTGAGCCGCCGCGCGGGTTCGTGCCCAGCGCCCCCTGTTGGACACAGTGGGAGATGCGCAGCGCCAGTCCTGGCGATAGCTAGAGCCCGGCTCTAGGGTTACAGAAGACTCTTTCCAAGCCTGCAAAAAAAAGGCATGGAGCGAGGAAACACGTTTTTATATCCTTGAAGGATAACATAATTTTAATTCAATAAAAATAAAGGTGAGATAATACAATCTTAATTCAGTAAAAAAAATTAAAACTAACCTATTCCTCTTCTTCATATGCCAGCCACCTCCCACCCCCCGTTTGGTTTGGGGCTCTTTTTAAAGGTTCTGCAATAGTGAAGAAAGTAGAGAAATGATGCGGGGGGGGGGGGTTTCTTCTGTAACCGTGGAGAACAAGCAATAGCTACTTCTTCCGTTTTGCCCACATTTCAAAAAATAAAACGGAAGATGCTGCTTCTTGCTGTTTTGACGTTGTCAGCAGCGTCTTGAATACCCTCGGAGGCCCTGCAAATGTTGTGAGTCTCTGAGTAAACGAAATAACTTGCTCCTTTTTATTTATTTATTTCCAGAGTAATTAAAGTCGGTCTCTTACTGTTTCCCATCCCCCAAACCAATCTTGATCTAACTTTTCCTTTTCCTTATAGGGGTTAAAACCCAGATATTGTTTTAAAAACAGGTGCCTGACACCTTTCTTCTTTTATCTCAGTCGTAAGATTTCGGGGGAAGATGTGCCAATGATAGAGTATTTTCTCTGAAACTTAGAAACTTCATCGATCAGGTATCCAAATTATCCCAGAGAAAGGGAGACATTTTTACACTTTCAAAAGCTACCCGTCTACATAAGAAACTTTGACTTTTTCTTCGGTCAGCGCTGAAGCAAAAGTACACTTTAAATTCTTTTAGAAAGATTAAACTGTAAAAAGGACACATCCTCTCTCTTTAAAACAATGGGGGAAATGGTATGGGTTTGTTTTAGTCGTTTAAAAAAAATAGAAACAATTCGTGTGCTAAAAGAATATGATCTCAACAGGGAGTTTTATGATTTCTATCTTCAGGAATGTACTTAAAATTGTAACTTTTAGATTAAAACCTTAAGTTTCGGACTTGCTTTTTTTTTTTTTTTAAGTTTGCCTGTTGAAGGAAACCAGCTTAATTTTCATAACAGAATGGCACTTTTAAAATACTTCATACTATGATTGTGCAAGCTGTTCATGTTGGCCTTACGTTTATTTCTCCCACCTGCCAAAATGAGCCGATCCGAGATAGTCTTTTAAAGGGAATTACTGTCAGTGAGCTGAGAGATGCCTTCTCCAGCTGGTTCCAGAATTGGATCTCAGTTTATGTTTCTCCGTAAGTGGGTTGGGATGTAGTGTCAAGAAAAGAATCAAGAATTTTAATACATCTTTGCCCGGAATTCTACCAGAATGACAGGCAAGCGGGATTCTCTGCCACGGACACCCTTTGCTGTACCAAAAGAGCAGTCCCCACACAGAAATGTGCAGTCGGGGCGAGCGGTGTGAACCTGCGCGAGTGTTGGTAACAAGCAGAACGGACACAAACGGCGCGCCAACCGCCCGCGTCCGAGAGCTGCGCAGTGGCTCCCGCGGCCCGCGGCGTGAGGAGGCCAGAGCCGGCAGAACCGTGGCGGCGAGCTGCACAAACGTTCTGTGCACGCTCTTCGGGGCTGCTGTGGAATTTGCAGTAGCAGAGTCCCGGAGACGTCGACCCCGTTCCGCCCCCGGAGGTCCCATCTGTGGGAGAAGCTGTTGGGGAAGGCGGGTGGCAGCACGCACCTGGCCGCGCGCGGGCGGGCCAGCAGCGATTCCTCCCCTTTTCGGAGCTCTTTCTAAGGAGGGGGCACAACCCCTGGTTGGGGAGGGAGAACTAGACAAGTGGGTGGCCCAGGCCTGGGAATGCCACGCAGATCTCCCACTGCAGTTGTTTCTGTGGTCCCAGGCGGCCGCAGCCCCTGCCCGGATCCCACGCTCCACGGCTGCCAGCAGGAAGGGGCCCCTCCGTCTTTGGGGACTGGGGGAGAGAAGGAGGACCCAGTGAGCGACTGACTCCTCACAGAAGCCAAAGCCGCAACCGGAGGTTGGCAACCGGCCGCGTTTCTCCGCAGCGGCAAAGCCCCTTAGGGGCGGGGCCGGCATTTGTTGTCCCTTGTCCCAGCGTCCAGGCCTGAGCCCGCGCCTGTTAGCTGGGCGCCCTGCTTTGCAAGCAGCCTGTCCTGCCTGATTCTGAGGGCGCTGCAGGCGAATGGGCCAGCCTAGTTAAGGCCGGCTGAGTCCGGCAGGGCCTCAGCCCCTTCTCACCTCCATCCCGCACACCTCTCAAAGTGAACTCAAGCCTCGCTCCGAAAGTCTGTGTCTTAGCTGGGGGGCTTGGTCGCTCTTCGGAGGTGCGGACAGTGGCGGATCAAACCGAGAATCGTGGTGGTAGTGAGGCTGAGCGCTCATTTATTAAGTCTGCTCCTTTACTTTGTTTTTAAACTCTGGAGGTCGTTACTTCCGTTGATCCAACCCTGAGACAGACGAAGGCACCAGGAGAAAGCCCAGCCAGGCTGAGGAGGCGCTGGGGCGCAGACAGACTCTCCACCACTCAGCCCGCCAAATGAGCGCTGCCAGCCTGGGTCCCAGTGCAGGGCCCAGCAGCTCCATGGGTTCCTGAAGGGTGTTGAAACCACAAGTACGACTTGCTACCACTGAGCCCGCGGTGCTCGTCAGTAGTCTGTGAATTAGGTGCAGAGATTATCGCTGTAGATCCTAACGCTTTCTCAAGGACTCATTACAGCCTGTCCTGCTGATGATCTTCAGATGGGGGTGGGGAGGAGTAGGGAGACCCAGCAAAAAGGGAAGAGGGGTGGTACCCATTGCCATCAAGTTGATTCCGACTCATAGGGACCCTATAGGACAGAGTAGAACTGCCCCCATAGAATTTCCAAGGCTGTAAATCTTTATGGGAGCAAACTGCCACATCTTTCTCTCCCAAGCAGCTGGTGGGTTCAAGCCGCCGACCTCTCCTTTAGCATCCGAGGGCTTAACCACTGCGCCACCAGGGCTCCTTAGAGGGGTGGGAGGGGAGATAAAAGTCAGGGCCCCAGCTAGGAAGGAGCCTTTCAAGATTATCAGGCCCGTTGGGATGGGTTTGGAAGCCCAACTCCATCTGAGCCCGGGACTCAAAGGGGGGCGCTAGGGACGAGCAGAAGTGGGCCCCTGGGAAGGCAGGCTGCCCAGACATCTTTTTTGAGGCCAGAAGAGCTTTGGGGAAAGGGCTGCAGGTGTCAGTGGGAGGCCGTGAGGATGCCAGCCCGCCAGGATGGGTGGGTGCTTTCATTTAGAGCACTTTGCAGGGTGAGCCACAGCTGCAAATGTTTGCAAAAGAGTGGTAATAGTTTCACTTAGGGCTGATGGTGATTGTAGGGTGATTCCCTTCCCCCACCCCTCGCCCCCAGTCGGTTGCTTTCAGCTTTTTTTGTGCTACAGGTGGAAGACTTCCTTCCTTCCCTTTGACAGTGGTCCTGCCCCTCATGCACATGTTAGGATTTCTAATTTCTTCCCCTAACTCACTTTTGGGGTGCCAAGCACCTCTGCCCTCTGAGGTTGGATGGGTTTGGTCACTTTTGTGGGTTTCTATTAAGTCTGGTTGTACTGCTGGGACGGGGACTTGTAGGTAACACAGGAGCAGTACGTGCCATCGAATCTCCAGAAGAAAGAAGCCTAAATTCCATGTGTGCAGCTTGGAAAGGGAGAAGCTAAGCAAAAAGAGGGTCTCCCTGTTGCAGTGACCTAGCCTAGGCTGCACTGGGGTGACATCCACATGTCATTTAATCTAATCTAGAGAAACCTTAAGGAAGGCTTACATTTGCTTTTCCCACGAAAATTGTAGTCACAACTAAATGAAATAATCACAGCTGGAGAATTTAAAACAATCGTTTTATCCCTAAAACAAGGGTAACAACCCTAGCCACTGGAAAATTAGGACTGTAAAGAATCCCCATTCTTTTTACATGATTAATTGGACAAGATAGTGTGGTCAGTCAGGGAGATGTGTATTTAGATTCCCAAGCAATGATTACAGGTGTGAAAGCATCTGTGGATTTGTCTGGTCACCTGGACTTTCCGGTGATCTATTTGCTGGTATTTTTTGCTTTGTTTTTATTCCCTTCTCCTACTTTTAAAAATCGAAATCACGGGTTCATTTTTGTTTTGATACTACTCAAAACCATTGGTGGCAACTCAAAACCACTGGTAAAGTAAAGCACTTTAAGTTTTTAGCTTATCTTTTGTAAGGGAATTGCTGTTTAAAATAATTAGCCCTTTTCATGCAAACACTTCAATTTTTCCCTGGATAACAGCTGTAGTGCAGGCGCATAAGTTTATCTTATGTTGAAATTGCTTGATAATTCAGAAATGGATATGGAATTGTGCATTTTGGCTTGATAAAGTATATGTTCTCTTTAAACATTTGATATAGAAGATGAATGTGTATACATAGGTCTGTGTATACGCATATGTATATGCATATGCACACATATATACATATATATTTCTTATTCCAAAACAAGTATTTGAGCTGGAAAATAAAAAAGATGTAGGTATGTATGTGAGTTTATAAAGAATATGATTATTATATACAGCCCTGAGCACACACACAAGTGATTGTATATTACTTTTGTTGCTGTAATTTGAAGTAAGGGGGAAATATATTTAGTTTTCTAACCATTGAATTCTTTTAAAAATGTATTTATTCCATCAGTGGGAATTAGATGAAAGAGAATTAGTGAGAAAAGGATCTGAATGCAGAACAGCTCTGCATTCCTTAGGTTTCAAGGGTCCTTACCGCTCTTGAGTGAAATTATTTGGTGAAATTGGGTCTGGACTCAAACAGCATTTGCTACCCCCTTATTCATTTGTTATGTGTAATACCACTTCTGGGAATTAAAGGCAAGGTGCTGAAGGGACAGACAAGAAGGAAAAAATATGATTAAGCAATTTTAAATTGCCAATCTACCATGCATCCATATGCATATCTATGTCTTGGTAAATAGAAAAGGCTAGAAGTATATGCTGGCTGTTTGTATCATCTAAAAATATTTATTATAATCCCTGCCAACAATCTTTCACACTTCCAAAACCTGACAAGTTTAACACCGGAAAAAAAATGGGGGAAATGTAGATGGAAAAAGTTTCTATCATTTTGAAAATTGTTTTATAAAAATTAAACTGCCCGCCCCACCCCACTCCCTCCCCAGGATTCCCTGTGAGGGATCCTTCACAGTCTAAAAGCAATGACGTCTGATAACAGGATACGATTCTATTTCTAATTCTTGCTATTACTTACCATATACTAACTTTCCCCAGCTTGTTTCTTGATTGTTTCTGAAAGGTCTGTGATGCTGTTTTAAGGAAAAGCAATCACCTAGTGCATTTCTTTACCTTCATTTACCTGTGGTTGTTCCATAAATCCTGGAGATTCAAGCCTTGATCAGTCTGGAAGTAGTGTGACATGCTCCCCCTTTTGGAGCGGTTGAGATTTTTTTGACTTAGAGGGGAGAGAAACTTTTTAAAAATTGGCTTATGCCAATCTTAATTGGCTTATTTATCTCCTTGTGTTAGGGGATAAATACACATAAAATATTTTCATCTCACCAGATTGCAGCAGCACGGTCCTAAACACTTTACTTGGCTTTTTACTTATTGCTTTGAAAATCAGTACCTTGTCTTGGGTTGCTAATGCCTCTCTGACTTACCAGACTACTGATATGATCTCTTACACTGCAGCTTGAGCAGTGCTGCAGTCACTTTCATGCACCTAGTTGGAAGGTTAGGATCTGGAGGAAGCACGATCCCCCCCCCCCCAAAAAAAAGTAGGAAAAAAACCTTCATTTGGCCAAATCTGGCTCCTAATATAGTTAACCAGTTCCAGAATTAGAAAGCCTGCTTGTACATTTTCTTCTGTTGCTCTCTCTCTTTTTTCTTACGTAATGAAATTAAAACTTTTGGAACCCACAGTTGGCATTTTTTCAGAAAATTGAGTTATCAAGGCAGTAATTATTTCACGGGGAGATAAAACTCTCATAGCCCTAACTGTCAAACAGGGTCCTTTTCAGATTTTAATTACAAAATAAAATTAGTCTGCTCTTCCTCGGAATGGTTTGTGAGTGGTTAAACAGAGCTTTGCCCCAATACTGGTGGTCGTCAAACTCTGCTAATTAGCAATGCTGAGAAATTCCAGTTAACAAGGACATTCTCCAAGACTCTGCAGGTTCCCTGCCGTTTACCTTCATTTCCATAAGAAGATTAAGAGAGGAGGGGAACACACTCAAATTCAGATGCAGAAAAGAAGCGTTTTCTAACAAGCATCATAATAGTAAGACGCTTGGCTAGTTCTCACCTAATTACTGCAAGTTAAACCTCTATTTGCCACTAAGAAGAAAAAATAAGTCTACAGTCCCCTGTCTCCACAAAATTGTTAGCTGGCTTTAGATATAATACTTGAGGAGGGATGTGGAGGCTTTAGGAAAGATAAATCAATGCAAAAAAATCTTGAAAACTGAGTTACACTTAGCAGCCCTTTTTGGATCTAGCCTACAGTAAAACAAAATCAAATCAGAATATTCCAATAGTTACGCATTTTTCTTCTTTTTTTTTTTTTTTTTTACTAATCTTGCACTAAAAGTTCTTAGTTTAGGTTTTTTTTTTTTCTGCCCATGGAAAGGAAATGTTTCGCTCTGTTTAGATTAAGCACTTTCTATTTTCATACACCGTGTCTACGGCAACGTTTTACATTCCCATAGGATGAAGCGCTCTGTTCCAAATTTTATTTTGATTCTCTAGTAGTCAATGGTGCGTTGTTATTAGTACTGTAGCTGTCTGTTCTGAAACTAAACCAGTGTTGCTTCTGTCAAGTATGGTGATTGTTATAGTTATTATTATATCTAGGGGTTGAAACAGAGTGGCCGGCAATCTGATTTTTTTAATGCACATGTTCCAGAAACTCTAATGAGAAGATTGTTTCTATCACCATCTTCTTTAATCTTATTTTCATAGCCCATTATTACTCATAAGCGCCGGCTGCAGTCAGTTTATCGCCTTGATAGCTACAGCAGAGGCTCAATTAAAACAAAGCTGTAAATAAATGCAACCGAGGATAACACAGTCGGAATGTATTTCCATAGCTTATTTATATGATAAAAGCAATTAACAAAGGGCCTAGCAGCCCCTTTAACCTCTTAAATGCATTATTATAGAGTTCAGGCTCAAATGCCTGTATCTGAGAACGTATAAAAGCTTTTATATATCACCTTCAGGGAAAAAATTTGTGCCTCTTGCTACTATTGAGACAGGGAGAGAGATTAAAAACACTTACTTCTATAACAATCTGTTATTAATATTTATTTAATACATACACATCACTATTATCGTACCAGCCCCTTGGTTTGTTTTCCTTCAAACTTAATTATCCGTAAGCTTTTTTTTTTCTTTTTTTGTTAAAGTTTTCGGAAGAATGCTATTAAGCGCAGACCAATGTATACACAATCATAAAGTGAATGCTGGGTCTGCCCTTCGTGGCGTCTGGACGACCATAATTCATTCATATGTTGGATCTCGTAATTTGTACGTATTTTTTCCCCATAGTTTAACCTCCTACTTATCTCGAGGTTATACGTACATTTCTAAGTTAAGCAAATTAAATCTGATTCTTAGGATTTGGTCCACAGCTTGTATGATATGTTAACTTTTCTTTTGTTTAGATTACGTGTAATTAGTTTGATCTTCCTCCTATCCCCCTCATTTTTTTCCTTTAATTATTTCCGAACACTTTCTTTTTAAGGAAGAGGCAATAGTCTTGGGGAAACAAATCCACCAGTAGGGGGCGCACCAGCCACATCCCTGAAACCAGCCGCGCTGAAAAGCCGGTGACCGCCTTCTCCCCTCCAGAGCTCTCCACCTTTTCGGTGTGTTAATCTCTAGGTCAGCGTTTGCTTAGTATTACCCCTCGATTAAACACAAGACGTTGCTTTATCCTGAAGAGTACCGATAGCATATATGTATACATTTCGAGAAGCCCAACTTCACCCTTCTCGAGTCCCCAAAACAAACACAAAATGGGTAACTTAAGAGAAAAATGAGCACCTGTAGGGGAAGAGGGGTTGATTGGGAATAATAATTGATCAACAGGAGTCTGCGGGATTCCTCTGTTCATCACCTTTCTGGATTTCCAGTGGGCGCGCTTAGCTGGGGTCCGCCCGGAACAGAAAGGCCAGGGAAGGCGGGGATTGGAGGAAGCTTGGCGGGTGCGGGGGGCGGTTAGTGGGAAGACAGTAAGGAACAAAACCAGGCACCGTTTTGCAAAGACAATAAATGGGACGTGGCCGGTAGATCTCTTGAGTCCATTTTCTTAGGGTGAGCATGGGCAGGCCAGGGAGGAGAGGGCGGAGAGAGTGTTACAGAAGAAAGAAAAGTAACCCTGATGGTTTAAGCCCTTCATAAAAAAGAAATGGCATCAGGTGGTTGTTTTTCTCCCCCCACCCCACCCCCCCCCTTTGTAGTCAAGTGCATTTTAGCCACAAAGATCCCAACAAGAGAGTGGAAGGAAACTTAGACGGGGCTTTGTTTGACTCCGTGTAGCGACAAGAGAAACAAAACTACCCCTTTGTAACGGACTTGCTGCCATTGCTCCGGGCATGGAGCGCCTACCTACTGAAATCTTTACGTCGGGACAATGGGAGAGCGGCTGAAATTACCCTCTCGGGCCCCGGGCGGGCAGGGCTCCAGAATCCCTAACTGCCCCGCACCCCGTCCTCCGGCCCCCGCCTTACCGGGCTCCCCCTCCCCAGCCGTGGCCCCTTCCCCCGGCAAGCGCAGCCTGCACCTGTGCCTGGCGGGCCCCACGCCGGCCTCCCAGGCCACCAGCCTCCTCCGAGCGCAGCCCCAGATCCGGGCGCCGCGGCCGCCACGGTTGAGTCGGCGCGGGGAAGGCCAAGGCTGCTTGTGCCCGAGTCCTGGGAACTCTGCGTGGGCGGGAGCGTGTGAGAGCCGCCCAGATGCCACCTCGGAGCGGTGCTGCGGGGTGCCGGGAAGTGCCGCACTTTGGAGCCTCCTTCTGTCGCTCTGTCTTCCCCCAGCCCCCGCTGGATACCCGCACAACCGAAGTCCTTCTTGGGGGAGGCTCAGGAGAAAAATGGGGAGGGGGTAGGAGAGAATGCGCATCCGTTTGCGCCGATGGGGGGGGGAGACGGGGGAGGGGACGGTAAGGGGACAGGCTGGGGCTTCCTGGGTCAAAGACCTGCTTTGGGCAGGGAGGAGGGTGGTTGCCACGGCTCCCCGAGGCCTTGCCTGGCCTCTGCTGTAGAGGCTGCCGCGTGGCCGGGGCAGGATTTAGCTGTAAAAACCGGAGCAAGTTATGTGGGAACGAGAGGGGTTCTGAGGACAGTGCTTCCCAGACCTGACTGCTCGTCGGGACCCTGAGGGGGTGAGCGAGTGCGGGCCCCGGGGGGACCGCAGGGCGCGGGAGGGCGCGGAGGGCCGAGGCCTGAGGGGCGGTCGTTGGGGGCAGTGCCGCGGAGGAGCGGGGAACAATGACAGCAGCCCCAGCGCGGCCCGCTTCCTGAAATACTAGTTGGACGGTCGCCCTGAGCCACCCCCTCGGCCCTGCCGCGCCACCGCACCTCCGCTGCCGCCCGCACCCCTTCCTCATTTCCGCGCTCTGCGGCAAAAAGTAAATCAACGTGAAGTTTAAAGGCGGAGGAAAAACCCCGCAGTCCTGGTGCTGTTTACCCACTTGCTTCGAAAAGGCGTGTGGTGTGACCTGTTGCAGGGAGGGATACAAAGGTTTCTCAGTGGCTGGCGGGCTGGCTGCGGGCGCCGCCCCGTCCTCTCCCCCTCCCCCTTCCCCTCCCCCTCCCCCTTCCCCTTTCCCTTCCCCTTCCCCTCTCCCGCCCCGCCCCGCCCCCGGCCGGCGGCAGGCCCCGCCCCCTTTCATGCAAAGCCGGCGGCGAGGCTGGGCCGGAGTGGGGGAGCCGGCGCGCGCTGATTGGCCGCCGGAAACCCATTTATTCCCTGACAGCCCCCATCACATGGACGGTTGTCTATTAACTTGTTCAAAAAAGTATCAGGAGTTGTCAAGGCAGAGAAGAGAGTGTTTGCAAAAGGGGGAAAGTAGTTTGCTGCCTCTTTAAGACTAGGACCGAGAGAAAGAAGAGAGAGAGGTTTGCGCCCCAGGCTTAAGCCGTTCCAAAAAATAACAACAGGCGGCGGCGGCGGCGGCGGCGGCGGCGGCGGCGGGCTCGGCCGGCGAGGAGGGCGGCGCAGCCTCTGAGCCGCGGTCGGCTCTGCGTCTCTCTCTTTCCCCCCAAACTCCTCTCCGTCTGATCCTCCGCGCGGAGCCCCGCGCTCCCGGCGCCCCCGCCCGCCTCGCCTGCGCTCCCCCCGCCCGCGGGCCCCCCAAAGTCCCGGCCGGGCCGAGGGTCGGCGGCCGCCGGCGGGCCGGGCCCGCGCACAGCGCCCGCATGTACAACATGATGGAGACGGAGCTGAAGCCGCCGGGCCCGCAGCCGACTTCGGGGGGCGGCGGCGGCGGCGGCGGCGGCGGAGGCGGCGGCAACCCCACGGCGGCGGCGGCGGGCGGCAACCAGAAGAACAGCCCGGACCGGGTCAAGCGGCCCATGAACGCCTTCATGGTGTGGTCGCGCGGGCAGCGGCGCAAGATGGCCCAGGAGAACCCCAAGATGCACAACTCGGAGATCAGCAAGCGCCTGGGCGCCGAGTGGAAACTTTTGTCGGAGACGGAGAAGCGGCCTTTCATCGACGAGGCCAAGCGGCTGCGCGCGCTGCACATGAAGGAGCACCCGGATTATAAATACCGGCCGCGGCGGAAAACCAAGACGCTGATGAAGAAGGATAAGTACACGCTGCCCGGCGGGCTGCTGGCGCCGGGCGCCAACAGCATGGCCAGCGGCGTCGGGGTGGGCGCCGGCCTGGGCGCGGGCGTCAACCAGCGCATGGACAGCTACGCGCACATGAACGGCTGGAGCAACGGCAGCTACAGCGTGATGCAGGAGCAGCTGGGCTACCCGCAGCACCCGGGCCTCAACGCGCACGGCGCGGCGCAGATGCAGCCCATGCACCGCTACGACGTCAGCGCCCTGCAGTACAACTCCATGACCAGCTCGCAGACCTACATGAACGGCTCGCCCACCTACAGCATGTCCTACTCGCAGCAGGCCACCCCCGGCATGGCCCTGGGCTCCATGGGCTCGGTGGTCAAGTCCGAGGCCAGCTCCAGCCCCCCCGTGGTTACCTCTTCCTCCCATTCCAGGGCGCCCTGCCAGGCCGGGGACCTCCGGGACATGATCAGCATGTACCTGCCCGGCGCCGAGGTGCCCGAGCCCGCCGCCCCCAGCAGACTGCACGTGTCCCAGCACTACCAGAGCGGCCCGGTGCCGGGCACGGCCATTAACGGCACACTGCCTCTCTCGCACATGTGAGGGCTGGCCGGCGAACCGGAGGGGGCAGACATTTTCCGAGGAAAAACGAGGGAAAATGGGAGGGGGGGGGCGCAGAGGAGGAGAGAGTAAGACACGGCACGGAGAAAAACCCGAGCCGCTCCGCGACAGCAGAAATCCCACACCCGCAGCAACTGACAGCTGCGAACGAGAACACCGATCCCATCCACACTCACGCAAAAACCGCCATGCTGACAAAACTTTTATGAGAGATCCTGGACTTCTTTTTCGGGGACTATTTTTGTACAGAGAAAACCGGGGTGGGTGGGGAGGGCGGGGGAATGGACCTTGTATAGATCTGAAGGAGAGAGAGAACTACTGCAAAACTTTTTAAAAGTTCTAGTGGTACGGTAGGAACTTTGCAGAAAGTTTGCAAAAGTCTTTACCAATAATATTTAGAGCTAGTCTCCAAGCGACGAAAAAATGTTTTAATATTTGCAAGCAACTTTTGTACAGTATTTATCGAAGTAAACATGGCAATCAAAATGTCCATTGTTTATAAGCTGAGAATTTGCCAATATTTTTCAAGGAGAGGCTTCTTGCTGAGTTTTGATTCTGCAGCTGAAATTTAGGACAGTTGCAAACGTGGAAAGAAGAAAATTACTCAGATTTGGACATTTTAATTGTTTTAAAATTGTACAAAAGGAAAAAAAAAAGAATTTAAGTGCTGGCAAAACCATCTCGGTGGGCTTCTCTCAAAGGGCAAAAGTTTTAGATTGTACTAAATTTTTTAACTTACTGTTAAAAGCAAAAAATGGCCATGCAGGTTGACATCGTTGGTAATTTATAATAGCTTTTGTTTCTCAACTTTCCATTTTGTTCGGATAAAAAAAACAGCAACATGAAATTACTGTGTTCGAAATATTTTCTTATGATTTGTAATATTTCTGTAAATTTCTTGTGATATTTTAAGGTTTTTCTCCTTTATTTTCCGTAGTTGTATTTTAAAAGATTCGGCTCTGTATTATTTGAATCAGTCTGCCGAGAATCTGTGTATATATTTGAACTAATACCATCCTTATAACAGGTACATTTCCACCTTCAGTTTTTACTCCATTATGCACAGTTTGAGATAAATAAATTTTTGAAATATGGACACTGAAATTATGCTTGAGTCTTTCATTTACTTGGATACCACTGTGATTCTACATAACTCCTTGGGGAATTATAATGCTGTGCTCAGCCAAGAAAGCAAATGATATTTCTCGTACAGCAGCCTGTGCTAATGTTAATTGCAACAAATAAATGGCTGGATGATTAATTGAATAAGTACTCTAGAAACATGGAAATACTTATGTCGTTTCAAAAATTGGAACTAGAGACATATATTGAAAATCCACCCCCTCCTTTTCTAAGCAGCATGAATAAGCATGATGGGGACTTGTACTTAAACTGATTTATGCCACTTGTTGCCAGAAAGAAGGAGTCGATTCTGAAATTTTTCATGTAGCTTAGCAGAGATGGGGTGTTGAGCCAAATCAGAACCAGGTTGGCTGGTTTTGTTTTCGTTTTCTTCACAGCACAATGGCCCTTTGGAGTTCTGGGTATAAGGGAAGATGATGCTTCTTGTATCGGAATAATTGGAAACTAGACATGCAAAGTGTTCATCCGGCGTGTGGGGGTTTGGATTACTCCGGCCCTGCTATTGTCCGAGAGGAAACAAGTGGTTTGCCGTCTTTGTTCCTTGTCTTCATAAACTTTCTCCTCTACATTTTCCGGTTTAGGGGCCAGGGAAAGCTAAGAGCGTCTTGCAAAACTCCCCGACTTACCACGGCTATTTTTTTTTTTATTATGATTATTATTTATTTTCTTTTTCTCTCTCTCCCTCCCTTCTCGAATTTTATTTCTTAAATTGGCAGCGCGGGTCCAAGCCTGTAGCCCCAAATCGGATAATATCTGCAGCTGATAACAAGCAAAAGAGAAGCCAGGCAGCAACCATGTTAAGAAGAAAGCAATCAACTCAGGTAGATATTTTACTTTGTCCGGTCTAATCACATTTGGAGATGATTATGCTTTTGATCTGTTCACAGTGTTTTACTACCGTAGTAGAGAAGTGGGGGGATGGGATGGGGGTGGGGAAACAAGATCGGATTTGTTGTTTTCTTTTGCCCGAGGAAAGGTAAAGAAAGGCGAGAGCTGTCCTCAGTGGGAGCGGAAAAGTTGGGGAATCGCCAGGGTCTTTGAATTAGCGTTGCTTCTGCATCACTACCGAACCGCGCTATGGCGCAGCCGGAAACTCTGTAAGCCCGAGTCCGGGTCTTTTCTTCCCAACTGACTGCTTGCCTCGCTCATCTTCTCCCACCCAAGGGGTCCAGGAACGAAGAGTCAGGCATTCTTAAAAGGGAGCTTTTGCTTCCCCCAATTTCAAGAGCTTGTTGTGTCAACTTGCTGCAACTTTGAAGAAGCTGGAGTCCGGCAGCGCCGTCCGCCTTGGAGTCAAGCAGCCGCTGCTGCCACTAAGTTAGTTTTGCTTCTTCTCGTCTCCAAGGAAGTATTTCTTGGCCCACCCTGGTGTTGCTAATGGTGGCTCTGGACTGAGCTGCGGGTCTCTCGTTTTTCTGGAGTCCAGAAGAAAGGTCTGATGACAGGGCAGATGGCGTGGTTTCTGTATTTTTATTTCTGATTGTTTTATTTTAGATATGTATCGGTTTGTATTTATTCCTTTTTTTCCCCCTCTCAGTTTTAGGGTAATATTGTACTGGGAAAGGACAATTATTATTCCAGTTCCCAATTCTCAGCAAGGCATCCCCCCCCCCTAATTAATGCAGAGACTCTGAAAGAATTTCCCCCAGCCTGACCAGCCATTGTCATGCAGATACGGATTATTCACGTGGTAATGAGCACATTCGACAGTTCTTGCTCACACATACGAATAAAAGAAACTTTGAATAAAGATCCAAATGATCTGGCTGGGGGTTGGGGGGCATATTCCCAGACCTTGAGCCAATCAACTATATAGAGTGTATATATTTGAAAAATAGAGTTATGTTAGAAATATGTATAGGGATTTGGAGTAATTGCACTGGACTATACTCCCCCTTCCCCCCCCCCCTTTTTTTTTTAAAGAGACTGTAAGATCAGACTAACTAAAACACAAATTTTTGGTAAAATGCTCGGGTTCAAAATTTTTTCAAGAGGGAAGAGAACAGTATTTTGGAAAGTTGAACTAGTTTGGAATGCTTGTCACTATCTGCACAAAACTCTTTTTATCCAAAAAAAAAAAAAAATCGCCTTTCCCCTCCTGTTCCTCCATACCTACAAATCAAATACTTTTAAAAATGGAAGTCAATATTTTGTTTGCAAATATAAATTCTTTTCGATAAATTACCTCTGAGAAGAATGATGCATATCTCATGGATCATTAATTTAATTGGGTTAAATGCTTCCCCGAGATGTGTAGTGTTGTGGCCAGATTAATATTGGACATATAATATTTTAATTATAATAATGTGATTTTCACAGAAGGGGTGGGGGTAAACCCACAAACTTGCCCAAAGATGGTTATCCTTTAGTGCTGAAGCTACTCACTGGCTGTTCTGCTTCTTCCTCGGGGTATTATTCTGCTCATTAAAACCACTCAATTTCTAGTCAAAGGGGGTCAATTTAAATGTTTCATTAACCTTACATGCAGAGTAGAAATGTGCAGAAGGATGAGATTACTGTTTGTTCGCACTGCAATATTTTCTTTCCCCACATGCCCCTCCTCCATACTTTATGTTTGGAACGTTAAAATATTTTGCTGAGCTGGAGGGGTAGATTATAGTGAGGTTTCTTGCCAGTGCTGGGAAGCTGGTATTACAAACGGTCCCCGGGGAAAATGGCTCACATTAACCACTAAATGAATATTTGACAAGGGCTCATTCGGAGGTATTATTACTATAAACGTGTCCCTACTGGACTTTTCAAGGGTCAAAGAGCAACACTTCAATTAATTATTTAGACTGCTAGTAGATTTGGTTGTAATAGCTGTACTTATTTCTAGAACCGAGACATTGTTACAGTAGAAAATCTCAGGAGAATCTTCTCCATCAGCAACGCCTTAGATTGAAATACACACGGAGCCCTGCCATTCTAAAGCTGACTGTTTCATAAAACCTTTTCCTGGACTGAGGAAAATTATAGTCTCTTTTTCTGTTTCATTGATGGGTTTTGGTTTAAAAGGGAGAAAAAAAGAACATAATAATTTATCTTAATTTGCACATCATGTCTGGAAAGGCCTTTTGGGGCCTTTCAGTTTGGGAAGAGAAGGGAGGGTATTTATCTATAACCTTTGCCTTTTCTAAGTGGAGATGTCACTGGATTTCAGAGACTCAAGCAGGCTCTGAGTTTAGACAGGATACATGATCCTGTTTGCCAGTAAAACTCAGACTTTAAAACGGAAGACTCGTATTGTAGGCTGAGTGCTCTGAGCATTCTGGTAGTCTGAGTAAATGGGGGTACAAGGTAGTCTCTCCTCCTCCACCTACTGGTTTGAACACTTCGAGGTGCGGGGGTGGGGGGTGGGGGAGGGTACGCGTATTCCATTTCTGCCATGTCATAAGTTCCTCTGTGGCCCGAGGTAAAATAGTAAGGTAATGATTTTGAGAGTAAGATTCGTTGACAATAATATAAATTGAATGAATAAGAGATAAGCTGCAAGGGAGGGGTGCGGGAAGCAGTAATTACAAACCCAATTCATTCAGCTTTTCAGAACTTTTGTTGTGGGAGCTCCATTGACGGGTTTTGAGCTGCCAGTTTTCTCACATTAGAAAGAACTGATCAGCCCCTCAGGGCGACCAGAAATACCGCCTAACTGCATAGTGCTGGGGGCTCCATTTAGAACCATTACAAGAAGAAAATTAAACAGTGCCTTTGTGTGCACAAGGTTTACTTTTCAATTGCTAACAGTTTATAGCTAACTGCTCTGAGATTGAAGTTTGACAGAGGTTTGATCGCCTGCTAGTTGGCACCACTTATTTATTTATCTGTTGTAATTAAAAGAGCTTTTTATTCCCCCCCCCCGCTTTTTTTTTTTTTTCTTACTCCTGGAGATTTTTGCAAAACAGGTCCTCATACTTTGCTTTATAGAATACATTTCCTGTACCATGAGCTTTAGCAGAGACTTGGGTTCACATTCCCCAACACCCCCACCCCCACCCCATTGCTTACAAGAATTTGCATTTCACTGCTATTTAGGCTGCATTTCCTTGCTTTCTGAGCAAAGGCTGCTTTTCAAGCCAGCCTCAACTTGGGCGGGGATAGGGCTTGTTTTTATTTTTTTGCTTTGCTTCCTTTGTTTTCCCCCCTAAATCAGAAGAGGGCTGGGTGGATTTCTCCGGGGACCTCATCTACAAGGTGGATCATCCCCTAAAGACAGGAGAGGGAGGAGGGGGAACTCTTGACCTTTACCATGAAAATATGGATAAAGTCCAAAGGGACGTAGCGTCTGGAGTTCTAGACTAAGAAGCAGTGGAAGGAGCTTTCCAAAGACAGGGGACTTGCCAAAACCGAGAATTGGTTTAGCGCTTTCATAGTTATTTTCTAATAAAAACTTTGCTGGGAACTTGACGTCTGACACCACCATCTAACCTCCCCTCGCTCCCTTTTCATGACGTTTTTACAATTCTTGTTTTCGGTCTGTACATTCTGCTTCTGTGGCGTTTAGGAAATAATGGGCTTGACTTTCTTATTTTGACTGAGTCTTCTTTTTGGAAGGGTGGGGTGTTAAGAGGAGGCTAAGATTTCTCGTGGCCAAGAGCTGTCTTTATGCGGGTCCAGATGGATTTTATTTTATAATTTGGTGTAATGGTGATGTTTCTAATTCCTTGAGCGCTATGCTCGGTTTCTCTTCAAAAGCAAACAGAAAGTCCTCTCGTTTCAGAATGCAAAAGATGTTTACTTCTAAGCGTTTGGACTTGCGATGCTTATTCTACATTGCAAAGAAGTGTCAGGAGATTTCAAAGCTCCGAGGAGTCATTCGTTTCTTACCTTCGTCTGCCTGCGTGTACAGAATGAAGTGTGCACTGTGGTTTACAAAGGTTTCGCCGCTTTGAACTAGAAGTTGTCTCCCTCTGCGGGCTTGGGTGTGGGCGCGCGGCGGGGCAGTGAGCGCGCGGGCCTCCGGCGCAGCCAGGCCCTGGGGAGCGCGCAGCGCCGGGCGCCCCAGGCCAAAGCGCGGGCAGATGGAGGCCGCGGCGGACCAGCGCGGGGCCGGGGCCTGACGTCACCGCGGCCCTGGCCACGGCCCCGGCGGGCCCCGGGGAAGGTGCCGCGTGGGGCTCGAGTTCTCCCGGTCCGGTCCTGCCAACACGGCCCGATTCCCTCTCTCTCGGCCCTGAACGGACCCGTCCCTCGGCGGGCAAGTCTGGAAAGCCTCCTGAGCTGTTGAGGCCCTTGCCGCTCCAGAGTCCCCTGCCTTCTGCACCCCAGCCCCAGCTGTCTCCACGTTGGCCTCGTGACCCTAGAGATGGGTCTAGGCCCCAAATTTCCCAAGTGAGGTTGTCAGACCCAAGTGCTGCCTTCCTGTGTCTCCCAGCCTAGGCCTTTACTTTTAATGGGCTGTTTGCCTGTGTTAGGGGCCGAGTCTGTGCATCAGTACTCTCGTCCTTAGTCCTTCCTGACGCTGAGGCGGCAGATGGACAGGGCCGTGGGAAGCCATAGGAACGATCTGGGATCCGAGCAGGAGGGATGGGAGGATGCAGGCCCTTCACCTTCCCATCTGTAAAATGGGAATAATATATACTTGCCTCGCAAAGCGCCTGACATCACATAAGCTTAAATGACAGCTACTACTTGTCTGACTCTCCAGAGAGAGAAATGCGGGCGCTTCCTCGCCTCCCTGGCCCTCGGCCGTGATATTCGCCTTGCTCAGTTCGCCTGTCCTCCTCTTCTGTGTTTTTCCTGGCTTGGGGTTCAGCCCAGGAAGTTATCTTGCAAACTTGCCCTCCCCGGCATCTTCCGAAAAGGAGGGACACCAGCATTCAGGGCAGGAGCCGCCCCCACCCGCAGAAGGCAGAAATGTAATTACTGTATTAAAAGGAGCGGTGAATTCTTCCCGAGGGTTCTTATCGTCCGCGGCCAGGCCAGAAGCCGGGCTGCGCCCCCACCGCCATCTGGTGACGTCAGGGCCTGCAGGGCCTCGGGGGTGAAAGGATTCTTTGAGCTTTCCAGAAAGGGCGATCTCAACGCTTGCAGGGTGAAGCCGGTGGAGCCGGCCGGCCCCCTTACAGCGCCTCAGCCCCAGCTTTTGAGGCTCCCGAGCCTCCTCGCCCCCCAGACCAAAACCAAACCCAGGAATCGCCAGAGACTCCGGCAGGTATACAGTCCCGTACACAACGCTCGCCACCGTGACGGGCTCACAGGCGCAGGTGCGCCCTGGTTCCTTGTATATATGTTTAAAGTGATTTGATTTACTAGCTGGAGTTTGTTGTGGGGTTTGAATGAGTTGTTTTTGTTTTATGTTTGCTTGATTTGGAGACGCTCAACAAATTATACTAAAAGCCTTTAAAAAGTACACGGTTGCTTTTTATTGTATTGTATTTTATTTGGCCTTGGGCAAATTTTAGCCTTGGTTTGAGAACCAGAGTTCTCTGGTTGATATCATCCATGGTTAGGACTGTGGCTCCTGGCGGACCATTGCTATACCATCTCCGGTTTCCCACCCCCTCCACCCCGCGTAATTCGAATCGCTTTAAGAAACAGCGCTCTTAGGATCCAAGAAAGGGTTGTTGAGGTAACTCCTTGAACTGTGATTTCAATGGCAGATAAGAGGAAAGACGTTCAGTCTGTGGAGTCTGTGTAAGATGGATTATTTGTTGGTGGAAAGCAGTTCTGGGAGATGCCTTTCCCAAGTTTTCTTGACAACCCTCCAATCAATGTAATCAATTGACTGCCCTTCCAATGAAAGGGAACCTGGGAACTAGGCCTTATGCTCTGACTTGGTCCAGGATCTAACAGAGTAGTAATGATTCGGTGAGATTAGCCAATACCTCACATGCAGTCAGTTTAGGATCAGCTCACACCCAGGTCGATTTAACTATCACATTTAGCAGCTCAAATCCAGGTTCTTGTATAACATTACAGTTTAATCAGTGTGAAATACTCTGTGGCAGGTCTGCCTTCTCCCTCTACTCCAAGTCTTCTCTTTCTCTTCCCCTTCCTCGCCCCTCCAAGAAAAAAAATCTTAAAAAACTCGTTTCCCTTGTGAGTGTTTGTTTACCCCAGCTTGTGTTAAACTAGACTAACACTCTCATCAGCTGCCTAAACACTCTGTCTTCTGCTTTGTGAAATGGTGCAAAAACATCTTGGAATCCAAGATGGCAAGATAAACCTGAGCATATGGGGGGGAACACTTCCTTGTTAGGAAATTGATTTAAATGTTTAGCTCACACTTCAGCCTCGATGCTTCCCTCACTGCCTGCTTCTGGCTCTTGGGTACCCCACCTCTGTTAACAAGCTGGTTCACCAGCATAAATTTTGAATGCCTCTCAAGTCAGCCCTTCTAATAAGATAAATCACAGGCTTTTCTCTTTTGCCCGTTTCTGCTTTCATTCCAATCTCCGCTTCTCCCTGCCCCAAGCTGCAGTGTCTTTCCACAAACTTGTTACCCACGTGTAAACTATGGAGGTATGCTCTTAATAGGAAAAATCAGGTTTTTTTTTTTTTTTTCTGGGACACTTTAAAAGTTAAGAATACAAAATATTTCACGGTTGGATGTATGAGCTGCTAAATTAGCTGCATATAAAGTATTTTAAGTTTTTTTTTTGGCTGTCACTGGCTGGCAATACTCATTTTGTGTGTGTGTGTTGGTTTGAAAAGCAGGAAGAAATGTAATGAATTGAGTGCTGTCAGAGATGTCTTCTGTTTGAACAGTCTGCGATGGGCTGAATGGCAGGGACTCCCTCAGTGCAGGTGCAGCGGGGCTGGGGAAAGGGGGAGGGGGGCTCCCTCTGTTCAGTCAAAAAGCACCATTCTCCACAATAGACCACACACTGACAGCCAGCGTGACATCAGCTCACACTTTCATACTTTTCCCCCATCCATAGTTCTGAGTTCACAAAGTGGCCAGAGAAGACTTGCTTAGGCTCCCTAATGGACATTTTGTGGCTCCTATGAGCCACGCTGAAATCTGCTGAGCCCTGGGGGGAGAAATGCATTTCTAATTGGGAGTTCTAAACCAAAATGTATCGCTGTAGATACTGAAAGTCATCTGCTCCCTCCGCTCTCTCCCAGTACCCATACCCACAACAGCCCCCGAGGATGACTTCCAGTTAAAAGTTCTGCTAAGATTATTAGGTTGCAAAGGCTGTTCTCCGCCGTCCAGGGTGAGAGCGAACGGGAATGGAGAGAAGGCACGAATTCCGTGTATTGATTTAAATTGAAAAGGAACTCTAGTATTTTATTATGCGGCGAGTGCGGGTTAACCCTGAATGAACGCACAGGAATCTTGTGGACTGGAGTCCTGTCCCCTTTTGAACTGGTCCTACTGGGTAGGCGGGAGGTTGAAAGAGAAGCGGGTTAGGAAAGGCAGCAACTGTTTTAAAACTCTCGACAAAGATGCGACCACCCCTTGATGTCCCGCGGCGGCGAGGGCCAGGCCCTCCGAAGATTTCGTTTTACGTTTGTTTAAAACCAGGCCTGTGAGACTCTCTTGGTTCCTCTAGTTTTACCAGGAGTTATGTAAGGAGGGGACGCTACTAGAGAAACTATTCTGCTCAGTCCCTTTCTCCCCCGCCGTCCCCACCCGCTCCCTGCTTCTCTCCGCCCCCTCCCGCGCCGCCACTTCAGTCTGGGATCTGAATGTCTGAGCAGAGGGAGGGAGGGGCGAGGCGGGAGCCGTGCGGGCCACGACAGTTCCCCCAGCGCCGCCGCCGTGCGGGGCCAGGTCCCCGCGGCCCTGCCATTCTTCCCCCGGCGCGACTTGCTCAAGCATTGCGCCGAGGCAAATTGCTGCCTGTTTGCTTATTTTAAAAACCAAGGAACCGTATGAGTTTCTCATCGCGGCAACAAAAGTATCAACTTCCTAGCCCCCGGAGCAAACCCTTTTTCTCATTCGCCTGAACGTTGTTCGGTGGGGTGGAGTGGGGGGCGGGAGTAGGCAGACCTCACTTAGCGCCCAGGGCGGCGGTCGCTTGGCTCTCCGGGCGTGGGGGCCAGGAGTCGGGGGTCCAGCGGCGCTCTGCGCTACGGGGTGGGCCAAGGGGCAAGGAGATTTGGCGTGCAGGCAGAGTGAGGGCCAAATTCTTTAAAAACCTCAAATAACGCGGGAAGGGGTGGGTGAGAGGGCTGCGGAGCCCTTTGCTTGTGACTACAACGAGGCGCCTGGTGGCCCGCGTTAGGTATGCCTAAGGCGCCTACTAAAGTCTGGGCTTAGGACCAGAGGCCTCTGCAGCCCCCTGACCTACCGCCAGCTTGGTAGCTGCCGCGTCTTCCGGCTGGTACACACCCACGATTCATCCTTCTTATTAAAGCCTCCCTTCTCTACCCAAGGGGCGACTCAAACCTATTTCGATTTCCTTGGTTGGCTGCACAAATTTCAGTGGGCAAAGAGTTATAAACCTAATAACAGGGCGAGAGAGAGTGATTTGAGTAGAGAAGATGCAAGATTCACTACTGGCGGGCGTAAGGATGCTGCGGTCCCTGCCAGTTGCGGGCGCGGGGCTCGGGATCGACGCCAGGTCTGGGAAGGCAGCGAACCTCCCGCGCACACACCACACACAGCATCGGTACACACACCTCCACCCCTGCCCCTTCGCTCACACGTGCACTGACATCGAGGTGGCCTCTTGCGCATTTCTTAAAAACGCCTCTCGCGAAGGCGGAATTCGCACAGCATCCTGAACCAGGGAACTTACAGGGAACCAGGAAAGGTTTGCACTGTTTGGGATTAATTGAGAATAATTAACACTGGAGACCGTTAATCACCACTTTGCTGCTCGCTCCCTCCTTTCGGCTCTGCGGCGGCTGCCTCTCTCGCTCGGGCCTCCGGCTCGCGTCGGTTCGCTGTGAAAGTGAAGACGTCGCCGTAGCTGTCACCCAGTTCGGCTGTACTTTTTTAAACGCTCGCATATTGTTTGATTACTAATTCGAGTTAATATGATCTTTATGGCAACATAACAGTGGATAATTGGCCTTTTTTCTAAACAACAATGTAAATCACAATCGCTTTATTATTTAATAACGTCAAACGCTTCGTTGGATTGGCCCCGACCGAGAAGACCCTTTCTTTCCAGACAATGTTGTGCAGAAGAACAATGAAGATCTAATTGTGGAGATTTCATAAGTTGGCTCCCGTAAATGAACAGCTTAGATATGGAAGTTCCAGCAGATGTGGGCACGGTTCGCTCTAGCAAAGCCTCCCCCCAACCCCCATAACGCACAGCCCGAAAACTCAGTTGGAGGGTTTTTGTGGTTGTGGTGCTGGCCCTCAGATCCTAGCAACCACCTAAACCTTCCAGCAGCAATTAGAGCTTTCATCGGGCTTGCTCGTCAGCCCTTTATATTGCCCGTTTAGCATTCAGGTATTGAGTCCACACACCAAAAGTGTGTGTCTTTCAGATAGCCACAACCACTTATGCGTGGCTTCGGTCACTTTGCTGTGTTGGACACCGAGCGCCGGCCTGGAGCGTCTGTTGATCTTATTTTGTTTTGTTTTGATTTTTTAAAAACGGATTCGTCATCGCAGTGCCTTTGAATGTACTTGTTTCAGGCAGAGTTTTGCAATGGGCATGAGCCATTATTTTGCAAATGCCTAGAGGAGCAGGCGCAATCCAGAGACCCCTGAAATGCAGACAACAACGCTTGGAAGGAATGGGTCCCTGCTGCTCAAATGAAAGATTAATCACATTTGCCCCCCAAAGCCCTAATTCTAACGGTTCTCTATCACGGCTTTTGCCGTCACTGGAGGACCGCTGTCTCTGGGGTCTTCAGACTTCAGAGTGCTTTGCAAATGGAAAGCCCCCACCGTTTGGGATTCGGGTCAAGGAGAGAGACTCCGAGTCTACAGCAGTTTTGTTTTTGCGTGCGCCCGCCTCTCCATTTTATTCAACTTCTCCTGCCAGTCGGGAAGCAGAACAATTCGCTCCCACCCACCCCCTCCGCCCCGCTTCTAAGATAAACAGGAGGTGCGAAATGCTTCGCCTGCACACGCGCCCTCGGGGCCCCTCGCCGCTCACCCCCGCGCACCGACAGTGCAGCTGTCCCCGGCCCAGACCTGGGTGGAGACATCCCCCGTCTCTCTTTCCCACCCGCGTTTTAAAACCATCCCATTGACAGTTCTGGACTCGGGTTCACATTTCGGCCCTCCATGCCATTTTCCGGTTTCTTCCTGGTCTTCTCTTCCCCTTTCCGAGAACCTAAAAAAGTGACAAGGGATAAGGCTGAGGAATTGGGGGAGAGGCAGTGGATTTTCAGAATCTCCCCCACCCCGGTGAGAAGCAGCACTTCACCCCCAGGGGTGCATTTGGGAAACTTTCCCCAACAGGAGTTGGGCGCGGAGTGAGTTGTTATTCCCCAGGGGCCCGCCAGCCTCTCCGCCCCCGCCGGACAATGCGCGCTTTGAGGCTCGGTGGCCTGCAGGCAGCGGGAGACGTGGGGACCGAGCAGCCTGCCTCCGAGCCGCCCGCAGCTGGGGGGCGTGGGGCAGGGAGCAGGGGTGGGGAGGAGGGCCACGCGGGAAGAAAACCCATAAAGTACCTTTCTCTCCCCAGCCCTCCACAGCACTCGTCTTTGAGGGCATGGAGCGGGCGGTTAGCGAAGGAGGTCGTGAGAGGTTTTGCGTTTGTTTCTTTCTTATACCCTCGCCGCAGTGTTTGCTGTCGGCGCCGAATTGTGCGCCCTAGGTTTTTACCGCCCTCACCTCCCTCCACCCCTCTCACCCGCAGTCTTGCAGACACTTGACAGTCTCGTCTCTCGTCAATAACAGTCAACCTGGGCTTTAACGTCCCAACAGACCCCCGCGCTCGCTCCCGGACCCAGCCTCTTCTCCACTCGCCCCCCACCCCCACCCCGACCTGCACTGTGGGTGCGACGCCGCAGAAGCAGCCCCCTGGCAGGAGACTCTAAGACCCTTTCTAGTTTGAGGACTTTTTTTTTTTTTTTTTCTCCCCAAGAGAACACTCCTCCAGCCCCACCCCAGGCAGCCTCGGGGAGAGGGCCTCTGAGGTCAGCAGAGGCCTTCAGATGGTTACCATATTGGTGGAAGCGTTTGTCTGATGTTTTAAACGTATACCAAACGGGGCATCAGGGCCACGTGCTGTGCCTTCGAAACGCCGCGGCGGGCCCTGCCTTGCAGAGCGGCGGAGGCCGGGACTGCGGTGGCGGATGCGCCGAGGCCGCCAGCGGGCGTCAGGGGCCCGCGCTGCGCCTTGGGTCTGGCCGCAGCGCGAGTGACGCGCATTATCTGGGGCGCGTCTGATCTGGGGCTGCGTCGTCAGCTTCGGCTTTGTTTGTTTGTTTGTAATCTCGTATTTAGCAAAAGCCGGGACGGTGGCAGCAAGGGAGACCGGAAGGGATGGAGGAGGGGGCTTCGCGGTAACCACACCCCCTCCTAATGAGTTAATTTCCATATTTGCGACTCCAGCATCTAGCGCCCTCTTTTTTCCGGACGCGACGGTGCTGTTGGCGTCTTGCGCAGCGCAGACGCCTCCACTCTGGATTAAAGCAAAAAGCTCGCGGTGGAAGCAGAAAATTGATCTATTGATACATTCGCTGCGAGTGTTGATCTTGGCATCACGGCAGCCGGTTGCCACCACCTCCCTCATGGGTTGCAGACGGATTGCCAGGACACTCCGCAAACAGCAGACCCAAGCCCACCTTTCCCCCGCCCCCGGCTATCAGACTCCCCACGGTCCTTTCTTTTCACCCAACTCTGTATTTTTTTCCCCCACCCCCTTCAAGGTGTGGGCAGTATAGAAAGGAGACAAAATTATCCCAAACGCATGAATCGAAGTGCAAGTTTCTAACCAGGTTCCGGCTCCGATGGGGACCAATGGAGTCCCCCGCTGGAGCGCGCGCACGGAGCGTGCGCCGGGAGTGAGTGTGGCTAGAGCCGGGAAGACACGCCGGTATTGTGAAGTTGTGTGTCAGCTGAGGTGGGAAAGACTGTGAAGAAGTTTTGGAAGAGCCCTTGGCGGAAAACTCCAGGCACCTTTCAGCTGCTTCTAACCTGGTTTCCTGTACATTTGCGTGGTGATTCTGCTCAGGAAATTGGAGAAAGAAACAGTTCTTTACAATTGCTCACCGCCCCCTCCCCCCCCTCCACCCCGTACTGTTGGGCGCGCACCAGGGTGTGGGCTCCAGCTTGGGCTCCCAAATAGCTGGCTTGTCAATTGCGAGCTGTAGCAAAATCAAAGTGAACTGTCCCAAGTAACTCTTGTCTAGAAGCTGAGAAGAAGCTTAAGCAGCTCGCTTTAATGATGATTTGTAGCTCGGCGAGGGGCTCGGATAGCAAACACCCCGCAGGTGTGTGCCGTAACACCACCATCCGGACTTGAATGTAGATTACTCTGGCGATCGTTTGATCGGCCCTTTGAAACCCTTTACAATTGCCTGTGACGAACGGCCAGTCTCAGGTTTTCTCTGAATAATGCCTTGAGGGTAAGTCCTCCGGGCTTTGAAAGAGCTCCAGTATTTATTTTTTTTTTTTAAGAAGAAAAAGGAAAACGTTCGATTTTAGTTTAGACCTTGTCAACTTTTAGTCGCTAACAGGCATCACTCACGCCTTTCAGTACTTAATCACCACTACTTTTGCTGTCTTTCCAGAAGACACACACACATACATTATACACATCTATACATTTATGTATGTATTTGTATACGTATATGCATATATACATTGAGTTAATGAAAAGGGGAGACAAGTCAGACCCTCTCTCTTCAGTTCCAAATGTCCTTGCCTGCTTACAGGTGCCTGTGTGGGTGTTTATCATAAACACGAGTTTTTAGTGCCATTGTTAGTCCTGTCTCAATGCCTTCTCTGTTCTCTCTGAATTACATCTGTCCTGGCGCAGGTGGGAGTTTAACTTAAACATTGAAGCTTTCCAAAGTAAAACTCCAGAGTTTAACCCCCCTCGATACCTTCTCACCAACCCACATCACCAAAACCGAAAAAGGCAGTGCTGTTCAACCCTTAATATTTACTTAGAGTGTTTACATACGGCCAGGAAAATGAACTTCTGTCTGAAACTTGCAACAAGCGGTACTTTGATTTCATAAAATAAATGTCTGCAATTACAAGGGCTGATCAAACCAGGATAGTGCCGCTGAATTAAAGGCCCATTCCTACCGCTTCAGACTACAAAGGGTTACACATAAAGAAGTGTCACATTTGCAAAAGTTTTCTCGGTGCTTTCTAAGTCACAACAGGGGAGGGGAAAGCTGTCATTTGTTATCCAGCTCCGGGCAGGAGCAGACCCCAGGACCAGGGGCTCTTAGCTTTGGCCAGCAGAAGACGGTAGCCTTTCAACAGCAGCCCCCTTTGTTCTCCTGATCTCTTTCCCAATTTCAAGCTTCACTTGCACATCCCAAGTTTGTGTGTTAATGACGCTATTACCATCTGGCTTGCCCTACTTTTCAAAAGATATAAATCTCTCAGCTCCGTGGCCCGCATTAGCATTTAAGTGCCACCATAGCCAGAAGAAAAAGATGCTTTCAAGACTCCAGATTCTCTCGTACTGACTACCCTTGGCACGGCTCTTCCACTGTATTTATAGACTCTGCAGAGGGGGTGGAATGCTTCTGAGAGACCTGGTTTCCCGAGAGCTGTCCCCCCAAGCCAAGGAAGATGCGCTACTGCGTAGAAGGGTGACTTCAAATGCATCCCCCCTTAGAAAATGTTTGTGTGTTTGCAGCAGGCAGAAGAGTTTGCCTTTATGTGCTCATGCCTTTCCATCTCCCTCTTAGATTTGTAAAAGTTTTGGTTCAACCCCCAGACATTCAAGATGTGCCTCTCCTCAAACTCTGTTTTGAGCAGAATAGATTCATCTCTCTATAGGGATGGGGGGTGGGCAAAGGGAGATAACAGGAGCCCAAGAAGCAACTTTTGGAAGTTGGGCCAACTGCATCCCTTCTAAACTCACTTCTAATAGTGCCCACATAGATGTATAGAAGCCGTAGGGTTGACACCCTTCTGGCTGTAGATCGAGATTCACCTCTCTCTATCACTTCTTTCCTGGACAAAGTAATAGGTGATTTGCGTGTTTTGAGCACAAAAGCTGAAAACCACAACAAAGGGAGTTGGGCCTGCTTGTACATGGCTTCACAATGACTCTGTTTATCTCACCAGATCTGAGTGAGCAGAGCAGAGCGGACTCTGCCTCTAAATGCGTGGGCTTTGCGTTCAGGCCCCCAAGCCGTTTTGAACAGCTGATTACCCCTTTGTGGGCATCTCCTGTTTGTGGCCCTGCACTGCCATAGCTAGGCGCATCTTTTGCCTTGTTGCGCTGTCTGTCTCTGCTCCCGAGTGTTAGCTTCACAGTGGCAGGTTCTAGTAGGAGAAGCCGGCTAACAGGTGGAAGGAGAACTGGCCGTGTGAACCTCTCAGGTTCCTAGGAGAAGCCCCTAAAAGCAGCGTGTTTTGCAAAGACTTCTCTCTCACTTAAAAAAAAAAAGAAAATCTCGCCAGAGGAAACATCTTTAAGGAAATACATTCTTTTTGAGGGATGAAAAAAAAAATCACTTATTACCTTATTCCTCATAGTTTGTATGAGCTGAGCACAGAAGGTGCCCAAAACAGTGATTGATTTATATCCCACTGGTGTAGCTGTTTGCATGCAAAAGCCACTTTTTTTTTCTTTCCAGTTCACTTCCTTGCTTTTCTCCCCAAATTCAAAAAAGATTTTGTTTAGAAATTTGTATCCCTACTTTTTTTCTTTTGAGAACATTATCGAGTTGATACGAACAAATTGCAGAGGATATACCATTTAAGTAAGAGGCACTTTTAATCACTGATCATTAAAATGGTTATGTTAAATATACTCAATTACATGCATGACTTAACTCTAACAGTACTTTCTATTCTCCCAGCTGCTCACGTATTCCTTAACGATAGTCTGCGGTAGAAACTTGATTATGCTGAATCCATATATTTCTATGGATTTCATCGGCCTAATTAATGCCTCAGTGTGGTCCTGGGGTCTGAATGAAGCCTTTACTATCATCTGAGGTTACAAGCAGTGCTGGAATGCATGAGGGATCTCTTTCTAGTCCTCACGGGGTCACTTTGTGATTCCGTCCAACAAGGTTAGGTAGCAGCTGTTGAACGGAAAGACTATGGGAAACAAGGAGGCCCATCCCAACGGCAGAAAAAAATGAGGCTAAGTCATCATCCCTACTTCAAAACCAATACTTTTGGATTCAATAGGCAATCTCCAAATATTTAGGAAAGAGGAAATCGCCACCTCTCCCTTGTACCTTAAAACTGCGCTGGAAAGGAAAAGTTGAAAACAGATTTACAACCAGTGGGTAAACTCATTTCCTTTAACTTATTCAGGCTGTTCCTGCTCCTTCCCTTCTTCTGGCTCCCGAAACTTTTAGACGACTTTCCCCCGACATTTCAACTCTCATCTTTCACAAGGAAGCACTCAGGGTCTGTATTCATGAGACTCTCAAGTCACCCCCCAAGTGGGTGACTGCATTCTGTCTTTTCAGGTGTAAATTAACATCTGAATACATCTCAGCCTCGCTGACCCTCACCCCACCACCACCCGTGCAGCCGCAGAGACGCAGCTAAGCTGCACCTTCGCAACTGGCTGGGCTGACCGAGGTCGTTTTCCAAACCCGCCCCCAACAGAAAGACCAAATCGCTTGGATCATCTAGGAGAGAAGCCCTGCTATTTGTCCGTGTCTAATGAGACATCTGTGGAAGAATGCTTTTTAAAACATATTTTCTTGGTGGTCAAGGAAAGAAAAAAGAGTGGACTGAAGAAGGGTTCAGAAAGAAGAAGAGAAAAAAGATGAATCTTTTAGAGTCTTTTTACTGAGTCTTTAAGAAAGTCCCAGCTCAGGCAGGTGGAACTTGAACCTTTGCCTCAGTTTGAGTCCTCAAGGACAAGCCGTTCACCCCAGCACGACTTTCCTCCTGCAGGAGCCCGCTGACCTGAGGTGCTGCAGGATCGCTTCATTCCTCAGCCCTGATCTGATGGAACAGGAAGGATTTCAGATCTATAACCAAATCACCCCCTCGGAACTTCGTGCTTGTTACGCTAATGTAGTGACTTCTGTATTTCAAGGCTGGGAATTAGCTTTTTAGAATCTTGTGTAATGACAGATGTAGGACAGAAGAGATGGATGCACCAGCAATGGTGGCTCAACACTCCTGGGCCATCTTAGCAGATAAACTGAGACCCAGAAACGTCTGTAAAATTAAGCTGAGCACGAGCTCAGGGAGCTGGATGAGAAAGCAGGTGCTGGCGGCCAGACCCTCACGGTGGTTAAGATGCTCTCGTGACCCCCACCTTTTCTCTAAGGTCTAGTGTGTTGCTCAGTGTCTAGGGATGGATGCTGAGGGAGAGAAGAAGAGGTGATTCATAACACTGCAAACAAGCACGTACCTCCAGCCCGTGGCTTCTCCAGCCTTACATTTAGAGGACAGAGGATTAGGGAAAGAGCTATTTCCTTGAGGGGGGTGTATGCAAAATATACAGAGGAAGAGCATACTGGGTTTGTCCAGTGCATCGAATGTCTCTACCCCGTGAGATGAAGAATTCAGGCAAATCCTCACATTTGCAGTATTGACCTTATGTAGTTTAGGTCTTAGAATTCTAGGACAAGATAGTTTAAGGTACCATATCTAAAAATAAATTTAAAAAATGTAATAAGATTCTTCAGTCTCTAGGGCTGGGATGGGATTCAGTCATTTTCCATAATGGTAAAGACGGCTCATTCACACACTTATGAAGGAGCTCAGAACAAGACACCTCTTCCTCAGTTAGCTGAGCCTAGTGGACATCAGGGGGGCTCAGTCACTCCCAGCCTGACTGCTCTGTGCCCAGTCCAGACCTCCCCGCTGCACTCTCTCCACATCCCCGTTGCTTCCGAAATAAGTGACTTGGCCCCCAGATGAGTTTTCATCCCTTCTGCATGACACAGGTTCCACATGTCACCTTACGGCTATGAACTAGGATAATAGATAGACTCTACCTTGTTAACAGTCCTGTTTGGGGCTGGGAACAAGGTTGCCAGTAAAGGGTCTGAATGAGTGGGGGCTTCTGAGATCTTGTCATATGAAGCTGATTTGAAATGTTGGCACTTGAATACTAAGCTACCTTTTTTGCTGAACACTGAGCTTTTTACAACCACCCAAGTTGTCCCATTTTCTTTCAAAGAGTCGAATAGGAGTAAAATAGCTGGCTTGATGCAGTGGTTCCCTCATGACGAATGAACTAATTCAGGTGGTCTTTCTTAGTTCAGCTAAAGGTCTTAGTGACGGTAGATGTGAGAAATGCAGGCTCCAACAGCCTTATTTTAGAAAAGACACATCTTACACATCTGTGCTCTGGAGTTGTAAACCTAATTTGTCTCACCTGGCTTGCTACTGTCCGCTTTCCCTCTTGGCTTTTCTCTCTGTAGATGGGTCGGTGTAGGCAAAGGGTAACTGTAATATTTAGTACACCAACTCTCTGACAGCGCAAAGTCAGGACTCTGAGATTACCCTTCACCTCCAGTGTGTAAATGATTCATAGGTTGCCAGAGTCATGGAGCTTCACAGCAAAGTTCTTCTAAGACAATTAACATGCTTATCACATATCTAACCTTCCAAGTGGGGTAGATTCCTTGGTTGGTCCACCCAGTACCACGTCAGAAAAATGCCTGGAGTGAAACAAGTCAATGAGTCAGGAGTAGCAGAGTAACCTGTGTAAGAATGGAGACGGTGCTAATGTGGATCACGTCTTCTTTCTGCTCCTGTGATACAGCAGCATGTGTACGTGGCAGACCGTGGAGAGAAGGCTAAGGGTGCAACAAGACGTAGTGACATTGGGGCAGAGAAACAGCTTGCCTGGGTTTTATGGGTTTGTGTCACCTGGGATCAGATGCTGTTCAGTGACTTTTGAGCTGCAGGATTTATATCCTGCAGAGCTCCTGATGATACTGATGGGTGGCTCAAAGGCAGCAAAAGATAGGTTTAGAAGCTGTTGGACACCGAGGTTCACATTTCAACTCTGAAATCTAAACCTGAATTGCTCATTGGTTTGGGGAGGAAAGCACATAATTTGAAATTCTGTTATAAACTTTATGACAGCAAACAAACCTACGTGAGCTGAGAAATAGCTTGAGATCCCAGACCGCAATATTCTGGCTCTTAAGCCCCTTGTCTGTGGGAGAAAAGAGGGGCACTGGCCTCTAACCAGGAGGGAAGTCTCCTTGCAGTATCTTGACCAGTCTTTAGCAGGCCAGGCTCAGCAGTCACAAAGACCACAGCATATCAGCCGTCTGGGTAGTTCTGGTCTCAGCGTCACCCAAACAGCACATTTTCAGACTCAAAAATGCCAGATCTTGTTATTTCTGTGGGAAGGGGTTGCTCAGGACCTATGACAGCTGAGTTCTTCCTATCGATTATGTGACAATGCAGCTCATTTAGGGAGTCCAGAGAAATGAGAAAAGCCTCCAGGTCAACAAGAAGACTCTTAATTCAAGTGCCGTGATGTATTTAAGTGCAGAAAGCAAACCCAACCTGGAGGAAGTGCAAGAGTGAATGAAATTTCAAACTCAAACATTTGCTGCTAAATCGACTTCCTAGGAGGGTATGACTGATCATTTAACCTGAAGTCTTATGATTGGGTAGCTGGATTTGGAAACCATGCGAGGAATCTTGTCTCATTTAGTAAGTGCGTACTCAGAGCAACGTACGTATGCAGAGTTGCGCCTGTATTTAAACCCGGCGTGAGTCTAAAACTTAAAAAACAAATCAAGGAGCACGCTTGTGTGTGTCTGTGTGTCTGGGGGGGAGGGAGGGAGGGCGTTTATAGAAACACTAACCTGCAGACACCTTGAAAGAGCTTATTGATATTTATCTTAAATTCTGAAACGATTCAAGTTGCACTTGTCCTTCAAATGCACCAACAGGTAAAATATCATTCGCCTTCAGCATTTAGTAATTTCCTCTATCACAGGATACTGACAGCCATGCACGAGTAACCAGACGTCCAACGTGTTTCCAGGTCTTGCCAACTCAGAATGTCAAACAAAAGGAAACCTGGGTCACGTAACTGTAAATCAGGGGAGCTTGAGACCGCAGACACGTGTGCCCAGAAGGGTTAATTGGAGGAGGGGAGGGGGCGACGCTTCTCCGGTGAGTCTGTGTGAGCGGAAGAAAGAGCGCCAGTGCTGGAGAGCGAGGCCGGCGCCCTGCTGTCCAGGGCTGAGCTCATTCCCGGTAGGCGGCGTGGAGTGGGGTGTGTGTTGGGGGGGCGGGGGTGCAACCAGAGAACCGCAGCCTGGGTCGCGGTCTGCACCTTGCCCTCCACGCAGGCCCCCTTCTTGCGTCTGCTAACTTACAGTCCGAAGCCTCACACGTCGAAAGCGCTATTATGGACAATTTGTCAGCCTGAATTGTCACTGCAATAACTTTTCGTGAAGTCTCGCTCCCAGACACTTGAGTTTTAGGATCAGGATACCGGTGATGGGAGATCATCAGCCTGTGGCTTCTTCTCCTTTAGACGTGAGAGGATAAGCAGAAAGAAAAGGAGCATTATTCTTGTCTCTGGGTGCCTGAAACAGTTAAGCGTGAGACTACTAGCTGGAAGGTCGGTGGTTTGAGCTTGCCCAGGGGCGCCTTGGAAGACAGGACTGGCTATCCACTTCTGAAAGATCACAACCTTGAAAACCCTATGGAGCAGTTCTACTCTGCACACATGGATGGGGTCTCCGAGTCGCATGAGTTAGATGACAACTAACAACAGGTCCAGTTGGAGTCACCTCCACGTGCAGGCCAGTGAGATCCAGAGGAGAAACGGGTTCCTTCTCCTCCAAAACCCTCCCCTTCTCCTGGGCCCGCACAGCTCCTGGCTGTGCCTGATGGGCTGTGTGAAGGTGAGAGACCCACCCACGGGGCTCCCTAGTCTGCTCACCCCAAGCGGGCCTCATTTCTCACATGAGTAGTGTTCTTGTGCCCACGCTTCACTGGAGCAACCGGGGCCTGAGACCCTTAAGTTAGACGTTTTTCACAGTGTGTTGTTTGCTTTTTGTTTTCTGTTTCTGTACAAGGATGACTCTCAAATGCCCGGGGCTGGAGCCTTCACTCTGGAGTTGAAACCTTCAATTTTTTGTCCCTCCCTCCTCCTGTCTGCCTCTTGTTGGACTGAGTGGTGGGCGTGGGGGCCGAGAGGCAGGCCTGCCCCTTGGACAAGGCAGCTGGGGCAGCTGCTCCCAAGCAGCTGCTGTGCCTTACCCCTCTCTTCTGTCAGTCAATGAAATTCAATTTTGAAATTTCTGTCTTTAACAATTTCCTAAGGGGCCTATGAAAGATGCCAAAAGAGTGGGCCCCTTTGGAAGTGGCAGTGTGTGGGCAGCAGGCAGGCAGTGGTCAAGCTGCCCCAGGCTGCACCTTCCAGGACAATCCTGTGCAAAGCTTGTAGATCGGGGTTCTTTACCCACGTGGACAGGGCGGGTGACCCAGTAAGAAGGCAACGTGGGTTTCTGTGAAATTGGTCACTACAGATTAGTAGGTAAGCATAAGTAAGCCTGTGCTTACCTTGCTTACTGGGTCATCCGCCCCTGTCAGGGGCTGTAAATTTGAAAAGAGGCTTTGATTCTGCAGGAAGGTGCTGTAGGGTTGGGAGAGAGATAGATGCCAGCCATACTTAGAAGCAGAATCTCTGATGCGGTGAAAAAAATGTGAAATTGTTCACTACAGATGATCTGGTAAGCAAGGTAAGCACTGTGCTTACCTTGCCCACTGGATAATCCACCTGGCACCTGGACTGGGGAATAGCCGAGAAACTGGAAAAGGCATCCAGCTCTTCGGTCATCAGCAGTGCACCTGGGGCACAGCCTGCGTGGTCCTGGGGGTGGAGCTCCAGGACCAACCCAAGGGGAAGGTTTTCATTCTTCATCTCACTATGTCTCACTCCCTTTCTTCTCTGCTCAGCTCACCGGCCTCTAATCCTGGATTCTAAAAATAAAAGATATTTGTATATCTGAAAGTTCTCTGCTACCAAGAAGCTTCCCTTAACACCTTTTTCTCCTTTGGGTGGATAAGCATGCTTCTGGGCCAAGGGATGTCTAATAAAGTGTTCTGAGAAGCACACACACAGAGACATACAACCTAGGTAGCTGGGCCTCATCAGGAGCCTTGACTGAGAGTTCACTAGCAAACAGTCTTCAGACTCAACTTCAAAGTAGTTTTTCATTCCCTGCTCCAAAAAGTTAACATGTAGTTGGTACCAAAAGTGCCTCCCTTCCTTAACTAACACCCATTGGAATCCACTGAAAACCAAACCCATTGCCATCAAGTGGATTCCAACTTGTAGTGACCCTGTAGGGAATCTACTAAAAGGACATAGTATTTCTGTGAAATTCTAGATGGAAGTAGTTAAGATGGGAGTTAACTTAACTCTACTTAACTACTATTGCCCTCACCTCTTAATCACGTATCACTAGCTTTCTAAATAGCAGCCTTCTTCCCTATAAAACCTTTGGCCCCCTCATCATACCTAGTGCTTTTTCTCCTCCACTTAATTTCTTAACCCTTACTTTTCTCTAGTGTCTTCCAGGGCCTTGTCTTAGTCATCTAGTGCTGCTATAACAGAAATACCACAAGTGGATGGCTTTAGCAAAGGGAAATTTATTCTCACAGTCTAGTCGGCTACAAATTCAAATTCAGGGCATCAGCTCCAGGAGAAGGCTTTCTGTCTCGGTCGACTCTGAAGGAAGGGCCTTGTCATCGATCTTCCCCTGGTGGAGGAGCTTCTCAGGCGTAGGGACCCTGGGTCAAAAGGACATGCTCTGCTCCCGGTGCTGCTTTCTTGGTGATACGAGGTTCCCCCACTCTCTGGTCCCTTCCCTTTCATCTCTTGTAAGATAAAAGGTGGTGCAGGCTACGCCCCAGGGAAACTCCCTTTACACTGGATCCGGGATTTGACCTGAGCAAAGGTGTTATATCCCACCTTAATCCTCTTCAACATAATCCAGTCTTGCAGAGATTAGGATTTATAACATATAGGAAAATAATACCAATCACAAAATGGAGGACAACCAAACAATACAGGGAATCATGGCCTAACTAAGTTGACACATATTTTTGGTGACACAATTCAATCCATGACAGGCCTCAAGCCAAATTTTCAGAATGAAATTCTAGTCTTTTTCCAAATGCTGTGATGAGTTAGAAGGGAAACTTTGGGACAACACTGAAAATATACGGTATATATAGTGACTGTTAGAACTGAACGTAACTGACCGGTGGTAGTTTATGGTATCAGCAGCGAGTACCATGTTTTTCTACAGGTTTCATTTACAGTATTTCAGGATCCACTGATCCTAATAGATACAAGGTAAAACTGAAGTAAGTTAGAGCAACGTTAAAGACAGACCAGATTAAGCCCTTTCTAGACTGGCAGCCATTTTATCCATCCATCCATCCATCCATCCATCCATCCATCCATCCATCCATCCATCCATCCATCCTTCCCTCCTTCCTTCCTTCCTTCCATCCGCACATCCACCCACCCACCTATCAGTCATCTCCCTGTATGTGTATATATGGTTGCCTTTGAGTCAGTTCCAACACACGGTGACCCCATGTGTGTCAGAGTAGAGCTGTGCTCTGTAGGGTTTTCAGTGGCTGATTTTTCAGAATTAGATCTTCTGAGGTACCTCTGAGTGATTTGAACCTCCAGCCTTTCTGTTAGCAGCCTAGCACGTTAACTGTTTGCACCACCCAGGGACTCCTTATCTTACGTAGCTCTTACATAGCTTATTAGGACAGACTGTTTCATACAACTGGAAGGTAATACATACTAACATCAAGAGCCCTGTTTCTCAGTATTTAATTACAAACCTGGCCAAGTGGAGCTCTATACTGATTAAAAGAAAAGCCAGTCAGGTTTATCAGCCATAACAAAGCAATGCAAACAATTAGCTAGCCAAATAACAGTAACAACATGCCTTTTTTACCTTAAGGCATAACTTTCTGAAAAGTTTGAAGCTTCCTACAACACATATTTTATTGTTTTACTACCTGATTTTGTAGAATTCCTATACTTCCAGTTCCTGGAAGTGTAATTTGAATGAGTTTTATACTTCCTGGAAGTGTAATTTGAATGAGTTTTACAATAATTTTATATCATGGTTCCAGAATGACTTTATCTCCAAGGCTTTGAATATTTTCACTGTGTGGGCTTTTATTAGTCCTTACCTGAATGAGGAGACTGCATGCTGCATTGGAGAACTCGCTAGGCTAGAAATGCCAAGGAGGATCTAGGTTCTAGTCAAGGTATGTAACTGATAAAAAACCAAACCTGTTGCTGTCAAGTCGATTCCGACTCATAGCGACCCTACAGGACAGAGTAGAACTGCCCCAGAGGGTTTCCAAGGAGCGGCTGGTGGATTCAAACTGCCCACCTTTTGGTTAGCAGCCAAACCCTTAACCACTATGCCACCAGGGCTCCGTGTAACTGACAATGTGTACGTAAGTCAGTTCACTTCATATTGCTGGACTTCAGATTTTGTATCTGTAGAGCAAAGCGATAGAAGTAGTTAATCTCCTAGGTCCCTCAGTCCCAAAATTATGTGGTTCGGTAACATAGTTGTGAATTTTCAACCTAAGAGAAGATCCAGAGCTGTGAGTTACTGAGTAAATCACCTGTTTTACTTTATAGGCTTTTTAGTAAAAGTTTATGCAGAAGGCTGAAAAAATGATTTTTCTCATTTCCTCGGAGAGAGCCTAAATTTGTTTAGAGGAAACCAAGCAAAGAGACTTTGTTTTCTTGCATACAGATGAACCTTATAATTTAACTTCTTTTTCTTTTCAGATGCAATTTAAGAATAAAATTTCACTCAAGATAAAGCTCTTGGTTTCGGACAGTCTAACCTGCTTTGCCTCATTCTAAGACTTCTATCATCTCTTTTCAAAACCTGAAGAGGACTTGTTTCCTGTCTGGTAGTTCTTCATGCTTTGCCAGCCACCAGGTCTCTAAGGAAACTTGCCAAGCGTTCTCCACTGGGGAGGACAGTCCGCGTTCGTCACCAGAGAACAAGCTGGCACCACAGTTGTAGTGACTCACCACCCTGGCTGCCCGCTTCCCGATTTCAAGAACCACACTACATAATGGAAAGACCTGTGTCTTAGCAAAGTGCAGTTGGCCCATGTAGCAAAATCATCTCAAACTACATCTCTGATCTTCCCTTCCACTGGCTGGTGTGAGCACAAGACCATGCAGGAAATAGTTTCTGAGTTATATTTTTTTAATTAAGTTTAATTAACAAGTACTTGGTTTTACGTCCATTCTGTTGTAGGAACTTAGTGATGATTACAAAGCAGTGAAAATAGGTCACAGCAAAATGAACATTCAAGATTAGGTTAAAACATCCCTCTGAAATTTCAGTATTCATTTAATATGTGTCAGTTACTACATTTCTGTAATTCATCATTTTTTTTTCTTGGCTTAGAGTCAAGATGAGAAATGATATTTAGACCAAAGACATTGTTTTGTTATATAGCCACTGCTTTTTAAAATGCAAATCAATCCTTGCCTCTCCAATGCGGGCACTCACACACGTACACATCAGGGGCCAAATGCTGGACGAAGCCCTCTCAAAGCCTCCAGGATTTCTAGGACCTGGATTATGAAGAAGCAGATGAGAAATTAAAGGAAGCCTAGCAGAGCAACGATAAATGTCAATAATCTCATTTTATAAAAGATTACTGTGGAGAGGTGGGGTGAGGAGTAAGGAGCAGAGCAGAACACACATATTTTTAAAAACAAGTGTTATTATAAGTAAAGAATATTAAATTTCTAAGTTATTGTGATTCTTGCCTAATTTCAAGCCACACAGGAGCCATTTGAGCCATTTTTAAAAGCACTCTGTATTAACATCTGTTGCCAAAAATCAACTAGTAGGGTTTTATAAAGTGCATAGGTTTACCACTTGGAGAATGAAATTTTAACGCATATATCTGTCCATTGTTGTGGAACTTTAGGATGAGATAGCATTTGGTATTAACACAGAAGAATATTCTATGGCTTTTTAAGCTGTAATGTTCATTTCTCTAAAAATAAAGTATATATTGTATTTTTTTTCCTCCCTGTGTTCTTTTGTTATACGTATTTTTAGGATTTTTTAATGTATATATTATTTTTATTAGGTTATTTGGTAAAACGCAAAATATGTAATAGTCATGGTTGCTTGCTTTTCTCCTAATTGTTTTTTATTATAAGTTAAGCAAAAAATGGACATTTTTTTCCCCCAGGGGAAAAACATCCTGAGTGTGTTTTTGATGCAAAAATAATTATTTTAGGTATAGTGTGTTTTGCTAAGAGATTAGCATTTATGATGGATCTTATTTCAAAGCTGATTGTCCTCAAGGAACAGCAGAGATATTAGAAATTCCAAGTAAATTACATTGTTTAAAAAGTATTTGTGTACAGTGTTCCTATTGTACAACTACTAATAAATGAAAAAAAAAAATCTATCTTTTCTAAACGTGAAACTTCGCTATTCAAAAGACCTTGCAAATTCCTTTTTTCAAAAGGACAGCAGTGGAGATTAATATCAGAGGCAGAGACAATTTAAACCACTCACAATTCTGATTATTATTATTTTTTACTTTAGCCTCGATAGACATCTCTGCAAGGTAGGTTTTAACATATTTTTTTCCTAATTTTCTTCCTCCTTTCAGTAAGGAGGATAAGCTTTTTGAGTACCCAGTCACTGTGGTAACTGCCAAAAAAATTCCCCTGAAGTTTGAAGAGGTCAGCTGGCAGGGTCAACAACTCTGGCCTCTCTCTGAGCTCAGTCTAGCATGCCCCGGCCTGTGGGTGGGTGTCAGGCCAGAGCTGACCCTGGGAGGTGGACCATTCCAGCTCTGATATAAATTTTTTGAGTCAGTTCATGGCCTGGACTCTCCAGGTGGCCTCCAAAATCGATTTTGACCCCCTGACCCTGTCTCACAGAAGCACAGCATCTACCCTAAGTGAGGATTTAGCCAGGAATGACAGCTTTCCACTGAGTGTTATTGGGGACAGGATAAACAGTTTGGAAAGCAAGTGAGGAGGTGTGAGTGCTACAAATCATTAAAAACACATTAAAAAACAATTTAAGAAAGCTCTCTTCGTAAAAAAAAAATAAGTTAAAAACGTATGTCGGTTACAGAATTCTTCTGTGACTTGTAGGGTTTTTTAATCAAAGGCAAACTTTGAATGTAAATAAATATTTATCCACACAGCTTTATTCTTTTATATACTTTGTTACAAATATGCAAATAAGGTGGCAGACTTGCAACAAAACAGGGACACCAGGGATGCCCTGTGTACAGAAAAGCAAAGCTAGTTATTAAAACACATTAATAGGTAAAGCGTTTCTAGTATTTTAAATACTGAAACTTGTTTATGTGTCTTGAAGTGTTTACAAGGAGAAAATAAGGAACCTTACAAAAAAAATCAGTCTGTGATGAAGATAAAACTTGTATTGCTCTCTAAATGCTTTTCTACTTTTTAAACTAAATAGCCAACAAACTCATTTGGATACAAATGAGATTTAAAAAAAAAAAATGGAAAGTTACATTTTACAGAGCTAAAAAGGAAAAGGGAAGAAATTAATAGTGTCTCTCCGTAACTTTGTGTATTTTAATAGTTTAAGATACCAAAATAAGCTTGGGAAATAAAAACAATGCACTCTGTAAATCAGTGATTTTTTTTTTTTTTTTCAGCGTACTGTATGAAAGTGTTCTATTTTCTCTTGGAAGATGGAGTTCTCTTTGAGAGTTCTAGCCTGTGAACTCAGTCTGTAAATGTGGCCATCAAGCTAGAAGGAATTGCCAAGAGGGATGATTATGAAAGTTTCTCTTTCTTAAATCCCTTCGCAACATTCCTTCTCCCGGCGGTCCTTTACCCAAAGTTTTCCTCGTTTCCCAGCACTGTTGGAAATGGCCCCAAAGCAACAGTGCAGTGGCTAAACCAATTGTGCTGTGAAGCTGTTGAGATGGCATTTCGTCTGAATCCTTTGTAAAAATTAGATTTTAAGTACTGGTAAGTGTCTTTTGGGAGAGGGGGCAGGCGCGGGTGGAGGGGGAGGGGACTGAGCGGTGTGTATACACATACAGTCTTTGTGTGGGAAGGCCTCTGTGTCTTGCCTTCTCACTATGTTAAATCCCTATTATAAAACTTATCTTCCCAAAGCCTATTATAGTATTCTGAGAACAAATTGGACCATGAATAACTTAGTTGGAAGTGTAGATTATTTTCTACTCGGGGAAAGTTAGAGATGGCAACAGCTTAACTAAAAGAGAATAGTGATTAATCTTAAATAAATGGATTTCAAAGTTTCACTCTTGATAAAGAGTACCTTTGATATTTCTCCTCTTCAGACTCACGTTTCCAGTCTCTTTGTATTGAGAATTTCCTAGTGATTACACCGTCCACCTAATACAGCATGGCTCAAGCCAGAGATGGTTTTCTTCCCAGTTGTTAATCTGTCAGTAAGGTGACCAGAAAGACACTCACTCTGCTTCCTGCTGGTTAAATCTCTGATTCCAATGGTACCTATGAGTGGAGGTCAAACTCGATATTAGGAATGATGTCTTGCATAAATCAGTTTCTCAAGTAAATAAAGTTATTATTTAAAATATCTTAAATGTGTTTAATGCCCCCACGGCATACAAAGCACTTTTCAATTCATAACTTTGTTCGATTCTTAGAATAATGTTATGAAGTAAGCAAAATTCCCATTTTACCAAGGCGTAAGTGGAGTCATTTACACACTGTGATCTAGCTAACAAACAGAAGAACTAGGATACCGACTGAAATTTTATAGCTTTTGTTTTCAAAAGGTTAGGCCAGAGCAATAGTGTTTTTAATTATCTTTGTGTTCTGTATTCCTCAACATCAAGATTTTATGTTAAAGAGCAAAGTTTTTATATCTCACAGATTAAAGAAAAGTTAAAAAGTATGATTGAATAAATTCTACTCTTATTTTACTGATTACTGTTTTCTTTGGTATATATACTTTTAAACGGTCTTTCAGAGTTGAAGGTCTTAATTTTCAAAGAAAGCAAACATGGGCGGCCCTATATAAATTAAATACCTACCTAGACTTTAAAGCATGCACACGAAAACCATAGGTTACAAGTTTCAAAATATAATAAATAAGCCTTCAGAAGCAAGTTGTATATATCAAGTAATTATTAGAGAACATGCCATTGATAAAGCTCTAGACCGCTATAGCTGAGGTTTTCCTTCTTATTTTTATGGACTGGTATCATTTAGGAGCCTTGGTGGCACAGTGGTTGAGAGCTGCTAACCAAAAGGTGGGCAGTTCGAATCCACCAGCCGCTCCTTGGAAACCCTCTGGGGCAGGTCTACGCTGTCCTGTAGGGTCGCTGTGAGTCAGAACTGACTGAGTGGCAACGCGTTTCTCGTTATCATTTAACATTTTAGCAAGTTTGGAGAAACACAGTTGTTTAGGACTACTTGTGTTTGTCTTGAGTTTTTACTCCCCATGTGAAAAAGAAAAAGTGTACAAAATACTCTAGGAAAAATCAAAGTTTTAGTTAGCCTGATATTAACATAGCCTATCCAAACATACAAAACTCATCAAATACAAAAGTAGAGCACCATGAGATTCTTACCAGATTTTTACTTACATTGTTTTAATTATGTGATGTGGGCAGTGTGGGTGTTAATATGGAAATTCTTATTTTTTCCCTTAGATTGTATATAATTAATGTAATCATATGCATTGATGATTTAATCATAAATTATTACATATATATGTATGTGTGTGTGTATGTGTATGTGTGTGTGTCTACTTAAAGGAAGGCTTTTGTTCCTAAATTATGCTGGGAGCCAGCCAAACCCAGTCAACATTTTTAGGATGAGAAAAAAGAAAGAAGTGTCCAGAAAAGGAAAAGCACCCATTCTGTTTGGATGTCAAATTCATGAGCTTATATCAGTGATGACAGATTTTATAACCTTTCTTACATGAAAGTTTTTCAATAGAAAACATGCCATGAAACCGAGCATTATCCATTTCGATACAGAGGTGGAGACTTTCAAGCCACCAAACCCAAATTTCTAATGTCTCCGCCACTAATATGCAAGTTAGAAAATGCAAACTAAGGACTCTCATTTAACATTCAGGTATGTTTGTTTCGATGCTCCTTGAAGAGGTTTCTTGTATTACTGATCTCATTCACACTGCTCCTGTGTATCTTTAACAACTGCTGTCTGAAAACAGATTTTCTTTTCTTTCCCTTGTCCCTCCGTTTTTGCTATACGACTTACTCATCTGTCTTTAGGTAGTTTTGTTTTAAAATGTGGGGGAAAGGGGCTTATCTAATGCATATATTATGCAAACATGAAACACCGACCAGTTAAACTTATAGCAAGTCACAGAACCCTCAAGTACAAGGTCAAGACTTCTCTGACAACCAAAATCCAATCCTGAGGAATCCACTTTTAATGTCATAGATTCTGGTGATTTTCCTCTTGCTGTCTTTATAGTCTTTTAAAGTCTCTTGGTTAGTTTTCATGGAAGCTTCTCGTATTGTGGGGGGAAGAAAGCATTTTTAGGAAAAAAATTTTTTTTGTCAAATTGCTACATATAATTTGCATGTAAGTAAGTGTAGGGGTCCTGGTGGCACAGAGGTTAACACACTGGACTGGTAACCTAAAGGTTGGCAGTTCGAAACCACCAGTGGTGGCTGCATGGGAGAAAGATGTGACAGTCTGCTTCTGTAGCGGTTATTCCTCACTTTTCCTTAAAGCCACCCCTGCCCAACCACTATAGTGTGCTTTCAGAGAGATGCTCTGTCTCTCTTTCAGTTATTATCAATCTGGACAGATGAATAAAATTTTGGCAAAATAAGATTTATTTTAAATGATATGGGAATTTTTTTCTTAAGCCAAAATTTGAAAGATTTCTAAGCACAATGAGGTTTTTAAGCAAGTCAATCAAGCAAAAAATATTCTATATTCTTTTGAAAAGAAACGTATATTTCCATGTCTATTTAAAAATTCACAATACAAAGTGAAAAACTCAGCCAACTATTTGGATATTAGTCTCTGTTATGCCAGATTTTTCTGTGTCTCTCGTTGTTGTAAACACGTCTAGCATCTCTAAGTACTGACTGATACAATTTGGGGTTATGGGCTTCACTTCCCAGAGAAACTCAGAATTGTCCTGTTTTGGTTGAGTACTGTTGAATGTCCACCATTCGTTGAAGAAGCGTAATGGACTAGCTTCTATAATAGGTGTGAAGCATTCCTCTAACTTATTCAGGGATGCATAAGACCAAATTTCTGCCATCATGGAATTGTGTGCTAGGTCCTGGGAGCAGGGAGGGCTTGCAATTAAATACATACAAAAAAGCTCAAAATTTGGTCCCCCGTCTCCAAGAAAGATAAATGGGCACATATACAAATATCTCATCAGAATAAGCTATGATACAGTTATGAACAAAAAGTTATGATAATACAGAGTAGCCTGGAGAGGCTCGTTGGAGGAAATAGTACTTGAAGAATGGGTAGGACTGGGTAGACAGCTATGGGGCCATTTCCAGGCGAGATCGTATAGAGTGTTCCATAGGAAATTGTTTGATAAGATTTATAATAAAGTTTCTAGAATAACCAAAATGAGGCCAGATAGTGTCTATTTTAATAGGCCATTCTATAGCCTTATTTATTCAGGAAATACTATCGTCACAATTTTATTAGTCATAAAAACACATCTTTTAAAAAGAATTAGAATTCAGCAAAGAGGAATAAGTGTTAGAAACCTAGTGTTTTATTCCTGGATCTGGATGTCTCTGCGTTTCCATTCTCATCATCTGGCAATATATGTCTCATTTGTAAAATAACATTTCAAATATTAAAATGATGATTCTTACAGCAAGTCAATCATTCTTTTTCAAAGATATTTCGTGATTACTTATGTACCACATCCTTCCCATTATAGAGTTATGAATGAACAGTGTATCTTAAAAACATGCTTTTGCTTTTTCTTACAGGCCAAGAATATGGAAATAAATCTTCAACCTCAGAGAAGAAAAATCTTTTTTTTTTTTTTTTGTACTCTGCCATTCAGAAGCCCCACATTCATGCTTATGCAAGTGAATGAAAAGTTTAGAAATATATTTAAATATGCTTTAAAGCCTGCAGAGATATCTTGAAATCAGGATGTACCGACCCATTGTATGAACAACTTGAGAATCTTTAGTAAAAAGATAGTAAAAGGCAAAGAAGCAGGGAATAAAAGTGATTAAACAGATTCCAGCAACATCAGAATCATCCTGTAATAATCAAAATGGTAAACTACCACAAGTGTTTTTGGTGATGTAAAATACAAAAGTCTGGGAATAGCATGTATGTCATAAGTGTCAACCTTCCTTATACAAAATCTCAAGTCAAGTGGAAGCTAAATCCTAGGCCTAAATCTTGGCAATCCATGCCCAAGTGACGTTTTACACAGGAAATGGGTAGAAATGCATTGAATACCAAACTAGAATGACGTTTGCGGCAAACCATGTGGATGGATCCGAGGGTTTGGGAGGGTAAAACAAACACTCATCCTTATCTGTGGCTGGTCAGTCTCATTGGTTAAAGCATTGACTAATGGTCTAGAACCATGGATTTCATTCTGGTTTCACTTTGTTCTGCTATATAGCCTCAAATTATAGCCTGCTCCCACAGAAGTCTTTCACTTAATTGCCTCCTTTCAGTCACTCTTATCAGTCAGGGATCTACAGAGAAACAGAAGCAATAGGAGAATAGACGAGTGTGTGTATGCATGTGCGTGTGGGTGTGGGTATGCGTGTGTATACCCACATATGTTGTTAGTAGCCATCAAGTCAATTCCAACTCATGGCAACCCCCCCGCCCCGTATGTCAGAGTAGAGCTGTGCTCCATAGGGTTTGTGTGTGTGTGTGTGTGTGTGTGTGTGTGTGTGTGTGTGTGCATTAGGTGAAAGTTTACAGAGCACATTAGATTTCCATTCTATAGTTTGTACATAAAGTGTTTCATGGCCTTGATTTCATTCCCCACAATGTGTCGGCACTCTCCCCATTCCCACCCTGGGTTCCCCCGTTTCCTTTCATCCTGAATTTCTACCCCTTCCTGCATTCTCATCTTTGCTTCTGGGTAGATATTGCCCTTTTGGTCTCCTATAATTGACTGTTTTAAGGATCACATTCCTCTCGGGTGTTATTGTTTATTTTATGTGCTTGTCTATTATTTGGCTGGAAGGTGGTCTCCAGGAATGGCTTCAGTTCTAGGTCAGAAAGGTGTCGTAGGGCCAAAGTCTTCGGGATTCCAGACTTACTGGTCTTTTTTGTGACTTTGATTTTTTGTTCTATATTTGTCTCCCACTGTGTCCAGGACACCCTCTGTTGTGATTCCAGTCAGAGTGGTCAGTAGTGCTAGCTGGGCACCATCTAGTTCTTCTGGTCTCCGAGTGCTGTAGGCTGTGGTTCATGTGGTCCATTAGTCCTTTGGGCTAATTGCTCCCTTGAGTCTTTGGTTTTCTTCACTCTCTTTTGTTCTGGACTGGAAGAGACCAATAGTTTTATCTTAGATGGCCTCTGGCAAGCTTTTAAGACCCCAGATGCTAAGTAGGCTGCAGAACATTGTCTTCATGAACGGTGTTGTGCCAATTGATGTAGATGTCCCCTGAATCTATGGTCCTTTCCCTGCGAGCCTAGCAACTTGATCCCTCGAGGTGTTTGGTTATGGTTAAGAGATTTCTCTGACTGTGCCCTTGTGTGCTCTATTGTCTATATTAATATATAAGCAGCACCTACAATTATATGTGTAGAAATAGTCACCACCAAACCTGTATCTGCCAGTGGATGTGCTCACTTAACACCCTTCCACACTTCTTGGCATACCTATGTATCCGTTTGTAAAGTATTGTTTGTTAATACTATTATTGCAGGGTTATCTATGCTATAGCAGTTACCATAGTTACCTTTTATTCTTGTGTTCCTCTCAGTGTCCTTTCTTGCCTTGGCCATGTTGTGCTGACTTCTCCCATGTTATGTATTGCCTTTCCCTTCACTGATACTAACACATGTCTTCTATCTGTTTGGTAATTTTCCCTCCTACTTTCTTCTTCTTCTTCTTCAATGATGTTTTACTCATCTGGGACTTCTTTCCTTTCCCTAGAGAGTTGGCGATTAGTTTTTCCACCTTGTTACACAATGTCGAGTCTCCTGTCCATAAGCATGGTATGTTTTTTCATCCATAGAGTTTTCAAGGCTGTGACCTTTCAAGAGCAGATCACCAGGCTTGTCTTCCAAGGTGCCTCTGGGTAAGTTTGAACCGCCAACCTTTCAGCTATTAGTCAAGTGCTTAACCATTTGTGCCACCCAGGGAAATCATTTATTATATTATATATATATGATCAATGTATAGGAGTCCTCATGGCACAGTGGTTAAAGCGATAGGCTGCTAACCAAAAGGTCGGTGATTCAGACCCCCCCAAGCCACTTCATGGGAGAAAAACATGGCAGTTTGCTTCCAAGAGTACAGCCTTGGAAACTCTATGGGACAGTTCTCCTCTGTCCTATGGGGTAACTATCAGTCAGGATCGAATTGACAGCAACAGATTTGGATCGATACATGTATACAGTGAAACCTGTGAGAGCCGGAACTCAGTGGGGCTGCCTCGTTTTTCCGGGTCTCACAAGTTTTCCACCTTTGACAGGGTGCTGTCTTACTCCTTTTCTATCGCTCTCTATTAGTGGAAAATAGTTGAGTTTTCCTTCTCTGACAGGTTTCTTACACAGATTCTGGCTTTTGCAGGTTTTACTTTATATAGTTGTTAGCTGCTGTTGAGTCAGCCCCCAGCTCAAGGCAACCCCATGCATGACAGAAGGAAATGCTGCCTGGTCCTGTGCCATGCGCATGATCACTCGAGGATCACACTATTGTGATCCATAAGGTTTTCATTGGCTGATTTCAGAAGTAGATTGCCAGGACTTTATTCCTAATTTATCTTGGTCTGGAAGTGCCACTGCAACCTGTTTAACATCATAGCAACATGAAAGCCTCCACTGACAGATGGTAGTGACTATGCAGGAGGTGCACAGGCCGGGAATCAAACTTGGGTCTCCCACAAGGAAGCTGAGAATTCTATGGTGCGAGCAGTTTGCAGTTCAACTACAACCCTAAAGGTTTTAACCCGCCCAGAAGCACCATGGAAGAAAGGCCTGGCGATCTGCTTTCATAAAGATTACAGCTAAGGAAACCCCATGGAGCAGTTCTGCTCTGTAACACATGGGGTCACCATGAGTTGGAATTGATCGACGGCAGTGGGTTTGGTTTGGATTTTATACACACATACACACACATGTATATATAAATATATGATTTATTTTAAGTAAGTGGCTCAATGGATTGTGGGGGCTAGCAAGTCTGAAATCTTTAGGGCAGGCCTAAAGGGACTGGAAACTCAGGCAGGATTTCTGTGTTACAGTCTTGTGGCAGAATTCCTTCTTGTCCGGAAAAATCTCCATTTTTGCTCTTAGGGCCTTCAACTGATTAGATGAGACCCACCCATGTTATCAAGGGTAATCTTATTTGCTTAAGGTCAACTGACGGTAAATGTTAATCACATCTACAGACTACCTTCACAGCAACATCTAGGCTGGCTGTTTGACCAAACAGTGGCACCGGAGCCTAGCCAAACTGCATGTGAAATTAACCCTCACAGTTAGTAAACAAAACTTCTGAGTGTTTATAGTGGGCAAGGTGCTATTGGGAAAAAAAAAAAGGTATTACAGTTAAAAGGAAAAGATGTCACATGTCCTGCTCTCAAAGATACGAACAATATGCATATTTAAGACTCCATCTTGGAGCCTTGGTGGCACAATGGTTAAGAGGTCGGCTGCCAACCAAAAGGTCAGCAGTTCAAATCCACCAGCCTCTCTTTGGAAACTCTATGGGGGCAGTTCTACTCTGCTCTATAGGGTCGCTATGAGTCAGAATTGACTTGACAGCAATGGATTTTTTTTGTTGTTGTTGTTCTTGTTAAGCTTTTCCTTTTATAATTACCGCAGCTGCACATCGTATGTCCCCAGTACCACAGTTCCAAACTTGATGATGACGATTCAAACAATACAAAAGGGCATAGTCTAAGAAGTGGATGTGAAATGTAGACTAAAAGGTGAACATACCTTCCTAACTTCTCCAGGAGTGTGTATCCTTCCAGATCTCATGGATTGGTAGACAGTTGTGTGGGGAGATGAAGCAGAGAGGATGACTATGCTGTTTGACTCTTTTGGAGAGAATATTATTTGAAAAACCACTACAGCTGGCTTCACAGAAGGCATACCTTCGATTCCCTCTGACCAGGCTCTGGACTGATCCCTGTATCCAGGCTCTGTACCCTAATCAGACTATACGAAATAATGTTAAAATAATTACACCTTCATTAGCTACAAAAGCATATAAAAACCAATTATATTAACTTTAAATCATTACGATGTTAGAACATATAGTCCATTTACAACACTATAAAACCTCAGCCAAGTACAGTCCTCTCTCTTTCAGACAAGGAGACTTTGAAATGTCCTGAGCTCATTGTAGAAATCTGCCCTTTTAACAACTCATGTTTCTAATTCCAACAGAATTTGGAATCCAAGAATGGAAACTTTCTTTTTTTTTTTTAATCCCTCATATTGTTTATTCCTGGAATTGCTATACTCCCAACCTTGGGAAAGTATGATGAGAAGATTAGAAGGTTGAATTTCAGAAATTTATTCTCAACTAGGTCATTCAGTGACGTTAGGACTGGGGCAAATGGCTTCTCCAAATCTGAAATGTGCCCTTACGTAAAAAAGGGTTAGCATATTTGCTTTTTGGGAAATGGGTGAATTTATTTTGTTGAAGTTTATCTGAAAGTTTGAAAAAGCCTAGGAGATGCAAACTGCAATATTTTACTTCAATGAGAGAAATGGATGAAATCTAGAAATGTGAAGGACATAGGTTTTAATGAAGAGTGGGGAAAAATGAGGCACCGATGCTCTTTTTCTAGAGAGATGTCTCAGCACCGAGTCGGTCTGTTTATCCGCCCGTTGTTTACCGTTGGCTTCGTTCCTGAGTTATGATAACATGCAAGAAGCTTACAAAAATGCTTATCAAAATCAGTTGGACACGATGCAACATTTTAACTCCTAATGACAGCCACCTCTAACTATGAATGACATATAATAAATTATGTCTGAACTAGATTTTCAGCTGCAGATCCTCATTCTACCACCCAGACAGCCCTATAAAGTTGCATTTGTGGCCTTAATCCCACTTGGATGTGTGCCCTCTTGCCTCAACTCTCTATCATTCTGGTGCTTTAGCCTTCTTGAATAAGTGAACAATCTTTGTTTCTGTACCTTATTAGGCCAAAGACCATAACAGCTAGTGATGCATCGGCAAGCCCTGCAGGCAGGATTCTCGGCAGACCCAGCCAAACTCCAACAAACCCCTTTTTATACTCCTGTTTCTAGGAAGAATTATGATGGCGGTGCCCTGCTGTTGATCAGTCAAATCTGTGGTAGGCCTAGAGATAAGTCCTGTAAGTGTGGTGTACTGTAAAACAGCGGCTCCCATTCATCAGCAGCTTGTATGTAATAAACCACCAAAAAAGGGGGGAGGGGGCGGCAGCTGCAGTGGGCACAGAGAAACAACGCATCTCATTCTTGGGAGCCAAAACTTTGTAATTTGCTGCTGGGCAGCCCGCTCTCTGGGCATTCTTTCTGATAACATAGTAGTGCCCTATCTATATTTATAGTCTGATTGCTAACCCAAGAGATTCTATTAACTATGTATACATATTATAACATTGTTATTCAGGGAGAAATGAAAAATCCACCACAGAACCGACTCTGGCACCCAGAAGTGCTGGATTAGAGGGACGTTTTTCTCTATCAACTGATAACCTTAAAAAAAATGGATTTTATCGCTGATTTCATAGTGCAAGTGTCATTGGGATGGCACTTGAACAGATACCAGCTAAAATGCACACAGCGGGAATAGACCCCAGGAATAAATTATGTCTCTTTGGTAATGTATTTTTCAGACATAAAGATATTAATCAAATATTAAGATATTTTGAGGATGCTTGGCTGTTTAAGAAAATTCTACAGAAGTGCAAACCAAATTTTATTTTTTGGCTAAGTATCGAAGAGACACTTAGTTTCTACAAATTACTTGTCAGTCTAAACCAAAATGTGGGAAGCAATTTAATCGTGAAAGGAAGACAGTATACCTGTTGGGGAAAAAACAAACCAAAACAAAAAACCCCTCTCAACAGGCCCTTTTAATTCGGGATGGGTTCACTTCATAAAAAGGACACCCACTTGAATTTGCTCACGACTGCTTAATGAGATGTTGGAAAAATGCTGTCGTTTCTGTAATAAACTCTTCCTTTTTACACTCAAAGCAGGTGCCTGGCATTGTGGTATCAACACTGTACGTGTTCCTCATCAGCTCCCCCACTGCCCTACCAAAGAGGGATGGGATTCTGTACGTTCTAGGCATCTTCCCTTGACCACTGGGAACTCAGGGGCTGGAGAGTGGCTATGGTGAGTGGAAGGCACACCAGTTGTTTTGCAGATGTTTAAAAAGCAAAGGATTCTTTTCAGAGGCACATCTGCATTTGTCATATGCCATTTGTGCCAAAGCCTGTGGTGTTTTTGTTTGCTGATTTGACAGACTGACATGTAATGGCCAGGACTGTTGGGCATCTCTCACAACAAAGTCACTCCGATAGCTGGAGTTCCCTGGAAATCAACTGACCTGAATTACCCATGATTTCTCTCCACCCTGCAAAGGAAAATGGCCCATTCTAATGTTCTTTGGGCTTTTCATTTGCTTCCACCATTTTTTTTTTTTTGGTCACATTGTTTTAATTTCTAGGTTAAGATAAAATAGGGACTTTGATTGGATAATAACATCTAAAAAGAGTTTTCAAAACCCAAACAGCCCTTAAAATTTACTTAGAAGTATAGATTTCTGGTACTTCAATAAATATTGGGCTATCATAATATAAATAAATAAAGAGAACACATTTGTGTCAGTGATAAATTAAGGAATATCTTAGACTAGAGGTAAACACAGCGACTTCGAAACTTTTTAACTTATGTTTTAAACCCTAGAAGTCCCATTTTAAGTTATTTTTTGAAATCTGTTTTCTCCTTTTTCATATCAGTGACTAATATACATGAATTTCTATGTAAGCATGTGTATTATCAACCTTCTTACCATCTGTTGTTGTTAGGCGCTGTCGAGTCAGTTCCGACTCATAGTGACCCCGTGTACGACAGAAAACACCGCCCGGTTCTGCACCATCCTCACAATTGTTGTGATGCTTGAACCCATTGTTGCAGCCACGGTCAATCCATCCCATTGAGGGTCTTCCTCTTTTTTGCCGACCCTCTACTTTACCAAACAAGATGTCCTTCTTCAGGGACTGGTCCGTCCTAATAACGTGTCCAAAGTAGGTAAGACAAAGTAATTACCATAAAGCCAGGTAAATGTGTGTGAAAGCAAACTTCAGTATGCTGTCTTTTCTTGACTTGAAGTTAAATCAGAAATTCTTATGAACACCTGTTCTCCATACAGAGCCAAGCAGTGTCTCATGGAGTTGAGAGTTCAAAGTTCATGCTGCAAGTGTTAGCTCTACCGTTGATGTAAGTTTCTGAATTTTGTTCTCGCGTCATTTCTCCACAAAGTGATGATAGGGCTTCATCCTACTGCCCTATTTGAAAGAGATTAACTGACAAAGGAATACAAAGTGTGAAGCAAATGCAGAAGTGTCATGGACATGTTCATAAGACCACTTTACATTTTCTCTGTTGACCTAAACATTTTATCTTTCCTTTCTTACATAATACCACTTTTCTGGGAAGGACCCTCCCTTTTGAGGAAGCACCTCAGTTTGGGTGTCTTACTTGTCAGTACAGCATCAACTCCAGACGCCTAGCTGCACCATCAAGTTTTCACAAACCCTGCGGTGGAGAGAGGGAGAAGACAAAACTAAACGAGACTCCGTGGAGTCAGAGTGCGACATGGCCCTAATGAACCTAGAAACAGCACATTGCCACTGCCTGGGTGAGAGACTGTGAAAAACCAAAAGCCACTTGTGAAAGTAGGAAGTGGGAAAATTCCAGTCGCTCTTCTCTCTTACGTTGATGAGTTATATTCTGTATAGTTGAAAACTTTTAATACCAAAAAACAAACCTATTGCTGTTGAGTTGATTCTGACTCATAGGGACCCTATAGGACAGCGTAGAACTGCCCCATAGGGTTTTCAAGGAGTGGCTGGTGGATTCGAAGTGCCAGCCTTTTGGTTAGAAGCCGAGCTCTTAACTACCGTGCCACCAGGGCTCCAAAAACTTTTAATTAGTAACATTCATTTAATTAATGAATTTATTTAACTTTCTAAAATAAGGATCCCTTTCCTGTTACCTCAGTAGAGAACTGAGGTAAAACCAGCTGTGGTCAAGTTGATTCTGACTCATGGCAACCCCACGTGTGTCAGAGTAGAACTGTGCTCCACAGGGTTTTCAATGACTGATTTTTCAGAAGTAGATTGCCAGGTCTTTCTTCTGAGGCACCTCTGGGAGGACTCAAACTGCCAACCTTTCGGCTAGCAGCCGAATGAGTTAACTAACCATTTGGACCACCCAGGGACTCCTGAGCTAAAAGAAAACAACAACAAAACCCAAGCCTGTTGCTGTAGAGTTGATTCTGACTCAGCAACCCTGTAGAGTAGAACTGCCCCATAGGGTTTCTAAGGAGCAGCTGGTAGACTTGAACCACCAACCTTTTGGTTAGCAGTCATAGCTCTTAACCCCTGCACCACCAGGCTTCCTGAGCTAAAGGAAGTAGGAATTAAATATACTCAGATCTTAATTGTTTGTAGTTAGGTTGCCAAATTTGGCAACTAAAAAATTGGGTGACTAGTTTGAATTTTAGATGAACAACATTTTTTTTTTTTTTTTTGATATCGTATTGCATGGGACATACTTATACTAAAAAAAAATTGTTGTCTGTCTGAAATTCAAATTTAACTGGACGTCCTGGTTTTTACCCGGCAGCCCTGCTGTAGGAGAGCTTGCTTAAGAGCAAACCCACGACCAGAAGCCTCCCAGCTTGAGGGGCTCACATTTTTTACTAGGTTTTATTTTCCGGGAGTTCATAAACAAAGGATTTTAATAAGAATCTCTGTCCCCTATTTAGAATAATGGGATAAATGATAATATGTATTATCATGGAGTACCTGTCTAGATACAACCAGGTACCTTCCGCGGGTCACCTGATTTAACCCTCACAGTAACCCAAGCAGGCGGATGACGGTGTCTTCATTTTACAGATGAGAAAACTGAGGCCCAGAGATGGTAAAGAGTTTTTCTTGAGCTGTTCAACTAACGGAGTCCTGGTGGCACAGTGGTTAAGAGCTTAGCTGTTAACCAAAAGGTTGGCAGTTTGAGTCCCCTAGCTGCTTCTTTGAAACCCCATGGGGCAGTTCTACCCTGTGGGTTTGGTTTTAGTTTTTTATACGGCTACTATGCTGAAGAATGAGGATTGGGAACCTGTCAGATTGCAGAGCCGGAGTTCTTTCCTCTAAACTGCACGGGCCCAGTGAGTGTGAAAGTTCATTACAATCACCCACGTTTGTAATCAGGTGACTGAAACTCATGTTAAACAACATCAGACTGCAGCATCTTTGGCTGTGAGTATGTCCTCTTTCTTGTAGTCTTGTGGACAGTGCCTCATTCTCCCTAGTATCTCCCTTTAGGCAAACAGTTACCTAATTATTTTACAATTTTTAGGCACTATTTTATAATTTCACATTTAAATACTGGAATATGATTTTAAGGTAACCAGAAGTTGGCCTTCTGAATGAATCAAATGTGTTTTCATTATTATTTAAAAATTAGAGCGTATGATCCCCAAACCCCTCACTTGATGCGCAACCTCTGACTCTTTGCCGGTGTCTGTATCTTTGCTGCACTTCCCAAGTTCTCCATGCTTTGTAGGCTACTCAGAAACCTCTAACCTCACCGTCCCCCTCGACAAAATGCCCAGATAGAAGCGGTTATTGCCCAGTGCCTTACCCTTCCTTGTCTTAGATAAGCTGTGGGCATAACGTACTGAGTTTTAGGCGCTACGCCCCCTGGTTTACTTTTGCCTGCGGGGCCCCGTATGATGTAAATACTGTTATACAAGGACGCCCCATCCCCACCCCCAATCCTTTTCAGGGGTCTCTGCTGTGACCTACAAGGTGATTGCGGGAGCTTCCTTTACTTCTTTGGGTGCGTACGTTTTGTAGTCATTTAAGTCAACACAGATGGTCAGTTCTCGCATCTTAGATAAGATCACGTACGTAACCGGCACTCGTCTGCTCCCCAAGCTTTTTCTTCTCCCTTTCTCGCCCCTTCTCCCTCTTATTCCCTTCATTCCCACCTTCAAACCTGACATACAGACAAATATAATTATTTTTTAAAATAATTCTTTCTACACTGAACATCCATTCAGCTGGATCCCAGGCAGCGGGAAGCATTATTGCCTCGTAAATGCCGTCAGAGGCAGGTGTAGCAGCTTTGGAGTTGGTTAGAGAAAAAGCCGGCCGGCCCTGCCTTAAAATCCAGAGCGGTGATGAAGTGGTTAATGGGATGAGTAAAGGCTATTTTTAAGTCTGACTCCCGTCTCTGATGCACTCTGGAAAATTCACCCTGTACTGCAGAAATCCTAAATTGCAGTGCCCTGCACCCCACTGAATCTCTTCAGTCTGCTGTAAGTAAGCCTCAGCATGGGCAAGATTGGGGGTGAACAGCTGGAGGAGGGCTCAGCCCTGGGCCTTTGTAATGGAGGGGCGAAACACAGATCCTGCAGAGAAGGAACACAGAAACCCTCAAGGCACAGAGAAACAGACCCAGACAAAAGCGCCGTTACATGGTTGCAAATCACCCCACTGCTGTTATTTTATTTACTGTGGTCTGCAGGAGGATTGTTTTCTCTTTGCAAAATTTTTAAGCTTCACAGGCTTTTCTCCTCCACAACAGCGGTCACTTATACCACAGTGCCACACAGAGACAGTCCTCACCTTCAGCTCTCTTAAGAAAAAAGGGGGGAGAATTCCTGCCTAGTCAGGATGCAGCAGACGCAGAATGAAACTGTGAGTTTCCAGCCTTTCCAGCTCTTTTCCAGGGATAAGAGAGCAAAGTACTGTGATTTAAAAATACGGACTTAGGTTGGTTCCCTTGGGGTGGTTTTGTGGTCCACCTTTCCCTGGCTCTATTTGGTTATTTTTCTTAAAGATGACATCTACGCACATTCTTTTGGGCTTAAATTTATTTGGATGTGGGAAGGAAAGAAAAGGCGACATAATTTGTGTTTGAATTCATTAGGGACTTACAAATGCATGTACATTTTCCTCCAGTAAAATATATATACGTATTTTTTTAAGTTTCAAGATGGACAGAAATACGCTGTGAGTCTGAGGGTTTTTCTTGTTTGTTTTTTGATGGTGAGGGCAGGAGGAGGAAGGGTGACAGAGGCAGTTATTTTAAAATCTAAAGGGAAAGTTAAGTGTCTGTGAGTGTGAGTTCTGTTTTGTACAAGTTGCTCGCGGTCTTTATAAAAAGGGGCTCCTGCCTCTTTGCAGAGAGGCTGGGGGAAGAACACAGCTTTATAGAAATGTGTGGCTTAACCTGGTAAACAGCGCTCTACAACGGAGCCAACGCTGCACGCAGTGCCTTGGGGTAGCGGATGAGGAGAGTCCTTCACAAAAACCAGAGGAGCGGGGTCTCCTCGTTAGGCGGCTTTTATTGTCACGACTACAAGTTGACAGGGGAACTGACAATAAGTGTGCTCAATTTAAGGAAAATAAAAAAGTGAAATTTTCCTATGACAAATCCATGGAGGATTTACAAGGTGTTTGAGCAGATAATCAGCACCCAAAGCAGGCTTTAGGAACTAGTTCTGGTCACCGCAAATGAAGAATATATAATGAGCTGAAGAGCTTGATTTTCAATGGATGATTTACCCAGGACAATAGCCCAAACAGAACCGGGTAAAGGGTTTACAAATGGAAACTTGAGAAGCAGTGGGCTTCCTTCCCAGGAGCTTAATTCCGTCCCCTTCTCCTAGTACCTGTCCCTTGTCCTCTTCAAACTACATCCTCTCTCCTGCCAGTACATTGACAAAATACACATATACTGTAACTTTTCTTGAAAGTTGAACATAGTTGTTTTTCGTTTTTTTTACTCTATCAAAGAAACACGGGGGAGGGTGCAGACAATACAGGGTAAATTTGCCTTTGGGCATCTAAACCTGACCGGTTCTGGGTTATTTCAGGCTGCAACTTTTGTGACTGCACGTTAGCGTACTTTCCGAAGCTCAGTTATGGAGTTTTAACTTAATGGAGTTTCTCGCACCAAATGACAAGCACTGCTGAAAACACTACCCTTTGTTTTCAAAAAGCTATTTCAGAAGAAGGACAACACTGAGAGCCAAAAAACATATGACACATAAAAAATAGTTTGTTATTTCTTGACTGACAATGTTACATGTCTTTGCTGATTTTAAGAAAGGCTTCAATTTTTGAATGAGAAATTAACTTGAGCTGTAAACGTTGACCTAAAGCACAGACGAAAACACAGAAGAAGTCCTCTCCTTACCCATAGGCACTGTGGTCTGCTACGCTGCAAGCGTGAATGTGGCTCTTCAAAAAATATCCCTTTGCCCTAGTGCCTCTGTTAATGAAATGGATAGTAGGAGTTAACTTTCACCTACTGAGCCTCTTGTTGTATACTGAAAGATGAATTTTACTTCAGCATAATCCAAAATGTTTATATAATTCTTAGTTTGTTTATCTGTGGCACAGTGGTTAAGTGCTACGGCTGCTAACCAAAAGGTCGGCAGTTCAAATCCACCAGCCGCTCCTTGGAAACCCAATGGGGCAGTCCTACTGTGTTCTATAGGGTCGCCAGGAGTCGGAATCGACTCGACGGCAGTGGGTTTGGTTTTTTTTTGGGTGTGTGTGTCTTACCCCATTGCCTTGGGTACATATTTAAAGCTAAAAGAAGGGAACTTAGACATCATTTCATAGATTAGGAAATAGGCTCAGAGAGTTCAAATGACAGCCCAAGGTCACTCAGGGTCAGAGCTTGGACCAGAATCAAGATTGCCTGATTACTACTTTTGACTGTTTTTTCCTGGATGTCAGACAAGCCCCCCATCCAGTTAATAAGCTGAGGTCTGCCCAAGAACCTAGTTTCTATGGAGGCATGCTCTCTCTGTCATTAAGTGCTCCAGCAAACTGTTAATTAAGATTGTTTTGAGCTGTTTACCAATTCAGGTGATGTCAGATATTTCTCTTGGATTCTGTTAACCTCTTGGGATGGCAGAAAATTCTGTTGATTCTGTTGCCTGTGGTTTGACCATCTGTTCTAAATCAATGTTGCGGCTGCCATTTGGAAATCCATAGTCTGACACAGTTACCAGGATTGTACATTTAAAATGCATTAAGCTCTTTGTGGGTCACCAGCCCTCTGTGGGCTCTCCTTCATTTCACAGGGAGTGTACGGAGAGCGCTGACTTTTGGACTTGAAGCGTCTGGGTTAAAAGAGCGAAGGCGTTCCAGTCTTGTTCCCTGCCCCCCCCCACCCCCTCCATGTTCTTTCCCCAGGCATTGCAAAAGCTGTTTTGTGAAAGACGTCTGAGATGGAAAACCCAACACGGAAAGGTGCAATGTGATAACCAAATGAAAATAGTCAGAAAGGAAGAGAAGTAGGAAAGAAGCCTCAGGTGATCCCAGCCATCCTTACAAAGTTCCCCAGCGAAGCATGCTGAGTCCGTGAAGTGACTCAACGACACTCAGGGTGTCCGGGTCTGCAGCAGACTTTCGAGAGGTTTTCTGTCCTTTGTGCATCTTTTTTTGAGCACCGGTTGTCCTCGCTGGAGACTCCCTAAGGGTGAGAGGCACAGGCCCTTCTCTCTAGGAGCTTATAATCACCTGAAGGATACAGATAGGTAAATTGGTCATTGCAGAGAGATACCTGCAGAAGAGGTATGCAGACGTTGTGGGGAGAATTAGGAGGGGCATATAGATTTATGGGCCCCACCCTAGATTAGCTAAATCCCGACTTTAGGTGATGGGGATCTGTATTTTCAAAAAGCTCCTCAGGCAATAGTAAAGTAGCCATGGGTATTTGCCTAATCTAAATTGAACTGGAGGAAAGTTCTGGGAAAACCTTTCTAGAAGAGCTGGTGTTAGAACTGGAATTTGGAAGAATGAATGGTATTTCAGACTGAGGAAAAATTGCTCCAGGAAAGGTATGAAAGTACCTCTCCTGTCTGGAGAGGGTCTGGCTGGAGGGAGGTCCTTGCAGAAAAAGGTTAGATAGGTGACGGTTGTTGCTGTTAGTTGTCTTTGAGTCGATTCTTTTTTTTTTTTTTAATTTTTATTATGTTTTAGGTGAAAGTTAACAGTGCAAATTAGTTTCGCATTAAAAAAATTATACACAAATTGTTTTGTGACATTGGTTGTAATCCCTGCAATGTGTCAGCACTCTCCCCCTTTCTGTTTCCACCCTGGGTTCCCTATGTCATTCATCCAGGTATCCCATCCCTTCCTGCCTTCTCATCTTTGCTTTGAGTGAGTGTCGCCCATTTGGTTTCCTTTACACGATTGGACTAAGAAGCGCGCTCCTCACGTGTGCTATTGTTTGTTTTAGAGGCCTGCGTATTCTTTGGCTGAAAGGTGGACTTCAGGAGTGGCTTCAGTTCTGAGTTAGCAGAGTGTCCAGGAGCCATAGTCTCGGGGATTCCTCCAGTCTCTGTCAGACCAGTAAGTCTGGTCTTTTTTTATGAATTTGAATTTTTTTCTATATTTTCCTCGCGCTCTGTCCGGGACCCGCTATTGTAATCCCTGTCAGAGCAGTCGGTGATGGTAGCTGGGCACCTAGTTCTGGGCAACCCCGTATGTGTTAGAGTAAAACTGTGCTTCACAGGGTTTTCAATGGCTGTGACCTTTCAGAAGTAGATTGACAGGCCCTTCATCTGAGGTGCCTCTGGGTGGATTCGAACCACCAACCTTTCCGTTAGCAGCCGAGTCAAGTGGGGAAGCAGACACCCTAGTTATATGAGATGATGCTGGGAGGCGCACTAGAGCTCTGAAGAGACCCTGAGGTCCTTCAGGTTGGGGTGTTTGGCTAGTACCCCCACAGCAATGGCAGCCATTGAAATTACTAGATGGGTGGTGACTAGGTCAGACCTGAGCTGTGAAGATCGCCTTGCTCTCTATTCTACACTATTCTAAGTGAAATGCACAAATTTCACTTTAGCAAATTTTTAGCATATCTCATGTTTCTACAGGGTTTTTTTTTTTTTTTTGCATATGTCATTTAGCGTTAATCTTTATAAAGATCCTAATGCACTGCTAAGGAGGCCTGGTGGCACAGTGGTTAAGCATTCAGTGGCTAACCAAAAAGGTCGGCAGTTCGAACTCACCAGCCGCTCCTCGGGAGAAAGATGTGGCAGTTTGCTTTGGTAAAGATGACAGCCTCCAAAACCCTATAGGGCAGTTCTACTCTGTCCTATAGGGTTGCTGTGAGTCAGAATCGACTCACGGCAATGGGTTTGGTTTTGCAATGTAGTGCTGAAAATGCTCTTAGCAATTAAAATCAGATCTAAAGAAGGCATTGTGAGGAATCCATAGTGGTAATAACTGGTCCTAGGTAAATATCACTTTGTTTATATAACACTATCCACATTTGTTCATTCATTATTTAGCACCTAGTATCTGCCATTCAGTCCCTTAGGTGCTGCAGAAACAGACGGTGAACAAGGCAGATGGAGTCCCTGCCCTTACGGAGTTTGCATTCTAGTGGAAGAGATAGACAATAATCAAATAAATATGTAATATAATCTCAGGTATTGGTGTCAAAAGGGGAAAAAAATCAAGATAAAAGGTTAAAACGCACCGCTCCATAAATCTTTAGGGAAGCAGACTGCCACATCTTTCTCCTGAAGAGTGGTTGATGGGTTTGAACCAATGACCTTTTGGTCAGCAGCCAAGTGCTTTAACCACTGCACCACCAGGGCTCCCAGGTAAGGGTTCCACAACAAAACCAAACTCATTGTCGTTGAGTTGATTCCAACTCATAGTGACCCTATAGGACAGAGTAGAACTGCCCCATAGGGCTTCCAAGGAGCATCTGGTGGATTTGAACTGCCCACCTTTTGGTTAGCAGACAAGCTGTTAACCACTGTGCCACCAGCTCCAGATAAGGGTTACCAGAAAACCAAACCAGTTGCCACTGAGTCGATTCTGACTCATAGTGGCCCTACAGGACAGAGTAGGACTGCCTCATAATGTTTCCTAGGAGTGCCTGGTGGTTAGGGGTCTGGAAAGTGACAAGTACTTGAGAAGGTGCTATTTTAGTAGATGTAGATAACCTCCTGAGGGCGTGACTTGAGCAGAAACCTGAATGCCACCTTGAGGGAGTGAGCCAAGTGACCATCTAAGGGTTGAGTGTTTCAAGCATAGGTAACAGGGAATGCAAAGGCTCTGAAGTAGGAACAAGCTTGGTGAGTTGGAAGAACCGAAAGGACAACCTCAAAACCCCTATAAGGCTTTACCTATCTGTCCTGTCTGCTGAGTCCTACAGTTTGGGAAGGAGCTGTGGTCTGCATGTGCAGAGTCCCTGAGGAGGGTGAGTAAATCCTAGTACCTCAGCTTTCCTTGACCTTCCTCTCCTAACTCTTACCTGTTACTCCCACGACAGTTCTTCAAGAGAAGGGAAGGGACTCTAGCACTTATTGAGCATTTAGAGCGTGCCAGGGGCTGACAGAGCGCTTTACAACGGTCGTTTATTTAAGCCTTATACCTGCCCTATGAGACTGGTTAGGCACTGGTGGTTTGGTGGCAAAATTCTTACTTTGCATGCTGGAGACCCAGATTTGATTCTCAGCCAATGACCTTCGTACTTCATGTGCAACCACCGCCTGTCAGCCAGTTGGGGCTTGCGTATACCATTTAGTTCCATGTGTGTGTGGTCCCCCTGGGCCAGGGGCCAACTTGAGGGCAGCTAAGACATGAGACTGGCAATATTGTTACCATTTTACAAGTCCGGAAATAAGCTCAAAGAAATTAAGTAACTTGCCACGGTTATATTCAAATAAAAAGTGATTTCACGTCTATTCACCATAAACTGTCTTTCAATGCCTTGGGGCATAAGTCATATTGGCACAGGGTATGCCAATAGTATATTTAATGTCCTGGTGGCACAGTGGTTAAGAGCTCAGGCTGATAACCAGAGGGCTGGCAGTTTGAAACCAACAGCTGCTCCTTGGAAACCCTATGGGACAGTTCTACTCTGCTCTATAGCATAGCTATGAGTTGGAATTGACTCAATGGCAATGGGATAGTTTTTTTTTTTTTTTTGGTTGATAGTACATTCTACCTAAAAGTCAGTTCCTGACAGCAGCTCCAAGGCATAGTTTATAGAATAACATATTTGTTTTCAGTGAAGAAATCTCGAAGACTGGGATATAAACCTTGTGTATAATGTAGTGGGCAGGGGAGCCCCCAATGAGAGTTAGAAAGCCAGCATTCTAATTCTGATGTTACAACTAATCAGCTATCTGACCTTGGCATGCCCCTTAATCCCTCTGAGCCATTTTCTTACCTGCAAAATGGGTTTTGTAATTTAGGTCTAGCTCCTGTATGTTAAGGGGGGGGGGGTGCTATTTCAAATTCATGTGAACATGCTTTGAGAAACAAAATGATATAAGCTGTTGGTGCTGTTGTTAGGTGCTGTGGAGTGGATTTCGACTCATACTGACTCCATATGACAGAGTAGAACTGCCCCCATAGGGTTTTCTAGGCTGTCATGTTTGCAGAAGCAGATCTGCCAGGTTTTTCTCCAAGGAGCTGCTGGGTGGTTCAAACTGCCAACGTTTCAGTTAGCGAACACTTAACCGTTGCACCACCAGGGCTCCTTAAATGATATATAAAAGAAATTATTAAATTCCCTGAGCTTTCTTGTAAGTGTATTTGACCAGCAACAAAATGTCCCAGTGAAAAATGGGTTCAATATCTGAGATTTGGAATATTCACACACACAGACATGCACACACACACATTACTGGAGTGATAAATAACTCTGAACGTCTCTTTGTTAGCTAAACAGAGCATTAGTTTTTTTTCACCCTTGAACTTTAAAGACTCTACTGAGAGGTTACCAAGGGAAGTGAACTGTGGGTGCCTTCTTTTTCAGCACTAGAAAAAGAATGATTATTTCTAGAAATTCAAAAAGAAACAGAGAAGGGAAGGAAGGAAGGAGGGAGGGAAGGAAGAAAAGCTTCTGTTTATGCATGACCAGTTGGCCTTCTGTGAAGTGACTCAGTTTTAATCAGCTGGTTTTGGTCTAGTTATGACACAGACAAGGAGTAGGCACACTGAACAGAAGAACCCAACTGTCTTCTGAGTAGCAATCAGAGTCCTTGGCAGATGATTTTTTGGGCAAGAGAATCCTCCTTAACACCCTTAAGATCCTGTCATGGATTGAATTGTGTCCCCCCTAGATGTGTGTCAACTTGGCTAGTCCATGATTCCCAGTAATGTGTGATTGTCCACCATTTTGTCATCTGATGTGATTTTCCTGTGTTGTAAATCTTACCTCTATGATGTTAATGAGATGGGATTAGAGGCAGTTATGTTAATGAGGCAGGACTCAATCTATAAGATTAGGTTGTGTTTTAAGTCAATCTCTTTTTAGATATAAAAGGCAGAAGAGAGCAGAGAGTTGGGAACCTCGTATCACCAAGAAAGCAGCTCTGGGAGCAGAGCATGTCCCTTTGACCCAGGGTCCCTACACCTGAGAAGCTCCTCCATCAGGGAAGATTGATGACAAGGACCTTCCTCCAGAGCCGACAGAGAGAGAAAGCCTTCCCCTGGAGCTGGCACCTTGAATTCGGACTTCTAGCCTGCTAGATTGTGAGGAAATAAATTTCTCCTTGATAAAGTCACCCACTTGTGGCATTTCTGTTATAGCAGCACCAGATGATAAGACCCATCCTAACCAGTAAAACCAGTTGCCGTGTTAAGTCGACTCTGAGTCATGGGGACCCAACGTGTGTCAGAATACAATTGTCCTCCATAGGGTTTTCAATGGCTGAGTTTTCAGAAGTAGATCACCAGGGCTTTCTCCTGAAGTGTCTCTGGGCGGACTCAAACATCCAGCCTTTTGGTTAGCAGCTGGGTGCTTAAACATTTGTGCCACCCAGGGGCTCGTCACTGTCTGTTACAGCCTGCAGAGGGAAGAAGTCTTCATCTTCGGCAGGCACCTGGACTCCAGGGTTGAGCTTCACCATTGTTCCAGCAGTCCAGGGAGGGAGGCTGAACTGATCTCAGAAAACATCTACTGAGGAAGAGTGGAGTTTCAGGAAGGCTGAAAAATGGAGGACTGGTGTGGGAAAAGAAGCTAACCCAGGGGGGCTGTAGCCTTTCAAAACTGGGTCAGTATGGTACAAGCTTCCTTCCTAACTTTTTGATTCACAGTTTTAAACTTTCATATGGTTTCCTTCCCAAGAAAAGCATGTGCGCTACTAAAAGAAAGAGAAGGAGAATGAAGCCATCCAGGATATCCCTGATGACAGTAATCTTTCAGAACTGAAAAAGAAAGGTCCCACCCAGAAGAGTTTAAACTGAGAAGAACAAGTTGCACTATGATAGCACTATACACAAAATTGAGTAAGAAATTAATCACTGTAACATTCTATTTCTACTTTATGGAGATCCCAGATATCTTTTGTGTTTTCAGATGAGGATTCAGGCATCTCTCCTTGTGAGACCTAACAAGGAGATGACAACTGCTGATACTGGAAGGCAGCGCGGGCTCTGAAATCAGGTGGTTGTCGTTAACTACCACGGAGCCAGCCCCCGACTCATGGTGACCCCATGCACAATGGAACAAACAAACACTGCCTGGTCCTGTACCATCCCGTCATGATCCATAGGGTTTTCACTGGCTGATTTTTGGTAGTAGATCTCCAGGCCTTTCTTCCTACTCTGTCTTAGCCTAAAAGGGCCGCTGAAACCTGTTCAGCATCCCAGTGACGCTCAAGTCTCCACTAACAGATACGGGTTGGTTGTGCGTAAGGTTCACTGGCCGGGAATCAAACCTGGGTCTGCTGCACAGAAGGGGAATATTCTACCACTGAATCACCAGTGCTTCCAAATCAATTTCATCCATTCCACTTCCTAGCTCTATAATTATGGGGATGTTACTCATTCTGCTTGAGCCTCAGTATCCCCATCTAGGACATGAGAATATTAATGCTGGCTTATTAATTAGGATTTAATGAGATTCTAAGAGAGAAAAAGATGCAAAAGCATTGGGCTTTCACATTTAGTGAGTTACTAAGTGGTAATTCCTTTTCCCTTTCTTCCTTACTGGTTTAGTAAATTCTCCTAAAGGGCAATCAGTAGGAGGGAATTTTGATCTGAGGTTTGCATAAGTAAATCCTTGAAGCCTCCCAGATTTCCAGGTCAAAGACAAAAAGTGGATGTGTCAGGGTCATAAGTCATTAGGCTGTAAGCTCTTTTAACATGTGGGAATGCTTCTGTTATATTTTTACATAGTGCTATTTATTCAGTGTTTATCGTGTGCCAAGAATGGGTTTTAAGTAACTTACATTTATCCATTGATTTAATTCTCACACAGCCTAAACTGAAGGCTCTCTATTCCCATTTTAGAGATGAGAAAACTAAGACTTAAGCTTTTAAACACTGTACAGCCTCCTCAGGCTGCATGAATGAATACATTGGTCTCTTACACTTGTAGAGCACTTTCGATTTACACATCCTTTGCACACATTGGGTTTTGTTTGATCTTTCCTTCAGACAAGCAGATCGTTCTTTCCTTCTCTTCCAAATTGGGAGGGACCGCATTGCCCTTAGTCAGATAGAATGGACCGTCATAAAATATTAATGGTTTTGAACAGAGGAAGAAGTGTTTTCCAGCTCAGTCATCCTGGTTGGTAAAAACTTCCAAAGGAGGGAGGCAGTCACGGGCAGGAGCATATGGAATTCTAAATAGCCCAGACCTGCTGCTTACTATGCCACATCCTGGCTAAAAGTCAGGAGCCAAATGACAAGACAAAAGATGAAAGTCAGTTTTGATGTTAAAGTCTGCTTTCTTGTCCTCTTACCTTGTCAGGTCACTCGTATTAACTAAACAGAATTACTTTATTAGCAATGTGTATTGTAAAGAGACGTCCTGCGTGCAAACTGTAGAAATTAAACAAATTGAAAGTGTTTAGTGCAAAGCTTGTTTTTCTTCTTCTTCTTCTTCCTTCCCTTCCGTTCTCTCCCCCTGAACACAAGCAGCTTGAGAGTCAGGCCCCCAGATATCTCTCTGCAGAGTGTACTTTACCTTTTGGAAGGGACTTTAAAGACTTTAAACAGCTTGAGACTTACAGTTTGCCACAGGAGCATGGAGCAAATTCCTGTTTCTACTTTTTGAACCAGGAGCTGGAGTACAAGAGCCCCGCACAGGAAGTCGCAGGTGGTGCGAAGGGGAAACAAGGTCGTTTTCAACCATCTACATTGAGGTTGTACCTTTAAAGTCAATTCTAAATTTAATTGAAAGCCGAGGGCAGAGAAGCCAAGATCGGAGCAATGTGGTGATTTATTCTGAAGCGTGTAAGAAGTCATGCAGCTGGATGTGGGCTGAGTTGGGGCTTTAATAAAAATGGCACCGGGGAAGCCAGCGGGAAGAGACACAGAACGGAACCGGGTTAGATGAAGGGTCTCCAGGCCTGAAAGGGAATAGGGGTCTGAGAGAGCAGTGTTTGCCCAAACTCTGCTGTTTTTTTACCATGATGGATGCACAGAAGTAATCCACATCAAAGGGGAAAAGCAGGATCTGACAGAAGCCACCAAGACTTTTCGAAAGTGAATTTTGCATGAAATCATTAAGGTTTCCAAATTGCAGGAAGGCTATGGAATGAATGGCAGTGAGAACATGTCTAATATTTCTAGCTGAAATTTAGCTGAAGAAAAATGACATGTTCCTTTATGAGAGCACTACAGGACTTGACAGCAAAGCTCCCACACATTTCTATGGGTGTTATTGTCAACTAAATCATATTGGACCATTGCTACAGAAAATCTGTCACGTATCCTCAAAATCAAATCTCCTCTGTTGAGAAATGATTTAGGAACAATCTTCCCAAGCTTAAAAAAATAAAGAAAGAAAGAAAGCAGATCTGGTTAGCAGATGTTATGTTAGAAAGAGAACTGGGCTAGAACTTGGACCTCCTGGCTTTGCAGTGATCTGTCTCCATCTCTCTATAGTGTTGACTGGCTCTTCTATTTAGATCAACTGTATATCACATTCAACACCACTGTTATTACTGATTTTTAATCTTATTGTATACTACTTTACTATCTCATGGTATATAATTTTATTGTAAACTTATTACATGTTTATTGTGGAGATGATGCGAAAAACAGAATCAAGAAGAAAATAAACATGGCAGAGGTAGCCTCTGGGAACGTTTTTGATCCGTGTCACTCTTATTAAGGTAACATTCAAGGACCAAGAGAAGGCTTTACCTCAGAGACTCAGGTATTGGTTCCCTTTAAGGAGTAATTGCCTTAAAGAGACAGTGGTTTCTTTTTAAAAAAAAACTTTAGATAAATAATCATTAACTAGAAATGTTTCCCTTTGAGTAAGTCTTCTCCTTGTGACTGTCTGTTCTTTCTATTTGCCTGGTTCCTGATACCAAGATTAGTGCTTTCGTAGATATACAAGTCTGTTTGGACCCTTGCTTCTAGCTTTTTATTCCAAAACATGTCTTGGTCACCAGCTGTGTGTCACCCAGAACTGGGCCAGCATGGGGGGTATGATGCTGAGAGGCAGTGTGCATTGTAGTACCTTTCAGTTTCTTGGGAGTTGAAGGGACATAGGTTTGAATCCCAGCTCAGCGGCTGACTAGCTGTGTGACCTTGTGCAATGTGGTCAATCTCTTTGAAAATCAGCTTGTGCACATGTACACTGAATGAAAGTAAAGTGTCTGTTTCATGGAGAGAAGAATTAATTGAGAAAATGAATTAGAGGGCCTGGGTCTGGCACCTGGAGGTACTCGGAAAATGATCATGGTCATTACCAGTAATGCTGACGTGAAGTCTTCATCTTTGAAGAGCTCACAGCATAGCAGCGAGAAACACGTACACAGATAAAGTCCTCAGTGAAACTATGGACTCACAGTGCTTCTGTATTATTAAAGCAGAAGCAACGAAGCCTATATGAAGGGAACAAGAGCAGGGTTGGGGGAGGCAGGGCTTCAGAAAGAAGCATTTATGCTGAGCCTTGAAATATGGGTAGAAAGTCTCCAAGAAGGAAAGGGCAAAAGGCGTTCCACACAGAGGAGGACATGCAGGCAGACACACGGGTATCAAAGTCTGAGGCTCGAGCTGGGACGTGTATCCCGTGCTTGAGCAGAGCACAGTCATCTGGTGTGAACGGTGGGAGGTGAGGCAGAAAGATAGTGCTGCTCCGGGTTGTAAATGGCTCTGGACTACTTGGTGCAAATGGTTTGTCCTGGTTTCTTGAGCAAGAAATAGACAATGAGGCGGTGTTGGGCATCCCCCATCGGCCCTTCCAAAGCTGCTCTGACTCTTCTCCACCTGCTCTTTGACCGAGGGGCTCACCTGTCATAGATCCGCCTTCATCACCTCACCACACCAGCAGTAAATGAATATTTGTTTCTAATTGCAGAATTGATACATGAATATATTTGGGTTGTAAGAGAATTCAAGAATGACAGGCATAACAGAGGTTTCCTTTGAAATCACCACCCTCAATCCCATATTTACCTCTAGAAATATATTGTTCTCTGCGTGTGTCTGTTTACATAATGGTATCAGATTGTTGTTCCCTGCCCACTGGTTTCCAGCAGGGTTAGGCCAATAGGTACGTAGGGAAGAAATCAGAAGGAGGGAGACCGAGATTGGAGCATTTGTTCCCTTAACAAGATGGCAGCCCCTGCCAGGCAGTCCATTCCACACAGTTCTCTCCTTGGGATCTGTGATCACTCCCTTTCCTTGTGGCTTCCAGCAGGGAGGCGGTGAACACGCTTCACTTATACTAGTCCCCAGGTAGGGAACTATCCCTTGTTGATTTCATTGCCTTATACCCAAACCTTTATAGATAGCCCTTTTATCAACTCTCCCCAGATTCTACAATTTGAGGTACCAAATATCATGCGCAACCAATGTCATGAAACCATTTGTGTATAGATTTTTGAATGAGAAACTAATTTGCGTGTCAACTTTCACCTAAAGCACACAGACACGCACAAACCCCCCTCCCGATCACAACAGTACAATCTGCAACTGAGCATGGAGATGGATCGCACAGGACCGGGCAACATTTAGTTCCATTGTGCATGGGGTCACCATAAGCTGGGTGCTGACTCGAAGGCAGCTAACATCATACAGGGAAGAGACCTACAGAAGCAAAGAAACCACATGGTATTTGTACCGACAGCTGTTTGGCACTGCTGCCGCGTTCTTGACATAGATGGGCCAGTTTAACGAATTAAGAACCTTTATGGACTCTTAGCTGGCTGTTTGATTACATTAAATGACCAGAGGGTAATTATGAGGACAGCGGTAGTGAGAACTCTTTCCTCTTCCTTTTTGATTAAATTTTCAGCCCAGATGAGTGGGGAGTTTCTTTTACCTTAAATTATCTAAGGTCTGAACGTGAAATCTGTATACTTTGAGAGTAATCCTCAAGCTTTGCTGCTTGAGGCCACACCCGCCGGTCAGTTCTCTCAGAATCTCTGCACGTGGGGCCCAGGCATCGGAATAGTTTTAAAACTCTTCAGGCGACTCCAAGGAGCAGCCTCTGTTGAGAACCAGAACTATACGATGTCCCCTTTCCCTCTGTCTTAGCCTTCCTGCAGCATTGGCTCATGTCCAGTGATTTGTGAGTCCACGTAGCTGTATTTTAGAATGTCAGCTTCTAGAGAGCAGAAATGAACCTTGAGCTTGAAGTCCCTGTGTGCCTATCCTCCTGATTCAAGCCCAGCGCTAAACCCCTCGAGGGAAACCACTTCTCTGCGAGCTGAGGAGACTTGCTGCTTTTTGGCACCCAAAGCCTTTTTACCTAAGGGTTCTGATGATTTAAATTATTGGAATGCTCTAACTGTTCTGGCTGACAGAAGTGTGATTTAATGCCAATGAGTTGTAAAAACATGTGACAAGCAAGCTCCAAGCAGGCTAAAGTTATCTGGGAGAGGAAGAGAGAAAGAGAAAAACCTTCCTCGTTTTATGTCACCGACTCGTTTAACAGTTTAACCAGGTTTCTTCCTTCAGGAGAGTGACTGAGAGAACGTGGCCATGCTTTCTGATGTCCAGGTCCGTCTGAGTGGCTGGCTTGTATAAAACTTTCAGGTAGCATGCACAGTGACTTCGTTTGGCATAAGCTAAAACAATTTTTCCTAGAAATATTACGTTGAAAAAGAATTACTGAAAAATACCCCAAGTAACTAAACCCAATCTATACTTTTGACCAAAATCACTGAATTCTCTAGTCCCCAAGAGGAAATATCAGTGAAAATTGTAGCTTCTGTCTGCACATAGTAAATCATTGTAACAATACTTCTGGCCGACATACAAACGGATCGTTGACAAAAAGGACGGCCAGTGAAGACTTCCTGAACTTTTTCTTTCTCCTAATCGTTTGTGTCTTGGAGCTAAAGTATCTTTCTGTGAGATTTAAAACGGAAAATATATGCTATAAATTTAGCTTCTCCTCTGCTAAATCGTAATGTTTGGTTGCAGATCTTATTTTTAGAGCACATCACACACTTATTTGATACTTGAGAAAAAGGAGTCAAAAAATGTCGTACATTGGGGAAACTTGGCAATTGCTGGTTAACTGTAGAACTTTTGGAGCTAATCAGGATGTTGAATCGTCTTCAGCTTAAAAAATGATTTTGTTTTAACATATGTTAGCTGAAGCAAAAAATAATACGGTAGGTGTTATGCGTCTATCAGAGTGAGTGACAGACTGAAATTCTCTGGAAAAATAGATTATTTTCCCTCAAAGAGAGTAAAGTTTTGGTTTTCGAAGTCAATCAGAAAACTAACAATTTGGACAGGAGAGGAGCCGGCTTCTCTTTTTGAGGCAGTATGTTTGTAATGATTTTTATGGAGGCTATAATAAGGATCAGGGAACAAAAGCTCATATGGACATGTTTTTAGCTAGTAGATTGAAGAGAAATAATGGTGTGAAATAAAGCGGTGTTTTTATACTGACAAAGTTCTCATTTCTTTTATATGGTCTGAAATAAAATTGATAAATGAAAAAAAAAAAAAAAAAAAAAAACCTGCCATAGTTCCGTTCTACAATACTGAGATTTTTGTGGTTAAAACTCTTTCATAGATACGTTCATTTTTTTTATGTTTATGGAAATATGCGAGATTACATAGCAATCCTCCAAAATACTCCTTATTTATGATATATTATGGAGCCTGGTGGTGCAGGGGTTAAGATCTCAGGCTGCTAACCAAAAGGTCAGCAGTTCAAATCCACCACTCTCTCCTTGGAAACCCTATGGGGCAGTTCTACTCTGTCCTGTAGGGTTGCTATGAGTTGGAATCGACCCCACAGCAACGGGTTTGGTTTTTTTTTTTTTAAATGGTGTATGTAGTATTAAAAACTACATTTCAATGATAAGAAAATTTCCTGATCTACAGCTGTCAATGTAAAATTTAAAATGTAATTTAAAGGTGTTTTAAGACAGAGACACCATGAATTATCTTAGTAATGCTGCCTCTAACACCACAGGGGCAAACATACTTAAGACATGTAAGACATATATGTAAAAAAAATTAGCATTTTTCTGATTAGGAAAGGGATGACTTGGAGAAACCCCATCACATACCTGCTGGGCTCATAGACTTTAATTCCCTTTCCTTAAAAAGGTATTTAGGAGACACACTGGCTACTAATGTAAGCAATTCATCAAACAGTATTTACCTTGTGTCCCATGTAATGTGATAATAAATAAAGTTCGATAATTACTTTGTGACTACAAAAATGTTATTGCTTTTCTGAATTTAGTATTAAATTCTTAAATGAAAACATTTAAAATTTTGAAAAAAGAAAGGCATTTATGAGCTTGAGTGAAAAATGTGTCAGCATGCAGAAGAAAGTTCTAAAGGCAAACAGCCTTCTTTCTCCTTCCCCCTCTAGGTGTAGACTCTCATCTGGATGTTCTCTGAAAAGACTTAATTTTTGTGTTGTTTCTATGGCATCCCTCCTTAATTATCTCTGGGGGACCTTTGTCTTCTCTCTTATCCCCGAGAGGAACATGCGTTTTCTAAGCAGTGGGTCTGCTGCCTCCATTTCCCAACAACCTGGTCACCTCCAGCCTCAGCAGAATCACCTCCCCAGGGATTCCTGCCCTCCCTTCTCCAGCTGGCTAACTCTTGCATTGCTCCAGGCCCAGTTCAGGTGTCCTGGCCTCCTTTTCAGCAAAGCCCTCCCTGACTACCTCCTCCGGGGCAAAGTCTCCCTTAGAGACTCCCAAGGTACCCGTGTGGGGTCCTTGTCACAGTCTGCACTTGCCTATCATAACTTGTCCTTCTCTCTGGTAGACCCTTATCTCCACGAAGGCCATCTTGTCCGCTGCTATATTCACAGTCCCCAAAACAGTGACTGGCAAAAAGTGAGAAAAAAAACCAAATCTGTTGTCGATTCTGATGCACAGCGACCCTATAGGACAGGGTAGAATTGGCCCATAGGGTTTCCTAGGCTGTATTATCTTTATGGAGCAGACTGTCACGTCGTTCTTCCTCAGAGCGGCTGTTGAGTTTGAACGGCTGACCATTCAGTTAGCAGCCCAGTGCTTAACTGCTGCGCCACCAGGACTCCTATAAACCGAAATCAAACCAAACCCTTTGTTCGGAGTTGATTCTGACTCACAGTGACCCCAAAGGACAGAGTGGAACTGCCCCATATGGTTTCTAAGGAGCGACTGGTGAATTCAAACTGCTGACCTTTTGGTTAACAGCGGAGCGCTTAACCACTGTGCCACCAGGACGCCAGGACTCCTATAAGCCCTTTGCTGTCAAGTTGATTCCAACTCATAGCGACCCTGTATAGTAGCACCCAATTAATATTAGTGGAACGAATAAGTGAAAGGTCTAAAACATCATAATTCTCAGGCGACAAAAGTGAACGGAGCCAGAGCCGTGGATAAGGAAATTAGTGAAGTCTGGTTCGCAATGCCAACTGACCATACAGCCCCTTCTCTGGGAAACGGGGAAGTGGACATCAGCGGTCTGCACGTTCAGTGTTGGAAAGGACTTCCTGTAAGTCTGTCTCCCCTTTTATCTCCATTAAGGAGCCTCCCTGGATCTATAATAGACAAGAATATAAAAGCATCTTTCTGTTTCTCATCCCGTCTTGTTTACTCAGTAACCCCAGCCCCCGCCTTCGCCTCAGCCCACATGTTCTCTATTAATAAGAGCTAGGAGAGGCCAACCTCACCCAGCACAGTCTCCCGCTTTCTTTTCTCCTCAAGGAGGCCTCAGCCAGAACTCATGAGTGAAAGAAAGGCACGGCCTGCTCGTGGGGGCTTCTGGGGGAGGGTGAAGACAACGGTGATGTCTGGGCGTTCCGTGTCTCTGAGGCTTGAATTGTCTCAAGTGTTTTCAAATCAAACTCATTTAGACTTTGGTGATCAGCCATGGCCCTCACTTGGGGAAATTTAGAAGCACATTTTAAGGAGGAAACATATTTACTCTAACTGGAAATAGGGCCAAATTCTGTGTCTTTGGAAAAGTCAGTAAAGCCGACACACCCTGGTGCCTTCTAAGTGAACCGATGCACTGTATTCCGCCTGAGCATCGTTTCTCTCTTCATCTTTAATTCCTGCCCTGAGGAGCCATCTGTCCTTTGAGGGTATGTGCACAGGGTAACTCACTGTGGATGAGAACCTTCCCACTCATCCCTCCCTGAATGACTCTTTCACACACTGTAGGCTCTCTCTGGTTTTGTGACTAACCGGACCTTACTGGGACGTAGAAATCTACACCAGCAGAAAGGTTCCTACAAATGTGAGAACAAAAGGCAATGGGCGAATTTTCTACATTTTTTGTGGTGGCGGTTGGTTTTTCACCCACAAATGCCAAGTATTAATCCACTACACAATATTATTCTCGTCAGGATCTCATGCTTACCTTTGAAAAATGCAGAGTAATAGTCCACTTTATTTTAGGGTTTTTCGATGGAGAAGTGCATGAAGTCTTCTTTTGGTAGAAGCAAAGTCTTAGAGTCCAGGATGAGTTAATGCCTTCATGAGGTGAATGGTATATTTCCTTCTTACCAAAGGCTGAGGCCTAATGCTTGATTTACAGAAAACAATCAATTAAATAGCTGGAGCCATGCTGTCCGTCAGTGTGATTGACAGTCAACTATACCAATCAGTGGACTTATTTACATTTGAATCTTCCCTTTTTTGTGTGTGTGCAGTCTTTGGGACACTCTTTTTCCTTTAAGATTTTTACTTTATTATTTTCTGTTTATACAAGTTATATATGCCCATTGTAGGAAAAGAAAAAGAAAGTATAAAAAAGCATAATGAAGGGAGAAAACCCACAATGTTACCACCCAGAGACACGCAGAGACTATTAACATAATGGCCTGTTTCCTAGGGGAATTTTTTCAAGCCTACTTTTTGATTTCTGCCTACCCTGATTAGGAAACGCTTTTTTCTTTCCCCAGTATTTTTGCCAACAAAAGAGAATCCTTGCAGTGGCCCCATCTGAGTGTGAATAAAACCATCCAGCTGCTTGTGCTCACGTGGCACATAGTAGGCGCACAGTTTAGTAGAACTGAACTTTGCTAAATATGACTGACTATTCTAGGGGACCTGGCAAACTCATGCTTACCTAACTGGTACAGTTTGTCATTTAGACCAAATGAGATGTGACACTGAGCACACTTTAGAAATCACAACGTGCTGTGGAAATGTTAATAAGCAAGGTTTAATGGCTGCTCCAGCAGTGGGGTTGAAGGAGCTAAATTAAAGAAGGCAAAAGCTACACAACTCATTTCTGTTTTCTTGCCAGAACATTTGTAAGTAGGTAAACTCTGGGAAGCCATGGGGCCCCAAACTATTTTAAACCCAAGCGTGTGCACTTGGCTTCCACATTCTATGTCTCCCAAACCTGCTCAAAGTCTCCATTAAGGATGCAGAAAATAGCCCTGATTTTACACTGCATAAACTGTGGGATTGGGAGTTTCTAATTCATGCCTCTTATTTAAGTTCCCACACAAAGCCTAGCACCCAGTGTTTGTGGCACCTCCACTGTGCTTCAGCATTTCCTTTTCAGATCACACCAGACAGCACCCTACAGCTCTCATTCATGAAGTCCAATTATAAGACAAGAAATGTCAGGAATATACACTGGAGAGTGGGAGGCAAACAGAACAGTACATTGTGACTTTGTAAGAACAGCCATGCATTTCCTTTGGGCTTGTTTTCAGTGCCTTTGTCAGCTGATTACATGGTCTTTTATAATTTCTCATCTACAGAATGGAGCTATTTGCTTGTGGATTATTTGGAAGAGACAGGCTTATGCAAAAGAAAAACGAAATCATCATGAGGTAGAATGATATTTCTGGTTAGATTTTTTTTCTTTTTCTTTTTTAACACAGTTGTGAGAATACAATTTATTATAGTGGTTCTCCAGGTGTATGAAACAAGCATGTTATTAATTCTGTCTTAATGCACATGTAATACTACACATGCATTTGCTATTCATATAATTGCATTTATCAATAATTTTATTTACTTTCATGTAAAGAAGAATACGATCTGACATGCGTTTTGTTATAGTTCTCAAAGTGTAAATATTGTGTTGCTTGATTCCTACACCATCTCTTTAGTTACACAGGACGGGACTTTATCATCTACAAAGTGCTTCTGTATACACGATATTGTTTAATAGGAATTCATGGTGGCCCAACAGTTAAGTGCTGGACTCCCAGCCGAAAGGCTGGCTGTTCAAATCCTCCCAGAGGCGCCTCAGAAGACAGGCCTGGACATCCACTTCCAAAAGGTCACAGCCTTGAAAACTACGGATTAGTTCTACTCTGCACACACAGGGTCACCATGAGTCGGAATCGACTCAATGGCAACTAACAACAGTGGCATGTTACTTAATTCTCATAACGCTCCCCAGATGCAAAACTGGTCAAAGGGCTTCAAGTTTTAAATCCTCAACTGTGTCTTTATTCTGTGTCTCTTCTTCCCGTTTAATACCCCCTTACTTTCTTACCTTTGCAGACTTGGCTCAGGGTTACCTCTTCCATGAAACCTGTTCCCAGTAAGCTGAGTTGATCTCATCTCTCTACTGTGTCCCTTCGGTATTCTATAAATGTAATTTTTCTGAAAAAAAAATTTTTTTAAATCTACTTATTTAAAAAGAAACTTATTGTAAAAAATCTCTTAACCTTGTGAGTCAGTAACCACTTCAAAATAAAAAGTTAAAACAAACAAAAAAAAAACTCATATTCATGTCAGTACAGACAGAGGTTCCTGATCTTTTTAAAATACCATATACTGTTTCATAGCATGAATATTCTATTCCAGGACTGTCCAATAGCACTTTCTGTGATGATGAAAGTGTTCTATATCAGACTGTCTAGTATGGTAACCACTAGTCCCATGTGCCTATTAAACATTTCAAATACGGCTAGTGCAACTGAAGAACTGACTTTTTAATTTAATTTTAAATAGCCGTATGTGGTTGATGGTTACCATATTGGAAGGTACGAATCTATACTTTGTATTAAAATCAATTAATAGTCATTTAGATTGTTTTCAGTTTCCCCTAATAGACGTAAACCTAGTGCTGTCAACTAAGTAAAGCACCAAAACAAAAAGGAATTGCTTTTGCCTTCTTATACACATTAACTCTGGAGAAACTTGTATTTGTTCTAATGCAACCTCCTTTAAACTTACAAGTAGTTATTGCATGAAGTAGGAAAAATGATACTTACGCTAAAGATATTTCCTATATGAAAGAATGCTTTAAAATGTGCAGTAAATAAAAATGCTTATGATAGCATCGATTACAATAGTAAGTATTGGAATCGACCCAGTATTTAGCAGTGGGGAATTAGTTCCAATATTTTATGATCCTCCATATAATGGAGGGCAATGTAGTCATTGGAAATGATGATGATGTTGTACTTTACTGGCATGAAAACGAATCCATAATATATTGTAAAGTGGAAAAAAAAAAGTTACTAATGAGACGTACGATATGGTTCCTTTTTTTCTTATTATTTTTTTTCTTATTTATTTTCTTATTTATTTATATAAATTTTGGTGTAGTGGAGAGGCTGTATACCTGGTTGAGAACATGAATTTTGGAGTTAGACTAGTCTAGGTTTGAATCCAAGTTCTGCCACATATAATCTGTGTGATCTTGGACAAGCTTTTCAACCTCTCTGAACTTTAGTTTTCTCATTGATGAAATGGGATGATAATATTTGGACTTCTGTGTTGATTTTTAAAGAAATGTATGTAAAACACTTAGTAAATAACTAACATTTAATATATGGTAGTAGTTGTTTTGTAAGACCTGTATGTATATGTACAGAAAGAAGTCAGGAATGATATTTACGAAGATGTTGAAAGCGATCATTTCTGGGTTGTAGTGTTACACCTGATTTTGTTGTTGCGGTTTAATTAGTTGGATGGAACGTTCACTTCTTGATTATAAAGAAAGTCTGTAAAAATGATGTATATATGAAACTGAAAAAAGTGAGTAAAGTCTGCATGTGCTAACGCAGAAGTATGCCAAGATCATCAACTGCAGAGCAATATACATGGTGATTCCATTTATGTTTTAAAAAAAATGTTTTAGAAGAAATACAAAGTTACCTTTGGGAAGTGACTCTAGATGACCTAGCAAGGAGTAACTGAGGACTTTTACTTAGGCCTCTCGGTTCTGTTTTAAGCTTTTACCATGATTATTTTACAAGTTTTATTGTTAAAACAATACGCACTCTGAGATTTTTTGACTAAAGGGAGAGAAAACCTGCCTCCCACTCAAGTCTGCTTTTGCCCAGTCTCAAAAAACATAGTTTTCCAGTGCATAAAAAGGACTTGGAAATTTTTTCAACATCAGTAATATTTCAATTCAGGTGAAAAACAATTCTGCGACTCTATCACAGTATTTATATAATGTCTTATCTTCCCTAGTAAAATGCTACCAATATTTATCAAGTAGCATTGTTTACCTACCAAGAAGAAAGTGAGAAAGGCGGGAAAGAAGAACTGTTAAGAAAGAGAACAAATCTTTCACCGGTGTCTTGCATTAAACAACGCTACAGAAAAATACAAGGCATTGTTGGTTCGATGATAGAATTCTCGCCTTCCATGAAGGAGACGCAGGTTTGACTGCTTGCCAATGCACCTCAGGAGCAGACACCACCTGTCTGTCAGTGGAGGCTTGTGTGCTTCTTTGATGCCGCACAGGTTTCAGTGGAGCTTCCAGACTAAGATGGACTAGGAAAAAAGGCCTGGTGATCTACTTCTGAAAATCAGCCAATGAAAACCCTATGGATCACAACAGCCCAATCTGCAGCCCCTGGTGGGGATGGTGCAAGACAGGCAGCATTTCATTCTGTTGTACACAGGGTCACCGTGAGTCAGGGGCCAACCCCATGGTAGCTGAAAACAACAACACACATAGATATAGCACTTCACTCGTGTCTGTTTGGCCTCTTCCCATCACTTTCTGCTTTTTTCCTTTGATATGACATTTCACAGACCAAGCCCAATAGACTTAAGAAGAAAAAAAAACTTTTCCCCCTTAATCCAGGAGTAATAGGTGTTCCTTATAGGAAAAAAAAAAGAAAGAAAGAAAAAATAAAACACGTATAAGGCTACCCCAGAGATAATCATATTATTATATTATAAATATAATATTGGTGTGAATCATATCAGTATTTTTATATGTACACTATATTCTGTTATACATCATCTTTAATGGCTATATAACATTACATTCTAGGAACTTTCCAGAATTTACATAACTAATCCCGTAATGGTGAACATCAAGATTGTTTCTAGCTTTTTGCCTTTATAAACATATTGTGATAAGCCATTCTGATAGCTGGATATTTGTATACAACTACAAATCATTTGGGATAAATCCCTAAAAGGCACAATTGCTGAGTCAAAAGTGCAAATAAGAATTTAGGATTTTGCTGTATCTCAATAAATAATTGTTGAAAAGAACCAGTGATGGTAGCAAGCTTATGGTAAAGAGGCGACACCTGTGAAGGAGGCATCTGTAGTCAGGATGGAAGCTGAACTCGTTGATGGGATAACTAAGGAGGGTCTTAAGACCTTTCTGGGTCAGGAGAACAAAAGTGCAGAAGAATCTCCACGTTATTATGAATACAGTGCACTGACGGCTAAAGAAATGCGGTTTAACCTATTACAGCTAGCTCCTAGTACTGCTCAACAGTGAGTCTTGTAAAAGAATATTTAAAATGCAAAGAGCAAGTCTTTATTCCCAGCTTCTCTCCTGCAATCGTTTGACTACTCAGAATCTACTCATATTATAAGGAGTAATTTAAGTCTTACCCTCTTCATGACCCATCTGCTGACCCTCAAGGAGTCCTTCCTTCTATTAATGCATATCACTTACTGTCTTCGTTCCCACCTTTTGACTATTATTAATAAAGCTGCTATAAACATTCATGTACAGGTTTTTGCATAGGCATATGTTTTCATTTCCCTTGGGTGTACATCTAGGAGTGCACGTCTAGAATTTCTGGGTATATATGGTAACTCTATGCTTAAAATTTTGAAGAACTACAAAATGTTTTCCATAGGGGCTGTATCATTTTACATTCCCACCAGTAACATATGAGGGTTCCAATTTCTTGACATCCTCACCAAAACTTGTTATTATTTGTCTTTTTAATTTTAGCAATCCTAGTGGGTATGAAGTGGTATTTACTTGTGATTTTGATTTGCATTTCCCTGATGACTAATGACATCGAGCATTTTTCATGGGCTTGTTGGCCATTTGTATATCTTCTTTGGAGAAATGTCAGTTCAAGTCCTTTGCCTACTTTTTAATTGGGTTGTTTGTCTTTTTATTATTGATCTGCAAGAATTCTTTAAGGAGTCTGGATACAAGTCACTTATCAGATGCATGATTTACAAGTTTTTTTTCCCATTCTGTGGGTTATCATTTCATTTTCTTGATGGTATTGTTTACTGCACAAAAGTTTTTAATTTTCATAAAGTCCAGTTTATTGATTTTTTATTTTGTTTGCTAGTGCTTCTGGTGTCAAATCGTTAGGTTAGGCTTTGCCTAACCTAGTGTCTAAAAGATTTAATCATATGTTTTCTTCTAAAAATTTTATAGTTTTGGTGCTCATATTTAGGTCTGTAATCCATTTGAGGTAAATTTTTTGTATCATATAAAAAAAGGATCCAACTTCATTCTTTTGTATGTGGATATCCAGTTGTTTCAGTACTGTTTTGGTCATCCAGTACTGCTCTAACAGAAATACCACAAGTCGATGGCTTTAACAAAGAGAAAATTATTATCTCACAGTCTAGTAGGCTACAAGTCCAAATTCAGGGCATCAGCTCTAGGGGAAGGCTTTTCCTCTCTGTCAGCTCTGGAGAAAGGTCCTTGTGGTCAGTCTTCCCATGGTCTGGGAGCATCTCAGCACAGGAACCTTAGGTCCAGAGGACGCAGTCTGCTCCCAGTGCTGCTTTCTTGGTGGTATGAGGTCCCCAATTCTCTGCTTGCTTCCCTTTCCTTTTATCTCTTGTAAGATAAAAGGTGGTAAAGGCTACACCCTAGGGAAACTCCCTTTACACTGGATCAGGGATATGACCTTAGTAAGGGTGTTATACAATCCCACTCTAATCCTGTTTAACATAAAATTACAATCACAAAATGGAGGACAACCACACAATACTGGGAATCATGGCCTAGCCAAATTGATCCACACATTTTTGGGGGGATATAATTCAATCCATGACAAGTACCATATGTTGATAAGAAATATCAGTTTCTTATAAGTTTCATCGACACGAGTGAGTCACTGAGAACCTGATTCATTGTATCCATTGAACAATTGATACTTTCTGAACCAATAAAGCTGATGACTTGACCCCACTGAGGTAATGCCGCCTCATGAAACCCCTCTCTTCAACATCTCTCCTTTCATGTTACACACAACATATTTCATGCACTCAGGTAATTTTGTTGGAATACTGACGTGGTTGACTGAGTGGCTGATCCTCTTCCTACAGATCCAAGCCCACCAGTAGTAAAGTCCATATTCTATTTACTAGAGCAGACAGAAAAGGAAGCAGAATAAGATACTGTATGTACAGTTTTCCCAGCGCATAAGCATATGAGGTCTAAACTGTTCTCTAACTCTATGTAACCCTATTGTTTCATTTAGGACTTTTTCACCTGCAGGTTACAGAACTCTGTCTCAATAATAAGGACATTTATTCTTATATGTAGTAGAAACTACAGGGGTAGCGTAGGCTTTGGGACAAATTGGTTTCATTGAAGATCCAGGTTCTTTTCAGTTCCCCACTCTGCCATCCATAGTTTGGCTTTGTCTTCAGGTTGAAAGTTTAAGATGGTTCTAGAAGGTCCAGGCATCGCATTCAGATAGATAAATAGTTTGGAGAGAGGAAACTTTTCCCAGCAGAAGGTGAACAGGCTTCCCTCACATTTTATTGCCCAGATTTGTATCACATATCCATTCCTAATCAGTCATTGGCTAAAAAGATGAAATTTTCTTGATTGGCTTAGACCAGTCGTCCTCAAACTTTTGCTTGTATTGAATCACTTAAAGGACTTATTAAAGCACTGATTGCTATGTCCCATGTCGAGTATTTCTAATGCAGTGAGTCTGGGGTTGGGCTTGAGAATTTATGTCTCAAACAAGTTCCCCCATGGAAGCAGCAGCCAAGAAATCAAATGACACATTGCATTGGGCAGATCTGCTGCAAAAAAACCTCTTTAAAGTGTTAAAAAAGCAAAGATATCACTTTGAGGACTAAGGTGCGCCTGACCCAAGCCATGACGTTTTCAATTGCCTCATATACTTGTGAAAGCTGGATAATGAATAAGGAAGACCAAAGAAAAATCGATGCCTTTGAATTGTGGTGTTGGTGAAGAATATTGAATATACCAGGGACCGCCAGAAGAACGAACAAATCTACCTTGGAAGAAGCACAGCCAGAATACCTCTAAGAAGCAACATCATGCTTGGTAAAGCAGAGGGTCAGTGAAAAAGAGGAAGACCCTCAATGAGATGAATTGACACAGTGGCTGCAACAATGGGCTCAAACACAGCAACGATTATGAGGATGGCACAGGACCAGGCAGTGTTTTGTTCTGTTGTGCATGGGGTTGCTATGAGTCAGAACCGATTGTATGGCACCTAACAACAAGTTCCCAGGGGATGCTGATGCTGCTGGTCCAGGAATCACATTCTGAGAAACATCGGCTTATACTATTTGGGTTAGAATGGGTGTTGAGATGTCAACCACAATGTCCCCATTATACTTACCAGGATACCCAAACTGTTCTTTAGGTCCGTACCTTTGACTTTCTCCAGTAGGGTCAAGACCTGTGATCTGTGGACAACCCAGTCACACCATCACCTCAAATCTTTGTCTGTTTCTCCAGTGATCTCCCTTCTGTTACAGTAGAGGAGGTGTCTCTTCTCATAGTTCACATGCATTTGAGTCTCCTCTTTAGCAGTCTAGAAATGTATACAATTATCCCTTGTCTCTCCTATATATTCAACTTCCCCTTCTACTTAGATCTTTTACCTTTGACATTTAAACAAGCTCAAATCTTGCTTGACTCATCCTTGGGCTGGTTTTGTCTCTGGGCTAAGAACCAGATGGACCAAGCAGGTCCAGGCATCACATCCAGAGGAAGAGGATCTTAAAATCAAATAAAACCAACAGAAACCCTTCTCTTGGCAACCATATTCTCCTCCGGCAACTAATTTTCCTAATCCCTCTATATCCAAGCTTCTAAAATGAGTTGCATACTCACCCCATTTCCTCGTTTCCCATTCATTCCTGATCCACTTGGTCTGGCTTCTTCTCACATCACTCAACAAAAATAGCTCTTGCTAAGGTTATCACCTACCTCCATGCCACTAAATCTAATTGACATTTTTTCCCCATATAACATTTTTTTTCAGTCCCCGTATAATAGAGTCAACATTTGATTTTATTAAACATTCCTTACCTCTTGAAACGTGCTCTTACTGTAACGTTCATGACATGACACACTCCCAGTTTCCCTCCCTCCTGTCTGGGCTGCTCCTTCTCAGTCGCCTTTGAGGGCTCATTTCTCTTGTGCCTGGCCTTGAACTGTTGGCATTTTTCATGTCTTTAGAAAGAGTGGGTATTGAATGATCAGCCACATTGATCATTCACTGAGATCTCATTTGAGGAGAGATCTCAAATGAGGTGGAGAGATCTCATTCTGTAAGCTCTCTAAGGCAATCTTATCCCCTCCCATGCCCACAGTTAGTATCTCTAGGTCAATCACTCTCAAATCTAGTACAGACGTCTCTTCTGAGTCCAGACCTATATATCCAAAGGCCTACTTAATATCTCCACTTGGCTGTCTCAAAGTCACCTCACTCTTCGTATGTCCAACCTGAGCTTACAACTTTCTTCTCTTAACCTGGGGCTCTTCCCATGTTCTTTTTCTCTGGAAACAGATTCTGGAAATCTTGGAGCTATTCCTTTCCTTCCCTACCTTCTTCAAATACTATCCTACTTCAAGCCTTGTAGATTTTACTTTCAAAAGATTACTTGAATTTATCCACTTTTCTCCATCTCCATTGCCATTGCCTAAGTTCAAGCTATCATTACCTTTTATCTAGACTTCCATGCAGCAACCTCCTAACTAGCATCCCCAAACTCCCACTTACTCCCTTCATTAATTTTTCCATTTATCAGCCAGAGTGGTGTTTTCAAAACATACAACCATGTTCATATCACCCCCTTGTTTAAAGCCTCTCAATGGTTTCCCATTGCTTAAAAGATAATGTTTGAAACACTGTGTATGATTTACAGTGCCCAGCAAATTCTAGCCCCTAATGACGGCTCCTTGCCTCATATGCATGTGAAAGCTGGACAGTGAATAGGAAAGACCGAAGAAGAATTGACACCTTCAAACTGTGGTGTTGGCGAAGAATACTGAATATACCATGGACTGGCAAAAGAATGAACAAATCTGTCTTGGAAGAAGTACAACCAGATTGCTCCTTAGCAGCAAAGAGGGCGAGATTACGTCTCACATACTTTGTTATCAGGAGGGATCAGTCCCTGGAGAACGACATCATGCTTGGTAAAGTAGAGGGTCAGCAAAAAAGAGGAAGACCCTTGATGAGATGGATTGACACGGTGGCAGCAACAATGGGCTCAAACATAATGATGATTGTGAGGATGATGCAGGACTGGGCAGTGTTTCGTTCTATTGTACACAGGGTCACTGTGAATTGGAACTAACTCAACGGCATCATCAACAACAACAACAATGATGGCTCCAGTCTGGTCTTATACCTTCTGCCCCCTGTTCTTTGTGTTTCATCCACCATCGTCCTCTCACTTCTTCAAAAGAGCTCCCTCAAGGCCTTTGTATGTGTTGTTCCCACTTCCTAGAGACCACTACTTCTCCCCTTCCCTACATCATTAATTCCAATGAATCCTTATTATATGAATTCGAATACTATTTTCTCAGAGACACCTTTCCTGAAATTCTTCCTCCCCTCTTCCCCACCTGTTCCCCCTCCAAACTGGGTTAGGTTTCCCTGTTTTATTTTTTTTTAATCTCCATATTCCTTTTCCCCAAAACATTTATCTTGGTTTATAACTATACATATATTTATATAATCATTTAATCAATGACTACTTCTCCATGTAAGAAGGTGTTGAAACTGGTTTTACCCATACTGCATGCCTTACAACTAGCATAGTACTTAGGTAATGAATAGATCTTTGTTGACAGTATGAATTAAATAAAGACCATCATATTTCTGACTTGGATAACTGGATGGGTCATAAAGCCATTAACTAAGTTAAGGAATGCAAGATGAAGAATGTGCATGTTTAGGGCCAGGAGAAGGGAGTACTATGAAGTATTATGAAAGTTGCCATTGAGGAACTTCCAGTGAACGAGACAAGTAGGAAGTTGGACTATGGCTTTGGAGATGTAGAAAGAGATCTGGGACAGAAATAAAAATTTGGGGTTTATCAACATATAGGTTTTGATTAAGATCTTGGAAGTCACTGAGATTGCCCAGGAAGAACATGCAACATAAGAAGAATAGAGGGCAGAAGACTAAACTCTAGGGACATTCACATTAAGAAATAGGCAAACCATTACTGAACATTTTGATCAAAGATTCCATAAAAGACTCCTGATCAAAGGGGGTAAAATGCAGAACAGAATTTCAAATTCTCATGGACACTAGAATTTCTGGAGCCACAGAGGGTAAATGAACCTATGAGACTATTGCCTTGAATAATCTTTAAACCTTAAACCAAAAATATCCCCTGAATCATCTTAAAACTGAACAATAGTTTAGCTTAACTAGTAAAAAAAAGGTCTGCCTTGAGCATTACGCTCTTTTAAAAACTATCTATATGGGATCAAATTGACAGCAGCAACTAGAAAGATTAGATAGGAACCGTAGGGGGCAGTGAGTTGATGTTAATGCAGGAGGAACAACAACTCAGAAAAAGAGGATGAGAATGGTTGCACAATTCGAAGAATGTCATCAGTTACTAAATTGTACATGTAGAAACTGTTAAATTGGTGTATGTTTTGCTGTGTATATTCTCAACAACAAAACAAAATTTAGAAAAAAAAGAAATAGGCAGAAGAAGAAGATTTAGAATAGAATGAAGATTGAAACAGAAAGATCAAAGAGGTGGGAGAAGAATCCTGTGAAATGGTTCAGAGGGACTAAATAAGATAAAGACTGAGAAACGTGTATTGGATTTGATTATTAGGAGATAGAAAGATTTCGGTGTAATGAGGATGAAGGCCAACTGTCAGTGGGCGAATGAGAGGTAGAGAAGTTAAACTATGAGAACAGGTGTTCCAACCAAGTGTGTACTCTCTTGCCCATCCACAGCCTCTGCCCTGAATCCTGGTTGTTCTTTGTCAGGGAGCCAGGCTTGAAAAGACACAAACTTCAGCAAGCCTTCCCTTAAAAAGTCCGTTCTCCGCTTTCTTTGATCTGGGTGCAACCTCTTAAGCCTCCCATGCATGAGCCACATCAAATCTTAAGGTTTACCATCCAAAATTATGCCCTGTACCAAATTTACATGAACATCCACCACCTAGGTTGAACAATTGTTAATGTTTTGCCATGTTTGCATTGTCTGCACACACGCACATACCCATCCACACACACGCATTTGTTTTTTGGTCAGCCATTTGAAGGTTACAGATATCATGGCCCTTGTCCCTAAATACATCAGCACATGTCTTCTAAATATGAGGACATTTCTTCTTATGACCTCAGTATCACTATCTGTCTTGGAAGAAAACAGCCAGAATGCTTCTTAGAAGTGAGGATGGTGAGACTTAGTCTCATGTGCTTTGGACATGTTATCAGGAGAGACCAGCCCCTTGACAAGGACATCACGCTTGGTAGAGTAAAGGATCAGCCAAAAAGAGGAAGATTCTCAATGAGATGGATTGACACAGTGGGTGCAACAATGGGCTCAAACATAGCAACGATCATGAGGATGGTGTAGGACCAGGCAGTGTTTCGTTCTGTTATACATAAGGTTGCTATGAGTTGGAACCAACTCAATGGCACCTAACAACAAAAACAGCATCACTGTCATACCTAGGAAAATTAGTAATTGTTATTTAACTAATTTCCAATTCATATTCAAATTTACTCAGTCATCTTAAAATACCTATTATAACCATGTTTTTTTTTGTTTTTTTTAAGGAGAGTTCCATCAAATCTCACTCATGGCATCTATGTGTCATGTCCTTTTAGTCTACAACTGCTCCCTGTCCCTTCCTTTTTGTCTTGTTTGCTTTTTGTGTGTTTTAATGGTAATTGACTTTGAAGAGAACTGGCCTTCTAGAATACCCCCATTCTGGGTTTTCTCATGATACCTTTAACTTTGTCTATTCCTTGTATTTCTTATAAACTACAAGTTAGAGCTCAAGCTTGATTAGATTTGGGCTAATCATTTTCAGAGAAAATACTTCATAGGGGATGCTGAATTCTTATTGAATTTCTATAGGAGGAACGCAGTTCTTTTTTAAACATAAATAAGATTATGCTTCAGCAGCTTAAAGTTGGGCTATTTGGATAAGGTGATATCATCAGATCTTTCCATTTTAAGGTATTTTTGAATATCTTGTTCTACGCCATCTTCTTACCTAATGGTTTTAGCATCATCCACTGTCAATCCGTGGTTGGATCATTTATTTCCCTGGAGAGTGAGAATGGTGATTTTGTAACTCCATCATTTCTTCAAGAAGAGTCTGTCTGCTTTTCTTGCTTCCTTCCTTCCTTTCTCCCTCCCTCCCTCCCTTTCTTTCTTTTTTTTATATCCCTATATTCCTCTCAGGGAAAGATTCCTTGGTCACCTCCCCCTCCAACCAGCCTATTGCTATTTCACCCCTTGAGTCCTGGAGAACAAAAAAGCTCTTTCTTGAGAAGGTTGTAGGGAATGGAGAATATGCTGGAATGAAACTTGCTAAATTTTTTGAGAGCATCTCCAAGGGATGGAGACTATTCCTTTTGACAAATAATGTGACCCCTTCTAGCCTTATACCTCACTTACAGAAAAGACAGTGAGATCATGTGGTTTGCACAAGTTTACTTTACTCATCCCTTTAGAATCACTTTCTAAATATAATTTAATTTCTTCACCTTCAGACAGCTTTTTGTGATCATCCAAGTCTAGGTGCCCCTCATATGTGTTCCTGCAACACCTTGCATTTTCCTCTCGTACAAATGAATACCCAGAGCTGTAATGGCCTCTTACTCACCAGACCCCTCACTAGACCTTGGGCAGGATCTTCGATGGCAGGGGCTATGTCTGTCTGTCTGGTTCCATAGTTATATCCTCAGCATTTAATGAGGGCCTCACCTGTAACAGACACTCAGTAAATATTTGCTGGATGAATGAACAATTAAACAACCATATTTTGGAAGTGAGAGCAGCATTCTATGGCTGGAGCCTTAGAGAGTGAGGGAGACTGTCAGCCAGGTGGATGGGTGGGCATCCAAGGGGACTGGGTTTTACTGTGAAGGCACTGCAGAGCCCTGGGGGGTCTTCAAGCTGTAGAAAGTCAGTCTTCTATTGGATATGTGATTCAGAAAGATCTCATCTAATCCTCTAACAATCTGATAACTACTGCTATCTCCATTGTACTGATAAAGAAATCAGCCTCAGAGAATTTGAGCAAAGTGTTCTAGGACACCCAGCTAGGAAATGACTGAGTGAAGAATCCAGAGACCATCCTCTTTCTCCCTCACCAGCCTGCCTTTCATCTTTTGTGGGAATAAGGATCTATTCAGGATAGACAAGGGACATAAACTAAATCCTTCAGGACTTAGCTCTGCTAAGTGGCAGCCTGGTTTCCTGATGCTCAATTCCTTTCAGTGATTCAGAGATGAAAACAGATGTGTATATTTGACTTCATGTGATATACATGCATGGGGGATGGCTGTCCATTTTAAAGTGTTTTTCAATATTTCAATCTTGGTATACCTGCTGTCTCTGAGATCACAACGGGTGAATAAGGTTTACCTTGGCACAAGGTAAGAAGCAGAGAGGTCTGTATGGAGCCATCTGAGGTCCCCACAGGAGACAGGACTTCTGGGTTATGTACCAGAGCAAGAGGAAAGGCTGGCTGCTCTTCCTGAGACCCTCTCTAAGGCTGCTCAGGAGGAGGAGCTCAAGTTTTAAAATAACAGTTATGTTCTAGGCTTTGCATTGTTGATACTTCACTGGTCGTGGCTCCTCTCCTTGTTAGCCTTGTGACCTCACTGAGCCTCAGTTTATTCTCCTGTAAAATTGAGCCAATACCACTTTTCTCATAGGGTAGTGTGAGAACCAACCGAGAGAAGCACATTTAAAGAACTTAGCACAGCACTTGACACAGTAGAAGTACTCAATACATGCTAGCTATTATTATTATGGAACCCTGGTGGTACAGTGGTTAAGAGCTCAGGCTGCTAACTGAAAGGTTAGCAGTTCCAATCCACCAGCTGCTCCTTGGAAACCCTATGGGGCAGCTCTACTCTGTCTTACAGGGTCACTATGAGTCAGAATCAACTCCATGGCATTGGGTTTGGTTTTTATCATTATTATTCCTGTTTAACCCACACAACAACCACTTCTTGGTATTATTACTTCCTTTCACTTAGGAGGAAAGGAAGACCTGGAAGGTAAATAACTTGACCAAGATTCACTGACTAGTAAGCAAAGCTGCCAAGGTTTAAATTCAAATCTGACTCTAAAAAAAAAAAAATTTTTTTAAACTGTAATGTCTTGTCTCTCTTATGGAGAATGGTAATAATGGGAATTGTCAAGGATTCTTGATTTGGGAGATAGAAGGAAATAGCCCTGAGTCTGCAGCTCAGTGTCGCTTGCTTTAAGAAATTCTATGAGCCTTTGTTGAGGGTCGTGCCTTGGCCGAGCCTTTGGCTGAGTCCTCCTGTACAGTACTCTCCCTGTCACAGCAGGGAAATGGCAAATTCCAACCCTCTGCCTCTTGGTCAGAGCCTTTTCTCCAAGACATCAAAATCAATCACTATTTCAGTTTAAAATAGGCCTCTGAGAGTATGGCACTAATTTTAAATTTCCCCCCTTTCTTTTCGTACAGCTTGAAGAGGAAAAATATGGTTTCGATACTTGTGTACTATCTGATACAGCCGATGGTCCCCAACCCAAAAAAAAAAAAAAAGTGTTTTCACCAAATAGCGAGTACAGATAGTACCAAGACACCATTATTTTGATTCCAATTTTTCCCTCTCATTTTTCAAGTTCATTTTTTTAACTTGCACGTTAATAAAAACAATAAAACCAACAACTGGGTAGCCCATGACTGTAAAAGTGACTTAATTTTATTCTTATAAAAATCTGGTGAGTTGGTTATTACAAATTCCTTTTCACAGTTGTGGAAACGAGGCTCAGAAAGGGTGACTTATTCAAGGTCAGTCAACTGGAAATTCAGAGCCAAGATCTAAGCCCGGTCTTTTGAGATGCTGGATAAGAGCATGGTTTTCTGAGCCACAATGTATGGGTTTAAACCTCAGCTTCACCCTTTACTTGAGCTAGGTAACTTTGCCTCAGTTTCTCATCTGTGAAATGGGGATGGCAAGTGTATCCACCTCAATGGCTTGTTCCAGTGAATAAATGAGTTAATATGTATAAAGTAATTAGAAACATCTCCTAGCCATGGCATATAACACATAACATCTCTTGGTTGTGACATAAGGATAAGCTATTATTATGACTCCCAATCCTGATTTGTTCCATTATATTACATTGTAGTACACTTATGTAAGCATGGAAACAGTACTTTGTACATAGTAAGGCTTCATGAATTAGTGGAAGTATCTGAACATAGAAGAAGGTTGATTCAGGATTTTAAGAAAGATAAAAAATTTTTTTTTTAAAAACATCTTTCATTGAGTTAAAATTAAATTAACCTCTAATACCTGTATTAAGTTTACATAGTAAATAAGGAATGAAATTAATAAGACAGTGCTTTCACTGATTTAATATAAAAGCTAGACTATTTTATTATTTTGCTTTTGAAATCATGGATTTCCAAATGAATATAAATGTAGTTAGAAATCAAGCTTACCATTTTATAGTTTTGATTCGATCCCTCATGGGTTCCCAACCCCATCCTATAGTTGTATAAAATTCTTCCAATCTTTTTTATGAGGTGGACTGGTCCCTTTGCAAGTGGATCAATTTTTACATGTTTAGCCCACACATATGGATACCTTTGAAATTTAGTCATATTGAATTCCAATATGTGCATGTCTTACCTTGTGTGTTATGTGTGATCTCACGGAGAATATCATCTCCTCATGTAGAGTAAATTAAGAAGCAAAATCTTATTTTATAAACGCTTAGGGAAACTAATTTGCCTGCTGGATTCCAAATTGTGTTCTTAGGAGAAAATTCAAAATATGGTTACTGTTTGCCCTTCCTGTGATATTCATGAGACTTACAGAGTCATGAAAGCAAAAGTGCTTTGAAAACCAGGAACTACGATATAAGTAAGGAGATTACCACCACTAGAGAGCACATGTGGTCGTGTAAGTCCTAAGACAGCAACTAACAACAACAACAACAACAACTACTGTATTTCATGCTCAGCCTTAGGGATTACTTGCCAAATCCTGTGGTAGGAGAACTGGCAGTTGAGGTACATAAAACCTTACTTAATAACTAGGGCAAGGTACTGTTTTCCAGTGTCTCCATCTGCAAGGTATCTTGTGGGGTCTTTATGAGGATTAAATGAGATTATGCCTATAAAGCACACGGCTGACCATAAACTAAGCACTCAGTAACTGTTTAAAAAATTATTTTTATTGAGATACAATTCACATACCATAAAATTCACCCTTTTAAAATCTAAAGTTCAGTGGGTTTTTAGTAGATTCACAAGGTTGTGCAATCATCAACACAATCTAATTCAGAACATGTTCATTACCTCAAACAAAACCCCATACCCTCCAGAGAGTATGGCCTCTGGACACTCTTTTAACTCAGTACTGAAGTCAGCCCTGAGGTTCACCCTTCAGCAAGGTCTATAGACGGGTCTATAGGGCCAAGAATAACATATGTGAGAGATGTGCTTCATAATTCAGTCAGGACGTCATTACTTTTTATAGCTGAATAGTGTTCCATGTACGGATATACCGCAATTTGTTTATATATTCATCAGTTGATGAACATGTGGTTTTTTTTCCCCACTTTTTGGCTATTATGAGTAATGGTGCTGTGAACATTCATGTATGAGTTTTTGTGTAGACATACCTCTTCAAATATCTTAGGTATGTACCTAGAAGTGGGTTACTGGGTCATATGGTAACTCTGTGTTTAACATTTTGAGGAATAGCCACACTATATCCAAAGTGGCCACGTTAGTTTATATTCCCACCAGTAGAGTATGAGGGCTCTACTTTCTCCACATACTCACCATCTCTTGGTACTATCTGTCTTTTTGATTACAGACATCCTACTGAAAAAAAAAAAAGGCTGCCAAGCTCTTAACCACTGTGCCACCAGGACCCCGTAAGCACCCTAGTGGATGTAAAGTGATATCTCATTGTGGTTTTGATTTGCATTTCTCTGTTGACTGTTGTTGTTGTGTGTCATTGGGGTTGATTCCAACTCACAGTGACGCCGCGTGACAGAGTAGAACTGTCCATATGGTTTCCTAGGCTGAAATCTTTACGGGAGCAGATCACTGGGTCTTTCTTCCCGTGGAGCGGCTGACGGATTCGAACCGCTTTCAGTAAGCAGCCGAGTGCTTAACCAGTTCGCCACCAGGGCGCCTTTCTCTAATGACTAAACAGTATCTTTTCATGTGCTTATTGGCCATTTTATATCTTCTTTGCAGAAATGTCTACTCAGATTCTTTGCTCATTTTTTAATTGGGTTATTGAAGTTTTTATTATTGCTTTGTAAGAGTTCTTTATGTATTCTGGATACTAGTCCTTTAACAGATATATGATTTGCAAATATTTTTTCCAGTTCTTTGGGTTGTCTTTTCACTTTCTTGTTGGTATTGCTTGCAGCACGGAAGTGTTTACTTTTGATGAAGTCTAATTTATTTTTTATTTTGCTGCTCATGCTTTTGATGTTGTATCTAGGAAGGCTTTGCTTAACCCAAGGTCACAAACAGGTCTATGTTTTCTTATAAGAATTTTAGTTTTAGTGCTTAGATTTAGGTCTTGGATCCATTTTGAGTTCAATAAATATTTAATATTATTTTTATGATTTATTAATACATGTTAAAAAGATGCATTAGATAAAATTTAACAAGCTCCTTTCCTGCCGATGCTTCAGAGCCTTAAAGAACATCATGACTCTTTAAATGAGGGTATAATAGTCACTAATTCCTAAACAGAAGAACACAGAAATCTGTTCGCCTAAAATACCTAGAAACATTGACAACTCTAAGACAACTGTGAAACCGGCTCTGCAAATAAAGGGGAAAGGCTGAGAGCAGGTCTTTGAATGTTCTTCTAAGTATTTTGTGTTTGCAAAATTAAAGCTCCAAAGACACGCACAACTATTTAAAAGAGTGTTCGTGATGTTTTATGCATCTTAAATTAGTGCCGTGCGATGAATTTCTACTTACCATCTCAAGCTTGTTAGAAAATGTTTAGGATTTCCTTCCATTGTGTACTGGAGCAGGTTGACATCAGCTCATTGAAACAGCCAACAGTTACAGGGTCAGGGACTCTGAGCTGATGGTTAAACACAGCCGTTATGAAAGTTAGATGATATAAATTTACAAGTAGTGTTGAAGCTGAAAGAGATCTCAGTTTACCAAATATATGACAATACAGTGGTTGGGAAAAGAGTTAGTGGATTGGGATACAACTCCGTTTGTCAGGTCACAGTTGAACTGCAGCCAGAGGTTGGCTACCGATACAATTGACTATGTGGAACCGCTATTAGAGAATATACGGTATCTTTTATTGTTACTTGTACATTGTGTGCTACTCATATTTTATATCAGTAAAATTTATACATTATAATAAACATATATAGATTTTTAAAATCTGTATATAGATTCTTTTGGTGAGGAGGAGGGGGCTAGGGGAGGAAAAACAAAAAAACCAAACCAAACTGGTTGGCGTCAAGTCAATTCTGAATCCCGGCACCCCTAGAGGACAGACTAGAATTGCCCCACAGGGTTTCCAAGGAGCAGCTGGTGGATTTGAACCATTGGACCTTTTGGTGAGCAGCCCAGCTCTTAGCCACTGCGCCACCAGGGCTCCAGAGGGAGAAAAGCCAGATGTTGACCCATTTAACCCTTCTCACCTTCACAACTACCTTCTTAGAAGTCAGTTTTGTTTTGTTGTGCACAATACGCAACCTAAGAGGCTTTAATTTTTTTTTCCTGTTTTAATTTTTCCTCCATATACTCAATGCCTTTGTGGTTTCAGGAGGCACCTACTAGTTTGTACCATAGCCCAAGATTTGCAGAATCATTTGAATATCTGCAAAGAAAAAAAAAATGGTTTGGCAACCTTTATTTAATCTGTAGAGCTTGACCTATTTAAAGGTGAAGTCTAAATTATTTCAATGTCTATTTCTCAACCTTGCTCCCCCTCCCCACTGAGCAGTACGGCAGGGGTCCTGTGACCTAACCCTCCACAATTAAAACCACCACTCAGGACAGCAGAAATGTTTCTGCGTCATCTGATTACTTACGACATCTGTCTTCACTCAAACTTCCCTCCTTGTTTGACATTAGTATGTTCTTTTCTTGGAATAACTTTTCTCTCTCCAGTTATTGCCAGCATTAAGTTGATCATTAAGTAAACATCCAGTAATATGGTGCAAATATAATGCAAATTAATTGCAAACTTTATATATGTGTATGTGTATAAATTTACAGACACATACATATATAAAAGAGGTTGAAGGAGATACTAGAGAACATTCCATACACACAAACCCAGGACGATTGAGGATACAGTGGAATTAAACCCCAAGAGAATTGAAGAGGAGAAGACAACAGGTACCTCAGAAGACAAAGATTTGAAATACAAACTTACGTTTACACAATAGCAGTGTGAGAATGTTTATAGCAGCTTTATTCATAACCACCCCAAGTTGGAAACAATCCAAGTGTCCTTCAGCTGTGAATGCAAGAACAAATGTTGACACATTTTCACAATGGAATACTACTCAGCAATAAAAAAGAATGAACTATTAATACAGGCAACACAGGAATGCATTTTTCTAAGTGAAAAAAGTGACACCAAAAGCTACCAGGATTCCATTTATCTGACTTTCTGGAAAACACAAAACTGTAGTGACAGGTGCTGATGGGTTGATTACAACGGAGCACAGTAGACATTTTGGGGGTGATGGAAGCATTCTAAATCTTGATTTTGGTAGTGGTTATATAACTATATACACACGTGAACACTCACATAACTGTTCACTAAAAGAGGTTAATTTTACTGTTTGCAAATTTTAGCTCGATAAATCTGATAAAAAGAAAATGATTTGGAGATTATTTGAGACGCTCTTAAAGAAATAGACAAAGATCTAGACTATTTCTGCAAAACTAACCCTCTTTCTAATAAGCCGATGAAAATCAAATGCAAAGTAAGGAATATTCTATATTATCTTATAATTTTAGTGAAAAACTATGTCAAGAAGAAAAGCACCACATGATTTGTTGTTTGTTCTGAGACTTAGCACATAGTTTGTGGATTGTCTTGTTTAAACTCATAAAATGATCTTATTTTCATAATTTTTAGTTTCATTTTCAAGATAAAGCCCAAATCATGCTTTTTCTTTCAACATTCAGATTCTGTTTAAAGGGAATTAGCTTTTTCAGAAGCCCTTTTTCTTCTGGGCCATTATCTCAGAGTATCGAGAAACTCACATGTGCATACGTGGACTTGGAACTGTCCCTGATCACTTTAAGCCAAGGGCATGAGTGAACCACTGGCCTCAACTCATGGGCAGCTCCTGCCCTGCCATCCATCTGGCAAAATATTGTTATTGAATCTTTAACAGTTGCAGTCCATAACGTGGGTGTTAAAAGACGAGCAAGGCACAAACCCCGGCACTCAAATATCATGCGATCCAGCAGGGAGATGGGTATTTAAGCAGGCAGTTACAGCGCAGTCTGGTTATATTCTGGGTAAACACAGACAGCAGGGGAACACAGAGGGGGTGCATCCAGCCCCGTCTTGGGGAATCAGGGCAGGTTTCTAGACAAAGTGGCTGATTTCCAAGTGGAGACCTGAGGTTAGCAGAAGTTTGACAGGTGAGTGTAGGCAAGAAGATGGTTCCAAGGAGAGAAGTGCCGTTTGTTCTGCTACACCAGGGCAGGCTATAGGTGTGGAGCCCAGTGCTAAGATGTAAAAAGATATATAATGTACACCAGTGTTCACTGCAGCACTTTTCACATGGCCAAAACATAAAGACAGCCTGAATGTCCATCAATAGATGAATGAATAAATTATATGTGGTACATACATAAAATGGAATATTACTCAATTATAAAAAGAAAGAAATCCTGATACATGCCACTACCTTGAAAAATCAGACCGAGTGAAACAAGCCGGTCACAGAAGGACAAACACTACATGATCCCACTTACATGAAATATCTACAACAGGCAAGTGTTTAGAGACCGAAGTGTGTTAGTGGTTACCAGGGGTAGGTGGGAGGGAGGGGAAAGGAGAACTCAAAGCTTAGGGGACAGTGAGCTTCTGTTAAGGGTGATAGAAAAATGCGGGAATGAATGAGGGTGATGGTTGAACATGATGAACATTAGTGAATGCCACTCAACTGTACCCGTGAAAAATTTGGAAATGGCAAACGTTTTGTTACATATATATTTACCACCATAAAAAATAAAAGATAAAGATACAAGCTAACATATAGGGCTTTTTCCTTAAAAAATATTTTATTATTTATAAAATGTGATAGGGGTACTTGTGATACTTAAATAACAATATAAACTTACAACATCCAAAATTAGTGTCACACAGTAAATAATACTACGATCTCTTGATTGATCATAAACTAGCTTTGGTAACTAAAATTTATCCTTTTAGCAACTTTATTTTTAATCAACATAAGTAACCAATGTTAATCAATCTTGACCAATGCAAGATTGCAAATGACTTTTGCTCATATTTAATTTTAACAAGAATTTTTCTGCTGTTGCCACTGTTACTAACACTGTTCAGAATATTTCATGGAGTGTAACAACATCGAGATAAATTTCTGATACATTATTTTGAAATATAAACTTTTGTTCATCCGAAGTTGATGATTCTTGGGAACATTTTCCTAAAAAGATTTAACTCTTTATACAAACCACTTTCATGTTGTCTGAATTTAATTTTAAAGTAAATTTATATGACATTTTCGAGTTTCCTTTTACATTTCCTGTAACTTGTAGAGGTTATACAAGAAATCAAAAGTGGCTTCCTGATTTTATATAATTCAAAAACCTTGTTTATGCATTCTAGTACTGCGTTTCCAATTACAAGAAAAATTCATTTTAAAATTGTCTTTTTCGATAATTATTGTTTCATCCAAAGCTTCGTACGAAAATACTGTTCTTTTCTGTTAAATGCAATGATCTTTAAATTTAATTTCTATTTTTAAAGCTGTGGATATGTGCTTTGCAATGTTGTAGTGGCTTTTAAAACAAGGGATTCTAAATTTACTGAATAATTTTAATAACTCCTTGATATGCTTTCTAGCAAGGAGCCCCGGTGGTGCACTGGTTGAGAGCTTGGCTGCTAACCAAAACATAGCGGTCTGAACCCATCAGCTGCTCCTTGGGAGAAAAGACCTGGAGATCTGCTTCCGTAAAGACTTCAGCTTAGGAGACCTCGTGGGGCAGTTGTACTCTGTCATATAGGGTTGCTATGAGTTGGAATCGACTTGACCACACACAACAACAATAACACGCTTTACTGCTGTTTATGCCCCGCAGCCCCTATCCTGGCACACAGGCTGGAGAGTTAATATTTGTGCAGACACTGTGAGGGCTGGATGGGCAAGCCAGCCTCCGCTGGGTTGCTTGTCTTTTTTGTTGTTGAGTTGCAAGAGTTCTTTATAGAGTCTAGATCCTAGATCCTTATCAGATAAATGTTTTACAGATACGTTCTCCGTTTCTGTGGGTTGCCATTTCACTGCCTTGAGAGTGTCCTTTGATGCACAGAAGTTTTTGATTTTGATTCCTTTTGTTTTTTTTTAACATGTCACTGATGAAGTTTTTGATGGTTGTGTCCCTAAGCCTCATTTTCCCATAAGCCTGTGGTTTTTATTGCACGATTTTGCACAGCATGGTGATTTTTAGGGATGAATATGTTTGCATTACAGTAAAACAGAAAATCCCCAGTGGAGGGAAAATTTGTCTTCTTTGGGTAACCAGAAGTATTTTAGTGTTGCTGGCGCACCTACCCATTGCAGAAACCCAGGTGATAGCTGGCACTCTGAGTCCCACTGTGTGTGAGGCACTGTCGGAAGCGCTCGCCACACACATTGACAAACCCTCAGGATAAAGCTGGGAAGTAGGTCCTATTTTTACCCATATTTTACAGACCAGAAACTGAGGCATAAAAATTTGAGGAAACCTATTCAAGCCACGAGGAGCCCTGGTGGTGCAGTGGTTAAGAGCTCGGCTGCTAACCAAAAAAAGGTCAGTAGTTCGAATCCACCAGCCACTCCTTGGAAATTCTATGGGGCAGCTCTACTCTGTCCTATAGGGTCACTGTGAGTTGGAATTGACTTGATGGCAATGGGTTGTTCAAGTTACACAGGGGTAAATATCAGAGCCAACATCTAAACCCCAGAAATCCTATCTGGAGCTCACGCTCTTAACCAGATTCCAGGACAGAGACTATTTTGTTCCACTTTGCTTTCTTTCTCTTAAGATTGGGCTGGAAAAAACAAAACTTAAAACAAAACAACATCAAAGAATCTTTGTTCTTCTTTTGCCGTCTCTTTTACCTTCTTCCTCCCAGCTCTTTTTTGCTTATTTTCTAATTATGCCTGGGGGGAAAGATTGCTGATTCACGTATACCATAAAAGGCTGCTTAGTTCACTGCTTGTGAGTCAGGCAGACTTGGGTGGCTCTAACACTTGGTACCTGTATAACCTTGCCTCTGTTTTTCAGCCTCGGCTTCCTTAGTTGTTTATTAATCCTTGACTGGACAGCTTCTCTTGGATGTCTAATAGACATCTCCAACCAAAACAGAGCTCTGGATTCCCAGTCTCAACCTCACCCCTAACCCATCACACACAGCCCAGTCCCAACTGCTTCTTCACCAAGCCTTCACGAATTCAGTCAAAGCCACCAATTTCTACCCTGATACGGAAGCCAAAGCGTCCCACACACGTGTTCAATCCATCACCAAATCTTTTAACTTGATTTCCAGCCAGTATCTCTGACATCCCTACTTCTCTCCATCTCGACTTTTGTCTTTCTATCCCCAGCCTAAACCACCATCATCTCTGACCTAGAATCCTGGAATCATCCCTTCATTTTTTCTGGGTCTTCTCTCTTGTTCCTTTTTAATCCACTCTCTACAGGGACTGGAGTGCTTTTTGTAAAAATTTAGTCCAACCAATCCACTCCCCTGCTCAAAACCTTCAAAGACTGTTACTGCTCTTAAAGTCTGACTTCCTTACTGCATCCTAGAGAGGTCTTACATACGGGGACCTATTTTTCCAACTTCATGTCATACCACTCAGCCTTGTTCCCTAGGCTTCAGCCTTATCACTTGTTCCTTGAACAGGCCAGCCCCTTCCCCGCTTTTGCTGTTCTCGCCTTTCAGTATCAGCCCAAGTGTCATCTTCTCAGAGAGGACCCCCCGACCTTCCCCAGTGGGATGGTCTCCCCCAGGCAGACCGTCTCTTATCACTCTGTTTACGTCTCTCATGATCTCCACATGTGATTATCTTGTTTGCCTATTTACTTGTTTCTGTTTATCGCCCCGATTATTTGTTTTCTGTCTCCTGTGCTATAATGTAAGCTCCAAGATGGCTGTGACCTTGTCTGTCTTAGTCACCAGGGCTTGGCACATGGTAGTGCCCTACAAACGAAAACACGAAAAAGGGTCTCCACTCATAATAGTGCCATAAACAACTCAAAGGCAAGGGGTTTGGTTTTGGTTTATACTAGTTGCTGGGGAAATTAAGATTAACAAGACATCTTGGTTTTGAAAGGGAAGGCAGAAACAAAACAGGTAAGGTAATAACTATCCTATATATATATACACACATATTAATATAAAGTCAGAAGGAGACATAGGTCAGGGAGTAATGAATTCTAGTAAAGGAAGAAGGATAGCAGAGAAAATACAGAGATGAAGTGCCAAGAGCTGAGCTTTGAGAGATGAGTGTGCTTCAAAGACATGGGGAAAGAGGCATTCTAGGCCAGGTACCATGGCATGAACTAAGGCACGGAGTTGTAACAAGCGTTCCTGGTGTGTCTGAGGTAAAGCAAGAGACCCAGCGTGGCTGGAACTTAAGGTGACTTGGGAGGGTGGCTGGAGATGAGGCCAGTAGGTAGACCAGACCCAGTTATGAAAGGCCTTGGAGGTTTCAGCAAAGTTTGGGATTTTGGGTACCAGGCAATAGCTTTCAGGAAGAGGAGTGACATTTTCATTTTGGGAAGATCTCTAACAGCAATATGGTGAGGACCAAGACTGGGGTTGGGGAGCTCAGTTAGAAGGAGACCTGAAATGTGGCAGAAGGCAAGGGAAGGAAATAAGAGGTGCATTTCAGGGTAGAATCCACAGGACTTCGGACAAGTGTGTATGTGAAATGAGGGAAAAGGAGTCCTGGGTTGTGTAAACAGTTAAGCACTCGACTGCTAGCCGAAAGGTTGGTGATTCGAACCCACCCAGGAGATGCTTGGAAGACAGGCCTGGCAATCTGCTTCTGGAAGGCCACAGCCTTGAAAACCCTGTGAAGCAGTTCTACTCTGCACACATGTGGTCTCCCTGAGCTGGGATTGACTTGAGGGCAACTAACAACAACAACGAGGTAAAAAGAAAAATGAGAGTCTGACTATAGGTTTTAGCTTGGGTAAAGAGTAACGATGCTGTTAAGAATGGAGGTGTGGTTAAGCTCTAACGCGCGCTGCCTCCGTTATAGATGTAGACCTCAAGCCCCCTGAGATGAAGCGAATTGTCCAAGATGTGCAGATAGTTGGTGAAAGAGCTAGGGCTGGAGTTGAGGACAGTTAACCTCCTGTCTAGTGCTCCGCTGTCTACACCAATGCTTCTCAAACAATCAGTGGGGACAGACTTTTTCTAAGGCTCCTAATCCTCAGCTAACTTACACTTTTGTAAAATAAGGTAAAAATGAATTATTAGAAATGATATTTCAAAAGCAATCTCAACATTTTCAATTATTAAATACAAAATTATCTTGTCAGATTGCTGTAAAAGTTTCTAAAGGCTTGCTCTCAATTTCTGTACTCAGGGCAAACCAGTCAGAATCAGTTTGCAGATCAGCAGTGGTCCCTGTACCACACTGAAGGGAAAGTGGAATGTGAATTCACAAGGGTGATGAGATGAAGCAGAATTGAGATTAGCCCCACTCGACTGCTACAGAGAATGGTGCAGCCTGTCAAATGTACCCATTACAGCTACTAACTGAAATGTTGGTGGTTCAAACCCAACCAGTGGATGCCTCGGAAGAAAGGCTTGGCAATCTGCTTCTGAAGAAGCACAGCCATGAAAACTCTATGGAGCAGTTCTACTCTGCACACATGGGATTGCTGTGAATTGGAATCGATTTCACGGCCACTGGTTTTTCACTGGTTTATTTTAATCTCTAGTAAAGCTGTTCTTTGCACTGCTCCCCCTAGCGCATGGGAGGTCTTCCTGTCACAGCTCCCCTGAAAGGGGCCCTTGAGATCTTTGTCATAAAGAAATGATTTCCAGTAAACTCCATCAGAATGGTTAGTGGCCATCCTGAATTTCAATCCCTAGGTAATTGGACAGATTCCATTTATGGATTGGCAGGTTGGCAGGCTTCTCGGTTCAATATTCCTGCCTGCCAAGGGGAAGAAAGTTATGACTTGTTGCTTGCTCATTCTATTCCTGCGCAAGGAAGGGGTAAAAGATCTCAAACATTGCTTGCTGTATTAGTGCTGGAGGGAGAGAGCTAATTGGCACTTACACAATCCAACTTATTCTTGCATAATCTACTGAAGGAAATGGCAGAGTGACATTTGCACTAATCCTTCCATGGGCTGTGACTAAGTCTGCAAACAGCAGAAGGAATGCGCACAGTTGCCTGGCACATGGGGGCAAATGAAAGTTATTTGACAGGAGGGGGCACCTGCAATAAAGGAACACATGGTGTTTTTTAAAGAGCTTCTTGCCTCCATGTTCCCCAAATGAAAACACAACAAATAACCCAACTGGTGGCAGAGCTGGTATGTGGGGAAATGAGGCCAAGTACTCTAGGGGCGATGTAGGATGACAGGAGAGAGAGCAGAGAGTTTGGAGGCAGAGAATGACAGGATCCCATGGTAGGATACAATTGTGCTCATTTTACACAACTGACTTGACTTTCTTCTCTACTGGGACCCTGTCACGTCGTCTCTGTGGTATTTCCTTGTTCCTTATTCAGATGAGAAGGGAGGAGGCTGTGTGTAACTGTCTCAGCTCTGCAAGGAAAGAGTCAGCAAGGCGTCACCCTGGTGTCCTTTATTCTGCCTTTGGCCATTTCAGGGCTGAAAGGCCACTGTCTTCTTCTGGCTGGTCTCTTGCAGGTGTTTTAATGTATTTTTTTTTAAATAAAAAGAATATATGTTTATTATTATTAAAGATTCAAGCACTGTGGTAAGTACAAAGGAACAAAAAACAAACAAAAACCAAATGTCCCCAAATCCCACCACCTAGAAACTAGTGTTAGCAGTTGGTAAACATAATTCCCAACAGCTCTTTCATCATATAGACTGAGGCATGGATGGAAAGTTAGAGAGAACTTTTTATAAGAATGGAATTATTTTTTACATGTTGTTGCTGTTTGCTGGCGAGTCATCTCCACTAATGTATGTTTTAATGATGAAACAATAGCATTCTAGGGGTAGGGATTGCAATTTTGGCTTCCCTGGTGTTCCTCATCAGTACCCACTTGGTTTCTTGTAGTTACGTATTTCTTGTTTAAATCCAAGTTTAGCTGTCCCTCATCAACTATTTTGACTGGCAGAAACCTCGGAGAGACCCCTCTTTTTACTTGTTTCTTGCCATTCCAGTCACCCTGGACAGATCACCTTCATCCCCATCTGTTCCTCTTAATGTCAGCACTCTTTTACCAGACATACCCTCTGTCACCTACCTGTTTATGCAAGATAGGAACATAGGAGATACCCTGGAGGCCTTTTTCCTTATGGCTGCCTTCACACCCATGTGTAATCAATCACAAAATCTTATCAATTTTATCCTTAATATATCTTTGACTGCTACTGCCTGATTTCTTTCCCTCTTTATCTCTTTTTTCCCTATTGTTTATAGTTTTCACTTTTATTTATTATGGTAAAATATACATAACATAAAATTTACCATTTAACCATTTTTAAGTACAAACACACCTTGGAGATATTGCGGGTTCAGTTCCAGATCACCGCAAGAGAGGGAATAGCATAACAAAGTGAATCACACGAGTTTTTTGGTTTCCCAGTGCATATAAAAGCTATGTTTATACTACACTGTAGTCTATCAAGTGAGCAATAGCATTGTGTCTATAAAAACAATGTACATACCCTAATTAAAAGATACTTTATTGCTAAAACATGCTAACTATCATCTGAGCCTTCAGCGAGTCATAATCTTTTGCTGGTGGAGAGTCTTCCCTCAATGTTGATGGTTGCTGACTGATCAGGGTGGTGGTTGCTGAAGGTTGGGGTTAAAATAAGACAACAGTGAAGTTTGTCCCGTCGATTGACTCTTCCTTTCATGAAAATTTTCTCTGTAGCATGCGATGCTGTTAGATAGCATTTTACCCACAGTAAAACTTCTTTCAAAATTGGAGTCAATCCTCTTAAACCCTGCCACTGCTTTCTCAAGTAAGTTTATGTAATATTCTAAATCCTTTGTTATCATTTCAACAATGTTCACAGCATCTTCACCAGGAGTAAATTCCATCCCAAGAAACCACCTTCTTTGCTCATCCGTAAGAAGTAACTACTCATTCGTTACAGCTTTATTACAAGATTGCAGAAATTCAGTCACATCTTTAGGCTCCACTTCTAATTCTAGTTCTCATGCTTTTTCCACCATATCTGCAATTACTTCCTCCACTGAAGTCTTGAACCCCTCAAAGTCATCCATGAGGGTTGGAATCAACTTCTTCCAAACTCCTGTTAATGTTGATGTTCTGACCTCCTACCATGAATCATGAATGTACTTAATGACATCTAGAATGGTGAATCCTTTTCAGAAGGTTTTCAATTCACTTCACCCAGATCCATCAGAAGAGTCACTATCTATGGCAGCTATAGCCTTATGAAATGTGTTTCTTAAATAATAAGACTTGAAAGTCGAAATTACTCCTTGCTGCATGGGCTGCAGAATGGATGTTGTGTTAGCAGGCATGAAAACAACATTAATCTCCTTGTACATCTCCATCAGAGCTCTTGGGTGACCAGGTGCATTGTCAATGAGCAGTAACATTTTGAAAGGAATCTTTTTTTCTGAGCAGTAAGTCTCAACAGTGGGCTTAAAATATTCAGTAAGCCATGTTGTAAACAGATGTGGTGTCATCCAGGCTTTGTTGTTCCACTTACAGAGCACAGGCAGAGTAGATTTAGCATAATTCTTAAGGGCCCTAGGATTTTTGGAATGGTAAATGAACATTGGCTTCAACTTAAAGTCACCAGCTGCATTATCCCCTAACAAGAGAGTCAGCCTGTCCTTTGAAGCTTTGAAGCCAGGCATTGATGTTTCCTCTATAGTTATGAAAGTTCTAGATGGCATCTTCTTCGAATACAAGGCTGTTTTGTCTACCTTGAAAATGTGTTGTTTAGTGTAGCCACCTTCCTCAGTTATCTTAGCTAGATCTTCTGGATAACTTACTGTAGCTTCTACATCAGCATTTGCTTTTACCTCTGCTTCACCTTGCACTTTTATGTTACAGAGATGGCGTCTTTCCTTAAACCTCATGAACCAACCTCTGGTAGCTTCAGACTTCTCTTCTGCAGCTTCCTCACTTCTCTCTGCCCTCATAGAATTGAGGAGAGTGAGGGCCTTGCTCTGGATTAAGCTTTGGCTTAAGGGAATGTTGTAGTTGGTTTGGTCTTCTGTCCAGACCACTAAAGCTTTCTCCACATCAGCAATAAGGCTGTTTTGTTTCCTTATCATTTGTGTGTTCACTGGAGTAGCACTTCTAATTTCCTTCAAGAACTTTCCCTTTGCATTCACAGCTTGGCTAACTGTTTGGTGCAAGAAGCCTAGCTTTCAGCCCATCTAGGCTCTCAACCTGCCTTCCTCACTAAACGTAACCATTTCTAGCTTTTGATTTAAAGTGAGAGACGTGTGACTCTTCCTTTCACTTGAACACTTAGAGGCCATTGTAGGGTTATTAATTGGCCTAATTTCAATATTGTCGTGTCTCAGGGAATAGGGAAGCCTGAGGAGAGGGAGAGAGACGGGAGAATGCTCGGTCGGTGGAGCAGTCAGAACACACACAACAGTTATCAATTAAGTTTGCCATCTTACATGAGTGTGGCTCCCCAGAACAATTACAATAGCAACATCAAAGATCACTGATCACAGATCACCATAACAGATATAGTAATAATGAAAAAGTTTGAAATATTGTGAGAATTACCAAAATGTGACACAGAGACCCAAAGTGAGCACATGCTGTTGGAAAAATGGTGCTGAAAGACTTGCCCCACGCAAGGTCGCCACAAATGGTCAATTGGTAAAAAACACAGTATCTGCGAAGAGCAGCATAGTGAAGAGCAGTCAAATGAGGTGCACCTGGACACAGTTCAGGGCGTTAAGCGCTTTCACCACGTTCCCTCCCCAGCTCTTGCCTGGACTATTGCAGTACCCACGCTCTACCCCTCCCCTCCGCACGTCTGTCTCACACCTCTCTGCTTGTCCCCCTCAGATCCATCCTCTTCACTGTCACCAGAAAATCCATCTAAAACACAGCTGTGATCCTGTTCCTTTCCAAGTTAAAAACTCTCCAGTGGCTCCTCACAGGTAAGAGGGCAAAGCCCCCTCCCCACAGGGTGTTGGATGTGGGGTTTGGGTCAGGAAGCTATAGCAGGGCAGTGAAGTCCCGTCGGCCTTTGCCTTCTTTTCCTTCTCTTCATTTTTTCTTCTTCCTCAGTGTTGTTAGCTGCCTTTGAATCAGCTCCATGCACAACAAAACGATCTGCTGCCCAGTCCTGCACCATCCCTATGATGGGTTTAAAATCAGAACATTGTGATTCGTAGGGTTTTCACTGGCTGATTTTTGAAGGTGGATCACCAGGGCTTTCTTCCTAGTCTGTCTTAGTCTAGAAGCTCCACTGAAACCTCTTCGGCATCATAGCAACATGCAAGCCTCCACTGACAGGTGGACGGTGGCTGCACCTGAAGAACATTAGCTGGGAATTGAACCATGGAAGGCTGGAATTCTACCGCTGAACCACCACTGTCCTCTCTGCCTCAATAGACACCAGGACTACTTTAAAAAAAAAGGGAGAGGGCAAAGCCCTGACTTTCAGCATGGTAAACGAGCTATCTTTGACCTGTTCTCTGTCTTCTCTGTAGTCTCTTCTCTCCAGACCCATTGCTGATGCTTTAGTGACACAGGCAACTCATAGCTGCTACTTCATGCCACTCCTTTTTGCTTGTTTCCTTCCCTTCTGCCAGGCTGACTCAACACAGGTGTCCTCCCTGACATCCCCAAACTGGATGAGGCTCTGTGTGCCTTTATCATACTTTATAGAAATTATTTGTACCTGGGCCTGTCTCCCCTACTAGGCTGTGAGGTTCTTGAGGGCCAAAACAAAACAAAAGCCAGTTGCCATCAAGTCAGTTTTGACTCATGGCAACGTTTATGCGTGTCAGATGAGAACCGTGCTCCGTAGGGTTTTTAGTGGCTGATTTTTTGGAAGTAGACTGTCAGACCTTTCTTCTAAAGTGTCTCTGGGTAGATTCGAACCTCCTGCCTTTTGCTTAGCAGTGGAGTGCATTATCTATTTACACCACCCAGGGAATCCTCTTGAGGGCAGTGACTGTTTTTTTCAACTATTCCTAGAGCCTAGTTTAATACTTCACACCTCCTAGCACTCATTTGGAGCCCTGGTGGTGCAGTGGTTAAGAACTCAGCTGCTCACCAAAAGATCTACAGTCCGAATCCACCAGCTGCTCCTTGGAAACCCTATGGGGCAGTTCTCCTCAGTCCTGTGGGGTCACTGTGAGTCAGAGTTGACTTGATGGCAAGGGGTTTGGTTTGACTTAGCACTCAATTAGTGTTCTCTAAACACACATTCTGTTTTTCCTGATTATTTCGTGTTCATTCTCTGCATAAGCCAAGTAAACCAAAAATTGTTCTCGTGTACTAAGAAGAGAATTTGCTTTTAAGAAATGATAGTGAACGGGAGAAGCAGTTGCAGTGAAAGAAATGTGTGTGTGTGTGTGTAAATCCTGACAGAATGAGACCCCAGGGAATTTGTGTGCTCCTAAAAACCCTAAATATCACCAGAGCTTTTAATTATTCTGTCATGTTATTTTTAATTGATTAATAACAACTAACAGTTACATTGCATTTAAAAAGTACTTTGTCCTTCATGATCTTATTTGAGCCTTGCCATAGTCATGTGATGTCACTCTCTTTATTTTGAAGACGAGGAAACAGAAAGGTTAAATGCTGCGTTGGCTGGCTCCACATCCAGTGCCCTTCTTGCTCCAGGAGGTGAAACCAACTTTAGGGTTAGGGGCTGAGATGATGAGGCCTCTGACACTTGGCACGTATCTAAGTCACAGGGAGTTGGGGTGTGTGAATATGTTTGTCTTGTTTTATTTGACTAGTACTGAGGAGGGGAGACAGTGTCACCCCACTGCGTGATCACTGTCAGCACTAATGAGCTAAGTGGGAATCTCAGGGGGAACTGGGGAAAATCAAGCATGTTCTCTCATAAAAACCTAAGAGCATCAGCATTCTAGACAGAAAGACTTTAGTTGGAGTTACGGATTTTGTAACCAAGTTACTTAACCTTTCTGAATCTTAGATTGCTTGCCAGCTAAATGGGTTAAATCAGGATAATCATGATAGTGCTGTTGTGAGCATCAAATGAGATAATGCACTTGAATAGCTTATATTATTTTAGAGGTGAAGGATCATGGTATATGCAACTTAATCTCAAGTGGCTAAGCACTCTATGAGAGAGAGAGCACAGATGTGGCAGAATATGAACAATTGGTGAATCTAGGTGAAGGATATATGAAGGATGTTCGTTGTACATTTCTTACAATTTTTATACTTTTTTTCTAAATTAAAGGTTAAAGATATGTCTTTAAAAAGAGCTCAGCACAGTTATTTTCATCTAGAAGCACTCAATGAGTAGTAGTTATTAATTCTAAACTTGCATCTATTTCAAAAAACAATTAGGGAAACATATTCTTGAAAAACAAGATAATCTTCTGGGAACCTTGAGGTTCTCTGGGATTAAAAAAACAACAACAACAAGACTGAGTCCATTCCAACTCATAGCAACCCTATAAGATAGAGTAGAACTGCTCCCACAGGATTTCCAAGAAGTGGCTGGTGGATTTGAACTGCCAACCTTTTGGTTAGTAGCCTGAGTTCTTAACCACTACACCACCAGGGCCCTGGTATCTAGTGGAAGATACTTGCTTCTATAAAATATTGAGGCCACGTACTCAAACATGCCCCTTACACAGGAATCTTTCCCACAATGTTCCACCTGAAAGAGAATACCCCAACCTTTGAACATTTTTATTTTTAGAAAGATCACTACTTAAAAGCACATTAAGTGCATACCATAAGCTGAGCACTGGCTGAGCACATGACAATACTGTAGAGAGAGTTACTGCTTCTTGTTTTATGGATAAGGAAGACTCAGTTTGGTTTAATAGAGGTAATAGAGAAAGGGGCTGATTTCGGACTCAAAAATTCTGAGACCAGGTCCAGAAAGGCAGCTCTGAATGTTAGAAAGATCTTCATTAAACTGTCACAAAATTTGCTCCCTGCTGTCTATAGTTCTGTCGTCCGGAAATACCTTTATTACACCCAACCTGTTGCTCACAGGACCACTCTTCAGATATTTTAAAGGTGGCAATCGGGTCCTCCCAAAGGCTTCCACTTTCCAGGCTGACATTTTAAACTTCTCCAAACCCTTCTCATAACACATGATTTCCCTGGAATAAAACACAGTACTGTGGTTGTGGACTACCTTTAGAAACCAGAGTGGATGGTTTACTTCTTGAATGGAGACTTCTGTTAATGGTACTCAAGAAGGCAGCTGGTAAAGTAGACGGTCATCAAAAAAGAGGAAGACCCTCAATGAGATGGACTGACGCAGTGGCTGCAACAATGGGCTCAAACACAGCAATGAAGGTGAGGATGGCGCAGGACCGGGCAGTGTTTCGTTCTGTTGTACACAGGGTCACTATGAGTTGGTACCAGCTCGACGGCACCTAACAACAAGAACAACAAGAAGGCAGCGTCATAAAATGGGAATTCAGACCAACCTGGATTCAGATCTTATTGTACTAGGTGGGTTTGGTCCTGTTACTCTGAATTTCTCCTTTAAAATACTCCCAACTGTGCCATACTCCCTGTGTGATGTTGTGAGGCCTAACGGTATGCATGGCTAGAATCGCTAGCACAGTGTCTGGCGTATAGTAGCTACTCAGCAAATGATTCTTCCCCGACTACGTCCTCTTGTGATCACATCAGTGTTATTGTCTGTCACATCATAGAGGTGATTTTATTTTGAACTCAGAGCTGACAAAGCTCTTTTCAGCTTTCCTGCTGTTAGACCAGGGTCTCCCTTAGTCCTGTAATTTTACAGGTGAATCTACTTGCAGAACAATTCAGTTCTTAGTTTTGACCTATCTTTCTGGCTTGTTAAGATCTTTGCAAATCTTGATTACCGTCTTTTTACACAAAGAACATGCGTGTTAAACATTTTTTTTTTTTTGCCAACTGTGCAACCCCCTTGTGCATGATTTTCCTAGGTGCATTATGCTTGTTATATGTGTGGGTGCGTTATGTACGTGGGCACGTTATTTTTGGAAACATACGGTATGTGCTTGAGGGTACTAACTAACTCTGAAGGCTTTTGCCATCTATAAAGGAAGTTGATGGGGACGTCTCTACTCAAGTAATTGAGAAAATGTATTGGAAACAACTAAACCTTATGGCTTTCCCAAAAGATTCCCTCCAGATAAACTGTGCTCCATTATTGACATCATTCATTTATTCATCCATCCATTCATTCACCGACTCTTTGATTCAAAAACATTTTTAGGGGAGTAGGAGGAGGAAATGGAATGTGTGGCTAACTTGTCTCCTTTGCCATGAGACCAGAATTGGATGGTGCCCAGCTATCATTACTGAATATTTTGATCAAGGGGTCTATAGAAGAATCCTGATTAAAAAAAAAAAAAAGAGGACAATGCAGAACAGAATTTCAAATTCTCATAGAATCCAGATTTTCTGAAGCCATAGATGCTGGATGAACATCAGAACTACTTCCCTGAGATAATTTTTCAAACCTTAAACCAAAAATACCCCCTGAAGTCTTGTTAAAACCAAACAATAGGAAGAGAAGGCAGGAGGCAGACAGGAAGGCTGGTAATGGGGAACCCAACGTTGAGAAGGGGAGAGTGTTGACGTCTTAGGTTTGGCAACCAATGTCACAAAACAATATGTGTATTAATTGTTTAATGAGAAACTCGTTTGCTCTGTAAACCTTCATCGAAAGTACAATTTAAAAAAAAGTCTGCCTTGAGCACTATACTCTTTTTAGAACGATCTACATGGAGTGGAATTGACAATAGTAACTCAAATGATTAGATAGGAACCTTAGGGGCATTGAGTTTATGTTACTGGTGGAGGAGCAACTCAGAAAAGGAGGGTGAGAATAGTTGCACAACTCGAAGAACGTAATCAATGTCACTGAACTGTACGTGTAGAAACTGTTGAATTGGTGTATGTTCTGCTGTGTGTACATATTTTCCATAACCTGGAAAAGGATATCTCAGTGAAAATGTAGACGCTTCACCTTGAGGAATGTCTTCTATATCAGACTGGATTCTTTGATCTCAGGTAACAGAATACCTTACTCAAACTGGCTTAAACAAATAGAAAAATTATTATATCACATAAAAAATGTCCAGCAGGAGGAAAGACCCTAAGTTTGCTTGATTCAAGAGCTTATTGATGTTGTCAAGGACCTGAGTTCCTTCTGTCTCTGTGCTCGCCTGTGCTCGGTGTCCTGGCTGTGTCCTCAGGCTAGTGCCCTCAAGTCATTAGGATAGGGCAACTCATTCCTTGTTCACAGGATGAGGCAATACAGAGCAATTAAGAAGCACAGGCTAGATCTGTTGTTGTTGTTAGGTGATGTTGAGTTGGTTCCGACTCATAGCAATCCTATGTACAGCAGAATAAAACACTGCCTGATCCTGCACCATCCTCAAAATCGTTGCTGTGTTTGAGCCCATTGTTGCAGCCACTCTGTCAATCTATCCCACTGAGGGTCTTCCTCTTTTCTGCTGACCCTCTACTTTACCAAGCATGATGTCCTTCTCCAGGGGCTGGTTCCTCCTGATAACATGTCCAAAGTATGTGAGATGAAGTCTCGCCATACTCGCTTCCAAGGAGCACTCTGGCTGTACTTCTTCCAAGACAGACTTGTTTGTTCTTCTGGCAGTCCATGGGTTATTCAACATTCTCATACTGAATATTCTTATTCATTGTCCAACTCCTGCATGCATATGAGGTAATTGAAAATATCATGGGTTGGGTCAGGCACACCTTAGTCCTCAAAGTGACATCTTTACTTTTCAACACTTTCAAGAGGTGTTTTGCAGCAGATAGAGCAGTATATCCCACATAAGCAGAGACAGACACTATGTTGAGTGATAAAACGACAAAGTAAAAGATGTAAAGCACCATTCCATTTTGTGATTTTTTTTTTTTTTAATTGGAGAAGAAAACACAAGTGCAGAAATACTTGTATAGGAGGCAGCTTTTTGTGTAAAAAGGTGGTGGAAGATTACAATATATTCTTGCATTTGCTTGTATGTGCGTAAAAAGAAGCCAGTAAGAATACAGGAAAAAAATAATTTTGGCATATTTGCAAAAGTCTATTTCTTGTTTTTGTATTCTGTGACATTCATCTATGTGTTTATCCCTCCACTAATACCACACAGTATTGTAGCTATATATATATATATATATATATTTCTTTTTTTTTAAATAGTATTTTATTGTGTTTTCGGTGAAAGTTTACACAGAAAATGATGTCCCCATTTGACGATTTCTACATTAGTTACAGGTTTTACAATGTGTCAACATTGTCTTTAATTGCTTTCTGGTTGTTCCATTTCCAGTATTTTAGTTTCCCTGCCCCCTTATCTTCTCGTCTTTGCTTTAGAGTAATTGTTGACCCTTTGGTCTCATATAGATGGGTTATTAATAGAGCATTGTACTCATGGATAATATCCTTTATTTTGTGTGCCAATCCGTTATTTTGCTAAAAGTTGACCTCAGGGGGAGGATTGTAGCTGTAAGTGTTGAAATTGGGTAGACTGATTCTTGTCACTTTATTTTTCTTTTTTGAAATTGTTATAGCTATTCTAGTTCCTTTGTCCTTTTATACACTTTAGAATAATTGAGTCTATATCTACTGAGAGTCTTGCTGGGGTTTTGATAGGGAACGTGTTAAGCCTATGTCTTAGTTATCTACTGCTATTATAACAGAAATACCACAAGTGGATGGTTTAACAAACAGAAATTTATTCTCTCACAGTCTAGGAGGCTAGAAGTCCAAATTCAGGGTTCCAGCTCCCAGGGAAGGCTTTCTCTCTCTCTGTCTGCTCTGGGGGAAGGTCCTTGTCATCAATCTTCCCCTGGTCTAGGAGCTTCTCCAAGTAGGAACCCCGAGTTCAAAGGACACACTCCACTCCCGGTGCTTCTTTCTTGGTGGCATGAGATCCATCTCCTCTTTACTCTATTCTCTCTTTTATATCTCAAAAGAGATTGACTACAGATACAGCCTAATCCTGTAGATTGTATCCTACCTCATTAACATAACTACCTCTAATCCTGCCTCTTTAACATCATTAGAAGTCAGGATTTACAACACATAGGATAATCACATGAGATCACAGAATGGTAGACAATCACACAGTACTGGGAATCATGGCCTAGCCAAGTTGATACGCATTTTTGGGGGCACAATTCAATTCATAGCAGCCTGTATGTCAGTCTGGGGAGAACTGATGTCTATGTTGAGTCTTCCAATCCATGAACATAGCAAATGTCTCTTTATTTATTCAGATCTTCTTTGATTTGTTTCATCGATGTTGTATGGTTTCCAGCAAACAAATCCTGTACATGTTTTGTTACACTTAAACCTAAGTACTTCATGTGTTTTGAGCAATTGGAAGTGGTATTTATTTTTAGTTTTAGTGTCCACATGTTTGTTGCCAGGATATAGCAATAAAATTGATTTTTGTATGTTTATCCTGTATCATAGGTCTTTGCAAAACTCTATTAGATCTAGTTTTTTGTAAATTCCTTGGGATTTTCTGCACAGACAGTCATGTCATCGGCAAATAGGGACAGTTTTACCTCTTCCTTTCTGATCTATGCTTTTCATTTACTTTTCCTAACTTGCTGCGCTGGCTAGAACTTCTAGCACTATGTTGAGTAAGAGTGGTGAAAGCAGATATCCTTGCCTTGTTTCCAGTGTTAGGAAGAAAACCATTCAGTCACTCACCATTAAGTGGCACAGATTGTAGGTTTTTGCCAATGTTAGCTTAAAGTTTTCTGTAGACGCTCTTTATCTAGTTGAGGAAATTCTCCCCCATTTCTATTCTTCCCAGAAAGTTGTCTTTTTTTTTTTTTTTTTTATCATGCATAGGGATAATTTTGTCAAATGCTTTTTCTGTTTCAGTTGATAGAATCATGTGATTTTTCTTCTTTAGCCTGCTAACATGGTGGGTCAGATTGATTGATTTTCAAATACTGAACCAGCCTTGCATCCCTTGCATAAACTCCACTTGGTCATGGTATACAATTCTTTTTATATATTGCTGAATTCTATCTACTCAGTTTGTTAAGAATTTTTATGCCATTATTCTTGTGGGACATTGGTCTGTAGTTTTCTTTTCTGGTACTGTCTTTGGTTTTGGTATCAGAGTTCTCACTTCCCTCTGACGCTGCAGTGGGGGCAGCCACTGGGCAATGGCGAAGATCTTGACTCCTGCTAGGCGTCCCCTGACCCTAGCCAGTGTGGGGTCAGGGGGAGGAGTGCCTTGTTACCGCCAGATGAGGGCAGAAGTTCAGGTTCCCCACATGTCCCACTGACACTCTGAGACTGCAGTGGGACCTGGCCTCTTTACCAGCCAACCCTACTTGGCTCCCTACTTGTCCTTCTCTGGCACCACTATGGTGGAGGTGCTGGAGTGCCACCCTCTTGGCTCATGAGGATGGAATTCTAGATTTCCACTCAGGTTTTCTGGGGTGGGGTGGGGCATGGTTTTTTCTTCTGTTGTGTTTGGATAGAGTAGTTACTGCCTAAAAGTTTCCTGTCTTAATAAACTTCCCCTTTTCTGGTTCTTTGGCTCAAGAGAGAAGGCTTTTGTTTGGGCTGTTTTTGTCTGCATCCATTGGCATTTATGGGTTGCTAGTGACTTTAGCTCCAAGTCTGAGATATGTGAGGCAAAACGGAATCCAAGGGAATTCACTGCTGTGTTTTCTCTTGGGTCTCAAGTCCCTAGTCCGTCTGCCTTCTCTCTCCACCTTTCAGATTCTTCTTATGCTTATTTTATATATAATGTCCAGAGTTTTTAGTTGTAGTTAGCAGGCGGAATAGGGAAAAGTATGTCTACTCCATCTTCCCAGAAGTGGAAAATATTGTAGGTAGGTCTAGAGAATCAGTGGTGGGTAGAAGAAAGGGTTTCTCTAGACCACAGCATCGATGTAAATAGAAATTTCTGAGATGACAGAAATATTCTGTATCTATGCTGATACAGTAGCCATTAGCCACGTGTAGTTAGCACTAGCAATGTGTTTGGTGTGACTGAGGAGCTGAATTTTAAATTTTAATTAATTTAAATTGCCACATGTGGCTAAAAAAAGCAAGCACTGCATTGCCGTTGAGTTGTTTCCAACTCATAGCGACCCAATAGGACAGAGTAGAACTGCCCCCATAGCGTTTCCAAGGAGTGGCTAGTGGATTCAAACTGCTGACCCTTCGGTTAGCAGCCGAGCTCTCAACCATTGTGCCACAAGGGCTCCCACATACGGCTAGTGGCTACCATATTGGATAGCGTAGCTCTAGATGAAGGATGAGGTAAATCCAATGACTGTGAGTGAAGCTGGGAGATGAGAGTGGAGGATGTGGGGAGAAGCTGGAAGTTTCAGGAGAGAGGAAAAGACGTAAAAGAATCCTCTTGATTTGTGAGTTGGTCAGCCCAGTTGCTTGATTTTCTCCAGCAGAATTCAGTGCAGGAAAATCATATCATAAACATCTATTGTTACAGATTGAATTATGTCCCCCCAAAATATATGTCAACTTGGTTAGGCCATGATTCCCAGTATTGTGTGGTTGTCTTCCATTTTGTGATTGATGTAATTTTCCTATATGTTGTACATGCTAATCTCTGCCTGTGGTTAATGAGGCAAGACTGGATTATGTTGAAGAGGATTATGTAACACCCTTGCTCAGGTCACATCCTTGATCCAGTGTAAAGGGAGTTTTCTTGGGGTGTGGCCTGCATCACCTTTTATCTTACAAGAGATGAAAGGAAAGGGAAGCAAGCAGAGAGTTGGGGGACCTCATACCACCAAGAAAGCAGCACCAGGAGCAGAGCATGTCCTTTGGACCCAGGGTTCCTGTGCTGAGAAGCTCCTAGTCCAGGGGAAGATTGATGACAAGGACCTTCCTCCAGAGCCGACAGAGAGAGAAGGTCTTCCCCTCGAGCTGACGCCCTGAATTTGGACTTCCAGCCTACTAGACTGTGAGAAAATAAATTTCTCTTTGTTAAAGCCATCCACTTGTGGTATTTCTGTTACAGCAGCACTAGATGACTAAGACACCTATGACATCAGAGTTGGAATTCCTCTTAGCGGGCCAGCTGCTACACTCCCTTAGTTCTATACTTGAGGAAACAGAGGACCGTGAAAGTTATGTAACTGGCCCAAGATACTTGGCATAACCAGGTCCTTCAGGGTTTTGTTCCTTGAAGATTAGTCCTCATTCCCCATCTGTAACGAGGCCGCCAGAAGTGATGAACTCACCGCCACACAGTTAGAACCAGGACTTCAGTTCAGATCTGAATCATATCAAAACACCTTCTGTTAGGAGAAAACCTGATAGAAAAATAGTTTAAATTTTATTTTAAATGTCAGAATGGGAAAATAAGATATAATTAGCATGGAACATTAAAAGTCTTTATCCTGTTCTGCCCTAAAACAGTAGCAGGAAAAATCATCAGCTTTAACTCCACTCAGTCTTTAAAAGACACAGGAATGGAGTCTTATGAAATGAGCACTGTGTCTGACTCAGGCAGAAAGTCACTGAATTTCATTCCTGTTTTCTGGACATTCTAGCTGTGTGACCATAGGCTTGTCACTTAACACCTTGTAAGCCTCAGATTCCCATCTTTAAGGTAGAGGTGTATGATACCTACTTCACTGGGTGAGGATTATATCAACTATGTCTGGGGAAGCAGTGGGCACACATTAAATGTCAGATGATTTTGAATCTGGCAATTTCATTGCTCTGACTTTTTACCAGGATTTGATTTTACTTTATTCAGTTTATTTGCTTGTTTAAAAAAAGAAAAACAATTAAAGTGAGAGGCAGAGAGACGAAGAGTAGAGTCAGGAGAAGAATGAAGCGTGTTGATGTTGGAGAGGGGAGAAGTTAGCTAGGCTTTTAGGATCCCAAAGTGCTAGAGGTTGGTGCTCTACGGTGTTCAAGTCCTGACATCTGGGAATGAATTCCCAAGGATTTAGAGACTGAACAAATTTAAACCACCACCATATCTAAAGCCATTTTAAACCAGTGAATCCTATATGGTAATATGAGGTCTTTGTGCTTGGAACCACTCGATGGCCTACAAATTGACTTCAGGCATAAAATTAGTTGACATCAAGAAATTTTGGATGAACTAAATTACCCAGCCAAAAAAAAGGTAAAATCATCCTAAAGGTGGGGTTACTCATTTCACTTGGTGGTGGGAGCTGAATATAATTGGATCCCCCACACTGTCTAATGACGTTTCTGGGTACACTGTTCCCTAAATTGCTGCTTCCCTGAACAATCAGCACTAGAAAATTCTGAATGGCTGACCATAGATAGGAAGCCATTCCCCAAATTACTACCTCCTGGGTGACGCAGTGGTTAAACGCTCGCCTGCTAACCAAAAGGTGAGCAGTTTGAACGCACCAGCTGCTTCACGGGAGAAAGATGTGGCAGTCTGTTTCTGTAAATATTTATAGCCTTGGAAACCCTATCGGGCAGTTCTACTCTGTCCTATAGGGTCATTATGAGTTGGAATCAATTCGACGGCCATGGGTTTGGTTTGGTTTGGGGAGTGATTGTTTCTCAAGGATGCCAAGCCATAGCAATGACACCCCTTTGGGCTGCCTTCAGATATTTAGGTAACTCTAGAACACAAGGAGCCCTGGTGGTGCAGTGGTTAAGAGGTACGGCTGTTAACCGAAAGGTTGGCAGTTCAAATCCACCAGCCACTCCTCGGAAACTCTATGGGGCAGTTCTACTCTGTCGTACAGGGTTGCTATGTGTCAGAATCCATTCAAAGGCAACAGGTTTTCAAGAGGTTTTCTAGAATACAAGAGACTCTGCAAAGGCCTTAGGGGAAGCCACTACCCTCCCCATATCTAGTCATATGGTCCCAGGTAAGCGTATCCTTGAGTAGAAAGCATTGAATTCACACTTTCTCGGTGCTGGTACCAGGATGATTTGTGTGCTGGGAAATTTGCATCCACAGCAATGCCTTGTGTGCGACCTGACCTCTCCATCCCGGTTGGCATGGAAGACAGCCAAGGATGAGGGGGGTGTTGGTGCATTTATTTGCATTTGCCATTTTTATTTGCCTCAGGGACATTAGGCTGCAGGCCTCCTTAAGCATGAACTGTTTGTTAAAGTCTGGTGTTGGCTTTTGTGGACTGGTCTAGCCAAGAGTTGTTTTATCCCAAATGGGGAGAAGGGGTGGGGCTGGGGTGGGGTAAGACATCTGCAGAACCCAACAACCGTTACCAAGGTTCTGCCTCTACCTGCCAAACGGTAAACAAAGCCCCTAGGAGAACCCAGAGCGCGCTGAACACCTTGGTCAAACACTAAGCAAACCTTCTACCAGGTGTGCTTACAGAGCAGACTCTCCATCAGCGTCCTGTCAGGCAGAAAATGTTTATCCAATTTGTCAAGATAATCTTTGCTCAAATAAGCCTTGGGCCTGCTCCTTGGAACAGCCTGAATTCAGTCCGTATAATGTAACTCTATTTTTCCCCCCATTTTCCTTTAATCGCTGTGTCAACTTTTCCCCGGCTTTAAGCAAACTGAAAGTAATTATATCATTCTTAAGTGAGTAATCTTTTGACTGGGTTAGCTGATTCGTGAGTTACACTAAAATTCTTCTGAACTATGCAGTCCTTTTCCAAACACATTTTCATAGATATTTCACAAAGTTCGGCTCACGATGACCCGCGGATGTGTTTATTCTGTCACATTTCGCCGCTGCAACATGGCTATAGTAGGGCATTTGAAAAGAAGTTGAGGGTAGAAATTGGAGAGGGAGAAAAAAACGTAAATTCACCTACTATTTTAGGTATTTCTTGGAAATGTTACAGCCACTGTAAATAACTCACTGCTTTGAGCATGAAGAACGTTCGATTAGTGCTGTGAATCATGGTGTAATATTAAAGGCTGGGCTTGGCAGACTTAAAAGCATTCACTTCTTTCATTTCATTATATAGTTTGCTTGTTATTTGACACTCTGTGTGATATTATTTTGTTTTGTTTAGAAAACAGAAACACTCAAGGTTATGACGTTTTTCTGAGTTCTTCTCATTGACATAGTTAGCTCCACAGAGCTCATGATACAGTTAAAAATAGAAAGCCCAGCCATCTGGCTATTTGATGGTTTCTATTTTTGTTTTTCTTTGCATTCACAAACTCTGTTGAGTCTGAAACTCTCTATGTTCTGCCGTATATGTAATTGTGTATACGTACACACATACTTTCTCATTTAAATTTAGCCATTATCCATCTGGTTTGTTTTATCCCCTGTAGTGGCACTTTGGTGGGAATGCTAACCTCAGATTAACCATAAAACAAAACAAAACAAAAAAACTCACTACTGTCAAGTCAATCCTGACTCACAGCGATCCTATAGGACAGAGTAGAACTGCCCACAGGCTTTCCAAGGCTGTAATCTTTATGGAAACAGACTGCCACATCTTTCTCCTGCGGTGCGGCAGGTGGGTTCCAACTGCTCACCTTTCACTTAGAAGCTGAGCACTTTAACCACTGCATCACCCGGGTTCCACAGTTAATGTTTCATCTATGCATTAACCAAGTCTGCATTAAATCCTGGTTCTGAAAGATTTGTTACCCAAAGTCTAAGAGATGCCCAATCACAGGCATTTCTTATTAATAGGTGCCCACCTATGTTTACTCAAGAGTTTCATTGATTGACATGTGCTCCTTGCCTTGGCTTTGATGACAAAGACAGAAGCACAAGACCAGAAGGAACATTAAACGTCGCTAACCATCCTCATCATTTTGCATGTGAGGAAACTGGGGTCCACAGATGGCGGAATGACGTGTCCAAGGTCATACAGCTAATTAGGAGCAGAGTTCCGTTAGAACCCAGGTCTCTTGACTATTAATATCTAATGTGTTCTCCATTTTCATAAAATTATATAAGAGCCCTATTTAAGATTTTTTTTGTGTGCGAAGCTCACAAATGAACATTTAAATTACATTAATTATACATTATTGTAACTATTGTTATTTATAGGGTAGTGTTAATGAGCAAAAGTGAAGTGTGCTGTTATGCCTTGATGACTGAAGAACAGATTTTTCCACCCCTCATGGGCCAGTGTCCCCCCAACATAACTGCACAGATGAGTGAGCATATGCTAAAAAGGCAGATTTCTGCTTCACTCCACCCCCTTTCCCCACCATGCTGGTTTAGCAGGTCTGCAGTGAGGCCCTGGAATCTGCGTTTTCAACGAATAATCTAGCAATTCTAATGAAGGGTGGAAAACTGCATTTTCAGAAACCCTGATTCCCACCCTCCAGCCTGCTGAGATTATAGCTCATATATGAAGGAGAGAAGGAGACGTACGGTGTATTCAGTCTACACACAATGCTGGCTCTGAATTTGCGAACCCACAACCTCCTGAAGCAACCCACTGCTTGGGAACCCCTACTTTGTCATTGCTATTGTTGTTAGGTGCCATTGAGTCAGTTCCAACTCATAGCGACCCTATGTACAACAGAACAAAACACTGCATGGTCCTGTGCCATCCTCACAATCCTTGCTATGTTTGAGCCCATTGTTGCAGTCCATCTCATTGAGGGTCTTCCTCTTTTTCGATGACCCTCTGCCTTATCAAGTATGATGTCTTTCTCGTTAAAATAGTTGAACCCAGAGGCCAAACAGTTCTGGAAAGAGGTGGCATGCTAGGCGGGGCTACAGCATGGTTCTCTCTCTTTCTGCTGGAGGTGAGGGCTAGGGGTGCTTTCCGCTAACCAGGCTGTTAAGCCTGCGCCAGTTGGCTGCACCTGCTTCTGGCCTTTGCATCCCTGTCCTGTGATAAGAGAACAAAGCCTCAAACTCAGGAACTGGATATTAGAGCCAGCAGGAGCGAAGTATTTCTCAAAGCGCTTGTCCTGATCAGGGGCTGAGGAATTCTCTCAGCTAGCTGCAGGCAATATCAGCTTGAGAATTTGAGGTCCTTCCTGAGTTCTTAGCATTTCTGAGTTGTTTCTCAGGGTATCGTGCTTACTATGTGCAAGGCATTCTTATAGGCGGTTGGGATGTATCAGGAAGCCAAATCCTTGCCCGCATGGAGCTTATAGTCTATTGACAACAGCTAACATTTATGTAGTGCCACCATCCGTCAGTGTGTCACACTGTGGGGGCTTGCATGTTGCTATGATGCTGGAAGCTATGCACCGACATTTCAAACACCAGCAGGGTCACTGATGGTGGTGGACAGATTTCAGCAGAGCGTCCAGACTAAGACAAACTAGGAAGGAATACCTGGTGGTCTACTTTCAAAAATTAGCTCATGAAACCCCTAGGGTGGAAGGCACTGCATAACAGCTGCAACCCTAGACTCAAACATACCAGCTACCTTGAAGATGCTGCAGGACTGGGCAGCGTTTCCTTCTGTTGTACATAAGGCTGCCATGAGTCAGAGCCGACTCGAGGGCACCTAACCACAGTCTGCCTCACACTTTTCTAAGCACTTTATCTGTATTGATTTATTTCACCCTTACAACACCATGAGGTAGGTGGTATTGTTATCCCTGTTTTACAGATGTAGAAACTAATGCACGGAGAGGGTACCTAGTCTGCCCAAGATCACACACATCTCTGCCTAAGCCCAAGGGTGAGGGCCCCCGCAGAGCATTACTTAGCAGATAGCTCTGCTTCAGGGCCCTGGTGGCGTAGTGTTTAAGAGCTCGGTTGCTAACCGAATGGTTGGCAGTTTGAATCCACCAGCCGCTCCTTGGAAACCCTATGGGGCAATTCTACTCCTTCCTTTAGGGTCCTTACGAGTCGGAATTGACTCGATGGCAACGGGCTTGGTTTTTGGTTTTTTTTAGCCCTGCCTCGGCTGTGTAGAATTATTCGCAAGGAGGGGAAGGGCCCTAACATTGACTGAGTACCAACTATCCCCCAGGAAGGTGGTTAAGTACTTTCTATTTGGGATCTTATGTAATCCTCCCTCAACCTAGGTGAGAAGTCTCAGAGCTGCAGTAGGTGGAGGCTCCCTGGTTCCCATGTCCACATCGCGCTGGGAAGATGTGTGTGACTGATCTAGTACAAACTCACCGCGGCTACTATAGAAAACCAGCAAACACACGGAAGTGTTCTCAACTCAGAATGCCCGTGTGGGCTGCAGAGTTCTGTGAAGAACTTACAGTTGTAGCTAAGCTAACCTGGATGAGGAGCAGGATATTGCATGGGTTTACAGTCCTCACAGGCTGCTTGTTAGCTGTAAGGAAGAACAAAACAAAAAACACAGCAATTACACAGGGGTGAGGTTAGGTGACCCCTTGATTGGGTGATCTGAATCGACACCAACAATGGGAAGTCCATAAGGTCTCCTAACTGCCCAGAATGCAAAGCCTCAATCTAAACCCACTGCCATCAAGTTGATTCCAACTCAGCCACCCTATAGGACAGGGCAGAACTGCCCCATAGGGTTTCCAAGGCTGGAGGAAACCTCAACAAACACAAAACGAAAACCGTTCTATTGAAAAAAAATGGTGAAAGGAACTATATTCTTGAAAAAAAGTCAATATCTCATAAAATGATACTCTTGAGGAGTGTGCGTCTTAGCTCAAGTAGATACATGAGACTAAATGGGCAGCTTCTATCCAGAGGTGAGATGAGAAGGTAGAGAGGGTCAGGAGCTGGTTGAATGGACATGGGGAATCAGTGGTGGAAAGGAAGAGTGTGCTGTCACAGTATAGGGAGAGAAATTAGGGTTCCATAAAAAGTGTATGTATAAATTTTTGTATAAGAGACTAACTGGAAAAGTAAACTTTCACTTAAACTACAACAATAAACAAATAAAGAAAATCTCAATATCAAAAATGACAAAGAAAGGCTGCGGAAATGTTCCAGATTAAAGGAGACTAAATAGACATGACAATTAAATGAATGCCTGACCCTAGACTGGATCCTGTACTGGAGAAAAATAATGGCTATAAAGGACATTAATAGCTCAACTGACAAAACTGGAATGTGGACAGTGAATTAGATAAAAATGTATAAACTTATGTAGTTCATAATTGCACTCTGATTAAAGAAGAGAATATTCCCATCCTTAGAAAATATACACCTAAGTATTCAGGCATAAAGAACCATGATGTATGCAACTAATTCTCAAGATGTTCAGGAAAAAAATTATATGTATGTGTGTATATATATATACGTATTATTATGTATGTATGTTTACATATCCACACCAGTTGCCGTGGGGTTGATTCTGACTCATGACAATCCCAGTATTTCAGAGTAGAATTGTGCTCCACAGAGTTTTCAAGGCTGTAACATTTAGAAGTAGATCACCAGGCCTTCCTTCTGAGGCACCTCTAAGTGGATTTGAACTACCAATCTTTTGGTTAGTAACCAAGTGCTTAACCGTTTGCACCACCCAAGGACACTCACTTTCTCTCTCTCTGTACACACATACACACACACACACACACACACACACACACACACACATACACACACACATACATATAGATACACATACAGGTATAAATCCACGTACATATAGAGATACAGAACGGGAAAGAGGAAGAGACAGTGATTAAGTGATAAATGGTGTCGGTCAGGGAATTTGGGTAAAGGGTATATGGATATTTCTATTTTTATTTTTGCAACTTTTTGTAAGCTTGAGTTATTAACAAATAAAATGTTTTTGAATATTTGATAAACATTTGTCTGGATGTGTACGTATGCATTTTTGTGGTGAGAGGGTCCTTTGCTTTCCTTAGGTTCTCCTAGAAGTGGCTCAGAAGTAGCATCTTGACACGAGAGGAAGAGTTTATCCTTCATCAGAAAGAAGTTCACCCTTTTAAGACAGAGAAGCACCTTATTTCAGATTTGTGGTTCCAATTTCTGGTACTCAGATCTGCTTTTCACCTTAGCAACCCGGACATGTATAATGTTTATCTAACCATATCTGGTTTGACCTCCACTCTTCCTTCACTGAGCATTCATTGAGAACCTATTATGCAGCCTGTGTTGTGCTACAGTTACACAGAGACAAAAACCACACCATTTGCTGTGGACTTGATTCTGACTCTTTGCGGCCCCACCTGTGCTCTGTAGGGTTTTCAATAGCTGATTTTGCAAAAGCAGATCACTAGGCCTTCACTTCCAAGGTGCCTCTGGGTAGATTCGAACTGCCAACTTTTCAGTTAGTAGCCAGGCATTTAGCCATGTACACCACTCAAGGACACACAAACAGATGTAACTGTTATTCTTTGTCCGTTAAGAAGCATACAACCTAGTAAAGAAGAAACCTACAGAAAAATAACCTCGATTCTGGCTAGAAAGGCATGAACCAGGAGTTGACAGGAGATAAGAAGGTTTCAGGCTGAGTTAAGCTGGTAGACTTCTCCATGGAAGAATCACTGAAGCTGGACTTTGCATAGGTGGAGAGTGTAGGTCTGTGTGTGTATGTGTGTGTGTGTGTGGAGAATGGATTGATGGGTAAGTCTGGGCTGCTTTGGGAGGATTTTCCATTTGGGCTGGTGTGATTTGCATATGTAAGGAAGAATTTGGGGGTAATGGTTGGGCTAAGAAATTTGGATTTAATTTGTTAGTAAATAGGACGACTCTCAATTTTTTGAGCTGATAAGTGGCATAGAGCAATGCTTGCGGAAGATCCAGCCAGTGTTGATGTGGAGGTGGGAGCGGATGCAGGGAGGAGGCGGAGAGAGGACCCCGGGCGTGACTGGAGGGCTCCCTCAACGTTCTGAGTTATCTGAAGTGGTGAGTGGTAGTAGAGAGTAGATGGCAGTGAGCCAGGTTTCCCAACAAAGACTGAGGGAGGGAGGCAGGCTGCCACCAAAGGTAGAATGTATAGAGATGAGGGTGAAGCAGACATCAAACACCCGCTTCAGCCAGGAGATCAAAGAGCCCCAGGTGGCCACGTGGGTCCTGGGCAGGACAAGGGGGTGGGAAGTTACCCATGGAGGACCCTTCCCTCTCCACCACAGACCTGTGCCACCCCTGCGAGCACACCTGGCTGAGGATAGGGACATGTGGGTGGGGATAAATGAAGGCAGCGCTGGGGCTTGCAGCCTGCCCCAGGCACCGGGTGACATCACAGCAGCCCTGGACGAGGTCCCTGTTTGGAAGGTGCTTAAGGCTGCTAAAACCCAAGGGTTCATGAAGAGTCCTTTTGATGTTCAGCTGTCACTGCCCCCTAATTATTCATGAATGCTTCCTCATGGCACGGCTACCAGCTTGTTTCTTTACTGTGGAAATAAAAACACATCTCCAACCACCAAGAAGAAGAAAGACAAATGCCAACTCACCCAGTGCATCCAGGCCTTTTGTGTTGACCTGAGGCGTGTTGAATCTACACTCTCAGCTCTCAGTGTTGCCAGAGTGCAGCTGAGTGGGAATGCCTCACATTTCCCGAGACTTAGTTGTCGTTTTTGTTAGGTGCCGTTGAGTGGGTTCCGACTCATAGTGACCCTGTTCGCAACAAAACGAAACACTGCCTGGTCTTGTGCCATCCTCACAATCTTTGCTATGTTTGAGCCCATTGTTGCAGCCACTGTGTCAATCCATCTCGTCGAGGGTCTTCCTCTTTTTCGCTGACCCTCTACTTTACCAAGCGTGAGACTTAGACCGTACATAAATTCCCATTTCTCTTATTTTGAAGGAAGAGCCCATCAGCTCACCGTGGCTCTCCCTGCCACAGACCTTCAGAAGGGATACATTCTGAGTCAGAAAATTTTAGACTGAAACAGACTTTAAACCACTAGTTGCCGTTGAGTTGACTCCAGCTCAGGGCGACCCCAGGTGTGTCAGAGTAGAACTGTGTCCTGTAAGGTTTTCGATGTCTGATTTTTTGGAAGTAGATAGCTAGGCCTTTCTTCCGAGGTGCCTCTGAGTGGACTCAAGCCTCCAACCTTTCAATTCGCAGCTGAGTATGTTAACACTTCCCAGGGACTCCTGAAACAGACTTCAGAGGTCATCTGCTCCAATTTTGTCTTTGTACAAATGAGGACGTGGAGGTCCCTAAACGTTGGGTGGCTGGTCCAAGGTTACATGAGGAGGGCAGCATACAGCTGGAACCCAGGTCTCCTGGCCTCCTGTCAAGTCTTAACAAGCTGTGGGCCCCCCAGAAGCTCCTTCTGAACAGTTAAAGCTCATCTCATTCTCTGGAACTTTCTGTAGAAGAGGCCTCACAGGCAGCCGACCCCAGAGAGTGTTTCTCCAAGGTGCTGTCCCCATGAGGGTGGGGAAGGGTCAGGGTGGGATGTGTAAGCTTGATGGCATGACCCAAATCTCTGAGAGCCTTGAAGGAAATGGAAGGAGCTGGTGTTTTATGAGATTTGAAGCAGGTGTCTGGTTTGTTCACAGGCTCTTTCCAGAGAAAGCCATAATGCATCCTGAAAGAGAAGAGAAAATTATAAAGTTTTAAACAGATTAGATAGTTAAGATTAGTTTTTTGTGACTGAGCAATGTTTTCATTTATTCAAAATCATAGAAGGCTGAGCATGTTGAGCAATCAGCTGAAAATCACATGCAAACAGAGTCTAAGTACCGATAAGAACCCTAAAGGTAAACAATGAATTCCTACTAATGGCTAAGTCGCTAAGGTAAGATCCAGTCTAAACACACACCCTTGGGTAAATAGGGTTTCATTAGCTCCGGTTACAGTGGCTCAGGGAAATTTTTCCTTTATGCTTGTCAAGTGAAATTAATTATATATCATCCATCAATCATTCCTGCCACAGAAGTTCTATGTGGATATTAAGAATTCCACAGCGGCTCTCCCCTTGTCCCCTGCCCCCTCCCCCACCCCACCAGAGGCACTCCGGGGCATATTTTGATGCCCATAGCTAAAAGTTTCCTGGATTTTCTGGGAAGTCACACTATGGGTTTTTTTTTTTTTTTTTTTTTAACTGATAACCTGTAAAAGTTTCTTTTTCCAAAATTTGACACTTGGTGTGTGCTTCAAGTTACAAACAAATATTGGACTTTGCAGGGTGTATTTCAGACTGCACAGCATATTAGGTCCTTGTGACTTTCTGATATTCATTGTGTTTTCACTGAAAAAGTAATGCAAATAATTAAAGAATTTTTAAAATTAGAGAAAATCATTTAAAAAAAAATCATCTGTAGCCTCATCACTCCATTAAACCATTTTTAGAATTTCAATGTATTTTCTTCTTTTTTCATTTTGTTTTTTAATTTTCTCCTTATGACAAAAGCAATCCATGTGTACTATAGAAAATTCAGAAAATACAGATAAGAAAAGAAGAATGTAAATATTGGCCATCAGCTCATTTATCCAGAGATAATCAACCTTTCCAGTCTTTTTGACTTGCGTTTATTTTACCTATCTATCATATTGCAAAGATGCTTTTACAAAATTTATTTTTTTATCAAAGAAATATGTACCTCCACGCTTCAAAAAATCAAATAGAACATAGTCATTTTATTGATGGTTTAGTAGTCTCTCTCTAGTGAATATTTATTTAATAATTCATGTATTATAGATCAGATAATTTGATTTTATTGGCTTTGATATTTAAGATTTTTTTCCTATTTTTTTTTTCCTCTTATTACCCACATAGTAAGCATATTTCTGGGATAGGTGCTAGGTTAGGCATTAAGGACAAAGATGTATTTGTTTATTTAAAAATTTCTTTTGAGTGTTAACAAAATGCCAGACAGTGTTCAAGGTATTTGGGACGCAGCAGTGAAGAAACAAAACAACAGTCTTTGCCTTCTTGGAGCTTACATTCTGGTGGGATAAGCAACAGGTAGTCATTGGTGAGTTCAAAATACAGCACCTTTAGGAAATCAAACAGAGGTCACGACTGATATCTGTATTTAATCATCACGACTATTTACTCTGGGTTGTGCTACACCAGAGGATGCGGGCGCAACAGTGAACGAGGCATCATGTCTGTTCCCAAGGGGCATATGGTCAGGGCCTGGTGCCCCTACAAGGGCATCTAAGAACTCTGGGAAATTATTGTCCCCAAATGGACATAGTAATCTTGTCCCACTCACCCCATTGGAAGAGTGTGAAATAAACGGTCTGCAAGGGCTTCGAAAGCTTTTCAGTGAGGTACCGGATGGAAGACTTGGTAGCAGTGGGCTCAGCAGAGGAGGAACACCCAGCACACCCGAAACTATGAGATGTGGGCACCTACGAGTGATTGACAAAGGCCAGGTGGTCAGGCAACGACCAGGGTGGGCTTTGCCAACATAGGACACATTTTTTACAGGTATGCAAAGACATGACTATGATCAATTAAGAATTTGTACTTTTCAGAAGTATAAAATGTTCATGGAGCCTTGGGGTGCAGTGGTTAAGAGCTCATCGGCTAACCAAAAGGTCGGCAGTTCCAATCCACCAGCCGCTCCTTGGAAGCCCTATGAGGCAGTTCTACTCTCTCCTGTACGGTTGGTATGAGTCGGAATGGACTCTAGGGTAATGGGTTTGTTTTATTTTTTTGGTTTATGGTGTCAATAATAATGATGTTAATAGCCCTTAACACGTCACTGAATCACCCAACTTCATTCTCACAACAGTGCGTGTTTTCAAAAAAACTGAGCTCTGACTCTCATCCTTGCCCTAACTCAGTGGTTCTCAAACTTTGATCAGTCTCTGAATCACCTGTGGCGCTTAATATACACAGGAGGGCCCAGGACCTAGCTTCTGGATGCTTCATTAGCTCTCCAGCCAAATCTGTTACACACCAAGGCCTGAGAATCCCCCACTTGTAGCTTATTTGCAAACATACAGTTTTCAGACCTGAAAAATGCCTTGGAAATCCTCCTGTTGATGTCTTCACTGTACAAGAGAGAAGATGGGAGTCCGAAGATGTTGAGTGGCTTGTTCAGAGTTTCAGAGCCAGCCAATGGCCAAGGCGTGAGCCATCACAGCTCTTTTGACTGGACTGATCTGTGTGCGTCCTACCTTCCCTTCTGCTCCCGGCCCTTTAGTGAAGATGGAGCTGGGCCTCAGCATCCTCCTCATCCTCGTGGGTGTGCCCATGGCGCTGTCGAGGGTTGGTGGCGCATAGCCACCAGCTCTTATGTTAGAAGTGAATGTGATTTCCCAAGAAAGGCTACTCTTCAGAGTTTCTAGCACTGCCTTACCTAACCACAAAGTACTTATTTTGTCTGAGAACAATGTATTCTATGTAGTGGCCCCCAAGATAAGTTTTTAAAGCATTGTAAATTCTCCAGCTGAACATTGCAGGAATTTCCAGATTAATCCTGCCGAACCAAGATATTACGATCACTTCCCATGGGAAACCATTTCTCCATCTAGGTCATTCTGAGTCTGATGCCTGGATTCTGACTAATGCCCCCACAGCGCAAATCTACACCCTGTAAATGTGATAGCTGACACTTAGTAATATGCCATTTCTGGTTTTGTTTTTATTTGGGGTGAGGGGCTAGGGGCAGACTGGGTAGGCAATGATGTTCTTTTCTTGTCCTATGAAAATACCTGGTTGCTTTTATTAAAATTTTGGTCTCCTGGGGCAGCGGCAACCTGAATATTTCTGAAATGTGCACTATGTGCCCTTTCTCCTTTAGGCTGAGTTGACTGATCTCAGTTAAAAGTGATTCCTTATTAAACAAGTTGATAATACCCGGTGTGGTGAAGTGGTGGAGAAGTTGGTGTTCTCATTCACCCAGAGTAGAGTAAAATTAGTACATACAGCTTTTTAGAAGGAAATATTACAGTACTGATTTAAATAAAAAATGTGGACGTTCTTTGAGCAAGATTTTTAGAGAATTATTCTATAGTATTTTTAGTACAAGTGTGCAAATACATGTGTGTGTCTATACAAACACATATAGATGCAGTATTTTTGTAATAGCAACAAATAATGAGGAAAACAATTACCTATCTATGTGGGATTGAATGAGAAAAATAAGATCTGTATACACTAGAATGAGGAGCCCTGGTGGCGCAAAGTGCTTGGCTGCTAACCAAACGGTTGGCAATTCGAACCCACTCAGTGGCTCCCCAGGAGAAAGACCTGTAGATCTGTTCCCATAAAGATTACAGCCTAGAAAATCCAATGGAGCAGGTCTACTCTGCCACATGGGATCTCTCTGAGTTGAAAATCCACTCGAAGTCATGTAACAACAAAAATATACACTAGAATGCTGTGTCAAAAACAAAAATCCCACTGCTATCAAGTCGATTCCAACTCGTAGTGACCCCATAGGGTTTCCAAGGCTGCAAATCTCTACAGAAGCAGACTGCCACATCCTCCTCCCATAGAGCCACTGGTGGTTTAGAACCACCAACAATACTCTACAGCCACGAAAAATGTGGGAAAACTATACTGCTAGGTGATAAAAAGGTGCAAAACACAATTATTGTTTATTTGCTTATCTATGTGTGGATTAATGTTATCTACCTAAATATAATCCAGAAGATTTCAAAGGGCAGTTTAAGAAGACAAAGTAAAGTGTTACAATGAAATATGCAAAGACCTGGAGTTAGAAAACCAAAAGGGAAGAACACACTCAACATTTCTCAAGCTGAAAGAACTGAAGAAAAAAATTCAAGCCTTGAGTTGCAATATTGAAGGATTCTAGGAGCAAAATATTGAAAGATGCAAGAAGCAACAAAAGAAGATGGAAGGAATATACAGAGACTTTGTACCAAAAAAGAATTAGTCCACGTCCAATCATTTCAGGAGGTATCATATGATCAAGAATCGATGTACTGAAGGAAGAAGTTCAAGCTGCACTGAAGGCATTGGTGAAAAACAAAGGCTCTAGGAATTGACAGAATACCAATTGAGACGTTTCAACAAAGGTAAACAACCCTGGAAGCACTCATTCCTCTATGCCAAGAAGTTTGGAAGACTGCTACCTGGCCAACCAACTGGAAGATATCCATATTTGTACCCATTCCAGACAAAAGTGATCCAACAGAATGCGGGAATTATCAAACAATATCATTAATATCACACATGAGTAAAATTTTGCTGAAGATCATTCAAAAGCAACTGCAGCTCTACGTCAACAGGAAACTGCTGGAAATTCAAGCCGGATTCAGGAGAGGACATGGACTGAAGGATAGCATTGCTGACATCAGAAAGATCTTGGCCGAAAGCAGAGAATACCAGCAAGATATCTACCTGTGTTTTATTGACTATGCAAAGACATTCAACTGTGTGGGTCATAACAAATTATGGATAACATAGTGAAGAATGGAATTCCAGAACACTTCATTGTCCTCATGAAGAACCTGTAGATAGTCCAAGAGGCAGTCATTTGGACAGAACAAGGGGATACTGCATGGTTTATAGTCAAGAAAGGCGTGTAAGGGTTGTACCCTTTCACCATACTTATTCAGTCTGTATGCTGAGCAAATAATCCAAGAAGCTGGACTACCTGAAGAAGAACAAGGCATCAGGATTGAAGGAAGGCACGTTAACAGTCTGTGATATGCAGATGACATAACCTTGCTTGTTGAAAGTGAAGAGAACTTGAAGCGCTTATTGATGAAGATCAAAGACTACAACCTCAGTATGGTTTATATCTCAACATAAAGAAAACAAAAATCCTCACAAATGGACTTATAAGAGACATCATGATAAATGGAGAAAAGATTGAAGTTGTCAAGGATTTCATTTTACTTGGAGCCACAACCAATGCCCATGGAAGTAGCAGTCAAGAAATCATATGATGCATTGCCTCGGGCAGATTTGCCACAAAAGACGTCTTTAAAGTGTTAAAAAGCAAAGATGTCACTTTGAGGACTAAAGCGTGCCTGGCCCAAGCCATGATATTTTTAATCACCTCATAAGCCTACGAAAGCTGGACAATGATTAAGGAAGACCCAAGAAAAATTGATGTCTTTGAATTGTGGTGTTGGCAAAGAATATTGAATATACCATGGACCTCCAGGAAAAAAACCAACAAAATAGAAAACCAAACTCATTGCTGTCAAGTTGATTCCAACTCATAGTGACCCTGTAGGACCGAGTAGAACTGCCCCCTGGAGTTTCCAAGGAGCACCTGGTGGATTCAAACTGCTGACCTTTTGGTTAGCAGCCATAACACTTAACCACTACACCACCACGGTTGCCAGGATTGCCAGAAGAATGAACAAATACATTTTCGAAGAAGTGCAACCAGAATGCTCCTTAGAAGCGAGGATGGCGAGACTCCATCGCACGTACTTTGGACATGATATCAGAAGGGACCAGTCCCTGGAGAAGGACATTATGCTTGGTAAAGCAGAGGATCAGTGAAAAAGAGGAAGACCCTCCATGAGATGGATTGACACAGTGGCTGCAGCAACGGGCTGAAGCATAGCAACAATTGTGAGGATGGCCAAGGACCCGGCAGTGTTTTGTTCTGTTGTACACAGGGTCACTATGAATCTGAACTGACAGGAAGGCACCTAACAACAACAACAACAACAATCTATCTGCCTCTTATCCAGCAGTCTAAATATCAGTCAGGAATCAGAGTGATACATACCAAACTGCTGAGATAGATTATCTTTGGAGGGTGGGGCCATGGGGGATTTATTTTCTCTACTGTGTACTGTTTGCATTTTTCTTTGCTTTACAACTTTTGTATTCAGGCAAGAAACAAACAACCTAACTAACTAAACAACTACAACAACAACCCAGAACAGTAAGTCTATGTTTTTGTCTTAAAAAGTCATTTCTTGTATTCTAAAACAAAACAAAACCATTCTGTTCTATCCAGGTTGTACAACCAGGCAATGACATGAGCTTTGATGTCTCTTCTTGCGAAGAAGACAATTATATTTGTGTCATTCGGTGTCCGAGAGCAGAGTGAGACCAACAGTGACCCTATAGGGTAGAGGAGAACTGCCCCATAGGCTTTCCTAGGCTGTAATCTTTCTGGAAGCAGATTGCCAGGTCTTTTCTCCCTTGGAGCTGGTGCGTTCAGACTGCTCACCTTTAGGTTGGCAGCTGAGCGCTTAATCATTGTGCTACCAGGGGCTCCTAATTATATCATAGCTGCCTGAATCCAGGGGAGGCCAACACCAGGTGAATCCTAGACCAGGTGAGGTAGCCTGCGGTGGTTGAGGTTAATTTAATGCAAAAGGTGGCTTGGTTTGAGGGAATTTGTCGAACTAGAGGTTTCTGGTTCCAGGGAGAAGTTAATATGAATGGGAATGTAGATTTTTGGTTGAGGAGGTGATAAAAATGCTCATTATCTTCAATTAGTACTTACTGACAGTCAAAACGAGCCCTTCCGGGCTGGGGCACAATTCCCTATCATTCTGCTCCTGGCCTCCAAGCTCTTCACCTCCTCCAAGCGCTTCACCTTCCTGGCACTGTGAACCAGGCACATTTGGGTTGGGCTGGTGTGGCTTTTGTCAGGTTCTGCCTTGCTTTGTTGTGGGAGAACGATATGGCAGTCTTTCCAAAGATTTACGGCTTTGGAAACCCTCTGGGGCAGTTCTACTGTGCCTTACAGGGTAGCTATGAGTTGGAATCCACTCGATGGCAGAGGGTTTGGTTTCTTATTTTGCCTTGCTTTGTGTTTAGAGAGGTGCCTTAGCTCCCTCACTGGATGGTAAACTCGCTGGGGGCAGGAGTGATCACATCTAGACTTGTACAACTATTATATTGCCTAGTACTTGGCCAGTGCTTTTCACAGAATGCAGTGTTGTTAGGTGTCTCCCAGTCAATTACAACTCATAGCGACCCCACGTGACAGAGTAGAACTGCCCCCATGCAGTTTTCTAGGCTGCCCTGGTGGTGCAGTGGTTCAGAAGCTTGGCTGCTAACCAAAAGGTTGGCAGTTTGAATCCACCAGACCCTCCTTGGAAACTCCATGGGGCAGTTCTACTCGGTCCTATAGGGTTGCTATGAGTTGTAATTGACTCGACGACAATGGTTTTTTTTTTTTGGTTTTTTAATCTTCACTGGGGCAGATGGAAGATGCCAAGTAAGTTCTTAGCTGGTTGTGTCACTTCCCGGCTCACATCTCCTTTGAAGCTCCATACCTTACCAATAAAGAACAACTTCCTGGAATCTGCTTCGGGTTCCAGTTAACCTCCCAGTTTTATCTTGCCTGTTCCCCTCAATGCACTCTGTGCTCCAGAGAAATGTGTCTGAACCAGTCCCCAAATATAGTCAGCCTCCTACCTCCTCCAAGATAGAGCCTGACTCATTGTCTTCTGGAAAATAAATCTAAATTTTGGAATGACATTGAAGCTCTGTCAGGAATGACAAGGGAGATGGTGGAGTGATTAAATGCATGTCCTCCACAGCAAGTCTAGTTCTCCTAGTAGGAGCCCTGACCTTGGGTAAATTACTCACCCTGGGAAATGGGAATAAGAATAGCACCTACCTCGCTTAAGTTGTTAATGAGTGATGGGGTTAGCATAGTTCTGGGGCATGGGCTAAGTGCTGCACATTGTCATTACTATTTATTTAACGCCTTTATGTTAATTACCTGCTTTCCCCCACTCCCAAGGCATTTGAATTTGCCACCTTTGAACGAGGAGGAATGAAACTTTTGGCTATATGGGGTGTGGAAAAGGGTAAGCGGTAAAGAACAACCTGAAGCAAATAAACCCTGAATTTCTTAAAAGATTAGCAGACTTTAAAGAACGAAGAACTTTAAATACCTTGCTAAAGATCTGAAGTGTTTGGCATAGTCAATGAACTATGAGAAATAAATATATATACATATATATTTTAAAGATAATTTAGGGACATAACTGGTAAATCTTCCCAACCTGTCAGGTATTTTTCTTCCAAGTCCCCTCAGTACATGAGGAAGATAAAGACCGTTATTATTAACAATGTTGTTATTAGTTAACATCTAGTCAATTTGGACTCATGGCGACCTTAGGTACAATAGAAGGAAATGTTGCCTGGTCCTGCGCCGTCTTCATGACTGTTGGCATGTTTGACTTCAGTCAGACAATATTCTGTTGTGATTCGTAAGGTTTTCATTGGCTAATTTTCAGAAGTAGATCACCAGGCCTTTTTCCTACTCTGTCTTAACCTGGAAGCTCCACTGAAACCTGTCCACCATGGGTCACCCTGCTGGTATTTGAAATCTCAGTTGCAGAGTTTCCAACATCATACCAACATGCAAGCCACCACAGTTCCACAAACTGACTGATGGGTGGTGGTAACAGTTAAAAAAAAAAAAAAAACCCACTGCTGTCCTGTCGATTCCATTTATTAAATACCTATTTTGTACCACCTGTGGTACAGCGGTTAAGAGCTATGGCCACTAACTAAAAGGTCGGCAGTTCGAATCCACCAGCTGCTCCTTGGAAACCCTATGGGGGCAGTTCTACCCTGTTCTATAGGGTAGCTGTGAGTCAGAATCAACTCGATGGCAACGGGATTTGTTTTGTTTTTTTTGTACCAAATATTAAATACTTTAAATTTTTCATTTACTAATACACTGAATCATTCATTTATTCATCAAATGTTTGCTGAGCACTTCTTAGATGCCAGGCATTGGAGTAGGTTTTGGGGAATCGTCGAAATGAGACTGACAAGGCCCTGCCTCATGCAACTTTCACCCTCGTGGGGATCAGATGCTAGACAAGGAAGCTCTTACAAACTGTGCCAGGTGTTACAAAAGACGTAGCCTGGCACACACGTTCTTCCTGTTAGTTACCCTTATAATCAATACCTGGCCCCAAATCACGCTTCCATCTTTCCAGTGACACGCTCACTAAAACTATGTCCTCCAGCACCACTGAACTTCTTTCTGAAGTTTTCTGTCCTTATGCCCGTCCCACACCGTTCTAACAAAGTATGCTCCTGTGTACGTTTGCTTTTGAAGATTTGTACATCCTTTACCACCCATTTAAATACCACCGTCTGTGTTGTTGTGCGCAGTAGAGTTAACTCCGACTCATAGTGACCCTATAGGACAGAGTAGAACTGCTCCATAGGGTTTCCAAGGCTGTAATCTTTATGGAAGCAGATTACAGGTCTTTCTCCCATGGAGCTACCGGACAGGCTCGAACCGCCAGCCTTTAGTTTAGCAGCAGAGTGCTTAACCGTTGCGCCACCAGGGCTCCTCATCGATTGCCCCAGGAGCCTCCTTTGGTCTCCCCAGTTGGGATTACAGTAGCTACTCCTTCCTCCAGACTGCAGGGTCAGTCTGGACTTCCTGTGTGGCACTTACCTCACCCCTCCTGAATAGTCATTATTATTATCAGTACATGTTGGTTATCTGTTTTCTTTCTCACCAGAATGTTGAGTGCTTGTTTTTCACCTCTGCCATCTCTTGCCTGAATTAACACAACTGGTCTGGTAAAACCAGTTTCGCTCGTCAGCAATCTGTTCTCCAAACCTGGCATCCTCAGTCTTCTTTCTACCCCTTTGCTCTCCAGCTGATCCCACCCTCATGTCTAAGCACACGATTGAGAGTACCTGTCGACATAGTGATCTTTCTGAAAGGCAAATCTGAGGACTTTACTGCCTTACTTAAAACCTGTCAAGGGTTCCTTCAGGGGAGATAAAATCCAAACCCTGTAGCACATCACACATGCTCTTTCATCTTGTTGTTGCCTTGGAGTCAAGTCTGACTCATGGCGACCCCATATGTGTCCCTGCGCTCTATAGGGTTTTCAGTAGTTGATTTTCTGGAAGTAGATCACCAGGTCTTTCATCCAAAGCACCTCTGGGTGGACTCAAATCTCCGACCTTTCCGTCAGCTGCCAAGTGTGTTAACTGTTTGCAGCACCCAGGGACTCCCTCTTGTAACCCAGGTCTGCTTAGACTTCCAGTCTCACCTCTCACTCTATGCCCCTCTGACTAGGGCCTAAGTGTACCCAGCTGCTCACTGCCATGATCTATCCAGCCCCATCTGGCCTTTCTCCTGCAGTGTTCTCTGCTGGAAACCCTTTCTCCTGCAGTTCACCAGTTTTTCATGTCTCAGTTTAGATTGCACTCCATCCAGGAAGCTATCCTTGATCTCTCATGGACCTCTTATGTGTTCCTTTGGGACCTAATGCATTGCACTCCATCCAGGAAGCTATTCTTGATCTCTCATGGGCCTCTTATGTGTTCCTTTGGGACCTAATGCTTACTCCTGGCCAAGGTGGTGCCATTCCTTATTAGATTCACATCTATGCTATTCTATCCCTGTTGCTAGACTGCAAACTCTATAAGGGAAGCCCCTCGTCTGTTGCTGTTCAGGGCTGTAACCCCAGTGTCTACTTTGTGCGTGACGGTCCTCCATGAATATTTGTTGAATTCTTTGCATCTCACACAGCATCTCCAAATTTAGGTATTTTAAAAAATATATGCATATAACATGAATACATGCTTATGGTAAAAGAAATTCAAATAAAACAGAATATGTGACTACAAATGTAAGTTCCCTTTTACCCCACCCCTACCTATCCTTCCCTCATGGAGCCCCTGGTGGTGGCTCAGTGGTTAAGCAAGTTCAGCTGCTAACCAGAAGGTCAGCAGTTCGAACCCACCAGCTGTTCTGAGGGAGAAAGATGTGGCAGTCAGCTTCCACAAAGATTGCAGCCTGGGAAACCTTATGGCGTAGGCCTACTCTGCCCTGTAGGGTTGCTTTGAGTTGGAATCAACTCGACGGCAGTGAGTTTGGGTTTTTTGGTTTATTCTTCCTCTCCAGTTCTACTCACATCCCAGAGATGTTAACAGTTTAATATGTATCTCTCCATTCCTGTACACTGATCACACAAATGCACACATGTATACTGCTACCCTGACTACACTAGATCCAAGATGGAGTCACTTATGCTAAGCCCCAAGTCAGCAAACCCAAATCTAGCTAGTGTCCACTTCCTATAAATGTCTGACCTTCCCAGGAAGCTAAGTCAATCAATCCACACTTAATTTGGAACTAACCAATCACTTTTTTGCCCAGCATTACTTCCTTATTCTTACACTGCTTTGCCCACATAACTTTGATCTCTTCTGTTTGCCCTTCACAGCTCTTGTCTGACTTCCAGGCCAGAGGCTCCCCAATTTATGAGCTGCAAATAAGGCTTAGGAGTTCATACGCAAATTTAGTCATGTGGAAATTTTATTGCTTTTTTGTTCAATGGATTTCAGAAATCTTCCCATGTCCCCAGGTAGATTTACACCTTCTTACCTCTTTCTTTTAAGAGCTTTGTAGCATTTCATAGCACGGATGTGTCATAGTTGATTTATTAATTCCCTGTTAATAGACTTTGTATGTTCACGTTGTGTTCACAAACGCCAGGATAGTTGTCGGACAGGTTCCTAGAAGTAGAATTGCTGGATCGTATAATGTATGCATCATAAAATTAGTAGGTACTGTCAGATAGTTTACACTACTATCAGCAATTCCTTTTCATATGTGATTCCCTAGTGGGAATTATCAAACCTTTTCATCTTTATCAGTTTGGTAGGCTAAAAGTGGATATTATTGGTCAATTTTATTTCTTTAATTATGGATGAGGCAGAACTTTTTTTTATTTTTTTCATTTTCATTGACCATTTGTTGATATCCTTAGCTTATTTTTCAGTTGGGTTGTTCATCTCTTATTATAGATTTTTAAGAATTCTTTGTTAAAATGACTGTTAAAAATATTTCCCTTCAGTTTGTTTGTGGTATTTTTGCTCTGTAGAAGTTTAAAATTTTAAAGTAGCAAATTAACCAATGTTTTCTTTTATGGTTTTTGGTCATGCTTAGAAAGATTTCTACAACTCCAGAAAAATAATTTCAAAATTTTCCAAAATACATTTGGAGTTTTAAAGAAATTTATGTTTAGACTCTATCTCAACGTGAGAAGCTGGCATAAAAAACGGTTAATAAATTGAATTTATTTAGTGACTGGATACATTCTGTTTATCCTGATCCCATGCCAATTGTAGAAACTGTCTTTTGCAAGGGTATGGATGGAGGTTTTACTCATTCAGTGAACCCCTCAGACTCCACATTTATGGAGCACTTACTATGTCACAGGCCTTGTGCTGGACACCAGGGGAAGCAGAGGTAATAGTAGCTAATACCTACATAGCATTACTACTACGTTCCAAGTGCTTTATATATGCTGTTGTTGTTGGGTGCCATCAAGTCGATTCTGATTCATAGCGACCCCATGTGACAAAGTAGAACTGCCCCAAAGGGTTTTCTAGGCTGTAATCTTTACTGGAGCAGATTGCCAGGTCTTTCTCCTATGAAGTTGCTGGGTGGGTTCAAACCATCAACCTTTCGGTTAGCAGCGGAGCACTTAACTGTTGCGCACCAGGGCTCCTTGCTTTTCATATAGTTAACTCATTTAATTCTCCCAAGAATCCTAACACAGGTGCTAAAATTATCCCCATTTTACAGATGAGAAAACTGAATCAAGGAGCTGTCAGCTGACTCGCCCAAGGTCACCTACCAGTAAATGGCAGAGCTAAATAAGATGCAGAAACCCTAGTGGCCCAGTGATTACGAGCTATGACTGCTACCCGTAAAGGTCGGCTGTTTGGATCCACCAGCTGTTCCTTGGAAACCCTATGGGGCAGTTCTACTCTGTCCTATAGGGTTGCTATGAGTCGGAATTGACTCGAAGGCAACGGGTTTTTTTTTTTTTTTTTTAAGTAAGATGCCAACCCAGACAGGCAGGCACCAGAGGTCTCCCTTCTAAGGCCTTACACTACTGCTTCCCCAAACCCTGTCCTTGGGATTTCCTAGCATCGTGGGAGAGACCAGCTCATCCACATGGAGTGTAATCCTGGGCAGGCAGTGGCAGGGGCTAGACTACAGGTCAACCAAAGGCTGTAGAGCTCTGCAGACCGAGGAATTAGTCCTGACTGGGGAGACCTGTGAAGGAGGCCCCCAAAAAGATGTGTGAATGTGTGAGTGGGATCTTGGAGGATTTCTACAAGAGGAAGGCGTAGAGAGGGTCGAGAACTCCTGATCTTTATCTGTTTCTGAGGTTGAACATTTTTGATTTATGTCCTGTGCTGTGCCTGCCTTGGGCTGCAAGTTCTGTGCAGGGGCAGGAACTCTGATACGTTGCTGGACGTCCAGTTTTGGTGAAGTGTGTGGATGAGAGTACTTGATCAGCTCATGTTTGTTGAATGAATGAGTGAATGCCTGAAGAGTTGATTCAGACTTCAAGCGGAAACTTCAGGAAGGTTAGGCTTGTGTTCATTTGGCCAGAGCATGGTATGCGGGACTGTTCATTTGAATATGAACACTGGATGATGTTGAGTTGGGAGCCGTATGTTTGAATTCATCTAGGTATTTATAAGGCCCACAGGGAAGTATTGGCTTTTCGTATGGAAACTGGGTTTATCTGCTTGGTCTTTTTCATTAAATGTCTATCACACACCTGCTGTGTTACAAAGGCTGGGATGTAAACCGATGTCTTTCTAGAGTCACTGCTATGTCCCCAGTATCTAGCACTATGCCTGCCCCAATACTTGTTGAATCAGACTAGTACTACCTGCCAGACTGAGAAGCATCAGGAAATGGTTGAGGCCGGGTTCTGGGTTCCTGCAGTTAGGGGATCACTGGTGGTGGGAGCTGCAAATGTGTACTCAGGTAGGGGGAGGAGGAGCGGTAAGGGAGGGGCTGAATATCTATGATGAACCTCTTCTCTGCAGAGCAGATGGTACAACTCACTTGACTTTGTTGTTATCTGTCTTGTTGTTACCTGTCACTTGTCCTTAGTTGCTGTCCATTAGATTCCAAACCATGGCCACCCCACGTGTGCAGAGTAGGACTGCCCCATAGGGTTTTCAAAGCTGTGACCTTTTGGAAGCAGATCACCAGGCCTGTCTCCCGAGGCGCCAGGTGGGTTCAATCCGCCCACCTTTTTCAGCTAGTAGTTGAGCCCTTAACAGCTGGCCTCGCCCGGGGCTCCCGGGGTCACTTAGCAGCTGTGAGGTCTTGGGTAGATAGCTTTTCCAAGCCTGAGGTTTCCAGCTGTAAAATGAGGGAAGTAGCTCCTCCCTGAGATGATGGCTGTGGATATTTACATGAAACACAGAAAGTGCTTAGTAATGGCACTTCTCTTCCCTCTGCTGACATCAAAGCCTAAGGGAGGAACAGAGACATCTGTGTGGTTCTCAGCTATTCCCTCACATAGTTCTTGGTGACGGCATCACACCATAAACCACCAGCTGATGTCAAGTCAACTCTGACTCATGGACACCCTGTCTGTCGACAGTAGAACTCTGCTCCATAGAGTTTTTTTTTTTTTTATTTTAAATGTCAGTATGTATAATTTTATTAATATTCTTAACAATGTTGGATTTTTGTCAAGAACAATTTTACTTTTAACTAGCAGAAAGCCCAGTTTGATTTCACACCACTGTGATGAAATTACATAAGCCTTACATATATATATATATATATATATATATTATATATCAGAACATTTCATGAAATTTTAAAACTTCAACAAATTACCAAACTGAAGACAAAGTGTTCAATATGGTTACCTTTTTTTTTATAAGGAGCCCTGGTGGGACAATTGTTTAGTGCTCAGCTGCTAACCGAAAAGTTGGTGGTTCGGACCCACCCAGAAACATCACCAGGATTTTCCTCCAAGACTTCTCTGGGTGGAGTTAAACCTCCAACCTGTGGTTAGCAGGTGAGAGCTGTTTGCACCACCCAGGGGTGGGGTGGGACCTAGGGAATTACAAGTTTTCTCAGATATTTGTCAACCTAGCCCTAGGCAAAACTGTGACAAGGGGGACGTTTGTCTTTACATCATTTTCTGCACCATCTAGAATCATACTTTTCTGCCTACTCCCTTCGGTATCCCTCCCGTCCCACCCAGACCCACCCTCCACCACCCCAGCAGTTCCTAGTAGCCCAAGAGCGCTCCTTCCCTGTGTGTTCACCACCCTCTCCAAGGTACTTTCTGTCCCAGTCAAAGTGGCCATCATCCAGCCAAAGAAATAACCTTCATGACATAGAAACCTGGAGGTTTTCCTAGACTCTGCCCTCTTCTAACCCACCCTCAGGTAATCACCAAATCGTTTTATGCCCCTCCTGAGGGTTCTTCTGGGATCTACATAGTACCTTTCACCGTTATCTCCCGCCAGGGTTCCACCCTCAGCCTTGGTCTTAGAGAGGTGGGGTGCCTTCTCCCTATCACAACCAGAACAATTTTTCTAAAATTCTCATCTGTTCTCACCTGCTTAAAACTTTTCAGGGGTTCCTTCAGGACAAATCCATGTTCCTTAACTCTTCAAGGACCTTCCCTCTGCCTCTAAAAAAAAGAAAGGCACTGTTTTAGCCTCATTCCCAGAAATGTTCCTTGCTTACACCCTATCTCCAGCACCCCTTCCTTCCCTCTCTGCTGTTGTTTCTTGGAAGACATCACAGTTTCTTTCATTTTTATACTTCGTACCCTCACTGAATGGAATTTCCTTCTCTCTGACCTACCTTTGACTTCCTAACTCCTAGCTGTCCTCAGGTCTCAGCTGACACAGCATCTCTTCCCTCACCTCCTTAGAATGGCTTCGCTGTCTGTCCTCTGTGCTCCCATCCCACGCGGAAAGCCCTCTCCTCTGGCCTTCCATATCCCCATCACACTGTTAGTGCAATTGCTTATTGTAGACTCTTCCCAGATTGTAAGCCCCCTGAGGGAGGGGATTGTGTCATGTCGTCCTATAAAAAACCAAACCCACTGCCATGGAGTCAATTCTGACTCACAGCGACCCTATAAGACAGTAGAACTGCCTCCATAGGGTTTCCAAGGAGCGGCTGGTGGATTTCAACTGCTGACCTTTTGTTAGCGGCCAAACTCTTAACCGCTGCGCCACCCATTGAATACACTGGGCCTGGCACACTTCTTGCAGCAATACAAATTTGTGGGCTTGAGTGTACAGACAAATGAGTGAGTGAATTAGATGTTTTCCGGCAGTTTGTACATTTTAACTCAGACACGCTAACATTAATAACAATTTCCATTTTAACAATTTATTTTGTGCCAGGCTTACTGGTTCATACGTACTGTGTAATTTAATCCTCACATCCACCCTGTGAAGTAGGTATTGTTAGCACCATTCAATGGGGATGCTGAGATGCAGAAAAGTTGAATCACTTGCCCTCAGCCACAAGAGCAGTGGGGGGCGAAGCTGGTGCTGCGAGAGCATCTAATCGCACAGTGCTTGTGTTCTTACACACACTGGACTCTGTCTTTGCTGTTTCCTGAGCCTTGGTGGCCCAGTGGTTAAGAACTCAGCTGCTCACCAAAAGGTCAGCAGTTCACATCCACCAGCCCCTCCTTGGAAACCCTATGGAGCAGTTCTACTCTGTCCTACAGGGTCACTGTGAGTTGGAATTGACTTGATGGTGACGGGTTTGTATTTTGGTTTTACTGTTCTTTGTTGATCCTGGCACTAACGGAGGGCTTGACCTGCTGCATTTGGATTGGTGGAGATTTCTGTGTCCTTTAAACCATGCTGAATAGGTGCTTGTCACCCTGTCCTTCCGTGTAGGTCCGGTCACGACAGGATCATGGAAGTACTTTTGCTTAGCAGGCCAGAATATATTTCCAGAATATCAATTTTAAAAAAATTTAATTTTTAGCTTTAAAATAATTTCAATATATAGAAGAGTCCCAAGAATCGTACAAAGAATTCCTGTATGCCCATCTCTCAGATTCACCAATTGTTAATGTTTCACCAAATTTATTTCTTTCTCTTAAAGGATAGTTTTTGGAATCACTTAATAATAAGTTCTAGCCATCATGCCCTTTTACCCCTAAATACTTCAGTGTGTATCTGAGACACGGGCATTCTCTTATATAACCATAGTACAGTCATCAGATTCAGGAAATTTAACACTGATTACGTACTATGATTTATATTCAAATTTCCCAAATTATCCCATCATCATTTAGAGAGTTTTCCCCCAACACAGGATCCAGTCCAGGATCACACAGTGTACTTAGTTGTCAAGTGTTTTAAAAGCCCCCTGAGTTTTCCATGGAAACCCTGATGGTGCAGTGGTTAAGAGCTATGGCTGCTAACCAAAAGGTCAGCAGTTTGAATTCACCAGGCGCTCCTTGGAAACCCTATGGGACAGTTCTACTCTGTCCTACAGGGTCCCTGCGAGTCAGAATCTGGATGGCAACGGTTTTGGTTTTGATTTGGAGTTTGCCATGAACCCGTTCAGCATGACCCCTTAAATCAAGTTCAGGGGAAGGCAGTGTGTTTGTTGTGCCCTGGGGCACTGGGCCGGGAGTTCTAGACCGGGACCTCAGGCCTTGCCCTGCTCTTGACCTTGGCAAGTCCCTAGGCCTCTGGGCCTCAGTTTCTTCACCTGTCAACGGGGAAATGAAACAGTTTGATTTAAACATCTCCAAAATCTTCTCCAACTCTTAAGGCACAAAAATAAATGAATAAATAAGATTTTTTTTTTTTTTTTAAATTTAGGTAGAAAGAAATCTGCCTCCTTCAGAACCTGTCAGTTCTAAAAACCTGTGAGTGATTTTATTTTCCGGATGTCTTACCTCTAAGATGTTGTCTTTTCTTCTGCCGTTACCTTCTGTAAATGCTTGCTTGACAGTCTTTTTCATCCTCGGAGTATTCTGAGCATAATATGACTGTTTATTTAATGTCTCATGCACTTCAGAAGATAACGACCAGAAGAAGGGACTATTTACCGATTTTTCTAGCACTATAGCACCCAGCTCCAGACTTCCGGGAGAGCCAATATTAATATGTCTTTGTTTTGCCAGCTTGAAGTTAGATTAGCACTTCTGAGCTTTTTTTCTTTCTCTTCTGAAATCTGATGTGAATTTGTCTCCCAGATTCCTTGGCATTTACGTTTTTCTTCTATGGGTTTGACTGACAAGATACAAATTCTTTGTGGGGAATTTCATGTGGGGATTGCAGAGCTGTAAAAATGGGAGAATGACATTGTAGCCTCGCCATTTTCAATATAATTTTCATTTTCTCTTCCCTGTTACCTTTAACTACTACTTTCTAAAGAGTTGGTGGCAGATTTTAAGGTGACATGTATTTGTGATTTCAAAGGTGGTTTTCCCTGTGGCATTTATGTACCGATCTAAAAACGTCTGCCCCTTCAGTGAGCATTTCTGAATGCCTGCCATGGTCAGGTGCCATGTTGTTGCTGGGATGCAGCGGGCAAATAAGGCACTGAGTGTAGGGGAGACATTGTTGATGGGTGCTGTTGAGTAGATTCCAACTCATAGTGAACCCATGTGACAGAGTAGAATAGTCCTATAGGGTTTTCTAGACTGTAATCTTTACAGGAGCAGATTGCTAGGTCTTTTCTCCTGCAGAGCAGCTGGTGGGTTTGAATTGCTGACCTTTTAGTTAGTGACCGAGTGCTTAGCCGTTGTGCCCACCAGGGCTCCAGGGGAGACATAATGTTCACAAATAATTCCAAAGGTGAGGTACAAGAGGTGTTGGGTACAAAAGCGGAACTGATCCACTCCACTAAGAGAGTGAAGAGAAGCTATATGTTCATTAGCTTTAAAACCTTACCAGCACTGTGCCTTATAGACAATTTGTGACTTGTTCCTTGAGTGCCATTTCTGCTCCATTTTTCCATTTGATACAGCCCCACTGAATCTGGGCTCCTTGAAGGAAGCAGCTTTCTTTCTTTCTTTTGTTTTTTGTTTTAATCTTCAGTTAACGAAGGTGTCTATGCTTAAAGCTGGGCACATAGTAGGTGTCTTGGTTATCTAGTGTTGCTAGAATAGAACCACCACAAGTAGATGGCTTTGATAAACAAAAATTTATTCTCTCACTGTTTAGGGTGCCAGCTCCAGGGGAAGTCTTTCTGTCGGCTCTGGAGGAAGGTTCTTGTCATCGATTTTCCACTGGTCTAGGAGCTTTTCAGTGTAGGAACCCCAGGTTGAAAGGATACGCTGTGCTCCTGGCTCTTCTTTCTTGGTGGTTTGAGTTCCCTCTTTCTCTTTCTGCTCGCTTCTGTCTTTTCTATCTCAAAAGAGAGTGACTCAAGATACAACCTAATCCTGTAGATTGTGTCCTGCCTTATTAACATTATTGGAAGTTAGGATTTACAACACACAGGATAATTATATCAGATCACAAAATGGAGGACAACCACACAATACTGGGAATCATAGCCTAGCCAGGTTGACACACATTTCGAGGGGACACAATTCAATCCGTAACAGTAGGCCCACAATAAATGTCTGCTGAAATAAAAAGTTGTGTCGATATTAATAGTTTCTAGTAGGGGCCACCTCATTTGGTATTGCCAGAGCTAGAGTTTCTGGATCCCACTTTAAGGAAACAGCTGGACGTGAACTACGGGCTGGGAATAGACCGAGGGAGAGGGCACTGAAGACATCCTGAACGGACCACTTGAATTGGCAGAAGGCCAAGAAGTCCTAGAGTTGGCAAGGTTGATCCCAACTCATACTTCTGGAGTCTTGGGCGGGGGGGTTCTTTCTTGTGAGGTAGGAGAGGACATGGGGGTCTGGGAGGGGCATGTCAGCACTGCATCCTAAAGAGGCTCCTTCTATAAGGGGTGGGTGGTTCAGATAAGTGTTAAAACAGTTCAGTTTCAATTCTGCAAAAAAAAAAAAGAAAGAAAGAAAAACAGTTTTTGGCTTGTGGGATAGCAAATGTTTTTTATTTTTGTCTGTGAGCTTCTCTGTATTTTTCCACATTTCCAACATTGAGCTTGTAGTGCTTTGGTCACTAACACATAAAGACTATTTTAAAAAATGACCTTGGAACGATAGTGTTAAAAACAGCAAGATGTTTTGGGCTCTGGATGGAGAACGTGTGGTTCAACAGCAACAAGAATGAAAAAGAGGATCTTTTGTTGACTGAAAGCTCAATATCAATAAGCAATGGGTTCAGGCTGGGGCCCAAAATGCTGGTGCTATTCTAGGTACTGACAACATGACATACAGACATTTGGCCTAGTCTCCTGAGGAAATAATCAGAAATGAATCCACAGATTTATGAACAAAGATACTCATTGCCATTTTCTTTGTAAGAGTGAAAAATGGAAGTAAACTAACTGTCTAGAAATATGGACTCGGAGGTAAACCATGATGCAATATAAAGCTATTAAAATTTATTAGAAGAACAATTAGCGATATGGTAAATATTTTTATATTAATACATTAAGTTAAAAAAAGTAAAAGCAGGAGACTTTTGCCTAGAAAAATCTCCTCAAGATGATGAAAACAAAGGAGGATTAATAGATACAAAGTGTCCTGAGCAAGAAAGAAGATAGTCAAACTGTTTGCACTTGTACAGTACCTGGAGTGTTGTGATGACATGTTGAAAACTCCGTTTTACAAGATAAGTTTATAAACTGAGGTGCATGCAGAAGGGAAGGACCAGTGTGGTATGAAAAAGAGTGATGGGGAGAAGCCACTCAGCTTGGAGAAGAGAAGACTCAAGTGGAACACGGTTGTTGTAGCTAGCCGCTGTCTAGTTGGCCCCTGACTCAGTGGAGACCCCACTCACAACAGAATGAACTGCTGCCCAGTCCTGCATAGCTATCTTCAAATATTAAGCAACTATTTTATGGAAATAAGGAGACCCGGTGGTGCAGTGGTTAAGTATTCAGCTGCTAACCTAAAGGTTAGCTACCTCCTGAAATGGTTGATTGTCGACCAGTTCTTTCTGGTACAGTGACTTTGTATTTTTTCCATCTTCTTTTGATGCTTCCTGCGTTGTTCAGTATTTTGCCCATAGAATTCTTCAATATTGCAACTCGAGGCTTGAATTTCTCCTTCAGTTCTTTCAGCTTGAGAAGTGCCGAGCAAGTCCTATAAATGTCAGTGAGGTTCAGCTGGTTGTTAGTGTTGTTCAAGTCTTCTATATCTTTTCTGATTTTCTGTCTACTTGTTCTATCAATTACTCAGAGAGGAGTGTTGAAATTACCAGCTGGAGTTATGGATTTGTTTATTTTTCCTTTTACTTCTGTCAGTTTTTGCCTCATGAATTTTGAAACCTTGTTATTGGGTGCATTATACATTCAAGATTGTTATGTCTTCCTGATGAACTGACCTCTTTACTATTATGAAATGTTCCTCTTTATCCCTGATAATGTTCCTTATTCTGAAAGCAACTTTATCTGATATTAACATAGACACCCCAGCTTCCTGATGCTTAGTATCTTTTTCCATCTTTTTAATTTTTATGTATCTATGTCTTTGTATTTTAAAGTGTTGTTTTTTTTTTTTGACAGCATATAACTGAGTCTTGCTTTTTAATCCAGTATGAAAATCTCTCTACTCTCTATTTTTATGGTAGTATTTCAAACATTTATATTTAATGTAATTATCTGTGTAGTTGGGTTTAAATCTACCAACTTGCTGTTTATTTTCAATTGGTCCAATTTGTTTTATTCTTTTAAAAAGCACATGGAACATTCACCGGGGTCGATCATATGGTAGGCCATAAAGCAAGTCTCGACAAATTTAAAATAATTGAAATAATACAGAGCATGTTCTCTGACCAAAACAGAATTAAATTAAATGTAAATAACTGAAAGATGTCTGGAAAATCCCCCCAATATATGGAAAGTAAACAGTTATTCCTAAATAACCCATGGGTCAAATACATTATAAAAATTTTTTGACTGCTACTGAAGCTCTGCTTAGAAGGAAATTTATACTTTTGAGTGCTTCCATTAGGAAAAAAATAAAGGCCTAAAATCAATCATTGAAGCTCCCATGTCAAGAAACTAGAAAAAGAAGGGGAAATTACATGCTATGTAAGTAAAAGAAACAAAATAAAAGAACAAAAATCAATAAAATGTGAAATGGAAAAACAATAGAGCTTCCTTTGTGAAACATAAAAGCTTTCTTTGAAAAACATCTCTGCAACTTACAAAACCTAGCTAGATTCATCAAGGTTAAAAAAAAAAGATAGAAATCATGAATATTAGGAATGAAAGAAGGGCTATAACTAAAAATTCTAAGTATAGAAGTTAAAAGGATAATAAAGAAACATTATGTACAACCGAATGTCAATAAATTTGACAACTTAGATGAAATGGACAAATTACTAGAAAGATACAACTTACCAAAACTAACACAAGAAGATATAGAAAATACCAATAGCCCTATATCTATTAAATTTAATTTGTAATTAAAAATCTTCCCCAGACTACAGTAACCCCCCCTCCCAAAAAAGGTGTTAAAACCATTCAAATAAATTTTATTTTTAATCCATTTCTTCTTCCATCCCCCCTAGACCTAGAAACTTGCTTTTTTAATATGAGATTTCCTCACTGTGTCTCTTTACTAAGTTGGTGACATCCTTTAGTTCTATTTCAAGATGGCTTATTTAATTTGTCGTTTTTTATTGCTTCTGCTCACATTTTGGCAAGTATTTTAACTCGGGCTCAGTTTTTTAAAATAAACTTTTATAACATTGAAATATGACATACATCAGAAAACTGCATATGTCATAGGTGCACAGCTTGAGTTTTCACAAAAGGAGTACAAACCCTTATACAGCAGTAACTAGGTAAGAAATAGATCATTACCAGCACCCCTAAAGCCCGCTTCAGGTTCGTTCCCAATTACCAAACCCTTTTTCCTCCCCAGAGTTAACTACAATTCTCACTTCTAATACCATAGTACCTGTATTGAACCATATATAAACGGGATCATGCGGTATGCAAGATTTTGTGTTTGGCTTCTTTCTCTCAAATTATGTTAATGACATTCATCCATTATTATTGCTGTATAGTATTTTGTCATAAGAATATATTACAATTTATTTAACAATTCTATTGTTTGGACTCAGTTTTTCTAGCTGCTTGGATATGATTGTAGAGTGCTTGGTGCGTTATCCCTATGTCCATTAATTCTGCATTTTTAGGTGAAAACCATTGTTTGGGCACCCAGCTAGTTGGTGTCATGCTCATATGGTCCATGTCACACATGGTGACGTCTCCCCATGTGGAAACATAGGCTTTGTCTGAACAAAGGCAGAGCCTTCCCTTTTCCTGTGCAGATTGTTACAAGCAGGTTGTTGTTACAAGTTATAAGGAGGTTGTTTGTTATTACTTGCCTGATACTTCTTCATCACGGCATAAAATGACTTTTCTATTGTAAATAACATAAAATTGGAGTATTTGAGAAAGGAAGCCTTTGAATCATGGCATTTCAGTCAGATGTTTCTTTAGATAATATAAATTGGCATATTCTTTATTGAAGATAGTTGGATACCTTAGCGATAGTTACAAAAATCCTTAAAAAAATCACATACCGTTAGATTCGGTAAGTGCCCTTTCTGAGAGAGACAGTGACAGTCTAGGTTCACATCCACGCTTTTCTAGTTACTATAGCTGTATGGCTCTGAGCAAATTACTCACCTCTCTCTACCAGGTTTCCTTTTTTGTAAAATGGGGATAATAATAAAATTTACCTCATATGGTTGTTTTGATAATAAATTAAATTGATAAATCTACTATATCAAAGAATATATCAGGAATGCGAAGATTTATGTTCAAAGATGCTTTTAAGTAGGATCTTTGTAAGATATTTGTAATAGTGAAAATTTAAAACCAACCTGAATGATGAATCCTGGCAAAATGAGAGGATAATCTGAGGATATGCCATCTATATATAATGAAATATTTTATAACCATTCAAAAAAAGTTTCCAAAGAATTTACAAAGCCATAAGAAAGTTATGAATTTATAATGCAAAATGAAGAAAAGTAGGCTATAAAATTTCACACAGTTTAATCCCAGTTATATAAGCAAAAAGCTTTGGTATATATGTATAAAAATGTTATCTCTAGGTGGTGGGATTCTGCTGAGGATTTAATTTTCCTTATCTTTCTTGTTATAATAATAATTATTATTTTTGTATTTTTCAGAATTAACTTTTCTGAGCATTACCATAATAATCAGAAAATAAAACAAAACAAAAATAAAAGCATTAGTAAATACCATAAGAGAAAAGCAGGGCCCTTAGACATTAGCCAGCCTGACCTCTGGGGAGGGTGGCAAGGCTGAATCTTCTGAGCACAACCGTTCCCCTGGACTGTTCTTCTAAGTGTGCATTACGGTAATGAGTATACCTCAGCAAAGGTCTGCCAAGTCCTGGATTTTTGTTAATAATTTCACTTCCTTCTTTTTTAAATGAGAGGGTAGTGTCTGCCCTGGAAATAAATGCATGCCGTTTCAACCCTCCAGTCCGCTCTGGATCCTGAATTGTTGGAGCCTGTTTGCTGGGTAATCTCCTGGTGTATGGGGGTTGTTAGGGGCAACCAGAGGCAGCTGATTACTTAATTGTGGAGGGCCGGAAATCAAGCTCTTTCATTAGTTCCCATCATGTTCTTGAGAGCAGCCCAGCATTCGGCCTAGCCAGACATTCCATCCTTTCTAAATCAAAAGGTGTACTTTCTTCCTGGTATACACATTGAGACTTCAGCCTGGTGAGTTCTATACAGAATCAGCTGAATATTAAAAACAAATTGAACTTTTTCTATAGTCAATAATTGGTTTCATGGCAGGTGAATGAAACTATCTTGGTGTCATTGAGATACAATACAGTTTTTTTTTCTTTGCATAAAAGTGTTCCGTGTTTCTCATTTGATTTTAGTAGCGCATTGAATGATGACACTTGAATACAAGGAATTGTGGGAACTGATATTCATATTGAACAAAGTTGACTTCTCAGTGGGTCTGTTTCCTCACAGATTCTGGACTATTAGTTTTCACTGGTAAGCACAATTAAATTTAATGCCCAAATTGAGTTATTTATATTGGTAATAAGTTTTGAGGAGCTTAATTTGCCTTAAAAATAAAATTTCTCTTCCTGTCCCTCCTACCACCCCCATGTTTGGTTTTTCTGACACTGAGGCTATGAGAACCTAGTGGCAAAGCAACCAGTTGAAAAGGGAAGCATCCCCTTAATTACTAGGTGTTTTGTCTATATAGTGTGAACAAGAAGTTGGCATGATTTTATTTTTCACCTAGTTGACAGTTTTATTTTGGTTTTTTTTTGTTAGATTTCTTTGGACTGAAATGATTTGTTGATTCAGTATTGTGTGATCCAAACCCAATTCCACATTACCCCTATGACGGTTAGGCCAAAAAAAAAGCAAGTCAAGAGTGAAAAGGATAATTGAAAGCCAGGAGGCTTTGTGGTTGTGTTCCGGCTTTGTCTGGGACCAGTTATGTGACCTTGGGTGGGTCATGTCGCCTCCGTGGGCTTCCATTTCCTTAAATGTAAAAGGAGTAGCCTGGGCAAGTCAAGTCCTCAGGTGCCTGGAGGGTGCAGAATCGAGCTCCTGCTTGACTCATCAGGGATCAGTTGGTGACTTGACATTTTTGGTGAGCTCAGTGGAGAGAATCATAGTTTTATGGTGTATTTTTGGAAGCAGATAATAGTTTTTGGCTGGTTTTAAAATTTGAAAACTTTTTTTTCCTCTCCTTATTTCTTATCATAAATTGATACGCTTTGCTTGAAGGGAACTTGTACAAATGAGCAGAAAAAAGAAAATTTGAATAAACTATAGTCCTATTCCTCAGCCATAACCATTGTCAACATGGCGTATATGTTTCCAGATTTAGAAATGGCACCTAAATACAGTCAGTTCTGCCATAATGCTTGTTTTGAAAAAATGTGAACAAATTGGTTTCATCATGATTGATAGATTAGGAAGCAATGTGAAGCCTAATGTGAGTTTTGCATTTGTTTGTGCTCAGTTTCGTATGTGAGGAGTGCTAAGTGAATGTAGAAAACCGCGCGCACGCACGCGCACACACACACACACACACACACACACACGCACACACATACACGACCATTGACCTGGTGTTACAGCTTGCCCTGGTTTACCTTCCACCACTTCACAATAGCTGGCTAACTGCAACCCTCCCTTCCACCCTGGGCCCAGCCCGTCTCTTTACTTTTCCCCTCTCTCCCATCAGTCAGCCTCTTTTGCATTGTTTCTTTCAGGGCTCTGTCCTTTTTCTCTGTCTCCCTCGTCTCGCTCTTTTTCCTATCTCTTCTTCTTTGTTTTTTTTCTCTCCCGCATAGGGTGGTAGGCCTGGGGCGTGCAGACACCCACGTCCACAAGGAGACAGCAGGAATATTTCAAGGCTCCGAGCCATGTATATAAAATACGTATGTAGTTTGTAACCATTCAACATGTATAAAACCTTGCTACTCTTTTTACTGAGTTTCTGGTTTTTTTCCCCTGTGTCATTGGCAAAGTTTTTCAGTGTTGTTCCCTTAAACCCATTTCCCTACAAGTCTTATAGTCTTTATTGCACAGTTTTGCATAGCACAGTGATAATTTATAATAACAACTAAATAATAATTAATAAATAACAAAACAACAAACAATAATGTATTTAAATAAACATTTGAATGATTAAATAATAATCAAATTATTAATTTTATTAAATCTCTACCCTTGAGCACTCACTCCATTAGTATTCTTCCTGATGAGTTAGGACATACTCATAAAGCATTTCTGCTGCATACTGAAGTAACAGTGAACATCTGGAGGGAAACACTTGAGTGAATGTTTCAATTTCTAGTTCAATTTCTTGGTTTAAATTTCTAACGTAACACATATCAACAGATATAACCCACATAAACAAAAGCTCTTTGGGGGCCTGAATAATTTTTTAAGACTGTAAAGGGGTCCTGAGACCAAAATGTTTGAGAACCACAGCTAAATCTAATTTCCTATTGTTGGAATATTTAGATTTTCATTTCTATAGCTAAATATTTAAGTGCATAGATTCTTAGAAATGCAACTTCTCTGCCAAAGAGTATGAATAATTTTAAAAGGTTTATCTATAGAGTGTTAAACTGTCTGCCAGAAATGTACCAGTCTATATTCTTGTTGTTAGTGTGTGAATATGCATACTTAATTTTGGCTGAGTTTTGTCAGTATCCCAGGACGCTGAACACTAGCTAAGGTTGCAAAGACGTGGATCAATCCAACTTTTTAGAAATACTTGTAGCTTTATTTTGAAGTGAAAAATGATCTTGAAATGTACTTGATGATATATTCATAAAGTAGTAAGTAGATGGAAAAAAAGACCTTGTTTGCAGCTCTTCCTGACAGTGAAACCCTAAAATGGGGATATCAAACATCCCTGTGATAAGCCTTCATGATGCAAGGCTTGGTCAAAAACAAAGACGGTGCCTTGAAATACTGTTGTGGTCAAACACACTGAGTTACAAGTTAAAAGTCTGCTTTTTATAAAACCACGCCCAGGAGGAAACATTGCCACACAAACACCACTTAGAAAATGGTTTAGCCTCTCGGAAGGAAAACGCAAGAAAATTGCTGTCCTAGCTCTCCTCGTCTTCTTCCTGGCCTGCCTTTATCAGCCTCTTCTCGTCCCCTCCTAATTAGACCACGTGAGGCCATATTCTCAAGAAGGCTTTTCTAATGAGCTTTGGACCTTGCAAGAACTGAACGGAGTTCAATGAAGACGAAAGAGCGTTGCGGAAACAAGCTGGCATTCCGCCTCTCTGGTTTTTCTTTCTTTACCTTAATTAACCCATATTTGGGTTCAAATTCTTTTCTAATTTCTCTTAGTGTACAACATAATATATTAAAGAATCTTTTGTAATTGTATGAAATGGAATGTATTGCTTAAATCATATTCATCCGAGAACCTCCAGGAATTCGGCACGCACGACTTCACCGAGTCTCTTGGCGTTTCTGACTTTGTGAGTTTTCAGACATCTGGAGCAGAGCTGTTTCTTTCCCATTAGTTTCGCTGTCAGAAAAACGGACTGCAAATGAATAGTACTGTTACAAATCGGTGCATCCTACAATGGAATACAGGTGGCTGTAAATCGGTGCATATCCTACAATGGAATACAGGTGGCTGTAAATCGGTGCATCCTACAATGGAATACACGTGGCTGTAAATAGGAATGAAGAAGCTCTCTGTATTTATACGGAAGAGTTTTAAGATACATTGTTAGGTTAAAAAAGCAAGACTCAGAATTGTCTGCCTAGCATGCTATTTTTTGTGTAAAAAGGGGAACTAAGAATACATATTTGCATTTGTTCGTTTTTTGCATAGATAAATTCTGGAGGAAAATACAGGAAACCAAACACAGTGATGGATACCTGTCTGGGCAGCAGGACAGAACCTAGAGAGATGGAAGATCAGGGCAGAAGTGAGACTTTGCACCTTATGTCGTTTTTACCTGTTTGTTTTGAACGTGTGAATGAATTATGTTCTTAAAAATTAATAACAACAATAATATTAAAAAAGAATTGCACTTGTGTTCAGTAAACACAATAGGAGTCCTGGTGTTGCAGTGGTTAAAGCACTTGGCTGCTAACTGAAACGTCAGCGGTTTGAACCCACCAGCCGCTCTGTGGGAGAAAGACGTGGCCGGCGACTTCCATAAAGATTACAGCCTTGGAAACCCTATGGGGCTGTTCTACTCTGTCCTTTAGGGTTGCTGTGAGCCAGAATCAACTCTTTGGCAACAGGTTTTCAGGAAAGAGAACCATGAAATATTAATAGCATGTGTTGACAGTACTACTCTGTCCTGTAGGGTTGCTATGAGTAGGAATCAACTGGATGGCAATGGGCTTTTTAACAGGGTTGTTGTCGATGGGTGCCATTGAGTTAACCCCAACTCACAGCGACCCCGTGTATCTGAGTAGAACTGCCCTGCAGGGCTTTCCAGGGCATAAAGTCTTTACAGAAGCAGACTGCCGCATCCTTCCCCACACTTCTCTTCTGAGGGGCCTCTGGGTATGTTCCAACTGCCAACCTTTTGGTTAGCAGTCGAGCCGTTAACCGTCTGTGCCACCCTGGGACTGCCCTATAGCACGTGATGGAGCCCAGTTTTATGATAAGATAAGGACACACACACATTCCCACAGGTTTATATTTTATTCATGATTCTGGGATCCTCCGTTGTATTCTCCCACCGTTCCTGTGCGTGGTGGGCTCGATCTTGGGTCTTGGCAGCTCTTAGTTGGAGGGCATCCCTGGAGAATAGAAGTGGATCTTTTCCATCCCCCCAGGCAGAGACAGGACCCTCCTCTGCCTTCCTCACATTCTTCAGCTGTCTGGGTCATGCTGGGACGGGCCCTGCAGACTCTGGCAGGCAAGGGGAGGCGTAGCCACGGCTCTGGCACTGTCCCCAAGGTGGGCTGTCTCTGACTGGTATCACAGAGAAAGCACTTTGAAGAGCTGGCAAGACCAGCTCCTGGCTGCCTTTGCAGGATGATGAAGATGCTAATACTGGGGCCCTTGGAAGCAGACTCTGAAGGTTTTTCTTCCAAGAATGAAAATCTAACCTCTGAGGACAATGCTGTTAACGTCCCTCTGCCAGACCCAAAGTTCGTTAATATTCTAAATTCCTTAGAATAGTTCAGCAGCGCATATCTAATTTGAAGTAATTTATTCTGTTAATATTTCGGTTTTCTGCTGCCAGGAACTCCGGGCATATGGCATTCCCCTAAGATGTGAAGAAGGAAACCATTATGGGTGATAATAAGGAATGCATGTTGATAGTTGAACATCTTGGCTTGGAGATGAAATTCTAAGCCATCTGTGACCAGGTTAAGGTACATTTCCCCGTCACTGCTCTATTTATTCTGGTGATGTGTGGCTCTGGGGCCACTCCGAGCCTTGGCCTTGAGAGAGTGAGAAGAAAGGCCTGGGGAGCTTGCTAAAAATACAGACTCCTGGACCCCACCTAGTCCTGGCAATCTGCTTTGTAGCATGCCTCAGATAATTCTTCTCATCTTCCAAGTCTGGGAAACACTGCATTTTAGAATCTTGAGAATCTGATTTCTTCCATGCAGAGTGACAAAATCAGTCCCAGAAAGTAAAAAAACAGCAAACAAGTGTCCCCCATACCCACAAGGTCCTGTGTATCAACATCAGAGAACCTATGTGGCCTTCATTTGGTGTTACAGTGGCTCATATGCTTAGAATCTATGACGTTTCTTCTTTTCTTAGGACAAAGGAAAGTTAAACATCTGTCTTTCCCTCACAGAGGTTTTTCCAGTTTAAACGTACAGCTCTGCAGTCTGTGGAGCTATAGGTAACTTTGGGGGTTGTCATGGGTGAAGCATCTTGTAATAGCTACACAATTCAGTTACACTTAAAACTTGGCAACTGGCTATGTCCTCTTTCCTCTGTGAGACACAAACCACCAGCTGCTGTGGAGCTGATTCTGACTCATGGCGGCCCTGTGTGTATGAGAGCAGAACTGTGCTCCACAGGGTTTTCAGTGACTGATTTATGGGAACAGATTGCAAGGCCTTTCTTCTGAGATGCTTCTGGGTGGACTTGAACGTTCAGACTTTCATTTAGCTGTCTGGGTCATGCAGGAAGTGGTACAGCAGACTCTGGCAGGCATCAACTGTTTGCACCACCCAGGGACCCCATGAATCTCAGACTGGCCTCTAAAGACGACAGACTGGGCCCAAGTAGAATGCATTTGTGTGGCGCCCTTTGTTGTTAAGTGCCGTCTAGTCGATTCCGACTTATAGTGACCCCACGTGACAATAGTTTTCTAGGCTGTAATCTTTACAGGAGCAGATCGCCAGTTCTTTCTACTGCGGAGCTGCTGGGTGGGTTAGAACTGCCAACCTTTCGGTTAGCAGCCGAGCACTTAACCGTTGGGCCACCAAGAACTGAAGCCGAGTTTCCTCAGCTTTGTGGTAAACTGCCTCAGTCTGCATACTTTTTTGTCTCCTGACTGTGAACACTTTTTATCATTTTATGTCCTACCCTCATGAATTACACATTTCAGAATGACTAAACGGGTACAAGTATCCCATGCCCAGGTAAAGGGTATTTTTTGTTCGTTTTGGTTTTAATTGTTTCAGGTGAAACTTTGCTCCTTGTGGCACCTCTAGGGAGCACAACAAAACGTTTCTCTTCTAGAAAACACATTCTCACCCACTGTAAAGTATAAACCCCTGTTGGAAGGTTCTATTTAATGAAGTTTAGAAACTGGAGTGACGTCCTCTGTTCTAACGTAAGAGGTGAAAAGATACCCAAACCCTCCCGTGGGGTTTTCTCAGCAGTAACTTAAAAAAAAATCTCACCCACAGCTGAACTTGTGACTGGGTCAGCAAATGAGTTTTATTTTTAATTCAATGTAACTAATCAGAGAACAGACAAGTTAATATAAAACAATAGTTAAGGGAAAAAAAAAAGGCTAAACAGGCTGTTTGACAGGTTTTGGTTTTCCATCTGTCCCTGTTGTATCAAATTAATCAAATCGCCCAAATTTTCATGAGATGAAAGGCAGCCCAAGCTTCAAGCTCAGCATATTTTCCATGAACTTATCAGCACTGGACCCTTCCACCCATCTCATTCAAGGGCAGTGATTTTTTTTTTTTTTTTTGACTCAGTGGCATGAACGGTTAAGTACTTGACTACTAATCAAAAGGTCAGTGGCTCAAACTTGCCCAGAGGTGCCCCGGAAGACAGGCCTGGCAATTTGCGTCTGCGAGGTCACAGCCTTGAAAACTCTATGAAGTGCAGTTCTGCTCTGTACACGTGGGGTCACCATGAGCCAGAATCTACTTGGTGGCAACAGGTTTTGGTTTGGAGGCTTATACAATTTATGATGCCCTCTTCAAGAAAAAGAACCAAAAAAATGTCAGTTATGCAAATTACATAAAATGAGATAAAGGTGTACCCATTGCTGGGCCCTCCGGGGATCTTGGAAGAAGCTGGTGCTAGTGACGGACTGAAGCCGAGCTTCCCCAGCGTTGTGGTGAACGGACTCAGCCCGCAGACACCTTTTTGTCTCCTGACTGTGAACACTATCATTTTATTGTATTTCCTACCCTCATGAATTACACATTTCTGAATGACTAAATGGATAAAAGTACTCCATGCCCAGGTAAAGGGTATTTTTTGTTTGTTTTGTTTTTAATTGTGTCTCAGGTAAAAGTCTACAGCACAAACTAGGTTCACATTAAAAAATTTATGCACAAATTGTTTTGTGATATTGATTGCAATCCCTACAATGTGTGGTAAAGGATATCTTGAGAGACATGGAAACAAATTCTCAGATGAGTCTCGGGCAGTCCTAATGAATACGTCAGCTTCCACCAGTCCTCCCGTGCTCCCGCGGTTCCTGGTTGGGCCTGTCTCTTCAGCGCCCTTATTTCTTTTGCTGGGACAGAAAGATCCCTGGACAGAGGATCAGGGGGCCTGGGCTGCAGTCCCAACTTCAAAACCAGGGAGAGGGGTAGGATGGAGGGAGCAATAGTTGAGCTGCCTTGTTCCCCAGATGGAGAGGCTGAGGCCTGAAGAAGTGTGGCTGCCGGCCCAGGGTTTCATAGTGAGCTCCTGGTACACCACGGACTCCCAGTCCAGTGCTCGTTCTGCCATGCCCTGGGCTTCCCCTAGCTGTGCATTCCGGGGAAAATGACTTCTGATCCTTGGTCTCCTCGTTTGTATAAGAAAGAGGTAGAACCGGATAATGTGTAAGTTCCTACCAGTTGTAATATTCTCTGATTCTCCTGCCCCATCCCCCCCCCCTTTTTTTGGTGGCCCCCCAGCTTCAGCTGATGGATGGATGTGCAGCTCCTGGATGGCTGACATCCTGTGTGTTATCCTCGCGCCCAGCACAGGATTTACGGAATGCTGTGAGGCGGGTGGAGATTTTTCGCCTTAAAACTTCCAAGGGGGAGGGGAGGGCAATGAGCAGAATGGCTTGCACGGTGGACTACTGACCTCTGAAGTTTGCGGATGTGATTGTTCTAGAACCAAAGGGACAGAGGGGCCTGGGAGGGGCACGTATGACTCATTAAACAAAAAGGAAGCAAAGGCCCAGAGGCCCTCCTAGGCTATATTCTGAATAGCAGTGACGAGAAACTGGGAACCAGGTTCCTGATTCTTAGTCCGACGCTTCCACCACTATATGTTCTCAGCCTTGGGTTGCTCTCCGTGGTTAATGCCAGTCCCTCAGTGTATCAGGTCACTTCTGATGCTTTTGGGAGACCGGGGTGTCTGGCCTCAAGAACAGAGTAAAGTTAAAGCTTCTGGTAGGATCCATCTCGAGGTTATTCTTGTTTATCTAAAGTGATGTTCTCTGCTGTTTGTATGTTCAAATTAAAATGTGACTTGGTCTATTAACCCATTTCCTTATGCATTTCTCAGGTCTGTAGTTTTTTTGGGCCCTGCTATGAACATAAGTGGCATTGAATGTTAATTATTTAAATCTTGCTTCTAAAATGCTCTCTTACCACTGGAAAATAACGGGGAACTTCCTGTTTAATATTCTCTCTGGGAATCCCTTCCACCAAGTCATCTTCTTCTTTAAAAACCAGATTCTTTCCTTTGAAGCCATCTTTTCTCAAGCGCACATCCTAGTGCTTTCCTGCCAGGTCCTAGAAAGTCCTTGCTTTGTGCTACACTTTCAGGTGGCCCGTCACTCTGGCTCATGGTGACTGTGTGAACAACAGAACCAAATGTTGCCTGGTCCTATACCATCTTCACAGTCCTTGGTATGCTGGAGTCCATTCTTACAACCACTGTGTACTTTAAGTGCTTTCCAACCTAAAGGGCTTTCCAGAACTACCTGGCACAATATTCTGTTGTGATCCATAGGGTTTTCATTGGCTAATTAGGCCTGGAAGCAGATCATCAGGTCCTTCTTCCTAGTTCTGTCTCAGTCTGGAAGTTGCACTGCACCTGTCCACCATGGGTGACCCTGCTGATATTTGAAATATCCATGGCACGGCTTCTACCGTCACAGCAACACGCAAGCCACCACAGTACAACCAACTATGGCATCGTAAACGACTTCATTTCATCTCCTAGTCACCCTTTGAAGTCGATACAAGTTTTCTGTTTGTTGAGACAGGGAATTAAAACTTTCCCACAGGTCTCCACTTAGCTGGTGGTCAGGCCAGGATTCCAACGCAGGTTTTCTGAATCAAATTCTGATATTCTGTTTGCTATCCCATAGCCACCTGCAGGACAAAATGTGATTAATACCACGAGAGTTTTTGAGGCAACATGGCATGGGGCTTGGGAGGAGGAAGCCACTCCTTCTATTAGCTGAAGGCAGAAGAAGCTTAGTGCACAGGTGCCTTTCAAGTCTGAGCTGGGAAGGCAGAGCAGGATGTTTCAGGAAAGACAAGGAGGGTGTGTGTATCAGAGAAGCAGAGTCCATGTGTGAGGGGTTGGATGCCGGCCAGCGTGGACCCTTGTTGTCATCAGTCCTGCCAGCACTGACTGGGCCTGGGGGCCGGGAATTGTGCCTGTTGCTTCAGGCATTTACCTGTGTGAGGACAACCGGCCTTTATCACCAGCTCCTCTGGCCATTTCTTCATCTATACCTAAATTATGCTTCTGTTTTCCTATGCGTGTATCTTTTTTTCCCCTTTCTCCTTTTGTAGAAATAGTTCTTGCAAAGCATATGGAATAAAAGGTGAATGTATTACTTATTTGACTTAATCTAAAGGCAAAATTCCACCATTTAACAGCTAGTCTTGGTCTGCAGGCTAAGAACTTTTCTAATGGGCTAGAACATTTTCTCCTCATTATCACCTTCTTAAGTTGAATAGAACCAGGAGGCCGAGACTTGGCCCTGGGAGGTTTGCAAGGCGATAATGAGAAAACGTTTTGTGCGGTGTTGCCTTATTTTAGTTCTTGGTGTATTTGCTACATTATGTCTGCCTGATTTTAAGTTGTTTCTGCATGGACCCTGTCATTCTCCAGGTTGAGGTCCTCGCTGTGTGAAGCTCGTTCCTGGCGTGTCCTGGGTGCTCAGGTCACTGGAGGTCCAGGTTGAGGTTTCCAGAATTTTTCTGATGAGAAGGGTGGAAAGAGAATCAGAGATTAGAAACCTCCTGGGAAGTGAGTAGGTGTTTCAGCAAAGATGAGGAGAGTGTGTATCAGAGAAGCATAGTCCATGTGCGAGCGGTTGGATGCTCGCCAGTGTGGACCCTCGTTGCCCTAATTCCCATGAGACTGATTTCTCTACATTTATAACAGAGAGCTTTCTAGGGCCAGGAATATTTTTGTGCACCGTACTGGGACAAATTTTGGGGATCTAGGTAGTTATCTAGTTTTCTGGGTAGTGTAAACAGTTAAGCACTCGACTACCAGCCAAAAAATGTTGGCTGTCTGAAACCCCCCAGAGGTGCTTCGGGAGAAAGGCTTGGTGATCTGCTTCTGAAAGGCTGCACATAACCTTGAAAACCCTATGGAGCAGTTCTACTCTGCACAAACTGGGGTCGCCATGGGTCGGAATCGATTCTATGGCAACTGGAAACAATAACAGGTGTTTATCGAAGGTTGCCCAATGAATGTAGAATTTGAGCGATAGATGGCTGGGAATTGCGAGGGTCCTTTCATCCAGGTTTTGGTGAAGCCTGAATAAGCTCTCTTGCCCTCAGCAAAGAGCACAGCCCTTTAGGGACAGACAGACATGCTGTCACCTACCACACTTATTCTCTCGCTTCCCCGGATAGACGTGACTTGTTCTCAGACCCCACCAACACTTTGCCTTCACGGCAGCTTGATGTCAACAGCTTCAGATGCACTCATGAGGGTGCCAGCCATTTACTGACTGCGTCTTAGATCCGACCGTGTGTTTTTTAAATTGTTCCCTCTGTTCATCGTATTTCTATCTGCCCTGCTGGATGGGGTCAGACTGCATAGATGGGAATGAATTTAAGCAGAGGAGGTGTGGTGGTGGGGTGAACATCATTCTCTGGTGGTTTTTCAGGCACCAACCACTTGCACTGTAGCTCATTTAATCCTCCAGAGTACCCACGCGGATTCAAACCCAGGCGGCTTCAGAACCCAGATGCTTTACCCTCCATTCTGCTGCCTCCCCATGGACACCAAGGCCCTCCATGACCTCACTCTCATCTGTCTAAAGGTCTCATCTAACCCCATACCTGCCTCCCTCTAGTACTGCCAAACGAATGGTGTGATTGGACTATACCTGTCTGGCTAAGGTGTGAGTTCCAGGACCGGATGATAACGATGTCACAGTGGGAGCAGGTGAAAGGGAGCATGGGAGTTTGGAATAAAATCGAGCATTTATCATGTGCCGTGCATATTATATAACAGATCTTAATATAGGTTGTTTTATTTAATTCTCATTATTATTTCAGGGGCACTGATGATAGACTCAATGACAATGGGTTTGGATTTTTTTTTTGGTTTTGGTGGCAGGGTGGAGCCCTGGTGGTGCAGTGGCTAACAGCTCCAGCTGCTAACCAAAAGGTCGGCAGTTTGAATCCACTAGCTGCTCCTTGGAAACCCTATGGGGCAGTTCTGCTCTGTCCTATAGGGTCGCTTTGAGTTGGAATTGACTCAACAGCAATGGGTTTGGTTTTTGGTTTATTATTTCAGGAGCCCCGGTGGCACAGTGGCTAAGAACTTGGCTGCTAATTGAAAGGTTGGCAGTTTGAATCCACCAGCCACTCTGTGGGAGAAAGATGTGGCAGTCTGCTTCCTTAAAGATTTACAGCCTTGGAAACCCCATGGGTCAATTCTACTCTGTCCTGTAGGTTCGCTATGAGTCAGAATTGACTCAGTGGCAATGGGTTTTTTTTTTTTTTTTTTTTTAAATTTCATGCAGTATCAGAGAGAGGATGCAGAGCATAGAAGTTAAGAATTTAGACTCAGGAACCAGAGTGTCTGGTTTGAATTCCAGCTTTGCGGCTTACTAGCTGTGCGACCTTGGTCAGACCACGTGACTGTCTGTACATTAGTTTCACTCTCTGTAAAATGGGGATGAGAATAATTGAACTTGCCTCACTGGGTTGTAATGAGGATCAGTTGAGTTAACACAAATAAGATGTAACAGTGCCTGGCACACGGCATGGTCCACCCAAGGGTTAGCCAAAAAACTAAAACAAACCCATTGCCGTCGAGTTGATTCTGACTCATAGCGACCCCATAGGACAGAGTAGAACTGCCCCATAGGGTTTCCAAGGAGCACCTGGTGGATTTGAACTGCTGATCTTTTGGTTACCAGCCAAAGCTCCTACCTACGGCACCACCAGGGCTCCTAGCCATGATTAGTGCCCCAGATGTAGAGATGAAGCTGACACAATTAGCAATTGGTTGTGCTGATTTTTAAATCCAGGTTTGTCTGCTTCCAATGACCATATTCTCTCTAGTACACATCACTGTGTTCAATAGGATAAACCTGTTACCTTTGTCCTTGAGTCAATTCTGTCTCATAGTGACCCTATAGGACAGAGTAGAACGGCCCCATGGGGTTTCCAAGGCTGTAAATCTTTACAGAACCAGACTGCCACACCTTTCTTCTGCAGAGCAGCTGGTATATTTGAACTGCCAACCTTTCAGTTAGCAGCCAAGCTCTTAACCACTGTACACCAGGGCTCTTCAATAGGATAAAGACAATGAAGTTTTCATAATGAGGGACCATCCGTTAGGCTTATGACCAAAAGAACAAGGTGAAGTGTTAGGGAGTTAAAGAGAGCCGGTCCTGAGACTAACACAAAACTGGCTTCAGTTTCTTACTTTTCATAATCTAGCATCAGATCCTGGGGTCACAGAAGTACAACTTGATCTTCTGAGAGCAAGATGGCAATCAAGGCTTGTCAGCATGGCAAACCCTAGGTGAGGGCTGACCGTCACTACTAAGGAGCCCTGGTGGCACAGTGGTTAAGAGCTCAGCTGCTAACAAAAAGGTCAGCAGTTTGAATCCACCAGCTGCTCCTTGGAAACCCTCTGGGGCAGTCCTGCTCTGTCTTATAGGGTTTCTGAGTTGGAGTTGACTCAATGGCAATGGGTTTGGTTTCTTGGATTACCATTACTAATGTGCCAATTTTAGAGTGAGGAACTTGGATGCAGGGAGGCTAAGTGCAGGGCTCTGAGGGCATAGAATACACTTTGGTGAGAGGTGAGTGTGTGACACACACAGAGAAAGGGGTTTGGTGGGAAGTGGACTGCAGGAACCAGTCTAGAGCTGAGAGCCTGCTGAAGACATGCTGCTTGAGGGAGGGGGGCAAGGAAGTCGAGGGCAAACACAGGGAGTAGAGGGAAGATACAATGCGGGGGCAGTGGGCAGTCATGATGGTTAATGTAAGGAAGAAATTTCAATCCTGGAAGGAACGTCAGTAGCTAAATCTTTCTGATTAAGAATATGACACCATATATTACATACCTCAAAATGTGCCTTTTTTTTTTTTTTTAATAATCTCTTTAAAGGAAATAATGAATGATCGTCAAAGATTTGTGCTAATCATAATGTTAGTTAAAATAGGAAAATAATTGGACTTGATCTGTTCCAAAATAAATCTATTTAATGGAATAGTAGGCAACCATTAATAGTAATTTTAAGTAGAGTTTTTAATCTCTGTGGGAGCAAGGATCTTTTATATCTTGTTCAAATCTGTATTTTTTGCCTAAGACAATGGCTGGCACATAATAGAGCTCAAGTAATACTTGATAAATAAGTAAATATAATGTTAAATGGAGGGAAAAAAATCATCAAAAGGACACTGAATGACATCTCTTGCTTTGAAAAGGATTCTAGCCATAGAAAAAACCAAAAAAAAAACCAGTCACCATGGAGTAGATTCTGACTCATGGCAACCCTGTATGTTTCAGAGCAGAACTGTGCTCCATTGGATTTTTAATGGCTGATTTTCTCAGAAGTAGATTGCCAGACCTTTCTTCCGAGGCAACCCTGGGTGGACTTGAACCTCTAGCCTTTCGGTAAGCAGCCTAGCACATTAACTGTTTGCATTACCCAGGGACTCCAAGAGATGAAGTTTAATGTGGTGTACAACACTACAGCATATGTGAACAGAGAATTTATACAAATCTCATCATCTATTTTTAGAAATAAGTACAAAATTGCAAATGGAGGAAACTTGCAGTTGTATCTTCTAAATTTGAGTCTCATCTTTTCCCTGGAACACCTTCCTTCCCTTCTATACTTCCACAGTTACTAAGCAACTGCATTAGACCCTGGGGATTCTTCAAGGAACAAGATGGACATGGGCTCTGTCCTGAAGGGCACTATAAGTGCCTTTCAGTAGTCCAACAGCAGCTGTTCACCTCTAGCTTGATGTCCACTCTCACCTTTCATGACCTTGGTGCTGGTGTTATTAGGCATTGACCTTCGACACACTCTTACAGTAGTTGTCAGTTGCTGTCAGAGCTGGCTCCAGCTCACCATGGCTGTATGTGTAACAGAAGGAAACCTTGCCTCCTCCCGTGCCATTTCATGATCACTGATATGTTAGCGTGCTCCACTAGATCAAAAAGGAGACATCGGTGGTTCAGTGGGAGAATGCTTGCCTTCCATGAAGGAGACCTGGGTTCAATTCCCAGCTGACGCACCTCATGTACAGCCACCACCTGTCTACCAGTGGAGAGTCTTGTGTTGGTAAGATGCTAAACAACTTCAGCAGAGTTTCCAGACTAAGACAGATTAGGAAGAAAGGCCTGGCAATCTACTTCCGAAAATCAGCCAATAAAAACCGTATGGATAATGATACTAAGGAATTTTGTTTCATTTGATTGATAAGGTATTGCAGAGTGATGCCGACTATTTCCCCAGCCCCCACCTGCCACCCCTGGTGGGGGTAATGGGAAATGTGATAGAATTATATTTTGAAGTGTTCTTTGCCCATGAGGCATTCCCACTCTATTTTAGGAGGTGTGTCCAACTTACTACAAGTATCTAAACAAGGTTTGAATTTCTTATCTGTAGATAGGATGAGGCTGGTCGGCTTCTGCCTCTGACAGATAGCTTGGAACATTTCCAAGAGTGCAGGAACTCAGAAGATTCTAGTGGACAGACTTGGAGTGAGGAGCTGGGGCTGGAACGCTGGTAACGGCTATGCCAACGTCCCAGGCTCAGGGATAGCTTCATGGGTGTGTAAGCTGTGACATCCCACAGGCCCTGTGCTTAGTTCAATGGTTTAATGCTCTGCCCTTGCCATCTTGAAATTCTTAATTTTCAAACAAGGGGCTGGTGTTTTAATTTTGCATTGGACCCCACAAATTATGTAACCAGTCTGCCCAGGTGCAACCAGCACAGGAAAATCAGACAGATTGGGGTTCAGAATTGGTGTGAGATCATGGGCTAGCTGTGAGATCATGAGCAAACCCTTGCTTAACTCTCTGAGCCTCAGTGTCCTCATCTGTTAAGTGGGGATAATTCCTTATTGTGAGAAATACTTACACTGAAAAACATACTTGAAGAATTAGCTTGATGCCAGGCACATAGCAGATGTGTTTCTATCCATCCATCTATCCGTGCATCCATCCATCTTTCTATCCTTCCATCCTTCCATCTAACTTTCCATCCATCCAGCTCTCCATCCATCCAACCATCCACCCATTCAACCATCTATCTAGACATTCAACAAACATTTACCGTTTACTTATTTGTGCAAAGCCCTGTGATAGGTCCTGTGTGGAATGCAGAGTTTAATAAATCGTATTCTCAAACAGCTTACAATGTAATAGTAGAAATAAGACCCCTCCTTCCATAATTCCCTACAAGCAGAATTTAAATGCAGTATAAATTAAATATGGTATCAATTAAGAAGAAAGGCCTGGCAATCCACTTTTGAAAATCAGCTAATGAAAACCCTATGAATCTCAACTGTCAGATCTGCAGCCAATCATGGGGATGGCACAGGACTGGGTAGCGTTTTGTTCCCTTGTGCATGGGGTCACCATATGTCGGGGGCCGACTCCACAGCACCTAACAACAATAATCAATTAGGGGACTGGTTACTATTTGCCAGGAGGTAAGAGGAAGGTTAAGGATGGTGTAGCACCATTGTCTCATGGAACAACTCAATTAATTGGCATAATGCAGTTCATAAAGCATATGTTCTACATCTCAAAGTGGTGAGTAGTGTCTGGGGTCTTAAAAGCTCTCAGGCATCTATCTAAGATACAACTATTGGTCTCTACGCGTCCAGAACAAAAGTGAAAGAAGGAAACCAAAGACTCAGGAAAGAAAGTCTACAGGACTAATAGTCTTCAAGAACCATGGCCTCCAATACCCTGAGACCAGAAGAACTAGATGGTGCCCGGCTACCACTACTGACCATTCTGCTCAGGGCCACAAGAGATGGATCATGACAGAACAGGAGAAAAATGTGGAACAGAACTCAAATGCTTAAAAAGTCCAGACTTTCTGGACCCCTTGAGACTCGAGGGCTCCCCGAGACTGTCACCCTGAGATATTCTTTAAACCTTACATTGAAATTGTCCTTTGAGATCACCTTTTAGCTAAATAACAGATTGGCTCATAAAATAAAGACTGTGACCCGTGAGTAATGTGCACCTTTAAAAAATCATCTATAGGATACCAAAAGGTCAAACACTGCTCTAAAGCAAAGATGAGAAGGTGAGGGGGCAGAGAAACTAGAGTACTGGGAATGGAACAATCAGAAGGGAATGAATGAGATTGATGACACATTGTGAAAAATATAACAAAGATCACAGAATAATGTGTGTAGAAATTGTTAAATAGGAACCTAATCTGCTGTGTAAACCTTCACCTTAAACACAATAATATAGTAATAAATAACCCAAAAACTTAAGGATGGAGAAGGTAAGCTTGAAACCCATGATAGCCTGAGACTTAGGGAAAAGTTAACAGGGATCTTTGACAAACTGTGACCTCATTTAGGAGGAGGAGGGTGAGGACATGGATGTGGGTAGACAGCAGAGGGATAGGGAAGTAGATGGCAGAGTTGCAGGCCCAGGATCCAGACAAGAGCAAAACTGGATCTAATAACTGGATAGAACACAACATTTAACAATCACTTTGTCAAACTATTTTAAATAATAACGAATTTCTGGTTTTAACCACGGCATTTTTTATCAGGTTAAGCATGAAAGCCGACTAACCTCGCACGTAATACACCATCTTGGTTTAATAAAGGGTTTATGTGCAGTGTAGAAACAGTGCAAATTCCTTAATCCAGTATCTGATGAAGGAACAGGGAGAGAATTAATTTGCCACACACTAATTAAAGAGGGGTACGCACTGTATATACTGTGAAAGTCTCTGAAATGAATATTTGATAAACAATATCTGGTAAATTAAAACCTGAAATGTTAAATTAAATGCAAATTAAAAATCTGGAATGTTAAATTAATTGAATACAGAAAACTGCATCAAATAACATTACAGGTCTCAGTTAAATCAGGAAGGAAAAAAGAAAGAAAGCCCAGTTACTCAGCGTCACATCTTGCCAGGGTGCCCTCTGGACTCACCTGTCAGGAATGAATGAGCACAACGGGAGCTTTGGCTTTCTCCGTTGATTTACGTATCGTGTGTGCCACCATTGCTGGGAACTTTGACTTCTGAAGCTTACTGGGAAATAAAATGGACTTTGGTTTGGCCGTAGAAAAATTTCCAGGATATTTATTCAAATCATCATGTCCTCTTCTAGCTTAAGGTAAGGATGACCCAATTACTATGTTAAAACACAAACAAAAAAAAACTCAAACCTGTTGCTGTTGAATGGATTCTGACTCCTGGTGACCCCACGCATTACAACGTAAAACAACTCCATAGGGTTTGCTTGGCTATAATCTTTTTTTTTTTTTTTTAATTAGGTTTTAGGTGAAAGTTTACAGCGCAAATAAGTTTCTCATTCAAACATTGATGCACAAATTGTATTGCGACATTGGTTGCAATCCCTGCAATGTGTCAGTACCACCCCGCTTCCCCGTGTCCATTCGTCCAGGTTTCCTGTCCCTCCCTGCCTTCTCATCTTTGCTTTTGGGCAGGCGTTCCCCTTTTGGTCTTGTAGACTTGATTGAAATAAGGAGTGAGTTCCTTATGTGTGTTATTGTTTGTTTTATAGGCCTGTCTGATCTTTTGGCAGAAGAGGGGACTTCGGGAGTGGCTTCAGCTTGGAGTTAGGGGGGTGTCCAGGGGCCGTAGTCTCATGGGTTCCTCCAGTCTCTGTCAAACCAGTAAATCTGGTCTTTTTTATGGTAAATTTGAATTTTGTTTTACATTTTTCCCCCAATCTGTCCGAGACCCTCTATTGTAATCCCTGTCAGAGTGGTTGGTGGTGGTAGCTGGGTACTATCTGGTTCTTCCGGGCTTAGGCTGGTGGAGGCTGTGGTTCATGTGGTCCATTAGTCCTTCGGACTAGTATTTTCCTTGTGTCTTTGATTGGCTGTAATCTTCATGGAAGCCGATCACCAGCCCTTTCTTCCATGGTGCCTCTGGGTGGGTTCAAATCACTAACCTTTAGGTTTGTAGTCAAGCACAAACCGTTTGTGCCACCCAGGGAGATTTTGCTACATGAAGGGACCCCTGAACCCCCATAAGGCAGAGTGGTTCACACTACGTAGGGGCTGCTGTTGTGCATGACGTACAACAGAAGAGCAGCTTAGGGGATCCAGTCTGAATGCTCTGAACGATCCTTGAGACCTGCCTCTTGATATGACTTTCCATGGAAGAAAGAGCCAATTGCCTTGGTTGTCCTGTGGGTATACCCCCTGTAGCCCCGTAAGGAAATCCAGTGGGCAGAGGTCAGCCATGGGCTTCTGTGTTTCTTGAGAAGAAGTGATGCCTGTAAACTGTGGCCTGTAGTTGTCTGACTCTTGGTTTGGGCTCAGGATCAACTCCAGTGGGCTCTTTGGATTTAAAATTCTGCTCCTGCTCCTGACTCTTGAGCTGTTCTGGGCAAGGTGCTAATTTTTGTTTCTCTCTGTTTCCTCCCCTGCTGGATGAGGCTCACAATGCCGATACTTCAGAGAGCTGCTGGCGGGAATAACTCATGAACCTGTTGTTGTTGTTAGGTGCTGTCAAGTTGCTTCCGACTCATAGTGACCCTGTGTGCAAGGAACAAAATGCTGCTGGTCCTTTGCCATCTTCACGACCATTGCTATGCTTGAGCCCAGTGTTGCAGCCACTGTGTCATTCCATCTCGCTGAAGGTCTTCCTCTTTTTCACTGACCATCTACAATCAACCTGAGCGCTTCTTGACTCTCGTTCTAAGCAATACAAGTTAACTAGTTAGCTAAAGCTGCCATAACTACTTCCTCTTAGTCCGAGTCTCTGCATGTCTAGGGTATGAACACTTGAGATCTATAATTTATTTTTGAAAAAAAAAAGACTAAATGTATATTTAGTGGTTGAGGATCTTTACAGATTATTCTTCCTTTGGATCATACCACTGCTACAGCACTTAATCTGTATCGCAATTATTTTTTAAGCTTATTAAAATTTAAAAATCCATTTAAAATAACACCAGTCGTATATAAAACATTATCTTTAAAATAGCCATATAATTCAGATAAAGAAAAGGTCCCTTAACCCCAACTCTCAACCCAGATATGTCCCTGTCATTGGTTTGGTGTTTACTCTTTTACGCCTTTTTCTTGACATGTCCTTATAAACATACAGACCTATAAAAACATATGTATGTCTGTTTTATTGTACTTTAGATGAAGGTTTACAGAGCAAACTAGTTTCTCATTAAACAATTAATACACATGTTGTTTTGTGACATTGGTTGCCAACCCCACAATGTGTCAACTCTCCTTTTTTCGACCTTGGGTTCCCCGTTACCAGCTTTCCTGTCTCCTCCTGCCTTCTGGTCCGTCCATGGGCTGCTGTGCCATTTAGTCTTGTTTTGTATTACGGGCCTGTCTCATCTTTGGCTGGAAGGTGAACCTCAGGAGTGACTTCAGGACTAAGTGAAAAGGGTATCCGGGGGCCATACTCTTGGGGTGTCTCCAGTCTCTGTCAGACCAGTAAGTCTGGTCTTTTTTTGTGAGTTGGAATTTTGTTCTACATTTATCTCCACCTCTGTCCAAGACCCTCTATTGTGATCCCTGTCAGAGCAGTTGGTGGTGCTAGTTGGGTGTCACCTGGTCGTGCTGGACTCAGTCTGGTGGAGGCTGTGGTAGTTGTGGTCCATTAATCCTTTGGACTAATCTTTCCCTTGTGTCTTTGGGTTTCTTCATTCTCCCTTGCTCCAGACAAGGTGGGACCAGTGGATTATCTTAGATGGCTTCTCACAAGCTTTTAAGACCCCTGACTGTACTCACCAAAGTAGGATGTAGAACATTTTCTTTATAAACTGTGTTATGGCAATAGAGCCAGATGTCCCCCGAGACCATGGTCCCCAGCCCTCAATCCAGTTATCTGGTCCCTCAGGGAGTTTGGATGTGTCTGTGAAGCTTCCATACCCTAGCCTTGGTCAAGTTATGCTGGTTCCCCCAGTATTGTGTACTATCTTACCCTTCACCAAATTTGCCTCTTATCTACTGTCTATTTAGTGTTTTTCCATCCCCACCTCTCCCCTCCCTTGTAACCATCAATGATGCTTTCTTTTTGTGTGTGAGCCTTTTCATGAGTTGCTATAGTAGAGGTCTCATACAATATTTGTCCTTTTGTGATGGACTTATTTCGCTAAGCATAATGCCCTCCAGATTTACCCATGTGGTGAGATGTTTCGCAGATTCATCATTGCTCTTTATCATTACGTGGTATTCCATTGTGTGTGTGTACATAGTTTATCCATTCATCTGTTGATGGGCACTTAGATTGTTTCCATCTTTTTGCTATTGTGAACAATGCTGCCATGAACATATGTGTGCATATGTCTATTCGTGTGACGGCTCTTATTTCTCTAGGATATATTCCTAGAAGTGGGATTGCTGGATCATGTGGTGTTTCTATTTCTAGCTTTTTAAGGAAGTGCCATATCGTTTTCCAAAAATGGTTTTACCATTTTGCATTCCCACCAGCAGTGCATAAGAGTTCCAATCTCCCTGCAGCCCCTCCAACATTAGTTACTTTTTTTCTGATTCATGCCAGTAACGTCGGGGTGAGATGGTATCTCATTGTAGTTTTGATTTTCATTGCTCTAAAGGCTAGTGATCGCAAGCATTTTCTAATGTGTCTGTTAGCCTGCATGTCTTCTTTGGTGAAGTGTCTGTTCATATCCTTTGCGCATTTTTTAATTGGATTATTTGTCTTTTGTTGTAGAGGTGTTGAATTTTCGTATAGATTTTAGAGATTAGACCTTTGTTGGATTTGTCATAGTCAAATTTTTTTCCTGGTCTGTAGGTTCTCTTTTTACTCTTTTGGTGAAGTCTTTTGATGAGCTAATAACTTATATTTTTAAACTTAAAAAAAAAAAAAAAAACAAACTTGTACAACATAAATGGTTTTGTACTATATCTACCATTCTGCAACTTTTTTTTTTTTTATGTCACAGTGTTCTAGAGAATCTTGTGACAGTGCCTTATAGATCTAGCCCATTCTTTCTTTATTGCTGCACAGCCCGGTGTGGCTGTATCAGAACTTATTTAACTGTTTATATATTAATGGGCAGCTGACTGTGAGTGGAGCAAACAGTTAACACATTTGGCTGCTAACAGCCACGCAGAGGTGCCTCAGAGGAAAGGCCTGGCTATCTACTTCTGAAAAAATCAGCCATTGAAAACCCTATGGAGCACAGCTCTACTCTGACACACATGGAATCCTCATGAGTTAGAGTTGACTCAGTGGCAACTGGTCTTATATAGACAGGCATTTAGGTTATTTTCACTTTTTCGTGAATATAAACCCAACTGTATTCCTTAGTTATGCCTTCTTGTTCAGTGTTTCTCTAGAAATGTAGCTGAAAGGTGGATTGTAGGGTGTGGGCATGTTAAAAAATTTAGAAGATGTCTTTGAAAGTGACTGAACCACACTGTATTCTCATCAGTAATAAACGAGAACATTTGCTCTCCCACAACCTCAAGACTGAAGGTAACCGGAATGCCTTACCTTTGCCAATCAGACTGGGGGGGGCGGGGGGAGGTAACTTAACCTAATTTACATTCTTATGAATAGCAATAAGGTAAAGCAACTTTTATATGTTTATCGTCCATTTTTATTTTCTTTTTAAAATGAATTATCTGTTTATATCCTCTGCCCATTTTTTAATTTTTAAATTATTTTTTCCTTTTTCTTGTTGGTTTGTAGAAGTTCTTTTATATTCTAGATACTATTCTTGTGTTTCAAATATTTTCTTTACCTTTTACTTGTCTTTTATTTTTTCTGTACTGTCTTCTTATATAGATAAGTGATAGTTTATTTTATAATAAAACGTATCACTTGTCATTCAAATGATTTGAATTTTGATATTACAATTACATGTTTACATGCCTTCTCTGCACCTAAACACTAAATAGATGATGAATTCCTTGATAGAAGAAACTCTGCTCTACTTATTTCTATGCTTCTGGTGCTTAGTACAGAGCCCTGGTGGCTCAGTGGTTAAAAGCTCAGCTTCTGACCAAAAGGTCGGCAATTTGAATCCACCAGCTGATCCTTGGAAACCCTATGGAGCAGTTCTACTCTGTCCTACAGGGTCGCTATGAGTTGGAATTGACCGGATGGTGATGGGTTTGTGTATGGTGAGTGCTTAGTACAGTTACATGTAAGTGTTCAATGAGTTCATTCAAATGAGTACATGAATAAGTGAATTAATCTGAGAAGAATTTCAGAGTCATAAAAAATGTCTACCATGATAGTATCTTGACTGATACGTAGTAAAACTGAGTTAAATGATGGTACTGTTAGGTATATTAAAAGTTAGTGAAGTCAAAGAATGTTGCACTAAAGGTTCTATCTCTGGCCATATTCTATTCAGCGTTTAAAAAAAAAAAGAAACGAGTTGTGTGAAATCATAGCAGGTATACCTGGGAGATTTGCAGAATGTAAAATTTAAACAGCTATCATAACCATGATTAATTCAAGATTCAAAATAATGTTATAGTTGGAATATTGGACAGGGAAAAAAAGATCTACCAAGATAAAGATTTCTGGAGCACCTGTAATTCACTTGCCTTCAGTATATGTTGAAAAGATTAATAGATGTGTCCCTGCTGTCAAGACGCTCATATGGAAATTCCCGAGTTTACGCACAAGTCTGCATTAGGGAATGTTTGGCTGGGCAACAATTCTTGGAAAAAAGTTGTGGGGTTAGGAGTTGACCATTGATTCAGTCTGAGCTGATGATGGAAGCCAAAGGAAACTACTCTGGCTAAGTGTTTGTAGAAATCACACACCCATGATCAGGAGTAAGTATCCCAGCGAGCTTCAGGCGTGTCAAACGTAGTCAGTACTTGAGTAATTATCCAGGTCTGGGCGCCATATTTAAGAACAGATAGTGGTGGACTACATTTTGTGCAGAGGAGATCCTGGATCTGAAAGCTATGTCCTCTGAGGTGTAATTGAAAGAAGTGGCAACACGGAATAACTGTTTTCTAGTCGTTGAAGCAGGTTTATTCCATAATGTTCCAGAAGACAAAACTAATGTAGGTTGCAAGATTGAGGAAGTCAGAGTTCAGCTTAGCATGAAACAGAATGTCTAACTAATGAAGCAGATTGCCTTGGGAAGGGCTAAGCAAGCCAGAAGACCTGGCATCAGAGACCTTTAGGAGCATTTCCTGGTTGGATGAGATGACCTCTCTCTAAGGATACATTCCATGTAAGTGGAATTGTGACAGAGGGCTGACTTGGAATGACAAAGAAAATATATTCTACATTCTGTTGAAGGTGTTATACTATTTATATATCACCATATCTACAAACCATTACCCACCTGTCAGTTTGTTGTACTGTGGTGGCTTATGTGTTGCTATGATGCCAGAAGCAGCACCGTCAGTATTTCAAATACCAGCAGGGTCACCCATGGTGGACAGGTTTCAGTGGAGCTTCTAGACTAAGATAGACTAGGAAGAAAGGCCTAATGATCTACTTTGGAAAATCAGCCATTGAAAAACTTATGGATCACAACAGTACGTTGTCCAACCACTTGCTTTGGACACGTCATCAGGAGGGGTCAGTCACTGGAGGAGGCTGTCATGTTTGGTGAAGCAGAGGGCCAGTGAGGGTGAGGGAGACCCTCAGTGAGATGGATTGTCACAATGACCACAACAGTGGACTAAAATGTGCCAGTGATCATGAGTGTGGCACAGGACAGGGCAACGTTTTCTTCTGTTGTGCATAAGGTCACTGTGAGTAGGAATTGACTTCCTGGTATCTGTCCATCCATTCATCCGTCTGTCCATCTGTCTGTCTATCTCTCTCTCTCTCTACAAAGTGATGTCTAACTTCCCTGTTTAAAAAAAAGAATCTGATCGTAAAAAATTATAAATTCTTTTCTTGAACCTAATATGTATTATATTTATAATCTGAAAAAAATGCAGCTTTTTCCATTTTGAAAAAGTTATTTATTCACCCATTCAGTTATTCCACAAACAGTTATTGAGTTCTGACCTGATGCCAGTGCCGTATCATGTGCTCAGGATACAAATCTGGGTAGACAGATAAAGTCCAGGCTTTCATGAAGTTTACATGTCAATGGGGAACCTAGACAATAAACAATTAAAGAAGATAATTTCAGATAGTGACAAGTCCTAGCAGGAGTTTGAAATAAGTTACTGTGATAGGGAGGGACTGCAGGTGCAAATGGTGGAAGCAGCAAGGTTACATGGATGGCCAGGGAAGGTGTCTGGGGGGAGATGACGTTTAAGAGAAGATCTGAATGATGGGAAAGAAAGGCCTTTTGAAGATGGAGTGTGGGAGCTGGGGAAGGGGATAATGATCCAGGCTGAAGGAACAGCATGTGTGAAGTCCCTGAAGCAGGAATGATCTGAGGCTATAGCTTACGAGTGGAGGGTGGTGGGGAGTGGTAGGAGGAAGGTGGGATAGGAAGGCAGGGACCAGACCCTTGTGGGGAATTGTAGGCCAGAATATGACCTTTGCTTTTATTCTGGTGTCAATGAGAAGCTATTGGAGGATGTTTAAGTGGGAGAATTTTTTGTTCGTTTTTTAAAATAACCACATTGACTGTTGTGTGGAGAATGTATTGTGGAGGGTTTGCCATGGTAGGGAGGTGGCCATGTTTGTGGCAGAAAACTTGGAAAATACAGAAATCATTAAGAAGAGAATTTTAAAAATTACACAGAATCTTCTTATCTAGAGATAAGCTTTATGAATATTTTATTTTTTTCTCTCTGTTATAATGTATAACATTAGACCATACTGTGTGTACCATCTTATAAGCATTTTGTCATAACCTGAAATAGTCTTCAGCAACGTGATTTGTATAACAACAACCACAAAAATGGGAATAACTTAAATGTTCATCTGTGGGGGGGACTTACTAACAAGTCACGAAAACTACGCAACCAGGAAAAAGAATGAGGAGGAGCGCTGTGCTAATACCAAAGGCACTTGGAGTCATGTAAAACAAGCCGCTGAGCAGTGTGTTTCATGTGAACTCCTTAAAAACAACACACACACACACACACACACACACACACACACACACGCTCATATATGCTTAGACTATTTCTGGAAGAACATATATGAACTTTTTACTAATGGGATTGGGACTCAAGAGCCAATGGTAGAATTTTTTTATATAACATGTATACCCTTCCTTTTGGTTTTAATTTATTACCATGAACATGCATTACTTTTACAAATAAAGCCTATATAGTAAAAAATAAGTAAGTAAATGTGAGATGATCAAAGGAAGGAGCAAAAGAAAGAAGGAAAACTGACCTTCAGGAAAGGTCGGTGGGTAGATACTCTTTCCACTCTGCTCTGCCTCCCCATCATTACGCCTGCACCAGGAACCAAGCTTTGCCTAATCTGAGGTCTGGGCCCCTACATATGTTATCCATGGACTTGTTCTAGTCTATCCTCAACCTGTTAATATTTTGTATGCAAATGTTTTTATATTATTATATAAAACAGTAGCCCACCTATTTCAGGGTGTGACAAACACTTCGAAGTCTATTTTACACAGATTCATGGTAAAATAACTTACCTGACTCATTTATCTTAGGATCTTCCTTTCTCATTCAGCAAATACTACAATGAGTACACCCTTTGCAAGGCGCCATGTTAGATGACTCGGAGGATGCAAATATACATTAGACTTAATGCCTGCTTGCCAGGATCTTACATTTAAAGACTGACAGACAGGTGGGCACCATACAGGAGGTTCATTGGCCAGAGATCTCACCTGGATCTCCCAATGAGGTTAGTGTTATTATTTACTATTATTCCTGATTTATAGATAAGGAAACTGAGTGACAGAGGTAATAATTGCCCAGTCTCACACAGCCAGTAAATGGCAGAGCTATGATTTAAATCTGGATAGTCTGGCCTTAGAGCCAAGGCTTACCCCTAGTCCTTCTCCAAGGACACAATCTGGTACCTGCTTCCCCCCTCGAGGTAGCCTGCTTCCTCATCAATAACCACGTTGCTTGACTATGATGACATCCTATCACACTTTTCCTTCTCACCTGCTGGCCCTCTCTATACCCTAACTGAGGTCCTGCAAAGCAGGGAGCATTGCAAAAACTCTCATAATATGTGTAAGAAAAAAAGACCATGCAATATCTCATGTTTTCTTTCTGCATTCTTGTTATAACTTAAGTGTGTTATCTTCTGGGAATAGACCAGCCTTGTCATTCCAGACTCCTCTGGTAGCAGTTTACTGAAACACAATTTTCTGAAATGGAAGTATTTCCACTTTGAAGAGTCCACCTAACAAATGATGCCATTGGACACTTTTTTTCCTTTAAAATTTTTATTTTAACATCATTCCAGACTTGAGAAAAGTTGTAAGAATTGTACCAAGAGTTCCTGTATACTCTTCATCCAGCTTCTCTAAATGTTAACCTTTTGCTATATTTTTAAAATTCTCTCTCTCTATGTATTTATGTATATATTTGTATATAATCATATATATGTAATTTTTAATTTTGAACCATTTAAGAGTAAGTGACAGATGTGATGTCCCTTTACTCCTAAATACTTAAATGTGTATCTCCTAAAATAAGGACATTCTCTTACTTGATCATGGTACAATTATCAAAATCAGGAAATTAACTCTGTAATTAGTAATACTATCACCTGATCTACAGACCTTATTCTTATTTTGACAGTTGTCCCAGTAATGTCCTTAGTCTTCTTTAATCTGGAACTCTTTCTCAGCCTTTCTTTGTGTTTCACGACACTAACATCTGGGGAGACCACAGGCCAGTTACCTTGCGGAATGCTCCTCAGTTGGGTTTGTCTGGTGTTTCCTCATGATTAGATTCCTGCTATGAACTTTAGTAAGACCTACCACAAAAGTGATTTGATTCTCTGGGTATCATATCCAGAAGCACCAACGGGTGATGTTAACCTTGTTCACTTGGTTAAGGTCGTGTGTGGCAGGTTTCCCAACTACACAGTCTCTGTTTCTCCCCTGGTGAGAAGATCTCTGAGACTATGGAAAGGCTCTAGTCCTCATACTTTCACCCTGTAGTTTTAGCATGCTTTGATGATTCCGGCATGGAGATTATTTTGATAAGGAAATGCCCCGTTGTTTAAATTTATGACTTTAGTTGGCTTGGTCCATGAGTTTACAGGTGAAGGAAATATTGTCCCGTGGCAAGTATCTAGGGCTTCCGGCTGCTGTAGAGTGGTCCAGGGTCCCCTGGTGTATATATTCTCTGAGTAATGGTGTGTTTGATCTATGAGTCTCAGTTTTTTCTTGAACCAGGTGGGAATAATGATACTCATCTCTAAGAGCTGCCGTGAAGATTAAATTATATAATACATATGAAAGCACGGACCTGGCATGTTATAGTCGTTCAGTTAATGTTAGATAAAATTAAAAAAAAAAATTTATACTATGTATATTCAAGCTATTTATTGCTCCATAAAAAAATTCCAAGTTTAGTGGCACGAATAAACAATTTTATCGTACTCACAGATTCTGTGGGTCAGGGATTCAGGAAGGGCACAGTGAGGATGTCAGGTGGGAAGACTCATATGCTGGGGATAGAATCAATTATTGCAGGCTCATGTACTCACATGTCTCGGGGGGTGGATGTTGGCTGTTTGCTGGGACTCAGCTGGGTGTGTTGACGAGAACATCTCCACATGGTCTCTCTGGTTGCTTGGGCTCCCTCATAACAGAGTAGTTGGGTTCCAGGGTGGGGGTCGGGGAGCAAATATCCCAAGAGAACCTGGGAAAAGCTCTATAACCTTTTAAGATTAGTGTTAGAAGTCATATAACATTAGTTCTGCCATTTACCAAAGTTCAGATTTAAGTGAGTGGAACATAAACCTCATCTCCTGAGGGGAGGTATATTATTAACACATTGTAACGAGAGCAGGTGGGATGGGAGATAGCGTTGCAACCATCTTTGGATAATACAATCTATCATAATCCATCTCCCATGAAAAGACACTGAAATCCCTACGAGGAAACTGTTGCTAAAAGTAAAGTGTTATACCCTAGATAACTGTCCATCAGAAGCTTGATATGTAAAATATCCTATCAGCCTGGGTAGAGTGAAGATTGTTCTGAGATGCAGGAGGCTTGGATTATGGGTCTAGTTTACCATTATCTAACTCTCTGAAATTAAACAAATCATATGACTTCTATGGGCCTCAATTTCCTTGTGGATAAAAATGAGATTGAGCAAGAAGACTCCAGCTCTAGACATAGATAACGTCAAACCACAGCCCATATGTTCTAGATTGAGATCTTTTTGTGTTAGCCTGAGACATTTGTGATTCTCAGTCTAGACAGGACACAGATCAAATGATGTTTCATAGCAAGAGACTGGGGGCAAGAGGAGAGTGTGTTACAATGATATATTTGTAACTAGGACAGTTTTAGAATTTACTTAGAGAAAGTTCCCAACTCTAAAGCTCTAATTTACTGGAATTTTTGACAAGTCCACCAGTCAAACGAAGCCATCAGAATAATCGGACAAGAAAATATACCAGTGTTTAAATCGGTAGTTTAAATTGGCTTAGGTAGCTACAAATTATATCAGGTCAGCCCTTAAACTAACTGAGTTGAATAGGCTACGGAATAAGATTCTAAGGATCATTCCTAAATAACGTTGGACCTTTGTGAAAGAAGAGGGGCAGCTGAATTGGTATTAACTGCATTTACAGGTTTTTTTTTTACAGTTCTCAATTTATGTCCCAGGCAGTTAAGCAGCATGAAGCTATGCTTTAAAATTAATACACTACATGGGATTGTTGTTTAAATTGGGGAGAATCAGTTAATAATTAATGTTGGTTCACTCCTTCAATGAAACGTGAAGAACACAGACGTGCTTTTGACTAAACAAAAATATTTCATACATGTGTATATACATGTACTTGTGTATGTACATCTCCATATATTTGTGTACGCACATATGTGTGTGTATGTGTGTGTGTGATATACACGATACATAATTTAAATGTTAGGGTACATGAAATAGAAAAGTGAACAGGATACAAAGAATCCAAACTGCAGATGGATGATAATGCTCCAAGGAACATTGAAAGCTCAAATTAAATGTGATTTTAAGAACTGGAAATGTACAGTCTGGTAAGTAATCTTGGGAAAGGCAATAAAACAATATAGAAAGATTTGTGGGATTAGAAACACCCCCCTCGCAGAAAGCACAAGTGCACACATGCATATTCACAATGAAAGAATCACCAGAATCAGTATTAATCCTTTAGTTTCCTTTTCTCTTTAGTACTCACCCAATTCTATCTTGAGGTTTTTATTCAGAAAAGAAGAAGATATCTCCGTATTTATACACCGCCACCTCCTCCCTTCTAGCGCATATATGAGAATGGCCCAGAAATAACACTGCAGGTATGTATTCTGCAGGAGTTAAAAAGGGAACTTCCTACGTACCAGTAGCATTTCCCTGTAGGTATAGTCAATTTCCCAGAGCAACAGAAGATATAATTATACTGATGTAAATCACAATGAGATGACTGGAAGGGATTGGCCTTTCCCCTTCTTTAATTCACTGAAAGATCTTATCTTTTTGACAGGTACTGTCAGGCAGAGCAAGGGGCTGGGAGGCAGGATATTTTTCTGGTAAGTAATTTGCTTAGAGGGGAAAACTAAATATACTTATTGTAAACACTCAAAAGAAGTGAGATAATTCAGCCTTAGCAGAGAATTTTCCAAGTCTTTTCTGCCCCTCGTTGTGTTTCCTGCCCTTTCTCTCTGTCCCTAAGTCTCTCTTTCTCCTCTGTAAAACGTTAGCTATTCTTTCAGGCCTCATATTTCCAAATTACATGCATTTTTTAAATTATATCTACATATATATAAACATATATATTCCCTGGGTGATGCGTATGGTTAAGTGTTTGGCTACTACTGGAAGTTTGAATCAACCTGAGGCACCTCAGAAGAAAGGCCTGGCAATCTACTTCTAAAAAAATCAGCCATTGAAAACCCTGTGGAGCACAGTTCTACTCTGACACGCATGGGGTTGCTGTAAGTTGGAGCTGACTAAATGGTAACTGGTGTATGCACGTACATATATATATATATATATATATATATACACATAACCAAACCAAATCCACCGCCATTGAGTTGATTCCAATTCATAGTGAACCCGTGTGTGTCAGGGTAGAACTGTGCTCCTTTTTAATGGCTGTGATCTTTCAGAAGTAGATTACCAGACCTTTTTTCCAAGGCACCTCTGGATGGATTTGAACTGCAACCTTTTGGTTAGTAGCCCAGCAATTAACCGTTTGTACCACCCAGGAACTCTTACATATGTATATATATATTTACACACATGCATGTATTACTTTTCTTCCTTAAAGTGAATCCTTGCTGCCAGCTTGTGTGCTTTGCATTGTTTGTATAGAAAAAAATCAACATTGGAAGAAGCCAGCATTATGGGAACTCCTTTTTCCCCCAAAAGGTCTGATTTGCTTTCACAGTTGCTTCCTGGTTTGCTGCTTTTGTTCGGGAGGCGTTTCCTTTTGGACAAAACCACCTGGGGTACAATATTGGATGTCTAGGATTGCGTGAGAGCCAGGGCAGCCCACCGTGGCTGGTGGGAGTTAGTGCTGAGAAACTCAGAAGCAGAAAGAGATGTGGCATCAGCCACCCAATTGGACATGAAAAGAAGCCCAAGTTCGGTGGTTTCTCTTCCCCTCCCCTACATCTCTTTTATTTTTTTGTGGCAAAACTTGAAACAAAGCTGGAGTAAAAGTGCTTTTCATTCAGTGGGTGGTGTAGGTTCTGACTCAGGCTTTGCAAACATGACATTGCTTGAACCCCAGGATGAATGCTCCCACAGAATTCTGGAAAAACAAAATTGCCTGCTCAATTCTGGCAGAGTTGGGAGGTGGCAGCACAGGTGCAGGACTCCTGAGACACTTGAATGGAATCCCCAGAGTTCAGAGAGGTTTTTGAACTTCAGACACAGGCTCTCTTGATTACCTTTAGCCTATTCGGATAACAGGTTCAGGTCTGGAACTGCTAACACAGAATTCTCCAAAAACGCTCATTAGTATGCATTTTAAGAAATCAGTTTATGTTACTGAAAAATATAATATACAGTATAAAGGACTGTTGAACAAATTACAGTATGTCCATGTGATGGGATACTACATAGTCATTAAAAGCAATGAAGTAGAAGATATGGAAGAGTTTCATGCTATAGGAAAAGTAGATTATAAGTCTGTGGTCCTATATCATCCCATTTTGTGGATTAAAGAAAGGTAAAAAAGAGAAAAAGATAGATGCGTTTGTTTATCTCAGTTTTAAAATACAGTAACGTGCTTTACTTTTGTAATAGTAAAAACGACAACACAGCTTTAAAAAAGCAGCAGATTGTCTGGTGTTCTTGAAGCTTCCCCTTTTGCACCTGGCATTTGGCATCAATTTAAAAAAAAAGAGAAAAGAAAAATTTGTGTGGCATGGTTGTGGAATGACCAAATATTGGAAAGCACCCAGAAATTCCCTCAGAAATCCTCTTGGAAAGTCTTAACCTTTGGGACTGAACACTCTGGAACCTGGCACCCACGGTCTTTCCTAATTCCAAGCCCATATTAGGGTAAATGAATTCACTGGCAGTGCATGGGCGTAGAGGGGCAGGCCTGAGGTTCCATAAGCCAAGGGGAAGAAGACTTCACCACAGAAAGGTAGTAGCCCAATATTTATCGGTATGAATGTTCTGCCGATTGAAAAATTCTAGCTCGAATGTTTGAAGTTATGTGGACCACCGTTCCGAGCCAACATGCTTGTCCGTTTTGGTGTGTAGAGACATTCGGGGTTTGCTCATGACTTCTGCCAATTTTTCACCCTCCAGACTTGCAGTTAGTGAATGGATGGTCAGGCTGCTGATTTAATGGATGAATGTCAATACCACAGATAAGCCATAGAATCGTGAAGGCAGAACTCTGCAGTGTCCGCAGGTCAAGTGAATGGGATCTTGACATCTTTGGTCTTTTCATTATTTACTTTGGTCAGCAAGACCTTTGACTTTACCGGACTAAGAGGCAAGTTATTATTTATTAATGACCCACTGTGGGCCAGGCATTTAACATACCTTGTCTCTAATCTCTGCACAAACTCTGAAATGTAGGTATGAGCGTCTTTCTTTTTACGGATGAAGAAACTGAGGCTCAGAGAGCTTAAGACATTAGGTCTAGAAATTTGTAGCATTTAAGAACCCAGATCTATCTGACTGAAAGACTGGCGTCATTTCACAGCTGTGAGACTGTTCTGTAAGATACTGTGATGGTGGATACATGACATGCATTTGTCAAAACTCATAGGACTGGCCAGCACCAAGAGTGAACCCTAATGTAAACTGTGGACTTTACTCAGTAATAATGTATTAGTATTGGTTCATCAGTTGTAACAAACGTACTACACGAATGCAAGACATTAAAAATAGGAGGAATTGTGTGTGGGGGAGAGAGAGTGTGTATGGGAACTCTCTATGCTTTCTGCTCAATTTCTCTATAAACCTATAGCTGCTCTAAGAAATAAAGTCTATTAATTACAAAAATGGATACAAAATGACCCAAAGCTTATTCAACCACCCATGCCATGATTTCAATGTAAACACAGATCCCAAGGTCTCAAATGTTTTTAAGTGCCTGTTCAAATCCAGACAGTAATCCATATTCCTTCTTTATGTTGACGCTTCATTTCCCCTCTCTTCCTTGCTCTCATCTATTCTTCCTTTCTTTTTATATCTTTTAAAGTAACAGAAGTAGCATTTAAATTTAAGAAAAGGCAGCGGGTGGTTTCATTCATTATTCTCTGCTCTGTAGCCTACCAAAGATACCTTTTGCTTTTTTTTCAAAAAGTTGTGCATCTGTAACTTTTCTCCTTCAACCCAGGCTATCATATTGAACTTTTATTTTACTCACAGAAGAATAGAAGGAAGGAAACTAATATTTCTCGATCTCTTTTTAAAAAGAACTCTTTATTAAGGGAGATTTTAAATAAATACAAGTAGACAATAGTAGAATATGAACCCTCAGGTACCCATCACCACTCAGCTTCAATCCAACAATTCTCTTATTTCACCTAAATCTCCCACTCCCTCTTCCCATATTATTTTGAAGCAAACCTCAGATATCATATCATTTCATGCATAAGTATTTCAGCAGATATCTCCAAAAGATAAAGGCTGTTACAGAAAAAAAATTAATCATATCTAAAAAATAGCAATGATTTAATATTATTAAATATCTAGTTAGTGTTTGAATTTCCAGTTGTCTCACAAATGTTCTACCGTTTTTGTAGTTTATTTATTAAATCAATTTTCAAGTGAGGTTCAGACATTGTGGTTTGTTCTGTATCTTTTAACTCTCTAATCTATAGGTCCCCACCCCCTCATCATTGTCTCTCTCTTTACAACATGAAGAAATTGGGTCATTTGACCTGGAGAGTTTTCTACAGTCTGGATTTTGTGGATTGCATGCTTTGTCTTCTGTCTGTATTTCCTGTAAATTTGTATTTGGAGCTAGAGGCTTGACCAGATTCAGATTTGATTTTTGTTTTTTAGACTATTTTTCTCTCTTTTTTTCAGTTGGCAAAGACTACGGGTAAGACTATTTCGTAGGTAGTGTTTGCTGCTTCCTTTGGGGCGCATATTAACTGGCTGTCCCCCTTTACGTGATGTTTGCAGTTGTTGACAAGTTGTACCTAGATCTATTAGCTCATTGATGGCTGAAAAGTGGTGATTTTTCAATTCCATCATTCCTTCTTCATTTATTAGCAAGAATACTTCTCTAACGAGACACTCATCCTATCTTCTTTTTATTAAACTGCTACCATATACCAGGCATTTTACATATAATGTTTCATAACTCAAAGTGCTAATATTTACCCATACAATTAATTCTTAGACATTTTTTCTTTGATTGAGATGTTTTCCCTCCTATTTTCATTCTTCTCTCTTCCTTCTTTCTTTTCTCCTTCCTTCAGCTCTTTTCTACCCTTCGGCTTTGTTTCTGCAGAGCCAGGGTCACGTCATCATCACTATCAGATAGTAAGCAGAGACGGAGGATCTCAATACACAGAAACAAGGTTTGAGTGGAGTTTTCTTTTCTTTTTTTGACTGTGCAAGAAAATGTAGCCTTTTCTCAGCAGTACCTGCCACTTGCAACTGGGTTTAGTTGGTATGTACCAGGTCTGGTCAGATTTTACTGGAATCCCTGAGATCTGAAGCATAAAGCTCACTCCGGAATTAATGTGCCCAATTTTACCTTTCTGGACTGACTTGTTATTGTTTTCAGCCTGTATATGAAAGCTTGTGAGTAGACAACTAAGCTCGTGTTTTTCAAAGGGTTTAAATCAATGATTTTACTGATAATTTGTATGACACAAGATACCATCCAACAGGAAGCCAAAGGATGCTGTGATTTCCCACAGATTCTGCTCTTGGTCCACAGAATCACTCCCCGTTGAGACTGAGTGTTTGTTGAATAGGTGAGGCCAGATGTTAGCAGGGAGGGACCTTTGTAAGGCAAGTAACCCCGAAGGCTAGGATAGTTAAAACATGTCACCCAAAGGTCCTGACAGCCCAGGGCTGGGGAAACCAGTCTCCCTGTGGTGTGGCCTGAGGCAGACAGTTTAGGGAAAGGACAGTGGAGGAAGGATCAGGAGGTAGACTTGAGTTCAAGTCCTGGCTCAGTCACTCCTGGAGAGGGAGTCTAGGCAAGACTTGAATCTCTCTGAACCTCAGTTTTTTCATTTGTCAAATGGTAATGGATCTGCTTACACACTTCCTCCTCACTGCTCCAAGGTTGTTGGGAAAATCAGATAAGATAATTCCAGTGTTTTGAAAGCCATCATGCTCTATTCAAAATGTTTCCATCCGTTTATTTCTTTTAATTGTGAAAAATAGCAAAATCAAGAAAAAAAATTGAAGACGACATTGTCTCGCTTTCTTAACATTTATATTTATATTTATTTTTGCCTATAGCTTCTGGCCATTATTCACACACCAGATTTCTTACAGATTTGAAGTCATGGTAGAATCTAATTTTCTATTTTGCTTTGTAGTTTACAATTTTATTATAAATACGGTTCTGTGCTACTACATTATCTTTATGATTACGGTTCATTTGTTATAACCATGCTTGAATATTTAAGTGATTTCCCTTTCATATATGAAACTTCCACAGACATCTTTGTGCATATGGCTTTTTGTCATGTGCTGAATTATTTCCTTAGGATAAGTTCCCAGGCATGTGATGACTGGGCGAAAATATATGGGCTTTTTAATGACTCTTAATAGATTTTGCCATATTGCTTTCCAAAGGCTAGTAACAATGAGGTTGACACCAGCAATGAATGTGTGTCATTTAAAATGATTGTTTTAAATCAATTATTCCAGCCATACATATCCCAGGATCCCTGTCTCCCAGGACCTTAATTTCTAACTCATCCATTCAACAGAATTAAGTAAATAAAACAAGGGGACTGTGCGCCCTGACTCTATGAAGAGATTTATTGCTAAGGATTCTAGAAAAGCCAGCAATTTCTTGATTTTGCAGACTTGGTGATTTTTTTTTTTTTTTGCCAATTTCCTAGACCATCCAGAGAATTTTAATATAACATTGTGAAGGTTCATTATTGGGAATCTTTTATAAAAGCGTATGTAGGAGTAGGATTCTTTTCTGATGCTGGTTTTCAGGAACTTGTCTTTTCATACTAATTCAAGTTTTTGTTTTGTTTTTGGCTGTGGATTACACAGGTTATGTTTCAGAAGCATGACTAAACCTTGAGTGGATATTAAAACGTATAATTTCAAGCTATGGAATTCTAATAACATCATGTGCAGACACAGCGTTTAACTTTTTGAAGGTCTTTTGTGAGTTTTTCTCACTTGGTCCTCACGACCATTTCCTGAGGTAGGCTGGGTGACATTGTCTTCTTGGTTTGGCTGATGGAGAGACTAAGGTCCAAAGACTTGCCTAAGATCTAACCTCCTCTTGGGGGCTGGCACAACCACCCATCTCTCAGCTCCTGGTTCTTTGCACCCAACTGTACAGTTTTCCTTAACAGCCTTTTATATTAGTACATTTTAAAAACACGTGTTTGCATAGAACTAGCTCGTCTTTTAAAGAGGCGTTCTTGCAGAGTAGTGTGGGCTTTTTCTCTATAACAGTGGCAGTGTGAAGAGGCTCCTTTAGTTAATGCAACAGCAATAGTTGTCATCTGTTGATTGGCTAGTATGTGTTGGGCTCTTCTTGCTGTTTTAAGCCCTGCCATGACTCGGTGAAGTAGTAGGTGTTATCACTCACCATGATACGAGGGAGGAAACTGCAGCTGAGAGAAGAACTTTTCCAAAGTCATAGAGCTAGTCTGGTGGCAGAGCTATAACTTGAACCCAAATCCATCTCCAACGGAATCAAATGAATTTTCATTTGTACCACACAGATTTCCTCAAAGAGCAGCCTATGCTGCTTTTCAAATACTTACTATAACATATATTGATTTTTCTGACCATAAAAATATATCTTCACCAACAAGCATTTGGAAATACAGAGAATTCTATTTAGGCAATGTCAGGTTATGTCTTTTCATGCAGAGCACCTAATCTAAGGTATTATAAACACTTAAGTTTAATTAGCTGTCATCCCAAAGATGAAAGCATGGAGTTTTAAGCCTTCAGTCAGCAATTTCTTGCCCCCCAAACTCCAGCTTTTTTTTTTTTTTTTTAAAGCTTAAAGGTTTAACTCATTAAATTCTGTCTGGTTTCTGTACTCTTTAGTTTCAGGTCTTGTACTTATTTTATTTGTTCTCTTGAGAAGAAAGCAAACACAACAGAAAGAAATCAAGCCCCAACTCGATATAGTAGCTAATAGTGCATCTTAAGTCAACACAGCCAATGTAACTTGTACTGACTCAAGTAATTATTTTTGTCTCTGGCGTTTCACATTGTCCCTACTTCCAAAACTTCCTGACGCTTAGACGAGCAACAATGAGAGAGGTAGATGTTTATTGGTATAGAGCTCATCTTTGGCTTACCGAAAGAAGAAGAGATTTACAGTCTTGTCTCCCGGCCCTCCATTGTCACACCCTGTCTTCTGACTGCATTTCAGCGGTAGCAGAAAGCGTTCCACAGGACACAATGGAGCAACTTAGCAGCCGCCCCACAGTTGGAGTTGATATTAGGTTACCGTTCTGCATTTCTTTCCTTTTTTTGCTCATGCCATACCTGTTTACAGGAAAGTTGGGACAAGGTCAGGGAAAGTGCGGAATTGTTATCAGCTTTGCTGAGACCACACCTGGATAAAAATTTAGTGCTGAAACAAGATCAGACTTGAGTATTGTTTGGGACTTAAAGCAGCAAACGTCACCACAGAGATGAGACTACCTCATCGAGTCATTTTAAAGGGGACCAAACCACAGTGGAAGCAATTTATTTCAACTTGGCTGACACTTCTTGTGGACCTATTAAGTGCAGCTCTTTGTGCTGTGCAGTCCAGGGTTTGCTATAGAACCCATTCTGGCCACAGCTGCGTGTCCCAGCAGGTAGCAGCTCAATGTCAAGTTCTAGCTGCTAACACTCTCTTACAATACTGCTTATTATCACACTGATCCAGATCTAAGAGAGATTAGGTCCTGCTCCTGGAGACAAATTCCGTATAGCAAATGCTTGATGGAGCAAATTAACCTATATCCTGTTCTGTCCCCTGCCCCCAGTGATATAAGGATCTTCTGTACTGTTTTGCTCGCATTCTAGCTGCTGGCATGCTGGCTCTTTCAATGAGATTCATATCTGGCCTTAGGAGTTGTCATTAGATGAAATTTATTACTGAGCCTGAGAGCAACTCTCAGATGATTTTGAGAGCTCAAGAATCAATTATGCTTTGAGACACTGCAAACTACATTGGGTCAATCTGTTTCTCCTCATTTCAACTAAATTGAATTTACCAAACATTCATTGCATTCCTACTACGTGCCAAGCACAGCGGTTACAAAAACGAATGGGACGCGATTCGTGCCCTAAGGAGTTCCTGATCTAGCGAGTTTTGGAGTCTGTCATTTCACTCTTGCTTTACTCACAGCTATGTTCTACTCCCACTGTTTGCATTTCTGTTCTTTACAGCAGGTGTGGGTGGGTTTTCTCCCTTCTGCAGTGGATAAATTGTCCCAGCCCTGTTTCTAACTTTGCTGTAGTCTTCTCAGTTCTGAAGGCGATAGTGGCTTTGGGAGGACAGGCATGTGTATCTGGATTTCATGTGTATACGGTTGTCATTATCAGAGAAACAGAGCCAAAAGCTGGTGTACTATGGGTTTGTCAGCGGGAAAATAATTATGCTGTGTTTTCTGAGTTATGGGCAGAAAAGTGGTTGTGATTTTAATTCCCCTGGAGCATTTGGATGGAAGAAAATATGCAGAAGAATCCAACCTTTTCGTTCTTGTCTCCATTTTGAAGAGCTCCCCCATCATTTGCTGGCAGAGAGAAGTATGGCTGTTTAGAAGTTTTAATGGAAACATTGGGCGTGGGTCTTTCAGTTTGGACCCACAGATGAGAATCTACATTTTGAAGCATAATTTGAAATGAGCAATTTGCCTTGAAAACAGGCATAGTTTCCAGCTTCCTATGACTAACGGCACAAGAAGAGAATCTTGTAATCACATAATTAGTTTGCCATTACTAAAAAATTATTTTCAGAGTCCATGAGATGTGGTTTGCAATAAATTCAGTGGTTCTGTACCAACAACCTAGTCTTTGGAGGTCCACCTTTGAAGACAAAGGCCCAATTTTCGATGACAGAGCTATGGGGAATTCTGCTAACTAGGGGACAAAGCTTGGTTTAACTAATTTTCTTTGTATTTCATTTAGAATCTAACCCTTGGGCCAGATTCAGGAAAGTTTCTTGGAGGATTTGTAAATTTTTCACAGACCTCAGGCCCTACTCAAGTTTGTATACTTGCCTTGACTTCATTTTGAGTTTGATGATTTGATGGGCCATATAGCTTTTATAAGATTGTTGTAGCTTGTAACACTGTAAACCATGATTCCAAAATGTCTGACTTACTTTTTTTAAAAAATGAGCTAAACTGTGAGTAATATTTGTGTTTGAAAATTATTCCTGAGGTATCGGAGATTTTAATAAGAGACACTCAAGTGACCCTATATAACAAGTAAACTGAAGAGAAAAAAGGGCCTTTATTTTTTCCTATCAAAACTTAACCTTTTAATTCTGATCAAAAGGGGGAGAATGCAGAACACAATTTCAAATTCTTGTGGACTGCAGACTTCCTGGAGGCATGAAGGTTAGATGAACCTCTGAAACTATTGCCTTGAGATAGTCTTTAAAACTTAGACCAAAGATATCCCCTGAAGTTTTCTTGAAACCAAATAATAGTTTAGCTTAACTAATAAAAAATGTCTGCCTTGAGAATTATGGTCTTTTAAGAAATATCTGTATGGGATCAAATTGACAGCAGCAACTTGGAAGATTGGATAAGAACCTTAGGGGGCAGTGAGTTTATGTAAATGAGGGAGGAACAACTCAGAAAGGAGGTTGAGAATGGCTACTCCAGGAATGTGAACAATGTCACTAAATGGTAAATATGTAGAAACTATTGGATAGTATGTTTTGCTGTGAATATTAACAACAACAATAAAATAGACAAAATAAGATAAAAAGAGGTAACCTTTTAGAAGATTAGCTAGATGCTGATGATTGTTGAAGCGGGGTAATAGAGGTGTGAGAGCTCGTATTCTTTCTACCTTTTATAAGTTTAAAATTTTCTATAATAAAATGTTCAACATAAAACTTCAAAGAAAGAAGAGACTGATAAAAATACAAAAGAAAATTACAGAAAGAGTAACTTTTAAAAAAACATATTTTATTGTGTTTTTGGTGAAAGTTTACACAGCAAATTAGATTCTCTTTAACAATTTCTATACACACTGTTCAGTGACGTTGGTTACATTTTTCCACAATATATCAGTATTTGCATTATTTCCATTCTGGTTGTTCTGTTTCCCTTAATCTAGCTTCCCTGTCCCCCCCTTGCCTTCTCATCTTTTGTCTAGGGTAAATGTTTACCATTTGGTTTCATTTAGATGACTATTTAGAGGAGCACAGTGCTCACGGGTACATTATTTATTTTATGGGCCAATCTGTCCTTTGGATGAAAGGTGAACTCTGGGATGGTTTGAGTTCCAAGTTTCAAGGGTATCCCAGGGTGATAATCTCCAGGGTGCGTCCAGTTTCTGCTGGTCCAGTAAGTCTGACTTTTTTTTTTTTTGAGGCGTTTTAGTTTTGTTCTCCCGTTCTATCCAGGACCATTTACTGAGTCCCTGGTGAGAAAGGTTGGTAGTGGTAGCTGGACACCATCTAGTCCTTCTGATCTCAAGGTAGGTGAGAGCATTGTGTGTGTAGATTATTAGTTCTGTAGATTAGTTTCTTTTTTGAGTCTTTGGTTTCCTTCTTTCTTTTTAGCTCCAGACAAGTAGAGATGAATAGTTTTATCTTAGGTGGCTGCTTGCAAGCTTTTAAGACCCCAGACCCTACTTCCTGAACTAGGATGTAGAACATTGTCTTGTTGGGCTATATTATGCCAGCTGACTGAGTTGCCTCATGAGACTATGGTCCTAAGCCCTCAGACTCAGTAAACCAATCTCATGAGCTGTTTGGTTGTGTCTAGGAAGTATCCACAACTGTGCTTCCTATGTCTTTACTTTATATTTGAGACTGTATGCAGCACACATAAACATGTATACACGTATGCCTACAGTTACACCCATACATGCACTTCTGTATGTTCATACATGCTGTCCTGGACATATATATGGCACATATCTAGGTAATCACACATGTTTTCTAGTTTTTATTACTGTTGTTGCAGAACCATACATCCCCCGATGAATTTTTTCCCTTTTTTTTTTTTAACGGTTTCCGCAAAAATTGTTCATTCACATTAGTTGCATTTATCACAATCTGTTAGCCTTCTTGTTAAGTGTATCTATACCCTTCTATTTGTGCTTAAACACTCGTCTTTACTACGATTGTGCTGTGCTCACTACTTCCACACTCGGAGCCACATTTCCCATCCCCAAAAGTAACAAGTCTCTAATTTTTGAAGCGTACTTACCCCTCCCCCCGTTCTCCTTGGTAACCACCATTGAACATTGGTCACTCTATATTTAATCTGTTCTTGACTTCTTATGAAAGAGGGATGAGACAATATCTGTCCTTATATGCTTATTTCACGTAGTATTATCCCTCCAGGTCCATCCATGTTATAATATGTTTCACGGACTCATCATTGTTTTTTACGGTTGTGTAGTATTCCATTGTGTGTACGTACCACAACTGCTTATCCACTTATCCATTGATGAGCACTTTGGTTGTTTCTGTTGTTTTGCTTTTGTGAATAAAGCTGCAATGAACGTAGGTGTTCATGTATCTGTTCCTGTCGGCAATTTTAGGTTTCTAGGATATATTCCTAGGAGTACGATTGCTGGATTGTAAGGTAGCTTTAGTTCTAGTTATGTGGTTAAAAAGCCATAAGGCCACTATTTCTGGAGCCATTGAATAGTAATGATGATAGTTAATAATAATAGTCTTCTACTGAATACTTAATATCTATGAGGACCTTTATGAGCATTTTCAGATTTATCCTTCACAACCATTCTGTGACATAAGCAGTGTCAAGATCTGTGTTTTCAGAAGTATGGGACTGAGGCTTGGAGGAGAGGTTATAAGACTTGCCCAGGGTCACAGATCGATCAGTGGTAGACTATATGCCACACAGCTCAGGCTCCAAGGCACAGTTTTATTTTGTAATTGCCTCTTAAAGAGTAGCGAAGCTTGGATGGGGAAGAAGTCTCCATTTAGAGTTGTGTAGATGCATTTATGTAAAGCTACCCACCATCGTGATAAACAGAGACAAGACTGAAGGTATCAAGGATTTCATTTTACTTGGATCCACAGTCAACACCCATGGAAGCAACAGTCAAGAAATCAAAAGACGCATTGCACTGGGCAAATCTCCTGCAAAAGACCTCTTTAAAGTGCTGAAAAGCAAAGATGTCACCTTGAGGACTAAGGTGCACCTGACCCAAGACATGGTGTTTTCTGTCACCTCATACGCATGTGAAAGCTGGACAATGAATAAGGAAGACCAAAAAAGAATTGATGCCTTTGAATTGTGGTGTTGGTGAAGAATATTGAATATGCCACGGGTTGCCAAAAGAATGAACAAATCTGTCTTGGAAGAAGTACAGCCAGAATGCTCCTCAGAAGTACAGATGGTGAGACTACATCTCACATACACTTTGGACCTGTTATCAGGCAGGATCAGTCCCTGGAGAAGGACATCATGCTTGGTAAAGTAGAAGGTCAGCAAAAAAGAGGAAGACCCTCAACGAGATGGATTGATGCAGTGGCTGCAACAATGGGCTCAAGCATAGCAATGACTGGAGGATCGTGCAGGACCGGGCTGTGTTTCGTTCTCTTGAGCATCGGGTCACCATGAGTCGGAACTGACTCGATGGCACCTGACAACAGCAATAACAACACCCACTACAGTGCACTGGAAACGCTTTGAGCTGGACTGACCTCTCCTTGAGTCTGGCCTCTGTAGCTAATGGCTGCAAGACATCAGGCAGGATGGAGCATCTCTGGACCCTGGTCTCCTCAGGTGTTACACAGCGCACACAGTAGGCATAGTAGCACATAGCAGGTGCTCAAGAGAGTGTAGCCATTACTTTACTCTTGCCTGCTCTTTTCATGTCTGACTCTGTTCCACTGAGTGTCGGGATTGTTCCATCTTTTCCTGAACAAAAAGGCCATATCAGACGGGCTCCATAGTAGCTTTTAGTGATGAGAGGAGGTTTAAAAATTGACCTCACCCTATATTAACAGACTATGAAGTCCAGGCCATATTTATTTCAAGTCAATCTGACTTCTGAACTTTTTTTTAACCACACACACAGGGATGTTTTTATAATTGTTGGTGAGACAATGGTGAATCATCGTATTACTCATGAGTCATCCCACCAGTACTGGGAGAAAGATGAGCAAGGGGACTTTGGGGATAATCCCAGCCTCCCTCAGAAGTCTGCAAGTTGTTTAGACTGATTCAATTTTTCCCCACTCTTCCCATGAGCCAGATATAGTCTTTGGGACATAGTGGCAGAGTCAGGGCTACCTACTCTGAGGCTAAGTGTGCTTAGATTTCCTGTTCCAATGGGTCAAAACAAAAACTGTTCAAGTCAGTGAAAAATCAGATTAGCCAGACAAGTTGTTTGAAAGAAATGACTAGTTTAATCAAAACAGTAACCCAGTAACCACTGTCCACCAAACCAAGAAAAGTAAGAGGTAACTTGATGTTCTTAAATGCATCATATGCTGTGTGTTGAGTTGGCAAGAATATGAAAGAAGAGGACACAAAAGACAGAGCAGGAGAAGTTTCTAGGCGCCCTGTGTGTCCATGGCTCTCTCTTGATTTTCTTCCTTCACATGCCCCTGCACCCCATCTAGGGTAGTGTGTACTGACTCTGAGTTCTTAAATATCTGATTATACAGGGGTTTTCTCAAACTCCTCGTTAGAGGCATAGAAGAATTTAGTATTATGAAACAAACTTTTTTTTTTGTTTACATTTTTTCTTTTTTTATTTTAGATGAAGTTTTACAGAACAAACTAGCTTCCCATTAAACAGTTAGTACACATATTGTTTTATGACATCAGTTAACAACCCCACAACATGTCAACACCCTCCCTTCTCGACCTTGGGTTCCCTATTACCAGCTTTCCTGTCCCCTCCTGCCTTCTAGTCCTTACCCCTGGGCTGGTGTGCCCCTTTAGTCTCATTTTGTTTTATGGGCCTGTCTAATCTTTGGCTGAAGGGAGAAGCTCAGGAGTGACTTCATTACTGAGCTAAAATGGTGTCCGGGGGCCATATTCTTAGGATTTCTCCAGTCTCTATCAGGCCAGTAAGTCTGGTCTTTTTTTGTGAGTTAGAATTTTGTTCTACAGTTTTCTCCAGCTCTGTCCAGGACCATCTATTGTGATCCCTGTCAGAGCAGTCAGTGGTGGTAGCCGGGCACCATCTAGTTGTGCTGGACTCAGTCTGGTGGAGGCCGTGGTAGTTGGGGTCCATTAGTCCTTTGGACTAACCTTTCCCTTGTGTCTTTAGTTTTCTTCATTCTGCTTTGCTCCAGAAGAGGTGAGAACAGTGGAGTATTTTCGATGGCCACTTATAGGCTTTTAAGACCCCAGACAGTACTCACCAAAGTAGAATGTAGAACATTTTCATTATAAACTATGTTATGCTAATTGAACTAGATGTTCCCTGAGACAATGGTCCCCAGCCCTCAGCCTTCAGCCCAGTAATTTAGTCCCTCAAGGAGTTTGGATGTGTCTATGGAGCTTCCATGACCTTGCCTTGTACAAGTTATGCTGGCTTCCCCAGTATTGTGTACTGTCTTACCCCTCAGCAAAGTTACCACTTATCTATTGTCTATTTAGTGTGAAACAAACATTTTATACACTCTGTGGAACAGGCTTTCTTCCCACATAAAGAAAGCAATACTTCTTTCGGAGTGCTGTAGTTAATTTCAGCTCCGACAGTTGGCTCACTATGGTGTGGACATGGGCTACAGTAATATGTCAAGTATTCAATTCAGGTTTGGGTCATCCCAGATGAAGAAGCTGGTCAAAGAATTTTTCTACTTAAAACATACTTTTTTTTTCTGTAGGAAGTCTTTCATATTCTGTTATTTATGTTTAAAATAGCTTCTTATTCACAACATCATTGTTAAACATGGGCAGGGCAGTAAGAGAAGACAAAATGAATCATTATCGAGTAAATGCACACAGTACCTTCTGAGTCTTATTCAGCAATTTTAAAAGTTTAATCTTTCTGAGAAGGAAGCCATTTGGCTGCTGTGCAGAAACCTCTCTGGTTTGTGAATTAACTAGAATATACTTCATCCTTGCAGCTTGATTTACCAGTTTCTTGCTTGATCAAATTCTCTTTGGCAGCTCTGTGAGTTATGTCTGAATAATTATTTACAACTGGGCCCAACACAGATTTCTTAATGGGCACATTCTAGATAACGGGTGAAAAGTTTTGGTGTCTGTGTGTCAGGCAGGGAAAGAGGATGTGAAACCTCACAGCTTCAGAAACTACACATATTTTGTTTTTGTCCTCTGTCAGCTGGGACTTACATACAGTACAAGGCAGGTTCCTTGTGGAAGTCACACGTTGTTATATGGAAACGCCAGACTTTGACATGTGCAAAATCCTGAGAATTACCCTGAAAAATCTATTTTCAGGAAAAAATCTTTAGTCAGCTGCTCTTCCGATACAGGTGGTCTCCCGGGCGGCTGTTTTTGTGTGAACAAGTGAACAAGTGGAGGAATCTGACTGTTCCATTAGTGAATAAGCTGCTTTGGGGGAAAAAAGAAAACTGGATTAAGGTTGGATTTTCTAAGAAAGGGGATAGGATCTGAGACCTGGAGACTGGTATTTGGTTGTTACATACACAATACCCTTTTAGCTATTGGTGCAACGCTTGGCAGTAGATCTAGAAAGGAAGTCTAGCCGGTTCTCTCCTACAAGGGAAAAGGAACTAGAGTTAGTGACATGGGAGCCTGGCTGGGTTTGAGGGCTAAGGGTTTGGGCAGGCTGGAAGCCCTGGCGGCGCAGTGGTTAAGAGCTCGCCTGCTCACCAGTGGGTTGGCAGTTCGAATCCACCAGCCACTCCTTGGAACCCCTATGGGGCAATTCTGCTCTGTCCTGTAGGGTCGCTGTCGTGGGAATGGACTTGACGGCAGTGGGTTTGGTTGGTTTTTGTTTTGGGGCAAAATTGTGAGGAAGAAGAAGCTCGGTTTTCAGAAAAACTCACCTCCAACCAAGTGCTCAGTGACCTCCAGCGGGGTGGGGTGGGGGGAGTGCAGCCAATCCAAGAGCTCAGTGACCTCCAGTCGGGGCAGCGCAGCCAACCCAGGTGCTCAGTGACCTCCAGTGGGGCAGCTCAGCTGTGGGTGCCCTGAGCCCAGATCGCTGGCTTATGGTCCAGACCTTTAAAAGAAACAAGAAAAAGGTAAAACAAACAAACAAAAGCCAAGAATTAGTTTATTTATTTGCGATTTTAAAAATAGTAATTGCTGATTGTAGAAAACTTGGAATGTTCAGTAAAGACTAAAGAACATGTGTTACTCCCCATTTGTCACTCAGAGATATGACTTTCTACCATTTCTGGGTGTTCTGTTTCTTTTATACATTTTACACGTTTTGAGTAGGAGTGGGGGTATCACAGTTGACATTTAAGCTTATTTTTTTACCTTCCTTTCCATCAGGATTTATCTGTCTTGTGTCTCAGAGAGCTAGAGGTGCCATCAGCTCTGTTATAATCCCACATATGTACTCCTAAAAATCTTCATGCTATGCGTAATGGTGCAATGAAAATCAGAGTGATTATGGAAAAACAGGTTCAGGGGACAGCATTCGAAAGCTACGTGTGACAAACAAAAAAAATAGGAACCTAATAAAAATGACAGCACAGTTGTACACATTAAATGGTTAAGAAATAGATAAATACTAAAAATAAATGCGGCCCATTATCTTGAAAAAGAGCTGATGTTTACTTGTACAAGTGGGCATTGGAAGGGCTGTATCTTGTGAGTTATTGTGAAGTGATGGAGAGTTGTCTGAAGTCAGTGGAAAGTCATAATGCCCTATGTGGATGGATATAGCTCGTTGTCCGCAGTGTGGTACTTGCACCAAACATCACAGTGAAGTGACAGTTCACAGCCTTAGATCCTGGGGCATGCTTTTCTGCCTTTAAGGTATAGATACTTTCAGACATTTGTTTATAATATAGATTCCTATTTTATCAAAATTGAAAATTTAATCCAGTGTATAACCTTCTCTGTCAATTAACCTCTGTATCGCTGCTGAACATTCTTTTGTAGCTTTCCCATCTGCATTCATAGCTTTGCTTAATATCTGAAAGCTTTGGAAATGGTAGTGACGGTTGAAACAACTTCAGCAACCACTGAAAACCAGTTGCTGTGGAGTGGATTCCAACTCATGGCCACCTCCTGTGTGTCAAAGGAGAACTGTGCTTCACAGGGTTTTCAGTGTCGGATATTTTGAAAGCTGATTGCTGGGACTTTCTTCTGAGGCACTTCTGGGTGGACTTGAACCTTCAACCTTTCAGTTAGCAGCTGAGAGCATTAACCTTTTGTACCACCCAGGGACTCAAAAGCAACCACTAAACCAATCAGAAAAACCAAACCCGTTGCTGTTGAGTTGCTTCCAACTCATAACAACCAGAAAGAGCCACTTCTGCAGGATTTGGTGATTTCTGTTAAGGTCTTTGCACACAGATAGCGGTATCCTTTGTGCTTGGCATTTTGAACCAGTGCTTAGACAGGTTTGGGATGTTCAATGAGTGAATGGTTTTGGATTAAAGATTGTGGATCTGTAATGGCCCCAAATGTATAGCTCATTTCAGATAACACATTTATATTTTAACGGGGACCTTCAGCACCCTAACACTCAGGGGCGACCAATCGCAGGAAGGTTGGAGAGGGTAGCATGGCTGACCACTTCTTCCCTGGTTGAAGCTGTCTTCCTTTGGCCCCAAGAAACCCCATTCTAGTTCTTCTCCTCTAAGTCTAGCTGCTTCTTCTTAGATTTCATTAAGTGTTTTCTTCCCCTGCTTATTTTTTTAAAATCAGCATTTCCAAAAGTGCGGTCCCTGGTCAGTCTACATTAGAATCATACAAGGAGCCTGTTCAAAATGCAAACTCCCAGACCTCGTGTTACCGAAAACCAGACCTGTTGCTATCCAGTCAGTTCGGACTCATAGTGACTCGATAGGCTTCATGTTAGATCTTCTAAATTAGAAGCTCAGGGAGTGGAGCCCAGGAATATGTACTTTTAATTACTTATCCCATAATTCAGACGCCCTTTAAAGTTTGATGTCCACTACCTCAAATAACCCACTACTCGTCTGTCATTTTGTGCAACTGTGGTGGCTTGAGTGTTACTATGATGTTGGAGGATATGTCACCGGTATTTCAAACATCAGCAGGGTCACCTATGGTGGACAGATTTCAGCAGAGCTTCCAGACTAAGACAGACTAGAAAGAGGACCTGGTGATCTACTTCTTAAAAAAAAAAAAAAAAAAATTGGCCAGTGAAAACTTTATGAATAGCAGCAGAACATTGTCTGACATAGTGCCGGAAGATGAGCCCCTCAGGTTGGAAGACATTCAAAATATGACTGAGGAAGAGCTGCCTCCTCAAAGTAAAACTGATCTTAATGCCACAGAAGGAGTAAAGCTTTTGGGACCTACATTTGCTGATGTGGCACTACTCAAAATGAGAAAAAACAGCTGCAAATATCCATTAATAAGTGGAAAGTGGAATATACGAAGTATGAATCTAGGAAAATTGGAAGTTGTCAAAAATGAAATAGAACATTTGAAGATTGATATCTTAGGCATCAGTGAGCTGAAGGAGATCTGGTGGCGCAGTGCTTAGGAGCTCTGCTGCTAACCACAAGGTCAACAGGTTGAATCCACCAGCCACTCCTTGGAAACCCTATGGGGCAGTTCTACTCTGTCCTGTAGGGTTGCTATGAGTTGGAATCGACTCGACAGCAACAGGTTGTTGCTGTTAGTGAGCTGAAATGTACTGGTGTTGGCCATTTTGAATCAGACAAACATATGGTCTACTATGCTAGCAATGACAAACTGAAGAGGAATGGCGTTGTGCTCATCGTCAAAAAGAACATTGCAAGATCTCTCCTGAAGTACAACGCTGTCAGTGATAGGATAGTATGCATATGCCTACAAGGAAGACCAGTTAATAGGTCTATTATTCAAATATATGCACCAACCACTAATGCCAAAGATGAAGAAATAGAAGATTTTTACCAGCTTCTGCAGTGTGAAATTGATCCAACATGCAATCAAGATGCATTGATAATTACTGGTGATTGGAATATGAAAGTTGGAAATGAAGAAGGATTGGTAGATGGAAAATAATGGCCTGGTGAAAGAAACAACACTGGAGATTGCATGATAGAATTTTGGAAGACCAATGACTTCTTCACTGCAAATACCTTTTCTCAACAACATAAACGGGGACTATACATGTGGACCTTGCCAGATGAAATACACAGGAGTCAAACTGATTACATCTGTGGAAAGAGACCATGGAGAAGCTCAATATCATCAGGCAGAACAAGGCTAGGAGCCAACAGCAGAACAGACAATCTGTTACTCAGTACAAGTTCAAGTTGAAGCTGAAGAAACTTAGAACAAGTCCACGAGAGCCAAAGTACAACCTTGAGTATATCCCACCTAAATGTAGAGGCCATCTCAAGAATAGATTTGACGCCACAGACCGAAGGCCAGAGGAGTTGTGGGATGACATCAAGAACATCATACATGAAGACAGCAAGAGGTCAGTAAAAAGACAGGAAAGAAAGAAAAGGCCAGAGTGGATGTCAGAAGAGATTTGAAACTTGAACGTAGAGTAGCTAAAGCGAATGGAAAAAATGATGAAGTAAAAGAACTGAACAGAAGATTTCAAAGGGTGGCTCGAGAAGAAAAAGTAAAGTATTACAATGAAAACTGCAAAGTCCTGGAGTTAGAAAACCAAAAGGGAAGAATATGCTTGGCATTTCTCAAACTGAAAAGACTGAAGAAAAAATTCAAGGCTTGCTTTGCAATATCGAAGGATTCTACAGGAAAAAAATACTGAATGACGCAGGAAGCATCAAAAGAAGGTGGAAGGAATACACAGAGTCTCTGTACCAAAAAGAACTGGTCCACGTTCCACCATCTCAGGGGGTAGCACATGATCAAGAACTGATGGTATTTAAAGAAGAAGTCCAAGCTGCACTGAAAGCAGTGGTGAAAAATAAGCCTCCAGAAGGTGACAATACCAGGTGAGATGTTCCAACCAATGGATGCAACGCTGGAGGTGCTCACTCATCTGTGCCAAGAAATTTGAAAGACAACTAGCTACCTGGCCAACCGACTGGAAGAGATCCATATTAGTGCCCATTCCAAAGAAAGATGATCCAACAGAATGCAGAAATTATTGAACAATATCACTGATAACACACACAAGTAAAATTTTACAACCATTCTCACCCTCCTTTTCAGAGTTGTTCCTCCCGAATTAACAAACTCACTGCCCCCTGAGGTTCCTATCTAATCTTTTGAGATGCTGTTGTCAATTCGATTCCATGTAGCTAGATCTTGAAAGAGCACAATGTTCAAGGCAGACACTCTTTACTAGTCAAGCTAAACTATTGTTTTGTTTCAAGAAGATTTCAGGGGATATTTTTGGTTTAAGGTTTAAAGATTATCTCAGGGCAATAGTCTCACGGCTTCATCCAGCCTCCCTGGCTCTGGAAAGTATGGAGTCCATGAGAATTTGAAATTCTGTTCTGTATTAACTGTTATGTATAGTTGGATCACATGTGGCCTGGTCTCACAGATGCCTAGCCCCTTTGGAACCTAGATGGTGTAATTGGGCATATTTGGGGAAACAAACAAACAAAAAAAAGAACTCAGTCCTCCCAGCAGTTACTTATCAAAAGAGCTGGCTAGTTTAGCAGTTAAGATAATTCTCAGCCCTAGTGGCTGCCTTCACTACAGATGTTTACTCCGTATATCTTATTATCTTGATTACATGGTAAAAGTGAAATAATTTTGCATCATGATAAGAGTTTTTATCTAAGTGCTTGTAGGTAAACAAAGACTTTAAAGGAAAATGATAGTTTACAGTGTGGTCAAAAGGGAATTATACTAATTTAAAAAAAAAAAAAACTTCATTCATTCACAGATTGCCTAGTGTCTACTATGTGCTAATGGTTTTTAGGTTGTAGGAATTTTGGGATTCAGAGGGTATAGTTAGTGACTGAAAGTGGCTAACATCCGTTATCCTAAGATGCTCCTACAGCCTTACTTCTGTGTGCCTCAAGCTTTCTTTGTACAACTACAGGGCTCCACTGTGAGGAACCACATTTAAAGAGTCAAATATTTGGGTTAAAGGGCCAGTCTATGATATATAATTGACCTTATTGGAGGTCAAATAATTATATTTCTTTAGTAACACCCAGCTCTAGATAACTGATCATCTACTTACAGATTCATATTATATTCTTTCAAAAAGATTGGTTTTAGTGGCAGGAATATAAGTAAATGCTGAAACTTTATAAACTTATGCATATTTACATATTCATACACATTAAAACCTCGATTGTAACACGATTTATCGCAGTAAATGGGCCCATTAGCAAAGGGTACCTTTCATGAGGTTGCTGCAGCATGTGAGAGGTTAAACATTCCAAAGTTCATATTTAGGCTTCCATCTATCTGAAAGTAGATTCTCAAGTGTAGACATAAGTCACTGAAAATATATGTGTAAGCACATACGCATGAAATAAATAAGACTGGAAATTTTGTGACATTAAACATGAGCATTTAGAGAAAGCTGATGTTAAGCTATAGAAATCCATTGGGGCCCTGGTGGCACAGTGGTTAAGTGTTTGGCTGCTAACCTAAAGGTCAGCAGTTCGAATCCACCAGTCACCCCTTGGCAATCCTATGGGGCAGTTCTCCTCTGTCCTGTAGGGTCGCTATGAGTCGGAATCGACTCGACAGCAATGGGCTGGGGCTTCAGGAAGGTAACTTCTTTGAAGTACTCAGTCTTGAATAGGGGTTGGAAACAGTGGTCTTTGGCTGTACTGACTGGCCTGACACCTCAAGATATTGACTGAATTTGATTTATCCCGAGGTGAGCGTCTTGAATGGTGATGTGTGGATCTTCGGTTCATCTCTAACCTACGCTGCTTTTAAGATAACCAGAAACAGACTGATCTATGAAACATGTGTTTACCTATGTAGACTAGTGAAATCTTATGCTGAGAAAAGTCTCAGTTTTAATAAGCTTTAAACAAAAAATTCTACGTTAGGTGCTAATTAGAATCTAAATTCAGGTGTTAACCTCTTTGACTGAAAGTGCATGTTGAGTAATTGCAGGAAAGCGGCCAATTTCAGGCACAGCAGTAATTACTGAATTAGTAGAAAAGTTCAAGTAGGGCTTCAGATTTCAGATCATTACCGAGCTTTCCAAGGAACAGTTAATCCTGGAATGATTGGGCTTCTCACACCTGTGTGTGCTTGTTTGTGTGTGTGTGTGAGCATGAGCAGGGTGAAGGGAGCCCCGCTTAAACGTCAAAGAAATAACCTCACCGAAGACCACAGAATTAGATACCAACATCGCGAGTTATTTAAAAACAGGATTTTAAAGACTTCTGAATTGACTTTAATGCCTTTTTGTTTTACTTCAAAAATAGGAAAAAAATAGCCTCTGTTTTATTTGATAATATACTGTAACTTAATTCGTGAGACTTAGCCTCTTGCATTATTTACTTCTTAATGTCCTATGAATTAGCCTTTAATATGCCAGGGAATACCCACATTTGACATGGACTTTACATTTCGGGCCTCATTGAATTTGGTTCTTGCCAGGGTTGGCTGAGTCCTTAACCCTACGATAGTAACACCTCCAACGACGTATAAGAGGAAAACATACAGAGACCATCTGCTGCCTGGTGTGTTGGTACGTGGCGTGTTGTTCAATCACAATGTTCTCCTCCACCTTCACCTTCACATAAACTCTAACGGTCCCAAGACCCCTAAAGACAAAGTCAACCCAAATTTTCGGGGCACAAAGTAGCTTGTGTCTTCCTTCACTATGGTAACTGTTTCTTCACCTCTGAGTGTGGTTTCAAGTGTTAGCTCTGATTTATAAAGTGCTAAATGGCCTTTAGTCTCGTAAACAGCTTCTTGCCTACCCTAACAACGATGAATTATTACCGTCTATTCACTGACCTCAGAAGTAAAACTGTGGACATTTGCAGTACTGAGACTGGATATGGGCATTTTTCATGGAGACTTTCAAATAGAGGGCAAAGTACACACCATCACTGAAGCACACATTATGTTTTAGTGCTTACAGTGTGTGATGTAAAGACACATACAGTAGGCTTCATGCCCTATGGGAGGCTTTACCATCTAATAAGCTGTAAGACTAATCGTTTGTAAAGTTAAATGGTAATACCAGATAGACAAGAGTATATAACTGGAATAAACCTAATTGTTCATCAGTGTGAAGCCAGGTAAATAAGTTATGGAACATCCATATAGTGGGATACTCTATACCCATTAAAAATAATTAGGTAGCTCAATATGTATTGACGGAGCCCTGGTGGCATAGTGGTTAAGAGCTCTGCTACTAACCAAAAGGTCGGCAGTTCCAATCCACCAGCAGCTCCTTGGAAACCCTATGGGGCAATTCTACTCTGTTCTACGGGGTCGCTATGAGTCGAAATCGACTCGATGGCAGTGGGTTTGGTTTGGGTTTGGGTATGTATTGACATGTAAAGAGCCTCAGGATATATATATATATTTTTTATATTTTATTGTACTTCAGGTGAAAGCTTACAGAGCAAATAGTTTCTTATGAAATAGTAGTACACATGTTGTTCTATGACATTGGTTAACAACCCCACAACGTATTAAGCCTCTAAATTCTCAACCTTTTTTTTTTTTTTTTGATGAAAATTACAGATGGCCAAAGATACACCGTTTCAAGAATTTCTACATTCACAGTTCAGTGACATTGACTATGCTCTTCCAACTGTGCTGTTATTCTCACTTAAGATGAAGGCTTACAGAACAAAATAGTTTTTCATTTAACAGTTACTACACATGTTGCCCTATGACAATGGTTAACAATCTCACAGCACATCAAGAATATCCTTACTCCACCTTGTGTTCCCTATCACCAGGGGGCTTCCTTGTCCCCTTCTGTCTTCTGGACCTTGTCAGTGGACTATTGTACCTCTTTAGTCTCATTTTTTTAAATTTTATTTTATTTTATTTAAACACCATTTCAAAACTTTTTACTTACACATTTAAGTGATATTGACTATGCTCTTCCAATTGTGCTGCCATTCTCGCCCAAGATGAAGGCTTACAGGACAAAATAGCCTCCCATTTAATAGTTACTACAAATGTTGCCCTATAGCAGTGGTCAACAATCTCACAATACATCGACAGTGTCCTTATTCAATTTGTGTTCCTTATCATCAGTTTCCTACTCTCCCTCTGCCTTCTGGCCCTTGTCACTGGACTCCTGTACCTTCAGGATATATTTTTAAAAGAGAAAAAAAAAACAGTGTGCAGAATAATATATATCTATATATATTATATATAGTTAGCTCACTTGTGTAATTTTTTTTGGAAATGGATAGCTCTAACTGTATGTATATACTTAGGTGTACCTTTTTTTAAAAAAAAAATATCCTACAAGAACTATAATAGTAGTTATTTTCAGGAGAATGGACTGGGGATAATTATGGGAGGTTAGGAGTGGGCGAGTAAAGGAAGAATTACTTTTATTTCTTTCTTTTGACGTGTTTTGATTTTTTAAATCTTATGTATATGTTGGGTCTATTTTTAAAATATACATCAATTTTAAAAAGGCATACATGAGATAGACTATAACTTTTAAAAAAAAGGTGGTAAATTATAAATTATTCATTATCAAATGGATGTTATAGACAGTAAGTTTCATAGAAGTTCAAAAGAGAGAGAGAGATCATTGCTAGGTGAGCTTCTGAAAAATGACTATGATAATATTTTCACTTATGGAACTGTGCCAGGCCCATATTTGATGTGTGTCCATCCATTATGGTTACTATCCATATTTTTTCCAAAGTATCCCCTCTTCGGCCAGGGGAATTCTCTTCAAGTTAGACCTGAGTCCTTTTGGCACAATCACCTCAGAAATCTTTGATCGCTTCCTTGTTTTTTGGTATGACAAGATATTCCAGGATCATCTTGTACATTTCCTACCCCAGATCTGGAATCAGTTCTCCAAAAAGCGCTGGCCCATTTTAGTGGGAAATGGTATTTAGAGACCACAGCCTGGTTATTAGTGGTGCTTATTGCTACCGCATTGGTCATTTTTTCTGGAAGTTTTTGAAGGACAGACTGAGGGTGTGTGTATATATGTATATATATCTATATGGTAAACTACATGTGAGTTCATACTGATACTTTATTTCAGATTCAGGATTATAGGGTTTTCCTTAATCTCGTTGACCTTACATCTCTATCTTTTTTGTTCACGTTGAAAATTCCAGTTCTCAAAGACACCAACATATTACACAACACTCTCAGGTTAATAATACCAACACTTCTACTGCCAATATAATTACTGAAGACAACTGTCTTTAGAGAATATCCTGCTAAGAACGTACAGTCAGATAGTTGAGTTGTTTCAGTCATTTGGAATAGTTCCTGGGAGGCTATGCCATCAGCGGGCTACACAGTGAGGTTCCTTTGTTTCATTGGACTTTTGATTTTTAGGGATTACATTTTTAAATTAATAATTATGTAAAGTATTTACTTGGTTTCAAAGTCAAAACTATAAAGCAATATATATTCAAAATGTCTTACCTATTACCTCACTTGCTACAGGTAATCTTACAAATTTTCTTTTATGATTTATTCTTCTCCTCTTTTATTTGTAATGTAATCAGGTGAGTATTCTAAGAGAAATAGAGCATTTAACTTAATGTATCCTGGATAGCCTTTCATAGTAGTAGGTAAAGATAGTCTTTATTTCTTTTTATAGCATCTTGCATGACTTTTTGCTTTCTCTGAAGTTAACGTTCTCTTTCTATTTACTTGTTTTAAATTTTTAAAAATATTTTTGTAGAAATATTTCTGAATATTACATAATATCATATAATAAATGTTATATGATAACATAATAAATACTATCCAATAATATAATAAATGTGTGATATTTTCTGTGTTTTGATTTTTCTAGACTTCTATTACCAATTTATCTTCACACACTCCCCAGTTTCTAAATCTTTTCTCAGTATATTTACGCACACCAGGTATTCTAAGTTCATCTTCTTGGATTCATTCTCCCAGCTTTTGCTGCCCTTGGCCTGCCGCACAGCTCTCATCCTGCCCTTCACAATCTCTCTTCACCGGCATCTTGGAAATTTCCTCCTTCTTATTGAATAAAATCACCTGCTTTCTGGCCCCCACATTGCCTTCTTTTTTGCTTTGTGCGCCCATTTTGATGAAGCATAGCTTAACTCCTTTAGCTTGATACTGGGATGAGGCTCATAACTCTTATTCACGTTGTCATCTGACATCACCCAAAGCTGGGGATGTCACTGGAGCAACTGTGTCTCTCGGTATCCTTTCATACGAATCTTCCATTATGGAATGCCTAAATGTATCTCAACTTGATTCAGATTCTACCTTTAATCACGTTGGCCGTGGCTTAAGGCTACCTCCTTGACATTTAACTAGAGAATCCTTGGCTCCATGTTCAGATAGTTCCTTTGTCTACTGCAGAGTAGTTTCTGACATAACAGAAGTAAAGCCTGGCAATAGACTTAAAAGCTGTTTTCTGTACATGGTAAAAGTATGCAATGCACCCTAAACAAAGCCCTGAACTCAGAGTGTGATTATTTGCATCAGATTATCAGCGAATTTGTAGGGATGATGAGAGCATACAACAGGTGTCATATCTTTATGCCAGTAGAGCATGGTTCTTTCAAACAGGTAAAATAAAATCCCCAGGATGAGTTGAAAATGATGAGGGGTATAAGGTACAGGGGTTTAAAGCAAGCAAGCAAGCAAAGAAACAAATGATAGCACCACCCAACAAAATCACTTTTAAGGGAGAGATGTTTGTATGCGTGCATGAACGAATGTAACAGAAAAAAAGAGAGAAGAGATCCACTGACAGGCTTTTGGTGATGTGTCTCAGTAATGCACAGGGTTTGTGGTTTACAACATCATCAGAGCTGTACAATAGCATTATATCCCTGAGAGTGGTGCAGTTATCTCTGCCTTTCTCTCTCTTTTCTTTGCATACAATGGGGGATCTAAGCCTGGATCCAAGCCCTACCCAGGACATTTCCTCTTTGTGGCATGTGAACCATTACCAACGCTAAGATTTACTGCTTTGGGGATTGGTTCAGAACAAATGTTCCAAACAGCCGTCTGCCTCGGGCAAGGTAATTTTGGACAAATTCAACAAGACTTCAAAGGAAGCCACCTACTACAATACCTAAGGAGGATAAAGACCTGATTTAAATGAATGTATTTCAATTAGTGGGTATTTACTTTGTACATTGCCAAGTGCTGATAGCTTTCTCTAAGCCTCAGGGAAATAATGTATATGTCTGTTTCTGTTGAGGTAAAGAAATGGGATATATGCTTCCCAGAGAGACAGGTGTTGAGAACATACCAAAAACTCAAACCCATTACCATGGAGTCAATTCTGACTCATAACAACCGCATAGGACAGAGTAGAACTGCCCCATAGGGTTTCCTAGGCTGTAATCTTTATGGGAGCAGATTGCGAGGTCTGCTCTCCCAAGGAGCCCCTGGGTGGGTTCAAACCAACAACCTTTCGATTAGCAGCTGAGCACTTAACCACTGTGCCACCAGAGCTCCTTTTATGGGGAGGAGGAGGGACAAATATTTATGACACTTCAAACCCACAGCCTTTTGTGTCAATTCTGACTCATAATGAGCCCTATAGGATAGAGTAGAACTGCCTCATAGGGTTTCCAAGGGTGTAATCTTTATGGAAGCAGACTGCCACATCTTTCTCCCATGGAGCGGCTGGTGTGTTCCAACTACCAACCTTTCAGTTAGCAGTCCAGTGCTTAACAACTGCGCCACCAGGGCCCTGCCACCAGGGCTCCATTGAGAACATGTTGTTGTTGTTAGGTGCCGTTGAGTCAGCTCTGACTCATAGTGACCCTACGTACAACAGAACGAAACACTGCCCAGTCCTGCGCCATCCTCACAACCATTGTTATGCTTGAGCCCATTGTTAACACCCACTGTGTCAATTCATCTTGTTGAGGGTCTTCCTCTTTTTTTGCTGACCCTCTACTTTACCAAGCATGATGTCCTTCTTGAGGGACTGATCACTCCTGATAACATGTCCAAAGTACATGAGATGAAGTCCTACCATCCTTGCTTCTAAGGAGCATTCTGGCTGTACTTCCAAGACAGAGTTGTTTGTTCTTCTGGCCGTCCATGGCATATTCAACATTCTTCGCCAACACCATAATTCAAAGGCGTCAGTTCTTCTTCTGTCTTCCTTATTCATCGTCCAGCTTTCGCATGCTTATGAGGTGATGGAAAACACCATGGCTTGGGTCAGATGCACCTTATTCTTCAAGGTGATATCTTTTTTTTTTTTTTTTTTTTAACACTTTAAAGAGGTCTTTTGCAGCAGATTTGCCCAGTGCAATGAGAACATACACAGATCTAAAGGAGAGAAAAGACAAAAGTCCATGAAAGCTGGAGACAATAAATGCAACGTTTGTTTTGAGGTGAAAAGGGTGAGTGTAAGCGTTGTCCCTGAAAAGAGAGAGATCATCTGCTGCAAGACTCTGTCCTCTTTGAAAATAGCTCGTATTGGCTAAAGAAAGCAAAGGGAAGCAATATTTAATATTAATAAATGAGGAAAAGCCACTGACCAATTAAAGGAGACTTGTACCACCAGGCTGACGTGGGTACATCCTGAAGTGCCAGGCGTTTAATCCAATCATTGAGCATGAAGCGTTCAGCAGTAGAGGAAATTAAAGATTAAACTGTGGTGGGAAAAATGAGAAAGCAAGATGCTGGATGTACAGTCTGAGCAGACTTTAATCACATCAAGCCAGAAACAGACCAACAAGGAAATCTAATAGCCAGTGTTCTCATATTCATGGCCACAGTCTCATTTCAGATCTTACACTTAAAAGTGAGGTTTAGTGGAAGAGTTGTCACAGGAAAAGATCAGCACGTTCTCTTAGTGTTTCCTCACAGAAAGGAGGGATGTTGAGAGAATCAACCCCAAATGTGGCCAGGAAGTAGGATACACAGACTTGTGTTTGGGAGGGGAAACGACATGCCATACAGTTCCCTGATACAACTTCTTTTTGCCCCGGAAAGATCGTAAAAAAAGGGACAGCCAAACTCACTCTAATCTGTGTTCCTGTTTATTTCAGACAGCACACAGTTGAGCAAATAAACTCTCACTGAAAGTCTAATTTGGTCAAGAAGTCCTGTACATAGACTTCTATTTTGCATGTGGGGGGGTGGGGCGGGGACACATGGAGGGGAGCTCAGATTTTGGAGTCCCTGGGTGGTGCAAACTGTTAATGCGCTCAGCAGCTAACTGAAAGCTTGCGGAAAGTCTGGGAAGAAAGGCTTGGTGATCTACTTCTGACAAAAATCAGCCACTGGAAACCCTGCAGAGCACAGTTCTACTCCGACACATGTGGGGTGGCCCTGTGAGCACCACCACCGGTGTGCAGGTTTTAAAGCCTGACTTCTCCAGACAATTGCCAGCATTCTCTCCCGTTGGAAACATGGCCGGAGCCTCCAACATGTGTATTGCCAATCTCTTCCTGAATTTTGGAATCAAAATCACAGGTTGATGATTAAAACTTATCTGACAGATGAAAACACCTTCTAAAACTAGTCTGTACAAAAAGCTGCTCAAATATGCTTTTGATAATGTCGCTATCTTTTGCTGTCTTTGACACATTTCCCAATCTTTATCAATGGATGTTCTGTGAACCAGCTCGATGTTCTGTGGCTGGTGGCGTATTTCTTCTTGGTATTGTCCTGCAGCATTCCTATAGTTTGAAAAATTTACTAAGCAAGACCAAAACCCAAACCAAACCAAAACAAAACCCCACTGCCCAGCTGAGCCAATTCTGACTCAGAGCGACCCTCTAGGATAGGATAGAGTAGAACTGCCCAATAGGGTCTCCAAGGCTGTAAATCTTTAAGGAACAGGCTGCCACATTGTCCTCCCCTGCGGTGGCTGGTGGGCTCCAACAGTGGGTTCAAACTGCTGACCTTTCATTTAGCAGCTGAGTGCTTTAACCACTGCGCAACCGGGGCTTCCAAGCAATACCACTACCCTGTATTTCTGAGGTTGTTGCTATCCGATTACGGGTGTTCGGGCGGAAGTGGGGAAAGAGAAAAACTGGTTTAGGGATGAGGACGGCGACTATTTGTTTTAATCACGCTTAAACCATTTTGACAAGTGTTAATGGTTGAAATGTAGGTGTCTTGTAGGTGTGTGGCCTGGCGTTCCTCTCCCCTGCTGTTTACTTTAGCGGCTTGTCTGTCTGAAAGTTATGGTACCGCGAAAGCCTCTGCAGGGTCTCAGAGCAGGATGCGGCACGCAGGCTCCAAAAGCCAGCCCCGGGCGAGCCCTCTAAGCCGCTGGGGGAGGACCCGGGAGGTAAGCGTTCTGGGAACAATGCGGAGGTAGCAGGGGACCCCCGCCTGGCTTCACCTGGATGCCCTGAAACAATTAGGCCACTTTCATCCTAAAAGGCTGTCCTTTTGGAAGATAAAGGGAAATCTGTTGTTAAGTGACTACTGTCAGGTTCTGAAATGCCAGGTGATGCTGATTTTTCATTTCCTGCACCTGCCGTTCCACCCAAACCAGGTTTGCTCAGCGCGCTTGTTAGCAAAGGAGATCCAGCTGATTGGTGGCTTTTAAGTAAGGAAGCTTTCTAATTTTTAAAAACACATTAGCAAAGGAATTTATTCTCAGATAAGGCAGAGTGAAGGGGCAGTGTAAACACAATGACCTAAAGGAAAGCCGACTTTAAGCCACCCACACATGCACCCCCCCACCCCCGCACGCACACACACATATACAGACAGCGGCATGCACACACACATACACACATACAAACACACACAGGCACCCAGCTGGGCACGTAAATAAGAGCTTTGAAATAATCAATGTCTTTAATCTGGTCATACTTTGGCAAATATATTTTTGTCTTAATCATTTTTAAAAATGACTTACAATATTTAAAAATTTCCCTCTTTGATGATCTGATTTTGTCATTTTTTGTATACATTACACAGTCTTATAGTAAAAGATTCAAATATTCTTCATCTCCAGTTCCCGGCCCCCTCACCCCCACACCCCACACACGTACGCAGACACAATCACACATTCTTCTTCTGCCCTTTTCAGGGGCTAACCAAAAGGTCAGCAGTTCGACTCCACCAGCCACTCCTAGGAAACCGTATGGGGCAGTTCTACCCTGTTCTATCAGGTCACTGAGTCGCAGTTAACTCAAGGCTACGGGTTTGGTTTTTCTCGTTGTTTGTTTTGGTCAGAAGTTTACCCCGAATCCTTTGAATTTCCTTTCTTCACATTTATATGCAAATACTGGAGGTCTGGTGGTGCAGCAGTTAAGTGCTTGGCTGCTAACTGGAAGGTGGGTGGTTTTAACCTCCCCGGTGGCTCCCCAGGGGAAAGACCTGGTGATCTGATTCCTTAAAGATTACAAGTTAAGGAAACCCTAGGAGGCAGTTTTACTCTGTCACATGGACTTGCCATGAGTTGGAATCGACTTGATGGCACCGAACAACATACGAAAATACAACGTCTTTGGAGGTTTTTAAAATAAACATAAAATAAACATAGTATGTCTACATTTTCGCAAATAGTTTTTTTTTTTTTTTTTTTTTTGCTTAAAAATATGTCTTGATCTTTCTGTCAGTAAGTATTTGAGTCTTTGCATTTTTTAAATGGCTTTGTAGTAGCCCTTAGTGTGGAGGTATCAATTCATTTACTCATCCGTCTATTGGTGAATGTGGTGGTTTTCTCTCAATTTTTTCTATTACAGTTAAACTTGGAACTTTGTGGGTTTTTTTGCACATAGGTATGAATGTATTTTTAGGAGGAATTTCTAACAAGCAGAATGATTGGGTCAAAAATGTCAATTTTGCTCTTTTCCAATGAAATTCATCTTTTAATTGATACATCAGTTAATAACATATATTGAACATCTAGGAGCCGTGGGGCACAATGGTTAAGTGATTGGCCTCTAACCAAAAGGTCGGTGGTTTGAACCCATCAGCTGCTCCATGGTAGTAGATGGTTATTGTACCGTCGAGTCCATTCTGACTCATAGCGACCCTGTAGGACAGAGTAGAACTGCCCCATAGGGTTTCCAAGGAGTGGCTGGTGGATTCGAACTGCCAACCTTTTGGTTAGTAGCCAAGCTCTTAACCACTACGCCACCAGGGCTCCACTGAATAGTACATGTGAAACATGTTGAATTGGCAAATATTGTGTTGTATATATATTTACAACAATAAACCAAACCAGACCAAAAGCCCTGCTCTGATGAGAAGCCTCTCTAGATCTGTAGAGAGTGCAGTCAGACAGCATGTAGGCATCACAAAGGATGGGTGGAGGGTACAAAGGATAAAGTGAGGATACGTTTGTTTATTTTGCCCCAGACGGGTAAAAACATGTCATGAACTGGCTTCAGTCATTCAGAACAAAACGGTGTCTCGGTTTTCATTTTATTTTCCTTTGCTTATTTGTGGACCCCTGGAAGGCAGAGGCCATGTCTGTAGTCCCAGTGCTTGTGGCCGTGCGGGACAGTAGATGAAGTAATGACTGAGGAGACCGGCTACGTACTGATTCCAGTGAGAAAACATATCCTATTTGTGACTGACTTTGTTTTCACCAATCATTCAAGTTTTCCAAAATTGCTCTTGGAATTGGTTACCGCTATTTGAGTAAAGGAGACTTGGTGGCATAGTGGTTAACAGCCACAGGATGATAACCAGTTTGAATCCGCCAGCCACTCCTTGGAAGCTTTTTGGGGCAGTTCTACTCTGTCCTATAGGATCACTGTGAGTCAGAATTGACTCAGCGGCAACGGGTTTGGTTTCAGTTTTTATTTGAGCAAAAGGCCCTGGTGGCGCAGTGGTTAAGGACTCAGTTGCTAACCTAAAGGTCAGCGGTGCGAACCTACTGTGGCACCGTGGAAGAAAAGACCTGGCCATCTGCTCCTGTAGAGACGACAGCCTAGGAAACCCACTGGGACAGATCTAGTCTGTACTGTAAGGTCGCTATGAGTCACAACTGACTAGATGGCACAGAACAACATTTGAGCAAAAAGGTTATATTACAGAGTTGAGGAATAGGCAGTTTTTATGCAGCATACAGTTGTTTTTCAAGCTCTGGCTGCAGGGGGAAAGGCATTTAACATGTATTTTCTTTACAACAACTCAAAGAAAGGGGCCTGGGTGACACAAGTGGATTGTGATCGGCTGCTAATCTAAAAGTTGGCAGTTGGAACCCATCCAGTGGCTCCGTGGAAGAAAGACCTGGCAAACTGCTTCTGTAAAGATTATAGTGAAGAAGAGCCGTGCAGCTCAGTTCTACTGCAGCACGTGGAGTCTCCACGAGTCGGAAGCTGACTAGATGGCTGCTAACAACATGGTTCAGGTTGAAGCTGCTTTGCACATTTGCTCCCTGTTGATTGCACAGTTTAATGGTCTCTACCAGCCAGACTCCTCCACTTCCTGTAAAGTCCCAGCTCAAATGCCCCTCTCTCTGTAGAGCTTTTTTCTTTCTCCTCCGTGTTTCCAGACCGGGCAGGATCAGTCAGACCCATCTTTGTTCTTCTCTCAGGCTTTGTTCATACCTCGGTTTTGACAAGCGTTTTGCTTTACAGTTAAGTATATACGGGTCTATCTTTGCTGCAAGGTGGAGTTTCCCAGGAGATTTATTACTTATCTTTGTATCCTTAGTACCTGGTATGATGCATGATCTAGGGTAGGGGCTCATGAACTCACAATATTCTTAGGACCCTTTTATTGAGCATTATCAACTGTAAATACACTTAAGTCCTTTTTATTGGTGGTGGCTGCTAAGCCGAATCAGTATGATACGCAGCAAACTCAGGCTGTCCTTTGTGAATGAATGTTCTTGGCTGGGTGAGTTCCCAGGCATCGTCAGTCCATTGTTAAACCCCAGGAAGAGGGGCTGTGGGTGGGGTGGGATGGGATTTGGAGGCAGATGCCTTGCTAACACTCTCCACACACTCTTACTAAGGAGAGTGGCTTGCTTCTCACCCATTGGCCTTCCAAACCCCAAATGTGTTTAATCACTTATGGGTACCACTCATTAACTGCCCCTAAAAACAATAATTAGGTACCACATTCTAATGTGAACTGATCCATGTTACTATTGTTTCCTCTGCATGGCAACTCGCCCACTGCTGGTATTGTGACAGCTGAATAAAAAGGCCAGTACTATGTGGGTTTCTGTTTTTTGTGTTTTTACCTTGAGGAGACAAAGGCTCTCCTGATGTAATGAGATACTAGAAATCTCAAAAGAGCCAAACAGAACAATACAGATTCCTTTTTTTATATTATTATTACAAAGCCACCAATAAAATATGGGGATTGGTGGTGGTTAGAGCATTCAACCCATAACTGGGGGAGAAACTAAGCTGTTCAAGGCAACCTGTGAGGGGGTGGATGACCACAAAGACATATAAATTGTTAGCGTGACAAGGTCTCCAAAGACAGACATGAAAAAACAACAAAAATGCTAATAAGAATGGGCCAATGCACCCTTTCAACGAAGCTCTCCAGTATTAAACCAAAAATTTAAAAAGAGGCAAACCTGTATTTAAAAAAAAAAAAAAAAAAGTTCTACCAAGTGTTAGCCTGTACATGACTTTTGGAGCCACCACCGAAAAGGTATCTGTTCTCATTTCTCAGGAATTTCTCCATTTCTTGCTCAGGAGGCTTGAAATATGTTAGTGCAAAGTTTCTAATTCATTAGCCTGAGGAATTAGCTTTCTCCCAACCCCCAAGGGTCTTCCCTAACTGACAGGTGCCCAGGAGCACTATGGGAGAGAACTTGAACACTGTTGGCAGTTGGGATCCAGACCTTGACGGTTATAACTGATGGAATAGGCTGGTGACAACTCGAGGAAGTCAAGTTCCTGAGGGGAAAAGAAATCACCCAAAGTAAGGAGTTGGGCATGATAGACTAGACTCAGCAGGTGTACTAGAAAGATGCAGTTTTTCTAGGGGCAGGTCTTTGAACCCAAATGGATCACCTCCCCTGAGAGGGTTGTGTGTCTTGTGAATGAGAGGGTTATAAGGTAAAACTGAAAAATGATACAAGTATCATTTGGGGCACCAGCCCCTTGAAAGAACTGGGCCATAGAAGGAAAGATGTGTTTTCCCGTTGGGTGGAGAGAGGTGGTAGGACTGGGAATTCAGAGACAGATGACAAGGAAATACAGATGAGGGAGAAGAGATACAGTCACCGGACGTTGTGAATGGGTCAGTTCCCACAAGGGGCTCCGAGTTCTTACCACATTATCAGGCACTGCTCTGAGGGGATGTGTGAATTTTTTAGAATCAAAAGAGGAAGTTTTTACTTCTGAAAAGGGGATACTCATGTAAAAGGATGGAACATAGTGACCAACAATACAGGGTCATGGCATGATATCTTCAATCATCTCATGCGTGGGAAAGCTGGACAATGGATAAGGAAGACCAAAGAAGAATGGACACATTTGAATTATGGTGTTGGCAAAGAATATTGACTATACCATGGACTATCAGAAGAATGAGCAAATTTGTCTGGGAAGAAGTACTCCTTAGAAGCAAGGATGGTGAGACTTCGTCTCACTTACTTTGCACATGTTAACAGGAGGGACCAGTCCCTAGAGAAGGACATGGTGCTTAGTAAGTAGAAGATCAGCAAAAAAGAGGAAGACCCTCAGTGAGATGGACTGACACAGTGGCTGCAACAGTCGCTCAAAATAGCAATGATCATGAGGATGGCGCAGGACTGGGCAGTGTTTTGTTCTGTTGTACACAGTGTCGCTGTGAGTCAGAACGAACTTGATGGCACCTAACAACAACAACATCCAATGGTAAGAAAACTAGGAATTTAGAGGACGGATTTGTGGGATAAGAATAAGAAGGGGCTTAGAGGAGCCTTACTTGAAGAATCTTAAAGGCGGTCAAAATTTAAGTAGCTGGAGGGAGAAACATTGGGGGCAAAGAGACCTAAGAACGGAGATGTGGCTGGATTGTGCCTGCACCTTTGGCAACTTGGTGTCCCACCTATTATAATCACTGTCCTTACTTTGGGGTTTTCAGTATCTTCTCCAGCTTTCTAGAAGTCACCATGAGGGGCTCTGACTACCTAAGAGAGACTCATACCCACCACCATCCCCACTACAGCAACCTCATTACCCCGTTCCTCCAAGATGGCCACTCCTGAGGAGGAAGACCACTGAGCCTCTCAGGAGAGAAAAAAACCCAAAGGACCATTAGCAACTAACTGAAAACTGAAGTTGAAAGGCAAATCTTCAGATCTGGAGTAAGAATCTTAATCTAAGTGTGAAGTAAAATTCTTGAAGGGAATGAACTTCTCTGAGGTAGCAAAAAACCAGTTAGTAATTTTGTCAACGTGTCCATTTGTGTAATTTGTATGAGTTCACATTTTACTACCAGAGATGAATGCCTTTGCCCTGGTTCACTTTTGGGTCTATCTTAATAATAAGGGCATTGTGAAGCGGAGGTGCAAAATATTGACAAGAGAATTTTCAGATAGGCGCTAATCCCCACTGGTGCTACTGGAAAATGAGGCTCAGTGCAATATATATTGGAGAATCAATACTTTAGCCAGGCAGATTTTACTTTTCTGCTTAATTCAGGATAGAAGAATGTACTATGCAATGAAAATAATTTTATCCTAGTGCCATCTTGTTCCTTTGACAGAGTACAGTTGGCTCCAAGTGAGGAGGTGAGAAGTAAAACATCAGGTGTGTGGTTTGACATGCTCTCTGTCCTCAGGTAGTCCACACTGGTAGTCACACTGCTCTGTTCTGCAAACCTTCTTTCCCCCAGAATTTTCCAAGCTGGATCTCAGTGCACTTGAAGTGTCAGGTGGATGAAAGTCTGTTCCCTTTGCAAACTCAGCCCTCCGACAACACCCTCTTCTTGGCTGTGTTTCTGAATCTGGAGATTGAGCAGCCGAATACCAGAGATGCTGTTAAATGAGTGTTTTTGGGTTTTGGCTTCACAATTGGTTTAAGATGTCATGTTTGAAAGGAAAGGTGACAATGGCCACCACTATCATCATCCCGACTCTACCACTCCCCGCTAAAGATCAGCCACAAACAGGCTTCTGGGATTTCCAGGCAACTGGCTTATCAAAGATGCTGCCAGTTGTAAACTTCAAGTTACTCTGTGTCCTACTCTTATTTCCTGTCTGTCTGTCTACCTACCTATCTACCTACCTATCTATCTTACCGTCCACAGTAACCTTGTGGCTGTAGTCTCCTGTGATCACCCCGCCTGGGAGGGTACCTCCCTGTGAGACCAAGCCTTTCAGAGTGTGTCCTGTCACCTGGATCTCCTGGTCCTGTGCCGGTTCAGGTGGGCCACGACAATGAACTGTAAGTTTGGGAAGGAGCTTTGCTTTTCTACCGTAGCTGCTCCATGGACATAACTCTCTAACCCCAGTTTACACTGCTTTCAGTCTTTTCCATCCATTGCCTGATGGTCAGACACAGAACCAGGGCGTCAGCGGGGAATTAAGTCCCTCCTTCTCTCCTCCTCCTGGCTCCTCCTCTAGGCGTAAACCAAAAAACCAAACCCATCTCTGTCCAGTTGATTCCAACTCACAGTGACACCTCAGGACAGAGCACAACTGCTCCATAGGCTCTCCAGGGAGCGGCTGGTGGATTTGAACTGCCAACCTTTTGGTTAGCAGCCGAGCTCTAGGAATATCAGGGAGAAAATCATGGTATTCAAGGTTAAGTGAGGCGACTACTGATTTCTCTGGAACTCTTTTCCCCCTCAGGACTTTTAGGCGGAGTAACATGCGTGGTTTGTTTGCGGCTGCATGGAGCGTACAGCCGGAAGAGCTCAGAGCTGTGTAGGGAGTTAGGCCTTCAAGTGAGCCATTGGCCTGGGACGCAGACACCGGTGTGGGGATTGAGGGTCTGCAGCTTAGCAGGCGGTAATGAGTTCACTTACATAGAGACGAACATGCACAGGTTTAAAAAAAGGCCGGAAGTAAGTAGTCGGAAGTGATCACAGGGGCATCGTGAGATGATAGTTGATAGTTTTCGTCTTTGTTTTTCTGCACTCTCAGTCCGCAGAGAGCATGTGTTATCTTTGTCAACAGAGGGGGAAAGTCTTTAAGGAGAAATAGTGTAGGGGTAGGAATTGTGTGCTGCTTTCTTTCATTTCACCGTTGTAGTTCTGACTGCATAGTAGACACCTGGCCTGTTGTACACCTGGGTGGCCATCTGCCGTCTTCTGAAATGCCTGTTGGCAGAAATAGTGGAGGCTTGGAGACCTGGGAGTGGGGGTTGGGAATGAGTCCCTGAATGAATTCCTACTCTGTGGAATCCCGTGGGCTTGCCATGGTAATCTAGCCATGCTGCTGGCAGAAGTGTCTCCTAGTTAAACTTTTTTCTTTAATATGCTAATTTTTATAATTGAATCATAAAGTTTTAGACCTTGAGAATCATCTGTTTCATTTGCTCATTTTTGAGCGGAACCAGGATAAGAGCTTGATAATAATGCTGTGTCTTAGCAAGCATCTGCTATGTGCCAGGGACGATACTAAGCATTTTATGTAGACTACTACTATTTTTTTAAACATAAGAATACTATACATTTAGACAGCACACATCATTTCACAAAATTTTTTAGCGTTATCTTAAGATACTCCAACAATAATAATAATAATAATGATATGCATAATAATTAATGGTGGAACACTTACAGTTATTCCATGTTTCACAGAAAAGGAAACAGATTCAGAAAATTGTCTGGCTCAAGGTCACATAGCCAGCTGAATAGTGGAATGCCAGCTTCCAACCTCCAGGCCAATATATAGATTTTTTTTTAAATTGCACTATCAAGATAAGTATTATTGGTACCTTGATGTTAAAGACAAGGAAGTTGAGGCATAGAAATAAAGTAACTCATCTCCAATCACCCAAGTAGTAAGAGTTTAAGCTAGGTCTCGAACCCCTGTCTGTCTGATTCCAAAATGGACTCTTGCTATGACACAATTCTGCCTCCTTATTTCCATTATGGGTGACCTGGTTCCCAGTCTTAGAGCTTTATCTCTCATCTTTCACATATAAAACTTGAGGCTGTTTTTGCTTCTGAGAGCAGAGGAGACCTACCCCCAAATTACATCCCTCTTGCTGGGGCAATCTGGTGGTGTCATGAAGAAATCCCCACTTAAATACCCACACTCGCTCTTCCTCAAAGCAATGTTGCGTAGCCCTCTGCCTGAGCTCAGACTTGCTTTCATGTATGCACCCACTTCCCTTTCATTTTGAGTGTTCCCATTCACAGGCTGTGGGAATATCCAGCCGGAGTGAGGGTGTGGTGACCCGCACCCCAGCCACGGGAAGGGAGCCGGGAGGGGAGTTGCACCCTTAGGCTTCTGCTGATGGCGGCTCAGGCAACCTCCTTGAAGAGTATTGACCCTTCTGCCCTCTGAGTGTAGGAAAGCTGGGGCTGACATGGTCTGTGGGGAAAAGAGTCTCGAGGACTTCATGAGGAGAGGGCTGAGGGGAAGCAGGGCAGACATGGCATCCTCCTCTCTTTAAGAGAGGTAAACACTTTGAAGTCTTGAAGGGGATCAACTTAGAATAAATTCTCCACATTTCAGACTGGCTAGAGGCGTTCTGGTTAATCAAATATTCTTAACAAGGGTGACGGTGTGTACTACACGTGGCTAAATACTTTTCCAGGGGTTATAACATAATAAAGTATGGGTAAGGCCCAAACTGCACTACATAAAATTAAATCTTTCTTTGATGATTCATAGGGCCTTGAGGATCCCGTAGTGCCGCAGGGTCACCATTATGTTCACCGTCATCCTTGATGAGGCAGGCAGCTGTATAAAAACACTGAGGTAAAGTTAGAGGCCTCGTACCCACCCTGCCTCCCTGGGTGGCCCTGGGCAGGTGATTTGACCTTGGAAGCCTCAGGGTCCCCTTGAAAAAAGGATGGCACTATTACCTCCTAGGGTTGTCATGAGGATCAAATGAGACAACATCCGAGAAAGTAACTGGCAAACTGTAGAAAACAATGCTTATAAAGGATATTGTTGTGATCGTTTTTCTTAGTATTAAACTACGAGGACATCACGTTGGTGGTTCATGGCGAATTCTATTGAATGTTTTCTTGTAACATGCTTCAAAATAATTTACTTTAGTCTTCTTTCAAGGAAACACGGCCTCCTTAGCTGCAGAGCTTGCTGGGAAGAGCCGTTTAGGCAGAGGCCAGGAAGAGTGTTTTAAATATTGTTTATAAAATGCAAACAAACTCAAGAAACCAAAACAGCAGTATAAAAGAGTATATCACGAAATAAAAGCTCCCTCTACCCTCTTTGGAGTTTCTGGGTGGTGCAAACAGTGAAGGGCTCAACTGCTAGCTTAAAGGTTGGCAGTTGGAACCCACCCAGAAGCACCTTGAAGGTCAGGCCTGGTGATCTGCTTCCGAAAGGTCACAGCCTTGAAAACCTTATAGAGCAGTTCTCTGCACATACGGGGTTGCCATGAGTCGGAACTGGCTCCATGTCAAACACCACCACCAACAACTACAACTGTGCCCCTCGGGGACCTTACCTTCTTCCCCAGAGATAGACCTTATGTAGTTTATTGTGTGTGTGTGTGTGTTAAATCTTACTATTCATTATTGTTCTATGACTGTTTTATCACTTAACAGTGCATCTTGGGGAACTTTCTGTATCTACACTCATTCTTTTTTACAGCTGCATGGCCTTTCATAATATAGAGAGTTTTGCTTAGTTTTACCATTGCCCTGGTGGTAAGCATTAAGTCATGTCTAGTTTTTCTATGTCGGACAATGCTGCAATGAACATAGGATAGTATTTGTGTACTTAACTCAGTTGTTGCCAGTCAGTAATTTTTTACCTCAGGTTGGTTCAACACATACTTCCTAAAACAGACTCCTCTTGATCAATGCCTCCAAAGACAGCATCAAATATGAACAGAACAAGTGATTTTTTTTTTTTTTTACCAGTTCAGTGATTTTTAGTAAATTTATACCCTTATACAACTTTCAGAAAGCCAAACCAAACCCGATGCTGTTGAGTTGATTCAAACTCATAGTGACCCCGTAGGACAGAGTAGAACTGCCCCATGGAGTTCCCAAGGAGCGCCTGGTGGATTGGAACTGCTGACCTTTTGGTTAGCAGCCGAACTTTTAACCACTGCGCCGCCAGGGTTTCCATACAACTTCCACCACAACCCATTTTTAGAGCATTTCCATCACAGCCGAAGTTCCCCTGTGTCTTAGTTACCTAGTGCTGCTGTAACAGAAGGTAGCACACATGGGTGACTTTAAAGAGCATACATTATTTTCTCACAGTTCTGGAGGCTAAAAGCCCAAATCAGGGTCTCAGCAACATCACTTCCTTCTGTAGGCCTCTTTCCTATCTTCTGGCGACTTCCGCAATCCTTGGATTCCTTGGCTTGTAGATGATCCTCACAGTGGCATCTGTCTTCCCTCTGTGTGTACCTTTTCAGCTCATTTGATAAGACACCGGTCAGCACTGATTAGGCTTAGGACTCACCCTAGGCTGTTATGGCCTCATTTACATAACAGAAGCAAACTATTTCCAAACAGTGCCATATTTACAGGAACAGTAGTTAGGACTTCAGCATAACTTTTTGGGGGACTCAGTTCAATCCGTTACACCTCATACCTGTTTGCTATCAAGCCCCAAACCCACTCCAGCCATTGGCAACCCCTGGTAAGATTTCTATCTTTATAGTTGTGCCTTTTCTTAGCAATTTCATGTAAATGGAATGATACAGTATGTACTCTTGTGTCTGGCTTCTTTTAATTAGAAAAAAAAATTTTTTTTGAAGTTTAACCATGTTGTTGTATGTAGCAGTTATTGCTGAGTAATATTTTATTGCATGAATATATCATATTTTGTTTATTCATTTGGTTTGTTTCAGTTTGGGGCTATTTTTTAATTTTTGCGTATTATGAATAATGCTTCTATGAACTTGTGTACAAGCTTTTTCCCCTGAATAGTCTTTTATTTTTTTAATTATGGTGAAAATATGCACAATAAAACCTTCAGCAATGCAGCCATTTCTACATGTACAATTCAGTGACATTAATTGCATTCTTCATGTTGTGCAACCTTTGTTGCTAAACTTTTCCAAATTTTTTTACCACCATCAACATAAACTCAATGCCCCCTAAGCAAAAACTCTCCCTTTCCACCTCCCTGGTAACCACGAATAATCTTTGGTTTCTAGATATTTGCTTATTTCATGTAAGTAAGACTTATTTTGCTCAGTCTTAAATGTTTTCAAGATTCATCCATGTTGCGGCATGCATCAGGACTTAATTTCTCTTTGTGATTGAGTAATGTTCCATTGTATGTATGTACACATTTTGCTTTGCCCATTCATCTTGTGATGAACGTTTTGCTTGTTTCCACCTCATGGCTATTGTGGAAAGTGCTGCAGTGAACACTGGTGTAAAGGTTTCTGTTGTTGTTCATGATTTCATTTCTTCTGGGTATATATACCTAGGTCTGGGATTTCTGGGTCCTATTCTATGTTCACCTTTTTGAGGAGTGGCCAAATGCATATATGTATTCTCCACAGTGGCTGCACCATTTTACATTCCCACCGGCAGTGGATGTGGGTTCCAGTTTCTCCACAACTTCACCAACATCTGTTTTTTTCTTTTTCCATTTTTTTGATCATTGCCATTCTAATTGAGGTGAGGTGGTATCTCACTATGGTTTTGATTTGCATCTCCCTAATGACTAATGACGTTGAGCATCTTGCTGTGTGCTTGTTGGCCGTTTTAACATCCTCTCTATGGTGAAATGTCTGTTCAAGTTCTTCACCCATTTTTTGATCAGGTTGTTAAGTTGTAGAAGTTTTATATGTAATTTTGGGTATTAAACCCTTATTGGATATATGATTCCCAACGTAAAAATTTTTGTAGAAACATATGTTTTCATTTTCCTTAGTTAGATACCTAGGAGTAGAATTACTGGATCTTACAAGCATGTGTTTATGTTTTACCTTTTTTAAAAAAAGCTGCCGAACTCTTTCCCCAAAGTGCTTGTATTATTTTTCATTGCCATCGTAAATGTATGATGGTACTGGTTTCCCCACATTCTCACCAACACTTAAGTTTTGTCGATCTTTTTGATTCTGTCCATTCTAGTGGGTGTACAGGGATATCACATGGCTTTATATTTCGCTAATGACTAATGATGTGGGCATTTTTTTATGTACTTATTAGACATTTGCATATGTTCTATGGTGAATGGCTTATTCAAATGTTTTGCCCCTTTTTATTGGGTTGTTTGTCCTCTTATTGAAACGTGTTTTTTAATATATTCTGGATATAAATCTTTTATCAAATATATGGTTTACAGATACTTTCTCCCAGTCTGTGGCTTGTTTTTTCATTTTCTTTTAAATTTTATTGTGCTTTAGGTGAAAGTTGATAGCTCGTTTCTCATTCAAAAATTTATACACATACTGTTTTGTCACATTGGTTGCAATCCCCACAATGTGACAGCACGCTCCCCTTTTCGACCCCGCATTCTCCGTGTCCATTCATCCAGTTTTCCTGTCCCTTCCTGCCTTCTCGTCTTTGCTTTTGGGCGGGAGTTACCCATTTGGTCTTGTATATTTGATTGAACTAAGACGTACGTTCCTCAACGTGTGTTATTGTTTGTTTTATAGCCTGTCTAATCTTTGTCTGAAAAGTAGGCTTCAGGAGTGGCTTCAGTTCTGAGTTAGCAGGGTGTCCAGGGTCCATAGTCTCAGGGGTTTCTCCAGTCTCTGTCAGACCAGAGAGTCTTGTCTTTTTTTGTGGATTTGATTTTTGTTCTACATTTTTCTCCCACTCTGTCTGGGACTATTGATTGTGATCCCTGTCAGAGAAGTTGGTGGTGGTAGCCGGGCACAATCTAGTTCTTCTGGGTTCAGACTAGTGTAGATTGTAGTTCATGTGGTCCTTTAGTCCTTTGGACTAATATTTTCCTTGTGTTTTTGGTTTTCTTCATTTGTCTTTGCTCTGGATAGGATGGGACTAATAGTTGTATCTTAGATGGCTGGTCGCAAGCTTTTAAGACCCCATACACTACTCACCAAAGTAGGATGTAGAACATTTTCTTTATGAAGTATGTTATGCCAATTGACCTACATGTCCCCCGAGACTGTGGCCCTCAGCCCCAGCAACTTGGTCCCTCAAGGTGTTTGGATGTGTCTAGAAAACTTCTATGACTTTGCCTTGGTCAAGTTGTGCTGACTTCCCCTATATTGTGTGTTGTCTTTCCCTTCACCAAAGTTGACACTTATCTACTTGTTAGTGATTTGTATTTTTTTCATTTTCTTAATGGTGGCTTTTGAAGAATAAAATATTTAATTTTGATGAAGTCCAATTTGTCAATTTTTTCTTTCATAGTTTGTGCTTTGGGTATCATAACTAAGAAATCTTTGCTTAATTCAAGGTCACACAATTTTTCTGTATTTTCTTCTGAAACTTTTATGAAAGCAAAGTGATTTTATAAATTATTTCAAAGCATAGATGACACAAATATTCTCCATAGGCCCTTCCTAAGCTGAAGTCAGTGAGACCGTGGAGTTAAATCTACAGGGCAGGTCTTTCCTGCTTTTCAATGTAGTTTTCACAGGCTGGCTAGACAGTGTGTTTGCCATCAACCAAAGTGGCCTTTACTATTGAGTCCTCAGACACTTTTCCCAAGAAAAAAAATGTAAGACCATATTTATTTAGAAGAAGAAAGGTTTCCTTGAGAAGGTAACGTTTATGATGGTAATATTTCTGTTATGTACCACGAATAGGATGTTCTCAGTGTGTTATTTCATTGATCACATGTGCCGGGCAATTTCTCTAAATACCAGAGCAGGGAAAAGGCATTTACTATTTACTAATGGTTTTGGCATGATCATAGTTCTAACTGCTTCTCTTTATTCCCAGTAACTTACTTTATTTCTCTAGGCAATGATGCTGCTATTTATTAGCCATTAACGAGGCTCTTTGACCTAGTGTGTGTGCACGTGTGTGTATGCATGCGTGTATGTGTGTGCCTGTGTGTGTGTGTGGTGACTGCTCAGGAGCCACATTGCTTCTGATTGTTGGGAAAAGTTGAATCTCATTTCTTTGACACCTTCCTTGGTCATAATACATAAACGTCCTCATTTCTCATTTAAAACTCTTCGGGCCAGAAGTGTTTTAGATTTCATAGTTTGGGGATTTTGGAAAGATAGCAGAGTGAATATACTGAATATAAAGAACATCCCCAGGGTGTCAAGATGACTAATATTTTCTAATATGGACATGTTAATCTTTTAAAAGATCTCAGATATTCACTATATGTGAAAGACTGTAATTAGCTTCGTATCAGTTCAGATCAGATTTTGCTACTATTTGAACTAAGGTGTACTCTGTTTTGGGGGCAAAAGAAATTATAAAAAGCTTTCCACTTTAGAACACTTTTGGGTTTCAGCATCAAGGGTAAGGGCTGGTGGATCTGTATTGCCTTTCCTGGGAACACAGCACTCAAGCCTCTGAGTGTGTTGGGTTGGCTTCCTTGGTCTTAGATGACAACTGGTTCTGCATTGGGACCTGCTGTGAGTAGCTTCACATTCTAGGAGGCCCAGGGAAGCACAGACTTTGGGGAGACTTGGCCAGGCTTTCAGCCTGAGAGGGTTTTCTGAATGAACATCTTGAAGACAGATAATTTCTACTGTGTACAGTCCTATGACAGATATTGTTCTCTTCCAGGGGAAGGTATGCTGCCATCTGAGATCAATATATGCTTTAAAAAAACGTTTCTTCATCCCCTGCTAACTCCAGTGCAGCATCTGATTCACGGCATAGGTGCTCAGTCACAGATACTCAATAAAGATCCTGGATCTGGGGGGGCCCAGGCTCCTGGCTTGGGGTGAAATTATGCTGTATAGAATGGAATTGAGTCAAGCTGTGATGTATTTGAATCACATTGAGAGCTAGATTATATGATCAATGGCAGCTCAGAAGCACATCTTAATCACCGAGCACTTTGGCACTGACCTGACTATGCCGCGTATGCATGATCATTGACCCGTGCGTCCAGAGAAAATGAGCGCCTCCTTGATGCCCACAACTTCCTTCCTCACAAGTAGGAAGAGTCTGGCACTTCATTTACTGGCACTTTAAGGAAAAATTGCAAAGACAATACATACTCATTATAAAAAATTTACACAAGTAAATTATAAAGAAAAGTTAACGTAAATATATAGAGTGAGAAAGTAAAAGCCCCCCAGTGGCACTCCCCTACCCATTCCTGCCACACCACCAGAGGTCACCAGGGATAGGACTTTGGTGTGTATCGCTCTAGGCCTTTTGTTTTGTAACCACGTACATGCGTGCACAAACTACGTGCATAGGCGTGTTTACAGATAAAGGAGATCACACTCTTCAAGTTGTCCTGTCACTTGCTTTTCTTAAAAATCTATCAGAGACATCTTTCCTTGACATTACTATCCTTTTTGGTGGTTACAGAGCATTGCCAAAACTGTAATCAGTTTCTCAGTGAAAAACATTTAGGTAACTTTTTTTTCCCCAATATAAACCATGCTTCAGTGACCGTCCTTATTCATGTATGTCTTAGTTATCTAGTGTTGTTAATAACAGAAATACCATAAGTGGATGGCTTTAACAAAGAGAAATTTATTCTTTCACAGTCTAGGAGCCTAGAAGTCCGAATTCACGGTGCCAGCTCCAGGGGAAGGCTTTTTCTCTCTCTCAGCTCTGGGGGAAGGTCCTTGTCATCAATCTTCCCCTAGTCTAGGAGCTTCTCAGCACAAGGACCCCGGTTCCAAAGGACACGCTCTTCTCCTGGCTCCGCTTTCTTGCTGGTAGGAGATCCCTCTCCTCTCTGCTCACTTCTCTCTTTTATGTCTCAAAAGAGATTGACTGAAGATACGATTTAACCCTGTAGACTGCGTCCTGCCTCACTAGGATAACTGCCTCTAATCCTGCCTGATTAACATCATAGAGGATTTACAACACATAGGATAATTACATCATATCATAAAATGGAGGACAGCCACACAATACTGGGAATCATGGCCTAGCCAAGTTGACACACATTTTTTAGGGACACAGTTCAATGCATGACAATACATGTTTGTGTATATGTGCATTTTTATACAGTAGATAGAAAAAATTTCATGGTTTGGGTTTCCCTCCAAGGTGCTACTGCCAGCAATTGCCTCAGTGAGTCAGAATTTCAGCTTTCTCCTGTGTCCTCTGTGCTAGTCCAGAAATCCGTCTGGGCTCTAGTCTTTGTTGCTAGATGCTTGGATATCTCTTGGCCCGGAGTTGGGGGACATGCAGGGAGGAGGGTTGATTGTGTTTACACCTTTTGTATAATTTTGATTTTGCCTACTATCTATTAACTTAATGTCATGTTATTTTATTTCCTCCCATGTGTGGGAGGTCACGTTAAATAAGAGCTTGCCTTTAACTCTATAAATGATTACAACCTTTTTGGAGGGCCCTTGACAATACCCACAACTGTAAAAATGGCAGCGTGGAGGTGTCTGACCTCCTCTAACCTCATAAGGGGGAGGACGAATCAAGATCAACAGCCCAAGGCTGATTCCTACAAGAGGGAGGTCAGACATGCCTTCTCTCCCCGACCTTTTTACCAATTCTGACACAAACCATCCCGCCCACGGCACTCTCTGCTCCTCTGCTGGGTTCGATAATTCATTGCAATGGCCACACAGAGCTCACAGACCATACTTACAGTTATGGGGTTTATTAGGGAAGTAACAGTTTACAGTTCAGGCAACAGTAATTCAGGATACAGTTCTTTGATCCGGACAGCTGCTTCTCAGCCGTGCCCATAGGCATGCCTTTCTCTGGCCCTTGGCCCGTTGCTCCCTGCCCTGCTCAGGCAAGTGTTACAAAGCTGTTAGCTCTGTCAGTAAGTGCCCGGAGGCACCCCACTTTGCCAAGAAGCTTCGGCTGGAAGGCACTCAGCTTTCTTGCTCTGTGGGCCAGGAAGCCTACCTCACCATCTCTTGCCAGTCTCTAGTTCTGCTGCCTCTGCTGCCACTGTTTCTCTGTCCCTGATTCTCGCTGTCTCTCACCATCTCTGGTGTTACAGCTCTGTGTCTCCAGGGTAGACCCAGAGGTTCTCAGTGCAGGGATCCTGGGTCCAAAGGATGTCCTCCACTCCTAGCTCTTCTGTCTTGGTGGTAGTCAGGTCCCTGTCTTCCACCTCTGGGATGGCTCATTTTAAGGCTAGTGGGATGGCAAAACTGACCAATCCCCTTGTTAGGGTTCCAGATACCTTATTTCATGGTCCCACTCCCACAACGATGCCATGCACCTTATTTGTCTTATTAGCAAGCTGTCCAATCTCCTTGGTGGGCCACAGGCACCTTATTTGCAAACTCCAACCCAATCTTTTCCACCACCTATCTGTCAGTTTGTCGTACTGTAGTGGCTTGTGTGTTGCTGTGATGCTGGAAGCTATGCCACAAGGGTGTTTCTAATACCAGCAGGTCAACCATAGTGGATGGGTTTCAGCAGAGCTTCCAGATGGAGACAGACTATTATTCAAATCTACGCACCAACTGCTAATGCCAAAGATGAAGAAATTGAATATTTTTATCCATTTCTGCAGCCTGAAATTGACCAAACATGCGATCAGGATGCATTGATAATTATTGGTGATTAGAATGCAGAAGTTGGAAACAAAGAAGTATTGGTAGTTGGAAAGTATGGCCCTTGGTAATCGAAACGATGCCAGAGATTGCATGATAGAATTTTGCAAGACCCAACAATTTTTTCATTGCAAATATCTCTTTTCAACAACTTATACGGCGACTAGACACGCGAGCTTTGCCAGATGGAAGACACAGGAATCAAATTGACTACATCTGTGGAAAGAAACAATGGAAAAGCCTCAGTATCATCAGTCAGAACAAGGCCAGGGGCCAACTGCAGAACAGAGCATGAATAGCTCATATGCAAGTTCAAGTTGAAGCTAAAGAAAATTAAGACAAGTCCACAAGAGCCAAAATACAACCTTGAGTATATCTCACCTGACTTCAGAGATTATCTCAAGAATGGATTTGATGCATTGGACGTTAGTAACTGAAGACCAGATGAGTTGTGGGATGACATCAAGGACATCACACATAAAGAAAGCAAAAGATCATTAAAAAGACAAGAAAGAAAGAAAAGACCAAAATGGACATCAGAAGAGACTCTGAAACTTGCTCTTGAATGTAGAGCAGCTAAAGCGAATAGAAATATGAAGTAAAAGAGCAGAACAGAATATTTCAAAGGGTGGCTCCAGAAGACAAAGTAAGTAAGGTATTATAATGAAATGTGCAAAGACCTGGAGCTAGAAAACCAAAAGGGAAGAGCATGATTAACATTTCTTAAGCTGAAAGAACTGAAGAAAAAATTCAGTGTTGAAGGATTCTGTGGACAAAATGTTGAACAACACAGAAAGCATCAAAAAAGGATGGAAGGACTACACAGAGTCACTGTACCAGAAAGAATTGGTTGACGTTCAACCATTTCAGGAGGTAGCATATGATCAAGAACCAATGGTAATGAAGGAAGAAGTCCAAGCTGCAGTGAAGGCATTGGCGAAAAACAAGGCTCTGGGAATTGACGGAATATCAATTGAGATGTTCAACAAACAAACGTAGCTCTGGAGATGCTCACTTATCTATGCCAAGAAATTTGGAAGACAGCTACCTGGCCAGCCACCTGGAAGAGATCCATGTTTGTGCCCATTCCAAAGAAAGGTGATCCAACAGAATGTGGAAATTATTGAACAGTATCATTCATATCACACGCAAGTAAAATTTTGCTGAAGATAATTCAGAAGCAGATGCAGCAGTACATCAGCAGGGAACTGCCAGAAATTCAAGCCGGATTCAGAAAAGGATGTGGAATGAGGAATATCACTGCTGATGTCAGATGGATCTTGGCTAAAAGCAGAGCATACCGGAAAGATGTTTACCTGTGTTTTATTGACTATGCGAAGGCGTTTTACTGTGAGGATCATAACAAATTACAGAAAACATGGTGAAGAATGAGAATTCCAGAACACTTAATTGTACTCATGAGAAACCTGTACTTAGATCAAGAGACAATCATTTGAATAGAACAATGGGATACTGCGTGGTTTAAAATCAGGAAAGGTGTGCATCAGGGTTGTGTCCTTTCACCATACTTATTCAATTTGTATGCTGAGCAAATAATCTGAGAAGCTGAACTGTATGAAGAAGAACTTGGCATCAGGATTGAAGGAAGACTCGTTAACAACCAGTGATATGCAGATGACACAACCTTGCTTGCAGAAAGCTAAGAGGACTTGAAGCACTTACTGATGAAGATGAAACACTACAGCCTTCAGTATGGATTGCATCTCAACATGAAGAAAACAAAAACCCTCGCAACTGGGTCAATAAGCAACATTATGATAAATGGAGAAAAGATTGTCAAGGATTTCTTTTGCTTGGATCTGCAATCAACGCCCATGGAAGCAGCGGTCAAGAAATCAAATCACGTATTGCATTAGGCAAATCTGCTGCAAAAGACCTCCTTCAAGTGTTAAAAAGCAAAGATATCACTTTGAGGACTAAGGTGTGCCTGACCCAAGCCAGGATATTTTTGATCACCTTATATGCATTAGAAAGCTGGACAATGAATAAGGAAGACTGAAGAAGAATTGATGTCTTTGAATTATGGTGTTGGTGAAGAATACTTAATATACCATAGGCTGCTAGAAGAATGAACAACTCTGGCTTGGAAGAAGTACAGCCTGAATGCTCCTTAGAAGCAAAGATGGTGAGACTTCATCTCATGTACTTTCAACATGTTATCAGAAGGTACCAGTCCTTGGAGAAGGACATCATGCTTGGTAAAGTAGAGGGTCAGCAGAAGAGAAGACCCTTAACGAGATGGAATGACACAGTGGTTGCAAGGATGGGCTCAAGCTTAGCAACGATTGTGAGGATGGCACAGGACTGGGCAACGTTCCTTTCTTGTTGTCCATGAGGTCACTGTGAGTCAGAATCGACTGGACGGCACCTAACGATGACAACCGAAGCTTTTGGTGGTAGTTACAAGACCACGGCTAGAAAGGCCACCCATCACACTGCAGACCAGTCCCTGGTTTTTCTAGCCATTGTTTTTTCATACGTGGAGGCTAACTTCCCCCTTCCAATCATTTTTCCCGTCCAAACTAGTCATTAACAATTTGTGCTTCAGTAGGACAAAGAGTCCTCAGGGTGACGTTGCTCAGGTACTAGCTTTTCAGGTCTGCTGCAGGTTTCCAAAAGTCATCTCACTTCACCCCTTCTGGTGGCTGATAAGACTTAGCTGAGAAGACTGTTCCCTTGCTCTGAGCCTCAGGAGGTATCAGCACAGCAAAGTCTTTCAGAGACTTTAGCTTTGACCAGTGTCCTCCCGTCCTGCAGTGTCTCCCCCTCCATCCACTCTTTCACAGTCACCGCCTCTACAGTTCGAGTTTTTACAATCACAGTTGACCCTGCTGACAGTCAGCCCGCATAACTGAATCATGTAATCCTGTCAACATCATACCTTCAGAGACTGCAACTCCACCGCTAGCGGTACTAGTGTCTTTATTTTGAGAACTGAAAGATTTTGTTCAGATGTGGATCTCAACAGCTTTTAGGACTTAAAAAAAGACAAAAATCTAAATAGTACCTTTCATGTAAATGCTGCAAAACCTTTACAAATATCAATGTTTTAATTGCAGAATTATATATGTTCAAGGGAAGTTTATAGAGTTTAAAGCTATAAGGAATTTTAGACACTGTAAAATGAGAGGATTGGATCAGATGATGTCAACTTTTCGCTTTAACTGGTAACATCCTGTGGTTCTTTGGTCCCAGGGAAAAGATGACGGTAAAGGCGAAGGATGACAGTGATCGGCATAGGACCAGCACGGGAACCTTTACATTTAGGGCAGTGTCCTTTACTGCTTTCATTCCTAAGGCAGAGAGATTTCCTCAGCCCCTCCTTTACTATTGTATGATCTTTTTTTTTTTGTTTATGTAAATACTCCATCAGCTTTAAAAATCCTTTGAACTGGCCTTATTTTCAACATTTTTACTAATAAAAGTCAGTTAGTAGAAAATGTAACTGAATTAACCAACAGGTTGTCCTTTTGAATATGAAGCATGGCTATTTGTTAACTTTTAAATGTAAATGTGAAGTGGTTTTGGTGTGGAGCTGATGCTGTCATTTAAGATGGTTGGACATTTGTTGAACTTAGTTGTTACAGTGGGAATTATGGCTCTAGAAATAAAGGAGATGAAGTTTATGTCCTCAAGGAGCTTGTAGTCTAGTAAGTCATATTTTGATTTTTTTTTTTGGTTTAATCTAGTAATGCTAGGGAGAGAACCAGGATCAAAGGGTAAAACTCCAAGGAGATAGCTTTCAGCCCAATTTAAACATAACCCAAACAATCGCAAACTGTGAGCCTTTGAGTATAAGTGAGGTCTTATTGAGATTATGGATCAAATTACACTGGCCCTTTATGCCCTGTTACATCATCAAAAGACCCCAACTGCTCCTTAAAGTTTCCTCCAGTTTCCAGAGTGGGAACAAGCCCACCCTTTGTTTCCCAATATGGTAACTTGCCATGTACCCTTGCCCCTGACTCAGTGGCAGGGCTGTGTGACAGCATTGCGTCCTTGGCACGTTTCTCTGCTGAGTTCTAGGGTGTCCATGTGGTGCTGCGGTCTGTGGCAGAGTCTGGGGAACTCTGTGGGTGTTTCCTCCCCTGGGTCCCACAGCTGTCCTGATGTGCCCAGAGTGACCCAACGCATGCTCTCAGGAGACAACGTTCTTCCAATTCTCACTCTAATCTCCCGCACCATAGTGAATCTAAGCCAGTTCCTTCGGCTGTGTGAGGGTAAATGACATCACCTTGTCCCTCCATTGTCCCTGCCTGTTCCCCCTACCCCTTTTCTTTCCAGTATGTACTACTACTCCTCTTTCCTTTAGAGACAAAAGAAGAAAATTCTCCATGCACATCCCTTTAGGCACATAGACACTCAGGAGAATAAGCAGTCCACCAGTTCCCCAAACAGCCAGACCCTGACGGGGACCATGTCTTGTTTAACTTGTATGTCAGTTCAGCGCTTGCCACAAAACAGACCTTCAACAAATCCTTGTTGAATTAATGAATCAATACTTGCTAAAGGAGGGAATTATATATAATCTAGGGACGGAGTAGAGGCACGCCCACGTCAAGGTCATTCGTACAGGGAGGCTCACTATGTTTGTTACATTAGTGAATGTTTGGTATTTTTCATGTTCCAGAGTTCATGATCCCAGGAGTTGTGCTGCACTGTCTCCATATTCTTATATTGTCTATTTTGTGACCAAAGGGATATATTGTAAGACATTTGGCCAAGACTAAATCTATGTATCGCTTGGCTCTATAAAATGGTTTGGAGCCCTGGCAGCACAGTGGTTAAGAGCTTGTCTACTAACCAAAAAGGCTGGCAGTTTGAATCCACCAGCTGCTCCTTGGAAACCCTATGGGGCAGTTCCACTCTGTCCTATAGGGTTGCTATGGGTTGAAATAGACTCCACGGCAATGGGTTTATTTGTTGTTGTTTTTTTTTTTTTTTTTATAAAATGGTTTGGAACCCTGGTAGCACAGTGGTTAAAAGCTTGGCTGCTAACCAAAAGGTCCCTAGTTTGAATCCACCAGCTGCTCCTTAGAAACCCTACTCGGCAGTTCTACTCCATTCTATAGCGTAGCTATGAGTCCGTTTGGTATAAAATGGTTTAAAAATTAATCATCATTTTGTGAGCAAAACGTGTGCAATTCAAGTGGAAAAACAAGCGTGCCAGACACTAGGAGTGTATCGGTGTTGTAGAGGGCTGTCGACACTTGGGTGAAGGAGGTAGGGGAGCCAGGAGCGGGCTGGAGGGGGAGCCAGGAGCAGGCTGGGAGGGAGACGGCAGCGACTGAAGACTCACATTGGAACCCCGACCATCGGGTTCCAAGTGACAACCTGGCACCGAGGGCAGCACATTCACTTTTAGTTTTAGTTTTAAAACAGGATACTTTGGGAACAGGTAATACATTCGCATGGTTTGAAAATTAGAAGACCCCCATGTGACAATCTTCCTCCCACCCCTTTCCTCTAGCCACCTGGAGGGACATTTAATATCTCCCAGTACCAGTTCACCCCAGATGGGGCCACGGAGAAGACGAGACTTGACATCTTTTTTAGTCCCTTAGGCAAGGTCAAAGCTGACTGACTTGTTTAGGAAAAAGCCTGTGATCTTGGTCTCATTAGTGTTATGTTCTAACCTCCTGAGCTTAGCAGCCTAGAGAGGGGCCCCTGATTGTTCACAACCAGCAGACCTTCAGAGGCCTTGTCCTCTGCTTTGGAATACTTACGCCAGCAGATGTTTGGATCTGGAGGTTGGGTTCTGAGGAGGCTGGAACCATGGTGGTTCCATGAGGCAAGTCAGAGTCAAAGGCCAGGAGGGGGAGGAAAGACTCTAATACCATGGGGCTGAGCTCAAACAGCCATGGCGAGGGTCCCAGCTGAACTTGGGGTGGGGTGCACAGGCTGGGGTGGTCCTGGGGAGAGAATATACTGGAAAACAAAACAAAAAAAAAACCCTATTGCTGCCAAGTTGATTCCAACTCACGGTGACCCTACAGGACAGGGCAGAACTGCCCCACAGGGTTTCCAAGGAGCGCCTGGTAGATTCAAACTGCCCACCTTTTGGTTAGCAGCTGTAGCTCTTAATCACTGCGCCACCAGGGTTTCTAGCTATAGTGAAGAGAGGGACAAAAAAAAAGAATCCTAGGAGGACTGTCATTTAGTGTGTGGGGGAGGGGGAGAGAAAAGAGAGGCAAGTGAAAGATAAAAGTTAGGAATGTTGACCTGGAATCCATAGGAGGAAAGAATTGCAGTGAGGCTGTAGGGGCCAACAGTGTCAACTGCTGCCCAAATGTCCAGTAGGATGAGGACAGGGAAGTGACCCCTGGATTTAACAGCTGCGAGGTCTTTGGTGACCCTAGCAGCGGCAATTTTAGTGCAGCGGTGGGTCAAGAGATGACTCTGAGGGAGAGAAAGCGGACATCAGGGACATAGAGGACCCTGTAAGGGAGCTTCTTGTAAAAACAAGACGCAGATAGCTGCAGGGGTGTGAGGAATCAAGGCAGGATTTTATTTTTAAATTTGCAAATTACAGGTTTGTGGGAAGTTGGGACAGCACAGAAAAGTATTAAAAAGCAGAAAAGATCATCCATAATTCTGCCACCCTACTGACATTTTTTTACCATTCCTTCCCAGCCTTTTCCATGCGTTTTAACCCAGTTGAGAAGAGTCTGAATGAGTGATTGTAGGCTCAACTTTTTCACTCATGGGGGATTTGGCACCAGCGTATGTCACGGCATTAACTGCCAGGGTTGATTTGGTTGATCTAGATGGGCATCCTTTTCTTCCCTCACTGCTCCATGGGTGTTTCTCCATAGCAAGTTGTTTAACTAGTCAGGAATAAAACTTCTCATTCATTCGTTTGTTCAACAAATCCTTATTAACTGCCACCATGTGCCCTGTGTTCGTTGCTGAGGGACAGAGCAGTGAATAAGACAGACACACTTCTGACCTCATGCTGTTTTAACAGTGTTCTTCGCAGAGGGACTTGACTTCAGTCTGTGGTATTAGGGGTATTGCACTCACCCACTAGACCTCACAGACAAACTCTCAATGTCCATTCACGTGGCTTTCTCACTTGACGATATTTCTCCCAACATTAGAAACTCTTCATAAATGTGACTCTTTTTTTTTCTTTTTTATTGTACTTTAGGTGAAGGTTTACAGAACAAATAGTTTCTCATTAAACAGTCAGTACACATATTGTTTTATGACATTGATTAACAACCCCACGACATGTCAACATCTCCCTCCTCGACCTTGGAGGACCTTTTTTTGGGTGAAAACATACATAGCCAAAGTTACACCATTTCAAAAATTTCTCCATGCACAATTCAGTGACATCGATTATGTTCTTCCAGTTGTGCTGCTATTCTCACTTTAGATGAAGGTTTACAGAACAAAATAGTTTCTCATTAAACAGTTAGTACACACGTTGTCCTATGACAATGGTTAACAACCCCACTACATGTCAACACTGTCCTTACTCAACCTTGGGTTTCCTGTCACTGGCTTTCCTGTCCCCTTCTGCCTTCTAGTTCTTGTCTCTGGACTGCTGTGCCTCATGGGTCTTGTTTTGTTTTATCATGAATGTTACTCTTAAAGGCGAATGTTAAGTGTTTAATTTTTCTTTTTGTTTTTTCCCATAATATTACTGCCGGGACATCCTTGAGTGTAAAGCTTAGTCCATATTTTGTACTGATTTTGTAGGACTGGTTCCTAGAAAAGGAATTTATTGTGTCAGAGGATCTGGACATTTTTAGGGATCCTCGATACCTGTTGTCAGATTGTTTTATAGAAAGAGTCTACTGATATAAACGCTTATCAGTGGCGTACAAAGCTGCCTTTATTACTTGACACAGGGTTCATCTGTTTGTATGATGAGTTGAATGAAGCAATACAAAGAGGGGGGATCGAAAATAAAAAAGATGAAACAAGATCCCTCAGAAGTAGAATTGATGGGATCTAGAGAGGATGCTAGAAGTTAGTTTTGTAAAAGAAGACAAAGTTCTTCTGTTGATATAGGAGTTAAGAATAAGCAGCTATAAATAGTGTGTGTGTGTGTGTGTGTGTGTGTGTGTGTGTGTGTGTCAGGGAGGGGGAGCTGAGGAAGCTCCGAGCCAGTTTTCTTCATATGCTAGGAGGCAAGGTTATCTTTACTCTTGAAAGGAAGGGTAGGTAGGTTGATGGCTTGGGGAGAATGAAGATGGTTTAGAAGAAACATGCAGAAAATGCCCTGGGACGTCATCTACAAGGTGCGGATGTCCAGATGATGTAATGTTGCATTTGGTTTATGATCATAAGTGAAAACTTGATCAGTGTTACTGGGACTCGGTTTACAGGGTACAGTGAAACTGAGAATTGGCAATTATTTGATTAATTTGATGAATGTTTCATATTAGGAACACCAGGTCAGGGTATGTTTCTGACCTAAATTATATGGTGCAGTTGTCCACAGTGATCAAATTAACTAGCCGATCTCGAAATCTCTATTTCTTGCTTCCCTGTGGACATAGCTTAAAGAACTAATAACTGAACTGGACTCTCCCCAGTCCATTTTGGGATAACTGATGTCTTTGTACTCATATCCCTGCAGCATGGCATTAAACAGTGAAGCTTTGTGTGGAATATGTCAGCAGGCGATTTACTACCTCAAAAAGCAGTCTTTCTCTTGTTAAGGCTTATCAATTAGAACTCTGGAGGGAATTTTATAAACTCCCTAGGGAAAATTATGTTTTATTGCTAGAAAATATTTGATTCTGTGCATTTTGATTCATAAAACGAATTTGTTTCAGGTTCTGAATACTTAATTTTTTTTTGTCTTCATGAATTACTTTAAAGCCACTTCAGTTTCATATTTAAATGATCCCAGTTCTTAAACACACTTACGCTCATTGAAAGTTGGCTGTCTTTCCATAAATGAAAAGTATCAGTGATTTCAACCTCATAAAAAATACGGAAAATCAATTGTTGTGGAGAAATATTTCATTCCTTACTGTTGAAGTATTTTCTTCATAAATTGATGGTTGATGCACATAGGCAGTGAAGTGGAGAATGTAGGCAGTTACTGAGGTAACTTGGACTCTGAAACCTATTTTGTAAAATAGCAATGTAATCGAAGTTTTCTGGAAACTGACCCGAATTTTTTGAGTTTGTGCTGAAGCAGTGCCTCATTTAGTTATATAAATGTGTCATTTACTTATATGTTAAAGTGAAGGTAACAAGTTGTTTTTTTCCAACTCTGACTCCTCCCTGCCAATTCGGCCAGCCTCTGTTTACCCTCAAGTGTTCATCAGCCTGCAGGGCTGTGATGGTATAAGAGAGCATGACTTAGATTTACCTCCTCTCAAAGAATTTACAACCTGGTGAGGTAGGCTCCAGATCAGCCTTTAAGCAGCAGTAACAATGTTTCAATTTGAATATTGTTCACATACAAGAATAGCTTGAAATGTGGCCATTTATGCCATTGTGTGGTAACAGCAGCTTCTGGAATTAGTTTTGTTATATGCTCATGTGCTTGTGAAATGGATAAACAAACAGAAATTCAAAATGGCAGGGTTACATCCATTTGCATCTGGATTCAAGTCTGTTCCTGGTCTCAGTCTCAGGATTGGTAAGAGTGACAAGTTGGACTGAGCCTAGTTACTTCCACATCAGGATGAAGGGTGTGAGTGAGACTCTGGAGATACTTGGGGAAGCCGAAGATCTGCCTGTTTCAACATCCCACAAGAAGGAGGAAATGTCCAGGTCAGAGGAGCTCAGGATCCAGTTTTTTTGAGAAATGAGAAGTACAGATTTTTCCACAGGAAATCATAATTTTAAAATATTGGTATCTAATGCACTTGGGTTGACCTGGGGCATTGGGTTTGTGACCCCTAGACTGGGTAGTTTCCAAGCTCTGAGTTTCTAGGTAAAAAGCCTAGGCTTTGTCACTCTCCTTAGAGCTCAATGCTTATGCTACCGGACACAGATTTTTTAAAGCTTTATTTTTGTTGTTGTTATTGGAGAAATGAGATTTTTTTGGGGGGGGGGGGTGGATAAGGCTGTAGTTTATTTTTGTCATAAGTATACCGGTGACACTTGTCATTTCTACAATCTTCACACGTACAGTTCAGTGACATTAATTATGTTCATCATGTTGTTCAACCATCCCATTAACCGTTCCTGAATTTTTTCATCGCCTTTAACAGAAGCTCAGGGTCCCCTAAGCAGTTTTGTCTCCCTTCTCCCTTCCCTCCCACCCATTCTTGGTAACCACTAGTAAACTTTGGTCTCTATACACTTGCCTAGTCTAGATAGGAAGATATTAAAGAAATAAGCAGAAACTACTCTTTGAATAAAAGGAAGGCAAGACTAAAATTGGTCTTACAGCTGATCATGGGGGTGGAGCGGGACCCAGAAGCACTTGTTTCTGTTGTGCCTGGGGTGTCCGTGGGTTGCGGTCACCATAAGTCAGGGCTGACTCAGTAGAAGCTAACAACAACAACAGTTGTTAAATTTTCTCAAAATTCTTCATTTCAGTTTTTCTGGCTAGATTATACTTTAGGAGAACAGTTACTGCATATTCTATGGCATTTTCTTTCCAATGAAAATATATTCTCATTTTTATTTGTTAATGTTAAAAGACTTCATCCATTGTTTTAATTGAAAAAGAAAGGAACTAGGATATTTTGGATAGTGTCTATCTAAGGAGTAGTTAACTAAGTGGTGGGCAAATATCACAAAGTGAATCTTTGTTTACCTGGGAGGTGTGATGCTTGCTGTAGGAGGGAAAGGCTCTTTGATTAAGGTGTGAGGAAAATGATCACACTGGAATGGAGTTCTGTGCAAAAGTCCTCTCCGAAGTAACTCAGATCCATAAGGACTTTTGTCAGGGATGTATCAAGATACGCATTTGTTTCACGTGCTGAATATCCTGTGATTTTGTTCCGCTCTCCACGAGGTAACATAACGCAGCTGTGTTGCATGCGGTAAACTTCCATTTATATTAGAAGGATGCAGAAATAAGATGTGTTGGTGAATTAAATCTATTGACCTTCATTCATTTATTAGACAGACATCAATTCGGAACCTTATAATGCTGAGATACAAAGATAAACCAAGGAAATAGTTGACAGTTTTTCGGTGCTAGCACATATGTAACAATTGCAGTAACGTTTTCTCCCTCCTCCCCTCTTGCTGAGAGCAAACTGTATCTTTGAGTTGCATGGTTTGGGAGTGGGAGAGACAGGAGAAGCACTTTGGAGGAAAGGGCATGGAGGCTTGTGGACTCTGCCAGGAAGCTCTCCTTCCCTTTGTAAGCCCACTGAGGACTGCAAACAATGCGTTCTACCAGGGCATCCTGAGGGTTCATGGGAAGTTTGGGCAGGGCTACTACAAGGTGTCAAATAAGTTCATTCCGGGTGCATGGATTTGCATAACAGTGATGGTAGTGAAGAGTGAACAAATTCTTAGAATTAAGGTTAAAATATCCTATTGATTAAACTTTGAGTATTTGCCCAGAGTGCCATATGTTTTTGGTTTTTCAGTTAGCATCTCAGTGTGGATATGGAAGACAAGACTAATCCAGATGAAGCAACGTGGAAAAACAAAAAGCAGTCAATGCTGAATGATACAGGGACAGACGACAGGAGGAGAAAACCCAGACCTTGGGGACCGCCACATTATCCAGAGATATGTAAGTCGTACCCATGGTGCTCTTTCTGTGTTATTACAGCAGACACTTATTTGGCAGTTACTATGTGGCAGGCATTGGAGCCCTGGTGGCGCAATGGTTAAAGCACTTGGCTGCTAACCGAAAGGTTGGTGGTTCCAACCTACCAGTGGCTCTGTGGGAGAAAAGACCTGGTGATCTGCTCCCGTAAAGATTTCAGCCTAGGAAAGAAACCCTGTGGGGGCTGGAGAGGAGACGTTCTACTCTGTCCTGTGGGGTCGCTGTGAGTCACTCCACTTGAAGGCACACAACACCAACAGCATGGGGCAGGCAGTTCTACATCTTTACATCCAATAAATCATAGCTGGAGAAAATAGGTGCACAAACAAGGAACGTCAGTTAACTTTAATAGGGTTATTTTTATTAGTTTCAATTAATTCCTTCTAGACATGGGTTAAAAACCTCCTCCAGGTGTCATTGAGAAGAGAAGCCTCAGCCCTCAGGTTACTCATGGACATCTGCCCACCATGCCAGTGCCCACACCAAGTCAGACATGTAAGCATCCTTCAGGCAGGGATTGCCAAATTTCACCTGGTTCAAATCCCCTCAAATTCATTGGCCGCTAAAACTCTTCTGAAAAGATTGAACGTTTGATGGATCATAAAGCATACGGATGTCTTGCAAGGTCTTAGGGTCATCAATATGAATCCTAATGATTGCAGTGCTGCACCATGAAAAAACTGGTCATTTAAGAGTTTTAGACATTTGATGCTAGAGGAACGGTTTATGGTGGAGCTTGCAATCTACATGTCGGCTTGCATGACCTGATTATGTGAGGTGTATGTGTGTATGTACATGTATGTGTGTGTATGCAGCATATGTACTCATGTACAAGCCCATGTGTACACAGCTACATGTAGCTGATAACTTTCCCACATACACAAAGATGGGCAAATTGCTGTGTGGTCTTACGGTCTTCATAGACAGAGCATTGAGAAGACAGCTCCTGGAATCCCTCATGCCAGAGGCACCAGAAACAGGAGGAGGGAACCAAGCATACACATGGGGATCAAAATTCCAGGTGATGTTGAAGGAGAAATACAGAGACCAAAAGTCAAGGAAGGTGTGCTAGTGAATGATGTAATAGCGAATGACAGGTAGAGGGCAAGAGGTGGTAAAGGGCTGGCAGGTGGAAAGGTAAGGAGGGAAATAGATGTTACTGATGAGCATGACCTCCCCATGAGTCAGACTTGTCTCTTTTCTTGTTCAGTTCCTGTTCTTGTCCCGACCTGACTAGGTAAGTCTACCCATAAAACCAAACCCATTGCCATCGAGTCGATTCCAACTAGGCCCAGGTAATTCTAAGGACTCTCGTGTGCACATTTTGAAACCAAACATCATCAGGCAGAACCTTGATTTTATTAAGCAGACATTTGCCACACACCGAATTGTATTTTTGGATCATGTTTGACATGCTTTGAGCACCTCTCTTTTTCCTCTTCACTCCTATTTAACGTCTTTAAAAAAATTTTTTTAAACAAAGAGCTTTAAATGAATTGTACCAGATGCTTTAGCCTAAATGCTTCAAATAAAAAAACACAAGTATACCAGGAAACATTTATACATGCATTTATTGGTTCAGTAAATATCTTCTCACATTTTGTGCCAGGTGCCAAGAACCCAGCCATGTGCAATTCCAAGGCCCTGCCAATATAGGATTTATAGTCAGGTGGAAGAGAGGTTACTTTCTAGTCTTTTACGAGCCATGTCAAGCAAACTGTTTGAACCAACCTAGCACGTTTTAGGGTCACTCGTATAATGGGAAAGGTTCAGAAATTCAGTTGGGAGTAGCAAGATTAGAACTTGAATTTGTCTCTGGATTCAGTCAGTCATAGAATTTCCCACGTGTGGTGTCTCTTTTTGACAATGAGATAGGCCTTCAGGACCAGATGTCAGTGCCAATAAACCAATAGGCTGTGGCTCAAAACAGTGTCCTTCAAATTTATTGGGGAACATAATGTTAATTTCCTCCCCACCTTTGACACATCCCACAGAATGCTGGACTATTTTAATAACTCAAGCTTAAAATGATTTCTTTGCTTACCTCAGCTCGCATAAAAAGTTTGGGTCATTTTAATCAAACATCTATGCTTCTCAGTTAATGAAAACAAATTTTAACTTGTAAGTAGGTTTCAAAAGAAATGTAATGAAGTTTCTAAAACCAGAGATTTTCTTGTTTCTATCTTCCTAACCACGACCTTCTACCTAAGCTCTTATTTAAAAAAATCTTGAGGACACTTCTCATCAGCCTCATACCAATTAGTGGAAGATCAATTCCGTCTTACTCAGTTAAAAATATATGTGTTGTTATTAATAATGATTTATATTCATAAACTGAATTTCCCTGATGGCTTAAAGTGTTTTAAAAAGACAGGTAACTTTCCAACACCCCAAACCAAAAACCAAACCCATTGCTGTTGAGTCTATTGCAACTCATAGTGGAACCAGCCTCCCCTGGACAGAGTGAGACTCAGGGCTTGTTTCCAAACCAAGGCCACCACCAAAACCAAGCTCGCTGCCATCAAGTTGATTCCGACTCATAGTGACCCTAGAGGACAGAGTAGAACTGCCCCATAGGGTTTCCAAGGAGCATTTGGTAGATTCAAACTGCCAACCTTTTGGTTAGTAGCCGAGCTCTTAACCACCGCACCAGGGAGCCCCAGTGTGCCAGGGTTATAATTTAAGAGACCAGCATGTCTTACCCTAATTGCGCCAAGCTTTTTTTTTTTTCCCCTATGTCCATGATTGATTTTTAAGGTATGATATTTTCAAGGCCTCTAAACACAACACACATTATGATGATTCTTTCATCATAATTTGGGCCATATGACCCTCTGCATTCATTGAGCTGATAGTTAACTCATCATTTGGCCTAAGATTTCCATTGAAAGTCGTCCTGAAGTAGAGGCAAATGGAAGGAGCTATTATCTGGCGTTTTAATCATTCTCCTCCATTTATTTCAGAAGCTCTTTCTGCTGGCAGGGGCTGCACCAGCAGTGTGGGGGACTACATGATGACCCATCATGCAGGAGGGCTGGATGGAGGCAGGCCCCCGGACTCTGTGTCCTGCTCCTGCCATGACCTGGTTAGGCAGCCTGGGACACACTCAACACCGTTTTCTCTAGCAACGCTTTTTGTTTGTCTTGTCACGATAGGTTTGTAAACTGGGGTCCATCCATGGAGGTTAGTTTGGTTCAAGGATTGACTTGGGCGGGGGGGGCAGTCTGCAAACAGGCATAGATAGTATGCATGGTCCTGTGTATGGACATTATTTTCTTCCAGGGTTCATACACAGCTTTATTCAGATTCTCCAGGGGACCTTCCAAAGGACCCCTTCTGGAGGATCACACAGGTCTTTTCAGAAGTGACATTCTATGGCCATTGGCTGTATTTCTTCATATGTGCACGTATTTTCCTCTAGACAGTAAAAATTGTATTTAGCTTATTTGAAGGAGAGGCTCTGACCAGGACGTTGAGGAACATGGCGTCAATGTCATTTGAAGATCATTTGGTGGAGGGCCAAAAGCTCTGATGCTAAGGAGAATTGGCTGAGAATTCTAGCTCTACCACACACTGTACACACACACGCACGCACGCACACACACACACACGCGGAGTTGTTGTTAGTTACTGTCAATTCAGCTCCAACTCATGGTGACCCCATGTACAACAGAACGAAATGTTGCTCAGTCCTGCACCATACCATGAACGTTGGTATGCTCAAGCCCATTGTTGTGGCCACTGTGTATTTTGAGTGCCTTCCAACCTAGGGGCTCATCTTCTAGCACTATATTGAATAATGTTCTATTGTGATATTTTCGATAAAGTTCTATATTGCTGTTTTGACCTTACTCCCAATATTGATGTGGAATATCTTCCCATGTCAGTAAATATTCATGTACAATGTCAATTTAAATGACTGCATTTCTACTGTAAGGATCTATTGTTATTTATTTAATGAATCCTGTATAGTTGGAGATTCAAGAGTTTAGTCTCGTTCGTTTTTTGTTTGAATAAAATTATATGCACACATGCAAAGGTAAAGGGGTCATAACCCATGCGTAAATGGTGGATGATACTGATGTCCTGAGTGGTTGACTGGTGTGCTGAAGTCAGCTGCTACTGGCTCAGGGACAACTGACTGGGCGTATCTCTTGTCAACTACACATTCGGTGGCGTCACGTTGGTAGTTTGAAACTGGTCACAGTGGGAGTATTTATACTGTGTAAATTGACAAATATTAGAAATCAGGGATTTTTTTTTTTCCTGGTAGGCTGGTTCTTAAATATTTCTAGCCTACCACTCATTATCTTCCTTCTTCTAAATGTTTGTTACCTCTTGGCAGCATCAATGACACACACCTCCTGTAGGCTCAGCCTCACTAGGTCCAGAATCACTCCTGATCTTAGCCAAAAGTCTGTTGGCAGCCTCAGATCCACCAACTACTGGACCATAGAGTCATGCATCCATTCATTCATCCATTCATGTTAGTACATTTGTTTCATGAATATTTATGAAGATGCATGGTATCTTCAGTAGCCTCAAAGGCATGCAAAAGCTGGACGATAAAAAAGGAAGACCGAAGAAGAATGAACACATTGGAATTGTGGTGCTGGTGAAGAGTGTTGGATATACCATGGACTGCCAAAAGAATCAGTCCTGGAGGAAGCACAGCCAGAACTGTCCTTAGAGGTGCTGACAGTGAGACTTTGTCTTGCTTACTTTGGACATGTCGTCAGTGTAGACCAATCACTAGGAAAGGCCGTCATGTTTGGTAAAGTGGGGGAGGTCAATGAAAAAGAAGGAAACCCTCAATGAGATGGATTGATACAATAGCTACAACAGTGGGCTCAAACGTAGCAACCATTGTGAGGATGGTGCAGGATCGGGCAGCATTTTGCTCTGCTACACATCAGGTCACCGTGAGTCAGAGCTGACTGTATGGTAACTAACAACAACAGTAACAACAATACGGGCCAAGCAGCATGTTGGTTAACAAGAACATACAGGTCACCAAAAATAGGGCATCGACCCAGCCACTGGTCAGCCTTGGTTCCCAGTGTAGCTTCTCTCCAGTGCTTGGTGTGATCAATGGCTGGACTGTGTCTCCGAGGCCCAGTGTGGCTCAAGCCTAAAGCTTTCTGCATTATGACATTCCTGTCAACCAGGTGAAGAGAGCGTGTGGCCAGAAGCATGTGTTGGTTGCTTTTGCTTCTACGTATTCACTTCTGTCAGCAAATACTGCTTCATCTTTCTAGATTGAAGGGTCAAAGAACTCACTGTTTGCCTGTAAGCCCTTTACCTCAGTAAGGGTCTGTCAGTAAGCAATTTTAATTAAGTTTTCATATACAGAATTATCCATTTTGAAACAAATTTAAAATGCTTGGGAGTTGATTCCTATTTACTGTAATTCTAAGAAAGCGGTTAAAAATATAAATTCTGGGGACATCAAGTAGTTATTCTGACATTATGCTGATGCGTTCAGTGTAAACTGATAAAAAACAGATGAGCTAAATCTTTCAGAGTTCACATGGATTTAAAAACTAAAGCTAGACGCATTGACAAAATATGTTTTGTCTTTTGCCGAGCCCCCAAATTTTTAGAGTTTCAAACATTTTGTTGAGCTGAAAATGTGACCAAAACTGCCAATGTACTATTTAAGCGGGATAGTGTCTGTTAAAATAATATGTTGTATTGTTGTGTGCTATCGAGGCAATTCCAGCTCATAGCGACCCTACAGAACAGAGTACAACTGTCCATCAAATTTCCATGGTTGTAGTCTTTACAGGTACAGATTGCTAGGTCTTTTCCCCTGTGGAGCTGCTGGTCGGTTTAAACCACCGACTTTAATATTAGCACCTGAGTGCTTAACCATTGCACCACCAGGGCTTGTTTAAAATAATAAACAAGTTTTAATTGGATGGATTATTCTATATTTATGTTAATATGATAAAACTAATATCTCAGATTTACAAATTAAAAACAATCTAAAAAGTTATATATTTCTTAGAGTAATTATATGAAATATTACATGAAATGTAATTATATAAAAAAAAGGAATATGTTAAAAACATAAAAACATGAAAAAATATAAAAATAAAAGCCAAGTTGTGGTTATCAATGAGATCCTGTAAGCTCTTCTAGAATATTCAGCTTCTATGTACATTATGGTATCAGTTAAGAAAGCAGGCAGACTCTTAAAATGTGTTATAATATTTCCCAAACATGTATAAACCTGTGAGGCAAAGATACTATTTTATTTAAAGTGGTTTGAGATAAAAACACGAGGACAAAATCTTGCTCCAGAATCTTGAATAAGCAGTTAAAAATGTTATAGGAGGTGTCTAAAGGTGTTTGCCCAGAGAGTTCTTCAATGAGCTCAGTCTAAAGGACCATGGATTTGTGAGAGAAGAATGGCTACATAAATGAGGATTAACACAAAAGAAGGCCACAGTCTTATTTAGAGAGTATAAAAAAATCCCAAAAATTCAAACCCATTGCCATCGAGTTGATTCCGACTCATAGTGACGCTATAGGACAGAGTAGAACTGCCCCCTACGGTTTCCAAGGAGCACCTGGTGGATTCGAACTGCTGACCGTTTGGTTAGCAACAGTAGCTCTTAACCACTATGCCACCAGGGTTTCCTTAGAGAGTATAAGAAGGGTTAATTTTAAAATGTGCTGGGTCTCATGAAATGCCAAAGGCTACAAGTAGACATTTTAGTCACATTCAGAGCAAGAAGAACAAGATACACTGCTTTGGAAAGTAATACTAGTTTACCACTTGGGAAAAGTGATCTTACTTTCCCACCTAATAAGTAGAAAGTAAGTTGATGTGTGCCATCAAGTCCATTCTGACTCATAGTGTCCTTATATGACAGAGTAGAACTGTCCCATAGGATTTCCTGGGCTATAGTCTTTACAGGAGCAGATTGATAGGTCTTTTCTACCACAGTGTTGCTGGTGGGGTCATATAAAGTAGAAATTAACATTAATAGAAGGTGGAAAGAAGACAGATATATTCAGCTCTTTCTCTAGTGAGGATCAGGGTCTCAAGACTGGAAAATGTAGGGTAAACATGCTAGAAAGGATACATTTGCTTAGGATAGAATAGGAACACTAAATCTAAATCATACCCTCGAATAGATTCATACCTCCATTTCTGAAGTATGTAGGATGCTTACAGAATCCACAAATGTGATTGTATTATAAAAATGTCTGTTTACCTTAAATTTATGTAATGTGTTACTCTTAAAGTAAGTCCACGAACAACACGTAGCTAGGAATACAGACAGAAATGTTACGGGCAGAAAGGTAGAGTGGAGAGAGTCTTAGTTTAGGCCTTGGGGTTGCTAGAGTCTAGTCCAGGCTCTTCACTCACTAGGGATTATGTTATAAAAATGGGTGGTGCTTTAAACTAAACAAATAAAATAACCAATTTTGGACTAAAAGGGAAAGTTCCAAGAAGGAAATCATATTGAATCATGATAGTTTTTTAGTTCTATTTATTTCTCGAAAAGCCTGAGAGGGAAAACATATCTTGATTTGAGAAGATCCAAAACTGTAGGTCAAAAACAACCAGTTAAATAAATGAAAAGATAATTATTTACAGGAAAAATTCTCAATAACATCATACCGTCAATAAGAGAATGCCCTAAGGGAATTTCAAATATAATCTGATCCCTGCGTGTCCCCCTGACCCTGGTTAAATTTGTGTCAACTTTCCAGGAACATACCTATTGCATAAATTAGGACCCACCTGTACTTGTTAAACATTGTTTTATTTTATAAGAGATTTTAGAATGCTGAAAGCAGCCTGGCCCTGCCGTTATTGTAATGCATGCGTAGGCTGCAGTTGATAATCAGAGCTGTGTTGGGCATTCCACTTTGCACCTCCTAGGGCACCAATTTTCAGGAACTGTTAGAACCCAATAGAAAAATCTCACCTAAAATTCATCTGTGAGCTAAATTACAGGGGAAGCCACTATCATTTATTTTACATGCACTATTGGTCCAGGATGGCAGCTGAACACCCCTGGATCACAGGGAAGGATTTTGCTAGCTTTGAGAATCCTGAGAATTGAAATGGTCAGCTGAAGTATGTTATCGTTGTTCTGATCAAGAAACAATTCTTTTTTTTTTTTTTTTATTGTACTTTAGGTGGAGGTTTACAGAACAAATAGTTTCTCATTAAACAGTCAGTACACATATTGTTTTATGACATTGGTTAACAATCCCAAGACATGTCAACCCTCTCCCTTCTCAACTTTTTTTTTTTTTTTTTTTGGTGAAAATATACGTAGCCAAAGATACACCATTTCAAAAATTTCTACATGCACAATTCAGTGACATCGATTACCTTCTTCCAGTTGTGCAGCTATTCTCACTTCAGAAGAAGGTTTACAGAACAAAATAGTTTCTCATTAAACAGTTAGTACACATGTTGCCCTATGACAATGATTAACAACCCCACTATATGTCAACACTGTCCTTACTCAACCTTGGGTTCCCTATCACCAGCTATCCTGTCCCCTCCTGCCTTCTAGTCCTTGTCCCTGGACTGCTGTGTCTCATTAGTCCCGTTTTGTTTTTATGGGGCTGTCCAATCACCGGCTGAATGGTGAGCCTTGGAAGTGACTTCACCACTGAGCTAAAAGGGTATCTGAGGGCCATACTCTTGGGGTTTCTCCAGTCTTTTCCAGGCCAGTAAATCTGGTCTTTTTTGTATGTGTTAGAATTTTGTTCTACATCCTTCTCCAGCTCTGTCCAGAACCCTCTGTTGTCAAGAAACAATTCTTAATCTATCCACAAAGATACAGTGAAGCCTCACTAGCCCTGGCCTGAGTCCTGGCCTAGGGTAAGGATGGAGGAATAGAAATTTAAAGTCTGACTGAAAGAGAAGAAACAAATACTGAACAATTAGAAATGAATTAAATATGAGAGTTTGAGGAAGTGATGAACCTGAGGGAGGAGGCAGAACTTGAACCAGGTTTGGAAGTGGGAAGCTTAAAGCAGAGGATAGATAGGAGGTTACTTTGGAGAGGAAGCATGTTGAAGGGAATCGTGAGTCTGCGTGTGCTTGTGCTTGTTTGCATGTGCTTGGGTACCACTTTCCGGGACATTGGCAGGGGTGACGGCATGAGCAAAGATATGCAAGTAGAAGTAGGCAGGTACTGTGTAATGCTCAGAGACATCTGGCTGATGGGAGAAAAAGACAGGCAACTCTAGTCTGTTTACTTTCAGGATTAGGAATATATTTTCCTAAATGCGGACGATAACCTACAATGTAACTATTACCATCTCCATTTTGCAGATGAGGGAACTGAGGTTCAGAGAAATTAACTGACTTGCCTACAGTCACACATATTAAATGGACAAGGCTCCAAAGTCTTCATGAGTTTGTCTACTCATAGTAGGGTGTACCGTGGGTCCACATGGGTATCACAAACTGTTAATGGATGCTCCTGGTGCTCACAAAAGCATCTACTTTACCAGCTGGTGCACCCAACTCTGCGTTCATTCCCCAGGGAGCTACACCTCTCCAGACCCTGGTCAGTAACCAATATGCATGTGATACAAAAGGCCAGCCCCCTTGTCTCAAGCTGGGACTAACTTTGTGATGCTCTTACTCTCCAGAGCTTCTCCACAGGCTCAGACTGAAGCTCCTCTGAAGCTGAGACCACAGTCTTGCTTACCTTGTCCTCTCCCCTCCCTGCACTCTCCTGTATCCTTCATTCCTCCTCTCTGAGAGCACTCCCCCAATAAATCACTTGAACAAGAATTCCTATCTCAGGTTCTGCTTCTAGAGAACCTGACCCAAGACACAAAATTGTGATTGATGTGTGCTGTGTCGATGGCAATGGGTTTGGCTTTGATGGTGGCCTTGGTTTGGAAACAAGCCTTGAGTCTCGCTCTGTCCAGGGGAGGCTGGTGGAGCCCCTTCCTTCTGTCCGTCTGTAACCCCATTGCTGACTGCCCCCTGGGGGTGTTTGCTGTGTCTTCAGATGTCCAGTAACTTAGAAACTTAGACATTCTGCCTAGAAACATTGTCTTCAGGGTCACCTCCTCTGGCTAATGCCAAGACAGTGAAGGGAAAAGGTCATGTTGTACAGAAGGTCCAATTTCTTTGTCCTTATGCTCGTTAGAATTTTAACGCAGTTCTGAGTTAAAGGACTAGGCCTTCCTAGCCTCACATAGGCCTCTTGTCTCCCTTAGCCCTAACACATTGCATATCCTTTTCAGAGGTAAGGTTGAGGTCAATAGTTCAATCATTAGGCTTCAGAGTGAAAAAGAACAGAAGACCTATTATTAGTGGAGAGCTCCTTTGTGAAAAAGTAGCATATGGGCTTACCAGACCAACCAAACCAACCAAACCAAACCAAACTCACTGCCGTGGAGTCGATTCCAACTTAGCGACCCTCTAGGACAGAGTAGAACTGCTCTGTGGAGTTTCCAAGGCTGTAATCTTTCCGAAAGGAGACTATCATCTTTCTCCCGAGGATCAGCTAGTGGGTTCAAAGGGTTCAAACTGCCAACCTTTTTGGTAAGCAGCTGAGCGTTTTAACCCCTGTGCCACCAGGGCTCCTGAGCATGGACTTGCAGCAGTAAAAATAGAGAAAGAAAGAATGATGTCTCCAGCAAATGTCCAGTGTCTGGAAAGATCCAAAGAAAAAAATTAAATGTGCAGCTTTTGTCTTTTGGAATTGAAACACAGGTTGTCTCCCTGAGCAGCGACATTCTGTGCCCTGGTCCTCTCCTCTGGAAAGTGCTGTCTCTGGGTTGGCTTGGGTTGGGGAAGAAAGAGGAAGACAAGGAGAGGGCAATGAGGGAAACCAATTTAGGGAAGAATGCTTTACTGTGCAAATGGGTATTTGTTTCTCAATGCAGATTGATTGTCCCATCATAAACAATTCAAACTTGCAAAATGGGCTTGGAGTGTATTTTTGTGACTTTACAGTGTAGTGAAAAGCTCTCAAACTTTGGCATCATACAGACTTGAGTTCAAATCTTAGCTCTATCATTTAATAACTATGTCATGTTGAATAGGTTCCCGGCTGCTGAGCTCTGTTTTCCTCATCTGTGAAATGCCAGGGAAAAATAGCACCCCCTGAGGCTGTGTGGGGCGCAAACGGTTTGTGCAGGAATGGAAAGTGCCACGTAACTAGATCCATAATTAATAATGTTCTCCAAACCAATCCAGGAGCCTCAGCCGGAGATGTGCTTTAATGGAACCAGATATTGCACAGGGACCTCTGGCACGCACTCGGTTGCCCAACCACTTTTAGAACCACCATCCAGACTTAGACTGCTTTGGTTAGTGGTCCAGCCCTCCGACCTCCAACCCCTGGTTTTGATGAGGCTTGTCCAGTATCGGTGTGTAAAGCTGGTGGGGACAACCACAGGCTCTGTCCACACTGATAACCACACTAGAGTGGTCAAAGTTGTCTCAGCTCTCAGTTCAAACCTCTCAGCCACACGGGACCCACCTTGTCTCCCACTAACTGGCCTTTGGTGGTGGATTCAGTGACTCCCTATGGAAAATGGCCCCTACTAGCAATGTGAGTGCAACATGTGCTCATTGTCTTCCTATTCTTTCCACAAATGAGGAGCTTCACAAGGGTGCCTCAACAATCATCTCTTGAGTCGGCCTCTGAAAGAGCTTCCATATTGTCCCTTCCTCTCCATTCCCATTGTCTTTGTCCTCTTGATGCTCTAAAATTTATTCAAGCCATTCTACAAGGCACCTTTTTTTTTTTAACCTGGTCCCAACCCACATTTCCAGTCCCATTTCCTGGGACATGCCCAGTATTCTAGCTGTGCCAAACATTTTGCTGCCCAAGAGTCCAGCACAATTGTCCATAAGTCTATGCCTTTCTAGTGCTGTTCTCTTTGCCGAGAAAACTCTCCTATCCTGGAGTACTCATGTTCATCCTTTCTTGCCTAATCTGAATGTCACTACAATGAAGTCTTTGTTGACACTGGTAAATAGACAGTTATCCGTTCGCTTTTAAATAGGTTCAGGGCTCTCTGTTTTGCCTTTTATGGCCCTTATCATGTACTGTAATTATCTATTTGCCCATCTGTCTCCTCCCACTGGAGCGTGAGATTGTGGAAGGCTGAGATAGCGCGTACTCATTGGTGCATCCCCAGAGCCTCGCACCCAGTAGACACTTAATGCTGGTTGGAGGAATAACTGGAGACTGGATAAAAGCCTCTTTTGTGCATGTAAAATGGTATTTAGACTGGCAAACTTTTCTGATTTAGTGCAAAACGGTAAAGTTTAAAGGGGAAAAACTTTCCTAACCTGTTGCAACATACAGCAAGAGATTTTATTGCTGATTTCTGTTCTCATCTGCCATATGGATTTCCATTCACAAACTGCTCTAGCGAGAATTGCTTTTGCAGGTAATTTTCTAATGACTGTCTTGGGATAAACAAATTTATCAGACTTGTTTGCTAATGTATTCGAGGAGGTTCACGGGGGAAAAGATTAATCATCTAAGAAGCAAGCTGATGTCTGTCATCAGGCGGAAGAGCCCAGAGACATCAGAGCTGAGTGGGTGGTTGCTATGACTGCAGATACCTTTCTCTCCCTTTGTGAGGTCAACGGCAGCTCCCAAGCTGATTGGCTAAAATTAGATTATCCTGCTGACCAACCATGGGGAGTTAATTTCATCAGGAAAAGAAAAATGGAGGGAAGTCCCTCCGCGATGCTACAAAGGAATTTTTTTTTTTAGAAACCCACAGAGTCCAAGTTTGCTTTCATTATAATTAACATGTTCCTTTTAATAAAATAATTTAGGGAAGCAGACAATAGCATTAGTCTGTTGTTTTGTGTATCTGTGTAAACTTTAATCTGGTTTGTCCTAAAACCAGCTCTCAAAGTTAAAGTAACCTTTATTTTCCTGTAATACCTCCAGAACCAAAGACCGTCCTCATGTACGTGTTTATATAATTGGAGATGAGCTAATTGTGAAAATCACAGAAGGAGCTGGCTCCATTAAAGGTGTTGGCTTGCCGGGATCCTGCTCTAGGGAGCTAGTGGGCAAAGAAACTTTCAGCAGAACCATTTACCTCTGGATTGGGAGCATTGTTCTAATGGCAGTTGAATGGAATCCTGCTTTCCAAAGGGTTCATTCCTGGAAGTCAGATACAGCCTATCCTCCGGCTTTCCACCTGTACAGCTTTTGTTCTAGGAATTAATCACCACTGACCTTGCTTATGGAAACCCTGGTGGGGTAGTGGTTAAGAGCTACAGCTGCTAACCAAAAGGTCAGCAGTTCACATCCACCAGGGGCTCCTTGGAAACTCTATGGGGCAGTTCTACTCTGCCCTATAGGGTCGCTAAGAGTCGGAATCGACTTGACGGCAATGGGATTGGTTTTTCTCGTTTGGACCTTGCTTATTACGTTTATTTCTATATGGGAAAGATGCAGAGTTAGTTAACCTTGGAAACAAGGATGTGTCTATCTGCAGGTTCTGCTGAGTTGTAAAACTAAGTGGATGTAAAATGCCAACTGAAGAAAGCGGACCCATGGATTTCTTTGTTTCTTAAGCTCTCATGTGACTATGAAAGTAAAATATGATTAAGGAGAAGGTAGAAACGAGCTAACGCTGATTGAATTCTGGACACTCTGCATGCTTCTGTTTGTATGATCACCAAATCAATGTATTTTAAAAATCAAATTAGCCTAGCATCTGTTGAGGTGCTCTGGGTTGTGTACTGAAAGAACCCAGCATGCCTCTTTCCTGTGGGTCATGTCAGGGCTTTGGGGAAGCAGTATGTACATGTAGGAGGTAATGACCTATGCCGGGCAGCATAAGAACATTGCCAAGCAATTGTTTCAAGCAGGAAGCACTGTGGGAATTCTGAGGAGGATGAGAGCAAGAGAACCATGGGCTGAAATGATCAAGATCTGGGTATTTCTCCAGAGGATGGAGGAGAAAGACTAAGAGACCATGATGAGCATAATATATGTGATACTGGCACATCACTGAGGATTTAGAAGACAAAGACACAAATCCATCACTCTCATAAAAATCACTATATTAATCATATCTATTGAGTGCAAGTTCTATTTTAGCCACAGCACTCATTCAGTCCCCTCCCAAATGCCTATGAAATTAGTTATTTTATTATTATTATCATGATTATCACATTATTATTAATATGAAGAAATTGGGTCACAGAGATTAATCCAGACCTAAACTGATGCAGCTTGTAAAATGGAGAGCCAGAGTTGAAATCTAGTTCCTCTGTATTGCAGATTAATTTGTGTCCCTGGTCTTAGGCTGGATTCTCTAGAGAAGCAAAACCAGTGAAGCATATAAATATCTATACTGGAACATCCCAAATCCGTGGGTCAGGCTGGAGGCATCTCCTGATTCACATAGCTGCAGGGGCTGGCAAACCCAAGATCAGCAGGTCAGACAGCGGGGCCCTTGCTCACAGACTGTGAAGACCAAGGAATCCCAAGATTGGCAGGCAAGACCGCAGATAAGCTGCTAGCTCAAGTCCCAAGAACTGCAGGTCAGATGAACAGGAGCCAGCTGCAGGATCCAGAGTTAGCAAAAGCTTGCTAGAAAGTCTTGCCAGAAAGTCCACTTATATTCGATGCAGTCCACACCCCCAAGGAAACTTCCTTTCAGCTGATTGGCTACTCACAGCAGATCCCATCATGGAGGTGATCACATCATCATATGACCGCCAAACCACTGAGAATCATGGCCCAGCCAAGTAGACACAGAACCTTAACAATCACATCCCCCAATATTTGTGTTGGAATCCTAACTTCTATACCTGTCGGTGTAATCCAGTTTGGAAGTAGAGTGTTCTTTGTTAGGTTAATTAGATCATAAATCTAATCACTTTTGAGCTATAGAAAACAGATTAGACATAGAGAGAAAAATGCACGCACGGGGTGGGGGAGAAACTAAGATACCCTATTAGCATTTTCTGCATGAATCTCTGCATATTTTGCATGGGTGTTATCATCATGTGCTCTTTTAAATAACTTTTTCCACTTGCTATGTAATTACATACATTTAATAACCATTGTTTTTGATGTTGTTGTTAGGTGCCGTCACGTAGGTTCTAACTCCTAGTGACCCTGTGAGCAACAGAATGAAGCACTGCTGGGTCCTGGGCCATTGTCACGTTGTTGTTGTGCTTGAGCCCATTGTTGCAGCCGCCATCATTTCTGAGAGCCACATAATATTTCATTGAGTGGCTGTACCACCATTTACTTAGCATTCCCCTGTTGCTGAGCTTTAAATGTTTTCAATTTTTGGAACTATTGTCTATAGAAGGCTTTTTTTTTTTTTTTTTTTTTTTTGTCTCTCCATATTTAGGCCATTTTCTTAGGATTAAATCTTATAATAAAATCATGGAGTGAAAGGGCATGAAGCCTCTTTGATAAATTACCATGTTGTCAAACTCTCTGTCATCAAAAATATGAGGGTGCTCAATTTACCACACTGGGCAGAACCATTAAAAAAACAAAACCCAAACCAAAAACTTTCTTGGTTTCATAGGCAAAAATAAGCTCCCTATTTTAGTATGCGTTTCTTGTTTACTAATTAATTCATTACACGCTTACTTATTAAAGACCCATTGGTCTTGGGATGCATCGGTGGGCAAAACAGGTAAGTGATTCTATATCTGTTTATTCATTATATTCGAATAGTGGTATTAGAAATATCACCATAGTAGCAGGTGGAAGGAAGATTGATTAGAGGAGGAAGAGAGCAGAGGAGGGGAGACCAAGTTCAGATGCTACATCAATAGAACGGCTAAGATGATAAGTCTTTAGTAACTAATCATCGAAGAAAAGTGACGGTGAGGTGCAGTGAATATCACAAACGCTGAGTTATCCAGATCTTTAGTTCTAGTGAAATTTCCTTACAATGGATATGTTATCAAACGTCCTCATCCCAGGCTGTTGAATTTGATGAAAACTCTGTAGATGGAAGGGAGACTTTCTCAGAACACACCTTCACATACATTTCTTTCTCTCCCAGACTCCGACTGTGGCTGTTGGGTTGTCTTGTGCAGCTTCAAATTTAGGTAGCATTTTCAAGCAGGGCTGATGTGTTTGTGGTGAGAGATATCGAACTTTGAGTTTTGGTGGTGCAAGCATAAAACTAAGACAGTTTTGTCTCCTGATTCCCTGGGGAGGAGGGAGTGAGGGCTACCCCATTCTGTCATTTCAGGCCACAGTGCATTCGTCATCCTGCCAGATAGTTTGTCATAGAGCACGGCTGTGAGAATGGCAAGGGCTGTTTGACAGCAGTTATACGGTTATACAGTGGCCTATTGTCATTTCAGAGAGGAGACTGTGGTGAAATCAGCCGTAGTCTTTTCCCACAGATCATTTCTTGAGACAAAATAGCTTGCAAAACAGATCTGTTTATTCTGAGGTCATGCCTGCTAAGTGCCTAGCACAGTGCCCGGCATAGAGTAAATGCTCACTGAATATTTGCCACTTGTGTGCTCATTATTTTATTACTGTATTTGCTGAAGTGGGATCCTTTTCCCCCTTGTATTCCAAAGGCACCTGGAAGTGAAGGGAAAAGGAAAAGCACCACACGAAAGAAGGGGCAGGATCAAAGGGGACTATCTTTAGGAAGGGGCTGCCACTCTAAAGCGCAGAGGAAGGAGCAAAAGAATAAAAGAGGCTGATGATGCAGCAGAGGGGAGAGCCCGTTCACTGCGTGGAGTCGCCAGGAGCAGGTGTAAGGTCCTGGACAGCAGAACAGTTCAGTGTGAAAAGTAAAGATACTGGCAGTCAGGACTCTGAAATCACCCAGGAATTTAGCCTGCCTCAGGCTAAGCCGCCATCTGTTTCCAAAGTCCCAGGTAAGGAAGGCCACTCACTGTCTCCAGGATGCCGGGTGTGGGGACTCACGGAGGACAAGGGGACTGCTCTATTGCCAGAGAGAAATGAAAGGGCTGAAGGCAAGGATGACAGGCCAATAGGACATTGTTTGTTCCTTCTGGAGCAAGATTAGTAGCTAAATGTTGAGATTTCTGTTTGTCCACTGCACATAGGGGCCCACGCTCTCTGTTGTGTAGATGAACCAAACTGAAAGTTCCAAAAATTGGATCCTGGTCTGAGGAGATGGCAAGGACCAAAATAATTTCTGCTGACCACTTTCGCAGAAGGGAGAGAATGACTTCTTGTCCTTCTTGGAGAAGTTTGCTTAATTTTATCTCAGTTGAAGAGGTGAGACGTGGCATCTAGCTGGTTTGTCCGTGAACAGGTGGTTCAGGGTCTTCAAGGAGGACTGGGGAGTAAAGTCTCCATGGAACAAATCACGTCGCAGCTGAGTGCAGAGCACTGTCACACCCAGTGGGCTTAGGGTGTTGTGAGCGTCTTCTAGTGGAAGGGACATTGTGGGTGTTGGTAAATGGGTGGGTTCAAAGTTAGGAGACGGTCAACTACCCATGTGGCCTGCCCCTTCACCTTGGCGGGCTTCAGTTTCGGCATCTGTAAAATGCTAGAACTGAATAAAAAGCCACTTTGGTGCTAGAAGTCATGGTCTAAATATATCTGCAGTATGTGGGCCTTCAAATCGTTGGTTTCACAGAAATGTTGACTGAAAAAGGAGGAGTAAGATCTTTTCCCAGTTGTTTTATTTTCTCTGGTCCAGGACCAAGTGTTTTTTTTTAACCCCTTTCTTACTTCTGTATTATAGTCTGTTAGATGTTTTAAATTCGGTTTTCTCCCTTGTACAGTCATTGTTTATCTGTTTTGGCTGTGAGCTTCTGTATTTTTATGCAAATAACTTTGTTCGCCAACTGTACCCTCCCCCTCAAGTGTTTTTGTAACGCTATGCCAATTTTTTTTTACTTGTTGCTGTAAAAAAAAAAAAAAAAATTAGCATAGTACACTTATGAAAATACACTGCGGGGGAGGGAATGGTTGGCAAACAAATGTAGAAGGTGCGTGTTATTTGTGTAAAAATACGGTTTTCAAGGACAGGGTCATACTTTGTAATTTATTTAGTTTTGAATAGGTGATACATTTACATGATTCCAGAGGTACAGAAGTGTCTGTGGTGAGGTCTTCTTGCCCCAATCACCCATTTCCCCTTACCATTGGCTACCAAATATCATCAGTTTCTTGTGTCCTCTTCCAGGGTCGTTTTATGCAGGAATAAGCAAATACATAAATATTCCCCCTTCCTTGGATCCCAACACCTTTTGTGGAAAAATGATAGTGTAGCATACTCAATGTTCTGCATTTTCTGCTTTCTAGTTAATACTGTATTTTGAAGAACTTTTTAAATAGTGAAATTTCCTTACAATGGATGTGTTATCAAAACATATGTATAATATATAATGAATACATAGTATACAATGAATTTTCTCATTCCCCTCTGTGTGTGTGTGTGTGATTTTGTCTTACGAAAGAAGCGGTAGGTATCTGCCTAAATGTGTGATTTGGAAAATGCCAGTGGGATCTCTCCCATTCAGATGTTTATCCCCCCAGTTTAATTTGACTTCCTAAATTCTACACTGAGATTCATTCCCTTCCTTAAGATTTTGTCTCTTATCAAAGTATAAGTCAATTAAATCATCAGTAGTTTGTACCGTGTTATGAATTATTTCCCTGAGTGTTTTCGCTGTGGAGGAAGTCAGGGAGAAGATGGAAAGGAAGAGGCTCTGCAAAGGGCAGTTAGAGGGCAACGTATAAATGTCACCTACTTAGTAATTTTAGCTACTTCTACTCTGTCAGCAGAGAGATCTCTCTAAATCTAAATCCGGTCATGCTGTTCTTCTGCTTAATGTATTTCTCAACCATTTTCAAAGACACATTTAGTATAGATGCAGAAGGCCTTTTATAACCTGGCCTTGCTCATTTCTAGAGCCTCATCTCTTCCTGCCTTGGTCTTTCAAACCACAGCCACAGGGAACTTTTTGTAGCCTCCCCAGTGGATGAGGCTTTCTCACCTCCTGACCTCTGCACATGAGGTACCTCTGCGTGGATTACCTTCCCCACTGCCTCTCGACCTACTGACTCCTCAGCTCAGCCTTCACTTCCCCTGGGTGTCCTTTCCCACCTTGCTGAGTCGGAGCTCTGAAGGCCGTCCTGTAGGCTCCCCAAGGCAGACATGCTTACCTCCACCCAGGTAGAAGTGCCTCAGAATTGCAGTTGCCTTTTGTAAAAATATATATTCCAATCTCTCGATAGATTATAAGCTTCTTGCAGGGAGAAACTCTCCTTTGTCTTTTTATCTCCAATATCTATGGCACAAGATGGGGTCAGAATATATCGGGTGGAGTGATCAATGGAATGGATTCTCCTTCAGCCCGAGGGATGAATTAACACTCAACTGGTAAAAAAGGGAACATTGGGCAGAAGGAACTTGAAATTGAGATAAATCACCATCTGGATTGCTCGGCCCTGAATATGCAAGAGCTGACTGCATATTTAAAACTAAATTTTGGCTGGAATCCCTTAAAAACCTCTAGTGCAAGGGAGTTTTATTTGACTGGTCCTTGTGTGTAATCTCTCTGTTAGGAGCTGACTCTCACTTTCAAACCCCTTAGCCTCAGCTGTCCAAGGTAGATGGCTCAGCAGGGAAGTCATCCTTCTCCTGCATTAGTGGTCATTTAAGGAATAAGAAAGGGATGAAGGGCGTGGCACGGACACTGCTGAATGAATCGTGCTGGTCTCTAGCCCAGGATATTTGGCCTTGAGATGTAGGTTTGAATTTGGGAAGTGTGTTTTTATAGACCTCGGCCATGGAGATACCATGCACAAATCGGCGTTCCTAAGTCATGTTTGCATGTGCCGAGGGTTGGAATGAACGTCTGTCTCTCTTGGATATGAGAGTTTAAGTAACAGAGCATTGTTTCCAAGTAGGTCCTTGGGACCAGCCCAGGTCGTAAGTTCTCTAGCCGTCTTTTCCCAAATATTATTTCCTTGATTCTTAGAAAGCTGATGGATATTTCTCCAGAGTTATGTGAAATTTACTTGGTTTTCAGTTTAACCCAGGTGAGCTAAGGTCTAGAACATCTTCAGTTAGCAATTCGTGGTCGACTAGCTGAAAGGGTTACCGTTTGAACCCATCCAGGGGTACCTTGGAAGACATGCCTGGAGATCTGCTTCCAAAAGGTCACAGCCTTGAAAACCCTACGGAGCAGTTCTGCTCTTCACACATGGGGTCACCATGAATCGGAATCGACTAGGTGGCAATTAGCAACAACGTGTAAACCTCAGAAACTCTCATATCACTTTGGCACTAGGATAATATGTTTTCCTTAATCTCATAAAATATTCGTGAAATTTCTCTGAATTGTATTGTGTACACGTGTATGTGTGTGAGTGAGATATTCAGGTGACCTGGGAGGTGGTGTGGATACCTGCTGAAGTTTAGAGCAGTGTCTAGGTAGGGTTGGGTGGACACTAGCTTGCCTGACTTCAGATCCTGGCTTCATACCAGCCTTACAACCCTTGGCAGATTATTTCGCGTCTGTCACGTGTGTTGTCATCTGTAAAATGAAATGATGACCATCAAAACCTTCGTGGGATTTCTTGAGGTTGAAATGAGTTAATGTATGTAGACGGCTTTGACCAGTGCTTGGAACACAGTAACCCTTCAATAGATCTTAGTGATCACTACTAGCAAACCCCACTGTACATGATATTGGGGGTGCCTAGTGGATGTGAGATGGTGTCCGTGAATCCTGAGAATGGGGGGGAGAGGGGTGGTGTTGAGAATATGTGCCAGCTCTCAATGGTCTCTTCATAGCCTCGGAGGGGGAGTGCTGGAGGTGGAAGAACCAGATCGGGGTTTTGCAGGTGTCCTCTGCAGGAGAGCAGACTGCTGGATGAGCCCAGGCTGTGGAAGGACGCTCAGCCAGGAGCCGAAGGCGGTTTCAGGAGAGTGCAGATGTGGATGGATCAACATCAGGATGGCAGGATACTGGTGCTGGTGGCACCATTGCGGGGCTTGGGTTCAGTGGGGACTGATAGAAGGCAGGTTTTCATGCCTGAAGAAATGGCAACCCACGTCTCAAAGGGATAGTTTCTGAACTCTGTAAAGAACTCTACAAACCCATAAAAAAAGGTCAAAACCCTGTAAAAATTGATCAAAGGATATGAACCAACAGTTTTCAGAAAAAGAAATATAAACGACTCTTAGGCATATGAAAAGCTACTCAGCTCCACTCATAAGTGGAATGAAAGTGAAAACTACAGTGAGATTCCATTTTTCCCTTATCAGATTGGCAAATGTAAGAGTTCGCTAATACTGAGAAATTACTCTCTGTAAATTTGCGCAACTTCTATGGACAGCAATTTGTCAATATCTATCATAATGCATAAATGCATAATGCACGTGCTTATGACCTAGCAGTTCCCCTTCTAGCAGCAAATCCCGAGTTACATACCCACATGTGTGAAATGATCCATGAAACATATTGTTGTTCACTGATGCATTGTTTGTGACACCAGAGTTTTCAGAACATCTGGAAAGTCCACCAGTGAAGGACTGGTTACATTTGTTAGAGATCTATCAATTTAATGAAATGCTAAGCAGCTGTAAACAAGAACGAAGAAGCAGTTTGTCTACAGACATGAGCTCCAAGGTTTCTTGTTTAACGAGAAAAGGCAAAGTGCAGAAAAGCATGCACAGTGGGCTACTACCTGTGTTTGAAAAAGGAAAAAAGAATATATATATATGCCTGGTACCCTGTGGGTGTGCACATGCATAAAATATCTCTGAAAGGCTGTGTCAAAGTAGACAATACATTATTTTCCTATGAGGATGAGTCAGGGCTGAGGGATTAGTGAGAGAGAAACTTTCCACTTTATACCATTTTCTAGCGTTTGACGTTTGGAGTGTGTGAGTTCTTTACCTATTCAACTTTTTTTGGTGTGTATAAATATTACCTCCTGCTCTCTGATATAGCTGTTTAATTTAACAGGAAAAGTGTGTTTTAAAATACTGATTACTGCGGTTACTTAATCCCACCCCACCATCCTGTCACTCATGCTGCCCACCAATATTTGAGTAAATTTGATGCCTTGGGAAGATACTATGTGCTTATCCTGTAGCTTCCTACACACGTGGTGTCCACACTCATGTACTGCTGGACGTGTACCCTCCCCAGGAAGTAGTTCTAGAGGCTTTGGAGGAGACAGAGCTGAGCTTGAATCCTGTCTGTCTTCCTTCTTGGCTACATTACCCTGGTTATTTCACCTCTGTAAACTCTCAGTTTTTTCATCTGTGAAGTAGAAATAATAACTCTTATATCAGGAAATTGACCTTGGCTACCCTGATGTGCCATAGGGTTTCAAGTATTTAAGGATCAGACTCAATAATGACAGCAGCTTTCCTGTGGCCCAGCACATAGGTGTCCCAGCTGGCCTCTGTCTGAACCATGGGAGAACTGGCCAATCTTAACCCTGCCTCTCATTTTACCAACTCCTCCACGCATCACTCAGGCTGGCCTTTTTTGATCCCTGCTGTCTCTCTGTAGTTGGTCTCTGTTCCTTCCTGGTCAGCCAGGCCGGCTCTCCCTCTAAAGTACCCTCAACTCAGTCTTATGAAGGCCCCTCATACCCTCTTCTGTGTCCAAAGCCACTGGCAGCCTCTTAGACAGCCTTAGTTATTTTCCCATGGTTGAGCACAAGGGGATTCCTTTAATATGGGTTTGGGGGGCGTGGTCTGTGGTATCTGGGGCCCCAGAGATGCGGTGACAATTATGCATGTCTTGCGGGGATTTGTGAGGATTGAAACCCAGTGCCAGGCTCACAGTGGGAAGCTCTTTCTCTCCCCTTCTCTGACCTTAGCCAGCATTTACCTGTGGATCCTGGATGCAGGCTCTCACAAGACCCCCACACTAACAGCTCATCAGCAGGAGTTTGGCTTGGCGTGATTTACAGTCAAACGCATGTAAAACATGTCCACGTCCTGCACCAACTGTTTACTTAAGCAGCAACTGGGGCCTGCTGCAAAGTGGCATCAAAGACTCTGAGGTGATTGGTTAATAGTCGGTCTCAGAAATGGTAGAAGGCTCAGGCTTATATGTGTTCATGTACTTAAATGGGAGAAAAATTAATATATGGCTAATAGCTTAGTTGCTATGGTGAGGTAGCACGCTTTTTCAGAAAATGTCTCTTTAAAGTCAAAGATTAATCACTTTCAAGGTGGAGAGAAAACAGAACAGGGGGGAAAAAAAAAAACCAGACTGTGGTAGGCTAGATTTCCCCAAGATATTATTGCTGCTTCTGTCTCTACAGCCGAACATAACAGCTGGTGAGCAGAGAGAAACTGGAGAAAGACCTTTTTGCCTTTAATCCAGTATGCTGTTTTCCTGTGCCCGTTTTACTGTAATTCTCAGCGGCCATGGGACAAAAGCTGTTGACTGATACATGCAATTACCTCCTCTAATATTGCTCTCAACTGTCTGCCCTGACTGACAAAGGGGATGAGGTTTAGTTAAGGTCTGGGAAAACACTCTTTTAATAAAAGCCATTCCCATCCCTGTGATCACTTCCCTCCCTCAGACCTTTTCATCTCTTTTCTGGAAAGATAAGGCCTGGTGATGGAAAGTTACAAAGTGATGCTGAACTTGGACGTTAGCGGCTACAAGGCTACCATTTACCTCACAAAAATTCTCCACAGCGTGTGTGTGCGTGTGTGCGTGTAATTTGCATTTGAAACGAAGAAAATCGGTATGGGTTTTCCCAGAAAGAAAGACAGTTTTAAAAAGTTAAACCAGGCCCTTACTGGTTTCAGCCCTCAGTTCCTTTTTGCAGGCAAAATGAAGGCCTTGAGGAGAAATTCCCTTCAGAGTCCTTTGTCAGAATTGCTGTGCTCTGACCCAATAACTCCCAATGTAGGCTGAGCACTGCGAGGCTGCGTTTAACGAACTATAGATGGAAACCTTCTCCTTCCCACTGACGAGGTGCTGCAGGCTGCAGACTCACGAAATCTGCAGTTAGAAGAAGCGGCTGAAATCTCAGCACAGGGCCCTTCAGCCACTGCGAGGGGAGGCAGCGTGGAGTATCTGGGGAGACTCCCCCCAGCATCCCCCCACCCTCCATGTTTCCATCTCAAAGAGTTCGTAGTTCACACATCATGAGGATGAGGCTACAAAAGCGGGGCGATGCCCTATTTCCAAGTGTGGTTTGGAAGAGTAAGGTGGAACCTGTGGGGAGATGTCCTTCTAAGAACCGAAAACCGTATGGGTTGGACTGCGTCCCTGTCTTTCGAAAGGCCTGCTGGTCGCTCTGAATGCAAACTGCTGGCTGTGGTGTAGACCGGAGCCAGTTCCTCAGGGAGGCTGGGCAGCACTTGGCAGAATGTCTGCCACCGATTCCTTTGATTTGGGTGAGGGGTGGGAGGAGGGGCAGTTGGGGTTGAGGAGGTTGCGGTTTATTCATGGGCCCAGGATGGAACTAACTTGGGCCAGGAGGAAGTCTGCTCCCTTATCAACAGTTAGGTGGCTTTTTCGTATCAGTTTTCCCTGGTGTTAGCACTCAGTTTTCATAGTACAGTATGTAGCGTGATAAGGCCTACACATTATTAATAGTAGCAATAGCACGGCAAGGTTATTCCTGTGCAGTTTTAATAAATAACAAAGGGCAAAGCTGCTGATGAAATGACATTATCTGGGATTTTAGATCAAGGACACAACAATTTCCTCTCAAATATCTGCAGACTCTTCTAAAAAAGACCTCTCTTGTAGATAAGGCTTCCTTACACCTCTACCCTAGCCCGCCCCATTGATAGGGAGAATATTCACCAAGTTAACACCTCGTTTGCTTTCTGTAGGGGCCTCAAAGAATGTCATCTGGGGTCAGATGGAAATAAGGATCTGATTCAACAGATATTTACTGCATTCCTGCTCTGTGCCAGAAATTGCCTGAACGTGGAAGTGTGTAACACAGGAAAGGAAGAGACCCAGACGCACCTCCAAGGAGCTCCGAGACCAGGAAGTGAGACGCCAAGAGGAAGCTGCGTGCCATGAATCCATGGGGACAGGTCAGGTGTGGCTTTCTGGAAGAAGGAGACGTCCCAGCTGAACCTTAAAGTATCCATGTGCTACTCCATAGGATACCTGCTCAGAAAATGGGTACATTCGAATTTTTGGAGCAGGTAGAGCAACTGTGATTAATTTTGGAAGAGAAGTGAGTGTGTGTGTGTGTGTGAGTGTGTGTGTGAGCATGTTTGTGAGCGTGTGTGTGTGTGTGTGCGTGTGTGTGTGTGTGCACACAAACTAACTCAGAGTTTCCAAAAAGACGGCAAAGAACTAGATTTTAGCCCTTTATGAATTTTTCAAGGAACATATGAGATCTAGCTGACCCCAGAGAAAAGGAGAGGGAGGTAAGGTGGTGGACGTTTGGGGAAATCAGAATGGCTGTTGCAGTTGGGCCTAGTGTCTTTACCCCTGGGATTTCCTTCCCTACTACTGTTGCCAGCTTACTCTATTGCAGTTTAGTGCTACCTGTTTGGCACGCTGGGCTTTTAACTTGGCATGACTTTATAGGTACACAATGGCCACTGTGCTATGTGCAAGTGACGCAGTACCTTCCTTAGGGAAGTAATGGCAGAGTAGTGCAGACGGGCACATTACGGTTATGGCATGACTTAGTAGGGACGGAAACAGGACACTGCAGAGGTCCAGAAGGAGGTGATGACCCGCTGAGCCTTGGGCAGTAATGGGGGTCTCACCTTTCTCTGTCTGCGCTGATAGCCAACGATTCCGCCGTGCTTTTCCCATGCCACACAAAGCTCTGAGTAGTCTGGGCACAGCAACACGTTAAATCTTCACACAGCTCTCTGAGCTGGGTCCTGATGAGGAAACTGAGGCAGAGAGAAGTGCCCAAAGTCACGCAGCCAGGACTGGACCCCGGGCTGTCTGGCTCCTGAGTCCATGCTCTTGGGCCTCAAGTTACCAGTCATCCAGTGGGGAACGCGCTCCATCTGGCTTTCCATGGGAGAGATTCCTGTCCCCGAGTTGATGCAGTCTGGTCTAGGTCCTGGGGAGAAGAAGGCAGAGGGAAGGTTGTGTGGAAGGTGCACTGGGCATGAGGAGTTGGTTTGTTTGGTTTTGGTCTTTGTTAGCTACGGAGCCTCCTCCCCCCCACACATACATTCACACCTACACACACGTGCGCGCACACACACACACACACACACACACACACTCGCCCCCCTCAGTCTCATGTGTCCCAGCCTTGCCTTTGCATCAAAATCCTCCCGAGTTTTAAACAAAATACATATGCTGAGGCCCCCTCCTAGACATACTGAATAACAGTTTCTAAGAGCAAGCCTTGGGCATCTGAGTTTTTTCATTTCTTTTAATTAAATAAAGTACATCCCAAATTGAAAATCCAAAAGTACAGGAAAGAAAGACTCTGTGCTCCTCCCACCTAACCCCTAGTCCTTCTCTCCAAAGGTGACCCTTCCACAAACAACAGTGCATGCGCATATCCATCTCTGTGTGTTTTTAACTTCTGCAGATGGTTGTAATGAGTAGTCAGGGGTGAGAATCTCTGACCTGGGCCCTGCACTGTCTGCCTCAGAAATGCATTTTGGGAGAAAGGAAAGCAGGAAGAGGGGAGGCTTCGGAAGCAGGAAGCTTTCAGAGTGGATGAGAGCCGTAAGGACAGAGCCTAGACAGAGCCTACTTGGTGCGGCAGACTGCCTCAGAGTAAGAGTGACACTTCTTTTCATCTGTGTTCAGTACATAAGAGCTAAAAAATGCACAATGGTGGGGAGTAGTCAGAATTGAGTGGGCATCAATAAGGAAATGGCTCCCAGACGAGGCTCGAGAAATCTCAAATGCCTTCCAGAGGGGACTTGAGACTTGAGAAATCTTGAAAATGAGAGGACAGGGTCTTCCGTGTGGAAAGAATGGCATGGGGATGTGAATGCTCATTCATTCATTCCAGGTTGTCTTCAGTACTTTGAGAGGCACTATGGTGTCACTGCAAGAGCGTGCACTTTGGTGTCAGGCTGCCCTGGGTGATCGGGGCAGAACTTGTAGTAGCTGTTGTGACTGTGGTACGCGAGGCACTGGAGAGAGAAGGGCGAAGAAGACAGTCTGTGGTGTAGAGAGACGTGCGGAGACCCAAGTGCAGTGTGGCGAATATTGTCCTGTTGGTAGGCAAGTAGAGTTGTGTTGGAAGGGTGGAGTAGGACTAGAAACTCCTGGGATTGTTTTAAGAATTAAAGCAGAACCTCCTTAGCGAAAGTCTTGAAATAGGCCGTATGTTTTTCATCACCAGGCTCAGGAAGGGGCCCACACTGATCTATCATAGAAAAAATTTGGGGACAGATGAGGTTTTAATGATTTTGGCAAGCACTTGGTTACAGATCTGTGGTCTGTTTGCTTTTCAGAGTCTCCACGAATCACACGGGAAAACAAGCGGTCACCTGCACACCTGTTTGATAGCCCATTCTCTTCAAAATTCAGGTTGAGTCTGAGTTAGAAATCAAAAGCTTGCTTGAGTTTTATTGCTTTCAGGACATTTACAGTTGCTTTTCTATATTCCTAATACCACATTTACATTTTCTGAAGATACCATGTATCTGGAAAGGATCATTATGTACTCAAATCTTTTTTTTTTTTTTTTATTTTGCCAAGTGGCCTGGAAAGAGATTTTCCTGTTGCATCCCAGGCTGGCCCAGGTTGGTTCTAGACTTTTCCCCCATGAATGGTCATTTCTGCAGTGGGAGGGCCCGTGAATCTTTTTTGTTTGTTTGTTCATTTAAGCTGGAAAGACTTTTGACAGCCGCCATTTTTCTTTCTTCCCTCCCTCCCTCTCTCTTCCCCACACTCTATGCCAAGTGTGGTTATAGGCATTGTGTCTTTGCAGCAGGGTGGCCAGGGAAGTATTGCATTCTTGTCTCCATTTTTCAGATGAGGGAAATGAAGGCACCAAAACAGTGTTTTACCTGAGATCGACCTGTTCTGACAAGTGGCCAAACTGGCATTTGGACTTGGGTGACTCCACGCGAAGGCTAAGTCTCTCATTTTACAGATGAGCCAACTGAAGTCCCAAGGTCACTCTGCTCATTAGTTCTAGATCTTGGTTCCAGTTCAGACTTTTCATGATATGGAGTTGCCCCTGAGGATTAGTCTCTGCCTTGGTCTCTTCCCTTCCCAACGCATCCTGAATACAGTCACCACCACCCCTGCCCCACTACATATCCACGCCTGTGGTTTCCCCAGAACCACAAATAATGGCTCAAGAACCACAAATGATGGCTCAAGACTCTGTCCTGATCTCTGAGATTCCTCTGGCTCACACCCTCTGGTCCCCTGCATGACAAGATTCCTGCTCGCCTATGGCTGCCTTTTTTCACAATCCATATGTCCAGATGCTATTTGTCTTTCAAATCCATTGCAAACATCACTTCCTTCATGGAGCTGGTGGGGTCCCAGAGGTGTTTAGGACTTCTCACTCTTGCTGAGGAAAAAGGGACTGGGTGGAGGAGAAAACGGGGAGGGGGAGAGAATGGGTAGAACTCAGTACTAGTATGAAGCTTGGAGCTGGGCACAGCAATGGTTGGCCCCAAGGCTAATCAACAGCCCCAGAGTCATGGCTCATTAACTGCTTTCCATCTGTTGGAGCAGTGCAATGTTCTCATCTCCTTAGATGCACGTATCAAGCCCTCAATCTGCTGTAGCTGGGATTCAAATGCAATTCTTCCCGCAGTCGAAGCTTGTGCTCTCCCTCGCCGCCATGTTGTCTGCCAAGACAATTGGCCATAGGGCAGGAAGAGGATGGACAATCCTCAAAATGCAGCATTCAAGAAATGAAACAAAATTGGGGTCATGGATTGAGGCACTGCAGGGAGGGACCCTGGGATTGGAAGACATGAGGAGGGTGGCCATGGTGCAGCTTTCTTAAGGAGGTGCCCTTCCTTCCCCGGGGCCTTTACAACGCGGCAGCTCAGGACTTGCGGTGATCACGTGGTCCACATTGAGCTCACTCTCTTGACACCTCTCTCATAGCTTGTGCATCTTGCTCTGTGATAGGGCTTTGAGCTCACATGCTCCTGGAAGGCAGGGGCCGAGTCTATTCCTTTTTAAAGTGAAGGCACGGTTCGTCTTGACCAAAGGGCCATGTGGAGGCTCAGGGGGGTGAGTACCTTACTCTCTCGAGGGACTTGAGGGGGCTTCACAGAAAGGTGAGCTGTCCAGGCAGAGAAGGGGAATCGAGTTGGGGGTACACTCAAGGCAGAAGATGGTGCACATGTTCAGGTGGGGAAGCCTGGAAGGAGATGGATGGGGGTTTAGAGATGGGGGAAAGGCCAGAAGAAAGCGATGGGAGGAAATAAGGCTGGAGAGGAAGCTCGAGGCTGGACAGAGATGTAACAACCAGCCCCACACACCCCAAGTGCCTCCAGCCAGGCCTCCCACCAGTAGACTGCAGACTCCTCCCAGCTCCCAACCACTTGATGCGTCACCTTGTTTCTGATCCTTTATACAGGTGCAGGACGCCTTCCTTACTCACCCAGGGAATTCTGCTCCTCTTTCAAGGCATTTAAACATGTGTCCTGTGGGCCTGCCTCTTTCAAGGCATTTAAACATGTGTCCTGTGGGCCTGCCTCTTTCAAGGCATTTAAACATGTGTCCTGTGGGCCTGCCTCTTTCAAGGCATTTCAGACGTGTGTCCTGTGAGGCCTGCCTTGGCACTCTCAGGTAGAATTCACTGCCTCCTGGGAAGCAGCTTCAGCTCTAGCGCTGGCCACGCTGTTTTACAGTTCCCCTCGTCTATTTTCCCTACTCTCATAAGGGCATCTTCAAGGAGAAGAATTCTGTCTTCTCTGTGAAACTACAGTGCTGGCCCCTAGCAGGTACTCAGCACATTTTGATGAGGGAATGCCTCTGGCCTAGCATTCATGTGTTTTTCAGGCAGGCAGTGAGCAGTCAGTGGGACCTAGGGCTCCAGGAGAAGTAAAGGGTAATTTCCCTATGTGCCCTGCGGAGGTTGATCAGCACTGCTCATTTTTATGGCAGGCCAGCCTTCCGCTCACCGGGACTCCCTCCAGCTTCTGGTACTTGCCTATCCAGGCAACGTAATTTCTCTGCATTTTTCCCCTTTGTCATTCCCTCCCCGCCCCGCAAGGAGTGTAGGGACCCCTCAGGAGTTTGATTATATCGCAAGATGAATAGGATCTTTGAATTACGCTATTTAAATGAGTCATCTCAACCCTAGTGTGATTGTTCACCTCTGTCACACTAAACGTGATCTACATTTCCTAAAGGGTGCTTTTGGCCCAGTGAGGAGATGGCTGGAATTGTTTAGTTCCAGTTCTCAGAGGCTGATCATCTATATCACAGGGCGGGTATTTTGTTGCACATCTGGGCGGATGTGGACTTTTAACCTTCCTTCACCAGAGCGACCAGAACAAGCTACATTTATCTGCAGAAGTTGAACTGATTCTCTGATGGGGGGCGGGGGGTGCGTGCTAGAGAGAGATAGAGAGAGAGTGTGTGTGGTGGAGCAGCAGAGACTGTGGTGTGTTGGAGGAAAAGATGACTCATTTTAGCTAAGCAGTTCTGAATACATAGGAGAGCTTAAGCTGAGCAGATTTAGATTTTGGCTTTGTGGCCTGAAACCACCTCGGGCCACATCTCTTGAGAGTTCTGGTTGCTCCTGCATCGGTGTTCTCCAGGTGGGTCAGCCAGGTGACCCCGCCGCTGTACCTTAGCATGTCTCCATCTTGGACCTGAGGTGTATGTAGGGTGGAAATTCTTACACTGCCCAACGGGAGTACATTTCCCTCCATTGGTCATTTCTTTCATGGAGTAACATGATTGATTGTCAGACTATCAAATACTGCTTACTCCAGAACTGCCTCTCAAAGTTTGTGTAGGTCTCAGGTAGGAACTTGTGGTTATGTTATCTCAGTCACTTCGATTATTCAGACTCTGTGGATTGGAGCCTGTTGAGCAAGATCCACACTGAGATGAAAAGGAATTAAACCTTACAGATTAGGGGTCAACAGTGTTCCAAAAGTAATAGATGAGGTCGGGTGTTAGGTATTGACTCAGCAGATATTGAATGTGTGCCCACGAATCAGTCATATGCCAGGGGCTGGTAATAAAGAGAAGCAGGCCCTGGAGGCTCCTGCCTTCAAGAAGTTCACAGTCTAGTGCAGTTGATGGGCATGCAGATGGTTACAACATAATGGAGGCATGTAAAGAATGCTTTGGGAAATTAGGACAACAGAGTCTGCCTGGGAGCTTCGGCAAGGTTTTAAAGAGGAGGAGATGCTCTTGTTGGAACGTGAAGGGTGAGAAGTGGTGTTAACCAGGGTGGACAAGTGGTGGGTGGGTATTTTAGGCAAAGGCCAGAGTGACTAGAACCTAGTGTGTGGTAATGTGCAGTCAGAACATGAAGGGTCTTGTATAAACAGTGTGTCAGTTTTATGCTGTAGATGTATTGGTTAGTATGCATTGAGGTGCTAGGAACAGAAATCCCAAGCTCATCTGGCTTAAACACTAAGAAGAATTTATTAGCATATATATTAGGTCCAAAGGCAGGACCGTTCCAGGATGGCAAAATTCGGTGCAGTGGCTCTACTCTGTTTATCAGGGACCTAGGTTCTTTCCCTCTTCTGCTCTGCCTCCTTGGTGTGATGGTTTATTCTCAGGCTTGTTCCTCTCCTGACCACAAGATGACTGCAGAAGAAGTTTTGTGTGTGTGTGTGTGTGTGTGTTGATGTGTCTTTTTTGTCAGTGAGGATAACCTTTTCCAAGAAGTCCCCATCAAACTCATCCTTATGTCTCAGTGTTTGGCAGTGCATCACATACCCAATCCTAAACCATTCACTGGCAAGGGGAATGCAACCACCATGACTGGCTCAGATGAATCCTGATTCACCTCCTGGATGGGTGGGACCCATTTCTTCTGAAGTACATGGCCAGGTAGAGGGTACTAGAAGAAAATTGGGCTTCTGATAGAAAGTGAGGAGAAGAGGGGACACACGGTTGCTTGGTTGGCCACCAACAGTGTTTGCTACAGTGGGTGATGGGAAACTATTGCAGACGATTGAGCAGGAGTTGGCGTGAAGAGTTTTTCATGTTGAAAAATCACCATGTCAGCAGCGTGGAGTTTAGTTTTGTAGATAGAAAAACTGAGAACAAGTGGAATGGTCTTATGAGAAGTCGAGCAATTGACTGATGTATGTATGGAACTAGAGCTAAAACCGAGCTACGCTTCTCTGCCTTAAGGATGTGTGTGGGGTGGAGGGTGAGGGGTAGGCAGGGCGGCCAGTGATGAGTAGGGGCTTTCAATCTGGAAGTCTTTTATGGTACTGGGGCAAACATGCAACTTCTCGAAAAGTCCAGACAATGATGCAGGTCCCCTCAGAAAGGCTGTTGAAATCCTAGAATCCTAGCATGTTGGAGCTAGAAGTGACCTTAAAGTCAATCATCTAGTTCAAGACCTTTATTTTACAAATGAGGAAACTGGGACCCAGACAGGCTAAATAACTTATTAAGTTCCTATGCCTGATATGTGCCTGAGCTGGAACCCCTCCCATGGATTTTCCAACTCCCAGCCCAGAGCTCTTGGTAGTGGGTTCTCAGGACCATCTTTTATGGAGGCTTACTGTGAGTTCAGGAGTGCCGGAAGGGCTCCACAGGACCTCCTCCTATGCTGCTGCCCTTACACTGGACAACAATTCTATTGTTCGTTTTTTTTTTTTTTTTTTTAAGTAAGAATTTAGTTCCCATAAAAATGCAAGCAATGCTGGAGGGATAATGTTTTAAGCTCTTATCATCCATGTAGATCTTAGTGCGAGTGTTCCTCTTGTTTTTTTGTTTGCAGCAAGTGTTGATGGGAAAGGGGATAAGACCTCAGGGGCACTAGGAACCTGAGAGAGGAAAGGAGGCCCTAAAAAGGAGCCCTAAGACGAGGAACAGGAGACTGAGGGCTTGATAATTTTTGATGAGGGCTATTGCTATGACACCAAGTCAAATGAGGCACCAAAGAGAGCCATGGTTACTGAGACACTAACGAGTGGCAATTACTGGGCTACTGTGAGGTAGAGCCTTTGGTCTTTTGGTTTTTTCTTGGCACCTCAAACATCCATTTAAGGTGACCCATCATACCCTCTCTTCCTCTTTCTTTTGTTCTTCACGTACTTGACCCCTGTCCCCACAACATATATACACAGGTCTTGGCTAAAACTTTTATCCAGAAACCCTTGAAAATTCATCCTTGTGGACAGAGCAGTACACAGCAGGCACAAAAAAGAAGCCTAGTAAAAATAAACAAATGGTTTGAAAATCCAGCTCTTGATGAAATGGTATGTGAAAAACACCAAACTTAAAAAAGACGGACCTGTATAATCCTTTTATGTCAACATTGCTTTTGAAAATATTTCTAAAGTATATTAGTTTATTTTTATGGTAGTATGCCAGCATCATAAAACTGTTAATTTTAGATGTAGAAGGTAGATGAAGATTGGACTGAATCTGTAGAGACCAAGGCATTTTTGTATATTGTGGACAAGATGCTACCATTTCTGTAAAACAAATAATGAAGAGAAAAAGAAAACTCTGTATGTACGTACATATATATGTGTCTGTATAAAATTATTAAGACCTGGAGAAACACTTGGGAGGGTATATATAAAGTTGTTAACATGGGTTACTTTGCTGTGGGGTGGTGCTCAAGTGCCTGGAAGAGGAAGGTAGGGGAGAAAAATACAAATGTAAAAAAAAAAAAAAAAAAAGAGTACCCTAAAAAGGCACATATATGATTACATTTATATGAATTTATATGTGTGAATATATATACGAAAAATTGATTGAAAATATTTTTAAAAGGTGGTCTGGGAAAAAAGATTAGTGAGCCTAATCTTCATGTGCATCTAAAGTTATAACATGCTTCAGATGTTTGCCTAGCTTGGATGACCATTAAGGGGCCTTCCGTGTGAGATTTTGCAATTCTCTAAATTAAAGGTGCTGTTCTACTTTCATTTACATTTTGTTTTACTTTCGCCTATTTGTTATGTAGTTTTTTATCTGATGCACTCTTTTGCCAACTTTATGTCAGTAAAAGCTGAATTACAATTGAAAAATATGTACTATATATAATTATATACATAATTATAGCTAAGTTTATTTAAAACTGTATCGTGTTTGTTCTACAGCGTGAATTGGGTCTATCTTAAAATATCCTCCAGTGTCTTTATGATTGAAAGGAACCCCTCAAAGTATTATGGAGAGAACCATGAACAAGTTGGTATCATCTGACGTTTTTAGTCGAGATCTTTTGAACTCCTCTAAAAAATTGTGCCTGATGGATTGTAGTTGCTTCTGGGGTCACACGGTACATTCGCTTGACACTTTTAATTGTGGAGAAGCTAAAGGCCTTAAATTGTACCTGCCTCCCCTCCTACTTCTCCCACCACCCTCTCAGCACACACAGGAGGCTAATAGCATTTATTGATCATCTACTACGTGTCAGACACTTTCCTCACAAAGTCTTTTATGCCCATTTAATAGATCAGGAAACTGAGGCCCAGAGCAGTTAAGTAACTAACTCAGGGGATGTTAGGCTGGGTTATCTAGAGAAGCAAAATTAGTGAAGTGTATATCTGTACATATATATACATATACATAGAGAGAGGGATTTTTCTCAAGTAGATGTCTCACATGGTTGTAGAAGCTGGCAAGTCCCAAGTCCCCGGGTCAGGCGTCAGGCTGGAGGCTTCTCCTGACTCATGTAGCTGCAGGGGATGATGAATCCAAGACCGGCAGGTAAGACAGGAGGCTGCTGGCTCACAGGCTGTGGAGGCCGATGAATCCCAAGATTGGCAGGCAATATGGCAGGCCGCTGGCTCAAGTCCTAAGAACCGGAGGTCAGATGATGATGAGCCAGATGCAGAATTCAGAGCAAGAAAAATCCAGTCAGCTTTGCCAGAGTATCCATATATATTGGATGCAGGCCACACCCCTGAGGAAACTACCCTTACAACTGATTGGCTGATCACATCAGATCACATCATGGAGAATGACTACATCATTACATAACTGCCAAACTACTGAGAATCATGACCCAGCCAAGTTGACATACAACCTTAACCATCACAGCCCACACCTTGTCAACTTGGCAGTTGTAGACATCTTAAACCATACACAATCTCTAAATAAAGGCAATTACAAAGTCCTACTTGCATCTAACATGATACAACTAACATGAGTACAACTGAAAACACACTAGCAGCATTTACATCTTATATTTTATAAGTGAAGAAAACAAAAATATTTGATGCACACATACAAGGAAGAAATACAATTATATACAATTATAGTCCTTGTTTCTGCAACTGGTCATGTGGCTGTAACTGGTATTTAGAACTACCTTCTTCCACCACCCATTCCATATTCTCTTTGCCCTCAGGAAGCACTTCAGCTGGTCGTGGTTCTTTGCCTGGTAGAGTGACCCAAACCTTCATACCTGAAGGGTCTGGGCCATTAGTAGTCATGTCAGAATTGGGTTGCTGTAGTTTTCCATTGACTTTAATCACAGGGCATGGTAGTAGTAAGAGACGTCTTAAGGGATCTCCTATATTCCAGACATACTCTTCTTTACCTCCATTATGTAATAGCAATCCAATTTCCCCTTGGTAATCGGGATCAATCAAACCAGAAAATACAGTAATTTCCTTCTTTGCCTGTTGATCCAGAGGCATGAAGAGTCCAAAGTGGCCAGGTGGCGGTCTTAGCTTCCAGTTGAATGGAATCCGTGTTGTGTCTCTTGATGGGAGCATTCCTCCCTTTAGAACTAAGACCTTTAGACCAGCAGAGCTTAGTTAGGATCATGGGGAAAGGAAGTAAAAAATTTTACAAGTGGGTCACTAGGAGCAATAATGAGTGGTGCCCTTCCATTTCCACCCCTTGATTCCTGGACCCATGAATCCTGGCTGTGGGAGAAAGAGCACCATATATTAGATGCTGGCTTAAAGCATATACAGCCTCCAGGAGAACATTGCCCAAACCCCTGCAAGGTATTGCCACCTACCTAGCACTGTAATTGTGTATTTAGAAGGCCATTCTATTGTTCTTTACTGCTTCAGGATGATGGGAAACATGGCAAGACCAATGAATTCCATGAGCATGGGCCCACTGCTGCATTTCATTTGCTGAAATGAGTCCCTGATCCAAGGCAATGCTGTGTGGGATACCATGATGGTGGATAAGGCATTCTGTAAGTCCATGGATCGTTGTTTTGGCAGAAGCATTGCATGCAGGGAAGGCAAATCGATATCCAGAGTAAGTGTCTATTCCAGTAAGAACAAAATGCTTCCCTTTCCATGATGGAAGTGGTCCGATGTAATCAACCTGCCACCAGGTTGCTGGCTGATTAACTCAAGAAACAGTACCCTATCGGGGACTCAGTATTGGTCTCTGCTGCTGGCAGATTGGGCAATCAACAGTAGTTGTAACCAAGTCAGCCTTGGTGAGTGGAAGTCCATGTCGCTGAGCCCATGCATACCCTCCATCCCTGCCACTATGGTCACTTTGTCCATGAGCCCATTGAGCAATGATGGAAGTAGCTGTGGAAAGAGGATGACTGGTTTCCACAGAATGTGTCATCCTATCCACTTGATTGTTAAAATCATCCTCTGCTGAGGTCACCCTTTGGTGAGCATTCACATGAGACACAAATATCTTCACTTCTTTGGCCCATTCAGTTAGGTCTATCCACATACCTCTTTCCTATACCTCCTTGTCTCCAATTTCCCAATCATGTTTCTTCCAAGTCCCTGACCATCCAGCCAAACCATTGGCCACAGCCTATCAATCAGTATACAATTGCACATCCTGCTGTTTCATCTTCAAGCAAAGTGGACAACCAGGTGCACTGCTGGAAGTTCTGCCCATTGGGAGGATTTCCGTTCACCACTGTCCTTCAGGGAGGTCCAAGAAAGGGGCTGCAGTGCTGCCTCTGTCCACTTTCGAGTGGTGCCTGCATATCGCGCAGGACCATCTGTAAACCAGGCATGAGTTTTCTCTTCCTCAGTCAACTGATCATAAGGAACTTCCCGTGAAGCCATAGGTGCAGACTGGGAGAGGGCAGCTAATGTGACAGGAGTGGAGACCTTGGACATTTGGGCCACTTCCTCATGCAACTTACTTGTGCCTTCAGGTCCCGCTCAGGCCTGATCTCATATAGGCCACTTGCATTTAATGATGGAGTGCTGCTGTACACGTTTGACTTTATGGCTCTGTGGGGCGGACAACACCCAGTTCATGATGGGCAGCTCAGGCCGCATGGTGATTTTGTGGTCCATGGCTAAGCATTCAGTCTCTACTAAGGACCAGTAACAAGCCAATAGCTGTTTCTCAAAAGAGTAGTCATCTGCAGAGGATGGCAGGGTTTTGCTCCAAAATCTTAGAAGTTTGCGCAGTGATTCACCGATAGGGGTCTGCCAAAGACTCCAAACAGCATCTCTATCTGCCACTGACATTTCAAGCACCATTGGATCAGCCCAATCATATGGCCCAAGTGGCAGAGCCACTTGCACGGCAGCCTGAATTTGTTGCAGAGCCTTCCGTTGTTCTGGGCCCCACTCAAAACTAGCAGCTTTTTGAGTCACTTGATAAATAGATTGGAGTAGCACACCCAGATGAGGGATATGTTACCTGCAAAATCCAAAGAGGTCTACCAGGCATTGTGCCTCCTTTTTAGTTGTGGGATGGGCCAGATGCAATAACTTATCCTTCACTTTAGGAGGAATATCTAAACTTGCCTCACACCCCTGGATCCCTAGAAATTTCACTGAGGTGGAAGGCACCTGAATTTTTGTTAATTTCCCACCCTCTAGTACACAAATGTTTTATCAATAAATCCAGAGTGATTGACACTTCTTCCTTACTATGTCCAGTCAGCATAATGTCATCCATGTAATGGACCAGTGTGGCGTCTTGTGGAAGGGAAAGGTGATCAAGGTCCCTTAGGACTAAACTATGACGTAGGGCTGGAGCATTGATATACCCCTGAGACTGGACAGTGAAGGTGTATTGCTGGCCTTACCAGCTGAAGGTAAATTGCTTCTGGTGTTCCTTCGAGATCAGAATCAAGAAGAAGGCATGGGCCAGATTGATAGCTAGGTACCAGGTACCAGGAGACGTATTAATTTGCTCAAGCAATGAAACCACATCTGGAACAGCAGCTGCAGTTGGAGTTACCACCTGGTTAAGTTTACAATAATCCACTGTCATTCTCCAAGATCCATCTGTTTCTTCCACAGGCTAAAAAGGTGAGTTGAATGGGGATGTGGTGGAAATCACCTCCCCTGCATCCTTCAAGTCCTTGATGGTGGCAGTAATCACAATCCCTGCAGGCATGCGATATTACTTCTGGTTTACTATTTTCCTAGGTAGAGGCAGTTCTAATGGCTTCCACTTGGCATTTCCTACCATAGTAGCCCTTACTCCAGTTGTCAGGGATCCAATATGGGGATTCTGGCAGTTGCTGAGTATATCTATTCCAGTTATGCATTCTGGAACTGGGGAAATCACTACAGGATGAGTTCAGGGAACCACTGGACCCGCTGTGAGTTGAAACTGAGCTAAGACTCCATTAAAACCAGACCCTATATGCCCACACTCTGGTGGACCACAGTGATGTTTTGGGTCTCCTGGAATCAGTGTCAATTCAGAGCCAGTATCCAGTAATCCCCAAAAAGTTGATTATTTCATTTTCTCCAGTGAATAGTCACTTTCGTAAAAAGCCATAGATCCCTTTGGGGAAGGCTGGAGAAACATTAATAGTATAAATTTTTGGCAGTGTAGTGGGATCCTTCCTCAAGGGGACCTGGATTCCCCTTCATTCAAGGGGTTGTGGGTCTATAAACTGGCTCAAGTCTGGGAATTGATTGAGGGGTCGTGACTCTGTATTCTGTTGATTTGAGTTAGACTGCCATTCACTTGACCTATAATTCTTCCACTTGTACAGATCAAGTAAATATTTAGTAGATTTCCCGTCTATTTTACTCCTAGGGACACTATGACTAAGCAGCCAACGCCATAAGTCCATATAAGTCAGACTATTCTGATTACTGCTTTGACTCCACTGTCTATTACTGTAACCCTGCCCACCTTGTCTTTGTCGATTGAGTGCTGCCACTTGGCCCCTACCACCATGGGGTCCAATCAGTCCCATTATAAGTAGGTGTCTTAATCCAGTTAGGGCGGTTCAGATCTGACTTACATAAAATAGCAATCACAGCAGTCTTCAAGGATGCTGGAGCTTCCTTCACAAATTTGTTCCTCATTGTTATGGTAAAAAGTGTGTCCCCTGGGCACTCTATGTGTGGGTCTGTGGGTTTGTGGGTCTAAGCTGATAAATCAACTCTGATGTGCCAATTTCCCTAAGCCTTTGGATATCTTCTACAGTATACCAAGGCAGGTCTGGTACTTCAACTTGGTTTAGTGTAGGCCATCATGTAATCCATGCTTCAGCGAACCAACCAAATAAGCTATTAGAGCCTTTCCTAACCTCTACAGTTGAAACATTGAATGAAGGAACTGTGTTTAGTGGGCCTATATCAATAAATTCAGACTGTACCATTATCACACTGGCTTAATAGCTATTCCCACATATATTCATCAGGTTTCAGTTTGTACATATTAGAAAAGTCAAGTTCTTTTGGAGTGTAGCATACCTCCTGGGTCACATTTTGTACTTCACCTTTTGGGGCTTGCTGGGACTTAAGTCTAGTTATAGATCTAGAAGCAAAACTGGGTCGTGGGGATGAACTGAGCCTGGTTTTAAATCCAGGGCTCTTTGATTCTGTAAGACAGGGTTTTGTTTTTGTTTTTTCTCTTAACGCCGCACTACCTCAGCTCCGTAAAAAAGGAAAACTGTAATGGTTGTCCTTACTCTGAAGACTATCCTTTCCTCTGATCCTTCCCCTAGCCACAATTTTTGAGATGTGGAAGATGAGATGGAAGCAACAGAACAGGAGGGGAAAGAGAGGGGTAGTGTCTACCCACTCAAATGCCAGGTTTTCCTAGGAGAAATGACTGTCTTGGAATAATTCAGTTTGGGGTAACCTCCCTCTAAGAACCTCATCCGTTCACTCAAGAAACCAGTACCTGACATCACTCACCTGGCCCCCACAGTATTCAGATTTTTGAAAGGCCATGTCATTCTTACCTTGTTCGGGCAGAGAAGAGTAGAGGCTGGAAGTGTTCAAAGAGATAAAAATTCAAATAAACTTGGGGATGGGAGTCTTGATATGGGTAGCCTGAACCTTTCCTGAACCTTGGCTCCTCAAGGGTAACTTTGCTCCTTTTGTTAAGTAGCAAAGGTTGACAGTCCCAGTAAAAGAAACACTCACTATACTCTCCCACGGCCTTACAGGAAAAGGAAAACAAGGCAATGTGGATTTCTTTTTTCCTCCATCACTTTGGACCCTCCACCTACCCTCAGTTTCAGCTGAGTACTAATGTGTTTCTTCCCCTCTGATACATGCACTTTAAAATTAAACCACTCTTTGAGTTGGTTAAGGGGGAGAATCCAGGGTGCCTGTTTGACATTTTAAGTCATTAATTGTGGCGTAGGCTCCGCTCCGTCAATTGTTTTAGCAGAAGGCTTTTGTTTGCTTCCCACATATTTAAGATTTTTAAAAAAAATTTTTAAATAGGACAAAACAGCAGAGGACTATTTTTTACTCCCTGTTGGCTTAGGCAGGAAACCCAAGCCAGACTTTGATTCCTCCATGTTTGATTGATAACTTTGAGAGCACCTAGCCAGGTATGTGAGTGCCAACAAGCAGGTAACAGCTGGACAGTGTGTGCCAAAAGAGACTGCACAGCAAGGGGCCAAATCACAGTGTTCATTTATTACTGAACAATTTTAGGGTAAGTTGATGCTTAACACAATGTGATCTGACATTTGACACAGCGTGTAATCTGGGGATACAGTCACACAATTAAGTTCTGCATGTGATTGCTCACATAATCTACAGATTTGGAATAGACATAATTAAAATATATGTCTCTTGAGATTTTAGCAGAAAAATTATATTTAATACAGGCAACCACAAATTCAACACGAGATTGGAATATCATTGTTTTGGCAATGTGGTACCTACTATCTGTCCATTCATATTGCAATAACTAATTCTGCAATATTAGCTTGTTCATTCAGAAGTTTCAAAGGATGGGAGAAAGTTAATCTAAGATATTTTAGCATCAGATATAGTAATCAAGAATAATTGCGAAATAGAAATAAGCACAGTTAAATTGGTGGTCTCTGGCCTGCAACTGTTTTCTTTTGCCTTTTGACTGGATAATTCAAAAGGTTGATGGTTCCCCCCGAAATAATGTGTTGTAAGTCCTAACCCCTATCCCTGTGGTTGTGACCTCCTTTGGGAATGGGGTTTCTCTGTTATGTTAAGAGGCTGATCAGTGTATGGTGTGTTTTAAGCCAGTTGCTATGGAGATGTTTAAGGGCAGATCAGGCACAGAGAAGCAAGCAGAGATGAGGAAGGCAGGCACCACGCCACAGGAAGAACACCAAGGAGCCAAAGGATAGAAGCTGAAGAGACAAGTAGCTTTCCCCAGAGCCGACAGAGAAAGCCTTCCTCTAGAGCTGGTACCCTGAATTTGGATTTCTAGGCTCCTAATTGTGGGAAAAAAATTTCTGATTGTTCAAGCCACCCACCTGTGATACTTCTGTTGCGGCAGCACCAGATAACTAAGATAATACCCATTAAATCCAAACTAAATGTACCCCCAGATTTACTTCCTCTTAATTGGACCCCCAAAGTACATCAACCCCAAGGCTCAGTTATGTCACTAGGGTTGGTGTCCCCCCTCCACCGTGCTAATTACCACAATAATGTAGCTAACACACCAGAAAACTTGACAAATCAACGACTATAAAAACACAGCAACAAAAACAACAGCATGCGTTTGTAGCTACGCAGATGAAACCATGAGATTCGACGTGTCATTGCAGTTGGGTGATAATGCAGCTCTGACTGGAGCGCGTTAGGTTCAAAAAGGAAATTAGCACAGGGCTTTAGCCTTGTAGGTATATTGATATGTGTAAGCAGGGTTTACGAAAAATTTTTTTGTTGTTATAACTACAGGGATATTTTTATAAAAAAACGAATTTCTGCTGAAACACTGCCCAGACGTTTCACAGGTGGTCATTTTGGTGTCACCCCCTCTGACGGTGTCCCCTGGTGTGGTCTGCACCCTCGGCACCCACCTAGTGACATCACTGCCAAGGCCAGCTGACACAGGATAAATGTGACAGAACAGAGGTCAGAGTGGAAAGAGACCAGAGTGTTAACTGAAGGAATTAAAATGTCTTTTTCAAAATTTACAAAAGCACATGACCATGTGATCCATTGTCGGGGCTGCTCCTGAGCCTTGGAGGGGTCCTGTGCGAGTGAGGGGAACTGAAGCTTAAGCTTCATTAGCCTCATGGGAAATGCACCTGTGACCGTCAGTCCCACTGTAAAGGTTAACACAGCAATGATCGTTCCCCTCTAGTTGTGTGGTTGATGCTTAAATCTGATGGTCACAGGGCAGTGCAAATGAACTTATACATTTGCTTATAAATTATGTATAAGACATAAGAATAAAATTTTACTGTCTATACTTCCATAAAAAATTTTCAAAATTTGTAATTTTGTATGGTATAGTAAAAACTTTTACTACGTGAACAGGCACGTACATATAGTTAATATCCCAGATTGCCTTGTTTTTGGAGTCCTAGAGAGGTCATAGGACATTACCCGGTTTAGGAAGAGGAGTTAGCTTACAGATCATCACAGCCTCCGGCTCTTCTCTTAGCCTACATTTTGGAGGTCCCCACCTGAGCCTCTCCCCACAGTTGCCACCAAGGAGCATGTCTCTATGACTCCTCAGTTTTCAGCAGTCGTTGGTCTGATGTACTCCAGGCAGCCGTGCCTCAGTCACTGAGAACACCATGAAGGGACTCTGCTTTGCTTTGCCATGGCGCTCTTACCTCCCCAGACCTATCTCAAGTCTCAGCTTTGCCTTAACCCCTTTGCTTCTGACTTCTTTCTGAGTAGACATTAACTCAGGTTTTTAGAGGGGGAAGAGCTGTAAACTGTAGCAGAAAAATAGGGCTGTCGAATCAAATGAGAAGGAAGATGTCCTAATTTTGGGCTCTTCAAATACATTAAACCACTTACTGAACTTTTCTTGATGCCTTAATATTTCCTGACCTCATGGCCTTCACTCCAGGCCCCTGAGATTAATCAGCTTGTAAGGAAGGTGGACAGTCTCAAGCAACAAAACAGGAAATAGGACACCCCAAATCTGGGAACAGTCACAGTGAGACTAGAACATAGCAGCACATCTGAGCTTTGTAAGGTCACAGAATAGATGTTTCTATTCAGGAATCCTTTGGTGACAAAAGAAGGAAGGCTGCGTGTGCCGAGTGAAGAAGGAGGAGAAAGTGGATAAGGTTCTTTGCTTACATTAATTGGCAAGATAATTGGACTCTGGGAGTGAGATATGTCTACAGTTGCTTTTTGAGGGAGACAGTTATCTCTCTGAAGTTACGGCCTTAGGGACAGATCAGTAGGAAGTTTTGACTTAGCTACGGGCGACCATGAGGCAGTTAATTATGGTGTTTCTTATTCATACCTGGGCTGGTTGTTTCAAAGACAGAATTTTATTTGCACTTAGTTATTCTTAAGTGAAAAGTACCTCTAACTTGTATTGGAATATTAAAGAAAGGGCCTTAATAGATCAACTGTAGCTATTTCACTTTTTAGGTTTTTTTTTAGCATGAATACCATGAAAATGAAAATTCTCTGGCTTTAGTTCTCAGATGGGTTTGCAGAGGAGATATTTTCAGTAACTTCTGGCGTATAGCAAGATAGTCATCCTTCCCATTTTCCCCCTAGGAAAGATTCAGATAGATTTGCCTCCTGGGTTTGGTATGTGGATAGGTAGGTAGCCGTAGGAAGTCTGGGGCCCGTGGCCCTCTTGGTTCCTTGGGGCGCCCATCATCAGTTCAGCTCATTGTTCAACATCAAGCTCAGGACAGTGAGAATGTCTCCTCCATAGAAGGCAAGTGCTTTGCTCTTCTGCGCCTTGTCATCCCATACGCCATGTCCGTATTCACCATGCCCAGCTTCTCTTGCCCACCATATAAAACCTGGACCACCCCACCACATTTGTTTGCAACAACTTCAGCATCATTGATGGTTGAAATAAAAATGGCACCACTACTCTCTACCAGCTGTACCCAGAGGGCCATGGTGGCACTTGCTGTGCGGTACACTGGGTGCCATCCTTCACTGTCGGCTCATTCATGTTGACCCCAAAGTCCAGAAGGAATGTCCAACAGGGTGGTAGCTGGTCTTGAGCACACTGTGATAGTTGTTAAGGACCCTCCATTTTAGAGATGGTTCTCTGTATTAATTCAAACTCCCCTGGCAGAGGATTAAACTTGATCCCCAGACCATGTCCTGACTGGTTCATTTGGTCACTGAGGCGGCAGAAGGAAGTCAACAGGAAGAAAAGGTGAAGAAACTTGTCCCTGTATAAAGGGCCTTGGCCATAGGCTTTGTATCTGTACCATGGACTGGGCCATGAATAGATTAGTATTATCCTTGGCTGGATCAGGTTTTGATGGTTTGACGGTTTCAGGACAGATCAGATCTATGAGTTTAGGGAAAGGTAAATGGCGAGTTGGAAGAACAATGACTCATATAGAAATGGAGATGGTGACGGAGACTTTGATCCAAAGGTAAAATGGGTTTGCTGTACCTTCATATTTCATCCTGAAACTTTCTACCAAGTTCTAGTTGTTCTTGTTAAAGGGATCTCATTTTTTTGAAGCTTCAGTGACTAAGCTATTCTCCAGAGTCCTCTGAAGATTGGCATTAGGATCCAGTGACAGGAGACAGCAGACACTGTTAAACTGCTGTAAAGAGAGTCCATCTCCTACCGTATGTCTGACCAACAAAGAGCCATGGTGTCCAGAAAATGCAGTGTGTGTTAGTGGGGGCATCGTTTCCAATACAAGAGAAGAGAAAGAACAGTGACTCAAGGATCAGAATTGTTTTCCAGTTGCACCAATTACTGTTTCTACTTATTAATACATCTCTTCATGAAAACACACTGCCTGGCCTGAGTTCTCTGGCTGCAGGATAGCAAAGTTGAATCCCACTGTCTATAGTGTCTGGAGCCCTGGTGGCACGGTGGTTAAGACCTTGGCTGCTAACCGAAAGATTGGCAGTTCGAATCCACCAACCACTCCTTGGAAACTCTATGGGGCAATTCTACTCCTATAGGGTCCTATAGGGTCACTATGAGCCAGAATTGACTCGACAGCAACGGTATAGTGTCTGGAGACCTTCTTGACTTCAACTGGATCTTTGTCTCCACCTCTACACCTTTCATCTGTCCTAACCCACTGTTGTCAAGTCAATTCTGACTGATAGCGACCCCATAGGACAGAGTAGAACTGCCCCATTGGATTTGCAAGTCTGTAATCTTTACCGGAGCAGACTGCCGCATCTTTCTCCCGTGGAGTGGCTGGTTGATTCAAACCGCCAACCTTTGGTTAGCAGCCCAGTGCTTTAACCACTGCGCCACCAGAGCTCCTTTCATCTGTCCTAGACCTAGCAAAACTGGGAGAGAGAGACCTAGACTTATTTTTAAGCTTGCAATCTTGTGTCCTCCTGGATTTGGGAAGAAGGAGGAAAAATTGCATATCAGTTAACTGCCTTTTATTGTATTTTAATCACATATTTAAAACGTTTCTGGGTAGAGTGCAGAGCGAGTGCCTGGATGAAAATGTCACCAATCAAATAATGACTTTTTCTGTTCACAGTACAATCTTCCAGCTTTCATCGCTCCCAGGATTTCACTACTGTGTGAAAGCCCTGGATTTAGGAAAGCAAAACAACAACAAAATCAAAACCGAGGGGACTCTCACAGCAAGGCTCAGGCAGGGGCAGCTGTGCGGACAGAAGGAAACTAGGTCTGGGAGCATGGAGACAGGAGGACACTCAGCCCAGTGGTGAGTGCTCAGAACCATGGGAGAAAACACAGAATTCCTGTCTAGGACCGAATTTATAGTTTGCAAAGTGAAAAGAACATAAGCCTTTTGAATCAAACTGAATCTTGGTTTCATTATTTCAAAGTTGTGTAGTTTCAGACAAGTTGATTTACAAGTTGGTTCTCAAACTTTAATGAAGTTTCCTGGAACGATTTTTTGGGGAATAGAAGTTGTTTCCAAGACAGTTGCCCCAAGATATCACTAACTTTCCCCAAGAAACGTTGTTTATAGGCTTGTAAGCTTCAGCTTGACAAACCCCAAACCAAACCTTGAATGAAAACAAAACAAAAAAAACTCCCTGTTCAATGTTTTAATAAATATCATTGGCAGTAGGAAAAATGGCAACCGTTATTATGGAAGATGTCGTGACTGATAACCGCTGTATCTGGAGAATAATGCTTTAAAACTCAAACAAGGCCTTCAGCTTCGCCTGTCTGGCATTTCTTCGTGTGCATCTTGAGAAACATCAGTTATACCACTTAAACAAATTCAGCGAAACTTATACTACATAAATCTGACACCTGGAGAAGTTAGAGGGATTTTTTTTTCCTCAAAGAAGGAAATAAACCAAGATCCAATTATTTATGGTTGTAACTGGAACTATTCCAGTTACACAGGATTCTACATTTATTCCCTTGAGAAGGCAATGTGGACTGCCAAGGACGAAGAGAATGTGATGAATGGGGACATGCTCTTTACTTCTGTGACTATGGTCATTAAATATATACATATATAAACACACACGTATATAATATGTACACACATACACATATGTCTTCACATATTTTTCATAAGATATTACATATTGAAAACGAAGACAGAAGTTCAGAATAGAAACACAGTTGATGAAATGAGACCCTTTTCATGGAGAACAACTGCAGTTTTCTAGACAGGCTACAGACGCTCAGAGCCTGCGTGGACTAGCCCTGTGTGGACGATATTTTTCCATCTGCACTTTTTACCTCCAGTAGGGGACATTACAAAGATCATTTAGGACAGTGTTAGCATATGTTACCTAGAGCTCGCTGGTAGGAGGTGGCACTGGAAATCAAAGCATGATTACGTTTGGCACTTTTGATAATCGAAGGTCTATCTAACTTCTCTGACTAAAGCTTCCTGTACGGGGGGACACAAATATCGGCTCCTAGTGCCTGTAAGGGGCCCTGGTGGCGCAGTGGTTAAACATTTGTCTGCTAACCAAAAAGTTGGCAGTCCGAATCCACCAGCTGCTCCTTGAAAACCCTAGGGGGAAGTTCTACTCTGTCCTATAGGGTCGCTGTGAGTTGGAATCGACTCAATGGCAATGGGTTTAGTTTGGTTTTTTAGTGCCTGTAAAAATTCCATCACCAGTTACTGCTCCTTGCTCATTAGCTGGAGACCTTTGAAGTTTTCCATCTACGAAGTTTCCAATCTTTCTGAAAAACAGACGAAGCACTCATTCTTTAAACGTTTACATTTGGAGCTTTAATTTTGTAATTCCACCTTTCCCTTCCCCCATCCTTCCCACTTTACAGATCTCACAGGTGTCTGGTCAGACCTGTCAGGTGGGTCTCTGTTTGCCTGTCATTTGGGAAGCTGATGGTCTTACCTAGGCATGGCTGATTGCACAAAGCGGAACAGGGGTTAGTTTGAATTGCAGGTGTGAGCAATCAGTGTAGATCAGCACTAATCCATCAGATATTAGACCCGCCAAGCTGCTGCAGACGGGCGGGAGGTGGGAGCTGTAAGGGTGAGTGTGCTCGTGTGTGTGTCTGCGTGTAGTCACACAGCGGCTTCCAGTGCTGAGGTCTTCTGCGGTGGCAGAACGTGGTCTCCCGGATATAACGATACTTCTTATTGAGGCCCCATTCTGTCATGGTGACTGGAGAAAAGAAACAAGTACCATCTTCAAGGAGCTTGTTAGCCCAGGAGAGACAGTGATGTAAAACCTAAGGGGTAAGAGTTCAGGCGAAAGAATTCTGGGTTCAAATCTCTATTATGTCATTGTCTTAGTCATCAAGTGCTGCCATAACAGAAACACCACCAGCAGATGGCTTTAACAAACCAAAGTTTATTCTTTCACAGATTATGGGGCTAGAAGTCCAAATTCAGGGTGCCAACTCCAGGGGAAGGCTTTCTTTCTCTGTTGGCTCTGAAGGAAGGTCCTTGTCTTCAATTTTCCCCTGGTCTAGGAGTTTCTCAGTGCAGGGACCCTGGGTCCAAAGGACGTGCTCTGCTCCTGGCTCTTCTTGCTTGGTGGTAATGTGGTCCCTCTTCTCTCTGCTCGCTTCTCTCTTTTATATCTCAAAAGAGATTGACTCAAGAATCAACCGAATCCTGTAGATTGCATCCTGCCTCATTAACATAACTGCCTCTAATCCTGCCTAATTAACCTCACAGAAGTTGGGATTTACAACAACATCAGATCACAAAATGGACGGCAACCACACAATATTGAGAATCATGGCCTGGCCAAGTTGACACATATTTTTCGGGGACACAATTCAATCCGTAACAATCGTTGATTGTGTATCTGTTTGATATTGGGTGAATTTCTTCTTTTTATTAAGCTTTGTTTCCTCACCTACAAAGTAGGGACAATACCTACTTCTAAGAGATTCTTTTTGGCGCATCCAAAACCAAACCAGTTGTTGTCGAGTCAACTTCAACTCATGGCGACCCCACGTGTTTCAGAGTAGAACTGCACTCCACAGGGTTTTCAGGCTGTGGCCTTTTGTCAGTAGATTTCCAGGCCTTTCTTCCAAGATGCCTCTGGGAGGGTTCAAACCGCCAACCTTTGGCTAGTAGCCCAACACTTGACCATTTATGCCACGCAAGGACTCTTCTCTGGCCCAGTTGTTATTTTTACTATTATTATTAGAAAGTGGTAAGTAATGGTAAGTATGTTGAGCAGTTCATATTAAGTGATACGGGAGTGAGAAGAGGAAGGCACCCCTTCCCAGTCCAGGAGCAAGGCAGCTTCTAGGAGGGGTGGGATGCGAGGAACCTGAGCCTTGGAGACTCAGACAGGATCCGAAGGAAATGGCATAAACAGAGACTGGAATGTGTGTGTTCTGGGACCAGCAAAGTGTTCATTTGGGTCAGTACGACAGTTCAGAGATCAAGGTCTATGACGTCCAGTTTGTCTGGTGCTGTGTTCTTTCAGGGTCTTGCTCCTGCGAAACAAATTCTGATATATAAGAGCCCCAGAAGCCATTTCCCAAAAAGCTCCATTGTAAATATTGTCACCGTGATCCACCTGCCACATGAAAATCCAGGCACACAGGAGGCACCCTTTCCCTTCTCGCCAGCAAGTGTGTAAGGAGCAACTGCTATGCCTGGGAGCACTTGGCTTGGATCAGTTTTAATATTGCCAACGTGAAGGAGGAGACCCTAAGCTGTGGGGAAGTTGCTGTTGGAACCCTTTAGTGCATTTTTGCTTCATAACTGAATGTAGGTTATAAACCTGTGGTTTCCCGGAAGCGGAAGGCAACGTAAAACTGAAATACACAGAAAGGTGACATGAGCAGAATCGATTAGTCACATTGTCAGGGGAAAGTAATAGATGGAGCCAGGAAACCGTCATTAATTAGTGGGGAGACCCTGGGGTACACCCCTCGTATCCCGGGGCCTCAGCTGCCCCACTTATAAAAGTAGGGTGTCACACTGGTCACCAATGGGATTCAAATTTATTACTTTATGTCTTAGGCACCAAAACCCCTTTCATCCAACGCAGAATCCAACCTGTAATTGAAACAGAAGCAGAGCAGCTGTGGCTGGGGAGGGAGGGGCCCCACCCAGGCCTTGGGGTGCTCTCCCTCCTGTACCCCCTCAGAGTCAGGCGTGGATGGACACCCAGGCCTCTCCAGGGCATGGCTCCCAGCTGATGGGCTGCACCATTGCTGAGGTTCCCATGGTTCCCACATGCCTCAGTCCTGCAGGCAGAGGGTTTGGGGTTTTCAACTTTTCAGTTCCCTTGACTGAAAAGTTTTAGAAAACACATTCATCTTCCCTAGCCTCTCTTTTACATTCTTTGCGGCATTTACTTATATGATGGTTTTTACTCACAAGACATATTTCACGTTAGTATTCTGGAGTTTTAGCACCCAATGTTCGGATGAGAAGGGTGTTGAAATATTTTACCTGGTTGTGAACTGGAGATGCTCTTACTCAGGCGGGTAGCTGTCTTTGTCAGGAAAGGCACTGAAGGCCTTGCAGTAAAAGCCCTGCCTGGCGTTGAAACGGAAGTGAAGCAACTTGAAGGATGAGCCTTTCCTCAGCAGCCGAAGCGGTGTCCCTTGGAGCCAGCTGGTGCTGTTGATGACCAGCCAAGTGAGAGCGGCTGCAGTCGGTCCTGCAGAAGGGCAAATTCTCTCCGAGGAGTCTGAGCAAATAGGAAAGTGGCCAAAAGATGCTGATGCCCTAACCCTTCAAAAGGTGACCCGTCCATTTCTGCCCCTCCTAGAGCAGTCAGTACTAAGCTAGAGAAAATGATGCCTGAAAATATGAGCCCCGTGACACTAATCCCCCAGCACCAGACCTTCAGTGGAGAAGAAAGTCCAGGCCTCGACTGTCTACAATGTTATAAAAACATAGACTGCACTAAGCAGGGTGATTACCCACACACTGCAGAATCAATGCATCCTAGACTTAGAAATTGTATCCTATGCCCAGCCACCAGCTGTGGTCTTAGAACACCTGTGGCCAGTCAGCATGGTCCCTCTAGAGGAGCAGCCAGATAGACCAGAGGGACTCTCATGTCCTTGAGCCACTCAAACTTCATCTTTGCAGCCAGGGGGGCCCCCATCAGAGGGGCTCAGTGTTCTCCTCTATGCCTCACTTACTGTCATTTTTTCAACGGGTATGGAGCGCCAGGTTGGCACAAATGTTTGTGCTTGACTACTACTAACCTGAAGGTTGGCAGTTCAAACCCACTCAGAGGTAGCTTAGAAGATAGTCCTGGCAATCTGCTTACACTAAGATTACAGCCAAAAAACCCTATGGAGTAGTTGTTCTCTGTAACCCAAGCCACCATAAGTCAGAATCAACCCAACAACAATGGGTTTTTGGTATTCAGCGAGTAGGTTTTATCCTAGAAGCTTTATCTGAAGCAAGTTCCAGTTTCATCAATAATTCCATGAGATCTGTCCTTGAAATTAAAGGCTGATTTCAAATTTTGTACTAATCCTAAAGTACTAAGCCGATTTTCTAGGCATCTAAACATACATTATTGAACACATTATGAAAGGAAAGTGCAGAAATAAGCCATGACAGACAGGAAAGTCAGCAGCAAAGCTAAATTCTGTGTGTTGGCTCTGCCAGAGGGATAGCTGCGTGATTCCTGCTGTGCAGGGATGTTCCAACTCAAACCTGAATCCTTTGGAAAGCCACTTCACCTCTCCAATCTGTAATTTCTTCCTCTGTAAAATGGGTATAATAAAACTTCCCTTGCAGAGTGGTTGTAAGAATTAGAGGGTATATTTTTGACCTTCCTATTGTTGTGGAAACCCGGGTGCCGTAGTGGTTAAGTGCATCTCAAGAAGAGCATAAAGGAACAGAATTTTTTTTTTTTTCTTTATGTCTCTGTTCTGCCTTGTGTGGCGTTGGCTTGATCCTAGGGGACTCATTGGTGCAAGATGACTGCTGGCAACTCTCTGGGTTGTTTGTTGTTTGGTTGAGCTGGCAGATGAATGTGGCCATCCTTGCCTCAGTATTCCTGCAGAGGACATAAAGTTCACTCTGACTGGTCAGGCGTAAGGAGGTCAAAGAATGCACGGTGCTCACTGGCCCAGTTAGTCACAGAGTGGGTGGGTGGGTGGGGCAAGAGGATGGAGGTACTGGGGGCTTCTGAGCAGGAATACGACACAGTCAAAATGACATTTTAGGCACATTTTAATAATAATGATAATGTCTTGCATGCCTATGGCTTTCTATTTCCCAAATCACTTTCATTTGTCTCTTTGGATCTTCTTGTGAGGTAGGAGGGGCAGGCATTATATCTGTTTTGCAGATGGAGAAATCAGGGCTCAGAAAAGTTATTTTGAGCTAATGACAGGGCCAGGCTGATGATTCAGTATCTTAACTTTTGGTACACTTCTTCTTTCCCCGTGTTATCATGTATAATATAAATTATTAATAGATGAACTTCATCAAAGAAGGTTACTAAGTTTTTGAAGGTTTTCCTGATTTGTTCGTAGAATACTTATTGAATGCCTGTTATTTGCCCCAGGTGTTGTGTTAGGTGTTGGGGCTCAGGGAATTTATTAAGAGGTAATAACACACAAGCTGATATTATGAGTCATCAGCTAAATGAAAGCACGGGGTGATACAACACTGATCCAGTCTTGAGAGCTGTGGAGTGGTGGTCTGGAAGGTTCCTGGAGCAGATAGTGTCTCAGCTAAAATCTTAAGGACAAGTAGGGTCAAGCCAGATTGCAGTGTGGTGAATTAATATGGCCCTTCTATGTTCCACCAAATGACTGGGTGGAACTATGCAAATGAGGTGCTTGTGGCCCACCAAAGGGATTGGATAGCTTGCTAATAATGTAAATAAGGTGCATGGCATCCTTGTGGGTGTGGGACCATGCAAATAAGGTGTATGGAACCCTAACAAGGGGATTGTTCAGTTTTGCCATCCAGCGAGGCTTAAAATAAGCCATCCCAGAGATGGGAAGGGAGGATTTCAAGCAACCAAGAGAGAAAAGCCAGGAGTGGAGCGTGTCCTTTGCACTCAGGATCCGCATGCTGAGAACCTCCTAGATCCAGGAGACAGAGAGAGGAGCTGTAACATGAAAGACAGAGAGAGACGGTTATGTGAGACCGCTGTGGTGGAGCTTCCACACCCACGGAGTGAGAAAGCTGAATGCCACTGAGCACGAGGCTTACTGGTGGAATAGATGCCTCTGGGCACTTATCGGCAGAGCTAAAAGAGCTTTGTAACATTTGCCCAAGCAGGGAAGAGGCTGGGCTGAGGGGCCAAGGGGCCAAGAGGGCCAAGAGGCCGAGGGGCCCGAGAGACCGAGAAGCCGTTCTGACGAAAGAACCGTATCCTGAGTGTTTCTGAACCTGAATTGTAACCTGTTACTTCTCTAATAAACCCCATAATCGTGCGTATGATCAGTGAGTTCTCTGTGGCCATTGCAATGAATTATCGAACCCAGCAGAGAAGTAGAGAGCGCTGTGGGAGGGGCAGATGGTGTCAGAATTGGTAAAAAGGTTGGAGGGTGAAGGCAGGTCTGACCTCTGCCTCATAGCAATCAGCCTTGGGCTGTGGATGCTGTTAACGATTCTCCCCCTTGTGAAGTTAGAGGAGGTCAGATGCCTCTGCCTCACCATTTTGACACAAATGAAAGGCTTAAGGGGCAAGGGTCGGGGAAGAGTAACCCTTTTCAACAGTGGGGACAGCATGTACAAGTGTCCTAGAGTGAGAGCACAGCCGGTAGGAAAAGGGCACAGTGCTGAAGATGGCTGGAGCACCAAGTGCCGGAGGATGAGTGGTGGGGACCAGCGAGGCTGGAGAGACTGGCTGTGGCCAGGCTACAGGTAGCTTTATCCTGAGGGAACACAGAAAGGGTTTGGAAAAATCACTCTGCTTATGGGCTGGAAAATGGATGGGGAGGGGGAAGGAAATGGGACAGGAAGTTGTTGGGACTATTTTAGTCACCCAGGAGTGAGATGATGATGGCCTGCATTAAGCAGCATCCGAGGAAGAGAAATAAGTATTTGGATTTGTGAGATATTAAAATTGGCAAGCTTACAAAACATTCTTTTGTTACTCTAAAGAAATAATAAGCCAGTTGCCAATGAGTTGATTCCACCTCATGGTGATCCCATGTGTGTCAGAGAAGAACTGTGATCCATAGGGTTTCCAATCGCTGTTTTTTTGGAATTAGAGCTCCAGGCCCTTCTTCCCAGGTTCCCCTGGGTGGACTCAAGCCACCAACCATTTGGTTAGGAGCCGAGTGCGTTCACTGTTTGCACCACCAGGGACTCTAAAGAAGTAATAAACGGCGAATATTCAGAACTCTTAATTTTGTCTCTTTTTTCAAGGCAAGAGCTCACTTAAAAAATCCACTGGACTTGCTTCATTCAGCAAGCATTTATTGAGCCCCTACTACAAGCCAGGTATCCTAATATTACTCGGTGTTGGCATTTTTAAAGCTAATTGTTGGTTAAGTTGTGTACAATGCATACATTTGCATCTTTTATGCCTATCACAAAGGTGGTCCATTTCAGGCCAGTTTACTTCATTTCAGAATTGTTCTTCCATATTATTTTTCACGTGAGAGAGTTTTCAGAGAGCTATGGAATAAATTATTATTTTTTAAAACTGTGGTATAAGACATAATATTTACCATTTTAACTGTTCTAAAGTGTACAGCGCAGTGGTGTTTACTGACTCACAATGCTGTGGTGTAATACACGTAACGTAATATTTGCCATTTTAACTGTTTTGCAGTGTACAACTCAGTAGTGTTTACTGATTCACAATGTTGGGGATGACTTGTTTCTTAGCACGTTTACCTAAGCTTAAAAACCTTGTTTATTTTTCTGACGGGATGTGGGAGAAAGCCAAAGAAGTGTAGTGAAGAAATCTCTTTGCCACTTCACACAACTGTAGATTCTCCACGGAAATGACTGGCAATGCATTCTGTGGGACCCTCTCAGGTTTTAAAATCAGCACTGTCCTATATCCTGACAGACGCAAAAGAGGAAAGTATTTAGCTCCTGCAAGCAATAAAAGGACTTAGGCAAACATGAGTGTGTGTTTACTTATTAATTCAGCTAAATTTTTGATGAAGTCCAACGCTTAAAAATGCTGTATTTATTTATGGTATTAGAAGCCTGCACGCTCCATTATCAGCAGGCTGGGCATATTCTTCACCCAGATACCCGCTCTCCTAGTAATCTCTAGGCTGTTGCAGTGCTTTACAACTCTGGCTGATAAAGGCAATTCTAATTCAGTGCCCACACTAGTTATCAGTAATATTAAACGAGTATATTGGAGCTATTTACATGTGTCATTCACCGTTGCCGTATTCTAAGGAAAATGATTATAATTTTTCTTATTAGTTACCACATGTCATGCTTCTGCAGTGACATTTTCCTTTTTTTGGTTTTGTCTGGGAATATCTTAGTGAGGAAAAAGAGCTTACAATATTCTGAAATGTTCACAAGGCACCGAGTAGCATGTTCTAATTCATTAGTCATATTTTTGGGGAAAATTCCTTTGTGTTATTTTATTGGTTTCTCAGCATATGTCAACCTTATTTAAAAAGTAAAAATGGGGCGGCCAGTCCATCTTTAACAGATAACTGGAGAAAAAGATTAGAATAGAGAATGAAAAACAAAATACCTATGGATTTGAAAACGTTTAGAGTTCTCTGTATTTTGGGGCTTAGTTTTGTTAGGAGTTGGAATATGAAAACATGATGCCTGTTTTTTTGTCGGCTAAATGCTACCCAGTTAGAATCCTGACTCACAGCAAACCTGCAGGCTAACTTGTTTACAGTGTAGCTTTTTCCTGAGCTAAAAGCATTTCCCTCTGCTCTGTATCCAATACGAATTACATCTCTAATACATGGCTTACCTGCCTGCTGTGAACGCTTGATTAATTCTCAAAGTTGATTCATTATTCTAAACTTTGGTATGACAGTAAAAGCTGCTGGATGTTCCCTTGATTTAAATTCATTTGAATTGGTTTATATGGAATAAAGCCTCAGTTATTTAGTGCCTTTGGAAGAACAAGAAGTTTCCAAAAAATAGATTTTTTTCCAAATAACTGAAATTCAAATCTTTGAATCTTTTTCACCCTGAGCGCTCTAATTTATCATTCAAGGCTCAACTCAAGATCGCCATTTCTGAAAATCCTTCCCTAACCTCTCTGCCAGTCCTGGTCAGAGTTAACGGTCCCCCTTTTCCATCCCCTCAACCTTTTTAAAGAGCCCTGGTTGCACAGTGGTTAAAGCACTCAGCTGCTAACAGAAAGGCTGATGGTTTGAACCCACCAGCAGCTCCAAGGAAGAAAGATGTGGCAGTTCTGCTTCCGTAAAGATTTACAGCCTTGGAAACCTAATGGGGCATTTCTACTCTGTCCTACAGGGTCACCATGAGTTGGAACCGACTTGACGGTGGTGGGTTTGGTTTTCGGGGTGGCGCGATGGTTATGGGCTGGCTGCTAACTCAAAGGCTGGCATCTGAACCCACCCAGCAGCCCTGGCGATCTGCTTCCATAAGGATGTAAGATCACTAAGGGTTGGAATCAATTTGAGGGCATCCAACAACGCCATTTTGTATTGTCATTGTCTGTTTTCCTCATCTGTCATTATCTGCCTCTTCCTCCTCCTTTCCTTTCCCCCGAGGGTTGGGGCTCCGTCATACTCACCTTTGACTTCCCATCCCTTCTGCCGCCCCTCATACACAGGTAGATTTTAACCATTTAATGTAAGCCATCTGAAAATCGACCATACATTTCCCTACCTTCTTAGATAAAGTTCACCAAAAATAATAATGACAAACCTTTTTATCACTTCGACTTACCATTATGAGCCACAGAGTTTCTTAAACCCTCCAAACGTATGGCATACATGTACAATCCTGAGCCGTCATAGGTTTATACTCCCTTTAACAAGCTCCTGGGATGAGCTGGATGGTTGTTGCTAGATCTGCAGAACTGTTGTGGGATCTTTTGGGGTCCTTTGAAAGACTCCTAACGTCAGGGTGACCTCCATCTCTCTGCTGCTTCCGACAGCCCCCTGTCTCTTTTCTCTTCTTTGTAGTTCAGCCATTGTTAGCTCTTAAATCAAATGCCTTGGTTTTGACTGGTTTCATTATTTTTTTCGCATATTTGTTTATTTACAGTTTTTCCTTTAGAGCCCTATTTAAAAACAAAACAAAACTTTAAAGTCAATTTCATTCTGAATATTTAAACTGAACGCTTAAAATTTCCAGAGCGCTGCTCTCTAGCAGACAGAGGTATTACTCAAATGGATTTCCATCTCAAAACGATTTCTTAAAATTGAATTTTTTTATCTAATGGAGAAACAAGTATAATTCGACTTTGTAAAGGAAAAACAGAAAGAACATCGTAAAGGTACCAAACTCATTCCAAGTGATTCTGAAAATGTTCAAATCATCTTAGGATAAGATTCTTCCTCCCTTTCCTTAAAATTCTTCCAAGGCCCTCAAGAATCTTCATTTTACTATCTCAGGACTCTTACATGTAGACATGCTTCTGATAGTTAACCCAAATATTTCTTACAGTGATTTCTGTCTTCTCTTTAGTGCACAATTCTCAGTGAAAGCGCAGATTTTTCACTTACTAACAACCTTAGCTCATGCCTTCAAAACCTTGGTGACTCTTAATCTGTTACTCTTTGAGCCAAAAACTTGTTATATATTTTTTTCACCTCTACTTTCAGGACTTACATACAAACCTGCTAATTTTACTCCCAACTGTTGTTCCTTTCCGAGATGCATATTAGAGCAACATTTCTCAAAATAAGGTCTAAGGATCACCTGCATCAGAATCAGACTTATTCAGTATTTACTGTGAGGAAACAATACCTCAAAATTGCCACTTGGTGTATTTATTAATCTAGTATCTGACTTTGAATAAAAATAAAAGTAATGAGACTAATAAAGTAGGTATTCTATCAATAACTAAATTTAGATTGTAGTCCGCTCTGAACCCCTGATTTATCCCACTTACCTGTTCAAAGTCAGCCTGTTTCATTACGAGTTGTGGCATTGAAACAGTCCTTAGGAGGTCAAGTAATCTTTATCGGTTACTTCTGAGAAATTCTTCTGCTTTTTCCCGTTAGGGCCTGGATTCTATTTTTTATCCATACTCTTTCTAGGTGAGCATATCCAGTCCCAGGACTTTAAATGCTATCTATAAGCTGATAACTCTGGCCAGATTGCTCCTCTGAGTCCAGATCTGTATATTCAATTAGCTACATCTCCATTTGAATGTCCAATGGGCATCTCACACTTATTATGACTGAAATGTAATTTTTTATTTCCAACCCAACATCCAAAACCCATACTTCTTCAAGTCTTCCCCAATCCAATTATCACATCCATTCATTTTCTCAGACCAAGATCCTAGAAGTCACTTCAAATCCCTCTCATTCTGTCATCATTTAATCCGGTCCATTGGCAAGTACTGTTGGTATAATAACCAAAATATATTCTGAATCTGACCACTTCTCCACCCCTTCCACTACTACCATGCTACCAAGCCACCGTCATCCTTGCCTAGTTACCACAATAGCCTCCTGGCTTACAACGTAAGTCTGATTACTTCACTCCACTGCTGGTGGTCTACCAGGGGCTTCCAGTCACACTTAGAACAAAGCCTAAAGTCTGTACCATGGCCTGTTCGGTGCAGTTCTGCCTGGTCTCCCACCTTATATCCTGCCACTCTGGTCGCCAAGCTCCTAACATGTTCCTACCTCAGGGTCTTTGCACTTGCAGTTTCTTCTGTGTGGAATCTCCTCCTCCCGAGATATCCCTTGGCTTTCCCCTCACTTCTTTCAGGTCTCTACTCACATATCGCCTTATTCAAGAGGGCTTTCTAGCTAAACTACCACCCTCTGTCACTCTCTATTCCCTTATCCTGCTTGACGTGTCTTCAAAACATGTATACTACTTGGCATCATATTGTTGTTAGGTGCTGTCGAGTCCACTCTGACTCAGAGCGACCCTACATCCCATAAAATGAAACATTGCCCCGTCCTGTGCCATTCTCACCATTGTAGGTCCATTCAAGCTCATTGTTGAAGCTGCTGGGTCAATCCATGTTATTGAGGGGCTTCTTCTTTTTTGTCTACCTTCTACTTTACCAAGCATGATGTCCTTCATCACTTCTAAGGAGCATTCTGGTTGTATTTCTTCCAAGTCAGATTTGTTTATTCTTCTGAAAGGCCATGGTACATTCAGTATTCTTTACCAACAGTAATTCAAATGCTTCAGTTCTTCTTCAGTCTTCCGTTTTCATTTTCCAGTCTTTGCATGCATATGAGGCAACTGAAAAGACCATAGCTTGGGTTCAAGGCTCACCTTAGTCATCAAAGTGACATCTTTGCTTTTTAAGATTTTTAAGAGGTCTTTTGCAGCATATTGGGCCAGTGCAATACATTGTTTGATTTCTTAACCGCTGCTTCCATGAGTGTTGATTGTGGATCCAAATAAAATGAAATCCTTGATAACTTCAATATTTTCTCCATTTACCATGATTTTACTGATCAGTCCAGTTGTGAGGATTTCCGTTTTCTTTATGTTGAGGTATAATCCATACTGAAGGCCGTAGTCTTTGATCTTTGTCAGGAAGTGCTTCAAGTCCTCTTCACTTTTGGCAAGCAAGGTTGTGTCATCTGTGTATCACGGGTTGTTAATGAGTCTTCCTCCAATCCTGATGCCTAGTTCTTCATATAGTCCAGCTTCTCAGATTATTTGCTCAGCATACAGATTGAACAAGTATGGTGAAAGGATGCAAAGCTGACGCATACCTTTTCCGATTTTAAGTCACTGACTTGTTTTGTTCTGAACAGAACAAAGGGATGCTGCGTGGCATCTTATTACAAACTTATTATTTATATGTTTGTTCTCTACGTTTTTCTTGTCTGCATTTCTCTGCTTCCAGTTCACTGCTATCCCTCCATGGCCTAGCACATCACTGGCCCACACTATTTGTTGAATATATGAATTTAATCCAGGTTCTTTCTTCATTCAATACCATGGTTGAGAATTTGAAAGAAATTGTTTTGAAAGTTTTCCATGACCTAAAACGGCAATGATAGTCCTCATAGTGATTGGATGGTCACTAAAACACGTTTTAGCCTTTGCTATCCTTTGTTGTTTAAAAGTTCTTTATTAAGTTTGATCAGCTTTATTCTCTTCTTGAGACGCCCTTCTTCATATATTCTCTTAGCTCGACCTTCTGCTAATCTAGCCCCAGGTCTAAATTATAACATGGCCGTAATAGTTTTCATTATTAGATACTGCTATGAATCTGTGGGTGCAAGTTACCCACAGAATTTCCTTTAAGGCATTTCTTGATCTTGTTTTCTGATTTGTAAGTTAGATGTATTTTAGGAATGGTTAGTCACATTTTAAACCCCCCGAGTAACAGTGGAAATATGTTAAATTGGAGATCATGGATATTAAAAGCTTCTCTTTTTTTTAGCTTGGCATCATCAGCCATGCTTATGTAGGTAGCTGAATATATTATGCCAAGAATTTAGTATATGCATTAAATATGATAGAGTTCACTAGGAAATGTAAAAATAGAATAGAATACAACATTTTGCTTGCAGATTCGAGGTGAGGTGATTGGTATGTTAATTAAAGGTGACCTCAGCACTCATAATATTAACCTCCTGATTTTCTCCAGTGTTTCAGGTGGAAAAAAAAAATTATTCTTCAATATTCTGAAGAATGAGATTGGATAAAGGACACAAATGAAGTCCAGACCAAGTACAAAAACATAAGCTCCTTCTCCAGGCTGCTCAACTAATGCAGACTTGGTCTGAGGATGAGATAACTATCTCAACAGCCATTCCATTGCACAGACTTCAAATTATAGCAATTATGACAATTTGTGCCAATAGCCACGAAGTAGGATTTTTGATGTGGTTAAAAATAACATCGGTAAAACCCAATAAAAATTACATTTTGCTAATTTTCTGATAAGATACTGTCTTAACTATACTGTGTCTTCTGCTGCCAGGTTTCAATTAGAGTATTTCTTTCTTCTTCTTCTTTTTTTATTTTTTATTTTTAAGTATTTTTAACCCATTTTGTGTCCTGGATCATATTCCATCCTCAGCAATGCATTTGTTTTAATGCCCTTAATTAATTGTTTTGTGTGAATTTTTCCTTTGAACTGATACTAATCTTTGAGACTTTATTAATTTGCTGATTGCTAAATCTTGATACAAAGGGACCAATAGCACTGCTCAGCTTGTTCTTTCTGGCTTAGAAGTCAGAGTTGCCCTGGCAGCCTGCTAAGCCGAGTCAGTGCAGAAAAGGACAATAGTGCAGTGAACAATGAGGCTACTAAAATGGGTGGCTCTGCAGTTCTGTCCAGCTTGGAAACTGCTAGCTCACCCTAGGCGCGCAGACTTTGGTGACAGTGCATCCGCGGTTCCCATCTAGTGCATTCCGACAGTGCTTCGTGGGTCTTCCTATCCCATGTTTTCTTAAACCCCTTTCCTCTTTGCCAATTTTTGATGAAAAAAGGGAAAATAATCACATTTTTTCCCATCTTTTTTAAATTGTGTTTTAGGTGGAAGTTTACACAGCAAATTAGTTTTCTATTCAACAATTTACACATAATTTTTTCCGTGACTTCGGTTGCTATCCCCACAATGTGTCAGCACGCTCCCCATTTCCGCTCTGCCTCCCCCGCTTCTGTCCCTCCAGTTTCCCTGCCCCTCCTTGCCTTCTCATCTTTGCTTTTGGGCAGTGGTTGCCCGTTTGGTCTCTGGTAGTTGATTGTTCTAAGGAGCTCATTCCTCACGGGTGTTATTGTTTATTTTATATACCAATCTATTATTTGGCTGAAAGGCGACCTCTGGGAGTGTCTTCAGTTCAGGTTAAAAGAGTAGCTTAGGGTAATAGTCTTGGGGGTTCCTCCGGTCTCTATCAGTCCGGTAAGTCTGTTTTTTTTTATGAATTTGAGTTTTGTTCTACATTTTTCTCCCATTCTAACCGGGACCTTCTATTGTGTCCCTGGTCATCGTTAGAGGTTGCTGGGCACCATCTAGTTCTTCTAGTCAGGCTAGAGGAGGTTGTGGTTTGTTGGACCATTAGTCCTGTGGACTAATTGTATCCTTGAGTCTTTGGTTTCCTTCACTCTCTTTTGCTCCAGATGAGAAGAGACTAATAGTTGTATTTTAGATGGCCACTCGCAAGCCTTTAAGTCCCAAGATGCTGCTCACTAAACCAGTATGTAGAACATCTTCTTTACGAACTGTGTTATACCAGTTGACCTAGATGTCCCCAGGAACTATGGTCCTTAGCCTTCAAGTCCAGTAACTCAGTCCCACCAGGTGTTTGGATATGTCTAAGAAGTTTCCACAGCTGTGCCCCCTATGTGCTCTATTATATATATGAACATACGTGCAGCACATACCGATTATGTACATACAAATGCCCACAACTATACCTATGTATGCATGTGCATGTACTCCCATATGCCCTCCCACATGTATATAGCACACATATCTACCTATGTAACCACTCACAATTTTTTTTTTTTTTTAGGTAGAACTTACCATTTTTTTTAAATAAACTTTTTTTTTTTTTTTTGCTTCTCCTATTTATGTCATTTATTTTAACTTTGCTTGTGGTATTTTTTCTAATAGAGATGTTTCTTTTTTTTATTATTGTACTTTAGATGAAGGTTTACAGAACAAACTAGCTTCTCATTAAACAATTAGTACACATATTGTTTTGTGACCTTGGTTAACAACCCCACAGCATGTCAATGCTCTCCCTTCTCAACTTTAGGTTCCCTATTACCAGCTTTCCTGTCCCCTCCTTGCTTCTAGTCCTTGTCGCTGAGCTGATGTGCCCCTTTAGTCTCATTTTGTTTTATGGGGCTGTATAATCTTTGGCTGAATGGTGAACCTTGGGAGTGACTTCATTACTGAGCTAAAAGGGTGTCTGGGGGCCATACTCTCAGGGTTTCTCCAGTTTCTGTCAGACCAGTAAGTCTGATCTTTTTTGTGAGTTTGAATGTTGTCCTACAATTTTATCCCACTCAGTCCAGTACCCTCTACTGTGATCACTGTCAGAGCAGTCGGTGGTGGTAGCCGGGCACCATCTAGTTGTACTGGACGCAGTCTGTTGGAGGCTGTGGTAGTTGTGGTCCATTAGTCGTTTAGACTCATCTTTCCCTTGTGTCTTTGGTTTTCTTCATTCTCCCTTGCTCCCGGTGGGTGAGACCAGAACCACTCACAAATTTTTGGTTGCTATTGCTGTTGTTGCAGAACTGTATATGTTATAGCATTTACCATAGCTGTCCTTGATTCTCGTGTACCTCTCAGTGTCTTCATTTACCTTGATCACGCTGTGCTGACTTCCTCCATATTCTGCGTAGACTTTCCCTTCACCAGAATTAACACGTGTCTACTATCTAGTAAGTGATTCTTCCTCCCTGCTCCTCCTGTCCCTGGTAACCATCAAAGTATGTTCTCTGTGTGTAAACCTATTCTTGACTTTTTATGAACGTATCATACAATGTTTGTCCTTTTGTGACTGTTATGTTTCACAGACTCATCATTATTCTTTATCATTGTGTAGTATTCCATTGTATGTATGTACCACTTTTGTTTATCTATTCATCCATTGATGGACACTTAGGTCATTTCCATCTTCTACTGTGAGTAATGCTGCAATGAACATGGGTGTGCATATGTCTATTTGTGTGAGGGCTTTTATTTCTCTAGTATATATTCCTATGAATGGGATTGCTGGATCATAAGGTACTTCTATTTCTGGCTTTTTGAGGAAGTGCCATACCATTTTCCATAGTGGTGGTACCATTTTACAAACCAGCAGTGTATAAGAGTTCCAATCTCCCCACAACCTCGCCAATATTTGTTTTCTGTTTTTTCCATCAGTGCCATTTTTGCAGAAGTGAGATATTTTGCATCTCTCTAGTGGCTAATGATTGCAAGTGTCTCTTCATGTGTTTGTTAGCCACCTGAATGTCTTCTTTGGTGAAGTGTCTGTTCATGTCCTTTGCCCATGTCTTGATTGGATTGTTTGTCTTTTTTGTTGTTACGGTGTTGAAGTTTTCTATATATTTTAGAGATTAGGCCTTTGTCAGATATGCCATTGCAAAAATTTTTTCCCAGTCTGTAGGTTCTCTTTTTATTTTTATTTTTTGTAAAGTCTTTTGATGAACATAAGTATGTAATTTTTAGGAAGACCCAGTTATCAAGTTTATCTGCTGTTGTTTCTGCATTTATGGTTATGTTTGATAGTGTATTTATGCCATAGATTAAGATCCCTAGCTTTGTCCCTGTGTTATCTTCCGGGAACTTTATAGTTTTAGGTTTAACATTTAGATCTTTGATGCATTTTGAGTTAGTTTTTGTGTATGGTGTGAGGTATGGATCCTGTTTCATTTTTCTGCAAATGAATATCCAGTTTTACCAGCACCGTTTGTTAAAGAGACTGTCTCTTCCCTGTTGAATGGACTTCCACATTTTGTCGAAGATCAACTGTCTGTAGCTGGATAGATTTACTTCTGGGTTCTCAGTTCTGTTCCATTGGTCTATGTGTCTGTCATTAAACCAGTACCAAGCTGTTTTGACAACCGTGGCTGTATAGTAAGTTCTGAGATCCAGAAGCGTGAGACCTCCTACTTTGTTGTTCCTCTTCAGTAATGCTTTAACTATTCAGGGTCTCTTTCTTTTCCATATAAAGTTGGAGATTATTTTTTTCCATTTCATTAAAGAAGGTTGTTGGAATTTGGATCAGGATTGCATTATATGTCTTAGGTTGAGTTCTCTAGAGAAGTAAAACCAGTGAAGCATGTAAGAGAGAGATTTCTATAAAGGAAATAGCTCATGCAGTTGTAGAGGCTGGAAAGTCCTGAGTCCGTGGATAAGGCTGGAGGCTTCTCCTGACTCACGTAGCTGCAGGTGCTGGTGAATCCAAGATTGGAAGGTCAGATAGCAGGCCTCTGGCCAGAGGCTGTGGAGGCCGACAAATTGCAAGATCAGCAGGTAAGGCAGCAGGTAAGCTGCTAACTCAAATCTCAAGAACTGGAGGTCAGATGAACAGGAGGAAGCTGCAGGATCTGGAGTGACCAAAAGCTAGTAATCCTTTCCAGAAAGTCCACCTATATTGGATGCAGGCCACACCCACAAGGAAAACCCTTCGAACTGATTGGCTACTTATATCAGATCTCATTATGGAGGTGATTACATCATCAAAAAGTTGCCAAACTACATCATAACTGCCAAACCACTGAGGATCATGGCCCAGCCAAGTTGACACACAACCTTAACCATCAAAATATCTATAGATCGCTTTGGGTAGTATTGACATTTTCACAATATTAAGTCTTCCAATCCATGAGCATGGTATGTTTTTCCATTTATGTAGGTCTCTTTTGGTTTCTTGCAGTAGCATTTTGTAGTTTTTCTCATATAAGTCTTTTATGTTCCTGGTTAGATTTTGTCTTTTTGGGAATTATTTGTAAATGCTATTGTTTTCTTGATTTCCTTTTTGGAGTTCTCCTTGTTAGTGTAGAGAAATCCAACTGATTCTTGTATGTTGATCTTGTACTCTGCCGTTTTGCTGAAACTTTCTATTAATTTCAATAACTTTCTTGTGGAATCTCTGGGATTTTTCTATGTATATTATCATGTCATCTGCGAATGGGGATAGTTTTACTTCTTTTTTACCAATTTGAATGCACTTTATTTCCCTTTCTTGCCTTATCGCTCTGGCTAGGACTTCCAGTACAATATTGAATAAGAGTGATGATAATGGGCATCCTTGTCTCATTCCCATTCTCAAGGGGAATGCTTTCAGACTCTCTCCATTTAGTATGATGTTGGCTAGTGGCTTTGTATAAATGCCCTTTATTATGTTGAGAAATTTGCCTTCTATTCCTATTTTGCCGAGATTTTTTATCAGGAAAGGGTGCTGGATTTTATCAAATGCCTTTTCTGCATTGATTGAGATGATCATGTGATTCTTTTCTTTTGTTTTATTTATGTGGTGAATTATATTGATTGATTTTCTAATGTTAAACCATCTTTGTATCCCTAGTATGAATCTCACCTGATTGTCATGTATTGTTTTTTGTTATGCTGTTGAATTCTGTTGGCTAGAATTTTGTTGAGAATATTTGCATCTATATTGGTCTGTAATTTTGTTTTTTTGTGATATCTTTGTCTGGCTTTGGTATCAGGGTTATGCTGGCTTCATAGAATGAATTAGGGAGTATTCTTTCTTTTTCTATATTCTAGAATAGTTTGAGTAGAATTGATATCAACTCTTCTTGAATGTTTGGTAGAATTCTCCAATGAAGCCATTTGGGCTAGGCCTTTTTTTGTTGGAAGTTTTCTGGGTTTTTTTGGGTTTTTTTAATGACATCTTCAATATCTTCTTTTGTTATGGGCCTATTTAGGTTTTTTGTCTCTGCTTGTGTTAGTTTAGGTAGGTAGTGTGTTTCTAGGAATTTTTCCATTTCTTCTAAGTTTTCAAATTTGTTACAGTACAATTTTTCATGACATTCTGTCTTAATCCTTTTTATCTCAGTTGGTTCTGTTGTAATATCAACCATTTCATTTCTTATTTTGGATATTTGCATCTTGTTTTTTTCCATTGTCATTTTGTACAGTGGTTTGTCAATTTTGTTGATCCTCTCAAAAAACAAACTTCTAGTCTTGTTTGATTCTATTGTTTTTCTGTTTTCTATTTCATTTATTTCTGTTCTAATCTTTATTATTTCCTGTCTTCTGGTGACTGTACTTCTTTTGCTGCTCCTTTTCTATTTGTTAGAGTTGTAGGGTTAAATTATTGATTTTGACCCTTTCTTCTTTTTTCATGTGTGCATTTATTGCTGTAAATACTCCTCTAAGCACTGCTTTTGCTCTGTCCCAGTGGTTTTGGTATGCTGTGTTTTCATTCTCATTTGATTCTAAGAATTCATTAACCTCATTTGAATTTCTTTTATCACCCAATAGTTTTAAAATAAAGTGTTATTGAGTTTACATGTATTTAATTTTTTTCCTTGTTCTTTTTGTTATTGATTTCTAGTTTTATAGTGTCATGATTAGATAAGATGCTGTGTATTATTTATATGTTTTTGAATTTATTGAGGCTTGCTTTGTGTCCTAAAATATGGTCTATCCATGTGGGTTGGAGAAAAATATGTACTGTGCTGCTGTTGGGTAGTGTGTTCTGTATACGTCTATGAGATCAAGTTGGTTGATTGTGTTATTTAGATCTGTATCTTTGACGAGTTTCTTTCTAGTTCTTCAGTCCATCATTGAAAATGGTGTGTTTAAAGTCTCCTACTTATATTGTAGAATTATTTCGTTCTCTTTTCAATTCTGTTGGAGTTTGTTTTATGTATTTTGGAACTCTGTCATTGGGTACGTAAATATTTATTATAGTTATGTTCTTTTGGTTGACTTTTAATCATTTATATAATGCCCTTCTTTGTCTCTTATGATGGATTTTCCCATCTGTGTATTGCACAGATGATAAAATTGAGGTTCAGAGAGGTCAAGTGGCTTATGCAGGCTTGCTCAGTTGGTGAATGAGCACCAAAAGCAGAGCTGGCACATGGGCCTTTGGATCCTCCTTCCTCTGGTCTTTCAATCAAACCATGTGCTTCTAAGCTGATATGATTGTGTATGTGTGTGGGTGTGTATGCCCCACCCTGGTTCCTCGGGAAACATTCTCTTTTATTTTTACCCTTCTTTCTACTCCTTCTCTCTAAACAAATGAAACTCTTCCCTGATCCAGTAGCTTCCTCCAGCCACCACCTCATCTCTTTCCTCCCCTTTCTTCATATTCATACTTTTAAAAAGAACAGGCCACTCTTGTTGATTCCACATTTCCACTTTCATTCAGCAACACAGCATTCTGCCTCCACCCCACCACTCAATGGAGATTTCTTTCATTGGTGACAATATTTCTCAAATCCAGCCTTTCCTCTCCATTTCTATCATCAGTGATCCATTTCGGGCCCTCATAATCTCTCCTTGGACCAAGTGGGTATCTGGTGAGATGGAAATGGGAATTTAGTCATTTGCCCATTCACTAATTGCTGAGAACATTGTGGTAAGCAAGACAGACATGATTCCTGCCCTCACTGAGCTGGCAGACCCTTTGGTTGTCCTGTCTATGAACGATTAAACCTCTCTTTCCACTTCCTCTAATTTCCTTCGTGTCCCCTCCTTAAGTATGCACCCTTTTACTCATAAAGAAAATTTTATTTTACTATAAAGACTTTAGGTCAATAATTATATCTTTTTCCATATACTAACTGCTGAAATATAACAGCTAAAATAATAGTCCAGTTATTAAGTATCAAGCTACAAGTCATATTCTCTACCCATATTCATTGACTTTCAAGACTGGTGTTTTTGTGTAAGTGTGAATGTATGTGTGTGTGTGAGGGTATGCACACACATGGGGTTGCAGTTGAATATGTTTCGTATGGTATTTTCTCTGATTAATATTATTTATCTACAAAGACATTTCCTTACTTTGCCATTATTGGCTAGTTTCAACATTCGGAGATTCACCTCTTCAGCTGTTTTCTTCCACTTGCAGGAAATAATCTCTTGCTGACTGGGCAATACATTGATTTTAATACATTGTATTATCATCCGGTTCCTCAGCACTCCTTTTCTGTTAACATACCTTCCCTTCATTATTTTAAGCTCTCTCATTGGAAACAGACTAGAAGTTTCTAGTTCATTTTAGTGTAAGTAAAAAATACAAACATTTCCTTTGGAGCAACTCAATGTTTTGTCGTTTTATTTCATTTACATTTTTGCTCACTCTTCTTAGAGCACTAGGAGTTGAACATGCTAAGAAATTAGCCCTTCCGGAACGTTTAAACAACCTGCTAAGAAACGCAGTCTCTGCGTTTGGGAAGTGAATGAATATGGCTGAATAATCCTGGTAATTTGAAGAACCACTGCAAAATTCTAGAGGATGGATTCCATATCAGTCATGAAGATGACTGGAAAGAAACAGGCATCTTCAGTTATCATCTTGCTGACCCATCACATGGCAACCCCATGTGTGTCAGAGTAGAACTGTGCTCTACAAGGTTTTCTGTGGCTGATTTTTTGGAAGTAGAGTGCCAGGCCTTTCTTCATAGGTGCCTCTGGGTGAACTTGAATCTCCATCCTTTTGGTTAATAGTTGAGCATGTTAACTGTTTGCACCAGAAATACCACAAGCAGATGGCTTTAACAGACAGAGTCCCTGCTATGGATTGAATTGTGTCCTCCAAAAAAGTGTGTTGGAAGAAGAGAGATGCTCAGCCACATGAAGATTTCCCAGGAGCAGAAGCTCAGAAGATACAAGGACCTTCCTCCAGAGCCGACAGAGACAAACTTCCCCTTGAGCTAGCGCCCTAAATTTGAACTTCTAGCCTCCTATGCTGTGAGAAAATAAAATCCTGTCTGTTAAAGCCATCTACTTGTGGTTATTTCTGTTATAGCAGCACTAGATTGCTAACCAAAAAAAAAAAAACAAACAAACAAAAAAAAAAACACCAAACCCATTGCCATCCTGTGGATTCCAACTCATAGCAACTGTATAGGACAGAGTAGAACTGCTCCATAAGGTTTCCAAGAAGCAGCTGGTGGATTTGAACTGCTGACCTTTTGGCTAGCAGCCAAGCTCTTAACCAGTGTACCACCAGGGCTCCAAACGACTAAAACAGTCCCCATATACCTTTCACCCAGTTTCCCTAGGGTGATTAAGATGTTTCATTTCTTAAAAATTTGGGTCATGATTTTAGGTGCTAATAAGAGTGGGTATAATGTTTTATTTTTGAAAGAAGATATGTTGAAAAAAACTATCTTTTCCTTTATTTTTGTTTAAAACGAGTTCTCTGTTATCTGTCTACTACTTTTCTAAAACAAAGAAAGAAAAGAGTACCATTATCCTGGCTAACAAATGAGTTTGATCTATACAAGTGTGGGTTCATACAGTTTTTGTTGGAGTGACAATTAAAAAGAGTCATCACTGTTGAATATAGGTAAAATTTCCAGTGTTTTTAATATGATAATGCCCCAAATTTATTTTTTATCTGTTTAATAAAATTGCATATAGATTTTGTTTCATAGATATTCAAGAATAGCTTGGGATCTTTTAAGCTTTTCCTTTTGCTATCGGAAGGCAAAATAGAAAGCCACAAGTTCACTTTGACAGTGAATGATTGAGACAAGTGTGCAACTTTGATCTCTCATTGACTAGTCTCATGCCAATGACATCAAATAGTGCACTGAATATACTGAATTGATTATATATTATTTGTTGAAAATTATCTGGTATGATTTGATCGAAACTCTAAACAACGTCAATATACCAAAGGAGTTTAGCTAAGTCAGTCTAAATTTGATTCAATTACAGGCATTTGGTAGTGTGGACAAATTATCGGTTTGCTACATTTTTAACGTTCATTTTAAATTAACTTCTGAGACCAGAAGTTTATCATCGTATAGATTTAGCCAAAGAGATCTGTGGACTGATTTGATGGGATCAGGTAAAAGAAGGTAAAATTCTGTCTGAAGACTACGATTTGGGGGTGATAATACTTTTAACTTCCTTAAGATCAGTTTGGAGCCCTGGTGGCACAGTAGTTAAGAGCTTGGCTGCTAACCAAAAGGTTGGCAGTTTGAATCTAGCAGCTGCTCTTTGGAAGATCTATGGGGCAGTTCTACTCTGTCCTGTAAGGTCACTGAGAGTCAGAATCGACTCGATAGCAACAGCTAAGATCAGTTATATTCACGCTATAGAGAGCAGAGCTGATACTCTTGATGTAGGTACTAGAACAAGCCCTTATTTACATGGAGCCATCTGGAGAAAGCTACTGGTTGAATGCATTGTGTATGATGTACACAAGACTAATTACAAATGCAAACGTTTTATTAAAACTTGAGAAACTCGGAGTTCCTCAGGCCACCATCCTCTCTGAAGTTCAAGTTTTGTTTTCTCAGTGAGTGGCCTTAGGCCAGTTACTCAGCCTCTTTACCTCAGCTCCTCAACTGGTAAAATGGGAACTGTTACAGGGTGATTAATTTATCTCCTAAGGGGGTTGTTTATGTTAATTAACTGCTGTTAAGAGCTTTGGAGAGGAGAAGTGCTCGTGGAGTATGAAAACTGCTTCACTACTTAAATGAATAACCCTGGTAAACACAAACTGTGAAATCTGTGCAGGACAAAAAGGCCACTGAGGAGCTAACTTCATCAAGGATATATCAGTTGCACTTGAGCCTTAATTTAAACTGCTTAATTTAAGCAGTTTAAGTTACCTTGTGAAATATGTGCTTAAAATGGCATAGCCCTGGCACCACATTTTGCTTTGCCATTGCCCCTCCTGACTTTTCTCTCCTGGCCATATTTCCCCCACAAGCCCTACTAAAATCTACCTTGACTCATATTCTAAAAAGCAGCAATTATTTCCAATAATTGTTTGCGCATGTGCTTACACCCACCCACCCACAGAGAACACACAAATTTTATTGTTGATAGGGTGGAACAGTCTGCTTTTTATTTGTATCATTTGAACCAAACCAAAAACATCAGGGGAACATAAATGGCCATTGCTTTGAGCCAATGAATATTTAAGGATATTAATTTACTTCCTCTAATAGTCTTTAAGAAATTCAAAAAATAAACACATGGAACAAAGGAATAAAATGTCAAACGTGAAGCTTGAGCTCTCCCTAAGGGCAGTGCTTTGCAGGTGACCGTATCATTACCTACCTAGTTATGAGGTCATATTACTGCACAGTTCATTAGGCTTCATCTTAACTTTATAGCAAACCATAACTGCAAAACCAACACATGTCAACATTGATTGCACTGGCATATTTATTTATTTTTTATTTTTTCCCATACAAAAATTTATACATGCATTGTTATGTGACCCTAATTGCTCTCCTTATACTGTGAGAGCACACTCCTCCTTTCCACCCCGACTCCCCATGTCCATTCAACCAGCTCCTAACCCTCTCTGCCTTCCCATCTCGCCTCTGGACAGAAGCTGCCCATTTAGTCTCTCGTATCTACTTGAGCTAAGAGGCACACTCCTCACAAGTATCACTTTATGTCCCACAGTCCAGTCCGATCCCTGTCCGAAGAGTTGGCCTCAGAAATTGTTTTAATTCTGGGCTGATAGAGAATCCAGGGGCCATGCTTTCCAGGGTTCCTCCAGTCTCGGTCAGACCATTAAGTCTGGTCTTCTTACTAGAATTGGAGTTCTGCACCCCACCTTTCTCCTGCTCCATCCAGGACTCTCTGTTGTGTTCCCTGTCAGGGCGGTCATTGGTGGTAGCTGGGCACCATGTAGTTCTTCTGATCTCAGGCTGATGCAGTCTCTGGTTTATGTGGCCCTTTCTGTCTCTTGGGCTAATACTTTCCTTGTGTCTTTGGTGTTCTTCATTCTTCTTTACTCCAGGTGGTTGGGACCAATTGATGCATCTTAGATGGCTGCTTGCAAGCTTTTAAGACCCCAGACACCACTCACCAAAGTAGGATGGCATATTTATTTCAAGGGCATATATTAAAAAAAAAAGAAAAACTAAAGTGGCAAAGTTTCTCCAAAGCTCTTTGAATTATTGGATTAAGATTAGAATTCTTAGATTAGTATTAGGATTCTTGGATTAGGATTAGGATTCTTGGATTAGAATTCTTGGATTGGGATGCTTGGATTAGGATTGGATTAGGATCTTTATATTAGGATTCTTGATGATAGCTAAAAATTATATTCTGTTCAGGGTTATATTCCATTGGGGAGCTCCTCTAGCATTCTAATGATTCACAGATAATGTATAACTCCATTCTATCTCGAGACAATTTATAAATTTTACTGTGATTTTCTGGATACTTATTTCATTGCTTATTTTTTTTTAAACTTTTTTTATTGTACTTTAGATGAAGGTTTAGAAAATAAATAGTTTCTCATTAAACTGTCAGTACACATATTGTTCTATGACATTGGTTAACAACCCCACGACATGTCAACACTCTCCCTTCTGTACCTTGAAGATCTTTTTTTTGGTGAAAATATACACAGCCAGAGTTACACCATTTTGAAAGTTCTACATGTACAATTCAGTGACATCGATTACATTCTTCCAGTTGTGCTGCTATTCTCACTATCCTTTTCCAAATTATTCCATCACCATTATCTTCAACTCACTGTCCCCTAGGCTTCCTATCAAACCTTTTGAGTTGCTGTTGTCAATTTGATCTCACATAGATAATTCTTTTTTTTTTTTTGTACCTTAAATGAAGGTTTGCAGAACAAATAGTTTCTCATTAAACAGTTAGTACACATATTGCCCTATGACAATGGTTGACAACCCCATGACATGTCAACACTGTCCCTTCTCAACCTTGGTTTCCCTATTACCAGCTTTCCTGTCCCTTTCTGACTTCTAGTCCTTGTCCCTGGTTCATTGCTTATTTTTTATATGCCACTTCATTTTTAAAAAGGAATTAAGGCAGCCCCTTTTTATTAGGAAAAACCACTTTCTCTATGTTGTAATTTAATCTCAAAACTGAAGAACATATCTGGGGTGGCATATTGGAAAGTACAAATTTAAATTAATTTTCAATTCAAAAGCAACCATTAGAATATTTAATATTCATGCCTAAAACCAAACCCGTTGTCATGGAGTCGATTCAGACTCATAGCAACCCTATAGGACAGAGTAGAACTGCCCCATAGGGTTTCCAAGGAACAGCTAGTGGATTCGAACTGCCAACCTTTTGGTTAGCAGCCGAGATCTTAACCACTGCATCACCAGGGCTCCATTCATGCCTAGGAGGTACTAAAATGTAGTGAAAATGATATTAATTTTAAATCAGAAGACTTAAGTCTTGAATCACTTGGTGCTTTCTTGGCTTTGCAGTTTTGACAAATCATTTGACCTCAGTATTCCTACCTATAAACTGGGAATAATAGTGCTTTTGTCATAGATTAACTATGAGAATTAAATCACCAATGTCTAGGAGAGAAAGCCTGGCATCTGGTAGACGTTAAATACATTGTCTTTTATTTTCTTTTTTGGCCAGAAGCATCCAGAAGTCCCTGTGTAAGGGCCATTTCAGATTCTTATCTAAAAGCTCATGTTCGCATTATTTCTATATCTCTGAGCTAATTCTTGAATCATTTCTGCAATCTGTCATGCAGCTGGAGCCCTGGTACCACAGTAGTTAAGCCCTGGGCTGCTAACTGAAATGTTGGCGGTTCAAACCCACCGGAAGCTCTTAGGGAGAAAGATGTGGCAGTCCACTTCTGTAAAGGTTTACAGCCTTGGAAACCCTATGAGGCAGTTCTACTCTGTCCTACAGGGTTGCTATGAGTCAGAATTGACTCCAAGGCAGGGGTTTTGGTTTGGCTTGGGTCTATCATGAAGGTGTAAAAGGTCCCTAGGTGAAGCAAACAGTTTGTGCTTGTGTACCAACCTAAAGGTTGGCAGAGCCCACCCAGTGGCACCATGGAAGAAAGGCCTGCCACTGTCTTCCTTGAAGATCATAGCCAAGAAAACCCTATGGAGCAGTTCTACTCTGTAACACATGGAGTCGCAATGAGTCGAAGTGTACTCGCTGGTCATGAGGGTTTTCTTTCTGGGGAGATTCATGTAGCTGTAGATTTTTTATACCTTGAGTCACACCATTCATGTTAAAAGCTAATTTGCTTTTAAACAACTTAAGGGAAAAAAGAAGTTTATCCCAAATGATGTTTCCAGTGAGAAATTAATGGTGTAAGATCTTATGGGGTATTCTACTATTACTACCCATCTCTTTCTCTCTCTCTCTCTCTCTCTCTATATATATATATAAAGACAAGCTTTTAGAGTGGTGAGTTGGGGCTATGACTACATGGCTTGGGCGTGTTGAACAATTTAAACTTTTACAACCTTTAATTTCTGTGTCCCTGCATTCACCGCCTGCAGGCTCCAGCTACCATTTCAGTGAATAAAACATCAGCCCCTCAGAACAAATGACAAGGAAATCCTCAGACAACCTTAAAAAGGGAGAGAAAGGAATGGGGAGGTGCCTAAACCTAACAGAGGAATAAGTCTTTTTGGAATCCAAGCCCAAATAAACATTTGAACAGGAATGGTCTCTTCACGTGTGTGCTGAAAAATAGGTCCGTCTCAGGCTGCTCATTTTGGCAGGCTGGTGTGTTGACTTTATCGCCTTGGGATCATTGGGCTTTTCAAGGCCTTTCCACAGGCTGCGTGCCGTGCTGTGCACAGCCCTATCCCAGGTGCAGAAAAGGAGCCACAGGTCCAGGCAAGTGAGCCGCAACCTGGACGGTCCCCTGAGCCAACCCACCCTGTGTGGAGAGTTCTCTCTGGGACCCTGACTCGGTTTTCCATCACTCAGTCAAATGCCACTTTAGTCACATCTACCTAACACCCCTGGAAGTCAGAATTCTCCCTGCACGGAAAGAACTGCCAATATTTCTATCCGGGATGAGCTCTGCTTTCCTCATTTCAGATTTATGGTAAAATTCCACTCGTTTGGACTAACTGGGAGGAAATGGAAGAGGCTGATTAAAATTTTTAAAAGTTCAGATCATAACCAATCAGTTGCCGTAGAGTCAGCCACAACTCATGGGGAACCCACGTGTGTCAGAGTACAACTGTGCTCTGTAGGGTTTTCAATGGCTGACTTTTTTCAGAAATAGATCACCCAGCCTTTCTTCCAAGGTGTCTCTGGGTGGATTTGAACCACAAACCTTTTTGGTTAGAAGCTGAGGGCTTATCCGATTGTACCTCTGGGGGATTGTAGAATATTCTAAAAGGAAGCGTAGACCAGGGCAGCCTAACAATGCAGCTCTTTAACAAGTTCTGTTTGTTCACGCAATGCTGTGGCCAGGTTAAAACATTTGAGATACCTTCACAATCATAAACGTGAACGCTGCCCAGGTTGCCCTCTTTATTGACTGCCATCTAAGGAAGAGGGTGGTTTCAAGAGATTATTCCCAAGGGCAGAGGATTCTGCTTGTCACCCGTTGTTGAGGCACCCACCACGATGGCCCCAATGCCATGACCTGATGGAAAATGTCCTGACATGCCTGTGTACAATTAAAGTGCAAGGAATAAATTATTGCCCAAATGGGAACCATCTGTTCGTGATAAGTATTTTTACATGTTTGCAAGGTTTTCAGAAAATAACCACATTTGGCTGCTTTCGGAAAGTCACTGTCTGAGGAAAATGGTCATGACATGTTTCGTCTTGGCTCATCTGAAGCTTTAACTTTCAGAGATTCACAATTCTAATTAACGTGATTGTTACTTTAAAATAAAGTAAATCATTGTGTATCATCAGAACTTTTTTAAAAAATTTCATTGTGTTTTAGGTGAAAGATTACAGCACAAATCAGTCTCTTATTCAAAAATTTCTACACAATTTGTTTTGTAACATTGGTTGCTATCCCTGCAATGTGTCAGCACTCTCCTCCTTTCCACCCCGGGTTCCCCATGTCTATCTGTCCGGTTTTCCTGTCCCTTCCTGCCTTCTCGTCTTTGCTTTGGGGCAGGTGTTGCCCATTTGGTCTCATAGACTTGATTGAACTAAGAAGCCCTTACCTCACGTGTGTTATTGTTGGTTTCATAGGCCTATCTAATCTTTGTCTGAAAGGTGAACTTTGGGAGTGGCTTCAGCTCTGAGTTAGCAGGGTTTCCGGGGGCCATAGTCTCAGGGATTCCTCCAGTCTCTGTAAGACCAGTAAGTCTGGTCATTTTTTATGAATTAGAATTTTGTTCTACATTTTTCTCCCTTTCTGTCCAGGACCCTCTATTGTGATCCCTGTCATAGCGGTTGGTGGTGATAACTGGGCACCATCTGGTTCTTCTGGGCTTCATCAGAACTTTTGATCTCCTTGCCTTCTTGAACGAGGTTCCTTCCTCTACCACATACTTCATTCTTCCAGGAAGACTTTGGAGAGTTGGCAAGGCCAAGGCTTTCAACAGATAGACAACCATTAAGACGATGAATACGATGTTCATACCAGCACCCGGCCTCAGAGCGGAGGCTGGAATAAATAACCAGTTTTAAAATAAGAAGAGTAGTTTGATGCTTGCAAAGTGTCTACCCAAGTTCCCAAAACTCAGGGTCTAATGAACTTGCCCCTGACTTTATGGAAAAACTGTGAGCTTTTTACGAAGTTTGAGAGGATTAAACAATATAATGTTTGAGGAGTGCTAACTATAGAACCTAGCACACAGGAAGTACTAAATAAATAAAAGCAATTACAAGACTGCTAAAGCAAGCCTCTAGACTTTGTTCAAATCAAACAGGGAGAATTGGAAGGTGATGCCAACCATGGCTCACACAGCTATTCCTCTGTCTGCTGTGTGGTATGTGATGCTCTCTGGGACTTGGATCACCATGGAAGGGCCTCCCCCCTTTATTCTCAGATTTATTCTGGAGAGACAGTGCAGGACAGCCCTTCTCAGGGGTGTTGGCTTGCCCTGCTCTGGCACTAACTATACACCAGTAAGAAGAGTATGAGTTTAACTGGGCTTCATTCTGGGGGCTTGTCATCATCTGGGTGCCCAAAAAGTCAACATGAGTCTCAGCTGGCAGCTCCCCTCTAGGCTCAAGGACACATTCTGAGTTTCTCAGGATATTGTCATCAGTTCATAGCTCCTTCACTGCCCCAATTAGTCCTGAACAACCTGCTACAAAAGAACCATGTCTTCCAAGTGGTTGCCCAAGACTTGGCAAATGGGCTGAACTCTGAAGTGGTGTTTTATAAGAGGCAAATCAAATCCAGATTTGTGTGCAGCAAGGAAGGCAGATTGCTAAAGTGGTATGTGTTTTGGAGGGTGGAGGGATGTGCCAGCCCACTCTGAAACTGACCACCAATAACTCTTCCAAAAGTGAACCACAATTCAGTGACCAGCAACCCCAAGGTAAACTTCAGGACTTGGCAGCTCTGTCAAAGGGCCAGGCCCCACCAGGGCCTGAAGCATTTGGTGTGCAAACTCAATGAGCAGCCATCCATCAGACTTTTGTGACCACCCTGATTTTGGGAAACAGCAAACCCTGAGATTCCAAGGCCATTGTGCCCAGGTCTTAGCTTGACCCAAGGAAGCTAGCTGCCCCCAGCATCCTCCTTTCAGAGACTAGCATAAGAGAACCATGATCTGTCACTTGTCACTTTCTGTTCTCCTGTCCTCATGGGTGGTGGTGGGGTAGTAGGTGAGTGTGTGGGAGCAGGGCAGAGCAGAGATGAGATTGGGAGAAAATGGGCTCAAACAGAGAAGATGGATTTCACAAGCCCTGGTGGCGCAGTGGTCAAGAGCTCGGCTGCTAACCAAAAGGTCGACCGTTCAAATCCACCATCTGCTCCTTAGAAACCCTATGGGTTGGTTCTACCTTGCCCTATAGGGTCGCTAGGAGTCGAAATTGACTCGATGGCAATCGGTTTTTTTGGTTTAAACCAGGACAACTGTTCCGTTGTTCTCTTTATATTTCTTGCGTGGCTTTTAAAAAGACACAGAAGAATCAAAAGCGTGACCATAGCAACGGAGGGATGTGCCTCACTTTGAAAATTCTGTGTATCTTTGGAACTTTGACTGGTTACATTAAACATATATTACTTTTGCAAGTAAGAAAAGTTAATGTACACGATTTCCTACTCCCCCCTACCTTTCTGGTTCTTCCTTTTACCCCTGCACGATCAAAACGTCTATTTCCCAAATACTGCCTTCTCAGCTAGATAGTGATCAAACTATTTGGTTGAAGTAATCCCACTAATGTGGGTGATGTTGACACGGATGATTTTCTAAAGAGCAGCCGGAGGGTGTCCTGAAGAACATGGGCCTGGCAGTAAGCTCATCTCACTGCCGCTGTTAGCCATCACAGTCAACGTGGGGCACAGATGCCACCACCTGTGGCCTCAGTTTTACTCTTACATGCAAAACTAAGAAAATAATATTTCCAGTCTCGGTAACCCCACAAGACTGAAATGCTTTGAAAAGACCTTTTTTTTCTTTTTTTTTTTCAGTCTGTGATTATTTGCTACATCTTTCTCCTGGGTCTGGTGGTGGGGGGTGGGGCGGGGTGCAGGGAGTCGGGGAGAAAGGAACACCGCCTTTCTTTACAAAGGAAGACGATACATCCCCGTTGATCTAGATGTTATATTAGTTTTGTTTTTTCTCAAAGGGACACGCAGCTGCAGGAGGTAACTTGTAGTTGGTAACCACTAAAATCTAGAACACAAACTGCCTTGCCTCGTGCTCTTTGTAAGAGTGGTTTACTGACTATCATTCCATTCGCCATAGAGTGACACGGTGGAGACTTGGCCTCCTCAAGGACACGCTCACCTTATCACACCAAGTACGCACCTTGTCCTCTGACTGTGTTCTTGTGTTGGGTTCCCTTTACAAACCAGAATTTCTTAAAATGAAAAAATGCAACATACTCATTTAAGAAGCGAAATGAAAATAAAATTGCAGTCCCAGGCAAAACCTATCGTATTACTAAAAAAAAAAGCAGTAAATGAAACAACGGAAATCAAATCATAACCTTTACCTGAACCAGTTTCTCCCTTTTTTTAAACTTTACTCCTTTAGTAGGATAATAATTCATCCTGCCCGACTGTGTTCATTACCACAGAGCTGGCATTGCTGTTTCACACAAGCACCAAGAAGATATGAAGCTAAATCCACAGATCCTGATTTGTTGGCTCAGCCAAGTATAAACTAGCCACTGGAAGATCAAGTTGAAAACACAGGACAAATATATGAAAGCAACAAGCCACAGCTTGCAGGAAAGAAAATGTTTGCTGAAAACTCCAGCATTACAGGTTTATCTAAGGTGTGGTCTCCGTAAGCTGCAGTAATTACCCAGGATACCACAGCTAGTGGCTGAAAAATGAAGTGCTTCATAGACTTAACCCTTTCACCCCACCCCACCCTGAGACAATTTCTTGGAGGAAATTACATTACAGCTAGGTTAGATTCAACTAAAGGAACTGTTTCCATTGTAATTGAAGTTGTTTTTAGTCATTGCCAGTACTGCCTACCAGCCGTGGCCTGACACTTTTATAGCTCAGGTTTATGAGTGCATAGGCCTTCATTCTTATAATGCATCATAGCTGAAGATCTTATACTACCTGAGGGCTTTGCACTCACTGGGTGATGTGGTTTGGTACCAAAAAGAACTGACTTACTGTTTTCTTTGTTCTTAAATTAAAATAAACTTTTAATTTTAGAATAGTTTTAGGTTTACAGAAAAGTTGCAAAGATGACACAGAGAGCCCCCATATATCCTGCATCCAGTCTGCCCTGTTGTGAACATCTTACATTAATTACTTACGATGGCCCGTTGACCACCCTAAAGGAGTCAACTTGGCACTTTGTTGTTGTTGGGTGCCATTGAGTCCGTTCCGACTTATAATGACCTCATGTAATAGAGTAGATCTGCCCCAGAGGGTCTTCTCGTCTGTAACATTTACTGAAGCAGATTACCAGATCTTTCTCCCTCAAGCCACTGGGTGAGTTCTAACCGCCAGCCTTTCAGTTAGCAGCCGAGCACTTCATGGTTTGTGCCACTGTTAACTCTACACTTTGCTCGACTTCCACTAATGTCCTTTTTCTGTCCCAGGATCCCATCTAAGACACACAAGATATTTAGTCACCATGGGCTCCTGTGGTCTGTGACTGTTTCTCAGACTTTCTGTGGTTTTTGATGAGCTTGACAGTTTTGGGAAGTGCAAAGTACAAGTATTTTGTAGAAAGCCTTCAATTTGATTTTTTAAAAAATATTTTCTTACAGTTAGACTGTAGTTATAGGTCTTTGGTAGGAAGACTTCAGAAGAAAAGTGCCTTTTTCATCACATCATATCAGGGGTGCAATGCTATCAACATGACTTATCACTGATAAGTCATGACATCTCCTAATGTCATGGACATATGGACTTATTTATTTATCAAAACTTGGAAATTAAAGATGGGTAGTCCTAAAAGGTTATAGTTGGGGCATGCCAGGGCATCAGTATTCACTGATATTTACAAAAAAAAAAAACCAAACCCGTTGCAGTCAATTTGATTCCAACTCATAGCGACCCTATAGGATGGAGTAGAACTGCCCCATTGGGTTTCCAAAGAGTGGCTGGTGGATTTGAACTGCTGACCTTTTGGTTAGCAGCTGAACTCCTAGCCACTGAGCCACCAAGGCTCCATTTATTGCTATAGAGTCTGCTATTCACTAATACATCTTGCTCAGAGCTTTACTGGAACACTCAACTGCTGCAATGTATCTCATACATCTACCTCTCATTTAAGAAATTCTTTCACAAACACAATCATATTTAATCCTCCCCGGATCCTGAGAGGTGAGTAAGTTAAATGCCTGTAGACGAGAAAATTGAGGTTCAGGGCAATTAAATAATGTGCCTGAGATCAAATGGTTTATCAGTGGTAGACTTGGAATTCTTTTCTTATCCACTTTATCTCCCTGGAGCATGGCCAAGAGGTCTCTGGAATTCACCGGGATGGGGGTGGGATGGCACTGATTGAGTGACGTTAGACATGCCCACCAGACCCTGAGGCACCCCGCATCACACACAGACATCACCTGAGAGCGTCCCTATTACACAGATAGAACGAACATAACTTTGTAAAGAATAGGTTCACGTCTTCAATCCAATTTACCTCCCGTCAGTGACAAGTGTGCCTGTTTTAAGGGAAAAAACAGGCGTAAAAATTTCCATTCCTTTTAGCCATTGGAGCCCTGGTGGCGCAGTGATTAAGAGGTCAGCTGCTAAACCGAAAGGTTGGCGGTTTGAATCCACCAGCTGCTCCTTAGAAACCCTATGGGGCAGTTCTCCTCTGTCCTACAGAGTCGCTATGAGTTGAAATTGACACAACAGCAATGGGGGTTGGCAACTGGTTTTAACCATCACTATTGGGGAACTCACTGAGCAATTCTCCACAAGCCACCCAACTGGTTTTAACCATCACTATTGGGGAACTCACTGAGCAATTCTCCACAAGCCACACAACTGGTTTTAACCATCACTATTGGGGAACTCACTGAGCAATTCTCCACAAGCCGCACAACTGGTTTTAACCATCACTATTGGGGAACTCCTTGAGCAATTCTCCACAAGCCACACAACTTGCCCATCTTCTCCTCTAGGCAGATGGAGAGTCCAGGCTGGGCCTGGAGGGCCACCCTGAGGGGCTGCCGGGGGGAAATTCGTGCAGAGTGGGGATGGGGAGAGGGAAAGGGGGCAGATAGAGTGATCTTAAAGAGGCTTTGCTTTTAAAGTCTGTTGTATGCTCTGTTGGTGGAGAGTAGGGTCAGGGAGTATCTGGTGGAATGACTTGACGGGCAGTCTATATTCAAATACGTGGGGTGATAGATTATCTTGCCTTTTGTAAGGCAAGTTTGGATCTGGTGTTGTAAAGCACATCAATTAATAAATAAATATGATTTTGCTTAGACTTCCATTATGTAAATCTTCAGATAGTATTTGAGTCAGCTCAAATGAGAATACACTGTCCTTAAAGCCCCGAGTGCAGATTAAAATTGTGTCTTTCCCACTCTGACAACACCCCTTACCCTCCCTCCAGCAACATCTTTAAATAGGTTCTACAACTACGTTATCGAAAACATTTTGGAGGGTTCCCTGGGACTTCTAGGCTTGGCTCAGAAGCTACTGCGGTCTTGACAAAGATTTGGCAGCTGATTTTGATAGAAGTAAGCTGCCTGGTTGCCTGAGTAGTTTATGTTAGTTTTCTTCTCTTCCAGATAATGTGAATGGTGATGGTGTGTCTACTAGAGGAGGCTGGAGTGAGAGGACACTGGGGCATTACTGGGAACACATCCCATGTTGTGTTCCGGTCTGCCCCTGAGCTTCTTTGTTTGGAGGCAGGAAGGTTGGGGTGGATGGTAAACAGGGGGAAAGTTGGGAGAGATTAAGAAATTGGTATTCGTCTCTGAGACTTACAGTGTTACTCATCTGTTGTTGTCTGTTGTTGTGTAACAAGTTACCCCAAAACTTAGCAACTTGAAACCATAAACATCTGTCATCTAATTTTCTGTAAGGCAGGAATTCAGAACTGCTTAGCTGAGTGGTTCTGGCTCAGGGTCTCTCGGGAGGTTGCAAGCAGGATCAGCTGAAGATAGGGCTGGAGAATCTGCTTCCAAGCTAGCTCACTCGTGTACATGGCTTATAAATTAGTATGGGCTGCTGGCAGGCAGCCTCAGTTCCTTGTCACATGGCCCTCCTTCATAGGGCTGCTGAAGGTCCTTGTGACATGGCAGTTGGCTTCCCCCAGTGCAAATGATCCAAGAAAGTGAGGTGAAAGCCTCAATGTCTGTTATGTCCAAGCCTTAGAAGTCACACTCATCATTTTTGCACTGTCCTGTTGGTTATATTTGTCAGTCCTATTCTTCGTGGGAGGAGACTACGCAAGGGTGTGAGTACCAGGAGCCTGAGCAGCCCACTTAGATCTGTATTCGTAAAACGAAGATAACGTTTGTCCAGCCTGTTTCATAGTGCTGTTGTGAGAGTCACATGACATGATGGGAGTGAAGGACCCCAGCAGTGTTGTTTTAAATTTGTCGTGGAGAAAATATTTACCCAGTACCCACCATATCCCAGGCCTTGGTAAACAGTGGTGAACAGGACAGTCATGGCCCTGCCTTTTATGGAGCTCACTTTCTAGCAGAAAAGAGAGACCATAAGCAAGTAAAAGAACAAACAAAGAATAATTACGGAATTGTGTAAAGTTTGTGTGTAGATTATCTATTATCAATTGTGCTGCTATCGCTCCTTTCCCATGTGGGTTTCATTCAAAGAGAGAGAAATTAGAAAACCAAAAAAAGAAAAAAACCAAACCCATCACCGTCGAATCGATTCCCACTCACAGCGACCCTACAGGACAGAGTAGAACTGCCCCATAGGGTTTCCAAGGAGTTGCTGGTGGGTTCAAACTGCCGACCTTTTGGTTAGCAACCGAGCTCTTAACCCCTGCGCCACCAGGGCTGGGAAATCCTCCCAGGATTAGACTTATCCGCTGACATCTGAAGAGTAAGGTGGAGACAGCCCTCTGATGAGAACTCACATTATCATCGGAACAGGGCTCCCTACTAAACAGATTTCTAAAGCTCCTAGTTCGAATCCCATGCAACACCACACTGTGTACTATAAAAGTTTAAAAGAGCACAGCTGCCTGTCATGCAAGGTGGTGCTCACTGCCTCAAACGCCAGCGCTGTAAAGCGTGCCTATTGTTCTCCCCACTGAGGGAACACTGCCCACTGAGCTGCCGAGTGGGGTGGCACCCAGACAAATAACCTGAAAGGTGGTATAACTTGGCTTCAGAAACGTCTGAGTATCAGAATCCACTAGGTGCATCTCCCTCGCCCCTCAGTGTTGCAGATCAACAACGGATGAAGCCTGGAGGAGCCAGAGGAAGAAAGAATTTGGCTTTTCTCCTCCTTCCGCTTCTACTTCAGATCTTCATGGAGCTGGCTGAAGACTGGGTGATTCTAGAAGATTCTCAGCACCTATTGCCATCGAGTTGATTCCAACTCACAGTGACCAGAGGGTGGGAGATGGAAATTAAGCTCCGTGTCTACTTGTTCAGGGCTGAGCCTGTGTCCAGACCTTCATGTGCGGCGCACGGAGCTACAGCTTTCTTATCTCTTAGTACGTTTAGACTATCTTTCAGTGCTGAAGGGGCCCTTAGACACACGGCAGGTTTACCATAGCTCTGTTGGTTTCTGGGATACCTGGTTAATTTTTTAAAACCACACTCTTGCTTTAATTATTTCATTATTTTTGGATCAGAGCAACAGAGGCACAGTGGTTAAGAGCTCGGCTGCTAACCAAAAGTTCTGCAGTTCGAATCCACCAGCCGCTCCTTAGAAACCCTATGGGGGCAGTTCTACTCCATCTTATCAAGTTGCTATGAGTTGAAATCGACTCTACAGCAACAGGTTTGGGGTTTTTTTTTTGGTATGTAAGCATAGACCTGCATGGAGAGAAAAGGCCACCCTTGCCTTTGGGGAGAATAAAAGCTAAAGTCCTGTCTACATCTGGGTCTGGCTCTGAATCCTTTGGTCTGAAGCCTGGCAGAAGTGTCCTCTGCATGAGAAAGCTTTACCAGAGGATCACTGTCAGCAGAAGACATTTTGGGGTCCCTGTGAGTGTGTTCCCTTCTCGTCTACCCACACTGTATCGAAACAAGCCGAATGATAATATAACACAATGACAGAGCAGCTGGTGAACCACAGGCTGTGGGCCACAGAGGTTTCCTAAAAAGAGACTTAAAAGCCCAAAACTTCCCCAAACAACTTTATCTTAAATATGTTTTTCATGTTAATCTCAGTCACGATAGCAGATCCAAATGAAAGGAAGCCACTGTGGAAGAATCACCATGCAGCACAACACAACAACTGCTTCTTGGCCCGGGAGGAAGCACACCTGACCTTGCTTCAGAATTGTGCGGGTTGAAGCTGCATTACAGTTACCAGGCGTATGACTTAGGGCCACGTACCACCTTTGATCTATCAGTGTTTGCCAACAGAAGCCCGGTTGCGGACACCAAGGTCCCAGAATCCACGCCCATCAGAAGGCTGGCCGACTGGCATTGTGGGTTCCGGCGTGGACACTGACATCAAACAGGCCTGAATCTCAACTCTGCTGCTTCCTGTCTTTGGAACTTCGGGCAGCTAGGTTCTCTCTGTGATTCACTTTCCAATGGGAGTAAAAATAGTATGTATTTCCTAGGCATGTTGAGGATTCAATAAGATAGTGCTGATAAAGCATTTTCATAGTAAGCGCTCAGTAAATATTAAACCAAAAACCAAACCCATTGCCGTCAAGTTGATTCCGACTCATAGCAACCCTATAGGTCAAACTGCTCCATAGGATTTTCAAGGAGTGGCTGGTGGAGTCAAACTGCCTGCCTTTTAGTTAGCAGCCTGAGCTCTTATTATTCTTATTATGCTCTTCCGCTAACCCTTCTACATCCCAAAGGGTCAGTTATGGCTTATGGGCAGGCAGATTCTACATCTATTGCCAGTTGTGTTGCTACCACTCCTTTTCCATCAGGGTTTCACTGTTTTCCTCCTTAGGGTTGATAATAACAGGTCTGGAATTCCTGCATGATGCAAATACCTCAGAGGAAAGGCCTGTTGATCTGTTTTCCAAAAATCCGCCATTAAAAACCCCATAGAGCACAGTTCTACTCTGTCACACAGAGGGTTGCCATGAGTCAGAGTCGACTCGACTCAGTGGCGACTGGTTTTGGTTTAATAACAGATTTACGCAGCAAGGAACTGTTGTATCATGCCAGACCTGCTCTCATGGGCCAGAGTTCTTGGAGTATACTGTTTTTGTGTATTTGGTCAACAACAACAATACTGTTAGTGGGTGAATATAGGCCAGCTGAAGGTAAATTCTAAGAGCCATGGTTAGGTGGAACGTTTTTCAGGTAATTAATGTACAATTTTGGAAAACCATTTTAGCCACGTGACAATCTTCTTATGAGCCATTGTGTCAGTTCAGACATCTTTTTTAGAGACATTAACAAAAGATTTTGTATTACTTAAAATGCACTTTAGATTTGGGAATAGTTGAGCTGATTGGAAAAGGCAGTGGGCACTTTAAGTTCAATGCCAGTTATCAATGTGGTTTAGACAAATTAAAGACCTCTTTAACTCTCCAGCACTTGATATGAAAAGCATCCAGGCTCACACAATAGGTCACACTTAAATGATTCTCTCCTTGAGAATTAAACTGTCTTTGCACCACACATTGGTGGCAGAAGATAATAAGATGCAGTTCCTCTAACCAAATCTTTCTTAAAGGAACTGACCAGGTCAAAGAATGGAGCTACAGTGCATGAAAAAAGAAAAATACAGAAATAATTTGACCTGCTAAAAGAATCAATTTTTCTGTGTACTGGAGCAAGACGATAACAAGCGTAACAGTGAACCCTTCCGCTGTTGAAACTCTCTGTAAAGACTTTGCTTCACCACAGAAGGCATCTCTGGATCAAATTTCTGCTTCGGTGTTGAGTCTAGCTGCCTAGGTCTAAATTCACAGAATTTAAGGTAGGATATGTTTGCAGCTACCAGGGGTTGGGGTTAGTTACAAGATTGTGTGTGTGTGGGGGGGGGGGTTTTGTTAGGATATTGAGAATTTAACTCCCTAGAATGAGGAGCCCTGGTGGGGCAGTGGTTAAGCACTCCACTGCTAGCTGAAAGATCTGCAGCGTGAACCCACCAGTCACTCCTTGGGAGAACGATGTGGCAGTCTGCTTCCAGAAAGATTACGGCCTTGGAGACCCTATGGAGCTGTTCTCCTCTGTCCTATAGAGTCACTCTGAGTGGGAATCGACTGGACAGCAATTGGTCTGGGTTTTCTTTTTTAGAGTGACAGAATATTACCTTTACCTGAGACTGTCAACCACCCCTGAACACTTCCCTGTCATCCACTTATTCATGTTTTTTAAAAGTAGACACTTTTGCTAGTGTTAGCATAGAAGGGGCAGGCGACTAAACGGGGTTCAAATGCTTCATTTCTTCTCATCCTAAAAATGGTGGTAGGGAGGGGCAGAGACGGGAAGGAGCACCATTTTTATAGTGAGATTGCATAAAGCTGCCTGAAAAGCTCTGTCATATTCTCTGATGAAGAGACCTTTTAAATTCTTCACAAATTTGAAATTATTTCAGAGTATTAATTGTAGGTTTAATTTTCATTGACTCTATGCAATGCACTGTCTTTTATATCTATTTTCTCATTTAATGCCCATAACAACATCATAAGGCAGAGGTTGGTATTCCCAATTAAAAGACTGATAAACTAAAGCTCAGAGAATAAGTAACAAGGCCAAATTCACACAATCGTAAGTGAAAAGTGAGAAATTTAAACCCAGGCTGATCCAATCCTAAGATGCTTTGATGTTGCTCCTAATCACTGTGTGATCATCTTGTTTCTGTTTGGTCTTCCTTGTTCCATGGGGGGCTGCAGGATCCCCACAGAGGGGCTGGAAGTAAGCTCCTATGCTGTTTCTCAAGATAGGGAACTGCTTTCATGCTTACGGTACTGTTCGAGTTACATATTTAAAGTGTCTATTTGTTGTGTGTTTTGAAATGTTGGTCATAATACAAGTATAGAAACAGAACAGAACATAATATTATAAAATGAAGTTATCAGACAATACTGAATGCCTGGTCACCATAATTATCAGAGATAGAACCCAATTGTTTCACAATTCCTAGGAAGTGACACAGCTGCCTAGGTGGGATGGGCGGTTGAGGACATATGGAATATCTCTCGTTGCCATCAAGTCAATTCTGACTCATAGTGACCCTAGAAGACAGAGTAGAACTGCCCCATAGTGCTTCCAAGGGGCACCTGGTGGATTCGAACTGCTGACCTTTTGGTTAGCAGCCGTAGCTCTTAACCACTGCGCCCCCAGGGCTCCACTGAATATCTAGATGAGTCTATTTTGTTTTGTATGGTATAAGTATGTAAACCAACCAAAACCAAACCCATTGCCGTAGACCTCATTCTGACTCATAATGATTCCATAGGACAGAGTAGAATTGCCCATAGGGTTTCCAGGAGTGGCTGGTGAATTTGAACTGCTAACCTTTTGGTTAGCAGTCAAATGCTTAACCACTGCACCACCAGGGCTCCGTAAGCATGTAAGTGTCATTTAAAATGCTAGTATGGGAACACATGACTCTTAGTCCCACATATCCTCTAAAATCTTTGGGTCAGTTCATTTGTCCCCCTGGCTTCTTGATCAGTGAAGAGACTGGCCAGAATGGCAGTGTTGAGTGAAATCAGATCATGTGAAAATGCTAACTAATAAAATAAACAATGTGGGCAAAACTGAGAGAAGCTGCTAGAGCCAGCCAATGACCGAGGCAACTGAGAAAGCTCCAGCGTGCTGACTGCTGTGTTTCGCCTTCTCCACATCATTCCCTGCTGGCCATCTGCTCTCTGGGCCGTGCCTCTCTCAGTTTTCCTCTCATTTCCTGTCCCTGAGTGAAACTTTCTGAAAGGGGAGTTTAATCCCATTTCCCTCCATCTGCTTAGCTAAGCTCCCTCTGAAAAAATAAATTCATACCGAGGATATTTTTAATCCAACAGGTTAAAATATACCCAGCATTGAAAAAAGTATAAAAAAGCATACATCTAAAAAACAAAACAAAACACAACCTCTCACATAAGAACTGAGTGCCAGAAAGTAAGGACCAGAGTGAACATCGTTGGGTGCAGACTATTATGACAAAAGGCTTGGCAGTGATAGTGATCTTTTACCTAAGTGCTGCAAAAACAAACAAACAAAGAAAGAGGAAAAGAGAAAAAAATGTGAAGACAACAGGCGACATGAGCCATGGACTTTCAGCCAGTTTGTAGAAAACCTGCAATGGGTTAAAACTTGGTTGGCAGCTAAAGATGTAGGATCACAGTACACTCATATGCCTTCAGAATTTGTCAGCTTGCTGGCAGAATTTTGGAGGGAGAGGGAAATTAACCAAAGTTGTTATTGTCATTTACAACAAGTCAGATGTGAGAGACCAGCAGAAATCTCTGAAAATAGACTGGATTTGCTTAAAAGCAAGTGTTTTTTGTTAGGGGTTTATTTTTCTCTTGTCAAAAATATGAAATTACACAGTAAAAGGAAGTGGTAAAACCTACATCACTCAAAGCCTTGGGGAAGTATCCACGTGTTCTCACATGCTCAACAGTTACTGAAAGTGTGATTCTCATTCTAACGGCTAATCCAATACTTGGAAGTGTTTATCAGGGAGCTTAGCCTCCTCCTCGGTTCTGATTTCTGAGCGATTTTGGAGGACACATTCTACTGCAAAGAGAACGCAACTAATTACAGTTCCAGTAGTCACGTTATGACCAACAGTGCTTCAAGCGGGTCGCAGTTGGGAGAATGCGGTGACAGTTTCTGACTGTGATGAGTATTGTCTGACTTAAGGTTGGCTGAAGGAAACAAAATCACCTGAAGAATTGATACACTTCATCTGTCTACACTTTGTAAGAGGCTCTGTGATATTCTAACAACAAAAGCAGGTTTTTTCCCAAATGAAACATAGAAATAGTGGGAAAAGTCCCAAAAATTGAGAGAAAGACAACTGTGGCCTCAACTTTTCCAGATAAGTGACTCAATTCTGTCATTCTGCTTGTGCCTATAATCTCATACAGTCTTAAATTTGAACTCTTTAATGGAGGATGGGAAGAAACATCATGCAAATATTCACGGCAACATAAATTACCTGAAAACAAAAGCTGGGCTTTATTTATTTATTTTATTGTACTTTCGGTGACGGTTTATAGAGCAAATTAGTTTCTTATTAAACAAGTAACCCACAATCTTTTTGTGACATTGGTTGCCAACCCCGTGACGTGTCAACACTCTCCCCTTCTCGACCTGTTTCCCCATTTCCATTCGTCCAGTTTTCCTGTCCTTTCCTGCCTTCTTGTCTTTGCTTTTGGGCTAGTGTGCCCATTCAGTGTCGTATACATGGTTGAACTACACGTGTTATTGTCTGTTTTATGAGCCTACCCAATCTTTGGCTGAAGGGTGAACCTCAGGAGTGACTTCAGTACTGAGTTAAATGATTTCTGGGGGCCATACTCTTGGGGTTTCTGCAGTCTCTGTTGGGCCTTTAAATTTTTATGATGTATTAGAATTTTTTAAATTGTAAAATATAAAATGTGCTATTACTTCTGATGTAGAAGTAGAACTATTAAGTTACTTTTAACATTATATTAAGCTGTTGCTGTTGAGTTGATTCCGACTCATGGTGACCCCATATGTTACACAGTAGAACTGTTCCATAGGGTTTTCTTGGCTGTAATCTTTACGGAAGCAGATTGCCAGGCCTTTCTTCCATGGCATCGCTGGGTGGGTTTGAACCATGAACCTTAGGTTAGTAGATGAGTATAAACTGTTTGAGACACCCAGGGACCTTAACATTATATACATAGATAGATAGATAGATAAACCATTGCCATCAAGTCGTTTCCGACTCACAGCGACCCTATAGGACAGAGTAGAACTGCCCTATAGGGTTTCCAAGGAGCAGCTGGTGGATTCACATTGCTGACCTTTTGGTTAGCAGCTGTAGCTCGCCATAGCTCTTAACCACAGTGCCACCAGGGCTCTCTAGATGAGAGAGAAAGACAGATATAGGTAGATCGATAGGTAGCTAGAGAGAGAGATATTTAAGGCAGTATATCAGGGAGCAATTGGTATTCTCATAAATTTGCATACAGGCAAAACTTAACTGAATTCAAAGTCGTAGCTGCCACCTAGTTGCTGATTTCCTTGGCCTGTAGGCCACGTGGAACAAAGGACGATTTTACCAGGAGAAATAGAGGCACCAGTAGTACAGGGCTGACTTAGCTGTCACATGACACTTCTGCTTACCTGAAAGGGAATTCTGCTCCACTGAGAGGCATAACAGTATTAATAAGAACAAAATGCATTAATAATGCTTTATAAGGATGTAGCATTCAGAATTTCTGTCAGCTTGTATTTGTGTCATCTAATTTCTAAATTCAGGCAGCAGTGGTCTGCCTTAAACTGTGTCTGCGTATCTGAAAGACTAAAACAAAAAGAAAAAAACAGTCAACCGATTGTCCTGAACCAAGCAACTGCTCTAATGACAAATTTAGTCTTCCTCTGGTTCTATGAGCACTGGTAAATGAATCATGCTTTTTTGCATATCATTTCCTTACCCTTTCCTGCTCACAGGCACCTCTAGGGGCCAAGTACCTTTTCTGCCTCTGAAGGTTTATTGGGAAGCTGCTGTACCACTGTCAGCGTGTGCTGCTGCAAAGCAGGGGCCTTTATGACTGTTTGAAACCAAAGAAATGGGCGTGTGCTGCAAATTACTGTTTTTGCAGGTATTGTATGAGGTGTCTGAATTTTTGGTAGGAAAAATAGAAATTCTGAAAATTTTTATTTGTTACACATATGTACCAATAGACCCTGGTGGGGACTCTGGGGTATAATCACTGGTACTTCACAACCCAAAAAAACCAAACCCATTGCCTTTGAATCAATTCCGACTCATAGCGACCCTATGGGTTTCCAAGGAGCAGCTGGTGGATTCGAACTGCTGACCTTTTGGTTAACCACTGCGCCACCAGAGCTCCACTGGTACTTCATATGTACCACTAAACACTTACGGTAGGCTTATGGGAGGGGGCAAGGAAAAAAAAAATCCATACTACTTATCAAAAATTCAGACACACTCGATTTAGCATGCTTCCATTAATGAAAATACATGGTATCAACAAAAAATTCAAAGCATAAAATAACTGGTTCACAAAAGAGTTAAGAGATAAAATAAAGATGGTCATTTCTGCTTATTTGGGGGCTTTGTCATGGAAACATGCTATAAAAATAGGCCACAACCATGCACGACCAGTCTTCTCAAATGGATATACCGCATACACTATCGATTCTGGCTGAAGTGTTCACTCAGCTTGGTGATTATCTAGCATCATCTCAGTGGATAATGATTTTAATACTCATAACACTCATTATAGCATTAGTGGATTCATATTAATATTAGTCTTGTTATTCAGGGAATCTAATACACGAAAGTAAAAGGGCAAAAAAATCCAACAACAACGTTAAAGTCTTTGTTACCTGACAGGGTTTTTGTTTGTTTGTTTGTAACATCAAAAGACCTTTCCTTATTGAGACAATAATTTGAGTTTTCCATAATTCTATCTCACTATACTTGATGTTGATTTATTTTGTTTTTTTGACAATTTGACCCTTGCAAATATGGTGGCTTGTAATTGGCTGTAGTTGATTTGGTGAAGAACGTTAGATTGTCTAATTTTAACTCTTAGTTTGTTTATGCAAAAAAGACTTGATTTGAATGCTTATCTTTTATTCAGTGCTGATTAATTATAAAATATATTGTAGCTCAAAAAGCAGAATTCTAGTGACAATGTCACTGTATTTGAGACCCAGCAGATTTCAAAAGATATGAATTAACAAAAAGTCTTTTAATAACATCACCCATCTTGTTCTCAGATGAAGCATGAAAATTGACACATGAGAACACCATGCCAGGTTGATAAAAGGTCCGGTAATGCAAATGAAAACTTTTACTGTAAAGACTTGGGAAAATTGCTTGCAGAGAGATCTTTCTGTAAAGCCATCATGTTTCCCAAAGGTTTTTAGATTTTTTGAATTTAATCCCAAACCCAGAAAATGTCAGATTTGTGTAAAATCTTGGAGGAAAAATACAAATATACATAGTTCAAGTTAAGAAGATAGCTTTAGCAATTAAGTTAGGATGTTATAAATAAAAACAGGGCTGATTTATTCAATCAATAAATATCTATTGAGGGCCTACTATGCATTAGGTACTAGGCAAGAAGCTAGGGGTGGCATTACAGTTATGAATAAAACACAGTTCCTGCCCCAAGGAGCTGTTTGTTCATAAAGTTATTTGTCAGATCTCACAAATATAGACCTTTTTTTAAGTATAAGTGATAATAGCAGTTTTATTTTTTCAGGATACACCATTATCCTACAATGAGCATAAAATAATGAATTTGGATGCCAGAAAGTCTGACATAGAAAACAGTACGTCTATAACACCTTCAAATTATAAAGTCATAGGAAAGCTATACTACATCTATTATTTCTTTTAAAATTGGAAGGTTAAAAACTAATGCTACTTACAAAATTTTTGGAAATGCATTCTAAAAATTTATTGTTTAAGACAATTAATTTTAGTTATTGTGATTTTTCTTCCTATTTCTTATTTTACCCATTTCTCCCAATAACAATGGAAAAATACACTCTCAGGGAAATTTGATTATGTTTCAAGTGACTCGTGATGGAGCCTAAAGGGACTTATAAAAAGGATTTATTTTTTTCAATGCTTTTTTTTTGGCAACTGAATCAAAAGCTTTGAAAATGCAGAATAAGCAATAAATTCAGAACTATGAGAGTTGAAAGGGATACCACCAACTCAGAAATTATGCTTTTCAATTTCTTCCACTTGGGAAAATGCTGATTTTTAGGAGAGTTTGAGGTGTATAAATTAAAAACCTTGGTTGACGGTGGTGTTTTTACTGAAGAACATGAAGTAGACGTTCTTATCTTGAACTTTGTGGAAAGCAATGACTTGAAATTTAAATTTAGGAATGTGTGGGAATGGGAATTAGGGCTTAAAAGAGTCTGGGAAGAAGAACATATGTCATGAAATCTTGAAAAACATGGGTAGGAAGAAGGCGTAGCCAACATGGTGCTATAGACAGGAGCACCATGCCATCCCTCCACAGCAAAGACCCAAAAAACTAAGTAAAACAGAGACAAACGTCGATCTTGGAACCCTGAATGTCAAATGAAGCGATAAAGAACTCAACCAAGCACTGAACAGAATAAGAAACTGACAGAGAACAGAGAGTGAGGAGAGTTATGAGCCGAGGCTCCCATCAGCTAACACAGCATGGATCCACCATCTTGGACTCCTATCAGAGATCAGCAGACAGGGAGTATGGGAAAACAGATTCACGGAGTTCCCAGCAGGAGATAGAGCACTCAGTAACCAGGGAGACACACTTTCCCACCCCCATCCTACCTCCCCCTGCTTGGCCTTCGCTACTTCCCAGCAGGCCAATCCAAGGCTTCCCAGTGGGCTGATTTGCTGCTTCCCAGCAGGACTCAACCGAAGCACGGGAGGTACCGGTTCCATGCTGCATGGATTCGCCCTGTCCATACCAGTGGGCTTCTTCACTGCCATTTCTTTGTTGCTGGTGTTGCTTTTTTTGGTCTCTTTTGGTTTCTTCCCTGCCTCTCACCTCCTCCCCCTCTTTTCTCTCGAACACCTGACTTCGTGTGCCATCTTTGCTTCTTCTTGACAGGTTGTGAAGCACCACTCAGCCGGGGGCTTTTTTTTTCTTTTTCTTTCTTGTTTGTTTGTTTTGTCTTTCTTTTTTCCCTTTTATTTTTCTTCAGTTTTCGTTTTCTCGTCTCTTTCTACTTACCTTCTTTTCTTGTTTCCTGAATACCTGGTGCTGCATATCATCTCCACCTCTTCTAGCCAGGCTGTACTGCATGGCTTGGGAGCCGTCCCTCGGTCTGCACTGCTGTACCAGTGGGATCGCTGGGGGCATTATTTTATTTTTATTTTCTATTTTTCCTTTTTGTTTTTCTTCATTTCTCAGTTTCTCATCTCTCCACTCCAACGGCAGTCTCCCTCGGCACTTTTTTTTTTTTTTTTTGGCTCTTGTTTTTCTCTCCTTTCTCTCTTCTTTCACGTACTCAACCCACCTCCACACATCACAACCTCCTCCTCCCCCTCCCTCCTGCCTATCTGCATTGTGTGCTGAACATTGTACTCCCGAACAGCATAGGCACAGCCTACTGGAACCTGCCCTGCACTGACCTCCGGCTCACCTTGTCAGACCTAGTACGTGCCACAAACAACCCATCCCACCCCACCTCCTTCAGCTGGACCTACCCTGCTGCACCATAGCTGAGTGACTGGCCCTGTCCATTGGACAAGGAGGTGAAAAATATCGTGTCCACAGACAAGCAAACAACAAAGAATGCACAACCCGCCTGCTCAGACATAACCAAATTAAAAAAAATAAAAAAATCAGGACAGAACAAACACATCTACCATCAATAAGTGAGGAAAATAACCACTGAATGCCCTGAAGACAGCAGACAATATCAAAACATGTAAAAAAAGAAAAGAAGAACAGGATAGTTCCAGTAGGTATCCAAAGTACAATACCAGATGACTTTCCAGTAGGAGAAAAGACACTAGAACTACCTGCTGGGCATTCAAATCTCTACTACTTAGAGCTATCCAAGAGTTGAAGCAAAAAGCAGACAGAAATGCAGAAAAAATAGACAAATTCATGGAAAATGCAGACAAATTCATGGGAAACACAGACCAAAAAAAAAGGAAGAATTCAGGAAAATAAGACAGGAACCAGATGCGAAAATAAATTCACAACTAGAAATCATACAAGAACAACAATTACAAATCCAAAACATAAACAACAAGATTTCAGAAATGGACAGTGTCATAGAAGGGCTGAGAAGCAGGTTTGAAATGATGAAAGATGGGATCAGTGAAATTGAAGACAAACACTTGGCTACAACTCTGAGGAAAAATCAGAAAAAAGAATGAAGAAAAATGAAGATACCCTGAGAATTATGTGGGATACAATCAAAAGCAAAAATTTCCTAGTGATGGGAGTTCCAGAACAGGGGGAGAAAACAGAAAACACAGAGAGGATCATTGAAGAATGGCTGACAGAAAACTTCCCTAATATCTTGAAAGATGAAAAGCTGACCATCCAAGAAGCTCAAAGAACCCCATATAGGATGGACCTCAAAAGAAAATCGCCAAGGCATATCATAATCACACTTGCTAATACCAAAGACAAATAAAGAATCCTGAGAGCAGCTCGAGAAAAACAAAAAGTCACATACAGGGGGAAGCAATAAGACTAAGCTCTCAGTACTCAGCAGAAACCATGCAGGCAAGAAGGCAATGGGATGATATATATAAAACCTTGAAAGAAAAAAATTGCCAACCAAGAATAATATATACTGCCAAACTCTCGTTCAAATATGATGGTGAAATTAGGACATTTCCAGATAAACAGAAATTAAGGAAAATGTAAAAACCCAACCAAACATACAAGAATTATTAAAGGGAGTCCTTTAGTTTAAGAACAAACAACATCAGATGACAGCCTGAATCTAGGATGCAAGATCGCACCAGCCAGATACCAACTTAGAAAATGAACTCTCAAGGACTATTCAAAACCAAAAGATTTACAACAGGGAACCAGAGAGGTTAATCTGCAAATAGCAACAACGTCAGAACAACAAAAGAGGAATCAATGGTATAGGTATAGAAATTTCTAATGGACAGGAAGGCAAGGTGATACCAAGTAATAACAGACTGGTTCAAACCTAGGAAGATAAGGGTAAATTTCAAGGTAACCACAAAGAAAGTTAACAAACCCATTCATCAAAATAAAGAAGAAAAACATAAAGTTTCAGTAAAAACAATGGCTACAAAAACAAAAGAAATGAAAAAAAATCTGCAAACAAAAGGAATTCAGCACAGGAGAGTAAGAGGAACAAAGAAATCGTCAGCACCACAAAAAAAGTACTACAAAATGACAGTAATAAACTCACACCTATCAAAAATTACACTGAATGTAAATGGCATAAATGCACCCATAAAGAGACAGGGAGTGACAGAATGAATAAAAAAAAAAGTATTTATCAATATTCTGTCTACAAGAGACACACTTTAGAAACAAAGACATAAATTTAGTAAAAATCAAAGGATGGAAAAAAATATGTCAAGCAAACAGCCACCAAAAAAGAGCAGGAGTGGCAACATTAATCTCAGATAAAATAGATGTTAAAACAAAATCCACCATAAAAGACAAAGAAGGGAACTATATCATGATTAAAGGGATGATCCATCATGAAGACATAACCATAATAAATATCTATGCACTCAATGACAAGGCTCCAAAATACATATAACAAACTTTAACGGCACTGAAAAGAGAAATTGACAGTTCCGCTGTAATAGCAGACCTCAACACACCAGTCTTAGTAAAGGACAGAGCATCTAGAAAACTCAGCAAAGATACAGAAGATCTAAAGGCCGCAATTAGTCAACTTGAACTCATAGACATATATAGAACACTCCACTCAACAGCTGCAAAGTACACATTCTTTTCCCACACACATGGAGTGTTCTCCAGAATAGACCACATCTTAGGCCACAAAGCAACCCTCAACAAAATCCAAACATTGAGATAATACAAAGTATCTTCTCTGATCAAAACGCCATCAAAGTACAAATTAACAACAGGAAGAGTGAGGAAAAAAAATCAATTACGTGGAAACTGAATAGCACCCTGCTTACAAACCACTGGGTAAGAGAAGAAATCAGAGATGGAATCAAAAAATTCCTAGAATCAAGCAAGAATGAAAACACATCATACCAAAACCTTTGGGACACAGTGAAGGCAGTGCTCAGAGGACAATTTATAACAATAGATGCACACATCAAAAAAGAAAGGGACAAAATCAAAACCTTAGCTACACAACTCGAACAAACAGAAAGAGAACAGCAAAAGAAGCCTACAGCCACCAGAAGAAAAGAAATAGTAAAGATCAGAGCAGAAATACATGAAATAGAGCATAGATAAACAATAGAGAGAATCAACAAAATCAAAAGTTGGTTTTTTAACAGGATCAACAAAATCAATAAACCATTAGCCAAACTGACAAAAGAAAAACAGAAGAGGATACAAATAACCCAAATAAGAAATGAAATGGGGGACAGTACAACAAACCCAACTGAAATAAAAGGATCATAACAGAGTGTCTTAGGCTGGGTTCTCTAGAGAAGCAAAACCAGTAAAGTGTATTAATATATATACAGAGAGAGATTATATTAAGGAAACCACTCACGTGATGATTGTAGAGGCTAGAACGTCCCAAGTCTGTGGATCAGGGTAGAGGCCTCTCTCAAGTCACACAGCTGCAGAAGCTGGCAAGCCCAAGATCGGTAGGTCAGAGAGCAGGGCTCCCGCTCACAGGCTGTGCAGACCGATGAATCCCAGGTTCGGCAGATAAGCTGACAGCTCAAGTCCCAAGAACGGGAGATGAGATGACAGGAAGCAGCTGCAGGATACAGAGAGAGCAAAAAGCCAAAACGTCTGCTTATATACAGATGTGGGCCACACCCCCAAGGAGACTCCCTTTCATCTGATTGGCTACTCACAGTATAGTCAATCATGGGAGTGATTACATTAAAACACTGAGAATCATGGCCCAGCCAAGCTGACACATAATATTAACCATCACAGAGTATTATGAAAAACTATTCTCCAATAAATTTGCAAATCTAGAGGAAATGGGCAAATTTCTAGAAACACACTATCTACCCAAACTATCACAAATTGATGTTGAAAATCTGAACAGACCCATAACAAGAGAAGAGATTGAAAAAGTAATTAAAAAAAACTCCCAACAAAAAAAAGCCCTGGTCCAAATGGCTTCACTGGAGAATTCTACCAAACATTCAGAGAAGAGCTTACACCAATACTACTCAAACTATTTCAGAACATAGAAAAGGAAGGGATACTTCCAAATTCATTCTATGAAGACAGCATAACCCTGATACCAAGACCAGGCAAAGACACCACAAAAAAGAAAATTACAGACCAATATCTCCCATGAATATAGACACAAAAATTTTCAACAAAATTCTAGCCAATAGAATTCAGCATCATATAAAAAAAAATACACCACGACTAAATAGGATTCATACCAGCTATGCAAGTGTGGTTCATCATCAGAAAATTAATCAACATAATCCACCAAATTAATAAAATGAAATAAAAGAATAACATGATCATCTCAATTGATGCAGAAAAGGTATTCAACAAAGTCCAACACCAGTTCCCGATAAAAACTCTCAATAAAATAGACATAGAAGGGAAATTCCTCAACATAATAAAGGGCATCTATACAAAACCAACAGGTAACATCATTCTTAATGGAAAGAAGCTGAAAACACTCCCCTTGAGAACAGGAACAAGACAAGCATGTGCTTTATCACCACTCCTATTTAACATTGTTCTGGAAGTCCTAGCTAGAGCAGTAAGGCAAGAGAAAGACATAAAGGGCATCCAAATTGTTCATGAAGACATAAAACTGTCCCTATTTGCAGATGATATGATACTATATATAGAAAACCCAAAAGACTCAAGGAGAAAACTACTGGAACTAATAGAAAGATAAAGCAGAGTAGCAGGATACAAGATAAACATACAAAAATCTGTTGGATTCCTATACACCAATAAAGAGAATGACGAAAAGGAAATCAGGAAAACAATACCATTTATAATAGCCCCTAAAAAAATAAAATACTTAGGAATAAATCTAACCAAGGATGTAAAAGACCTATACAAAGAAAACTGTAAAACACTATTGCAAGAAACCAAAAGGGATCTACATAAATGGAAAAACATACCATGCTCATGGACAGGTAGACTGAACATTGTGCAAATGAAAATTCTACCCAAAGCAATCTACAAATACAATGTACTCCCGATCCAAATACCAACAACATTCTTTAAAGAGATTAAAAAAAAAAAAAAAAATCATTAACTTTAGGTGGAAGGGAAGAGGCCCTGGATCAGTAAAGCACTATTGAAGAAGAAGAATAAAGTAGGAGGACTCACACTACCTGACCTCAGAACAGCTGCGGTAGTCAAAACAGCCTGGTACTAGTACAACAACAGATACATTGACCAATGGAATGGAATTGAGAACACACATATAAATCCATCCACCTATGGTCAACTGATCTTTGAAAAGGCCCCGAAGTCTATCAAACGGGGAAAAGACAGTCTTTTTAACAAATGGTGCTGGCACAATTGGATGTCCATCTGCAAAAAAATGAAACAGGACCCATACCTCACACCATACACAAAAACTTATTCAAAATGGATCAAAGACCTAAATATAAAACCAAAAACTATAAAGTTCATAGAAGAAAAAATAAGATCAACACTAGCAACTCTAATAGACGGCATTAACAGGATACAAACCATAACCAACAAAACACAAACCCCAGAAGATAAGCTAGATAACTGGGATCTTCCAAAAATTTAACAGTTATGCTCATCAAAAGACTTCACCAAAAGAGTAAAAAGAGAATCTACAGACTGGGGAAAAATTTTTGGCTATTACAAATCCGACAAAGGTCTAATCTCTAAAATCTACAGGAAAACCCAACATGTATACAACAAAAAGACAAATAATCCAATTAAAAAATGGGCAAAGGAAATGAACAGACACTTTACCAAAGAAGACATTCAAGCAGCTAACAGACGCATGAGGAAATGCTCACGGTCACTAGCCATTACAGAAATGCAAATCAAAACCACAATGAGATACCATCTCACCCTGGCATAACTGGCACGAATCAAAAAAAACAGAAAATAATAAATGTTGGAGAGGCTGTGGGGAGATTGGAACTCTTATGCACTGTTGGTGGGAATGCAAAATGGTACCACCATTTTGGAAAATGATATGATGCTTCCTTAGAAAGCTAGAAATAGAAATACCATATGATCCAGCAATCCCATTCCTAGGAATATATTCTAGAGAAATAAGAGCTGTCACACAAACAGACACATGCACACTCACGTTCATTGCAGCATTGTTCACAATAGCAAAGTGATGGAAAAAACCTAGATTCCCATCAACAGATGAATGGATAAACAAACTATGGTACATATATGGTACATACACACAATGGAGTATTATGCAATGATAAAGAACAATGATGAATCTGCGAAACATCTCACAACATGGATGAACCTGGAGGGCATTATGCTGAGTGAAATAAGTCAATTACAAAAAGACAAATATTGTATGAGACCACTACTATAAAAACTCATGAAAAGGTTTACACACGAAAAGAAACTATCTTTGATGATTACAAGGGAGGGATGGGGATGGAAAAACACTAAATAGACAATAGATAAGTGGTAACTTTGGTGAAGGGTAAGACAGTACACGATACTGGGCTAGCCAGCACAACTTGTTTAGGGTAAGGTCATGGAAGCTCCATGGACAAATCCAAACTCCCTGAGGGACCAAATTATTGGTCTGAGGGCCGTGGGACCATGGTCTAAGGGGACATCTAGATCAATTGGCATAACATAGTTTATAAACAAAATGTTCTACATTCTACCTTGGTGAGTAGCGTCTGGGGTCTTAAAAGCCTGTGAGCAGCCATCTTAGATACTCCACTGGTCTCACCCCTTCAGGAACAAGGGAGAATGAAGAAAACTAAAGACTCAAGGGAAAAATTAGTCCAAAGGACTAATGGACCACAACTACTATGGCCTCCACCAGACTGAGTGCACTACAACTAGATGGTGCCTGGCTACCATCACTGACTACTCTGACCAGGATCGCAACAGAAGGTCCCGGACAAAGCTGGAGGAAAATATAGAACAAAGTTCTAACTCACAAAAAAAGACCAGACTTACTGGCCTGACAAGAGACTGGTAAAACTCGAGAGTATGGCCACCAGACACCCTTTTATAGTTCACTAATGAAGTCACTCCGGAGGTTCACCTTTTAGCCAAAGATTAGACAAACCCATAAGACAAAATGAGACTAAAGGGGCACACCAGCCCAGGGGCAACGACTAGAAGGCAGAAGGGGACAAGGGAAGCTGGTAATAGGGAACCCAAGTCAAGAAGGGAGAGTGTCGACATGTCATGGGGCTGTTAATGCCATAAAACAATATATATACTGTTTAATGAGAAGCTAGTTTCTTCTGTAAAACTTCATCTAAAGTACAATAAAAAACAAAACAAAACAAAAGCCTTCAGAGTCCACAAAAGTAAACATTTATTGAGCATTTATTGTTATGTGCTTGTCCATTTTCTATGTATTTCTATGTATTATACTTTTCTATGTATAAGTTAAATGTATTAACGTATTTAAATCAAACAAAAAAAATGTATTGGGTGGTAAAGTAAAAAGAGTCGTGGAGTAACAGAAGATGTGAACGAATTTTCATCCCACTATGAATTTCAAGCTCAGTTTCCATTGCTTGAGATGAGAGGGTTTAATAAGTTGATCCTTAAAGGTTTTCAAGGTAAACTGGGATTCTGTATGTAGAAGAATCTGGTCAAATAATTGTTGATGAGGAAGCTTCTAGAGAATGTGGGGCAGTTGTATGCCACTTCAAAAACACAAAACCCCACTAAAAAAGTAAATATGAGTATGTTTCTCGGTTCCTCCTCCTTTATATTTGTACAGCAAATCTTATCACATGCTTTAAAAAAAAGAAAAAAGCCTACATTTTTCGACACTTGGACGCAAGTGATCAAAACGGAAGGAAGTCCGTGCTAAGAGAATCATGAAAGTTTCCATCTACAGCTAAACATTGCTGTTGCTTTTCACAATAATCCTGTAGTAAACAAACAAAAAACATGGGGAGGATTCCAATGACATCAAGTAGCTCTTGGTATGATATTAGATGCACTTTGAAGATCACACTACAGCACACTAAATACAGTAAAAGACTAGATGTTAAAAGTTTTCTGTAGCATTTTTGCTGCTTTTCTCAGTCTAGTCACTGGAAACATAAAGATCGCACTGATTCAAGAGTGTATCAGAGCATTTATATACCCCAACACGAGCCCAAGAATGAATACAATTCATTTCTTTTGCAAGTTTAAAGTTACATATATCAGATGTTGACTTTCGGACCTTTTGCCACTAGACACAAGTGATCTTTGAGATGAACTGATGCCACTCAGTACTTCAAAGAGTGCTGGACAGTTCCTCAGAATCCTTGAACAAAGCCAGCCTCATCACACCAACAAAAGTACACCATGTCTTTCAGTGTCTAGTGGCACAAACACCAGGATTTTCCAAATTTGCTTGAGTGGTAGAGACCACTACTCGGCTTCGTTTCTATTTGTAACTTCCAGCTCTAATTTTAAGTTTGATTCTTCCCATTTTTTAATGCCAATTGCCGACAAAGAAGACACATATTTCAGCAATATTGACTCTTCCAGTCATCTCCAAACTTATACACACACGCGCAGACCACAATTATTCCTGATACCTAGAAGTCCCCCAAAAGCGTCTCTCTCAACACCAAAGTAAACAGCAAGTTTGAAGAAGAGCACCCTTTTACTACAAATATGACAAATTCATCTTTGTGAATATAATAGGCCCTCATCTATGACATTTAGATCACAGAATAATGTAATGCTCTTTGTTCAAGTTCTATGTGAGTGCTGAATCATCCCATTTGCCGAAAGTTACAGTATTGGAGTCTCAGAATAAAATATGTATAGATTCATATAGTTTTCCATTTTGGGAAGAAGCAGAAACATCCTAAGGGACAGTGTGGGTGATAGATGCATGAACAAATATCCTCTTGCTTCCTTATAGTTACTTTGCAAACACATCTTGCACATTTGGTGGAATAAAAGTATGTGAGTTCTGAGATCTAAAAATTAGGTTGCCCTTTGCTATTGGAAATCAGTGACGCTAATGTGGGGATTATGCCACAGGAAGATATAGTTCCAGTGAGCAACTCTGGCTGTCCAATTCTGATCTAGTTGCAACCTGAGCTCAATAGCTTGGAAAATAGCAAACCGGTAATTGCGTGAATCCAATCAGGGAACAAAATCACAGACTATTTCAGTAAGTAAGAAAATGGAGTTGTAAATATCAGCCTTGTTTATTTCCCATTACCACAGCTGGAGGCAAGCAAAGAACATGGTTTAGTATAATACAGACTGGTAGGAATTATCACATACAATGAGGTTGAAAATTCTAGCGAAACATTGGAAAAAGAAAGAAGCAACTTCACGATACATATCTGGGTGTGGCTACCCTGTCCCATTGCCCTGTTTAAAAATCACACCTGGTGTAAGGCCAAATTACTTGCAAGTTTATAGCAGTAGCAAGCCTACCCTTTTCTTTTTTTTATCCAAAGCGAAAGCGTTGCAGCATCTCTGTGAACCAATATTATTTCTTAAAGAAAGTGTCTTGGACACGCTGCATGCCTTGATGATAATTTCTGCAGAACACCGTAATGGCTGGGTCATTATCAACAAGCAACAATAGTTGATGCTCTGAGGTGTACTTCTACTCCACAAGCATCTTGGAAACAAATTTGTGCAACAGCCCCTTGTGTGTGTGCTATTCACAAATGATGACATGTGTGGCCTGCCCCGGCCACTGTTGGCAGCTATACTTTGTATGAACAGCCATCCATGAGTATCATCGCTGTGACTGCAGGGTGTAAGACCTTTCAACATGCACAGGGCTAGGAGCTAAACCACTTCCCCACAAACCTTTGTAAAAAGCCTGTGTTTCCCTACACCCTTCCTCTGTTTTACTTTTCCTGCTGAAACGATCCTCCCATTTCCTTTTGGGCTCGCTCCCACACCAGTGGTATCTTACACTTCTTATGAAAAAACCTACCTTCCATCGTCCTATGGAAGATGGCAATTAGAAGTCAGCTCCTGAGTGGCTTTAAAATCCTCATTGATTAATCTGGCACCAAGTGTTAATTTTTACTAAAGATAAGCAATAAGAATAATAATAGGAGGAATAACGGAGTCGTGTGAAGATGCTAGTAGAATATTTGGTATAGACAGTCCCAATTTATCTTATAAAAAGCATAGCCGAAAAAGGTCCCACAAATTTGCTTCATATATACCAAGGTTCCTGGCATCATCTATTCATTGTAGTGAAGATTAGCACCCTGAGAAAAAAGTGATAGTGTCCAAGGGGTAGTTTGTTCATGGTTTAATTACAGCCTTCCTTATTCCAGAGGGTGTAAGCTGCCTCACAGAACTACACAGAATGCAGTAAGTTAGATTACATTAAAAGTAACTCAGAAAGAATAAAACAAAGACTAATAAAACAGAGATCCGTTCAGGGTACATATATGTTCTATAAAGCTCAGCGAAAAAGAGGAAGACCCTCCATGAGATGGATTAACACTCTGGCTGCAACAATGGGCTCAAGCATAACAAGGATTGTGAGGAGGGCGCAGGAGCAGGCAGTGTTTCATTCTGTTGTACATCGGGTCGCTGTGAGTCAGAACTGACTTGATGGCACCAAACAACAACAACATAAAGATCCTTGTACTTGCTAAGGGTGAGAGCTAAGCTTTCTTGCCACTAACATGAGCAAGGACAGCTGACCAATTGCACAATCCATGTTTCCAAGAGTGAAAATTAGAGTAATTCCTGAGGACAGCATAGCCCTTCCTGATTTTGAGACTTTCTGGGGCTTTGCCTTGTGACAAGCAAAGTGAAGGGCTGCCTCCAGTGGACAGAAGACAGTTTCAAACTGGGGCAATGCTACTAAGGGTGTTTGTCTGCAGCAAACTCCCCAAAAACCACTGAGGTGTCTGGGTGTGTTCAGGGAAACTCGAGCCAGAGAAAAATGGAATCGTAATTAGAGGCAGACGTGCTAATGCTAGAGCTCAGGTTCTCTAGGAAGAAATAATGGGCTAGAGAAATGGGTCTCAGGAGATCGGGGCAGAGGGAACCTACACAAGGGAATAGAACCTCAGTGTCATGTAGGAGAGGAGTCAGGTTTTAGGGACAGGGGCTTCTCAAGAATGCCCAGAGTGGAGCCCAGAAGGTGCTGATTGGACCAGAGGCCCAGCAGAGTAGGCTGAGTAAGATTTCCAATTGCAGGATTTCTGCAGTTGGCATCTGGGGCCAGCAGTGAAGTTGGTGGTTCCGGAGACTTGAGGATGAGTAAGTGTCATCTGAAGGGTGGGAAGGTCCTTTAGTGAAGTCAGAAAAAAAAAAATCCTCTTTTTGTAGGGAAACGGTGTGTGTGTGTGTGTGTGTGTGTGTGTGTGTGTGTGTGTGTGTGTCCATGTGTACCTGTGAGAGAGAGACACTGGTTTGGGCTGGAATCATCCCTCAAATAACGGACCAGAATATTGCATGGCAGATGCTGAGATATTGATTAATGCTTCAATTTGGAATTCCTAAAAAACAAAAAACTCAGAAACCATGGTAGTAGTACCCTGGGTTTAGCAATTTCAGGCTTGCAGAATGCACATTAGCTCATATGAGTCTCACCAAGGTCTTTTGGGGTTTGTTGGGCAGAGGGTAGTCTCTTCAATTCACAGCTGAGGATACTGAGACTCGAAGGAGCTAAGTAATTTGCTCAAGATCAGAAGGTTAATGGCAGGATGGCTTCTATGTAGGCTAAGTCTTCCGAGTCCACTCTTGCTGCTTCTCCTAGCTCTGCTTCTCTTGGAAGGACTGTTTGCTGTATTGTGAATTGTATCACTGGAATGTGCTAGAGGGAGAGTGGTTGTTGCTTTTGTAAGAGAACCAACTCTCTTACCATCTAACCACCCACCTCGCCTCCACCTCCTACCCATAAGTGGTGGTGCAGTGGTTAAGCATTCAGCTGCTAACCAAAAGGTCGGCAGTTGGAATCCAACCAGCCTCTCCTTGGAAACCCTATGGGGCAGTTCTACTCTGTCCTACAGGGTCATTGTGAGTTGGAATCTACTTGATGGCAACTGGTTTAGTTTTGGTTTTGTGTGTGTGTGTGTGTGTGTGTGTGTTGCCTGGAGTGTAATGAGAAGCTGATTCAATTGCCTAATAGTGTCTTACAGCAGCTATATGAGAGAACAAGTTCCCTTCTTGCCCGAGCAATAACAATAAAGTAGAAATGAATAGCCTTAGGGATATTTTAAATTCACTGTTCTGTTTTCAGATGAAACTCTTTTTGTCTCAGGGCCCAAAGTCTGGCCATTATGACAAAAGTTCAATGTCAAAGAGAAGACAGTATTAAAAGTACAGAGTTTATTATTATTATTCTAATTAGAACTTATTTATTTAAACCCACAATCCTAATTATCTTGTGCCTCTGGAAAAGAAAAGAAAAAAAAAGCAGCCTTTTAAACAATAAATTTAGTCAAGACTCATAAAATTATTCCCATTTAGAAGATTTGTAGGGATAAACAAACCCAACCCATTGCCACTGAGTCAGTTCTGACTCACAGCGACCCTTCAGGACAGAGTAGAACTGTCCCATAGGGTTTCCAAGGAACGCCTCGGGGATTCAAACTGCCAATCTTTTGGTTAGCAGCCATAGCCTTTAACCACTACGCCACCAGGGTTTCCAAGAAGTAGTTAAGTCATTTGGAATGTCAGGCCTAGAGCACAGATTAGATTAGTTTCATGGAATTAATCCCAGGTTCTGAGAGTCCTCGTAAAGCGTTTGTCTTCATACAGCCGACGGACATCTAGTAAATCAGGAACAACATTAAGTATCTGGATGAGGACTGCACCATCTTCACTTTGCCCTCCTTGTTCATGTGGAAGAAGATCGTGACATTAACTATAAACAGAATCCTAATGACATTAAACAAATTGGGAATGGGTATGCTTCATCTCTGTCGTAGTCATAGTTCCACACATATTTTGCTACAAAATCATGGCAGGTTAAAGTTAGGAAGTCTGAGACCACGTCCAAGCTGGTTTTGTAGCACTTCACCTCTCCAGAGTTCTCTTGCCTGGTTTATCAGCCAGGGTCCCAAAAGAAAACAGATGATTCACTCAAAAAGGAGAGTGTAGCCAAAGGAGGGAGTCCCTGTGTGGTGGAAACGGTTAAAGCGCTTGCCTGCTAGCCGAAAGGTTGGAGGTTCAAGTCCACCGAAGCACCTTGGAAGAAAGGCTTGGTGATCTACTTCCAACAAATCAGCCATTGAAAAGCCTATGAAGCACAGTTCTACTCTGACACACATGGGGTCACCACGGGTCAGAGTCAACTCAATGGCAACTGAAAGAAATGAAGGGAGTATTCCCAAAGGTGTGGGCAAGGTGTAAAGAAGGTAAAGAATCTTCAGGCTAGCAACAGCAGGTAGCTCTTATGTTCCCTAAGCATGAAGGGGCAAGAGGAGGGAGAAATTCTTGGACTCCAGAGAGAGTTGTGGCTGCAGCTGCAGCTGCAGCCTGTACACGTAATTCAGGCAGCTGTGCAATTGGAAACACTCCACTTTTGTACTTAATGTGCTCCTAAACATATGTATGCAAGTTAAAGGGGCGAAGTCCAAACAGACTTAAATGTTGTAAGAGGGTTTCCATTCTCAGAGAACTAAAAAACAAATGTGGACACAAACTTTAGCAATGTAACTTTCAGCATTTCATATATAGCTTTAATTTTGTTCATTTCCTTCACAGTTGAGCGCCTTAACTGTTTTAGGTATCCAACTGCAGGCAAAGACTCCCTCTCTTCCACACGCCTAACGATTTCTATCTTTCTATCATTTGTGTGGTACTTATGAGAGCTACACTTATGAACACTAGGATCAGCACTTTCACATTTCCATTTTCAGATTTCTAGATGAAATTATAAAGAGAAAAATACAGTAACCATTTAAATAATTGCGTAATTCAATAATTGCATAAATCCTGCCACACAAAGACTATGCTTCTTGTTGTTATTGTTGTTACTTGCCGTAGAATTGATTCCAACTCATATGTTACGGAATAGAGCTGCTCCATAGGGTTCTCTTGGTGCCAACTCGTGTTACAGAGTGGAACTGCTCCATAGGGTTTTCTTGGTTGTAATCTTTACTGGACTAGTTTGCCAGAGGAGAGCAGAGCTGCTGGGTGGGTTTGAACCACCAACCTTTAGGTTAGCTGCTAATCTCAAACTGCTTGAACCACCCAGGCTCCTTAATTCTTGCTTCCAAAAAAACCAAACCCATTGCCATCGAGTCGATTCCAACTCATAGAGATGCTATAGGACAGAGTAGAACTGCCCCATAGGGTTTCCAACGAGTGGCTGATGGATTTGAACTACTGACTTTTGGTTAGCAGCAGAGCTCTTAACCACTGCGCTACGGGTTCCAATTCTTGCTTAGCAAGTATTATTACCACATAGAAATAGTCGTTTATTACCTGAGGGACAAAGGTCCATGTTAAACATACAGTTAACTTTGTCAATGTATATCGATGGAGGGTAGCCAGTGTCCAAATGTCAAACATCACAAAACTGGAGGATGCCCAATATTTGTTTCTTAAGTTCACAGCAGACTAGAAGTAAGAAGTGATGGCCTAATATCAAGGGCGGAAAGAAAGAGGCTACAAAAATCAAACGCAAAAAAGCAAAAATCCTATCTAGGAGCATTTTGTAAGAGCAAATTCCCTTACAGGCCTGAACCACCCCTGAGGGCAGCTATGATAATCACTGTTTATAAGAATTATCCCACTGTAACAAGGCAATGTTAATTCTTTTTTACTTAGTCCAAAATAGAGAAGTTTGTTGAGGAAATTTCTTTTCAATATCTTCTGTTTAAGAATTCAGAGAAGTGTCTAATGCATTTTAGGGAGATCTCTGTCAAAAAAAATAAGTTATTGAGAAGTTTGGTTATCTAAAAAGGTAGACTTCAGTTATAAAGAAAATTCATGCAGGTAGAAAGAGAAAGACAAGCAATTTCTAGAAAAACCAAGGACTACTTTGGTTCAAATGGTCACAGTGCTGCTTTCAAAGGATAGAAAATTCTGTTTTTTCACAGGATTTAATATTTCACAATATGAAGAAAGTCTCTATAATTAACTCATTTAATAAATATTTATTTAAAGAATGTGGCTTCATTTGGGGTCACCTGGATGAGTCTTCATTTTCCAAATGATGTTTTATTTTCAGGATTGTAACTGCATATAAATACCAGTCATATCTTCCACATAAAGATGCTTCTTTCTAACAAATCGGCTTCCTGTACCTCAAATATCCTAAACACACAGGAAGCCTAGCAAGAAAACATTAGGCTGAGGTTACTCACAGAGGATGTGAGAGCTGATTCTGTCCATCATTTCCCTTGTTGAAATTGGCCAGGGGGAGTATTTACACTACAGAAATCAGCAAATGATGTAAATCAGATCCCCTCTCTCACCCTCTAGCCAGTTGTTAAAAATTGACCAGCACATTGCTGATGGAGATGTCTTTATATCTTTTTCTGATGTTAGCTCACCTGATGTCATTTTTAAAAGAAAATTTTTATAATGGAAAATTCAGATATATACAAAAGTAGACAGAATAGCATAATGAATTCCCAAGTATCCGTGCCCCACTTTTAATACTTAACTCAAGACTGATGTTATTTCGTTTTAACCCCATCTATTCTCCCCTCCCTCAAATTACTTTGAAACAAATCCCAGACATCATATCATTCATTTATAAATATATCAGTATGTATCTCAAAAGGTAAGGACTTCACAAATAAAAAACAAACAAAAAGACCCTACCCAGATGCCATTATCACTCTAAAAAATGACCTTTTTAAAAAATATGATTGAAAAAAAAATACGATTGAATATCCATTCAAATTCCTAATTGTCTCATAAGTGTCATAATTTTTAAAAAACAGTTTCACATTTAATCAGGAATGAAATATAATGTCCACACAATGTGATTAGTTGATCTCTTTTAAGTCTCTTTTAATCTACAGATTCCCTCTCTATTCTTTTTCACCTCCCTTGCAATTTATTTGTTGAAGAAACCAGGTTGTTTGTCCTGTTGAGTTTCCCACAGTCAGGATTTTGCTGATTGTATTCCTGGGGTTGTGCTGTCCTCTGTATTTGCTCTAAATTGGTAGATGGATCCAGAGGCTTGAAAAGATTCTGTTTAGATTTTTGCAGCAAGGATACTTCAGAGAGAATGGTGTGCGCTTCCATCAAGAGGTACATGATATTTACTTGTCTGTGTGGTGTTAACAGGAATGGATGCTCATTGCCTGGGTTTGTTCATTAATTAGAGTTTGCGAAAAGCGTATTCTAAGTTTCTCATTCCTTCTCCGTTTATTAGTGGAAATACCTCTCTATAGAGAAACTTGCCCTCAATTTGTTTCCTCAGTGGGACAATTTGTCACGAATAGGCAGGATTGTACCCAACCTTGATTCCTCACACGGTGCTTTTTAAACTGAGTAAGCTGCTGACCTTTAGATTCACTTGTCCAGATCAAGGGTATGCCGTGCGTGTTTTGTTCCTAGCATTCTTTAAAAACATTAGTCACATAAATGTTGCCTTTCTGCCTGTCATTCTCCAAGAGACTTACCAACTCTTTTTATTAGATGAACATGCTAAGTTTCGATGGGTAGCAGATAGTATGTAAAAAGAACTGTTGTGACTTCAGTAAACACCCCAAAGCTAAATTGCTTATCTAAAACTTACGAGACTCATTTGGTTGGGGGAAAGGGCCAGAAATCATGTACGGACAGAGAGAAGTTCTGAGTTGATTTGAGATATTTTGTGATCTACATATTGGATGACACATTTTAAATATAATAAAAATCTAAGATGTCAACTTGTTGTTGTTGTTAGGTACCATCAAGTCGGTTCTGACTTGTAGCCACCCTATACACCACAGAACGAAACACTGCCCAGTCCTGCGCCATGCCCACAGTCGTTGTGATGCTTGAGCCCATCGCTGCAGCCACTGTGTCAGTCCATCACGTGAAGGGTCTTCGTCTTTTTCGCTGACCGTGTCCTTTACCAAGCATAATGTCCTTCTCCATATTTACAATATGTCAATTAGAGCTCTAAAAAAAAATCTTTATTGGTAGGAATAGCTACATAAAATTCATTATTGACACAAAATGTGAAGCCATTTTTGTTTGAATTGGCATTTTGTTCTAATTTATAGTTGGGCTTTAGGAGCAACTTATGTTTTTGGAGAAGGAGCCACTGTTTTTGCTTCAAGTCCTTCGACATTTCCCTGTTCTCAAGTCTTGTAAGGCATTGACTGACTTGACTCATCAGGTCCTTCCTAGTTCTCGGTGTTCATTCTGTTCATACCCATGGCCAGGAAATAGTGTCCTTGCATTTGAAATTCAGGAGTAGATTAAACAGCATCTTTAATTACAAAGCATGATAATATTCTCTCAGAATTTGTGTTTAAGTAAAAGTCATACTTTATGTGAAAGGTAGTTTAATCAATATTATAAGCACCCAGCAAATATTTAAAGAGACTATTTTTGTTGTTTGTCCACGCACAATTTATCTTTCTGGTTTCTGTCTATATTTGTGTGTATGTCTGTGACTTTTCTTTTTTTTCCAAAAATTCCACCAATCTGCTTATTTTAAAGACCTGTAACTGGTGTCAGACTTTTTAAGTTTAGCAAGACCAGGTACCCTTTACATAAACTCACCCATACAAATCTTTTGAAGATCCATAGCCCTCCGATGAAGACATCCTATGTGCTGAAAGGAAAGATATTTAAGCTTTGTAAAGTCACACAGAATAAATGCCCAAGAAATATTTGTTGATTGAATACAATTTAGAATCGTATTGATTTCTTGATATAACATTTGGAGCAACTGTAGCTCAGAGTGTCATAACAGACACTAGGTTTTCAAGCAAACAGTTCCCTCTATCTCTTTCCCTCTCCACCAGCCCTTGTCCACCCCATCTCAACTCTATATTTCTCTCTTAATAAAAGATACATACTTAGGAAGAAAAGAAAAAGAAATCAACAACCAAATGTGATTTGACTCCTTTCCCACCCCTACTGTCAGCTCAGTATTTTGTTAAATGCTTCTACTTTTCACTTTCAATGAGGTTTAGCCAACAGTATTCCATCTACTTTCTACCAGGTGAACCTCACCCACCCCCTCACCTTTAGGTCATTCCAATCATGTTATTTCTACCATAATGCTAGAAATAATGGAATAGGCAGGAAGTGAAAGGCGAAGCTGGATAGCTCTGCTTGCTTGCCTTTTGTTTGCTTGTCTCTAACTCCCTTAAACTACTTCCTTCTCATCTTAACAACAATAGGACAAAGTGGTTCCATCTAAATGGTCCCAAAGCCAGCCCAGACTTCTGAAACCTATTATTATGACCTTTCTCTCATCAGTAATTGTTCAGCTATTTGTACCTAAAGAAGCCTTATGACCTACAATGCCCACGTAAGGTATGGTGAAAGTAGCTTGGGGGATAGCGGTGGCAATTATCACACACCAGGATATTACAGGTCACCCAAACGCAAAAGGCTTAAAATACTCTAAAATACTTGCATAGTGAAGTGATGAGCACATTTTTAGAGTGGTCGCTTTATTTTATTTTAATGAGGATCCACTGAGGTACTCCTGATCTCAGTATAGAGTTGTCTCGTAGGTTAGAAATCAATTTTCTGTATGTGTGGTAGAATGTGAGGGAGAAATAGTCAATCCAAAAAAATAAATGAAGAGTGAGAAGAAAAGAAGTGAGAAAAGGGAAGGAGGGGGTGGAGGAGGAAAGATCAACAGCTGCCGTCCAGTCGATTCCAACTCATAGCAACCCTACAGGACAGAGTACAACCGCCCTATAGGGTTTCCAAGGAGCTGCTGGTGGATTTGAACTGCTGACCTTTTTGTTAGAGGCCATAGCTCTTAACCACCGTGCAGTGTTCTTTAGTTGCTTGTAACCAGGGGTCTTTGGTAATGTAGGAAGTGCTTTACTTAAGACTGTCCAGTCTAAAACATTCACAGACAGAAATCAACCCGTGCTTCACATGTGGGGAACTCTGAGGGCATAAATGGCCCTGTAAAAGTCCAACACTTTATCTTAGTCTATGATTCACAATGTTTATGCATAACATTGAGATGTTTTACCAGAAGTATTTAGCCCATCAAATCCAATTAAATTCAAGAGCAATGAGATCGTGAAAAGTGCTTATGAGGTAGATAAAAAGTTCTAAAAATAAAATAGAGCTAGTCAAAGAAATGAAAGTGATAAGAAAATGGTGATTGTTGCATGTGAACATGGAATGAATCTTTGTCCAAATTAATTGTTCTGAAGAACAGAGAGTGGCTGACCATATAAAACACAGTGCTTATATTAGCAACAATAATCAGACAGAAAGTAATTATGTTGGGGAAAAAACTTTAGAGGGGATGCCTAGGAAGTAGGTTTTAAACCTTTCCAAACAATAAGCAATTATTCACTCTGTGTCTTTAATATACTTATACTTATTTTTTGTACTTAATATACATATACACTTCTCATTAGCTAATATTTCAGGGGAAAATATACATTTAGGGCAAATTCTTCATCAATGCTAGTAGATGTAAATTTATATTCCAAAAAGCTTTGTTGATAATTTTTTTGAAGGGAGACAATATCTTGTCAAATCTGATAAGATCATCATTTTTATTTTCTTGGTAACGTGGTTATCAAATCACATGAGCACTTATGCTAGGAGTAGGCAAAGTGTCATCTCTGCCATTTTCTTGTTGTTTAAATGTGCTTGCTGATCCACAGCTTCTTTGCAGGAAAATTTTAAAAGTCACGTGTCCATTCGGAGAGGGGTAGTTTAAACTAGACAATATATTCTGAAAATTCGATGAACTGGGCACACAGTGCAGTAACTCACAGTGAGCTAAAGGCGGAGGAAGAAGGCAAGGTGTCCTGTCAATCTCTCCACCCTGTGGACTGTCCTCTCTTTTCTCAGAGCGTGCAGACCAGGCGAGGATGCCAGGGTCAATTCTTGTATAAAATACTAGCAAATATTAATGTCTTTTTTTTTTAAGATAAACATATTTGTTAATAAAAGTTCTAGTAACTTATACTTGCATCTCAATGGATCATCTTTTGTACCCAAAGAGGTGTGCGCATTTCATTTTGTAAGCCCTTGGCCTGGAAGATCAACATCGATGTCAGATATCTTTTAGCTTGATAATAATTCTAAAGAGGGCAAAGCTCAAGAAATTAAAGGTTAAACATGGTGATAAAGTCTTGCTGTAAGCTTTGATCCCAGAGGTTCAGAGCTTGGTTGAATTTGCACAACCTCCAAGTGTTCAGACACTAGATAATAGAGCCACTATGGAGTTTCCAATGACACAAATTGGTGACATCTGAATTAGCATATTTTAATATATTTAGATTTTAAAAATTCCAAACAGAGAAAAAAAAAAATCAAGGAAGAGAAGGGTATGACTGGTTTTAAAGTGCTGAAGGAATGATTTAATCTCCCATTTGGCAGAAATTTATCAGAACTTCCTTGTCTCTCAGTACGGTCAGCTAGAAACCCTGGCTGACTCTTCTGCTAAAAACAATTGGATAAATGCTGTATAAAATATATAAAGAATCTTTTTAAGGGTGTTAATGAGCTGATAAAAAGATAAGGATTCATGAGAGGCCAAATACTAAGTGAAAGGAGGAACTCAGCGAGGCAAGTTGAACACACTGAAGCTGATTTCTGCCCTGGGGCGTTTGTTGAACCGTAGTGACTTTGAGTTTCAATTTTCATATTGTGGACAGGAGGCAAAACATAGGACCCACTCAAGGAAGGGAGTCTAATTAGGAGACCTCTGACATAAACCTGAGACCCCAAAGGGTCTCAGAGTCAGGGAAAAACAGAAATAAGCCTAAATCCCCAGGGGAAGTAAGGGAAATGACCTCTTTGAAGTCTTGGCCATGAAGGGAGAAGAAAAATGTCTTATGAGTATTCTTAGCCATCAATGAGGTTGGCTAGATTTGTAGCCCCAAAACATACTACCTGGATAGTCTGAAAATCCCAAAGCCAATATTTAGGTTTAAAGGGTATTAGGTAATTCATGCTTCAGGTGCTTAAAACAAGAAGAAATCTGTGGAGTAACCCGCCTAAAACCTAGGCCTCAAATAATTCCCATAGGTTAAACTTCCACTAAACATGAGCTCATAGTAAAACATCAAATACTATTCATGGAATGAGATGCCATGAACGAGAGCCACCAGAATCTGACCTGCAAAGACTTTGGATTTAATTGGAAATATCTGATGCAGAAAGTAAAATAAATATGTTTTATGTATTTAAAAATAAAAGAAGAGAATATAATTAGAGATGAAGAGCAAGAAAAAATATCAAAGTGGATTTAAAAAGAACTATATATAGTAATTGAAATGATAAACTCAATGGATGGCGTTAATAACAGATTAGACACAGCAGAAGATTGAATAATAAACTGGAAGAAAGAGCCAATGAAATTATGTAGAAAGAAGCCCATCACAAAAGGGTAAATATTATAGGACCTCACAGAGTCACTATGAGTCGGAATCAATTCGATGGCAACAGATTTGTTTCGTTTAATATAAAAAGACAAGAAAATGCAAATGTATAGAGACCAAAGTTTATTAGTGGTTACCAGGGGTGGGAAGGAGGGAAAAAGGCGGGGGGCGGGGGACTGGTTAACGGTGATGGAAAAATGGCATTGATTAAGAGTAGGGTTGCCCAACAGATTATTGTAATTGCTGTCAATAAGCTGTACACCTGGAAAAAGTTGAATTGGCAAAAGTTGTGTGATAGATATATTTACAACAACGACAAAAAAAAAAAGTGTAGCTGCTGAGGCTGCTTATGTACAACCAAACACTTCATGGAATTTGGTTCCTTGGTTTAGAGATTTAGGGTCATGATTTCATGGGACATCCCAGTTAATTGGCCTAACAGCATATTTTGGTGCTTCTTTTCTTTCTCCTAGTCTGTTGCATAGTACCTGGGGTCTTAAAAGCTATTCAAGGCTCAACACTTGGTCTCTATTCCTGTGGAGCAATAGAGGAAGAAGGAAGGTCAGGAATAGGAGGGGGATATGGAAAGTGTGGCTAACTGCCTCTGTGAACAACTGCCTCCTTTGCCATGAGTCCAGAAGAACTTAATGGTGCCCGGCTACCATTACTGAACATTTTGATCAAAGAGTCCATAGAAGAATCCTGATCAAAAGAGGAAAAATGTAGAACAGAGTTTCAAATTCTCATTGACTCTAGACTTTCTGGATCCACGGAGGGTGGATGAACCCCTGAAACTATTGCCCTGAGATAGTCTTTAAAAACTTAAACCAAAAATATCCTCTGAAGTCTTCTTAAAACTAAACAATAGTTTAGCTTAACTAATAAAAAAGGCCTGCAATATGCTCTTTTAAGAACTGTCTATATGGGATCAAATCAACAACAGCAACTTGAAAGATAAGTTAGGAATCTTGCGGGCAGTGAGTTCATTGTAATGAGGTGGGAACAACTCATAACAGGAGGGTGAGAATGGTTGCACAACCTGAAGAATGTAATCAGTGTCACTAAATTGTACGTGTAGAAACTGTTGAATTGGTGTAGGTTTTGTTGTGTATATTCTCAACAACAACCATAAAATAAAGAAAATTTGGGAAAAATAAATAATAAAATGGCCAGCCATTAGAAAAAGGATAGTACAGATGAGTAATAAAGAAGCATTGGTATTGCCAAAAACAAACAAACAAAAACTAGTATCCATTTAATACTATAGCTTCAACATACATAAAATTGATAAAACTGCAAGAAGAGATAAATAAATCTACCATCATAGTTGGAGAAATTTAATTCACTGGTATCAGTAATTAATAGAACAGACAAAAAATAAGTAAAGATTATAAAAGATGAGAATGGTATAAATAGTACACTGTTCCCAACGAACATACATAGAATATTAAAACCAACAAATGGGAAGTATACAGTCAATCACACACACAGTATCTAAGGAAACTGAACACGTGGTAGTTTATAAAACTAGTTCATCGAATTCTGAAGATTGGTATCATACAGACTGTATTCTCTGGACACAATGGAATTAAGTAAATAATAAATAAGCTTTAAAAAATACAGAAAACCTTAATAAATTTTGAAATATGCTCTAAGTACTATCTACATGAAAGAAGAAATAATAAAATTAGAGAAAATTAGAACTAAAGTATAATGAAAATACTACTTAAAAATTTGGTAACATAAAGGGAAATTGGATGCATTTTAAAGGGAAATGGATGCATCTGAATTATGGTTTTGGCGAAGAATATACCATGGACTGCCAGAAGAATAAACAAATCTGTCTTGGAAGAAGTACAGCCAGAACGTTCCTTTAGAAGCAAGGATGGTGATACTTCACCTCATGTACTTTGGACATGTATCAGGAGGGACCAGCCCTTGGAGAAGGACATCTTGCTTGGTAAAGTAAAGGGTCAGTGAAAAAGAGGAAGACCCTCAGTGAGATGGATTGACACAGTGGCTGCAACAATGGACTCAAACATAGCAACAACTGTGAGGACAGCGAAGGACCCGGCAGTGTTTTGTTCTGTTGTATAGGGCCACTATGAGTTGAAACTGACTCAACAGCACCCAACGACAGATACAAAAATGAATAAACAAAAACCTATACATTTCTATAAACCAGCAGCAAACAGTTAAACATTTACTTTAAAAATATCATTTATAATCACATCAGAAAATACAATTAAGCTAAGAGGAGTATATGGTGGGTCAGACATTTACGAAGAGAAGGATACAATTTGACTGGAAGACATTTAAATTTAAAAAAAAAAAAAAAACCTTAAGTAAATGGAGAAATAGACCAAGTTTATGGATAAGAAGAGTCACGGTTTTAAAGATATAATTTCTCCCTAAAATGATTTGTAGAATCAATGAAATTCTGATAAAAATTCTGACATATTTTTTCCTGTGGAACTTGACAACCTAATTTTAAAATTTATATGGAAGAACAAAAGTCAAGAATATCCAAGGTACTTCTGAAGAAAAAAATAAGATGAGGAGGTTTGCCTTATCAGAGTTCTAAAAATTTTAAATGTTATAGCAATTAAGAAAGTGTGATAATGTCACGAGGTTAGAAATAGATCCGTGGTACAGAATAGAGACCCTGGAAAAAAGAATCACACATATATATGGAAACTTGATTTGTAAAAAATACTTGTATTACAAATCAGTGAAGAAATAATGGGCTTCTCAATACATGGTGCTGGGACAATGCACATGGAACAAAATTAAATTGGGCCCCTACTTAACACAGGATAGGGAAGGATTTTAAACTTGGACGAAGAGGACTAACCACAATAAAGACAGGTTCAACTACGTGAAAATTAAGGTGCTCTGTTCATCAAAAGACACAGTCAACAAAGTGAAAAGATAAGCCACAAAGTGAGAGAGGATATTAGTAACACATATAATTGACAAAAGATTAATAATACAAAACACACAAGAACTCCTACAAATCTATAAGTAGGTGGAAAACATTATAGAAAAATAGACAAAAGAGTTGAAGGGGCACCTTATAGAAGAGGAAGCATAATTGCCTTATGAACATTTGCTCAAACCCATTAGTAATTAAAAAACTCAAATTAAAATTACAAGATGCCCCATGCTACTTATTAGATTTGCAAAACGTAAAAAGTCTGACAATATCAAGAGTTAGCAAGGATCTGGAGCTTTGGGAACTCTTATGCCCTACTGGCAAGAGTATAGACTGGTACAACCATTCTGGAAAACAATTTTTGCATTATCTAATAGAATTAACAAAGTACACACTCTGAAACACTCTCTCCATGATATCTGCATGGTTTCTATCTCATCTCCTTCAAATTTTTGCTCACATGCCACTTCATCATCACTTTGCTAGCCCTGAGCACCCTACTTAAAATTAGACACTCCCTAGCACTTCCCATCTCTCCTCTCTGCCTCATTTTTCTCCATAATATGTATCGCCTTCCAACAGATATAATTCACGTATTTATTTTGCTTATTGTCTGTTAACCGTTGCTGGAATGTGAGCACAATCAAGGCAGAGATTTTACCTTTTTTTTTTTTTTCATGGATGTGAAAGAGTCTAAATGTGTAGAGTCTAAAACAGCACCTGACACAGAGAAACACATGTTGAATGAAATACCTAGTGACCCAGCAACCCCACTGGAGGTTTACAGCCTAGAGAAACTCTTGGAGCAGGAGACATTTACAAGAGGGCTGACAGCAATGTAATTAAATGTATCGTAGGAAGAAACAACACAACGAAGCAAACAAACAAAAAGCCTTAGCTGTACATCAGCAAAAAATTGGATAATAAATTGCTGCATATTTATATGTTATTGTTGTTATTAATTGCTGTTGAGTTGCTTCTGAGTCATGGTGATCCCATGTGTGCACTGTAGAACTGCTCCATAAGGTTTTCAAGGCTGTGAGCTTTCGGAAGTAGATTGCCACGTCTGTCTTCTGAGGCGCCTCTGGGTGGGTTTGAGCCATCAGCAGCAGTCGAACGCTTAACAGTTGGTGCCACCCAGGGACTCTTAAATATTTATATAGGGGAATATTATAAAAGCGATCAAATAGTTCATCTTTAAGATGCATTTCAAAACCTAATGTTGAAACAAAAAGTCAAGTCTCAAGAAAATACATTCGTATTCAGTATGAATCTATTTATATACATTATAGGCACTTGCAAAACTAAGTAACACTATTTAGGGATAAAATATGAGGTCCGAGTTTAAAGACCACAAAGAGTTACAAGTACACCATTCAGTAAGGTTGACACCCCAGTTGGCAGGAAGGGAAGGCGTGTGCGGGCAGTGTGGTGGGTACCCAGATGTTCATGCTAGAGGCATTGCTTTACTTTACACACTGCACGCGGGTGTAACTGAAGCAATGAACACATCAGAGCCTGTAAGCTGGAATTTTAAAAAAGGGGATTTCACCCACAGGTCCTATAATTTGTCTGCAAGTAGAGTTATTTCAACCAAAAAAAAAAAAAAATTGCTATTGTATCAATTCCGACTCATAGCGACCCTATAGGACAGAGTAGAACTGCCCCCCAGGGTTTGCAAGGAGCAGCTGGTGGGTTCAAACTACAGACCTTTTTGGTGAGCAGCTGAGCTCTTAACCACTGTGTCACCGGGGCTCCAGAGTTGTTTCAGAATTATGCAAATACTCCTTGTTGAGCCAAGCAGCCTTTAAGAAGCAGAGTAGCCATAGGGCGACTTCCTTAGGGTCCCCACAATCTCCAGCTTTCTAGATTTCCTAAGGACGGCTGCACCTCAGGGTGACGTGGTAAAAGGAGCAATTACTTTGGGGCCAGAAAACCAGAAGAATTCAAGTCTCAGCTCTGATACTAACCAGTTAGGCCATGTTGACAGCAGGCACTTCACAGCAAGAAGCTCTGTTAAATGTGACAGTGGCCCTACTATTACGCCCATCTTACATAGAAGGAAACTGAGACAGGGAGTGGTAAGTTGTAGAAGTGAGATTCATACTGCTCCGCCTGCCACCAGACACACTTTCTTTTCCTGTCACTACCTCCATGTAGCCCCTTGAGCCTTTGCTCTTTCAGCTAATGTCTTCCCTCTGTACCTCTCAGCAGGAGCCTGGTGGTGCAGTGGTTAAAGTGCTCAGCTGCTAACTGGAAGGTCGGTGGTTTGAACCTACCAGCTGTTCTGTGGGAGAAAGATGTGGCAGTCTGCTTCTGTAAAGATGTACAGCCTTGGAAACCCCGCGGGGCAGTTCTACTCTGTCCTGCAGGGTCGCTATGAGTCGGAATCGACCCGACGGCCATGGGTTTTTTTTTTTTTTTTTTTGTATACCTCTCAGTAGCTTTTACATATAAAGTGTTTTCTGAATGGGATCCAGAGGGAGAAATTGGGGAGAGCAAGGGCAGTGTTTCACCCCCATCTGCTGTTTACTGAGGCTGAGAAAGCTCAACGGCTCCCAGCAAGCAGGGCCTGCCTCCTGCATTTGCCTCTTTGGAAGATGCTTCTCGTCCTGCCCATCACACCCACTCGCTTCTGTCTGCTTTCCCTTTGCTGATCCCTTTCCCACCACAGTTAATGTTTGCCCTGCAAGTGCCAGGGCATTTATCCTTTCTTCCTGGGATGATGTGCCCATTTGCGTATCATGCAAACAGCCCAGCTGCTGGAGTCCCAGTTAAGGTAAATAATGGTCACAGTGTTTATGCTGATCCCTCCTGGGGCCTTCTGTAACCTGCTGCACGACTCCAGGGAGAAAATCGTTGAGTTGGAATCTTTGCTCTGATCTTCTGACATCATGAATGAACACTTGTGCGAAAATGCGCACAGAGCCCTCTCCGTGTAAATACATGCTTTAGAGTCTCTAATGGTGGAGGGAGGGTTGCAGATGGAGAGGGATGCTTATTATTATTTTTACGTTGTCTAATTCAATTTATTAATCTTTAGACTGTGACTATGTTTTCTAAATATATTCACTGCTTAAAAACAATTATATGAAAAGCTTAATAGTTTAGCAAATTTAATTTCCACAAACATTTAAAGATTGTTTTCAAATATAATCAGTTACACTCTTTATAAATCTAATACATCAGTTTTATAACATCTTAAAAGGTAGAGGAATAGCAATTAATGAGGGTTGATCAGCAAACTTACACTGAAACAGATTACATAGATTTATTTTTTATTTTCTCTATTCTCTTACTTTTAATTTTTTTTTTTGTTTAATTTTACTTATTCCTTCTGAGGAATACAATCTACATGCCAAATTTAAAGTCAGAGTTACCTTTTCTGGACCAGCAGAGGCTGCAGATTATTCAGGGGGATATTTCCCCCTTTATAGTAACACTTTATTCATTACAATAGAACTATTTAATTTATTGGCTCTGAACCAATCAAATAGATTTTATTTACTTTTTGACCCCAGTCAGTACTCCCCAAGTAATGTTTGAGTGTCTTATTTTTACAACATAGTCTGATACGTCTATTTTACAACATTCTCTTTCTTTTTTTCATGGACCAGTTAAGATCTACAGTTTCTTAATATGCCCATCTACCAATGCATGAATATGCCCATACTATTTCAGGACAACTATGATTTTTTTCTTTTCATAATTTTTTATAACAAGCTTCTAAAAATCTGATCATTAGTCATTTAGGGTCAACCTAGGTGAAGCCTCGATAAAAAATAGTCAACCTTCAGATTGCAGCAGCTGTTAAATCCCTACAGAGCCTAATGAAAGTGTCTAATTATTTCACATTTTTAAGTTCTGGTTTAGATGAGAGTCATTTTATTTTGAACGATTTTACAACAGCTGTTTTGAATTCTAAAACTCGAAATGTAATAATTCCAGGTAGAGAAAAGGGAAAGTGAATCCATAAATCTATGAGACATTGATTTCAGCCAATTCAATTCAACTCAACCCAGCAGATCTTTATCAACTGCTTACTGTGTTCAAGTCTATGCTTGGCGTCGTGGGGGACATAAGGGTGGGTCAGGAACATACTGAAATGGGTGAGATGTCAGTCAACAAATCCATGTGCATGAGGAAAATACTTTTCTTTGTTTTCTATTTTAAAACTTAGCCTCAGACTTCACCCTGGTGTTCGTATGTCCTCAGTTGTTCTTTTCTGTCTACACTCCTCTTGGTGATGGCTTCCAGAGAATGCCTTTAAATAGCTATTCATATGCTAATGTGCCCAAACGTACCTCTTCAGTCCCGACCACTCCCCTGAATTCCAGAACCTCTGTGTTCACCTGCCGGTTTGCAAGCTCCACTCGGATGTCTAACAGGCATCTCGGCCAAACACGTACAGGAAGTCCCGACTTCACCATGAACCACACTTACCACTGTCTGGTTTTGTGTGTGTGTGTGTGTGTGCATCTGATAGTTAGTAATATGTATTACATAGAATGTTGCAGGGCATAATTTGCTGATGTTATCATTCTCAGATGTTCACTCACAGATGTTCAATGTTATGATTTATAAGGATACTGATAATAAAAGGCAATAATAATGAAAATTAAAAGAATAAAAAAAAGAAGAATTTGACTTAAGTCGGAGTCGAATTTTCGGAACAGAAAACCCAATCGTAAGTCGGGGACTGCCTGTACATAACTGAGCTCCTGCTCATTGCTTCCAAACGGGCACCTCCTGTGGGCTTATCTCAGTCAGTGGCACCCCCATCCTTCTAGCTGCTCAGGACAAAAGCCTCCGTGTCATTCTTGACTCCTCTCTTTTTCTTGCCCCACTTTTTATCTGTCAGCACCTTCTCTGGGTTTAGTCTTCAAAGTAGATCTAGATTCATTCACTTTTCACCACGACCACTGCCACCACCTTGTCCAAGTCATCTGGTTTATTCCAAAATTCCCCCACCCACCCCACTGCTGTTGAGTGGATTCCAACTCAGAGGGACCCTATAGGACAGAGCAGAACTGCCCCCATAGGATTTCCAAGGCTGTAATCTTTACGGGAGCAGACTGCCACATCTTTCTCTCACGGAGCAGCTGGTGGGTTTGAACCACCAACCTTTTGGTTAGCAGCCGAGGGCTTAACCAATGTGCCACCAGGTCTCCTTATTGCAAATTACCTTCTAGCTAATTCCCTCACTTCTTCTATCCACCTCCATCCTACTCCCTCCCCTCCAGTTCTGTTCTGAAAGCAGAGTGAACCTGTTACAATATATGTAAAATCACGTGATTCTTCCACTCAAAACCCTCCAGTAAAACCCAGACGTCTTTACAAAGGCCCAAGGACTGCCCCTTACCTCTCGGACCTGCTCCCCCTGCCCCACAGCCTCCTGGCTGTCTTTGAACACCTCAGGCACGTTCCTGCGCAGGATGTTTGCTCTTTCTAGCACCTCTTCCTGAAATGCTCTTCCTCCCGAATGATAGCCACATTGCTGGCTCCCTCACTTCCTTCAAGGTTGACTCAAAGGTCACTTTCTCAGTAGAATTTTCCCTGGAAACCCTAACTGAAATTCCAGCCCCCACCTCCCACTTCTCCTATTCTCCTGCCCTGCTTTTTTTTCTCCTTAACACTTATCACTAACATCTTAAATATTTTACTTTTTTTTATCTTGTTTTAAGAGCCCTGGTGGCGCAGTGGTTAAAGAACTCGGCTCCTGTCCAAAAGGTCAGCAGTTTGAATCCCACCAGCCACTCTTCGAGGGAGAAAGATGTGGCAGTCTGCTTCAGTAAAGATTTACAGCCTCAGAAACCCTGTGGGGCCAGTTCTACCCTGTCCTACAGGACCGCTACGAGTTGGAATGGACTCCATTGCAGTGGTTTTTTAATTTTTATTGGTATCTTATTTAAATCTATCTCTCCCACTTGAGTGTAGTTTCCAGGAAGGTGGGGATTTTAGTCTGTTTTGTTCACTACCCTGTTCCCATTGCCTGCAACAGTGTCTGTGCATAGTTGGTACTCAAGAAGTGTTTGTTGAAGGAAAGAATGAATGAACAGTGAATGAGTAGTTGCTCTCATTCTGATTGTTATCTTGGTCATTGCAGCTACTTAAAGGCAGATATTTTCACAGCATGATGAAGGTGCTTAATGTCACTGACTTATACGTGTAAAATGTTGAAATGGCAAATTTTTTATTGTATATATTTTTTACCACAATTTTTTTCTTTTTCTTTTTAAAGCAGACCTTCCTCTCATTAACTGGTTGCACAATCTCTGAACATTTACCCTCATTCAATTTTACTAATCCTTCTGTGCTTGGGGAGGTACCTGGGTAGTGCAAATGGTTAACCCACTTGGCTGCTAATCTAAAGGTTAGAGGTTCAAGTCTGGAGATCTACTTATGAAAAATCAGGCATTGAAATCCCTATGAAGCACAGTTCTACTCTGACAAACGTGAGGTCGCCATGAGTCGGAATGGACCCAATGGTGACTGGTTTTCTGTGCCTGCGTTATGCCTCATCTTGATCCTTCTGTGACTGTAGGCTCCCGTCTCTAGCAATCAGCAAGACAACGGTGAGTGGCCAGTCCTCCAGTGCAGCTAGATCAGGGCAGATCCAGCCCTTCCTTCATATTCCATCTGAAAAAGCAGAGGGAAGTCCCAGGAGCTGTCAGGTTTGTTGGACAGCAACATGACTCACCTTCCTGGTGTACTAAGGGCAAGACTGATATTCCTGTGGCCCCAGATTTTAGCAGAAACATCTGGATTTCACCTGTTTCCATCAGATTTTCTTAGGCACAGCCAATGAGAAAGTGATTTTTAAACCTTAAACTTTAGCTTTGCAGACTATTTCCATTAACCCAATTCTTGTGCTAAATTGTTAGTCTTGAAAGTAGTAGATAATTTTGTGTCCTGAATTCTTTGTAACTATCATTAACTAAAAAAAAGAAAAAAATTTTGCTTTGACGAGGGCGAGTTCTTTTAAAACATCAAAGATCATGAATGGAGATATTAATCACAAGTGTTGTGTTAGTTGCCACCATGTTGGACCCGATTATGGCGACCCTACATATAACAGAAGGAAATTTTTTTTGTAGTGAAAATTATATAACTAGTTGTTTATAGTAGGGAAATGGTTATGTTCAGTGGGATATCTTGCAGCAATTAAAATGGAATTGCTGCAGAACTTTTGATAGCAGAGCATTTGGAAAATTTCTTGAAATTTGGTTTATCTTCCTGGGAATAATGAGGTAAAGAAAGCACATCTTAACCCATTTATGAATTGCAAGCGCTTTGAGAAAGACAAAAATAATAGCCTTTGATGGGTCAGGAAGACCTCACTATAATGGTTTGGGTTCCAGTATCATTAGGTATTATTTTTCTACTCAAGAGAGTGGTTGATTCATTACTAAGATTTCCACTTGAAAAAAAAAAAAAAGGAGGGAGGGGTCTTAGGCATGAAGGAGCCAATGAGAAGCAAGCCCCGTTTCTGATGTAACAAAAGTTAGTTCAGAGAGGAGGGTGGTGGTAACCCTACAAGTAGGTGACCATATAATTTATTGTCCAAACTAGGACACTTTTGTGAGTAAAAGGAGGCATTATTAATAATAACACCCACCAGAACAACGGGTATTGACATGGATGACTGAACAGGTAAACTGGCACATATGGTCACCAGCCTACCTAAGGGGACTGATTTTGTCTGGAGAATCCCTGGAGACCCTCTGGAGTGTGGCTCCAAGGGGCGTAACCAATATCATCTCTGGCCTCTCCATCTTCATGGAGAATATCTGGACCACTGGAGAATCTATCCTGCCCTAGGTTCAGGGGTAGGTTATTAATGAGAGTTGGGTCATTGAAACCACATCCTTGCTCGTCCAATGCACTCCAGGTTCTAGTTTTACAAGACTGCTGTATTTTATCTGCATAGCTGAGAGGGTTGGAGGAGTTTGGTTAAACTGTTTTCCTCTGTTCAGAAATCACCTGCACACCTGAGGATACATCTGTTAAATCAGCGTTTTTCAAACTTATCTGAGCATAAAAATCACGTGGTGGAGGATGGCTATTAAAATACCAGTTCTCGGGCCCTACCTCAGGCTTACTGAATTGACTCTCTTATGGAGAATTCTGGAAGATCTATATTTTAAGCAAGCTACTCAGATTGTTCTATTCAACAGGCTAGTTTGAGAAATACTCTTTTACGTAAAGTGTTTTTAAAGTAGGTTAGAGCGTATATTCTCAAGTGTATAAATACATGTTTTCTTATGTAAATATAGATGGATTGGGAGGGAATACAACAAACTTTAACATTAACAGTGATGATCTCTGAGATAAGGAATTATGTTCTACTCACTTGCCTATACTTTTAAAAATGTTTACAGTGAGCTTTTTTTTTTTGTCTTGGTGTGAGTCTTAGTTATCTAGGGCTGCTATAATAGAAATACCACAAGTGGATGGCTTTAACAAACAGAATTTTATTCTCTCACAGTCTAGGAGGCTAGAAGTCCAAATTCAGGGCACCAGCTCTAGGGAAAGGCTTCCTCTCTCTCTGGACTCTGGAGGAAGGTCCTTGTCATTAATCTTCCCCTGGACTAGTAGCTTCTCAGTGGAGGAACCTCAGGTCCACAGGATGTGCTCTGCTCCTGGCATTGCTTTCTTGGTGGTATGACGTCCTCAAAAATATCTTTCAACCTGGCTAGTCCATAATTCCCAGTATTGTGTGATTGTCCACCATTTTGTCATCTCTTGTGATTTTCCTACATGTTGTAAATCCTGCCTTTATGATGTTAATGAGGTGGGATTATCAGCAGTTATGTAAATGAAGCAGGACTCAGTCTACAAGTTTAGGTTGTGTCTTAAGTCAATCTCTTCAGAGATATAAATAGAAACATACACATGGGGACCTCATACCCCCAAGAAAGCAGTGCCTGGAGAGGATTGCGTCCTTTGGACCCGGAGCTCCTGCACTGAGAAGCTTCTGACGAGGGGAAGATTGATGACAAGAATCTTCCTCCATAGCCAACAGAGAGAGAAAGCCTTCCCCCGGAGCTGGTGCCCTGAATTTGGACTTCTAGCCTCCTAGACTGTGAGAGAATAAATCCATTATAAAGCCATTCACTTGTGTTATTTCTGTTATAGGAGCACTGGATAACTAAGACAATATAGGAGTGAAAATGCTTTATATCCTATGGACTAAGTTTATTTCTCTGAGATTTCCCCCCACTCAGGGACCTTCATACAGCCATGCAGGATGGGTGCAGTGCAACTTCAGGGTGTGCTGCTCACATTGTGCTCTGTGGAATGATGCCCCCTAGAGTTGTGCCACATGCACCTCTGCTCCATTTCCTGAAAGCCATTTACCTTGAATCTGTTCTTTTTTTCAAGTGTGGTAAAAACATATATAACAAAATATTTGCCATTTCAACTTTTTTTTACATGTATAATTCAGTGACATTAATTACGTTTATCAGATTCATTCTTCAGTTAGAGATCATGTGTAGAAAACAAGGTGATTTGCCAAGGCTTGTGCTTACTTAACTACTTTTATGTGAGTAATTAACCAAGATATCACACTAATGTGAATGAGTCTTAATAACATAAACCAAAACCAAACCAAACCCGTGGTAGTCTAGCTGATTCCGACTCATAGTGACCCTAGAGGACAGAGTAGAACTGCCCCATAGGGTTTCTAAGGAGCTCCTAGTGGATTCAAACTGCTGACCTTTTGGTTAACAGCCGGGCTCTTAGCCACTGCGCCACCAGGGCTCCCTTAATGACTATACAGGTGAAAAATTCTTTTAGAAGGGATTTCAAGTTAAAGAATTGTGGTTATTTTGCAGTAATGGAATAGGTTAAAGCAAATACACTGCTACAAACCATACTCCCATGTTGCCCAGGAAGGAATGGAGATGTTAAAAAAAAGTTCTTTAAGCCCTGTAGGTGAAATCACCACCGTGTCTACCACAGCCCTTTCCTTCTTCCGGGTGTGTTGTATGGTTTCTGTTTTATCCATTTAAGCATGTGCAGTTCAAGTATCTGAAGTGAAAAGGGATAAGGGGAATTCATTTATTTATTCACTCAGGTAAACACCAAATATACAGAGAGAGTGCCTACTACAAACTAAACTCCATGTGGAAACAAAAATGAATCTGGCCTGAATCCTGCTATCAAGTTGCTGACAGCGTCAGAAGAAAAACAGGCTTGTATATAACTAATTAAAATGCATGGAAGAAAATTATAATGGTAGAAGAGGAGATTTCAGAAGAGGGAGCGATTTTTTCCTGGCTTGGGGCAGGTGTAATGAGAATTAGGGAAAGCTTCCAAAAAGGGCAGCCACTGTCGGAGGGTCCTTGAAGGATGGATGGATTTGATGACTTTGGTCATCTGGAGTCATGAAAGAACCAGTAGGTGAGGCTGAGGCTATGAATAAAGGTCCAAAGGTGGGAAAATCTGGAGATGGAGTAATGGTTCTGCCGATGGAAGGGACAAGCGGGTGCAGTGGTGGCAGAAGCTCAGCTGGCAGATTCAGGTGACCCAGGCATGGTGATGAAGAAACCCAGGATGAGGCATTAATTCCCAGGTGGAAAAGTCACCTTTGCTCAGCTCACACTTTCAAAAAACAGCCCCAGCTAATTCCAAAACGCAGGTCTTGTGATCACAGCTCAGCTTCCTGTATAGAGTGTTAGAGGGCAGAGCTCTATTACCATCTTAATCATTGAAGACATGGTTAAATGTTTCGTGTTAGCGAGGGACTGTGACGTGAACAAGTGAACAGACAAAGCTCCGTTGCATTAGGTTATTTTATTATTCATTTAGATTTGGTGGCATTAAGAATTTAGGAAGAGTATATTGTTATTATAGGTCATTGGCTGCTGTTATTGTTGTCAGGTTGGAACTTTCGGGTAGGTTCCAACTTATAGCGACCCTATGTGCAACAGAATGAAACACTGCCAGGTCCTGCACCATCCCTATAATAGTTGTTGTGTTTGAGCCCATTGTTGCAGCTACTGTGTCAATCCATTCTATTAAGGGTCTTCCTCTTTTTTGGCGACCCTCTACTTTACCAAGCATGATGTCCTTCTCTAGGGAACGGTCCCTCCTGATAACACGTCCAAAGTAAGTGAGACAAAGTTTCATCATCCTCCTTTCTAAGGAGCATTCTGAATGTACTTCGAAGACAGATTTGTTTGTTCTTCTGGCAGTCCATGGTATATTCAATATTCTTCACCAACACCATAATTCAAAGGCATCAGTTCTTCTTCAGTCTTCCTTATTCATGGTCCAGCTTTCGCTTGCACATGAGGTGATTGAAAATATCATGGCTTGGGTCAGGTGCACCTTAGTCCTCAAAGGGACATCTTTGCTTTTCAACCCTTTAAAGAAGTCTTTTGCGACAGATTTGCCCAATGCAATCCGTCGTTTGATTTCTTGACTGCTGCTTCCATGGGCGTTGATTGTGGATCCAGATCATTGGATGTGGACATGCTTTTTACATGGAATCCTTTGTGGTATATTTGCTGTAAAAGTATCTTATGAGGTCTATCAGAAGAAGGTTTTTTCTTTGTCTTCCTCATAGCTTCAAAGAGCAAGGTGATTCAAGTGCACTGCACATGCACATTTGTGTTGTTTTTGGTGGTGGTGGTGGATGGTGGTCCCTCAGTTTACTCATCTTTATAATGGGTGGAGGACTATGGAAAGATTGATGAGGTTTGTGTAGTTTATGGTTAATGGTGCTTCTAAATATGAGAGTCCAAGGTCTCCGAGGACATCAGATATTGGGGCCTGAATGGATTAAAAAGAAGAGGCTTTTAGTTGTTTGGTCATGTGGCAAAGAGGCAATGGAAAAAGCTGGCTTGCCCCAGAACTGGAAGACAGCAGCCTAACCTCAGCCCCTAGATTGAATAACCCTGTATCTACTGGACCTTTGTGTTGCCGTTTGGAGCACCATGTTTACCTTTATAACGTGCTCATCCTAGTTTACTCGACGGAATTAATAAGGGGATAAGATGAGGTAATCTAAAAATCAAAGCACTCTGTAATGCAAGGTAGTAATAGTAAGTCTAATTATAATCTGTGGCAAACCTAGTATATTTAGGTATTGTGTTGGGTGCTTTAAAATAACTATCTTAAATCTTCAAAGTGTCTTTTTAAGGTAGGTTTTATAAAGTGTTTTACAGATAAAGAAGCAGGCTCAGAGAGGTTAAGTGACTTCCTCAATGTCACAAAGTCTAGTAAAGGCCAGAACAAGGATTCATACCCAGGCCTATTTGAGTTCCAAGCCTTTGCCCTTTGGCATTTGAGCTATTTTGATTTATTTTCTTGCTTTCATTTGCCCTCAAGGGTTCTCCTTGGAAATAAGCCCTCAGTAGTAGTAGTAATGAAACAATGTCACTTATTGAGTGCTGACTATGTGACGTACCAGGCAATGTTCTAAGCACTTTACAAGTAATTACCCATTTCATCATATAATCCTATGAGGAAGGTCCTATTCTTATCTCCGTTTTAGAGAGATTTATAGAGACAAATGAGGCACAGAGAGGTTTACTAACTTGTTCAAGCTAGTAAGTGACTGAGCTAAAATTCAAACTCAGACAGACAAGCGATTAAATTATTCAGAAGATAAATAAAATTATTGGGAATCAAAAAGGGACTTCCTGACTTTTCACTGATATAATACATAATATAAGGCTCCCCTAGCAGGTACAATTTACACAGAGATTAATATGTAATATGCATTTATGTTTCGAAGCCTTGTCAAAGCTGTTTCTATCTTGAGCCATTGAATCTTTTGTCTATCATGAAATGAAGTTCAAGAATAAGCCACATCTGTGAGTGTGTATACACATTTAACTTTGGAAAAAAAAATTACTTTCCTGAAGATTAGTGTAAATCTATAGTCACATAAATGGTTAATGGATAAAATGTCTCCCTTCTAGTTTGGTCTCAACTGAGAAAGCTGCACAAATAAAACAAATTTTGGGCCTTACAATTTCCCAAAAGAGTTTCAGATTTGGTGGCTTGTTGAAACAAATCTTTTTAGCGAGATTAATTTTAAAGTTGGCCATGATGAGTATCAAATTAAGCCGTCAGCCTGTGAAATGATACAGAGAAGGGTGTATTCCAACACCCCCACCCCAACCTCTGTAGAGGCTGGTAAGCCTGAACAGGAAAACCAGAGGCCAGGAATCTCATTTTCGTAATTCCTTTCTGGTTATGTCTGATTTCTAGCATGCTATTAGAGACACATGTGTCATCCTCACCATCGACCAACATATCATTGCTGTTTCAAACTGTAACTAGAGCTGTTGACACAGAATATTGTGTCTGTCGACAGCTCCAATTAGCTGGCGTGTCTGCCTGGTGACAGCACGGTCTACTTTTGTTTATGGGGACGGTGGGAGCTGTATCCACGACTCCCATCCTACAGTGGCAGACAGATGGATAGAGCTATATAATCATCAGCGGAAGCGTGTGATAGTCTGTCTTCACAAACCATCACGCGGAGCAGAACCAACGGCCTTTTGTCTGCTTTTAGAAAACGATGGCAAGCTCCCTCCCATCTGTCAAGTTATGGGGGTGAACATGTATAAAATGCATCATGTGTATGTACATGCAGAGTGCACCAGATTGGGATGTGAGAAGATGAGGCAAACATTTAAAAAAAAAAAAAGAAAAAAAGCCGAGGTGATATTTAATTTGTGTCACGTCAGCGTTCAGGTATTTTTGCCTCAGTGCTAAGCTTTTAAAATGTCTTTTATTGAAACAGTTTTAAAAATCAAGCAATTATTGTTTTATTATTATTATTTATACCGTACTAGATAACACTTGTGAGGTCACATTTTGTAACGCTTCGTGTTTTCTGCTGTGGATAGCCTTTCCTTTGGCGTAATGGCTCCACTGTCCACATCACTGGCTTGTGATTCCCTATGAGATGTGTCATCGGCACTAGCTCCCACTCTTTCCTCATTGGAGGCACATGAGAGATGATGTTCACAGGCAAAAACTAAAGCAAAACAAGCAACAAAAAAACCTTAATAAGTCTGTTCAAGGCTGTGTTCAATTCAAAGTACATGGCTCATAACTCCATCTCTTTTTGAAAGAAGGAAGAAGTGATTGAGCATGATGCGATTACAGGAGTAGTCTGGAACTGACTCTATTTCATTTAAATAATAAAGCAACTCTTGAATTTTATCAGTAGCTGTGGTAGGACGCACACCCACCACACGTGGCTGGAAGCCACTGACCTGGTTCATCGGTTCTCCTGTCCTGTTAACTGCCACTCATCCTTCAGGTAGCAGCTCAAATATCATTGTCTCAAAAAACCTTCTTGAGAACCCTGGGGTAGACACAGACAACGCTCTGTTCTTTTCCTTTATGGCGCCTATTGAAGTTTGGGATATCTATTTGCATCATTATTTGGCTAATGTCTGCCTCCCTGCTGAGTTCCATGAGGGCAGAGAACAGGTGTGTGCTGGTCACCATCGAATCTCCAGTGTCCAGCACAGTGCCTGGTGCCCCACAGGGACTGAACATAGATATGTAGGACAAGCGCTGCTCAGGTGGGCTCACAATGGAACGTTTCAGATAAAATAAAAACTGCACTTCCATTTTTCTAAGACCAAAGCTCCTTGTAAGGAGGTACTTCTTTGTGTCTCATTCGTACCCCTCAACTTAGCCCAGGCACATGTGTCATCTTCGCCCTCAGTCAACACAGATTAGGGTAGGTGATGCTGGTGGCAGTAAGTAGGGGGTGGAGGAATCGTTCTAAGCAGAGGGAGCAGTATGTACAAGGCTACTGTGTAAGCTTTTAAGAGTTCGGTTCTACACATGGCTGGAGTGAAGAAAGAGAGGTCTGAAAATGGTAAGACAGAGAAGGAAGTCTTCAAATGACGGGCCTCCTACTGGTCGGAGGCCATCCTGAAACTCTGACTTGGAAGCCTTGAGAGACAGTTTCTTCCTCTCACCTTCTACTCATGAATCATAAATATATTAATACTGGTCCTAGCTACATGGGAATGAGACTCGCCCTCCTGAAACCTGGTTTGACAATATCCCCAAATCCTCCTCTCTCCCCTCAAATTTCTTTGAGAAAAAATTTAGTCAGAAATAACATAAGACTATTTGAGGCTTTTGCTTTTGTTCACTTTCCCTTTTAGCCCTTTGAGTCTGAGGACAGGAATAGGATATCAGCTCAACCAAGTGTTCATTCAGAACATCCGTGGTGATATTACCAAGAGAACCAGGGTCTTTAGGAGCGACTTCCAGCACCACACCGGAGGGTGTCTTTGAACAGGATGTAAGGAGAATACTGATGGAGAAACCAACTATGCATTTCTCCCTCTGCCTCTTGATCTAGACAGACCACAAAGAAGGAGTGCCCAGATCTTTCATACTGATCCTTCATGATTCCCAACTCCTGATATCCTCCCACTTTGAAGTCATGCTCCAGGCCTAGACTGAGATTCTAAAACTCAGCCCTGAGACCCTTCTCTTAGCTCTACCATATATGTGTGTTTCACACTGTCTTTGCTATGAATACCCATGGAGGAAATTTCTCCAGCCTCAGTAGCAGAAATAGTTATTCTTTACTGAGGTAATTGTTTCTATCTTATGGATGCTGTGAATTTTGTTGCTGGTTATATTTCTTTCTTCCTAATGGCTGGTAGGAAACTCAGAGCCAAATTTGCCATCTTCTATCAAGTGTAAGGACCTCATGGTGTGCATTTGAGTACTAACACTTTTAGTTCTCTGTTTTGTTTTGATTCTTAACGTTCTTGTGCCTCGTTTTCCTCTACTGTTTATGAATTTTTTTTATATTGTTCTATGACATGTAAATAAGCACTTTCAATCGTGGGGGGTTCAAGGCAGGATATCAATAAATAAGAAGAGAATATTCTAAGACCCGTGGTAGTCATTGGTGTTGAAAGCTAAATATTTCTGGCTCTCTGACTTCCTAGTGCATGGAAGGATTGCAACTCCTGCCCCCCTTGTGGATGGAGGGGCTTTCAGTTAGCTCTGCCCAATGGGTTGTGTGCACAAACGCCAGTGTTCAACCCTTGTGAACTCTCATTCCCTCTGCCAAGATAACTTGACACGTTGAGATTGTGGTTATTCTGTTGGCCTGGGCCCTGGAATGAGGCGACATGGAGCAGAGCTGTGGACTGACCTTCAGTGGACAGCTGGCATGAAGGAGAAATAAACACTTGTTTTAAGCAACCGAAATTTCGGAGTTCTTTATTATGGCAGCATAATTTAGCTCATCCTGACTAATGAAGAAATCTTTAGTTAAACCAAGTTATTTATATAGTCTGGAGCCCTGGTGGCACAGTGGTTAAGAGCTCAGCTGCTAACCAAAAGGTCGGCAGTTGGAATTCACCAGCTGCTCCTTGGGAACCCTATGGGACAGTTCGACTCTGTCCTATAAGGCTGCTATGAGTTGGAATCAACTTGAAGCCAATGTGTTTTGTTTTGTTTTGTTTTTGGTATATACCAGTCTGCACACACGGGGTCGTCATGAGTCAGAATCTACTCAATGGTAACTGTCTTAGTCATCTAGTGCTGCTATAACAGAACTACCACAAGTGGATGGCTTTAACAAGGAAACTTATTTTCTCACAGTCTAGTGGGCTGAAAGTCTAAATTCAGGGCATCAGCTCCAGGGGAAGGCTTTCTCTCTCTGTTGGCTCTGGAGGAAGGTCCTTCTCGTCAATCTTCCCCTGGACTAGGAGCTTCTCTGCGCAGGAAACCTGAGTCCAAAGGATGCGCTCTGCTCCTGGTGCTGCTTTCTTGGTGGTATGAAGTCCCCAACTCTCTGCTTGCTTCCCTTTGCTTTTATCTCTTGTAAGATAAAAGAAAACCACAAAACGGAGGACAACCACACAATACTGATTTTATGGCCTAACCAAGTTGACACATATTTTTGGGGGATAAAATTCAATCCATAATGGTATCTAACAACAACAACAACATATATCAGATTACATGATGAGCAAAAACCACATCTTCATCTTATTGTTCTACATTCAGCAAGCTGGATTCCCTTTAGAAGGAGCCTGAAACCTTTTCTTGCATAAATTTAGAAAATTGGTAATTATTGGACTGACAGCTCATTGAGGGCACAGGCCATTTCTTTTACATTTTTAAACCTCCCATCCATACTACACACTTGGCAATAGGCATCAACTGTTTGTTGAGAGAATGGATCATCTCTTAAACATTTATTTTCCTGACTGAAGTCTGTCAGTTGGTTTCATTTTTCTGCATAGGTTCCACTCTCTGACACTTGAATCCCCTTCTCCAAGTTCTCCTTATTCTTTCTGAGCTATTGATCTCACAACAGGCTGTGATACGAATACATAGAAGCAACAATCCTATGTTTCTGAGTTAAATCTGGCGTGTTCTGACCTCTGCATCCAGTTTTGTTGCTTTGCTCAGCCAGACAGTTCCTGTCTAATATTTGTTCAGGTCTTTCTTCATGTACTTTGGACTTGGGAGAGTCACTTAAGAACTTCTATTTGTTTAGCTCTCACTTTTCAAGGCATTTTCATGCTTTTCTGATTTGATAGTCTCTAGAAATTCTAGGAAATGTGTACAGATTAGGTATTTCTCCCATTTGATAGGTGGGAAAATAAGGCTTAGAGAAGTCATCCAACTAGCAAATGGGACGTGTAGCATTGAGTCATCGGCAGCAAATTTTATTGTGCTAAAACCAGTGAATCAGATAAATTCTTACCTTGCTGCACCTTACTGCCAATTGGATCTTCCAGAAGGTAGAGGTGACTGCTTCTCTGGACTTAATTCTTATCAGCAAGGTGGTTCATGCTGAGGTGATGAGGACTGTGGGAGAAAATGACCACATTATTTAGAGTTGGAAGTAGCTGAAGGAGGGAAGGCTGAGCATAGTAGTCAAATATGTTCTTTAGGTTTTTGGAATAGATTTTCCGCCTAAATCAAAGAAAAGACTCCCAAGAAATTGCATCATTCTATGGACAGAGACTTGAAAAGAGAACATAGCTCAAAGGAGACAGGGCACTCTGAAAAAGGTCATTCTGATCATATATTCATGAATAATCCCAACGTGAATAAAGGTAGGAACATCTAAAGACACTTCTGTGGCTGTCAAGGGGACTCTGTGATGAGTTCATATTTAAAAGGACTCATAGGAGCAATGGAGAAAGGAAGGCACACGATGGATGAGACTGGCCAGGCAGTGCCGGGGAAGGGCCCTGAGCTTGAGGGGACTGGGTTCCACATGCTGCTTGGCCATGTGTGACCTTGGATAACCACTTCTTGCTTGTGACAGCCTTGGAGTACGCATTCTGTCTCCAAAGGGCTTACCTTGAGATTTACAAACACTAAATATGCAAAGGAGCCCTAGGGGTGCAGTGGTTAAGAGCTCAGGCTGCTAATCAAAAGGTCAGCAGTTTGAATCCACCAGCTGCTCCTTGGAAACCATATGGGGCAGTTCTACGTTGCCCTATGGAGTCGCTATGAGTCGGAATGGACTTGACGGCACACAACAACAAAACGGAAGAGTGCTCAGACGAGACCAGCCCAGAGTAGGATAAAGCTGATAAAGAAAAAAAAAAAGCTAACTAAACATCAAGCTTCTTTCAAGTAAGAAAAATAAGAAAGAGAGCTGTAAGGATGAGAGTGGATGACATGGGTGGACATGTCCTAGAAACTTGGAGGAGATGTAATGTGAGGAGCCTTGGTTCTGATTCATGTTAGGCCACTTTCTTAAGGACTCTTTTGCTGTTACCAGGAATCCCTTCTGTTTATCTGTGGGCTGATCTAATAAGAAGGATTATCTGCAAACCTAGAGGACAGAATAAACAATGTGAAGAAGAAACAGAGCCAAGAGACTAACAGAGTATCAAGCATCCTTAATGAGAAAACTTCTATGTTCAGAAGGGCAAACTTCTTCCCAGTTTTCAAGAGAAGTAGAAAGGTGAAGCAAGCACTATTCTAATTGAAGAACATACTGTTGATCTTCAGCAAAAAATATAGAGGAGACTTTTAAGTTCGAGAGTTGGTGATCATACTGTAAGGAAAGCCACAAATGCCAAGAGTCAACGCAATTCCCCAAGAACAAATTCTGGTTATTTAAAACACACACGCACGCGTAAACACACATACACACAGAGAAACAAAGCAGCGCTGGATTGGTAGGTGTGGTAGGCAGGAGAATAGCCCCCCAAAGACATCTGTCCCCATCCTAATCCTGAACATGTGAATCGGTTAGGTTATATGGAAAGGAGGAATTAAAGTTTCTCATGGAATCAAAATGGCTAATCTGATGAATTTGAGATGGAGAGATTATCCTGGATTATCTGAGTGAGCCCAGTGTCATCACCAAAACCAAACCAAACCCGTTGCCATCGAGTCAATTCCAATTCATATCAACCCTATAGGACAGAGCAGAACTTCCCCATAGAGATTCCAAGGAGTGGCTGGTGGATTCAAACTCCTGACCTTTTGGTTAGCAGACAAGCTCTTAAGCACTGTACCACCAGGGCTCTGAATGTAATCACAAGAGTCCTTTAATGTGGACGAATCAGTGTCAGAGTGATGCGATACAAGAATGACTTGACTGGGCATTGCTGTCTTTGAAGATGGAGCGGGTCCATGAGCCAGGGAATGTGGGCACCCTCTAGAAATTGGAAAAGGCAAGAAAGTAGACTCTCCGCTAGAGCCCCCAGAAGGAACGCAGCCCTGCCAACACTTTGATTTTAGCCCAGGAAGACCCACTTCAGACTTCTGACCTCCAGAACTGTAAGGTAATAAATATGTGTTGTTTTAAACCACTAAGTTTGTAGGAATTTGTTACAGCAGCAATAGGAAACTAATACCATAGCCAAGGGGGAATACCTTGATTCTTGCAAACCAGATGGGGAAATTGATTAGTAATATTGTTCAGATGGATTTCTCGTTGCTTGAACAATCATCCTTTGTCACCCTGAGGGAAGTTGTGCCATGTCTTGCCACAGGACTCTGCCCTTGGTTCATTCATTTATTCACTAAACAAATACTTGTTGAGCGTCTTTTATGTCCCAGACACTGCTGTAAGCACGGAGCATAGAACAGGGAAGAAGACAGCAAAGTCCCCACACCCATGGACCTTACGTGCCAATGGAGCAAACAGACTAAAAAAGTAACTTCAAGTAGTGCCATGTGCTTTGAAGAAAACACAAGCAAATTAAAGGAATAAAGGAATGCAGAGGAAGACTTTTTGGATACAATGGTCAAGCAATACGTCTTTGGGGTGATATTTACACAGACAACTAAAACACGAGGTCTGAGGGAAGAACTTTCTTGGAGAAAGAAACAGCAAGTGAAAAGAGCCTGAGATGCGAAAGAGCTTGTCATGTTTTCAAGACACCCAGAAGCTCAGTGGGACTGAAGTTGAATGAGAAGGGTGAGCAGGAGACAAGGGAGGAGATGCCGCAGGTCACACAGTGTTTGAGCAGAGACTGGGTAATTAACCTGTAGACATGACTTGTCTCCATCTTTTTTTCCAAACCTCAGGTGCTTAGACTAGAGAGGAAAAAATGTACTGCCTTGAACCTGGTCTGTTCCCTATCTGTGGCCACCATTTCTATGCTTGGCACCTCTCACTCCAAGACCTTAGGGGTAGAGGCTATAGAATGATTTACTTCTCTGCAGCGTAATTTTAGTTAAGAATCACTTACTGTAACCATATGTCTTCTGTTATTGTTGTTGTTAGGTGCTGTCAAGTCAGTTCTGACTCATAGCTACCCTGTGTACAACAGAATGAAACGCGGCCCGGTTCTGCTCCATCCTCACAATCGTTGTTATGATTGAGCCCATTGTTGCAGCCACTGCATCAATCCATCCTGTTGAGGGTCTTCCTCTTTTTCACTGACCTCCTTTACCAAGCATGATGTCCTTCTCCAGGGACTGGTCCCTCCTAATATCATGACCAGAGTATGTGAGACAAAGTCTCGACAGCCTCTCTTCTAAGGACCATTCTGGCTGTATTTCTAAGACCTCTTTAATATCTAGGGTTGTATCTTGCAGGGCCACACTGCTACTGGGCCTTAGCATCTCCCAAGTGGAATTAATGTCTGCTCTCCCTTTCTCAAAAGTTTATTATGAGGAAAGACTGTGATAAGGTATCTTAGAGTGTGTTGCAAAGTTTTGATGTTGCTTTTGTTAGTTGCTGTTGAGTCATCCTCATTCATGGCAACCCCATGTGTGCAGAGCAGAACAGCTCCATAAGGTTTTCAAGGTTGTGATCTTTCAGAAACAGATCACCAGGCTTGTATTCCGAGGTGCCTCTGGGTGGGTTCGAACCACCAACCTTTTGGCTAGGAGAGCACTTAACCAGTTGTGCCACCCAGGGACTCAGCTGCAAAGTTTAGAGCTGAACAAATGTGAGTTGCTATTATTAACAAATAGTAATTTAGCAATTTACAAAAGAATAGTATTTTGTTTCTGTCCCTCTCTCTCCTTTCTCACAATGCCCCAACCACATTGACCTTCTTTCTGTGTCTCTAACTCACCAACATTTTCTATCTCAGGGTCTTTGCAATGCTGTTCCTTTGGTCATGGAAAGCCTTCCATCAGTTGCTTCAAAGCCAGGTCCTTCTCGGTATTCAGGCTTCCACCCAAACATCCCAGAGAATCGTTTCCTGTGTTCCCAATCTGAGGTTCCCTTCTTGTCCTGCCACAACTCCATCATCGCGGGTGTTATTGGGCTTTGCTGTGCACCAAATCCCTGGAGGGCTTGTTAAAACACGGACTGTTGCGTCAGAGGTTGACTCAGCAGGTCTGAGGTGGAGCCCAAGTATTTATATTTCTAATAAGTTCCCAGGTGATGCTGTTAGCTACCAGTCCAAGGACCACGTTTTGAGAACCAGGGTTCTGTCACATGATCCTATTTGGTTTTGTTTATTACGTTCATCACTTATCTTTTATTATTTGTTTACTTCTTTATTAAAATTTAAGTCTTAGGAATATCCTGACTGTATAACAAGTTACTAGAGGAGCATCTAACTGCCTGGGATATAATTCTTTTTTTTTTTTAATATTTAATTTATTTTTGGTGACAATATGCATCCACAATTTCTACATGACTAGTTCAATGCCATTGGTTACATACTTCGATTATGTCACCATTCTCACTGTGTCTACCCATATTGTGTCATCCCTATTAATTCAGGCTCTCTGCCCCTTAAAGTTCTCATCTGTGCTTTGGATTAACTGTTGTCAGTTTAAGCTCATAGAGGTCATTCTTTATCAGAGCCCAATGCTCAGAGCAAACATTCTTTGTTAATTGGGCTAAACTGTTGTTTAGTTTATCAATGGCTTCACGGGATAGTTTTGATTCAAGATTTAAAGATTATTTCCAGCCATTAGATTCGGGGCTGGGATATAGTTTTTATTGGATGAATGAACAAATAATGAACATGTTGAAATGTGGAAGGGAATTCCACCAGAATGCATATTATTGTTTGTAGCTAAATGGGAGCATCCGTTTTCATTAGTGGTTTCACAAATATATGTACACATTACTTAGAAATTTTGTATTTTAAGCTTTAAATTATAGTAATTAAATATAAAACTTTTATGGCTCTATCCACGTATCACTGGGTTGCCATAATGCTCATATAAGGGATCAGGACAATCACAACATTAAACAGGTTAATTTTGTAAGTCGTAGGTAGCGGTGAACATAATTCAATGAAAATGTTAAGTTCAACATACTTTAAACTAAAAAGGATAGGTTTAAATTTTATCTGGAAAATATCTTTTCTTTCTCTCATTTTTCACTTTTCCCTCATCTCACAAGAACACCAAGAATTATGCTTTTGCCCCAACCATAAAGTGACTGTATATTTATCCTCACATCCCTAGAGTGTTTCTGTCATTTGCTTTCATTACATTATGACTGTGATACTTTTATTAACAGACATTCATCAGGAATTACTTGTGACATCTGTAAATACCACATGCAGAATGGAAATCTTTTTAAGTGAGCAGTCTAATGAAATAAAGTTGGTATATTGCTAATTATGAAGCATATGAATTCCAAAAGGGAGAAGCCAGGAAAATTAAAAAAAAAATAAACCTGTATAGAGGGACCCAGAGTTACTAAAAATTGGTTTTCACCAAAGTGTGTTAAGGATTGTTATGTAGGTTGTGTGCACGTATCACCAAATGAAGCAGAGATTTGACATTTATCCCACTGATTCCAACCTCATCTATCCAGGTACCAATTCAGATCTTCCATGGCCCAAGTAGCCAGTGGTGACTAAATGAACCTGATGCCTTCTAGATCTTGCCTCCATCTTGTATTGAAGATTCAAGGTGGGCGAAATGTAAATATTTATGCTCAGATCTAAGCAATTTCAGCACATACGCAGTGCTTATAGCCTTCCTCATCTCTAAATGAAAAGCCTTTGATTGGTTAAATTGTAAAGCAAAGTCACAGACTCATAGAATGTTATATTTGGAAATGGTTCTGGAGATGATTATATTTTAAATCCTATCCTGTAACAGACAAGGAGATTGGCCCCCAGGTAAGTAGAGGGATTTTCCCAAGCTCACACAGGAAGATGGTGGCAGAAGTAGGACCATAATTCACTTTTTCAGCATACTCTTTGCCTCTGGTACACTTTTGTCCATTGTTCCATACTTCGTTTACTGTAAGCTGATGTAGAGAAAATTCAGGTGACATTAACAACCTCAGATTTTCAGTGGTGTTAGAAATCAATTATTTTGTATGTGTAGTATTTCAACGATTTCATATTTCAATTTAAATTACATTAGGGCTGATTCAGGACAAGTGTTCTGTCTAGGGAGAGCTTTAGAAATGAGCCCAATTTTCTCCTTGTTTCCGCTACTAAACACTAGAAGTAAAGCTATCACATTTTGCCCATAGAAGGACTCTCAAACATTCTTTTTCTGAGTGAGAAATGGGGTTCTATTTGACCGAACTCACATTTCATAAGAGAATTGTTGCCACCACAGTAGGAGGGCCAGACCCAACAGTTCATCTCTGGGATTAATCCCTTCTCCCTTCATCTTCTCTCCCCAGCCTCCACCACTCTGAATTTGTTCTGACAGTCACATTTTCATTTTGAGAGAGAGAGAGAGAAAAAAAAAAGCGGGGCAGATAAAGAGATAGAGTTCTGTGTTTGTCGAGGAGAAAATGTAGTTGTGGGTAGAAACGAGTGAGCAGAACTCTACTCCAAGTCTGGTTTGGAAGGTGGCCACCAATTTCAGCCACTTGGTGTGCAGAATATTGAATTTGTAACATTATACTTTTCACACCCTCATCATTATGAGCACAGTGCATACCTTAATTTCATCAGTTAATCACCAAAATAGATGTGGTGGGAAAAAGTTTCGAGATGGGGGACCAGTTGGCTGCAGCCTTGCCTCTTGGCTGTGAGTAAAAAGGATTATTGTAAAGACTGATGTTGCTTTCAGTTACAGTCTCCATGTGATGCTGGCTCCGTTTCTTACCCCACGATGTCTAACTCCTTGGCCTGACTTTTGATGTTCCTCTGCTCGTGTATCCCACCCAACTCATCCAGACTGATGTCACAGACCTTCTCAGCACCAATTCCACCCATCAGGCTCACCCCTGCTGCTTCCCTGTTTAGAAAGACACTCCCCCTTATCTCAGTTCTGCCATTTTTTCAAAGATCACCTTAAGACCCATGTCTCTATGAAACCCATGAAGATAGTCATATTGACCTTTGCTTTTCCCAGACTACTTTTGCAATTTCTCATTACCACATGACGGTTGTTGTTAGGTGGCGTTCAGTTGGTTCTGACTCATAGAGACCCTATGTACAACAGAACAAAACACTGCCCGGTCCTGTGCCATCCTCACAATCCTTGTTATGCTTGAGACCACTGTTGCAGCCACTGTATCAGTCTATCTCGTTGAGGGTTTTCCTCTTTTTCACTGACCCTCTACTTTATCAAGCATGATGTCCTTTTCAAGGGACTGATCCTTCCGATAACACGTCCAAAGTATGTGAGACGAAGTCCTACCATCCTTGCTTCTAAGGAGCATTCTAAGGAGCATTCACATGATTAGTATCTCATTATACACTCTTTGATCTACAAATTGTCTTCAACTTTATGCAGTGTTGGTAGGTACACGGAGGCAGTTCTGCATAGAAGAAAAATTTTGGATTTTAGAAAAAGATATGGGCTGAAATCCCAGGTCTGCCATTCATGAGCAGAGTGACTTGGTCCACTTACTTAACCTTTCCAAGTCTTAATGTCTTTATCTGTAAGCAAGGGTAACAGTATGATGTTCTGGTAAGAATTAAATTAAATGAGATAATATACATGATGTGCTTCATTTATGTATATTAGCCTTTTTTCTCCACCTGATCCTATTGTAAAGTTATCACCAGTTGAGACATTTTTTTCACTATACAAAGCACTTTTATTATACATTCTGTCATTTATGAGTGCTTTCTTTTGTGGACTGACTTTAAGATTCTCTGTAAATGGGGATTGCACTGTCTATGTTTTTTCATACTAGAGCAACCCAAGGCATACAGGAGATACTGTCCTAACTTGGGTAGTTTCAAGCAAAAGGAAGGCTGAGGCTTCATCTACCCTCTACAGAAGAGAGAAGGGGGAAGCTAGCAGTGGTAGAAGGGAGCTGGACAAATTAAAGGACTAAAAGACTCGTCCCTGCAGGTACCTTAGTTTGTCTAATACATAGTGTGCACAGGGCTGCCATTTGAGCAAGAGCCAGTACCCAGCAGATCAAATCTGGTGAGTGAAAATCAAAATTAGAGTCTTAAGGACAGCCGTCACTCAAAGTCAGTTGGGCAAGATAACACTTTCAGGAACTCAGCCCACTTACGACAGGACCCAACTAGAAGGGAAGACCCGGCGACTGGGTGCTGTTTTCATGAGGAGATACCCGGGAAGATTTAGGAAGGGAATCATCTGGGGTCTGGCCAAGGGCTCTGGAACCTAGGATAGAATCCCATTTCCAAATACGAGGAGAAGTAGAAGGATTAGAAGCTGAAGCCTTCGCCAAGGTGGTAAGGACCAGAAAAGGCCAGAGCTCTGAGGCCAGGTGGGTGCCTAGGCCCATGGGAAGCAAACTTGTGACACCCATTGCTCTTGAGTCGATTCTGACTCGTAGTGACCCTACATGACACAGTAGAACTGTCCCATAGGGTTTCCAAGGAGCAGCTGGTGGATTTGAACTGCTGACCTTTTGGTTAGCAGCTGTAGCTCTTAACCACTGAGCCACCAGGGTAACAAGCTGCATTTCAGGTCCCACCAGCTAGTCACCTGGGCCCTGTTCTCTTCCTTCTGTCTTTCTCACTTTGAAAGCAGCTAATCACCTGGTAACCTTGGCTTAGGAATATACCAGACTTCTCTCTCACTTAGGCTTTTGTCCTTTCTGTCCCCATTTAGGTCTCTGCATGGCTGATAGCTCTAGCTCTGCATATCTACTCTCCTCTTCGGATACCTCACGTGTACTGCCTTTTCTGGCTTAGTCCACCACACGTACACATATCCTAACATGATCCTCTACCCTGCACACATGCACTTAATTTAGAGCAGTGTCTGCTGCTCTTGGAGGTGTCTACAGCAATTGCCTCCAGCCCTGGCGAAGGTGCCTTCACCCTCTAAAGTACAGCCAGCCTTCTGGGCAGGCCAAGGCTTGCTGTGCTTTGGGTTGGCCCAGGGACTGGGCGCAGGGTGGCATAGGGACTGGCTGAGCCTACTATAAAGGATGTCAGTGATTCCAACTGGGAAATACAAGGCAAAGTCACAAGTGACAGACACATAAAAAGCTGCCTTGATTCCTTTGTTGGGAGACAACCATCCATGTAAAACCCAGGAACAATTCTGCCCTTGAGAAGAGGGTTTCAATTTTCAACTTCAGGCTCTTGCCTCGGCTAGCTTCCTTAGTGGCTAAAATAAGCCATCTGCTTAACTTCCTGTGCCCATTTGCTTGCTGGAGGAATTGTCTACCCTCCCACCTGTCTAAAGCTCGAAGAGGAAAGGACTAAAGATACCCCTGGGCTTTTCTCAATCTCTCCTGAAAAGACCGAAAGATTCTACTATCTGGAAATGTATTTTCTGCCCTATTAGTCACCTTTGGATAGCTTTTCCAACATTTTCACTGACTTTATTATTTGTTGTTGTTGTTAGGTGCCATCGAATCAGTTCTGACTCATAGCGACCCTATATACCACAGAACGAAACACTGCCTGGTCGTGTGCCATGCTCACAATCATTGTTATGCTTGAGCCCATTGTTGCAGCCACTGTGTCAATCCATCTTGTTGAGGGTCTTCCTCTTTTTCGCTGACCCTCTACTTTTCGAAGCATGATGTCTTTCTCTAGGAACTGATCCCTTCTGACAACAAGTCCAAAGTATGTAAGACGTAGTCTCGCCATCCTCGCTTCTAAGGAGCGTTCTGGCTGTACTTCTTCCAAGACAGATTAGTTCATTCTTTTGGCAGTCCATGGTGTATTCAATATTCTTTGCCAACACTGCAATTCAAAGGCGTCAATTCTTCTTTGGTCTTCCTTATTGATTGTCCAGCTTTCGCATTCATATGATGCGATCGAAAATATCATGGCTCAGGTCAGGTGCACCTTAGTCTTCAAGGTGATACCTTTGCTTTTCAACACTTTAAAGAGCTCTTTTGCAGCAGATTTGCCCAATGCAGTGCGTCTTTTGTTTTCTTGACTGCTGCTTCCACGGGTGTTGATTGTGGATCCAAGTAAAATGAAACCCTTGACAACTTCAAACTTTACTCCTTTTATCATGACGTTGCTTATTGGTCCAGTTGTGAGGATTTTTGTTTTCTTTATGTTGAGGTGTAATCCATACTGAAGACTGTGGTCTTTGATATTCATCAGTAAGTGCTTCAAGTCCTCTTCACTTCCAGCAAGCAAGGTTGTGTCATCTGCATAATGCAGGTTGTTAATGAGCCTTACTGGGACTTTATTATACATTCTGTAGAATGGAGATGGTTTCCTCAGTATCACGATATAGTCAAAAATACCCTTAAAGCCACCTTGAGCCCAAAGTGGACTGATGACCAAGAAGTCAATACAAATGAGAGGTATATTCTCATAGATAAGAAGAAGCTGATTTCAAAGCAACAGCTCCACGATGGAGCACTTAAGGAATGCTCCCCTACTCTTCTGTATTGCAAATAGCTACTCCTGTACTTCCTGGAAGTCCCTGGGTGGCTCAGATGGTTTGTGCTTGACTACTTACCTAAACGTTGGTGGTTCAAACCCTCCCAGTGGTGCCACAGAAAAAAGGTCTGGCAATCTCCTTCCATAAAGATCACAGCCAAGGAAACCTTATGGAGTAGTTCTACTCTGACACTCATGGAGCTGCCATGAGTTGGAATCAACTCAATGGCAACAGATGTTTCCTGGAGAGTCCCTGGGTAGTACAAATGGCTAATGCACTACTAACCAAAAGATTGGGAGTTCAAGTCCCCCCAGAGGCACCTTGGAAGAAAGGCCTGATAATCTACTTCTAAAAAATCAGCCACTGAAAATCCTATGGAGCACAGTTCTACTCTGACACACATGGGGTCACCATGAATTGGAATCCACTGAAAGGTAACTGGCTGGTGCTTCCTGGAATGCTAACACATTACCATTTAAAAGAGAGTACTTCTAGCACATTTGAACTGTGTTCCAAGTCTTTAGTTCCTAAATAAATCCAGGAATTTAAAACAATGCAGGTAGAGTAGGATGAGGGAAAAGGGGATGACTTCCCAGCACAAAAACCTTCAATGATTCCCCTTTCCCCTTAGCATAAAATCAACATTTCCTCAGAAAGCACACAACTATCTTTCACAGGTTTTTTCCTCCGAGGTAACTTTCCAAACTAATCTTCTGCCATTCTCCTCTGAGTGATTTTGGATCAACAGCTGCTCGCTGAAATTTGGGAGAAAACAAAACAAAACAAAAAAAAAAAACCAACACCCCACAGAAAGGAAAGTGTCCACCCACACACAATGCAAGAGTTTAAGTAAGTAGTTCATCTCTTGTTAAGGAGATCTTAACATTTCCGTACAAACTTGATAAGCTTCACTCTGAAACCAGGAATGGTTTCTGAGTGAGCAGTTCTGGCACGGAGAACTTTCTAAGGTATTCTGCACGGAGAGAAAGTCTTGCCAGGAAGCGGAAAGGCAGGTATTCATGAAACCCTCCAAAAATAATTTTAGTTTTCACTGAGAAAGCTCTATGACCATTGCTCTTTCTAGAGCTTCTCCTTCTGACCCATACCTCCCACCAATCTCCAAAAAGTATTTAATGAGTTTTTTAGGCTTTCACAATATTTGGTTCTAGTAGTCTGATTCCCCCATTTCTACGGGTACAGTCATAAGTAAGTGTGTGTGTATGAGTGTGTGTTTGGATGGTTGGTGGGTACATTTTCATGGATTTGGCCAGGCCCTCATGATCTGTGTATGCCATGTTGCCTGCTGTTACTAATCTTGGGCCCTACCCTAATTCTTGGACTTCTTGCCCCATTTTTCATTGTAGGATAACAAGTATCTTGACTGTAATCTATTAATTGAATAAACTTATTTCCCTCTAGTGTGAGCATATTGTTTTCACACAGTGTCATCCTGGGGCCTCCAGCTATGGAAGCCCTGCCAGATATGTTTATTAAACCCCCTGTGCTTGGAAAGAACACAGAAAACTGTCATCTAGAGCAATACAAAAGTGCCTATCTCAGCTGGAGATCTCGCTGTTATGAATAAAGGAAGAGTTTGTGGTACAGTTTTGAGATGTAAAGAGAAAAAGCTTCCCCACGGTGCAAATGTGTTGTAACTCTCAGGCAAGAAAAAAAAATATTGAATTGTTGCTGGCAGTACAATGTAATTATTGAGTTACCGGCAGCTATGTTTCTAAGCTTCTTAAGGTAAAAATCACATTAATTTGGCCTTCTTCAAAGGACATTCCAGGTTGTTAAATGGAACTGTTGAAACATTTCATATTAATGAACCTAACCAATGAGCAGCCATTTCCACATAAGTCAAATATTGGACAAGTTGGCAGTGAAAGGGGAGACGTGCTGCTGCCGAGTCTGCCTTTGCTAGCTTGAGGTCACACTGCCATGGGTTGTGTTTTCCAAACTCCTGAGGTGCAGGCATTTGACTAGGTGGTAACTGGGTGGGAGGCATGATGGAAACCACAATACTGTGCTCAGAAAACCAAGTGAGTCAGAACTTGGCTTTTTTCCTTTAGAAGGACAGAACTCATTGTACACATCCTAGGATGACATGTATAAAGCTGTGAGCTTTCAAGATATTACTTTCTGGGCGAACAAAACACTTGGCTCCTGAAAAATGGTGGCTTTGGTGCCTTTACTCTGATTGCTCAGTGCATAAGCTATTTCTCTAGAGTCACTACAGTCTCCTCTGAACCACAGCATCTCTGCCAGGCAGAGAGAAGACTCGATGGTGCCCTGTGATCCAAACTCAGATTTTGGGTTACCCAGTGGTAGTCAGGTATCACTGTATGTCACACTGGAAGCTATAGACCTGCACTGGGTCCTCCTTGAAATGCCAGTGGGAAAATCTGTGCTTCCTCTTGATAATGCCGCATCCCAGCTATAGAAGCCTGGTAGGTACACCTGGTGGTGCTTTGTCTCATGGATACTGACAGGATAGTTTTCTTGGCAGCCAAGTCAGACTCCTTTGCTTCTTCCTCCTCCTTACTCTGCTTGGTGGAGTCAGGGCAATGTGCTCAACAAGGAAGTTAGTGGGTAAGGAAGTAAGGTTGAGAATCCTTGATTTACTATGCTGTTGCATGAACATACTAATTGATGCAAGGAGGCGCATCATGGAAAGCAAAGGATTTGAAGCTACACTGTGTTAGATTCAGATTCCTTAGACTTGTGAACATGGGCAAGTCACTTAACTTCTCTGAGCCTCAATTTCCAACATAAAGAAAACAAAAATCCTTACAACTGGGCCAATAAGAAACATCATGATAAATGGTGAAAATATTGAAGTTGTCAAGGATTTCATTTTACTTGGAGCCACAATCAAACGCCCATGGAAGCAGCGGTCAAGAAATGAGACAAAGTATTGCGTTGGGCAGATCTGCTGCAAAAGACCTCTTCAAAGTGTTGAAAAGCAAGGATGTCACTTTGAGGACTAAGGTGCTCCTGACCCAAGCCATGATATTTTCAATTGCCTAATATGCGTTCGAAAGCTGGACAATGAGTAAGGAAGCCCAAAGAAGAATTGACGCCTTTAAATTATGGTGTTGGCGAAAAATATTGACTATGCCATGGACTGCCAGAAAAACAAACAAATCTGTCTTGGAAGAAGTACAGCCAGAATGCTCCTTAGAAGCAGGGCTGATGAGACTTCATCTCACTTACTTTGGACACGTTATCAGGAGGGACTGGTCCCTGGAGAAGGATATCATGCTTGGTGAACTAGAGGGTCAACAAAAAAGAAAAAGACCCTCAGTGAGATGGATTGACACAGTAGCTGCAGCAATGGACTCAAACATAGTAACAATCGTGAGGATGGCACAGGATCGGGCAGTGTTTCATTCTGTTGTACATAGGGTCCCTATGAGCCATAACTGATTCCATGGCACCTAACAACAACTTTTTTTCCCTGTCCTTTTAATGACCTCTTCCTTTCCTCATGTATGATGTCCTTGATGTCATTCCACAACTCGTCTGGTCTTTAGTCAGTAATGTTCAGTGCATCAAATCTATTCTTGAGATGGTCTCTAAATTCAGGTGGGATATACCCAAGGTTGTACTTTGGCTCTTGTGGATTTGTTTTAATTTTCTTCAACTTGAATTTGCATATGAGCAATTGATGGCCTGTTCCACAATCGGCCCCTGGCCTTGTTCAGACTGATGATATTGAGCTTTTCCATCTTCTCTTTCCACAAATGTAGTCGATTTGATTCCTGTGTATTCCATCCAACAAGGTTCACATGCATAGTAGCCATTTATGTTGTTGACAAAAGGTATTTGTAATGAAGCAGTCGTTGGTCTTGCAAAATCCTATCATGCAATCTCTGGCGTCATTTCTATCACCACGACCATATTTTCCAACTACCAATCCTTCTTTGCTTCCAACTTTCACGTTCCAATCACCAGTGATTATCAATGCATCTTGATTGCATGTTTGATCAATTTCAGACTGCAGAAGTTGGTAAAAATCTTCAATTTCTTCATCTTTGGACTTAATGGTTGGTGGGTAAATTTAAATAATAGTCATATTAAGTGGTCTTCCTTGTAGGCATAGGGGTATTATCCTATCATTGACAGCATTGTACTTCAGGATGGATTTTGAAATAATCTTTTTGATGATGAACATGACGCCATTCCTCTTCAATTTGTCATTCTCTTGGCATAGTAGGCCATATGATTGTCTGATTCAAAATAGCCAATACCAGTCAATTTCGGCCCACTAATGCCTAAGATATCAATGTTTATGCGTTCCATTTTATTTTTTATGATCTCCAATTTTCCTAGATTCATACTTAGTTCATTCCATGCTCTGATTATTAATAGATGTTTGCAGCTGTTTCTTTTCATTTTGAGTCGTGCCACATCAGCAAATGAAGGTCCCAAAAACTTGACTCCATCCATGTCATTAAGGTAGACTCTACTTTGAAGAGGCAGCTCTTCCCCAGTCATATTTTGACTGCCTTCCAACCTGAGGGGCTCATCTTCTGGCAGTATATCAGACAACGTTCTGCTGCTATTCATAAGGTTTTCAGTGGCCAGTTTTTTCAGATAGACTGCCAGGTCCTTGTTCCTACTCTGTCTTAGTCTGGAGGCTCCGCTGAAACCTGTCCACCAAGGGTGACCCTGCTAGTATTTGAAATACCAGTGGCAAAGCTTCCAGTATCACAGCAACACACAAACCACCATAGTACGACAAACTGACAGATAAGTGGTGGGAACTGTGTTTAGAAATGCCTAATTTATAAGGATTAGACTTTCTGTAAAGAGACATTGAGTTAGAATCATATCTGACAAACAACAGATCCAATGAGTTTTAGTTGTTCCTGTTTTTTTAAAAATGTATTAATAAAAAGTACCCGAAAGAGTTAATTCAGTTTACTAGGGTGTTTATATTGCAAGGAACCTCACAGGCATGCATTTTTTGGGAAATCTAAGAGGCCATGCCTTGGTTTGGAGCAGCTGGATCCTAGTTTTAAAGTTCCTCTTGCAGGCCAACCGGCTTCTTACTCAACCCAAGTGTGTGTTAGCAGGAAGACTATTCATCAGAGCTTGAGATTCCCAGATGGGCGAGAACCCAATGCTGAATATCACATCTGTGGGTTTCGGTGCAAGACTGCTCACTTTGTTCATATATATATGTTTTAACTAGGGGGAAAAACAGCTTAGCCACAGGTTGTTTAAAGTACTTTCAGAATACAAAGGCTTTTAACACTTATTGGACTAGATGGTTAGTGGTATTATTGGGGAGATGGTGGTGCAGTGGTTAAGAGCTCAGCTGTTAACTAAAGGTCTCCAGTTCAAATCCGCCAGGTGCTCCTTGGAAACCCTATGGAGCAGTTTCACTCTGTCATATAGGGATATTATGGGTCGAAATTGACTCGATGGCAGGGTTTGGATTTTGGTTTGCCCCAGGATATTCCTATGGGCAGGAGGAAGGACATACTCAAGTTCTAAGAGAAGGTAGGAGGAAGAGGGCAAACATTCCAAAGGAAAAAAATTTCCCATCTGTGAAACCAACCTTAGAACTCAAGAAAATTTAACTTCTGCACTCAGCCAATCTTCTTAAAAGGAGAGAGAGGCTATCCGGGACTTTTCTTGTAGCCTTGGCATGTCAGTGCTGTATGATATATTCTTAGAAGCCTACACACTGAATAATATTAGCCGACTGTCCATCATGTGGCAGACAATTTAGAGACACTGCTGATTTCTTGATCTCCGTCACCCTGCAGTGAGGTAGAGGAATCATCCCTATTTTCAGAATGGACAAACCGAGCTTCAGAGAGGTAAAAGAATCTGGTCACTTTCACACAGTTGATGAGGTTTGACTCCAAATTATGGCCTTTCCCCTACACCACACCGCCTTAATCAGAGCACAGAGGCGAGCATTTCTCCTCTTCACATCTTGGTTGGAGCTTCCCAGCATGCTTTGTAGCACAGAGTGTAACAATAGTCCACCCTCAAGGGAACAAAAGCTGGGATAACCGTGTTCTGTACCTTGGTATTATTTGCGTGGCCAAATAAGGCTATCTTGCTACAGATGTAACCTTCGATAATTTATTGATGTAAAAGTGGCCTCAGGTACCAAGTTTTTGGCAGCTGCTACACTGTCAGAGTACACTGTAGAACATGGCATCCGTGAATATTTTATGTGGAGAAGAAATGGAAAAATACACCTTTCAATATATCAGTTTCAGCCCTGGTCTTCATTACTGAAATATGAATCGGATCCTATCTTGAATTGGATCAACCAAAACTGCACAAACCGAGAGCTCCCTAAATTGGGTTTCGGCAGTGAATTGATTTGTGCGCTGGTTTTTACTGAGCACATTAACTGCTTATGTCAGCTCGTACTGTGGTGGTGGGTTAGTGATCTCTGTGGTACGTTGGATGCTACAGACTTAACTGTCAATAGGATGGACTTGGCCTTTTATCCGTCCGCGGCAGATAAACAGAGCCCCATTCAGTAGGTTCATTGTGTAGGGATTTGTTGAACTTGTATTTATACAGATTTGGAAGCAGTTGGAGATCATCAACATCCAATACACCCTCTGTCAAATATTCCTCTTCCATTGTTGGGTTATTAAAACATGGGTTGGGAAGCTGGGGGAGTCTGTCCTTTTTAGAAGCAAATTCTTAAAAAAAATCAAAAGAGCATTTTTTTTTAAATTGTTTTTTTCTGGTATCCAGGGTACCTCTGAGTAGTAGACTTTTTTATCTCTAGCCCATCCTCCAAACTGAAAACCAGTCCTCCATTTCTCCAGGGCTTACATTTGCATCACTTGAAGACCAGTAATCCCATGATTTGGACCCACTAACGAACGCAGAATGATACCAGTTCAAAAGTACTGCATGTCTGTGGAGTACTTTGCTAGATACTGCAGGATTTTCTGGGCTAGCTACAGGACCACACAGAAGTATTGCTGAGTACTTTGCAATGAGAATTCCTGCAATTTGCAGGAATTTGCCACACTTTTCAGGTGATCATACTAGGTAAGTGCTTCATTTTTATCTCAATTGGTTTGATTTTGTGCTTTCATTACATTATTGTATTTAGTTTTTGCATACTTGGGAGTTTATGTTTTTTTTTTTTTAATCTATCTCTAATCCCAACTCTGATGAGCAGCTGACTCAGCCTATCTGTATCTTTAATTGATGCTCCCTTCAACACGGTATGCTAAATTGCAATTCCATGATCTACCTAAGGAGATAGTTTAATCACTGTACACGTTACTCTATTTATTTCAAAAAAATGCCTTTTGGATTTCATAAACATCATTAGAGAAAACATGGATGGTTTAAAATAAGGTAAGTGATTTATTTTTCCTCAAATGAAGCCCCTAAATAATTTAACTAGTGAAATATGTATATATGACCCTTAGAAAATTTATTTCTGTGTAAAGCGTGCTTGTGTTTTCAGAATCATGTAATAGGGCAAGATTCCTTTAAGAAAGATTGAAAGATATGCTTTTGTTGGCAGCTGTAAAGTCCTCCAGGAACACTCTAGGGTTCTAAATTTGGGATACCAAGATAACCCCCTCCCCGTAATATTCACTATGTCTAAAATGTGTTCATCAAAAGGAAATAGTTCAATTAACATTGCACTTTACATTTGAGAAGTCAAGCTCTATAGCTGTTTAAAAATATATAAATACGAGTCAAGGGCGTGCCAAATAATTACTGAGTTTTATGGGTGAGCCTAAAAGGTTTTAATTTAACTTCCAGAGCTACCTAACTTGTAGCCATAAATGGATGTAGATGGTGGGAGAATTAAGTTCATCACACCTCGTTTATAAGTGATAAACCTCCTGGTGACTCCCCTGCTCCATCCTAAGGAGAAAGTAATACATTTTTGTTTTACTGTTGTGCACCCAAGTTCTTATAGCTACCTGGGACAGAGTTAGATTAAAACCCGAGTCTTAGGATTGCTAGCCCAGAATCTCTCCACCATAATGCCTCTCCTGAATGTTCCATTTCAGCACTGACATATAACTGAATAAATTAAACACAAATGTCTAATTTTACTCAGAAGAGTAAAAATGTGCCCTCGTTCCTACCAACTGGTGAGCTTGATTTTAGTACTAGAGTACTTTGTTGATCAGGCAGTATAAGGCTTCAAGGTGTTAAGAAAGACCACTGATTTACTAGAGACTCTTTTCCTAAATGTATCATGGACCTAGGTATGGAGACCATATATACCAGATTTTTCCTACAGGTCTCAATTTCAAATATTCTTTTCTCTTGGTCCCATAAATTCACTGATAACAATCAGATAATAGGTTCACATTTATTGGCTCAGAAATATGTTTATTTAACTGTACCTGTAAAACTTGTTGCCATTGAGTCAATTCCAACTCATAGTGACCCTACAGAATTCATTTAAGTGCCAGGCATCCTTAGTGAATTCAAACTATCATATGATTCAGAAAATAATCAATACTCACAAAAATATTTATCTGTAGCAGCCCAAAACTCCCACCATTAGTCAAAATTTGAGTCAAAGTACTAAAAAGCTCTCCTTTAAATGTCAAGATAATCATAATAATAATTACCATTTGTTGAATGCTCACTGAGGGACTGGCTAGGTGCTTTACATACATTACATCTCTAATCCCCACGCCAGTCATTCAATGCCCGCATTATTATTCTCATTCTAAAGATAAGTAACTTGCCCGAGGCCACACAGCTAGTCAGTGGAAGGGCCAGGGCTTGAATCCAGGTCTGTGTGTTTCCGAAGCCTTTTTATGTTGCCCTGTAAGAGGGAGTAATGAATGCGTGAAGCTATGCTGATCAATAGCTATAAGTCCACATTACTTTAAAACTAATGCAGGCTCTGAAATAATGGCTTTAGGGAAGGTGCCACAAGAAAGATGCGTGTGGAAGAGAGTAAAGACTGACTTCATTTTCTTCATGGTTTTGCCCCAAATCCCATGGTTTGCCTTCTCCCCTCCTAATTTGCGCTCTTCAGTCTGTCAGGGCAGAGTTGGCTCTGATTGGTTATTCAGTCTGTTCCCTCTTCATCCAAATGTATCCTTTGATGGAGAACCAAAGTCTGAGAATTCTAGCAACATCTGGTAACAAAGAAGGCATAGTCAATGACCACCTGGCATGCAGCCACAGATGGAAGCATGGCCCCAGCTGAGCCTGCATTGGCCGTTTGTCCACGTGACCTCCTGGGCTGCACTGCCCCGGTGTGACCAGGACTCCAGGTTTCCGTGCAGCGAACCACTGTAGGGCATAGGGTAGCCTGCCAAACTTGAATCAGGATTCACAAGCATAGTGAGTCCTCATGCGCCCCCAAACAGCATTCCAGCACAGGTGAGGTCATTTCAGGGAAGACACTTGTATCTTGGGCCATGTGGCGAGTAGATGGTTATCGATGATCATGGCATCTATCCTGAGAGTTCTCCAGACCTGCGTCTGCACTCTCGTGCGTACTCTTCCTCCTCCTGGATTGTCCTTCCCCCATTCTTGACTAGGTTAATGCCTGCTTGGCCTCAGGACTTGGCTTCGATGCCACCTCCTCTGACCCTCACAGCTGGGTTTCATGCTTTCCCACGCATCCCCAGAGTGACCCAGGGCCTGTCCCTCTTGCAGCAGTTATCAATAACGCTGAAAATGATATTTTAATTAATCTTTCTCCTCCAGAGACTAAGATCATCAAAGGCAGGGACTTAGAGACTATTGCATCTAATTAAAAACAGGGACTCTGGAATCAGATAGAACTAGTTTTAAATCCTGACTTCAACTTGTACTTACTTGCCTTACCTTGGGTAAAGTTAACTTCGGATTAAAGAGCCACCGTGAGCTTCAGTTTCCTCCCCATCAGGATTGGATAGTAATAGTAATAACTATCTTGTTGGGTTGTTTTGAGGATTAACTGTAAAAATGACCATAAAGTATTTGAAACAGTGTTTGGCATATAATAAGTGTGCAATAAAGGGTAGAGATATTCTATTCATTGTTATACCATATTTCCTGTCATAGCAAATCAAACCTGTTGCCATCAAGTTGATTCTGCCCCATAAGATTTCCAAGGAGTGGCTGGTCCATTTGAACTGCCAACCTTTTAGTTCACAGCTGAGCTCTTAACTACTGTGTCACCAGGGCTGTATTGGGCTCCATTTCCTATCATTAACAACAACAACAAAAAAAACCTAACCGGTTGCTATGAGTTGCAATCAACTCTGTAGGACAGAGTAGAACTGCCCCATAGGGTTTCTAAGGAGCTGCTGGTGGATTTAAACTGCAGACGTTTTGGTTTAGCAGCCACAGCTCTTAACCACTGCACCACCAGGGCTCCATTTCCTATCATAGTACCTGCTTACTAAATGTATTTGGAATTCAGATTGTATAGAGAGCTTGAGAAAGATAGAACAGTTGACCACATTTAATATGCAGTTGCTCTACTGGATCTTAGAGGGGTCTCCAGTCATTGACTGTCTTTCTCTTTGCTGCTATCGATAGTTGATAATTACTTGTTTGGTGCTGTAACTCCAAATGCAGCATCAGCAATCACCTTCCTCTTTATTGCTCCAATATTAGCAGGCAAGGGAGGAACAAGGCATATAGAAGCCACAGTTGAAGATCTGACCCAAGGTTTATCTGGAGCCCAAAGGACATATCAAGGAGTCTATTATTCTTACACATGTCAACTAGGTTGGAAGCTCCAAGAGACTAAGAATTGTAACTTTTGTTCACTATGGCTCTTAAGAATGCTCCTTAGAAGCAAGGATGGCGAGACCAAGTCTCACATACTTCAGACATCTTATCAGGAGGAACCAGTCCCTGGAAAAGGACATCAAACTTGGTAAAGCAGAGGGTCAGCGAAAAAGAGGAAGACCCTCAGCAAGATGGGCTGACACCAGTGGCTGCAACAATGGACTCGAGCATAGCAACAATTGTGAGGATGGCACAGGACCAGGCAGGGTTTCATTCTGTTGTGCGTAGGGTCACTATGAGTCGGAACCAACTCAACGGCAACAACAACAACATGGCATCCTTGGCGTCTTGCACAGATCTGAAACATAATTCACACTCAGTAAATATTTGTTGAATGAAGTAGTAGACACATCTTAAAGATTTGAATTGGCCCAGTTTCTCTTAGGAATCATTCAGCTCTGTCATTCCCCAATTTGGTCAATCTTTGAAAAACTTTGTTTATATTTGCATTAGTAACACTGAAATGATGCAGACAAATACTTCTTATAGAGCCTGTATTTATCTCACTCAACCTCTAAGAGATACCCTCTTGTTGTATTATCTTCGGGATTTGGGGAACATGTTCACATTAATGCATGAGAAAGATGTGGCAGTCTGCTTTCAGAAAGATTACAGCCTATGGGGCAGTCCTACTCTGTCCTATAGGTTCACTATGACTCAGAATTGACTGGATGGCAATGGATATGAGTTCACATTAACCATGCTATTTGTGATTTATGGATTTTGTTCGTGTCCTTCTCTGTTTTGGCCTTTCTGGGCTGAAAAGATTAAAACATTTAGGTCTGCCCACGTGCAGTGTCCCTGTACTCATTTCAATAGCAGTTCGGTCCTACACCTCCAGAGTGTCTCCTGTGCCTCCAGTGCCAGGCACTGTGCTAGGTGCTGCGGCTGCTGAGAGCATTCCTTGGTCCAGTCACAGTCCTCCTTGGGGTTAAGTGGAAACCCAAACTTCCCTCCAGATGCAGAACATTTTTGGAAAAGACCATGGTTTGTTTTGGGTTTTGTTCTTGAAGAAGCCATGTTTGTATCTGCCTCTTAGATTAGTCTCTGCTGTTTTCTTGCTCTGGTGCTTGTCCCCACATACATGATCCGCCCCACTGCCCAGGACTGTTATGTTACTCTTGTCCCCAAGCCCCTGGTTACAAGGGGAGGCAGGATTAACTCAGGAGCTTCACCACGTTACCAGCCTGTGTGGCTGTGCAGCCCCTCGTCTTCTCTACTCAAGGGTCCAAGTGTCAGTCCTTGACCTATTTCTGCACAGTGCTATGGAGAGCCCTGGAGTTGGAGTCAAAAGCTGCGAGTTCCAGATTTGATTCTGCTACATTCTAGCTATATGACCTTTGGCAAGGCATTTAAAAGCATGTGTTTCTTTACCTGAAAAATGAGGTTAAATCCTACTGCACAAGTTTGCCGTGAGGGTTAAGCTATACTATGTATGAAAACACCTTATGAATGGTAAAAAATTGCTACCATCGAGTTGATTACAACACATAACAACTCTATAGGACAGAGTAGAATTGCCCCATAGGATTTCCTAGGCTGTAATTTTTATGGAAGAGACCTGGTGGCTCAGTGGTTAAGCGCTCGGCTGCTAACCAAAGGTCGGCACTTTGACCAGCTGCTCCTCAGGAGAAAGATGTGACAGTCGGCTTCTGTAAAGATTTACGGCATTGGAAACCCCATGGGGCAGTTCTACTCTGTCCCGCAGGATCACCACGAGTAGGAAATGACATGATGACAGTGGGTTTGGTTTTTTGGTTTCTCATCTTTATGGAAGCAGGCTGCCACATCTTTCTCCCAGGGAGCAGCTGGTGGGTTAGCAGCCAAACGCTTAGCCACTGTGCCACCAGGGCTTGTTATGAATAGTGAAGTATTCATAAATGTAAGTTATTATCATTATTATCTGCAACGGCATTTAGAGGATGTGTGTGGATACGCTAGCCATATTATCTTCCAGGAGCTCAAAGAGTGGTGCCACCAGAGCCCAAATTTCTCAGTCTCTGAGTGAGAACGTGACTTACTGTTGTGTATTTGTTTAGACATTAATGAAACAATCCAAACGAAAGCAACATCAGTTTCTTGAAGGCAAGAAGTTATCTTTTTTCATGGGTTTATAGCTGGCAACTGAGAAATACTAAAGAAACAAAGGGAAAGACCGTAATCAACCATTTTATTTGGTCTTCCCCAGCTTATATGATAGCTGAACTAGGAAAGAATAAAGAACGGTCTCTCTCAGCAGCCCGTTCTGTGAGTGACAATGTAATTCAGCCCACGTTCCAATTCAGTAACCATTTTCTGAGTGTCTGCTTCGTGCGTACGGTGCTGTTTACATAGCTGTAGTTTTCCAGCTGTTAAATTAAGGCTTTTGTATTTTCTAATTCAAAATCACCAGATTCTCAGTCTTTAAAGCCAAAAACACAGGGTTAAAATAAAACTCCAGATACGGAAAAATTATTAAGACATAATCCCTGTTTTCAAGGCACTTAGAATCCATTTGGAGAGAGATAAGTAAACAACTACCATAATGTAAGCCAGAGTAAAACAAAGAGATTTTTTAAACCCTTCCAAACCCACACCAAGATAGTGTAGACCAAGAAGTGACTGATCATACTTGGAGTTTTTGGGAGGTGGGAAAAGAGGTTAAGGAGGATATTGAAGAAATTGTATCTTAGGAGAGAATTAAAGCAATGCCCATTTTAATGGCTGTCTTTGGTTAGTGTGATTTTCGAGCTAGTTTTAAGAAGGAATAGGATTCTTCTATTCAGAGTAGGGTCAAGAAGCACATTCCCGGCTAAGAGTGAGGCTCTGCCTGGTTGGTGGAAAGGAGGTGCATGTTGGAATGGTGGGGAACATGCGAGGGGAGAAGTGAGAATGCTGTGTGCAAGGTACTTGGAAGCTAATTTATGGGGGGAGGTTCCCACTCTGCAAAAAAGAGGGATAGACTTTATTTATCAAGTGGGGGAATCAATAGGTTTGAAAGAAGAATTGAAATATAATTCATCTGCATATCATAGGTTGTTAATGAGTCTTCTTCCAATCCTGATGCTGCCTTCTTCTTCATGTAATCTAACTTCTCAGATTATTTGCTCAGCATACAGATGGAATAAGTATGGTGGAAGGATACACCCTGATGCACATTTCCTGATTTTAAACCACGCAGTATCCCATTGTTCTGTTCAAACGACTGCCTCTTGATCTACGTACAGGTTCCACTTGAGCAAAATTACGCGTTCTGGAATTCCCATTTTTCACAATGTCATCCGTAATTTGTTATGATCCACACAGTTGAATGCCTTTTCTTAGTCAATAAAACACAGGTAAACATCTTTCTGGTATCCTCTGCTTTCAGCCATGATCCATTTGACATCAGCAATGATATCCCTAGTTCCACATCCTCCTCTAAATGTGGCCTGAATTTCTGGCAGTTCCCTGTCCATGTATTGCTGCAACTGTTTTTGAATGATCTTCAGCAAAATTTTACTTGTGTGTGATATTAATAATGTTGTTAGATAACTTCCACATTCTGTTGGATCGCTTTTTTTTGGAATGGGCACAGATATGGATCTCCTCCAGTCAGTTGGCCAGGTAGCTGTTTTCCAAATTTCTTGGCATAGACCGGCAAATGATTCCAGCATAACGTCCTTTTGCTGAACCATCTCCATTTTTATTCCATCAGTTCCTGGAGGCTTGTTTTTCACCAATGCCTTCAGTGCAGCTTGGACTTCTTCCTTCAGTACCATCAGTTCTTGACCGTATGCTGCCTCCTGAAATGGTGGAATATTGACCAATTCTTTTTGGTACAGTGACTCTGTGTATTCCTTCCATCTTTGTTTGATGCTTCCTGTGTCATTCAAAATTTTGCCCATGGAAGCCTTCAATGTTGCAACTTGAGGCTTGAATTTTTTCTTCAGTTCTTTCAGCTTGACAAATGCAGACAGTGTTCTTCCCTTTTGGTTTTCTAACTCCAGGTCTTTGCTCATGTCATTATAATACTTTACTTTGTCTTCTCGAGCTGCCCTTTGAAATCTCCTGTTCAGCTCATTTACTTCATCGTTTCTTCCATTTGCTTTAGTTACTCTAGGTTCAAGAGCAAGTTTCAGAGTCTCTTCTGACTTCCATTTTGGTCTTTTCTTTCTTTCCTGTATTTTTAATGACCTTTTGCTTTCTTCACGTATGATGTCCTTGTTGTCATCTCACAGCTTGTCTCGTCTTCAGCCATTCCACGTGTCAAATCTATTCTTGAGATGGTCTCTAAATTGAGGTGGCACAGACTCAAGGTCGTACTTTGGCTCTCAGGTACTTGTTTTAATTTTCTTCAGCTTCAACTTGAACTTGCATATGAGCAATTGATAGTCTGTTCTGCAGTCGGTCCCTGGCCTTGTTCTGATTGATGATATTGAGTTTCTCCACAGTCTCCACAGATGCAGTTGACTTGATTCCTGTGTATTCCATCCCAAAGGTCCACATGTGTAGTCACCACTGAAATTGTTGAAAAAGGTATTTGCAATGAAGAAGTAATTGGTCTTGCAAAATTCTGTCATGCGATCTCCCATGACATTTCTATTACCAAGGCCATATTTTCCAGCTACTGATCTTTCTTTTTGTTTCCAACTTTTGCATTCCAATCTCCTGTAATTATCACCAGTAATTATCAATGCATCTTGACTGTGCATGTTTGATCAATTTCAGACTGCAGAAGTTGGTAAAATCTTCAGTTTCTTCATCTTTGGCATTAGTGGTTGGCGAGTAAATTTGAATGATAGTTGGGTTAACCGGTCTTCCATGTAGGTGTATGGATATTATCCTATCACAGACAGCATTGTACTTCAGGATAGATCTTGAAATGTTCTTTTTGATGATGAATACGATGCCATTCCTCTTCAAATGTCATTTCCGGCATAGTAGACCATATGATTGTCTGATTCAAAATGGCCAATACCAAACCATTTCAGCTCACTAATGCTTAGGATATCAATCTTTATGCTTTATATTTCATTTTGATGACTTCCAATTTTCCTAGATTCATACTTCATACATTACAGGTTCAGATTATTACTGGATGTTTGCAGCTATTTCTTCTCATTTTGAGTTGTGCCACATCAGCAAATGAAGTTCCCAAAGCTTTATTCTATCCATGTTACTAAAGTCGACTCTACCTTGAGGAGGCAGCTCTTCCCTTGAAAAGGAAGAGGACTTGAAGAACTTACTGATGAAGATCAAAGACTGCAGCCTTCAGCATGGATTACACCTCAACATAAAGAAAACAAAAATCCTCACAACTGGACCAATAAGCAACATTATGATAAATGGAGAAAAATTTGAAGTTGTCAAGGATTTCATTTTACTTGGATCAACAATCAACACCCATGGAAGCAGCAGTAAAGAAATCAAAAGAAATATTGCATTGGACAAATCTGTAAAAGATCTCTATAAAGTGTTAAAAAGCAAAGATGTCATTTTGATGACTATGGTGCACCTCACCCAAGCCACGGTATTTTCAATCACCTCATACGCATGCGAAAGCTGGACTATGAATAAGGAAGACCAAAGAAGAATTGATACCTTTGAATTATGGTGTCGGTGAAGAATTCTGAATATACCGTGGACTGCCAGAAGAATGAACAAATCTGTCTTGGAAGAAGTACAGCCAGAATGCCTTTTAGAAGCGAGGATGGTGAGTCTTCTTCTCACGTACTTTGGTCATGTTATCAGGAGGGACCAGTCTGTGGAGAAGGACATCATGCTTGGTAAAATAGAGGGTCAGTGAAAAAGAGGAAGACCCTCGATGAGATGGATTGACACAGTGGCTGTGACAATGGATTCAAACATAGTGATGATTGTGAGGATAGTGCTGGACTGGGCAGTGTTTTGTTCTGTTGTTCATGGGGTCACTATGAGTTGGAACTGACTCGATGGCACCTAACAGCAACAATATATTTTAACAGAAGGCAACTCTGGTGGCAATTGGAAGACAGGATCTGAGAAGCAAGATGGAATGTCAGTGTTGTAAAATTATGGGAGATTGTGGATATCATGGCTGAGGAAGATAACTGTAGACCATCAAGGCAAGGAGAGTAGTGGGGACAGCTTGTGGTCCTCAGGTTGATGACGCCCTAGGTCATCGTGCCAGCCTTTTCTTCCTATGTGGGAATTTCCAACCAGCTCAGACGGTATTGGTTCCTTATAAAAAGACAAAAGAATAAACCATTGATTTCAATAATCTCATTTTAGAGAAGGTGACTTAAAATGCTAACATGTAAGCAATAAAAAAATCAAGGGAATATTTTGGGGAGTTGGAGAGCAACTGACATTTATGTGCCAGTGTATGTGTGTGTGTACATGAGTATGCATATATGTGCGTGTGCGTGTGGGTGTGTGTGGGTGTGCGTGGGTGTGTGCGTGTGCATATGCATGTGTGTGTGTGTGTGTGTATGTGTAGCCAGTGGGCTTCCCAAGAGGCAGGGCGTGAACAGTATGCCAGTCATGACAGAATAGGACTCACCTTAGGAACTTTAGAGAACATCTTCTCTAGATCACCCATAACTGATACTTGATGTGGAATAAAATCTACTTTTTATAATATCCTGTACATTAGATCAGAGATCAATCCACAGTAAGTATATAACAAAGCTGTACGTCTCTGTGATAATGTTCATTTCAAGTAGCAGTGCAAAGAGGGAATTGTTGGTGTAGTACCAATTAACTGTAAATACAGCCCCCAATGTCTTTTTAAATTATTTTTATTTTACATTTTTTACAAGCATCTACATTTTATGGATGAAAATAAATACCTAAAAGAGCTGGCTTGGCATAATTACCAACTATGTGTTCATTTCCTAGGTCTACCATAGCAAAGTACCACAAATTAGGTAGCTCAAAAAACCAGAAATGCATTCTCTCACAGTTCTGGGGGCTGACCAGTCGCATCAAATCGATTCCAGCCCGTGGTGACCGCATGTGTGTCACAGCAGAACGTAGTCCAAAAGGTTTTCTGTGGGTGGTTTTTCAGATGTTGACTGCCAGGTTTCTTCCAAGGTGCCTCTGGGTGGACTTGAACCTCCAACTTTTGATTAGCAGCTGAGTGCGTTAACCATTTGCACCATCCAGGGACTCCACCTGGAAGCTAGAAGTCCTAGATCAAGGTGTTGGCAGGACTAGAGACTTTAGCGGAGAATCTTCCTGGCCGCTTCCAGCTTCTGGTAACCTCAGGCATTCGTTGGCTTGTGGCAGCATAACTCCAGTCTCGACCTATCTCTTCACATGGCCGTCTTCTCTCTGTTTCCGAGTCTCTCCTCCTCCTCTTATAAGTCATATGGGATTAGGACTCACCATAGTGACCCCATCTTAACTTGATCACATCTGCAAAGATGCTACTTCCAAATTAGGTTACATTCACATGTACTGGGTGTGAGGACACAGTTCAACCCATAACAATCTGTAAAGGTCAGGACTGTTTTCTTACTTACAGACTGTATGTGTTGTACTCTTTAAACCTCAGTTCAAACCCCACTTGCTCCAGGAAGCTTCCCCACTGGGCTTGGGTGGAATAGCCTTCCCTCTCCTTGGGACCTTCAGAAGACGTTATTTTAACCTCAGCTGGTGACCTCCACACCTGGACAGAGAAGACACGTTAATTGATAGTTAGTCTGCATTCCAGCAATGCCATGGGTGAAAGGACCATACTCATCAAATGGCAAGCTAAGGCCAGCAGGCTCGGCAGCTCCTGGAGGGGGCTTGGCGGTATGGAGGACGTACACAAAGAGCTGTGGCACTGTGTTTTTATGACGAGGGGAAGACTATAGGTGTTGTTTGATAAATGTTATGGGAAAATGTTCAGCCCCAATCAGCATGACTGAGTAATAGTGATGATGTAGTACAGAGTGCAGGAGTCCCTGCCTGGTGCCAGTGATTAACTCGCTCTGCTGGTAGCCAGGCCCAGAAGTGCCTCTGAAGAAAGACCTGGAGATCCACTTCTGAAAAATCAGACACTGAAAACCCTATGGAGCACAGGTCTACTCACACACACATGGGGACGCCATGAGTTAGAATCAACTGGGAAAAAAAAATACAAAGGATTTGGAATACAATAGGCCAATTACTGACTGTAATGTTGGGCAAATCACCTGTACCTCAGTTTCCCCATCTGTGAAATGGAGATGATAATAGCTCTCTCACAGATTTGTTAGGGATTCCGTGGAACATCCCCTATAAAGCACTAAGGACATGCCAGGTTCATAGTAAATTCCGAAACATTTAGATTAATATTTAATATTAAATATACTTAATATTGAATAAATATTAGTTATGGAAGACTGCTTTCTAAATAGTACAGAGCCATACAAATCAAACCATTCCCATTATTAAATATAATGGCTAGTCAGTATAAATGCTAGTAACTTACATTTGGGTGAGGTAGCTCCAGATAAAATGCTTTCAATCTATGTATAACTCCAATGTTGTTTTTATGGAGCCCTGGTGGTAGAGTGGTTAAGAGCTTGGCTGCTAACCAAAAGGTCAGCAATTTGAATCCACCAGCCAATCCTTGGAAACCCCATGGGGCAGTTCTAGTCTGTCCTATAGGGTTGCTATGAGTCGGAATCAATTCGACAGCAATGGGTTTGGGTTTTTTTTTGTTTGTTTTCACTACAGTATTGATATTTAATTGTCTAAATCTTTAGTTTCTTTTTCTGTTGGAGATATATATTTTTCTTCTTTGTTTTAATTTTATTGTGTCTTAGGTGAACATTTACAGCACAAATTAGTTTCTCATTCAAAAATTTATACACAATTGTTTTGTGACATTGGTTGCAATCCCCACAATGTGTCAGCACTCTCCCCCTTTCCCTTTCTACCCTGGGTTCCCTGTGTCCATTTGTCCAGTTTTCTGGTCCTTTCCTGCCTGCTCGTCTTTGCTTTTAGGCAGGTGTTGCCCATTTGGTGTTGTACACTTGATTGAACTAAGAAGCACGTTCTTCACGTGTGTTATTGTTGGTTTTCTAGGCCTGTCTAATCTCTGGCTGAAAAGTGGACTTCGGGAGTGGCTTCAGTTCTGAGTCAGCCGGGTGTCTGGGGGCCATAGTCTTGAAAGTTCCTCCAGTCTCTGTCAGACCAGTAAGTCTGGTCTTTTTTTGTGAGTTAGAATTTTGTTCTACATTTTTCTCCAGCTCTGTCCAGAACCTCTGTTGTGATCCCTGTAGATATCATACATTTTAAGTACTTAAAAAACTATAGAAAATGTATAAATAAGTGTTTTTTAAAAATATCCCTCAAATGGGAATTTTCTCCCCAAAATAATGTACCATAGGCTTTTTTCCTTTTTAACCCCAAATGACTTCATGTTCTCCTTCTTGCCCTTTCACACACTGCTCGGCTGGTGGGATGTGATCTGTGGATCGCCAGACTGGTCATGTGCAGCCCCCCGGCCTGCACCCCTTTTGCCTGGTCTACCTGTCAGCATCCATTCACTCTGCACTGTTTCCTTTAATCCCATCAGGTGGGCCTTGCTCTCCTGGTTGTGTCTACCTGGGCTCACTTTCAGGTTTTATTTATTGTTTCATCTGAAAAATCTAAATGGGGAAGAAGGGTGGGCACAGTGGGAATTCAGGGGAGGGCAAGAAGGAAGGATAATAAGAGACATCAGCAAAGTAATTGCCCTAAATCACCTACTGTCTGCTACCTGGCCATGAGGAAGGATTTAGTGAAAAGCACGGGGCAGTGGGGGGCTCCTGGGAGCAGGGAAGAAGGGGAAGGGGGAAAAGGCCCCGCTGCTGCACGTGTATTTTCTTGATGGGCTGTAGGTTGACGTCTTTGGGATACAGAGCAGAAGGGGGAATTAATTTGACAAAACCAACTAAGGGAAACTGGCCCTTTCTACATATCTGGGATATGTTGACACAGAAAGATAAATTTTTAAATAATCTGAACTTGATGAAATTTCATTACGTTTTATTTCCATTGCATCTGCAAAAAGAAAAGAAACGCTCTTTGCTCATAAAACAGCTTTTCCTACTTTTGTTCTGAGACTGTGCTATCTGCTGAGCCAGGAATTTCCAGTGTGACAAAGGAAAAATAGAGTTAGTCTCCACCTAAGTTAATTCTGGGATTTGAGCTTCAGTTTTAGAACAAAATGGAACTGCTTGATCCAAAGAAAACCTCCAGTCTGAGAGGGAGTAAGAAATATTGGGAATGACAAGAATTTTAAGACGGACAGAACTGGGTTTGACTCTTTACGCTGCTCCTCATTGTCCGTGTGACCTTGTCCTGGGGCCTCAGTTACTTTGCCCTTGAAATGGAGATAATTGCCATATTAACTTTAAGGATTAATACACGTGAAGTCAAGAACACCGTATCTGGCCCACAGGGAGCCTTCAATAAATAATCCTTGCTACTCTACTGCCGAATACATGGGGAAGCTGGCATGAATTCAGTTGGAATAAATACGTCACGGTCGTTAGAATTTAAAGTTGACAAAAATGCAGATATTTAAAAGATGTGGAAACCCTAAGCTGTGATAGACCTCGGAGAGCTTTGAATACACAGGTTATGTGTTTTTACCACCTCTTCAGCTATTTCTCTTGATTTAAGTGGCGTTTATTTGAGTCTGGACGATGAGAGGGATCTCTCTGAGCAGACTGAACAATGTGGGAAGCATAGTCCTTTGTTTCAGCTCCCCAGTTTGGATTCCTGAAGAGATAATCCCAGTCAAAAAACTTCGGAAAGCCGCACAAAGCAGGTTCCAGTTCTGAAGGAAACTTGCCGTCCCTTGAACGTGCCCACAGATCTTTCACAGGCAACCGGAAAGTGCGTAAAGGGATGCAGACGTCCTGCCACACATGTGTAAAATTCTTCCATCGCCCTCCAAATGACAGTGCCGTGGTACGCAGAAGCAAAGGGCTCCAACAAGATGAGGGTCCTTTGAGACAGGCATCTGCAGAGCTGTGGTGGTATTATTCAGGAAACAGTCCTCAAAGAAGGAAAAGACAGCATGTAAGAACGTGAGGGGACAGACAGCAAGGTTCTGGGTTTGCAGATGAGATTGCAATAGGCCCATGAGCTTCTCAGGTAATTTGACCAAGTTCTAAGCCCTGATGGGCGTACTCAGTGACCCAAGCCTCTTTACTAAATGTCTGTGAGAGCAGCCTCACCTTCATGCAGTGCAAAAACCCAGGAAGCCACTCGCCTTGTTCTGTCTGCCTGGGTTGAGAATGGCTTGTAAGGAGCTTACTGCAGGCAGTCCTTGGTCTAATGGGGCTGCTTCCTCAGAGACACCTACAGAGACAGGCGAGCTTAGCTCACTCAGAAAGTAAAACGCCAGCAAGATTGCAAGTGACTTAAAGGTAGCAACATTGCTGAGCTACAAGTCAGACCCACATCGAAGAAGCATAATCCCGGCAGTTTGTTATTCAAGGAAAGAGCCCACTGTGTACCAAGTGCTGCTTGAGCTATATTTTGTTTCAACTTTTACACCAACTCTGTGAGGAAACATCTATTCTTATTGGCTTTTTATAGCTGGGGAAACTGAGGCAGAGTGGTTCAGTTACTTGCCCACGGTCGTAGGTAGTTAAGCGGCAGTGTGGAAATTTGAACCCAAAGTTGCCTGATTGCACAGCTTTTGCTCACTCTGTGGGCCTAAGACTCTGGTAACAAAAGGGGAACACAGTAAAATGTCTGATCATAGGTTTTCCCCCCACATCCAAGAGTTGTCTTTTCATCTTACGTTTCAGCTGATCTAAGAGCAGCTCTTGATGTTAAAAAGGTCTTTAGTGGGTCTTGTCACTTTAAAATAGGAGCTCTGGTGGTGCAGTGGTTAAGCACTCGGCTGCTAACCAAAAGGTCGGCGGTTCCAACCCACCAGCTGCTCTGCAGGAGAAAGATGTGGCAGTCTGCTTCCCTAAAGATTTACAGCCTTGGAAACCCTATGGGGCATTTCTACTCTGTCCTACAGGGTCTCTGTGAGTCAGAGTCAATTGGATGGCAGTGGGTTTGGTTATATTTTTGTCACTTAAAAAATTTTTTCTAGCACCCCCCTATCTTCTGACACCTCAGTCTCTTCTGTTTGAAAGATAGTATAAAGTATCTTCCCTTTACCTTCCTCCCTAAATACTATTTTTAAAAACAATATTTAATTTTTTTTTATCTCCTCTTAAAGCTGTTTTAGGAGAAGATTTAAAAAATAAAAAATATAAAAAAGCTGTTTTAAAAGCCCAGCTGCTAACCAAAACTTCGGCAGTTGGAATCCACCAGCTACTCCTTGGAAACCCTATGGGGCAATTCGGCTCTGTCCGATAGGGTCACTTTGAGTCAGAATCAACTCAAGGGCAATGGGTTTGTTTGTTTTGGTTTCTTAAAAGCTCTTTTATTTTGTTGACTCCAGAACTAAGTGTGTATTACGGTATAGACTAACTGCTGTAGAGAAGTCTCTGTGAAAAACAACGGCATAAAAAAGACAGAAGTTTATTTATCTCCCAACAGTCCAGAGGACTTGGTTCAGGCCCGGTGGGCAGCTTTCTTCCTGGTTGTCCCAGTTGCCACCATTTCCCAGCCAGGGGGCAGCATGCAGGGAAAGTGCAGGGTCGGTGGGTTTGTCTTTGAGGAGATGACCAGACCTTGCACGCATCACTTCAGCTCCTGTCCCATTAGCTGGAATTCAGCCTCGTGAGCACACCGAAATGCAAGGCAGTCTGGGAAATGCAGACACTCGTTGGGCCGACAAGCGCTTATCGACAGCTCAAGGCCTTCGATTGCTAAAGGGAGAAGCAAGACAGCGGGTCCTGAAGGACAAGTAGCCGTTCCTCCAGTCTGTTGCTTGTTTGGCCGATAGTCTGCTTTTGACTGTTACTGAGGTGATGGAAATATTAAGTCTTTCCAGTTGCCATCAATTCTGCCTCATGGTGACCCTCTGTGTGTCAGAGCAGAACTGGGCTCCCTAGTGTTTTTAATGACTGATTTTCTGGAAGTAGATTGCCAGGCCTTTCTTCTGAGGCACCCCTGGGTGGGCTCAAACCTTCAACCTTCCAGTTAGCAGCTGAATGTGTTAACCTTTTGCACCCCACAAGGGACTCCAAGTATTAAGTAACAGGTCTTAAACGCTCTACTTGTAAACAGTGAGCTCAATGCCAGGCATCATAAAACAATAAGCAAAAAACTTAAACAATCTGCAAATCAGGTTTGCCCCGTGGGCTTCTGTGACACTTGGGTTCTTTCACTGGCAAAGCTTTCCTAGTCGGCTCTGCGTGGGACTGGCTAGCTAGGCTGCCAACTGATAACACCACAGCCGTCAAGGAGAGCTGTTTAGAAAGAGCGGCCGACACTGTGTTTCTCAACTTTGATGATTAATAGATTATGTATCAGTGCCCGTGTTGGGAATTTAGGGCTTATTTAGGAATTATAGAATAAAATTGCTGGAAGGGATTCTGTCCAATCCCATATTTTAACAGACAAGAAATCTGAAGCTCAGGAGGATAAGCGAATTTCCTGAGGTATCAGAGTTGGTTGGTGGAGAAGTATTTTATGAAAGCGTCATATCTGCAGCAGTGCCTAGTCAGTGCTAATTGCGTGGGTGAATGAATGTTTGACTGGATATTGGATAAATACAATGGGTAGAACAAGAAGTCACGGAGAAGGCCGTAAGTGGACCAAGAAGTTGTCATTGATACGTAAACAGAGAGATGGCGGATTTAAAAGGTCACAAGGCAGCCTTGCTTAGGTTTTATGAGATTAGCTTCTAAATGAGCCACCTGAACTGGACATTTATATTTAATTTTCCCTGGAAACTGTTTTGCTTTGCCCACAAAACATCATGATGACAGCATGCAAGGTCCCTCGTCTAAAACTCCTCTTCTTCCAGAATCCAGTCAGGTCAGGTCAGACACCTTGAAAACCACGACCAGAGACCTCAAAAGAAACCTAGCACAACCTTTGAAAATGCATTTTTCTTGCTATTAAGGCAGGAAGATGTCTTGCTGGGCTGTTTTTCCTGTGCCTCCATGTGTGTTTCATGACTCACCTTTGCTCAGCCTGGCAGCAGAGGGGTTCAGAAGGTCACAGCCTTCCCCCCAGCTCTAAAAACCTGCAGATTCCTGGAGCGTGGGGCATTGTTTCATTGGAGGGAAGCTCATGAGGTTGAGAGGTGCATTAATGAGCTCTTTTAGTAGTCCACAGACTGTAAATAAAGAGGAGAAAAGGTAACAAGGAGGAGGAAGTCAAAACACATAATAAAAGCCTCAGAAAGCTGAGTTTTCACACATAAACTATCTGAAGAAAACCAAAGGGAAAAATTAATTTGCTTCTTCAGCCATTAGAGCACTCATCCCCATCTCTGGTTTTGTGACACTCCAGGATGTCTCCAATTATCTCAACGAATGTCGAGAAATGTTCCAAAGGACTCTCAAAGTAAAATTAATTGTATTTCACTCAAAAATAGATGGCCAGTAGCTCTTTCAAGACGGGGTGAAATCAAATGCCACCTATCTGCAAAGGCTGTGAAGCAGCAGGCTAGGGCCGATGAAGACTGCACTGCCATTTTGGGGCCCTGGTGGCACAGTGGTTAAGAAGTTGGCTGCTAACCAAAAGGTCAGCAGGTCAAGTCCACCAGCCTCTCCTTGGAAACCCTATGTGGCAGCTCTGCTCTGTCCTGTAGGGTTGCTATGAGTCGGAACTGACTCGACAGCACCTAACAACAACAATACTAAGCTAGACATTTTTATCCCAAGTTCCTTGAGATTTCCTTTTTAAAAACAGAACGATAATATTGAAAGTTTTTGAGATGTTTACTTCACAGGTGGACTATGCGGGACGTAGTGAGGTGGCTTGGAAAGGACACAAACCCGGCAAGCTCACAGTCCCGCCTTGGAAATGTGGTTGGGCACTTAATCGTCAAATGATCTTAGTTTCTTGCTCTAGAAAACGGGGACAATAATAATGGCTGACTTCTTTGGGATGCTGTGACATTAAATGAGATAATGTACGTAAAGCATATACACAGTGGCTGCTTCATAGTAACTAGCTAACCGATTGCCGTCAAGCCGATTCTAACTCATAGCGACCCTATAGGGCAGGGTAGAACTGCCCCATAGTGTTTCCAAGGAGCGGCTGGTGGATTCGAACTGCTGACCTTTTGATTATTAGGCAAGCTCTTAACCACTGTACCACCAGGGCCCTATAGTAGGTACTCCATAATGGAAATGCCTTAGTTTCCTCAGGCTGCCTCAAAACACCACAAAGTGAGTTGCTTTCAAATAAGGAAAGTTGTTTCCCACAGTTCTGGAGGCTAGAAGTACGACCGTAGGGCGTGGGCGGGGCTGTGCTGTGTCTCTGTCCCTCTGGGGGAAGAGCCTGTCTTGTCTCCTTCAGTTTCTTCAGCCGGGGTTTCCTAAGTTCCTTGGCTTGCGGCTGGACCCTCACGCAGCGCCCTCCTCTGTGTTTTTGTTTCCATGTCTGTTCTCCTCTTTTTATGGCCTCAATCATATCGGATCAGGGCCTACTCTCTTATGGCCAGGGAACCCTGGTGGCACAGTGGTTAAGAGCTCAGCTGCTAACTTAAAGGCTGGCAGTTGGAAGCCACCAGCCGCTCCTTGGAAACTCTATGGGGCAGTTCTACTCTGCCCTATAGGGTTGCTATGAGTCGGAATTGACTTGACGGCAGTGGGTTTGAAGTGTCATAAACATTTGCCTCCTCCTCCTTCCCACAGGAGCTCTGGTGGCGAAGTACTTAAGCACTCGGCTGCTAACCAAAAGGTTTGAACCTGGCAATCTGCTCTGGTAAAGATTACCTGTTCCGATCAAGTGGATTCCAACTCATAGCAACCCTACAGGATGGAGTAGAACTGCACTGCAGGGTTTCCAAGGAGCTGCTGGTGGATTCCAACTGCTGACCTTCCAGCTAGCAACTGAGCTCTTAACCAGTGTGCCACCAGGGCTCCCTTGTAAAGATTACAGCCTAAGAAACCTTATGGGGCGGTTCTACTCTGTCATATAGGACTGCTATGAGCTGGAATCGACTCAACGGCACACGGCAACAATCTCCCAATAGAATCATAGAATTTTAGACTTTAAAAGGACTATTACGCTCAGCCTCTAACTCAAAGCAAAAATCCCTTCTCCAGCATCCCAGCCAGCCAGCTTCTTCTTGACCACACTCAGGAACAAGGTAGTTCCTAAAAATGTAACCACCTCTAACGGGAGAGAAAGCACGCACATGCACCTCAAAGTCACGTTTTGCCAAATCAGGGCCTACTGTATAATAATAAAAATAACACTCCCACTTTGAGTCTGCACACTCGGCAACACAGTTCAGAATTTTCCCCTCCCAGATGCAGTTTACATGTCAGACAAGAGACCGTGATCGCGGTAGGCTTTTAGCTGTGTTCTGCTCAAACACAGCGAGCGGTGTGTGCAAAACAAACATCAGAACAACAGAGCAGAGTGCAAACCAACAGGAAGGCCGCACATTTCTGAGGAAAATGCCCCAGGTATGGAAGTGCATGAGAGGGTCAAAGGTCACACGTCAACCACCCTTGTCCACTCAGATTAAAAGGGTAATTGTGGCAGGTGCTTTTCAAGGAAGAAGCTACAGCCTTCATTAATGTATATGCTGTATTAGTCAAGGCATACTCAGGCAATCCAAATCACTGAAAGTAAATATTTGATTAAATTCAACAGCATACCTCTGTCACAAATGTGACCCAACAATATTATCCTTGGGTAACATTGAGAAGCTTCTTAAAGATCTCACAGCTTAATCATCACACAGAGTAAGGCTGAAGGACGTATGAAGGACTGGTAAGCAAAGTAAGCGGTTCAGGTGTATACTCTGAACCTCCTGAACACTGGGAAATTAAAAACAAAAAAAAAGGTTCTTCCCAGTGAATTTACCCTCCGCACTCTAAGGAGTGTTTTCATTTTCAGCAATACTGTAGCGAGTAGTACAGTAACACAGATACATTTTTAATTGTATTTAAAGCCAATCCACAACACCCCATGACATGGGCCAGTTATGAGAATCAGTGAAATTCAGCATCTGTCTACTTATAATATATCAGGTGCTAGCCAACAAATACACACATACAGATACTTCTACATGTAAATAAAAATTATCTCTGTTCTCAGAGATGGTAGAAATGAAGAGATGAAAATAAAATTAAATTTCTTCCTCTTTTCATTTTAAGAAATCAGCTACTGACTAGTGGGTCTTAAGTGTCTTTACCATAAAACTTCACGTTCCTTCAGACAAACTAACAGGAAATAGTTTTATGTATAATATTAGCTGTTTTCGTTTGTATTTATAAAAGAAAACAGACTTGGATTTACATATGGCTTTGCCATTTACCAGCTGTGATCCTGAACAAGGTATCAGTCTTGGGGGATTGTAACCATCTATGGGGCATGAGCGCCTAGCGTGGTGTTTGACACAAAGCTGTGCTCAATAGACAGTCACTGTTGTTTGCAGCTCACTCTAGGTTTGAATGCAGCCCTGGCAGCGCAGTGTTAAGAACTCGGCTGTTAACCAAAAGGTCGGCGGTTCAAATCCACCAGCTGCTCCTTGGAAACCCTATGGGGCAGTTCTACTCTGTCCTGAAGGGTCGCTGTGAGTTGGAGTTGACTTGGCAGCAATGAGTTTGGTTTTGGTTTTATATTTTAGTAGTTCTGAGACACTGCCAGTATCAAGGACAAAGAATTTGGACAATATTTCAGGTAACTTTTGGGCTCACAAATCTATCCACAGAGAATTTTTCTAATGCCTTTCATGTTACTACTTTAAAATTTTTACCATGTGAACATACAAAGGGACAAAGGGTAACACATGTATGCTATCAAACCTGTAGAACATGTGAACTAACCATCGAAGTTAGAGGATTAGAACTTCACCGTAGTGTTAAATCTTTTTGAGAGCTTTGAATATTAAGGATGAGCACTATCCATGTTTTCTTTATTATACTGCTAAATTCCTATTTCCCACTTAGAGCTACAGACGATGGTTTCAGTAGAGCATTTGTGAGAATGGCGGAAGGAAGGGCTGAGCACCTGGGTGTTGGGGTGGAAGCACTGCAAGAAGAGAGTCTGCTGCTTTTCCAAACATTAAACATCTAAATATGCTGGGAACACCATTTATGGGGAGTTTTGGCTGAGCCCCGTTGTCTCCATGGGAATTATGTTTGCTCTATGGTTTCATAAAATTGCATTTTATTAGCACTTTGTAAATTTAAGTACACCAGGAAAAAATTGCCTTATTTAGCATTACTGAGTTAACCTGAAAGACACAGTGTTAGAGACTAATGTTTTTACACAAGACTGACGTTAATAGTTGGTTATACTTCCCTTAAGAGCTTAATAGTCCTTGATGAATAAAAATTCTCTTCTGAAGAGGAAATAAGAAAACATTTTAGAAACTGCACCACAACTGACAGAAGCCTTTTTTCCCATCTGATAACCCAAAAAGGCCATCATAAATCACGAATGAACGGGTACAAGTATCTGTCACTAAAGAGACTTCCAGGGAATGATACAGACTTACTATGTTCAAGGAAAACAAAAATTGCCTAGCAGTAGTGTTCCACTCAAGCTTCAGATAGTCAACGAACCGTGAAGTTAAACAAAAAAAAAAAAAAAAAAAAAAACCACATTAATTGAAATTTGGAAAGAAGGCTTGTATTCTGATGCGATTTTAATGCTTAAAAATGCAGAGAAACGTGAGTTCTGAGCATAACATAATGCATGTGCTAAAAGCTAATAGGCTTTTACTTACAATAATATTTTTGTGTGCTTATTGTTTGGTTATATCTTGTGGCTGCTAATTACACTTTTTCTATTTATATGTCCTAATCCTGGCTTTCTACAAAGAGGTCTGGTTTTGTTTTGTTTTGTTTTTTTAAAAAAAGAGTCTAACACACAAATAGCCATAATTTGTTCTTTTTTTTTTAAAATGATACTTAAACCGTAAGCCTCGGGACAATAAAAAAATACATCTGCATATTCATGTAAATGATAAATAGCACCAAGCTCAAGCAGCTGTAACGTTCAATGTTTAAGTTGCAGGTTTGAGAACACTGTCATGAAAAGCTATCCCCAGTGGAAATTGTAGAGGAGCTGGACTTGGTGGTGGCCCTCTTTCTGTTTCTTATCACAATCATTAATTAATTTGTTACTTTGGTAGGGAGGTGCAGCTGTAGATGGAGATGGTGTCAAAGCACTCAGCAGTGGATACAGAAAACTTTTCGTCTTTATTTTTCTTTAAAAATCCCTTTACGTGCTGCTTCTACTGGTCAACCTTTCCACCCCACCCCCCCACCTGCACCCAACACACACACACCCTGGTGTGTCTTCAGTCCGGCCGGCCGGTGCTGCCTGGGGCGCTTCTGGGGCAGCCGTGATACCCTAAAGAGCGTGTGAAATTGAAGACAAACATTTTTACTAGGAGTTTACAGCCATAACAAAGTAAACTGTAGGCCCTCCAGGTGTCCTTGATAGGTGAGAACAAAGGCCCGTGGCTCAGCAAAGAAGAACACTGGATTTTGAATTAGAAGTCTGTTCCTGGTCCAAGTTCAAGAGCTGGGTGAACTTCTGCCATCACTTACTCTCTCTGAGTCTATGTTTCATCAGGAGTAAAATGCGGGAGGCAGGCTAGATTAGCTGAAAGTCTGTATCCAGTTCTAGGAGCCCATGAATCCCAATGTCACTTTACCTTTGTACTTTATAGTTACTTTCCCATAATTTAAAAAAAAAAAAAGTTTTTCTTAAATGTCTAGAGACAAAGAATGGAATTATATTTCAAAGAGTGTCATAATTAGTTCAGGTGATATGTCACCCCTTACTTCTAATTGTTAAGTTTCCTTGAAAAACAAAACAAAACAAAAACCTAGAGTTACCCTTAGATTTTTTTTTTCAAGAAGCTGAAAAAAGAAGGATGGTGTTTTGGTTCTTCGTCAAGATATGGAAATTCTTATTTATTCATTTGCTTATTACTCTGAGATAATTCATTTTAAATTATTTAATTAAAAAGTTCCCACAAATCACAGAGTTTTGATACATGAGTTGTTCTCAATGATAAAGTCCTGTATTGTGTGTATTTTAGTTTACAAATCACATTTACATACAGTACCACACTGATTTCTCTCACACCGTCCTCACTCTGTGAGGAAATTGAGGTAGCTACTAGCCACTCCTTCTGATGGGTGGGGACACTGAGGCTCAGGGAGGCTGTGACTTGGCCAAAGCTGCCCGGGATTGACAGCGCCAAGACCTGAACTCAGATGTCTCCTAGCGCTGTGTCCCGTGTGATAGAACTAATGTGACATTTCCACCTGAATCAAGGCAAGAAGTTTACTTCATCTCTGGTTTTAAGGAAGCTTAGATTTCCTTGAGCCTATAAAATTGTTCAACAACTTGTCATCATTCAAGTGGAAAGATGGGTATACTGAAATTCAAAGGTTGAGACTGTTCTTAGATGAATGTTAGAAAACACAAATAATTCATAGGGAATATGGAAGACAAAAAAGGAGTGCAGAACATTTCTTCAGAATTTTAGAGCCATTGTCTCCTGAACGAAGAATCCAGATGCTGGAGGTGAGGAGGAAGCTAGACTTCAGAGTCGTGCGGGTCTGACTGGAGCCCTAGCTCTGCCTCTCTCTAGCTTATACAGCCAGACGCCCCTTGGAGGCTAGTTTATTCATATACTAAAAAGGAGTTAAAATGAACATTTAACCACTAGGGTTTTTATAGCGTTAGAAATAATGATATAGAGCACCAGAAAAGACCTGGAGATCTGCTCCCATAAAAATTACAACTTAGGAAACTCTGTGGGGCAGTTCTGCTCTGTCATATAGGGTTACCATGAGTTGGAATCCACTCAATGGCACACGACAACATTTCATAAGCAATGGCTATTGTTAATAAGATTCATTTCTTTTCAAACTCCTTGTTAGGTCTATTTTGTGATACACTGTGCTATTCAAGAAATCTAGAGTAATTGTAGGGGGCATTTTATCAACAAGAGGGCTGTTGAAAGAGATAATCTAGGAAATCCTTTGCAACTCTGAGCTCCTATTATTGTTGTAATTTATATTTTCCAAAATGCTTCACCTATGAGAGACCTTGATTATGGTAATGAAATAGATATGATTGACTTTGTACATGTCATCTATTATCTGAATATGTACGTGCGGTAAACAACTTTCAAAAGTGAATCTGTTCACATACAGAAAGGAGAATTCTGGTCTTCACGAAAGACAGTGCTGGAAGAAGGACCCACACTGATAACAATAATGACATTAGCAATAATAGCAACAATCATTTCTAAAGCATCTATTCTATTTCAGGCACTGTGAGACATTGGAAACTTGACTGTGCATCTCTAGGCTATTGGAGATCATGGCGCCATGATGGCGCCAGGCTGGGCAAGACACACTGTACACTATGCCATAGCAGCTGATGTGCCCCTAACAGACTGCAAATATGTAACAGAAAAGGGTGTTGAGATTGGTCTCATAGGACCAGAAGCTACCTTTCAGTAGAGCTCAATGACTCTGGAAAAGTCACAATCTTTCTGGGCCTCAGTTTCTTCAATTATTAAAAAAAACAGAACTACGATGCTTTCCTTCCAAGTCCAGCATTCTATCCCCTCATGTGGTTTGTGTTATCTCTGACAATTTGCCTGAACCGGTTGGATTCTTGTAAGCGTATAAAATCTTAGAAGTCTATACTATTCATTTGAATTCTTTTTCTTTTCCTTTCTTATTTTTTTCTTGATTCCTTCAAACAATATTAATATATGTTGTTTAGCCGGAATAAGCTGGAACACCACAAATTTGCAAGAATATTTGAATTGACTCACAAATACGTTTTCTAAGTTTTAATTATTAAAGTTTAGTTGCCAAATCGACTCCATCAATCTCCTTGTTTAAATAGTGTTAGAGAATCAAAGCTTTCTACTCAAGAGTAGCACTTGAGCAAAAAAAAAAAAAAAAAAAAAGTCAACTGTGTATTAATTCGTGGGAGAAAGATGTGGCAGTCTGCTTCTGTAAAGATTTACAGCCTTGAAAACCCTATGGGGCAGATCTACTCTGTCCTATAGGGTCTGTATGAGTTGGAATCAACTTGACGACTGTGGGTTTGGTTTGGTGTACTGATTTCCTATAAACTAACATTGTAGTTTTCACAAATTCCAGAGTGATCAGACCCATAGAAATGAGAGTAGAAATGAAATACAATTACTGTATAGTTAAAATGTCTAGACAAGATTTTGAACTCTCAACTGAATTCTTTTCCTTCTACTTAAACGGCTCCTAAGGAGAGTGACATTATAAGGAAAAATCCAGATATTACATTGATATAAGAAAAGGGGAAGAAACAGCACCAGGCAACAGGGGTAAAAATGTCTCTAAAATAAATGTGACAGACATAAAAGAAAGTGAAGGAAAGTTAAAAATTACCATAGGGCAGACAGGACACCTGCTAAAGAACCTTCTGCTGCCAGTCACAGCTGGAAAGAAAAATCAAAGAGATGCAAACAACTGTCCTAGAAGCATGAAATCATCCTTTTGTCTTTTTTTTTTTTATGAACAATTACAGTATGCAAAAATTAGGGGGAAATCTCAAAGTATTGGGATGAAAATTTCAGCAGGCTCTGCATATAAATAGCAAAGGCATGGAAGTGTGCCTCTTTGAAAACAGGACGTGTTTGGAAGCTCCTCGGTGCACGGAGAAAGTGGTAATTAATGCATAGTGAATGACTTTGAATGAAGGATGAATAGGGGCGTAACAATGGGTAGGTTTTTCCCTTTCTTTCTTTTTTATTCTTCTTTTTCTATTTCTTTCTTTTCTCCCCCCACCCCTTTCTTTTTTTTAGGTTAAAGCATTGAAGAAAGAAAGATGTTAAAAGATGGCCACTGTGAGGCTACCCCTTCAATGTCTGTCTTCTGCAGCTTCCCTTTCGAGGCTGTGGTGGGAGTTTGTTTTGTATTGGTCCCCAATCACAATGGAGTTAATTTGCACCCATTTCATTTTTGTGTGTGTTCCTCAATGTTTTCCTTTCTGCTGGATTTTTAAAAAAATATTATTTTGGCAGGGCTTGGTCCTTTGATGATCCTTTTGAGCAAATGGTTTGCCCAAAGTTCAGATGGTGCTAGCTCCGTCTTCTTTTTCATTTACAACATCAAGAGGATTACAGAGAATAACTTTGTTGCCCAACATCAATGATACATCTTCAGGCTACTAGAAAGGTGGTTCTCAGAAAGTGTGTCTTCTAATAGTTTAGAACCTCCACAGGCTTCAGATAAAACAAGTATTAAATACAGACAGCTCACAAGGATACCAAGGAAGGTTAAACTCACGCAACCTCCTTCATCTCAAACACCTGAAATATATCTTTTTTTTTTCTGACTGTCAAAGTGCGATCATGGTGAAGACAGCAGTAAAATCTTATATAACAGAAGACAGAAAAAGACACAGATGGAGTCACGTGGAGATGCACACACATATTAGTAAAAGAATAAAAAACAATCTTGTCCAAAGGCAAGCAGTGTATAACGGTCCCCAAACTAAATACAGATGCAAATTCGAAAGAAAACCTTATAAACAAGGTGCTCGCGGTTAGGTTTTTCTTTTAGTGAAATTGTCTAATATTATTGAAGATTTGATTTCAGGGAAATTTTAGGAATTCTCACAATTTCAGCCATCATGAATATGCAGAGGAATTCCTGAACAGGACAGGCAGCTTGACCCTCTGCTCCTGGGTTCCAGTCACCATTTCAGCTGTGGGCTAGGCAGCAGAATGTGTATGACCCAGTAGCTCCTTCAGAATGGGCCATTTCCTCTGCTCCTGCCCCTTGAGCTAGCTTCTCTGGTCCTCCTCTGCTGGCAAACTCTGTGAGCCGCTGTCAGAGTTGAAAACAGAGACAACTGTCGGGGTTGTGGCGGCTAAACATCCCAGAACCTGGCGGCAGTTTCAGCATTATGTAATTGTATCTTTTTAACAGTCACTTTTATTGACTGCATAACTAAATATGATTTTGACTTTACATTTTTTTTTTCAATTTAACAAACATTTATTGAGTAATTACAAGGCACTGCCTTTACGGAGGAGCCCTGGTGGCGCAGCGGTGAATAGCTTGGCTGCTCACCAAAAGGTCAGCAGTTCAAATCCACCAGCCGCTCCCTGGAAACCCTATGGGGCAGTTCTAGTCTGTCCTATAGGGTTGCTATAAGTCAGAATTGGCTCCACAGCAACGGGTTGGTTGTTGGTTGCCTTTAGGGAGTGTGACACCTACAAGGGGAAACAACAGTCCATGCTTAACTACATAGTACAAGTGGAGTAAGTGGGATGCTATATACAATAAACCAGTAACCATTGACTTTACGCTTTTATAAGGCTTCTCATACAAATAAGTTCAAGCACAGAACATATCCTGGTGAGATTATGAGCACAGAAGGATTCTCAGCTGGCTTGAAAAAATTACTACATATTTCAAATGTCACAAAAAGTCTTTGCCCAAGGATGCCCTCCCCTGGCTTGTCACATTGCCTGAAATTCCACGACAGAAAATAGATTCCTTTTGGTTTGTGTCCTCAAAGCTGCCATATTAAAGCCACAATCCCGCAGTCGGGAATTTCTGTCAATGGGGATGCAGAAGTGTCCTAGGGAGAGAACCAAAAAACCAAACCAAGCCCATTGCCATCGAGTCGATTCCGGCTCATAGCGACCCTATAGGACAGAGTAGAACTGCTATATAGGGTTTCCAAGGGGCACCTGGTAGATTTGAACTGCCGACATTTTGGTTAGTGGCCCTAGCTCTTAATCACTACACCACCAGGGTTGGTGTTGAAAAACAGAAGATGCAAAGGAGCCAGAGAAATTCCATTTCGTCCTTTCTTCTAATCCTTCCCATTGTCTCCTCCTTAAAACAGTCGTCATCCCTTCCCTTGACTATTTCAACATCTCTAAACAGGCTCTCAGGATTCTTTATCATCCTACTCCAATCCATCCTCATGCTGCCACCAAAATGATCCTACAAGAGCGTGGCTTTGTTTAGGTCACTACCCTTCCCACAAACTTTGTGGGTTCCTTTTTGTCTGCCAGAAGTATTTACACCTCTTAGCTGGGCTTTCAAGGACCTCCATCATCTGGCTGTAATCTGGCTTTCAGGCCTCAGTTCATGCTACTTCCCATCTGCGCCCCCCTGTCCTGCAACCACGCTGGCATGTTTGGTTTTCTGAATGTGTTCATATGTTCACGCCTTCATGCCTTTTTCCATACTATTTCTTTCACCGAGTGCCTTCTCCCCTCCCCTAACCTCAAACCACCCAGTAAGCGCATGTCAAAAGGCCTTCTAACTCAAACACTGCTCGAAAGGACATCAACCGGCATTGGTGAGGTGCAGGGAAAGAAGATTGGGGTAGACTTCCTGAAGCAGAGTTTGAGCATCTCTGTGAAAAGCCTGAATGCTTTATACAGTGTGCGATAAAGCCATTCCACTTCTAAGGACTTTTTTCCTAAGGACATAGGCACGTAGGGAAATAAAGATTTGGCAAGAAGGAAATTCATCACAGAATTGCAAACAATAGCAGGGAATTTGCAACAACCTAATGCCCAGCAATGGCAACTTAGTTCAATAAACAATGATACAACCAGAAATGGAATAATATTCATCCATCACAAGTAATGTTAGAAATATAAATGGTGTTTACAAATATAAAATATTCATGATATGTTATTGAGTAACAGAAAAGATTTCTAAGTACCCTAGTATTTACAGTATGATCATTTGCTATATAATGTATATATGTCTATCTATCCATCCATCCATCCATCCATCTATCCATCCATCCATCTATCTCCCTATTTAAAAAAAAAAAAAACTGAAAAGAAATGCACCAAATTGTTTACAGTGACCCTCTCTGGGAATATGGATGGTATTTTTTTTCTATTTAAATAAAATGAACATGACATACTTTTTTAATAAGAAGAAAAGTATTGTCAAAATAATTTCTAACATTCTTTCAGAAATAAGTGTAAGTGCCAACTCTTCCATTAAGATTTCTGTTATCTTCCAAGCCCTATGCTCTCTCCATGCCTGGTGATGCTTCTACAGTGCACACACTGCCCACTGGTTAGTATGAGGGATAGGGAACTGTCATAGATTGAATTGTGTCCTCCCAAAATATGTGTCAACTTGATTAGGCCATGATTCCCAGTGTTGTGTGATGGTCCACCATTTTGTCATTTGATGAAATTTTACTATGTGTTGTAAATCCTATCACTATGACGTTAATAAGATGGATTAGTGGCATTTATACTGATGAGCTCTACAAGATTAGATAGTGTTTTAAGTCAATCTCTTTTGAGATATAAAAGAAAGAAGCAAGCAGAGAGACATAGGTACCTCATAACCACCAAGAAAGCAGTGCCAGGAGTAGAGACCGTCCTTTGGATCTGAGGTTCCTGCGCTGAGATGCTCCCAGACCAAGGGAAGATTGATGACAAGGATCTTCCTCCAGAGCTGATAGACAGAAAAAGCCTTTCTGTGGAGCTGACACCCTGAATTTGGACTTGTAGCCTACCGGACTGTGAGCAAATAAATTTCCCTTTGTTAAAGCCATCCACTTGTGGTATTTCTGTTAGAGCAACACTAGATGACTAAGACAGGCACCTACTGAGGACAGGAACTGTGTCATATTCTTGGTGCCTGTGCCCAGGACAATGTCTGCCACAGAGAAGATGATCATGAAATGCCCAGGCACAGGTGTAGACACACATGTGAACACACAAAGAAAGGCAAAAATGAAAAATATATATATATACACACGATGTACGCTAAACATGTTGATTTAGTAAGTTTTGAAAATGTTAATTCAGCCTTAGAAAGAGCTACTGGCCTGCTTGTGTGGAATTCATAATAATTTAGGCCATTTGAGGAAAAAAATAATGGATCTTTGTCACAGTGTCACTATTAGGTAAGATCAGTTGAAAATGTCAGTGCTTCTAAACTTGGATAATCACTGGCGCCTCACCAAATATGTCATCTGTTTTATTAGCATGATCTTACTACAGTTATCATGAAGAGTTCTTTCTCAATCTCCCCCAGATACATGATTCAGTGCTTCCAACTTGCATAAAAGTAATAAAAAAGTCATTTAAGCTTTTAGAATTATTTGAGATCTTACAGTTTAAGAAATTAAAGAGTCATGTCTTTGGTCTTCATTTAATTTTTGTATTTCAATGTCATTTTATAAATACTATTTGACCCACCCACATCACTTTTAGAAGTTATACGTATAACAAATCTGAATTTTATAGGAGGGAGTAGCAATGGGAAATAGAACAAATGTTGTACTTAAATACATACCACAGCCTTTAAATAATCCATTTGCTTTTATTTATGAAGAAAACAAAACATTGTTAAATGCATTATTTCTTTGGTTTCTTCCATCACAATTAATGCATAAACTCTGAAAACATAAGTTTTATAGTGTTAGCTGCAAAGATGGCCCAGCATTCTGGATTCTTTTCATTATTTTGCTACTAGTAGCACTTGAAGTCTCTGGTGTCTTACTTCTACTGAGACCTTGTATTTCTTTGTGTTGGAGAGGCAATTTAATCCATTTTTACTGTCTGCAAACAGACTTTCAAACAAAACCTCAGACTCTTTGACTGTGCCCTGAGGATTCCACCAAACCTATAATCCTCCGCTCTCCTCTGGGGCTGTACAGGGTGGTGACAGGAACAGAGCTGGCACCAACGAGGGAGCCTCATTAGTGTTGGTGATTTTGATTTTTGTTACCATTCTGCTCTGTGGCCGTGTGGAAACAGGAGCAATAACTTTCCTCCCACGGCCCTGCACTGTCCCCCCGCTGCACAGAATTCAGACGACCTGGAAGGATCTGGAGAAGCACCTCCAGACCAGGGAGGAAGCCACCAGACATGCTTTCTCTTGTGGAGTCAGGGGGCTTTGATTTTTAATAGATGCGTGTTCAGCATCTGGGTGTTGACAACTTGAGTGAGCAGCAGAAAGCCAACCCCAATAAGACTGTCCTCCAAAGTTCTAGGTGTTCGTGACCACCTCTGGGCATAGGGAGGTGAGAGGGGTGTGCCAGGCCAACAAGGCAAAGCTTGGACAAAGATAAATTAGGGAGGAGAGATAAAAGAAAAATGGTCCTGGTTGTCTTTTTCTCTGTGAGAAATTTCACTTAATCATTGGGAAAATAGTACATTCTGAATGCAGTCTTTTGTTTTCACTTTAAAAGAATGAGATCGGTGGAGTGGAAGGAAAGGTGGATAAAGAACAGTTAGCAAGTGTCTGCCGTGTGCCAGGCGAGTTGTCTCATTTAACCCTCACAGCTATCTAGGCATTATTATCCCATTTTCTAGATGAGGGAACTGAGGTTCAGAAAGATAGAGTAGCTTCCCCAGCCCGTATTCAAACTAGGCCTATCTGAATCCACAACGCTGGCTCTTAACCATTGCACAGGCTGACTTCTAGTGGGAGCTTGCAGGTACTTATTAGGATAAACTCTAAAACATCTTTCTAAATAAATAAATCCTTTCAGCCCAACTAATCATCTGGTAGAAGCTTCAAACTCCTGTTTGTTACTGCTTAGGGCTGGTTGGCTGATATTGATCTTTTTACCATCGCCACCTCTAGCACATGCATTTTACCCAGAAAACCAGGCCAGCAGATGTCACCAAAAAGAAACAGACCCAGAATATCACAGAAAGGGCAGGGACCTCATGTCAATGAGCTCTTGGTTGGAATCCTCGTGCCTCGGTTGCATAGGGGATACCCAGTTACTTCTCTCTCTGACCTTCACTCAGGTGTATTAATGTGAGGACACGGTGACACTTTTCACCTGCACTTTGTACTTATTTTATTTGTTTATCAGTGGAGGGGTCATCTGGGTGAGTCTACATACTGACCCAAAAACATGTTTTTCGCAATCAAAATGGACACATGACTTCTAGTAGACACTGCAGTGTTAGTCGGAGCCAACACCTCACTTTTTTGTGTCAATTGCTTTTTCTGTAAAATAAGAAATACATAGGTTATGGGGGTACTTTGAGGGCTAAAAGACATATATATGTAATGCTACTTTGCTAACTATCATTCATAATTCAGATTGGAGTAACTCATCTGTGCATCCTTCAAGATTCAGGTGGGTAGAAGTAACTAACGCCAGATCCTAATCCTTTGAGAAGAATGAGACTTGTTGTGTTCTTAGGTGTTGTTGAGTTGGCACCGACCAATGTATAACAGAACTATATGTATAATTAATGTATAACAGAAAGAAACATTGTTCAGAACTGTACCATCCTCACAATCGTTGCTATGTTCCAGCCCATTGTTGCAGCCACTGTGTCAATCCATTTCCTTGAGGGTCTTCCTCTTTTTCGATGACCCTGTACTTTACCAAGCATAATGTCCTTCTCCAGGGACTGGTCCCTCCTGATAACATGTCCAAAGTATGTAAGACAAATTCTCACCATCCTCGCTTCTGAGGAGCATTCTGGTTGTACTTCCTCCAAGACAGATTTGTTGGTTCTAGTGGCAGTCCGTGGTAGATTCAGTATTCTTTGCCAACACCATGATTCGAATGCATCAATTCTTCTTTGGTCTTCCTTTTCCATTGTCCTGCTTTCGCATGCACATGAGGTGATTAAAAACACCATGGCTTGGGTCAGGAGTACCTTAGTCCTCAAAGTGACATCTTTGTTTTTTAAGATTTTGAAGTATACATACAAATATAAATATACTATACAAATAGTGGAAACCCTGGTGGCATGATGGTAAACAGCTCAGCTGCTAACCAAAAGGTTGGCAGTTTGATTCCACCAAGTGCTCCTTGGAAACCATGTGGAGCAGTTCTACTCTGTCCTATAGGGTCACTATGAATTGGAGTCGACTTGATGGCAACAGGTTTGATTTTTGGGTTTTATATAAATAGTAGCACAGCCATGGAATAAGCTGTCTAGTCAGTCAGAAGCCAGGGCAGTTTATATATATATCTGTGTATATTTATAAACATTCATAGAAGCCATTTCCAATTCCTTTCTTCAAATTTTAAAACCTTTCACATTTCACATGCACCTGTTTCAGGAGACCTAAGTCTATGTGCATTTTTTACACACATTACAGGCACACATGTAGGGTTTTTCCTTGGCAGACATTTGTTATATTGATTCTTCACAACTCTTACCTCATACACAGGTATAACAATCAGTAACATTTAGGGAGGGCTTACTAGGTGCCAAGCATTATTTTAACCACTTGACATGGACTATTTCATTTAATCCTAACCCCTTTTTACAGATGGAGCAGCTGAGGCACAAGGAGGCTAAGTAATGTGTTCTTTTTATCCTTACTACCTGGGCTAAGGCTGCTAACCAAAATGTCAGCAGTTCAAATCCACCAGCTGCTCTTTGGAAACCACTGGGGCAGTTCTACTCTGACCAATAGGATCACTATGAGTCGGAATCGACTTGTTGGCAACAGGTTTGGTTTTTTGGTTTTACCTGGGATCATAGAACAACAAAATGATGGAGCTGAGGTTTGAACCCAAGACTCTGAACCCAAGTCTACACTCTTAGCCGCTCCATTGTACAGCCTCCCTGGAAAGTGCTCAGTAAATATTTAGCAAATAAATAAATTACAGGCAGTCCCCAGGCTATGAATGAGACTCATTTCTAAGTCTGTCTTTAAGTTGAATTTGTAAGTAGGCTGGAACAGGTGCATACAGTTCTTATTTAGTGTCAGTTAGTTAAATGTTTATCTTAGTATATAGCATATATTTTACCTTTTTATGAATATAAAAAAGGAGACCTGGTGGTACAGTGGTTAAAGCACTTGGCTGCTAACCTGAAGGTCTGCAGTTCAAACCTACTAGCCACCCTGTGGGAGAAAGATGTGGCAATCTGCGTCCTTAAAGATTTACAGCCTTGGAGTTCTGGCAAAATGGCGCTCTAGGCAGAAGCACCACGCCATCCCTCCACAGCAAAGATCTGAAAAACTAAGCTGAACAGAGAATACAACAATCCTGAAACCCTAAAACATCAAATGAAGAGATAAAGAACTCAGCCAAGCACCAAATGGAGTGAGAAACCTGACAGAATGGAGAGCGAGGACAGATTCATGCAGAGGTCCCCTACCAGCTAACACAGTGCGGATCCGCCATCTCAGACTCCTATCGGAGACCAGCAAACGGGGTACGAGAAAGCAGCCTCACGGAGCATCCAGCAGGAGACAAAACAACCAGTAATTGGTGATATACGCTTTCCCACCCCCCACCCTTCTTCACCCCAGCTCAGCCTCTTCTGCTTCCCACGGCCACAGTCTCTTGACTGGGAAACAGCAGCTGCTTGGATTCCACACACCCAAATGGGTGGCTGTCTGAGTGCCATTTGTTGGCTGCTGGTGTTGCTTTTTTTCTGCTTCTTTTTATTTCTTCCTTGCCTCTCCCCACCTCCCCCTCCTTTAGCTCAAGTACCTGGCTCGGTGCACCATCTTTGCTTCCCGCTGAGGGGCTGCAGAGCTCTGTTCTAGTGTGGAGCTGCTGCCCAGTCGGGGCTGCCATGCAGGTGGGATCCCGGAGCTTTTGTTCATTTGTTTGTTTTGAATTGTTTGGTTGTTTTCTTTTCATTTTCTTGAGTTGGGAGCCCTTTCTGACCAAGCTGAGCTGCGTGGCAGGGAGACTCCCCTTCGGCTTCCACAGACGTGCAGAGGGATCCCTGAGAGCATTTCTTTTTATGTTGATTTTTTTTTTCTGTTTCTTTGGGGGCCTTTCTTGTTTTCTTTTGATTTTTTTAAATTTCTTTTGTTTTCTTTTTCCTCTTTTTCCCTTTTTGTCTTTCTTCGTTGCTCAGTTTCTCGTCTCTCTATATCTTCCTTCTCTTTCTGTTCCCTGAATACCTGGTGTTGTATACCTCTATGCCTTCTAGCCAGGCTGTACTGCAACACCTGAGAGTGACTTCCCCAGACCTCATAGCTGCACCGGTGGGATCCCTGGGAACTTTGTGGTTCTTTAACCTTTCTGATTCTTATTTATTCATTCTTTTCTTTTCTTCTGCCTCCCCTTTCTGTTTTTCTCCATTTCATAGTTTCTCATCTCTCCACTCCAATGGCAAGCTCCCCTAGCATTCTTTTTTGTTTGTTCGTATGTTTTTGGCTCCTGTTCCTCTCTCCTCTCTCCCATATCCATCTTAGCTCCACACATAACCATCTCCCCACTGCATCCTGCCTACCTGCACCATGCGCTTGACATCACACCACCAAGCAGCACAGGCACAGCCTACTGGAACCTGCCCTGCACTAATTACCGACCAGCTATGGTGGCTGTAGTAAGTGCCACAAACAACCCATCCCAGTAACTCCTCTTCAGCTAGACCTAACCTTCCATACCATATCTGAGTGACTGACCCTGCCAGTTGAAGAAGGAGGTGAAAAGTATTGTGCCCAAAGATGAGCAAACAACAAAGAACACACAGTCTGCCTGCTCAGACATAGTCAAATTCTTCTAAAAAAATAGGATGAAACAAATAAATCTACAGTCAATGAATGAGAAAAATAACTACTGAATACCATGAAGACAGCAGACAATAACAAAACATTTACAAAAATGGGACAGGATGGTTCCAGTAGGCACCCAAAATAAAACACCAGATGACTCTCCTCTGGAAGAAAATGCACTAGAACTACCTGATAGGGAATTCAAATCTCTAATACTCAGAATTCTCCAAGAACTGAGGCAAAAAGCTGACAAACATGAGGAAAAAATAGACAAATTCATGGAAAATACGGACAAAAAATTGGAAGAATTCAGGAAAATAACGCAGGAACAAAATGCCAAAATAAGTTCACAACTAGAAATTATACAAAGACAACAATTAGAAATCCAAAAGATAAACACAAGATTTCAGAAATGCACGATGTCACAGAAGGGCTGAGAAGCAGATTTGAAACAGTGGAAGACAGGATCAGTGGAATTGAAGACAAACACTTGGATACAACTCTGTTTCAGGAAAACTCAGAAAAAAGAACAAAGAAAAATGAAGAGACCCTGAGAGTTATGTGGGACACAATCAAAAGCAAAAATCTTCGAGTGATTGGAATTCCAGAACAGGGGGAGAAAACAGAAAACACAGAGAGGATCATTGAGGAACTGCTGACAGAAAACTTCCCCAATATCATGAAAGATGAAAAGCTGGCCATCCAAGAAGCTCAACGAACCCCATATGGAAGAGACCTCAAAAGAAAATCACCAAGGCATATCATATTCACACTCACAAAAACCAAAGACAAACAAAGAATGCTGAGAGCAGCTCGTAAAAAACAAAAAGTCACATACAGAGAAGAAACAATAAGACTAAGCTCAGATTATTTGGCAGAAAGCATGCAGGCAAGAAGGCAATGAGATGACATATATAAAATCTTGAAAGAAAAAAATTGCCAGCCAAGAATAATATATCCTGCAAAATTCTTGTTAAAATTTGATGGTGAAGTTAGGTCATTTCCAGATAAACAGAAATTAAGGGAATATGTAAAAGTCAAACCAAACTTACAAGAATTATTACAGCAAGTTCTTTGATCTGAGGACAAAAAGCTTCAGCTCACAGGCAGAAACTAGGAGGCAGGATCATACCAGCCAGATACCAATCTAAGAAATGAACTCTCGAGGACTATCCAAAACCAAAAGAAACACAACAGGGCATCAGAGCAGTTAATCAGTAAATGACAACAACATCCAAACGATAAAAGAGGGAATAGATGGCATAGGTATAGAACCTTCTAATGGAGAAGAAGGCAAGGCGATACCAAGTAATGGTAGACTGCTTCAAACTTAGAAAGATAAGGGCAAAATTTATGGTAACCACAAAGAAAGTTAACAAACATACTCATAAAAAAAAAAAAAGAGGAAAAGCATAAAGTCTCAGCAAAAACAAAACCTACAAAAACAAAAGAAATGAAAAAAAAAAATCCACAAACAAAAGTAACTCAGCACAAGAGAGTAAGAAGAACAAAGAAAACGTCAGCACCACAAAAAAAAAGCACTACAAAATGACAACAACAAACTCACATCTATCAATAATTACACTGAATGTAAATGGACTCAATGCACCTATAAAGAGATGGAGAGTGACAGAATGGATAAGAAATCAGGATCCATCAATATGCTGTCTACAGGAGACACACCTTAGAAACAAAGATGTGAATTTATTAAAAGTCAAAGGTTGGAAAAAATATATCAAACTAATAACTACCAAAAAAGAGCAGGAGTGGCAATTTTAATCTCAGATAAAATACACTTTAAAACGAAATCTACCATAAAAGACAAAGAAGGACACTATATAATGATTAAGGGGAAGATCCATCATGAAGACATAACCATAATAAACATCTATGCACCCAATGACAGGGCTCCAAAATACATAAAACAAACTCTAACAACACTGAAAAGAGAAATTGACAGTTCCACAATGATAGTAGGAGACTTCAACACACCACTCTCAGTAAAGGACAGAACAACTAAGAAGAAACTCAGCAAAGATACAGAAGACCTAAAGGGCACAATCAGCCAACTTGACCTCATAGACATATACAGAACACTCCATCCAACCACTGCAAAGTACACATTCTTTTCCAATGCACGTGGAACGTTCTCCAGAATAGACCACATCTTAGGCCACAGAGCAATCCTCAACAAGGTTCAAAACGTTGAGATAATTCAAAGTATCTTCTCTGACCACAATACCATCAAGGTAGAAATTAACAACAGAAAGAGCAAGGAAAAAAAATCAACTATATGGAAACTGAATAATACCCTGCTTACACATCAGTGGGTAATAGAAGAAATCAGGGATGGAATCAAAAAATTCTTAGAATCAAATGAGAATGAAAACACATCATACCAAAACCTTTGGGACACAGCAAAGGCAGTCCTCAGAGGACAATTTATAGCAATAGATGCACATATCAAAAAAGAAGAAAGGGACAAAATCAAAACATTAACTACAGAACTCAAACCAATAGAAAGAGAACAGCAAAAAAAAAATCCCATAACCACCAGCAGAAAGGAAACAGTAAAGATCAGAGCAGAAATAAATGAAATAGAGAACAGAAAAACAATAGAAAGAATCAACAAAACCAAAAGTTGGTTCTTTGAAAGAATCAACCAAATTGACAAACCACTGGCCAGACTGACAAAAGAAAAACAGGACAGGTCACAAATAACCCAAATAAGAAATGAAGTGGGGGGCATTACAACAGAAATAAAAAGGATTATAACAGAATATTATGAAAAACTATACTCCAACAAATTTGAAAACCTGATGATGTTGAAAATCTGAACAGACCCATAACAAGAGAAGAGATTGAAAAGGTAATAAAAAGACTCCCAACCAAAAAAAGCCCTGACCTAGATGGCTTCACTGGAGAATTCTACAAAACATTTACAGAAGAGCTTGTACCAGTACTACTCAAGCTATTTCAGAGCATAGAAGTGGAAGCAACACTTCCAAATTCATTCTGTGAAGCCAGCATAACGCTGATACCAAAACCAGGAAAAGATGTCACAAAAAAAGAAAATTACAGACCAATATCTCTCATGAATATAGATGCAAAAATTCTGAACAAAATTCTAGCCAATAGAATTCAGCATCATATCGAAAAAATAATACACCATGACCAAGTAGGATTCATACCAGGTATGCAAGGATGGTTCAACATTAGAAAATCAATTAATGTAATCCACCACATAAATAGAAGAAAAGAAAAGAATCACATGATCATCTCAATTGACACAGAAAATGCATTTGACAAAGTCCAACACCCATTCCTGATAAAAACTCTCAATCAAATAGGTATAGAAGGGAAATTTCTCAACATAATAAAGGGCATCTATGCAAAATCAATGGCCAACATCATTCTTAATGGAGAGAGGCTGAAAACATTCCCCTCAAAAACAGGAACAAGACAAGGATGCCCTTTATCACCATTCCTATTTAACATTGTGCTGGAAGTTCTAGCTAGAGCAATAAGGCAAGAAAAAAAAATAAAGGGCATCCAAATTGGTAATGAAGAAGTTAAATTGTCCCTGTTTGCAGATGATATGATACTATACACAGAAAAGACTCCATGAGAAATCTACTGGAACTAATAGAAAGATTCAGCAGAGTAGCAGGATACAAGATAAACATTCAAAAATCAGTTGGATTCCTATACACCAGTAAGGAGAACAATGAAAAGGAAATCAGGAAAACAATACCATTTTCAATAGTCCCTAAAAAGATAAAATACTTAGGAATAAATCTGACCAGAGATGTAAAAGACATATAGAAAGAAAACTACAAAACACTACTGCAAGAAACCCAAAGGGAACTACATAAATGGAAAAACATACCATGCTCATGGATAGGCAGACTCAACATTGTGAAAATGGCAATTCTACCCAAAGCAATTTACAAATACAACGCAATCCCGATCCAAATACCAACAACATTCTTCAAAGAGATGGAAAAACTAATCATTAACTTTATATGGAAAGGGAAGAAGCCCCAAATAAGTAAAGCACTACTGAAGAAGAAGAATAAGGTTGGAGGATTCACACTACCTGACTTCAGAACCTACCATACAGCTACAGTAGTCAAAACAGCCTGATACTGGTACAACAACAGATACATTGACCAATGGAACAGAATTGAGAACCCAGATGTAAATCCATCGACCTACGGTCACCTGATCTTTGACAAAGGCCCAAAGTCCATCAAATGGGGAAAAGACAGTCTTTTTAACAAATGGTGCTGGCAAAACGAGATATCCATCTGCAAAAAACTGAAACAGGACCCATACCTCACACCGTATACAAAAACTACTTCAAAATGGATCAAAGACCTGAATATAAAGACTAAAACTATCAAGTTCATAGGAGAAAAAATAGGACCAACACTTCAGGCCTTAATACATGGCATTAACAGGATACAAACCATAACCATCAATGCACAAAACCCAATAGATAAACTAGATAACTGGGATCTTCTAAAAATCAAACACCTATGCTCTTCAAAAGACTTCACCAAAAGTGTAAAAAGAGAACCTACAGACTGGGAAAAATTTTTTGGACAGTACAAGTCAGACAAAGGTCTAATCTCCATTATCTACAAGAAAATCCAACACCTCTACAACAAAAAGACAAGTAATCCTATGAAAAAATGGGCAAAGGAAATGAACAGACACTTCACCAAAGAAGACATTCAAATGGCCAACAGACACATGAGGAAATGCTCGCGATCACTAGCCATTAGAGAAATGCAAATTAAAACCACAATGAGATACCATCTCACTCCGGCATTACTGGCACGAATCAAAAACACTGGAAATAACAAATGTTGGAGGGGCTGCGGGGAGATCGGAACACTTATGCACTGCTGGTGGGAATGCAAAATGATATGGCGCTTCCTCAGAAAGCTAGAAATAGACATACCATTCAATCCAGCAATCCCACTTCTAGGAATATATCCTAGAGAAATAAGAGTTGTCACTCGAATAAACAGATGCACACCTGTGTTCATGGCAGCATTGTTCACAATAGGAAAACGATGGAAACAACCTAGATGCCCATCAACAGATGAATGGATAAACAAACTATGGTACATACGCACAACGGAATACTATGCAACGAGAAAGAACAACAATGAATCTGTGAACCATCTCATAACATGGATGAAACTGGAGGACATTATGCTGAGAGAAATAAGTCAATCACAAAAGGACAAATACTGTATGAGACCTCTATTGTAAAAACCCATGAAAAAGTTCACACACAAAATGTAACAATCTTTGTTGGTTACCAGGGATGGGAGGGGTGGTGGGGGGAAATACTAAATAGATAATAGATAAGTGGTATCTTGGGTGAAGGGTGAGACAGTACACAATACAGGAGAAACTAGCACAGCTTGTACTAGGAAAGGTCATGGAGGCCCCACAGACACATCCAAACTCCCTGAGGGACTGAATTGCTGGGCAGAGGGCTCTGGGGACCATGGTCTCGGGGAACATCTAGCTCAATTGGCATGACACAGCTTATAAAGACAATGCGCTACATTCTACCTTGGTGAGTAGTGTCTGGGGTCTTAAAAGCCTGTGAGCGGCTACCTAAGATACTCCACCAGTCTCATCCCTTTGGGAGCAAGGGAGATTGAAGAGAAAGGATACAAGGAAAAGATTAGTCCGAAGGACTAATTGTCCACAGCTACCAAGGCCTCACCAGACTGAGTCCAGTACAGCTAGATGGTGCCCGGCTACCACCACTGACTGCTCTGACCGGGATCACAATAGAAGGTCCTGGACAGAGCCGGAGAAGTATGTAGACCATAATTCTAACCCACAAAAAAAAAGGCCAGATTTACTGGCCCAAAGGAGACTGGAGAAACTCCGAGAGTATAGCCCCCAGACACCCTTGTAGCTCAGGGGTGAATTACCTCCGAGGTTCACTGTTCAGCCTGGGAGTGGACAGCCCCGTAAGACCAAATGAGACTAACGAGGTACAGGAGTCCAGCGACAAGGGCCAGAAGACAGAAGGGGACAAGGAAGCTGATGATAGGGAACCCAAGGTTGAGTAAGGATATTGTTGATGTACTGTGAGATTGTTAACTATTGTCATAGGACAATATTTGCAGTAACTGTTAAATGAGAAACTATTTTGTTCTGTAAGCCTTCATCTTAAGTGAGAATAACAGCACAATTGGAAGAGCGTAGTCAATGTCACTGAACTGTGCATGTAGAAATTTTTGAAATGGTGTATCTTTGGCTATGTGTATTCCACCCCCCCCCCAAAAAAGGTTGAGAAGTTAGAGGGTTGATATGTTGTGAGGTTGTTAACCAATGTCAGAAAACAACATGTGTACTTCTGTTTCATGAGAAACTATTTGTCTGTAAGCCTTCACCTGAAGTACAATAAAATAAATAAATAAATAAATTACAAAAAAAAAAAAAAGATTTACAGCCTTGGAAACCCCTTGGGACGGATCTACTCTATCGACAGGGTCGCTCTGAGTCGGAATTGACTCGATGGCAATGTTTTTTTTTTCCTCTTAGTGCCTTGGTCTCATATCCTGTCATAATCTGCATTTAAGACTAAAAGACATGAATGGAAATTATGCCTATCCCATTATTGGAAGAGAACAACAATTTAAAAGGCTAGTGGTCTGTGATGAACACAAGTTCTTCTTTAAAACATAGGTGACACTGTGCAGTGCTGTTTGCCTCATTTCTCTACTAAATTATTTTGGAATATTTAGGCCATTCAACACGAAAAGTTAGACAGGCAGTTTCAGAGCAGGTTACAAGTGGAGAGAGATTTGTCAGGGCTGCCTTCACTGCCAATATACTTGAAGGTGATGGCGTTGGGAGAAAACGGCTGAAAGAACGACATTGGGTTTGTCGTGAGGCCAGCAGTAACCCAAGAAGCCGCTGTGCTCGGAGTGCCAGTCACACATAATGCGCTACACAGAGACAACGCCATTGATTGTCCACGCCGCTGGGGGAGCACAGCGTCAGGAAGGAGAAAACACAGCGGATACCTCAGAAATTATTTCTGTTTGCCTGTCCACTGCATTACGTGTTTCCATCACTAGGGGGTAAACAAGCAACAGGAAGGTGCCAAGAGCAAGGAAGATATTGTCAGTTACTGTCAAGTTGGCTCTAAGTCATGGCCACCTTAGGTACAACAGAACAAAACGAAAGGAAACTGTAAAACCCCTCGCCCTCAAGCCCATCCCAACTCATAGTGACCCTATAGGACAGAGAAGAACCGCCCCACAGGGTTTCCAAGGCTATAATCTTTACAGAAGCAGACTGCCGCATCTTTCCCCAGAGGATCGGCTGGTGGGTTCGAACCACTGACCTTTTGGCTAACAGTCGAGCGCTTTAAGCACTTGCCACCAGGGCTCCTTAAGGAAACTATAGAAAGGGAGATTACATAAGCCAGAATTATAAAATGTACCGGAAGAGAGGTGAATGAGTGCTATTAACACAAGCCACAGAAAGTTTTATTTGGCCTAGATGATCCTACTGGGAATATTTGAAGGTCTGTAAGTTTAGGAAAGAAACCCTGGTGGTGCAGTGGTTAAGTGCTATGGCTGCTAACCAAAAGGTTGACAGTCTGAATCCATCAGGTGCTCCTTGGAAACTCTATGGGGCAGTTCTACTCTGTCCTATAGGGTCGCTATGAGTCAGAATTGACGGCAACGGGTTTGGGTTGGTTTGAAGTTTAGGGAAGATGGTCTCTCATCCACAAAAACCGGAGTGGGAGGGTGTCCTTCGATATGGAAGCAGAGTCCCTGGAGTCAGGGATGGATCACAGCTCTGTTCAAACTTTTATCGGGCCAAACTCTACAATTTAAACAGCATCTAGAAGGTCATGAGGGTTACAGTCTCTGCTGCGGTGTCACTGGCCAACTTTTCTTTCACTTCCTAGCAGAGACCCTGGGAAGGACTGCAGTAAAATTCAAGAGACATATTGCATTACAAGAGAGATTAAGATGAAGCCCTGGAAGCCCCAGGAGCTAAAAGATAGACAAGCAGGGTGAAGGGGCCGTCTTTCAGATAAATGCCATTAGCGTGCTTGATTCAAGAGAGAGAATAGGAGGGGGGACTGAAGAGAAGCTTTCAAAGATCGGGGGCGAGAAGCATCAAGGCAACTACTGTCTGGGGAAAGTCACCTTCCATGTCAAGCCTTGAGAAGGGAAAGTCAGAAGTGTTCTAGTGACGAGAAAACTCCAGAAATAGGATAAAGTTGCAATACTTATTAGGGCCTAAACGTAGATAACAAGGAATAATTTTGATGAGCAGAATCATACATGATTGATTTTTTTTAATGAAATCCTCTGATCTTGATTACAGACTTTGGTATATAAAACACCCTCCTTTTTTAGAAAGCTTAACCCCTCTGAATAAATGCAGCTCATGTTTTAAATTAAGTTATGCCAGATTGAATTCAAATGAAACACAAAGTTACAAATTTATGTTCTTGATACTCAGGAACTGTGATACTTTTTTTATTGTTTTTTTCTCCTCTGTGCTTGACGCAGTGTCTTTCACTTAGAGCAGGTGGTCAATAAATGTGTTGATTTACTCGCTATAGTAGGTATTTCTGATTCTTCTTTTCAGTACCCAGCTGTTGAAGGTATGGATTCTACCATTTGGCCTGGTTTGGTTGATTGACTGTGTTCCCCCCACAAGATACGTTGAAGTCCTATCCCTTGCATCAGGGAATGGGACTTTGTTTGGAGAAGTAAGGCGTCGCTTTGCAGATGTTATCAGTTGAATTAAGGAAATCATACCACCATACGGTGACTCCTAATCCTAATCCTAATCCTTCTGAGTGGTGTTTTATAAAACAGAAGGAAGGACAAGGAAATCGAGTCACACACAGGAGGAAGACAGCATGTAAGAATCTGTCTATAAGCCAAGGAATGCCAAGAAATCCTTGGGGCCCTGGTGACGCAGTGGTTAAGAGCTCGGCAGTTTGAACCCACCAGCCACTCCTTGGAGACCCTATGGGGCAGTTCTACTCTGTCCTACAGGGTTGCTATGAGTTGGAATTGACTTGATGGCAACGGGTTACCAGCAACTGAAGGAGACAAGGAAGGATCTTCCCCTAGAGCTGGTGAGAAAAGAGTCTAGCCTTGCTGATGCTCTGAATCTGGACTTCGAGCCATCCACTTTGTGGTACTTTGCTATGGAGGCTCTAATAAACTAAGACAGGGATCTTCTGGTTGCCATTACTTATGAGCATTTTTCAGTCCCTGGATGGTACAAACAGATAAGCACTCGTCTTCTAACCAAAAGGTTGGAGATTCAAATCCACCTAAAGGCACCTCAGAAGAAAGTCCTGGCCATCTACTTCTGAAAGATCACAGCCATTGAAAACCCTGTGGAGCACAGCTTCACTCCAACACACATGGGGTTGCCATGAGTGGGAATTGACTCCACAGCAACTGGTTTGCTTTATGAGCATTTTTCATATCTTATTTTAATTAATCTCACTTAGAACATGACACTTATCCTCCTTCTCCTTCCTTGTTTTTGTGGCAACTGCGTCTTGGTTATCCCTGTACCTTTCTGGGTGCCTTCTCTTTTTGTTTCCATTGCAGTTCTTCTTCCTTCTCTTCCAAAACCTTTAAATCCAACACCTATTCTTCAGTAGCCTCTATGCTCTGAAGAGCCCCAAATCCATATTTCCAGCCCACCGTGCTTTTTATATCCAACTGCCTACGAGAGACACGCAACTGAATGTCCCAGCGACAATTCAAATTCAAATGCAAATTTGTCCTTTTTTTCCCACCAAACCTCTTGTATTTCTGTTTTGATCGAGCATAGTTCTACTCTGACACACATGGAGATTGCCATGAGTCGAAATTGACAGCAACTGGTTAAGATGTTATGTGCTCAGTAGGACTACTTACAAAGGGATCCCAATCAATGGATGGTGCCATCCATGGAGTAAACTGCTAAATACCTTTACAGTAATCCCCCTTTATCTGATGGGGACACGTTCCAAGACCCCCATGGATGCCTGAAACCACAGATAGTACCGAACCCTATATATACCATGTGTTGTCCTACGCATACATACCTAGGTTAATGTTTAATTTATACATTAGACACAGTAAGAGATTAACAACAATACTAATAATAAAATAGAAAAATTATAACAATATACCACAATAAAAGTTATGTGAATGACGGAGCAAGATGGCACAAGATTTCATTATGCTGCCTACTCATTGAACGTTTTTGGACCACGGTTGACCTCGGGTAACTGAAACCTTGGAAAGCGAAACTGTGGATAAGGGAGGATTACAGTACTTGCATTTGAGTATGAAGCATGGCAAGAATGAATTCAGGAGAAACTTTCCTAGTTGCCAGGAAACCCTTAGTGCTCTCAGAACCTCAGTGCACCTTCCAAGAAAGGAATGAATGGAGCAGTTTTCTGAAGTAAGAAGACCCTTGATAAATATCTAATCATGTCAAACAGAAAGAAATTTGCGTATCTCTATGTTTCTACAGCAAGGGAACCAGGAGAGGGCCGGTAGGAGTGAGCAGCAGGAGCTGGTTGGTTTTGCTGTTGTTGTTGGCTTTTTGTCCGGATAATGATTCCCAAAAATTTTGACTAATTGTTTTTAAAAATCAGGGCTCAGAAAGGGGTTCCGTGTTTTATACACTAAAGTTCAGTGAACCTGCAGCTTTAGAATATTACCACAGAGTGTATGTAAATGCAAAGAATACCACTTAATTTTCCTAAACAATTTCTCTTCATTTTATTCTTTCACCAAACTCTGAACCTTTGGTTGTATTCTTTCATTTGATTTCTTCACTGGCACTTTTAGTGAAAAATTATTTCAGAATGGAGTATTAAAAATACCTTAAAAAATACATATGTTTATATATCTCTGTACAGAGAACATGTCTCTTTGATTTTCCCCTGGGTTCACATATTTACAAGCATCCTTTCTTACGAGGAAAAGCAGGTTAGAGGTAGTAGCTTGTATTAAGCACCTACTCGTGTGCCAGACCCTTTGCAGGTATTATTTAATTTAATCCTGACAGCATTATTGTTATGGTATATATAGGTATTGGTCGAGGGCGCAGGGCTCATGCTCTCCCACTAACGTAACTTTTTATCTTTTCAAGAATTCTCCCTAATAGCTTGGGCCTCATCGGGCTTCCAGCAGGTGAAGAGGTAAAGTAGTGTAATGGTTAAGAGCTTTCTCTGAAACTGAACCGATGGGTTTAAATCCCAGCTCCATGCTTGACCAGTAGCTGTGTGACTGTGGCCAAGTGGCTTAACCACTCTGAGATTTGGTTTCATCATCTGTAAAATGATGGCATTAGTAGCACCCACGCCGGAGGAAGGGTTATTGTGAGGATTAAATGAACTAATACTTAAAATGTGCTAAGAAGAGAGCATGTCATATAAGTGCTTTAAAGTTTTTTAACAAAATAAATGAAACACTCTTCAAACTTCATCCCTCATCTTCACAATATAATAGAAAGGTGACCTCCTCAGTCAAACCAGCATTTAAATACAGGATTTCCAGAACAATCTTATAAAAATATCACCAAACCCATCAAGCCCTCTGAATACTTGAATCTCTTTGCAAATCCCACCAGGAAAACAAGTCTAGGTCATTTGGAAGACTTTCCAAGAGTGCCAGTCATTGGAGTTCCCCTTTAGTCCTCTCTAAAAATCATTAAGTATGCAAACCTAGATAGCCTCCAAAAGAGTCTAACTTGGAAGGAATGATTTTAAAAAGGAAAAACGTGCTCCCAAAAGTTATTTAATGATGTATCATCTACCTGTGAGTATTGAGGATGTTGAATTCAGATTCTGGAACCATTTCCAGGCTCATCAGGAAAGAGCTCAGTATTCAATTAGCGATGTCTGCCATGGACACAGGAGGGGCAATGGCAGAAGCATGTCTCTGACAGACCTGTACCCTCACCTTATGCAAGAGGAAACAGAGACCTAGAGAACTGGAGAGAGACTTGTTCAAGATCATAAACCAGCTAGGTCAAGTGTATAAACCTAGGACCAGTGATGGGATCTGTGTGTGTTGGTGAGGGGGCAGGAGTGATTGAGTAATCTCATATAAATTCCATCAACCATTTTCCTGAACTTATGCCTGTCAAATAGGTCATGCTTTATGAAAAGGAAAACAGTTTAGATGTTGACTTAGAGCTGACATACTGAGGTATCTAGAAACTAATAACAAACAGACTCACCCAATAGGATTGTGTGGGATGGCAGAAAAAGAGGTCCAGGGCTTCACCCCAGAAAGCCTCAGTGAGAAGCAGGGCAGTGACTCACCCAAGATGCAAAGACAAGTATGAAGAACAATGAACCAGAAATGCTGGCCAAAATCTTGGCCATGAGAAAAGCTACGCAGAAGTGCTAACATGTCATGAAGCTACAGAACGTGAACTGGTCGTGCTGGTTCTGGTGCCTGGGTGATCGGAGGGTTACTCTAGATGCCCTCCAAACACTGAGAGCCTGAATTCAGACACAAACACAAATCCCCTCCCTCTGGTGAGTCTCAGTTTTGGAAACGATGAGTTTATGGCAATCTTTAAATATTAAGAGTGCTGTTATCTGATCATTTCTATGTCACTCCATCTGGGAGAATTAGGGGGACATTCTGCTTGTGTTGTGGAAGTGCCACTACTTTTCAAAGGATATCAAGTATAAATAAGTTCTATTACTTACAACAAGATGCAGGCTTTGTTTGGCTACAAAGAAGCACAGTAAAATTCTAATTTAAGTCAAGTGTCTTTCTGTAAAGGACTTGGCAGATATTATTGTCTTCAAGTTGTGGTTAACCCGTGTTATACTGGTTATAGTGACACAGGAAAGAGCTTTCAATAATAATTGGATGATTTTGGTTTTTTTGGCATTCAACGAGGTTTGCTGCAAATGACTATAAATACAGGCATTTGGTAGGGATGGTATGATGGTAGTAGACCAATGATACATGCCACAGCCTGCTTGTTGGAAAAAGCTTGCTAGTTTCCAGGGCCTCTTTGGGAAGTCATGGGTCAATCAGAACATCTTCAGGCAGCAGTGTGATGGTGAAGGGAGACTGTGAATCCTGAAGTCAATAAAGCAGATTTTGTTTTCTGATTCTAAAGCTGCTAGCTGAGTGACCTTGGATAAGCCATCCAGTCTCTCTACCAAACCTCAGTTTCCTCATCTGTAAATGAGGGTAAAACACCAAACGGTTAACACACTTGGCTACTAACCAAAACGTTGGAGGTTTAAGTCTACCTACAGATGCCTCAGAAGAAAGGCCTGGTGATTTACTTCTGAAAAATCAGCCATTGAAAACCCTATGCAGCACCGTCCTACTCTGATACACACAGGGTCATACAAGTTGGGATGGACTCGACGGCAAGTGGTCAAAACTAGTTAAATGAGGATAGCATGATCTATTTCACCAGGTTGCTTTGAGACACAATGAGAAAAATATGTTTAGAAAAAAAATGCATAACACTGTGGCAGGGGGTAGGGGGAGGAGACATAGAGTATGTGTTTTAAAAACCTTAGTTGAGTTTGAATGTGAAGATGCTTTATTTTCATTTTGAACTTCATGCTTCCTACGTAAACTCTTTAAGTTGCCCTGCCATTACACACTTGCTGACTGGTGAACTATCTGTAATTAAACTCAAAAGTGGGTTCCATTTGGCAGGAAGACTGTTTTTTAAATTTAACAGTCACTTCCAAACTTAATTGACGAATGAGTTCAGATTGTGATATAGCAACTGTTCTAAAAGCAGGTATTTCTGTCTGCACACAGTAGTCAAACGGCAAGATTATTTTAGCATTAGAAACTGTGAATGAGGCACTAAATCATCCTTGTTACCTGTGTACGAAACATGTCACCTTTAAACTGAATATACATTTTTTCTTGGTCACATTTTTTTAATTGTTTTGTTGTTGTTGTTAGGTGCCGTCTAGTGGATTCTGACTCATAGTGACTCCATGTACAACAGAACGAAACACTGCCTGGTCCTGCGCCATCCTCACAATTGTTGTTATGTTTGAGCCCATTGTTGCAGCCACTTCCTCATTTTCTGCTGACCCTCTGCTTTACCAAGCATGATGTCCTTCTCCAAGGCGCTGCTTTTCATAAGGTTTTTTGTGGATTTTTTTCAGAAGTAGACTACTAGGTCCTTCTTCCTAGTCTGTCTTAGTCTAGAAGCTCAGCTGAACCCTGTCCGCCATGGGTGACCCTGCTGGTATTTGAAATACCGGTGGCATAGCTTCCAGAATTACAGCAACACGCGAGCCCCCACAGTACAACAAACTGGCAGATGTGGGGAAATTGTTTTTTTATTATATAAATAATCTAAAAAAAATTAAAATAACATAGCAGCACAGTTAATTAAAAAACAAAAATGTCCCATTTACTTTCTATTTCCTAATCCCATTTATTAACAGTGAACACCATTTGGTGTGTTCATCACTCCAGAATTTCTCTATGCATATACAAACAAATAGATTAGGTAGATACAGAAACAAAAAGAAATTATATTGCACATATTATTTTGCAACTTATTTTCTTCATGCAATATAACATACTGTATTTCCATTTTTAACAGTGACTATGGGTAAGTCATTAGAAGTGCCCAAAAAAAACCCAAAACCCGAAAAAATCCAGCTTCCATCATGACACACATGAGTAAGTTCTTACAGATCTAAAAAGTAGGAGCATCCATCTAAGGGAGAGGAGACGTGGGCATGAAGCAGGTAAGCAGGAGACTAGGTTGGGCAGATCAGGCCAGGCCTCCTGGATAATGAGGACCTGGAGCTGCACGAGGTGTGGGCAGGAAAAGGAAACCTAACCCTGGATTGCAGGGTGGGTTGACATTGTTTGAAAGAAAGAGGAAGAGAAAAGGGGAAGATTATTGTGTTCTAAATAGCTACCGTGTACCAGGCACGTGCAATTTTCACCGCAGTTCTGAGAGGCAGGTGCAAGTGGCCCCAATTTATAAACAACCCGGGGCTTAGGCCAGTCAGTGGGCAGGCAGCACACCTGTTGTCAGGGATGGGATCTGAACCAGGGTCTCCAAGTCCAAAATCCCCTCTTCTTCAGATGAACTTTCCAAGGATGAGATTAACTTAAACACATGCAAACATCTATCTCGATGCCTAACAAACAGCAGTTACTCAGGAAAATTTACTCTCTCTTCTCCAATATATGTATGTATGTGAATATATGCACATATTTCAATTTTCAGATCCTTCGACTGTTACACGCCGTCATGATTTGAATAACAGAAAAAAAAAATTGAGAAAGGACAATAAAACTTTTGCTTAGAGAATAAAATATAAATTGTTAATTCCCTTTTAAGGAGCAGAAAAAGTCCACAACAACCTATTTTGTTTAAAAAGTTACTATAATTATTTCTCTTTTGAATATGGCATAAAAAAATCATTTTTTCCCAACTTAATGGAGATGGATGGAGATAGTTATATAATTTATATATTGGAGATATTTCTATATCTCCAATATCTAAATGTATTTTGAAATGTTTTTGTATCTAAAACTGGGCACAGACAACCAAAGGGAAGTTTTTCCATCGCGCTTTCAGTGAATCCGATAGTGTAAAGCTGAAGAACAAACTCGGTGCTGGCTAGAAAGTGGTATACTTGAATTTTTAAAAAGAAAAAAGAAGCTAATGTGATTCTACTTATTTATTTATTGGTAGAATGTGAAGGTCCTTATCTCTTCACTCATACCTGTGACAGAAGAATCTCGGATAGCAAGTCTCCCTGTCATCGCAACCCAATGGGTATTTACTTCCAGTGAGTCAGAAACGTGTGAGCTGAAATTCCCTTGAAATCTATGGTGAGAAGTACTTATGTCAGCTCCTGCTAAGCTCCCACTAAGCACTCTGCTGATCATCACTAATCAAGGAAGTTTGCTCACCGACAGGTCGTGCAGGTCAGTCAAGTTCTTGTGCAATGGTCTAGAGAGCAGCTCTTCATCCACATCTATGACAACGTGATCATCACACGTCACACTTGGCTTTATTCGTGACAGTATCCCAGAACTGCAGACAAGGCCTGGGACCCAGGAGAACCACAACGAGTATTTGATGAATGAAAGAATGAGCAAACTCAAAACCAATATGGAGATGTGAGTGCCGGCCTCCCTTCTGCCACTAGTGGCCATGTGTGGCTGAGCAGCTACTCAACCTGTCTTGCCCTCAGCGCTGTTGTTAGTGAAATTAGAACGTTGGGCTTGGCCATCTCCAAGGCTCCTTTCAGATCTTAGTCCTCCTGGCCCTTCTTCCTCTTACTTCCTGCTTGTAAGGATATGTTCCCCAAGGATCTTTGTATCTTTTTTATACTCCCTACTTTGGCCACCTCTCCTGGGGGAGATTCTTAAATGAGAGCTTCTCTCTTGTTAAATAAATCTACAATGAACATGTTAACTGTGTTATCATGACTCCAGAGACCTAGGCCAAATGACTCTAGAGCTGATTAATCAAGTATTGTTAGACTTAATGAGAGAATAAGCTTTTGAAGGGGATTCTAGCTCTAGAATTCTACCTGAAATTCTATTAATAAGAACAGTGAATTTTATTCCACAATAACTATTAATGGCTTAAATGTAAATATCTTGGAGAAGAAAACATTATAAATTCATTCTAAAGTTTGAGTGATGGACAGCAACTCCTTTATTTGGATAGATTTTTATTCTGGGGTAGTAGGAGGAGAGAGGGGTAGGGAAAGGAGTGGTACAAAATTCCAGGGTTCCTGAAGGAGGAGAAATGAGGGCAGGGTAATTTAGAGATAAGGCAAAAAATAAACTTTACCCACTGAGAGTCTGCCTCAAAGGACAGTTCTGTTGATGTGGGGCAGAATCTGTCAGAGAACTGAGAAAATTTTTTGGAAGTCTTTTTTGTTTCACATTTTCCTTTTTTTTCTGTTCAAGTTCTTTTTACTTGAAATTCTCTGTAAATTAGCTAATACTACTGAGAGGTACAATTTTGCTTAAAAAATACAACTTGGAAGTCATAACCAAGACTTTCTCATAGCATCTATCAATGGCTAAACTGCAAATTTAATAGTCATTAAATTAGGCACAAATATGAATCTCTTCCAGTCTGTTGGCCAGGTAGCTGTCTTCCAAATTTCTTGGCATAGACGAATGAGTGCTTCCCACATTGACATTTGTTGAAACATGTCCACTGGTATTCTGTCCATTCCTGGAGCCTGGTTTTCCCCAACGCCTTCAGTGCAGCTTGAACCTCTTCCTTCAGTACCATCGGTTCCTGATCATATGCTGCCTCCTGAAATGCTTGAATGTTGACCAATTCTTTTTGGTACAGTGTCTCTGTATTCCTTCCATCTTCTTTTGATGCTTCCTGCATCGTTTAAATATTTTCTCCGTATAATCCTTCAATATTGCAACTCAAAGCTTGAATATTTTCTTTAATTCTTTCCACTTGAGAAACGCTGAGTGTGTTCTTCCCTTTTGGTTTTCTAACTCCAGGCCTTTGCACATGTCATTAGAATACTTTGTCTTCTCGAGCTGCCCTTTGAAATATTCTGTTCAGCTCTTTTACTTCATCATTTTTTCCTTTCACTTTATTTAGCTCTTCTATGTTCAAGAATAACTTTCAGAGTCTCTTTTGACATCCATTTTGTTCTTTTCTTTCTTACCTGTCTTTTTAATGACCCCTTGCTTTCTTCATGTATGATGTCCTTGATGTCATTCCTGTGTATTCCATCCGGTGAAGTCCACGTGTATAGTCACTGTTTATGTTGTTGAAAACAGGTATTTGCAACGAATCTGTCGGTCTTGCAAAATTCTATCATGTGATCTCCCATGTCATTCTATCACCAAAGCCATATTTTCCAGCTCCTGATCCTTCATTTCCAACTTTCACATTCCAATCACCAGTAATAATCAATGCATCTTAATTACATGTTTGATCAATTTCAGACTGTAGAATTTGGTAAAAATCTTCAACTTCTCTATCTTTGGCATTAGCAGTTGCTGTGTAAATTTGAATGATAGTCGTATTAAATGGTCTTCCTTGTAGGCGTATGGATATTATCTTATCACTGATAGCATTGTACTTCAGGATAGATGTTGAAATGTTCTTTTTGACGATGAATGCGATGCCATTCCTCTTCAATTTGTCATTCCTGGCATAGTAGACCATACAATTAAAACCAGTCTCACTGGCCTATTTGAATTTCTTTATCAATTCATAGAGATTTTGTTGAAAAATAGAGTTGGTGAAGGGGCTGGCTTCAGATCTCTTGAAGAAAGTACCATAGACGAGCAGACTGACTTGGTGTTAAGTATCTGGCCAGCACCTCACTCGCTCACCTGATGACATTGTGCTTTATGTGAGCAAGCGCATGGCTTCTCATTTGGACAGTCATATATCAGAAACCCCACAGAAAGAAGAGAGACAGAGGGAAAATGGCCATGTGATGATGGAGTTATACTGCAACTGCAAGCCAAGGAATGCCTGGGGCTACCAGAAGCTGGGAGAGACGTTGGAGAGATTATGGCCCTGCTGACATCCTCCAGAAATGTGAGAGAACAAATTTCTCCTGTTGTAAGCCACTCAATTTGTTGTGCTTTGCCACAGCAGTCCCAGGAAACTGAGGTACCACGGGTGGACACTTGTTCCAGTAGCATTCCATTCAGACTGAACTATAGGCTCTGTAATGGAGACTCCATTTTTGAAACACATCCTGTTGTATTCCCAAACAAAAAGAAGGGTCTTGAATTATGTTACTTGAGTGGAATTGAAATAACCTGGGAACCATCTAGTGAAGATTAAGACTTTGGGGAAGACAAGAGAGCTTCCCCTGAAAGAAAGTACAGAGTGGCCAGATGAAGGGAAATATTAGCCACAAAATGCATTCTGCATTTATTAGACAATATCTGGGTTATAGTGCTTGATTCTAGATATAATTTTTTTTCTTTTTATTTTGTGCTTGAAGTGAAAGTTTGCAATTCAAGTTAGTCTCTCGTACAAAAATTTATACATACATTGTTTTGTGATCCTAATTGTTCTCCCTGTACTGTAACAGCACACTCTTCTTTTCCATCCTGGATTTCCTGTGTCCATTCAGTCAGCTCCTGACCCTCTCTGCCTTCTCATCTCGCCTCTGGATGAGAGCTGCTCATATAATCTCAGGTATCTACTTGACCTAAGAAGCACACTCTTCACGAGTATCATTTTATGTCCCATAGTCCAGTCTAATCTTTGTCTGAAGAGTTGACCTCAGGAATGGTTTTAGTTTTGAGCTAATAGAGAGCATGGGGGCCATGTCTTCCAGGGCGCCTCCAGTCTCAGTCATACCATTAAGTCTGGTCTTTTTACTAGAATTGGAGTTCTGCACCCCACTTTTCTCCTGCTCCGGCAGGGACTCTCTGTTGTGTTCCCTGTCAGGGCAGTCATTGTGGTAGCTGGGCACCATCTAGTTCTTCTGGTCTCAGGCTGATGAAGTCTCTGGTTTATGTGGCCCTTTCTTTCTCTTGGGCTAATACTTTCATTGTGTCCATGGTGTTCTTCATTCTCCTTTACTCCAGGTGGGTTGGGACCAAATGTAGATATAATTTTTTAAGTTAACTAGTTTTCTTATTGAAGGAGTCCTGGCAGTGCAGTGGTTAAGGTCGGTGGTTTGAACCCACCAGCTGCTCCCTGGGAGAAAGATGTGGCAGTCTGCTTGTGTAAAGATTTGCAGCCTTGGAAACCCTCTGGGACAGTTCTCTGTCCTACGGGGTCACTATGAGTCAGAATCGTCTTCATGGCACAAAACAACAGGAACAGTTTTCTTATTATAGAAATAATACACTTTGGTGATAAGTATATATATATATATGTATTGACAAGTAAAGTGAAATGTAAAAGTCTTTCCACTGTCGTCCCAACACCCTAATCTCATTCTTCCTGTCATTCTTCTGAGACAACAAATGTAAATAACTCATTACGCATACTCTAGATTCTTTCTATGCATGTGCTAACAAATGTCAGCACACATGGGTTCAAAGTTTTCATAGTTTGACATTTTTTTACTTAAAATATCTTGATTATCTTTCCATATTATTCATATATATTCTACCTAATTCTAGTTAATTATTGCATAATATTCTATCACAAGAATGTATCATAGTTTGTTTAATAATTCTCTATTGACTATGACAGTGCATTTTATGATTTTATGTATTTTGTGATAAACATTTAAGTTGTTTCCAATTTGCTTCATTACAAGTAATGTAGTAATATGCATAATGGACCATTCATTGTGTATCCATACAAGAGTATCCACAGTTTAAACTCCTGTAAATGGTAACACGTACTCATTTCGTCTTGTCCTTGTTCCTGTTAACTATCCTCAAATTACTCCTTTTTAATTCTGTTTCTCCACTCCTTCACTAACTTTAGGTATTTTCAAAATTTTAAATAGTTTATCACTGAAGAGTCATACCTTATTATTGTTTTAATTTGTGTTTCCTATTTTACAAGGGAGATTAAGTATTATTCCATGTTTATTGGCAATTAGTATTCTTTTTTCTGTGAATTCCCTGTTCATGTATTTCACCTGTTTTTCTGTTGGATTATTTATCTTTATCTTATTGACCTCTAAGAGTCCTTTGTATGTTAAAAAAATTAGCCCTTTGCCATAGGCATTAGAAATTTTTTTCTAGTTTGTAGTTTGTCTTATGACGTTGTTTGTGATATACTTCCATACAGCTGTATTAAATTTTTGGCTAATTGAATTTAGTCCCTTTCTTTCCTTTTGTATCATGCCTTCACCATGCCAAGACTATATTTTTAAAAATTCTCCATTTCAAAAGTCTTTTTTATGGCTTTTTCAGTGTTTAAATGTTTGCTCCATCTGGAATTTATTTTGCTTTAAAGAGTGGAGCAGAGATGAAGGCTCATTTTTCTCCAAACAACTGGACATTTTTCTTAGTGTTATTTATTGATTAGTCTGTCTTTACCCTGTTGATTTGAAACACTACCTTTATTGTACATTAAAATTCTGTTTCAGTGCTCTGTTTCTGAAGTCTCTCTTCTAGTTCTTGTATGGTACTAAACGTTTTGATTTCTGGTAGATCTCACGCCCCCACACTGCCACTATTCTCTTTCGTAACATTTTCTTGGTTACTTAGGTGTGTTATTTTTCCAGATAACAATTATATTAGAAAATGGATGTGAACAGAACAAAACAACGTCATCTCTCCACTGAAAACACCAACTTCCACCTTATGCTTTGCCTTTCTTCCTGTTACGGTGGAAGAAGTGCCCATTCCTATTTAGAACTCCCCTCACCACCTGTAGTCCTGATCTGCATCCCCTTTGACTCTTGCAATTACCCCTCTCTCTCATTCAGCTGTAGTTACTTGCTAACTATGGATCATTTTCCTAGGCTTGTAAATATACCTTAATATCACTCCCTAAAAAAAAGCAAAAACCCTTGGCTCTATTTCCCACTCCATCTTTGCTCACGTTTTGAGTAGAAATCTTTACAGGAGTTGTCCGTCCTTGCTGTCTCCACTTTCTCACTTTCTCCTCTCCTCAGTCCATCCATGAGGATCTGACTTCCACTACTCTCCTGAAGTGGCTGTTACCAAGGTCCCCGATGTCCTACATTTCGCAAATCCATGGTCACTTCTCTGTTCTCACCCTACTTGACGCTCACCATCATTTCACATAGGTGATCACTCCTACTTTGTTGATCTATTTTCTTCTGAGGCTTGGGGGTCATGACATTCCCCTGCTTTTCCTCCAAGCTCACAGGTTCTTCCTTGCATGCCTGTTTTGTAGGATCTTCTTCAATCTAATCTCTAAGTATTAAAGCACCGCAGACCTCTCTTGCTCTCGTTCTCCTTTCCTCCATCTACATTCTCACTTTACTGGATCTTATCCAGTCCCACAGCTTTAAAGACCCTTTTATCCAACTCTGATCTTCCCCTGAGCTCCAGAGTTCTCTCTCTGATGGCCTACACAAAATCTCTGTTTGGGTATCTGAAAGATATTGCAAGCATAATATGTCCATGTTTCCTGCCCCCAATTCCCGTTTGCTTCTCCTCCATTATTAACCTGATTGGTAAATGGCAATACTGATACACCCCCTCCCCCCGCTCCCTTGATAAGGTAAAAAACTGGCATTGTCCTTGGCTCCCCTCTTCCCTTCACACTGCATATTCAATCCATCAGGCTACTTCCAAAATACAGCACAGAGCCCCACTTCTCATCTCTGCTACTGCTGTAGTTTAAACCTTCATTCTCTCAGTCCTGGGCTCTGACTGGTCACTCTGTTTCCACTCTTGTCCCCTCCTCAGTCAATTCTTCACACAGATTTTGTTCGCTGCTGTCGAGTTGACTCCAACTCATGGCAACCTAACCCTATGGGGCAGTTCTACTCTGTCCTGTACGGTCGCTATGAGTCGGAACCGACTTGATGGTACCTAACAACAACAACAACAACACGGCAACCTTAAGTACTGCAGAATGAAATGTGGCCCAGTCCTGTATCATCCTCATAATCACCAGCATGTTCGAGTCCCTTATTGTGACTTTTGTGCATCTCATCAAGGCACTTCCTCACCTTTGCTGGCCCTCTACTTCACCAAACATGATGTCCTCCTCCAGTGATTGATCCCTCCTGTTGACATGTCCAAAGTAAGCAAGTTGACAATGTTCTGTTGTGATCCATAATGTTCTCATTGGCTAATTTTCAGAAGTAGATTGCTAGGTCTTTCTTCCTAGTCTGTCTTAGTCTGAAAGCACCACTGAAACCTGTCCACCACGAGTGACCCTGCTGGTATTTGAAATACTGGTGGCATAACTTCCAGCATCACAGCAACACACAAGCCCCCACAGTACGACAAACTGACAGATGGGTGGTAGCTTTACACAGTAGACAGTGTGATCTTCTTGAAGCATAAATCAGACCGTATCGTTGCCTGGCTTAAAATTCTCTGATGGAATTCAGCTGCTTACTGTGGAGCCCGAGGCTCTACACCACCTAACCCTGGTTGACCCTCTGACCACCCTACTCATCACCCTAGCCCTCACCCACCCCGCTCCAGCAACTCTGGTCTCCTTACAGTCCCTTGAACACAGTGAGCTGTCTCAGGGCCTTTGCTCTTGCTGGCCCCTCTGTAGTGGTTTATAGGGCTGACTCTCATCCTTAAGGTCTTTGCTCAAACGTTCTCTCCCCAAGAGGCCTTCCTCATCTATCCTAGCTAAAGCAGCATTTCTCCATGCCCACACACCCACAACCCAGTCACTCTATTCTACTGCCTTAATATATTTTTTCTTTATCCCACTTAGTTTCTTAAATGATACAGTTTTTAAAGAGTATTTTCTATCATTTCCCACTGAAGTGTAAACTCCATGAATGCAAGATTTTGTCTGTCATATTCATAGATGTATACCCTTGGAATAGTGCTTGACACATATAAGCCCACAGTAAACTGAATGAGTTCTGACAGTTCTAGAAAAAACAATACTGTTTAGAACACAAAAAATTTATAGATTATTGACTGGGATTACATAGAATTTATAGATTACCATAGGAAGACACGACACACTTAACATATTGAATTCTGAACAAGAACAGTAAATGTCTTTCCAATTACTAATATATATATATATTAAATTAAAGTCTGGTAGCCCTATTCTAGGAGAAACTTTTTAAGAGGAATATTTAGCCTGGAAAAGCAAATACTCAGGATTATTATGACAGTTTTCTTCAAATTAAATGCTAAGTGGAAGAGGGAATTAATTTAATCACCGTGTTCCAAAGACCAGAACTGATTGGGTGGTAAAGAGAAGAAAATTCTAGGTCAAAGAAAAAATTTCTAAAAATTAGACCATGGGGTTGAGCTGCCTAGTGAGGGGAATGAGCTCTCTACCTCTGCAGATGTCTAAGCAGAGACTGCTATTATAGAAGAGATTCCTATATATGATATGTTGGGCTAGAAGTCATCTAAGGACCTCTTGACTTTAAAGGACTATGATTCATATTTCCACTACAAGTCTCTACCAGTTTGATACATTCCAAGAAATCAAATCAGCCCAAATTTTCTCCAGCCAAAGGTATCTGAGGGCTTTTGAAATTGAGTGATTTCATGGTGAAGTCAAGCCTTCATGCATGTACTTCTAGCGCTGCCTGATGAATTACATCTCTTTTGTCTGAATAAATCTGTAAGACTGGATTCTTCTAGGACCTACTTTTCTGACGTTTTGCTAAAGCAGTATGAAACAGATGTTAAAATAAAATTAAAAAAAAAAAACTACTTGGTATTTTCCTTAAGAAATGAGATGACAAAGCTGAACAGTCAACAGGTTTTGCAAGACGCTGCTTGTCTCTGGAAGTGACTGCTTTCAGACTGGCTAAATCCAGTCATGAGAAGCTCTATTGAAGAAGTTCTGTCCAAAGTTGTCACTACTGACCTGCAAACCTAGATTTTTTTTTTTTTCACTGCCTCCAAGATCTTGAAACATTCATGGACCAAAAAAAAAAAAGAGTGAAAGAGAAAGTAATAACGATAGTAACCTTGCTTGCTATTATCTTCATTTGAAAGCAATGATACTGTTTGCAAAAGGTCCAAGGCTGTGGAGCTAAACCACAATTCCAGGGAGCTCAGCAGGGCTTACCAGAAAGCAGAGAGTGTGCTTCTTTGTCACAGGGTTTTATGGAAAGGAATCATTTCACAGCTTGTATGGACTCTGCAAAGGCCTCGGGCTAGGAAGTGTAAGCTGACCTGTGGGAGGTGTGCAGAGGTCACTTGGATGGTATGAGATGTCTCTTCAGGCTGCTGGATTACATTTGTGGGCCCTCAAAATGTGACTGCCACTCTGACCTTCTTGCCACTCAAGTCCAGGGCTCTGACGAGCTAGGAAAGGGATCCTGGAACCAACCCACACTCATGTGGCAGGATGTCACTCATCTGTCAATCTGAAACTCAAGGCGGAAAGAGACTACCCTAGTCTCAAAAACAGTTTTTAGACGTTTTAAGGTATGAAAGCAATATTTTGTACATCTTCCCTTAGAAAGTACATAGTAATTTTAGTCAGCCTAGAAAACCTGCCAAGCTGGCTTCATGGAATTTCTAGAAGCTCATTCAGAGCTTTGCTTGGCATATCCACGTGTGTATGCCACAGATTATGGTTGTTAGGCACAGTCAGGATTATAAGAAATCCTCTTCAAAATACCATTAAACAGAGAAACCATGTATGCCTGACACCCCACTAAATGCACAAACCACTCCAGACTCAAGGGGCTTGCCTTCAAGGTTTGTTTGATACCTTTTCATTTCAGGAAAAAACAAGGCTAGTACAATGTTCCTCAAATGCTAATGCTCTGTTTTACAAGACACCCAGTTTGATGGCTCTCTAGCTTTAGCACAGGGTCTCCCAGCATTCCAGGGGGCTTGTCTCCTTTATCTTTTCTTTTCAGTGTAAACTCCCAACTTTACTTTCTTCACTTACAAGATGGAGATAATATTCCTCTCCTCTGTACTTAACAAGGGTAGGAAGGAAGGAGCTATAAAATAATTCATGTGAAAATACTCTGAAGAACTTTGATGAACTGTTTAAATATGGAATGACTCCATTACTTAGCATCTGGATTTAACTGTAGGTGTTTTTGTTTGTTTGTTTTTTATTTGCATTCTCTGTAGATGACAAAGAGGGCCGGGGTGTGAAGAATCGATGACCTATTAAGTTCTAACTATCCTTCGGATATTACTTTTCTGTGGCAAGGGGAACAAGATGTGTGGCACACTTTGGGTGTGACTTTTAGAAACCAGACTCACTACTTTTCAGACATACCTAGGTATGACAAATATGTACATAAAGTTAGTAAATGTCTCAAAAACTAACTATAAAGGCTGTGAAATGTATGGGGTTGTTTTAAATATTTCCTAAGAGAGTTTCCAATGTAAAAAAGAAAAGGTGCAGTGTTTACGTAGAAAGTATTGATTGAATTCCTGCTACCTGGGTAGCATTACCCACTGTCTGAAATGGGCAGACAAAATTAGAAACTACTTTATGGAGTACGCCTCAATAGACATCACGGGAAAATAACTTAACTGATTTTAAACTACTTTCATTCAGTATTTAGAGTATGTTTTTCCATGATGATTTTGAGTATAACTTAACATCACAGAATCAAGAAATCTTAGTCCCAGGAGGAATTTCAGAAATAATTCAGCCTGTCCCCTTGTTCCTATAGAAGAGAACACCAAGACTCAGAGATGTTAGCCAACTGAACTGAAGTTACACAGTAGTACACGTGGGAGAGACACTCACCTCTTCTGGCTTGTAGCCCATAGTTTGTTCCACCCCCTGCTATCTTAGCCCAGGTAAGAAATATTTAATCAAGGGCTAATGACAAAAGACAATGAAGATGTATTGTATTTCTTCTTTGGATTTCTTCATATATCACTGCAGTACCTAGGAACTTGGATAATTATACTGTGAGTAGACAAGAGGCAGGAGAGCAAAACACCTCCTGTAATTCCTCATTCTCAGTCAGACGCAGAGGACGGTCGTTCTGGGGGCAGGCGGGAGAGGCGCATCGCTTGCGCAAAGAAGCAGTCTTGGTATCTCCCTTTGTAAGATGTTAATCTAAGATTTGGGTAGATTTGGGGGCTGGCAATTTGGAGAGGGAAAGCCATTAGCCCCAGGTCTTGGACTCAAACTATTCTTTCCCCAGTCCCTATCAAATTAACTTGAGCCATGAACATCGACCTCAACCAGGGACCAGAGCCGGATGGGGAACGGTGAGGTTGATCCTCTGTTACTTAAACTCTTCAGGTCTTCTATTATCTAATTCAGCTTTCCTCTCCATAATGAAGATCAAATTATATCCAGGATTCTGGTTTGCTGAAAAGAGAGAGTGAGCATAGGGACATATCATTTTACAAAGGACAATACCAGCAATTTCTGAATGAATCTGGCAGCTAAGCCCAGCAATTATTAGGACCAGCAATCACCGGTTCTTTGGGGGATGGACTAAGCAAGCAGGGCTTTAGAAAGGGACAAGGTTGCAGTAGCATCCAGTCTCCACGTAACTGAGATCATTGCCATCACGGCTTACTCCAGCACTTTCTATTAAGTCACAATATTTTACTAAAATCCCAATGTGCTATCATGAAAAGAAAAAAAAAGTCACCATGTTCAGAAAAATGTTAATTGTCTACGTAAAGCTATTAGAAGGAATGCTGCCTCCCCAGAAGGAGAAACCATTGAAATATTTTCTACATTGTTTGGAAATTTCTGTTTATAAGGTAAAAATGTGGGTTTTTCTTTTTAATTATAAAGAAATTTGGTGCCATCTAAGAGAAAACGATTTATGAGATAACTAATTCAAACCAGATGCCTAGAGAATTGAGTTTTCTGTTCTTTCCCCAACAGTATTTCAGTGAAGTAAGTGTCTATGTTGCCTGTGCACAGCAGAAGTATGGCAATGGATGGAAAATAAATGTGGAGTTGGTTCAGCCTTCAGGAGAATTGCCTAACAATCTGTGCTGCTCAAAGCTGTAATGGGCGGCGCTGGAAGGCCCCCGCGGCTGGATATGTTTAAACAGCAGAGGAGTGGAGCTAAGATGGGGAATGCACTCTAGGACCTCTCTATGGGGAGCCCTGGTGGTGCAGTGGTTAAGAGCTCGGCTGCTAACCAAAAGGTTGGCAGTTCGAACCCACCGGCTGCTCATTGGAAACCAGTTGACTCTATGGCAATGGGTTTCTTCGTTTGTTTGTTTTATGACATTGTAGAATGTTTTTAAAAATCCTTTGCGTTATCTATAAGAAACATTTCTCCATCCCTATGGTTTTTGTAATTTAAAGATCATAGATTCTTAGAAATGCATATTAACATCTATCCAAGAAAAAAAATGAGTCTATAAACAATGGCTTTAGAAAAGGATGTTTTTATGAAAAAGTCTCATCCACACATCCATTCGTTCAAGGGAATCTTTACAGTGAGTCAGAGTTGTGGGTAACTACTGAGCATTCGGTCCCTGCCTTCAGTAGATTTGGCCTCGAGATGGGGTGCGGCCCATAGCCTGCACGCCCGCATTATCGTGCTTCCTGCAATGGCAACAGTTGATGTAGGCAACCAAGCTTTTTGCCATGTTTCCACAAGGCAGTTAAATGTCAGTAGGTCACAATGGAACAGACAGAGAGTTTGACAAGCAAGCTGTTTATTCTTCAGCTTATCAGACTGCTTTCAGGGCCCCATAACAGTAGCACACACTTGGCCAAGAGAAGAGCAGTCCCTGGGTGCAGACAGAGTAGGGCTTTCAGACAATGGGGGGGCGGCATGGCAAGTTGCCCCATCTGCCCCACGGATGACGACAGAAAGTAGAAGTTCTGTTGCAAAGAGCCAGCACTGCAAAAATGAAAAAGAAAAACTACAAACTGGCATAGGAAGAAAAACAAATGTTAGCCAAAGTGGGGAAGTGGCCTTCAACGGTTAAACCATTTAATGTCAAACAAATAAACCAACAAAAAACCAAAACCCCCTGCCGTCGAGGTGACTCTGACTCAGAGCGACCCAGTAGGACAGAGCAGAACGCCCCGTAGGCTTTCCAAGGCTGTAAATCTTCACAGAAGCAGACTGCCACATCTTTCTCCCGAGGAGTGGCTGGTGAGTTCGAACTGCTGACCTTTTAGGTTAGCAGCCAAGTGCTTTAACCATTGCGCCAACAGGGCTCTGTTTAATATCTATATATTTTATATATACATACATGGGTGGGAGCAAAAACAGACAACAGGAAACTTTCAGATAATTTCAGTACAGAGGTCATTATAAAGATGCCATATATTAAATTGCATACACCCAAAGAAACTTTTAAAATTACAAAAAAATACTCCTCCATCCTGGCATCTAATGAGGGCTTTTGTGAGATAACACCAATCACTGACAATTTAGGTGCGTGTTCTCTCTCCCTCAACGTTCTGCATCCCTCCCCATATGCTGTTCCTTCTACCTGGCCACCGTGTCCCCGCTATTTTTACCTGCGTGAACTTCATCTGGTTCTTAATGTCTCAGCTCAATTGTCACTTCCTCCCCAGACATGCACTCGCTGGCTCCCACTTTGCTCTCTCTAGGTATTTAGCTCTTTGCTTCATGGCACTTAGCATGTTTTGCAATTATATTTTCATGGATGTGTCTGATTAGTATCCGGTTCCAATAAGCTCCTTGGGATCAGGGACCTCGTCCTCACGTTTTCTGCTCCATCTCCAGTGCCCAGCACGGAGAGAAGCAGGCAGAAGAGTCACAGAAGTGAAGAAGGACATCCCTACTGCCACACCTTCTAGGGCTCAGCCACCTGGGAACCACGTGAGTGGGAGGGGCCAGCGAGCCTAGGGTCCAGAGAGCAGCCCTGGACCGAGGTGGGGTCGGGCAGAGGTCACCACCCACACGGTTATCCCCAAGACAGGTCTCCGGGAAACGAGACAGGCAACCACAACATAAACACACAAATGTTTAAGCAGAATGAAGAAAGACAAGTCTCACGAGAAATCAAATAAGAAACGTTCACTGGTTAAAAACTCAAGTTCTGTGGGAGGCAGAACAACAAAGCAGGGTTTTTCCAGAATGGCTTCAGTCCTTGTCAGCCTGGAGAACAGGAGACTCCAAAGGGAAGAAGCTGCCTCAAGAACAAACAGAACTAATGCAATGGAATGCTGGGACTGGCTGACCAAAATCTGTGGGCTCTGAGAATGCAATTATTGGGGGTGGGTACAGTGAACTTTCTATAAGTATTTATTTTTAAAACTAACATAAAAGTCATACATGCTATTCCAGAAAATTTGGAAAACACAGAGAATCACAGTGGAAAAAAAAAAAAATCACCCATAATTCTACCACTCAGTAATAACCATTGCTAATTTGATCTTTTGATACATGTGTTTTCAAGCTTTTATTGTGTGCCAACACACACATATAAATAATTGTTTTTTTCCAAGCATGATTTTTAAACTCAGCCATATATCATGATTTCAACCTCAGCCATATATCATGATTTTCTTCCTTTGTCAAACATTATTTTATGTGATTTTTTAAAAAGTAGTTAGCCTAGTAGCTCGACAAATAGATCCTCTATGTCAAGTTTACTTGGCATTTATTAATAATGCTACTATAAACATCTTTTGCACATACGCTTTCCTCTCTATATTATTTATTCTTGGTGTTGCTCAGAAAAAGTCTTCATTCAGTGTGAGCTTTCCTCAGTTTCCACTGTTAGAATAAGCTGTGAAAGGAAGCGTTAATGACTGTGCAACCTTACCTGGGCAAATGGCCTTCTCCGTGTTCCTACCTCTCCCCCAGCGCTTCACCTGCACATTTTTTTTTTTTTATTGTACTTTAGATGAAGGTTTACAGAACAAATAGTTTCTCATTAAACATTTACTACACATATTGTTTTATGACAGTCGTTAACAACCCCACGACATGTCAACACTGTCCCTTCTCAATCTTGGGTTCCCTATTACCAGCTTTCCTGTCCTCTCCTGCCTTCTAGTCCTTGTCTCTGGACTGTGTGCCCCATTAGCCTCATTTTGTTTTATGGGGCTGTCTAATCTTTAGCTGAATTGTGAACCTCGGGAGTGACTTCATTACCAAACTAAAAGGGTGTCCGAGGGCCATACTCTAAGGATTTCTCCTGTCTCTGTCAGGCCAGTAAGTCTGGTCTTTTTTTGTGAGTTAGAATTTTCTTCTACATTTTTCTCCAGCTCTGCCCAGGACCCTTTGTTGTGATCCCAGTCAGAGCAGTCAGTGGTGGTAGCCAGGCACCATCTAGTTGTACTGGACTCAGTCTGGTGAAGGTTGTGGTAGTTATGATCCATTAGCCCTTTGGACTAATCTTTCCCTTATATCTTGTTTTCTTCATTCTCCCTTGCTGCCGAAGGGGTGAGACCAGTGAATTATGTTAGATGGCTGTTCACAGGCTTTTAAGACCCCAGATGCTACTCACCAAGGTAGAATGTAGAACATTTTCTTTATAAACTGTGTTATGACAATGGAGCTAAGTGTTCCCCGAGACCATGGTCCCCACAGCCCTCCGCCCAGCAGTTCAGTCCCTCAGGGAGTTTGGAAGTGTCTATGGAGCTTCCATGACCTCTCCTTGTACAAGTTGTGCTGGCTTCCCCAGTATTGTGGACTGTCTCACCCTTTACCAGAGTTAGCACTTATCTATTGTCTATTTAGTATTTTCTACCTCCCACCCCTCCCATCCCTTGTAACCAACAAAGATTGTTTCTTTTTGTGTTTTTCCTCTTTATTTTAATGAGTAGCTTTGTTAACTTTCTTTGTGATTACCTTGAAATTTACTCTTATCTTCCTAAGTTTGAAGCAGTCTATTATTACTTGGTATCGCCTTGTCTTCCTCTCCATTAGAAGGTTCTATACCTACGCCATTTATTCCCTCTTTTATTGTTCTGATGTTATTGTCATTTGCAGATTAACTGTTCTGATTCCCTGTTGTATTTCTTTTGGTTTTGGATAGTCCTTGAGAGTTCGTTTCCTACATGGTATCTGGCTGGTACGATCCTGCGTCCTCTATTCAGCCTGTGAGCTGATGTTGTTTGTTCTCATATTGAAGGACTCCATTTAATAATTCTTGTAAGTTTGGTTTGGTTTTTACATATTTCCTTAATTTCTGTTTATCTGGAAATGTCCTAATTTCACCATCATATTTGAATGAAAGTTTTGCAGGATATATTATTCTTGGCTGACAATTTTTTTCTTTCAAGGTTTTATACATGTCATCCCATTGCCTTCTTGCCTACATGGTTTCCGCCAAATAATCTGAGCTTAGTCTTATTGTTTCTCCTCTGTATGTGACTTTTTGTTTTTCTTGAGCTACTCTTGGGATTCTTTGTTTGTCTTTAGTTTTGGCAAGTGTGATTATGACATGCCTTAGTGATTTTCTTTTGGGGTCTATCCTATATGGGGTTTGTTGAACTTCTTGGATGGCCAGCTTTTCATCTTTCATGATATTGGGGAAGTTTTCCGTAAGCAGTTCTTCAATGATTTTCTCTGTGTTTTCTGTTTTCTCCCCCTGTTCTGGAACTCCCATCACTTGCAAATTTTTGCTTTTGATTGTATCCCACATAATTCTCAGGGTCTCTTCATTTTTCTTCGTTCTTTTTGCTGATTTTTCCTCAAACAGAGTTGGATCCAAGTGTTTGTGTTCAGGTTCACTGATCCTGTCTTCCACTGTTTCAAACCTGCTCCTCAGCCCTTCTATGACATCGTTCATTTCTGAAGTCTTGTTGTTTATCTTTTTGATTTCTAATTGTTGTCTTGTATGATTGCTAGTTGTGAATTTATTTTGGCATTTTGTTCCTGCTTTATTTTCCTGAATTCTTCCATTTTTTTGTCTGCCTTTTCCATTTGTCTATTTTTTCCTCTTTTTTGTCTGCTTTTTGCTTCAACTCTTGGATAGCTCTGATTAGAGATTTGAATTCCCTATCAGGTAGTTCTAGTGCCTCTTCTTCCACTGGAAAGTCATCTGGTGTTTTATTTTGGACGCCTACTGGAACCATCTTGTTCTGTTTTTGTAAATGTTTTGATACTGTCTGCTGTCTTCGGGGCATTCAGTAGTTATTTTTCTCATTTATTGATTGTAGATTTATTTGTTTCATCCTGTTTTTTTAAATTTTATTTGGTTATGTCTGAGCAGGCGGGCTGTGTGTTCTTTGCTGTTTGCTCGTCTGTGGGCACAATACTTTTCGCCTCCTTCTCCAGTGGGCAGGGTCAGTTGCTCAGATATGGTACAGCAGGGCAGGTCTAGCTGAAGAGGAGTTGCTGGGATGGGTTGTTTGTGGCACATACCAGGGCTGACAGTGCGGACCAGGAATCAGTGCAGGGCAGGTTCCAGTAGGCCGTGCCTGTGCTGCTTCAGGGTGTGATGTTCAGCGCACGGTGCAGGTAGACAGGATGCAGGGGGGAGATCGTGATGTGTGGAGCTAAGATTCACCTGCACATTTTTTATGGCATTTAACACTCTCCGCCTTCTTGTTATTTATTCTGTAACTGGACACTCCTCTAGGGAAAAGGCACTTGAGACTCATCTCTGTACCCCCCAGGCCTATCTACTCGGTGCTCCATAAATGTTCATTCAGCAACTGAACAAGCTCCCCAAGGCCTGTAGCCCAGTCCTAATCCCCACCCCCTGCCAACTTTCCTCCATAACTGATGTGACATTTCCTTCACAGGTAAGGGACTGAAGTTTAGGGGTGTGTCCTACGGGAGTCATTTAGTTCCTTTGATGCATCTACCACCAGGTGAGCAGAGGTGTGTCCTTTGTGAAATTTAGCAGGAAAGGTGGTTTAGGCTTTCCAAGGTGAGCACAGAAGACTTAAGAAGGCAAAGTTTGTATTACAGTCTACGTTCTCCAGAAAGGACATGGAGTTTTATACTCAGAATCAGTTACCATTTTTATATTCTGCAAAGCATTGCCAACTGAAAAGCATTTCTAAACCTACTTCTATAGACCATTTTTATACAAGAAAGACGCAATCTGGAGCAGAAATGGCACACTGCGTCTCCTTAAACATGATGAAGTTCTGGTTCTAAACATTTCCTTGGCTTACTCTACTCCTCTCAGAAATCTTCGCTGGGCTTTTCCCTGCTGCAGGCTTGAATATTCTCAGCTGTTAGATCACATCCTATCTCTTGGGAGTAATAATAATTTCTTATGAGTGTTCTGTACTGATTAATTTCCATACTGATGCAATTTCAATTACAACAACAATTTGTATTGGCTTCTTACTAGGTGCTACACAACGTACTTCGTACTACGTGCTAGGTTTACGTTAGGAGTTGGGTACAAACACCTGTTTCTCTCCTGGAACTTATGACAGGATGGGAGAGACAGGTCAGTGAGCCCCCACCTGCCCCAGATGGTCAGAGTAAACCCACTTCAGTTCACTATGGGTGAATGAAAAGGCCTACTTAGCATCTTGTAAACAAACTAACGTTTAAAAGCTGGCCAACTTTGCATCATTGGCTAAAAAGAAAAAAAAAAGAAGCCACTCAGTACAGTACAATAAAGGGAATTAGGTAAACAAATCAGATTCCTGCACATACGTAGTTTTCCATTTACTGCATACTGGGAGAATGTGGAGAGAGTTACAGTTCCTACATGTAGCAGACCCAACTCTGCAGGCTCTCAGCCCTCCAGCCCAACAAGGAAATGATGGTTCAGAACAAGGGCTGGAGCCTCTGAGGGAATCCCAGGGGGTAGAAAGTCAAAAGATTCAAGCCCATGTTTCTGAGCCCCCACAACTTTTCTCCCCTTAACCCCAAACAGCCCCCTCCCCAAACCCTGACACTGAAGAAGCATTGCAGAGCAGGGAAATGAGTCGGGGAGGTCTAGCTTGAATTTTGACTCAACCATTTTTTAGCCTTGAGTCCTGAGTAAGTCACCTCACCTCTGAGCGACCGCAGATGGGGAAGTCCCTGACACCAAGTAAGCACTCAGTGTAGAGTAACAGTAACAAAGCAATTACAATAGGGGTTAAGCGCAGGCAGTCTGCTGGTAGACTGAGGTCAAATCTCTTTCACCATCATAAGATGTATGGCCTTTGGCAGGTCATTTCAGTTCTTGGTGTTTCATTTCCATCAGCTCTACAGTGGGAATAATAATAGTACCTGCTTCAAAGGGTGTCCCTGGGTGGCACAAATGGTTTGTGCTCTGCTACTAAACGATAGGAGGTTCGAATCCACCAAGAGGTGCTGCGGAAGAAGAGGACTGGCAATCTACTCCATAAGATGACAGCCACTGAAAACTGTATGGAGCACAGTTCTACTCTGACATGCACAGGGTCGCCATGAGTCAGCATCGACTTGACTGTAAAGGGTTTGGTTTGGGTTCATAGGGCGGTGATGGTGAACTGTATTAAAATGCTTGACAAAATGGTAGCTCTTATTGGTATCTTTATATAGTCGCTGCCAGTAGAAGTCATAATAGTGGTGGTGGGTGACGGTTACAATAGTCCGTGTCCAATCACAGTTCCTGGTCCCCTTCGCTTATAGTTAATTACCTCTGGCTAATTCTGTAAGGAGCTCTGGTGGCACAGTAGTTAAGCACTCGGCTGCTAACTGCAAGGATGGTGGTTCAAACCCACCAGCCGCTCTGCAGAAGAAAGACGTGGCAGTCTGCTCCCATAAAGATCACAGCCTTGGAAATCCTATGGGGCTGTTCTACTCTGTCCTATAGTGTCACTATGAATTGGAATGGACTCGATGGCAATGGGCTTTGGGGATTTGGTTAATTCTATTAGGATTAGAAGAACCTAGATAACTTGCATTCTTTCCTAACTTAGTAATGACACCAACATTTACTGAGCACTTTCCACGTATCAGACATTATTCTAGGAATATTGGAAGTATTGGCTCACTTGAAGCCCTAGTGGTGCAGTGGTTAAGAGCTATGGCTGTAAACCAAAAGGTCAGCAGTTCTAATCCACCAGCCGCTCCTTGGAAACCCTATGGGGCAGTTCTGCTCTGTCCTATAGAGTCGCTATGAGTCAGAATCGACTCAACAGCAATGGGTTTTTTTGTTTTTTGCCTCACTTAATTTTGACGATAACACAAGTAGGTAGGTATTATTACTTATTCCATTTCACACAGAGGGCAATTGAGTTACAGGGATATAAAGTCATTTGTCTAAGGGTGCATGGCTAGCAGAAAGACTGACCTCAGGCCCATATACTAACCCTAAACTGATCAGACAAATCCCTCCATGCCCATTGCTGGGCCTTGATTTCCTCCTGTGACTAGCTAATAGCTGTTCAGTATTGGAGCCCTGGTGGTGCAGTGGTTAAGAGCTCAGCTGCTAACCAAAAGGTTGGTAGTTTAAATCCTCCAGCAGTTCCTTGGAAATCCTATGGAGCAGTTCTATTCTGTCCTGTGGGGTCACTGTGAGTCAGAATCCACACCACAACAATGGGTTATTCAGTATTAGTGGACCCTCCAAATGACAGCTTTTCTGTATAATTTCAAGATGCTATTCTAAAAAGAAAAATCCTCAAAACTAGACCAATAAGCAACAGAGAAAAGACTTAAGTTGTCAAGGATGTCATTTTACTTGATTCCACAATCAACACCCATGGAAGCAGCAGTCAGGAAATCAAAAGATGTATTGTATTGGGCAAATCTGCTGCAAAAGAGCTCTTTAAAGTGTTAAAGAGCAAAGATGTCACCTTGAAGACTGGAGTGCACCTGACCCAAGCCATGGTGTTTCCAATAGCCTCATATGCATGCGAAAGCTGGACAGTGAATAAGGAAGACCAAAGAAGAACTGATGCCTTTGAATCTTGGTGTTGGCGAAGAATGTTGAGCGTACCATGGTCTGCCAAAAGAACGAATAAATCTGTCTTGGAAGAAGTGCAGTCAGAATGCTCCTTAGAAGCAAGGATGGCGAGACTTCATCTCACGTACTTTGAACATGTTATCAGGAGGGACCAGTCCCTGGAGAAGGACATCATGCTTGGAGTAGTAGAGGGTCAGTGAAAAAGAGGAAGACCCTCAATGAGATGGATTGACACAGTGCCTGCACCAATGGGCTCAAGAGTAACAATGACTGTGAGGATGGCGTGGGACGGGGCAGTGTTTCTTTCTGTTGTACGTGGGGTCCTATGAGTTGGAACCAACTGGACAGCACCTAACAACAACAAAAAAAACCCTCACAAAAACGACCAGAGTTTTTGCCATTGAATACCACGATATTTTGAGAATTTGGCTGAATATTTTTCTCGGGCCCCTGTGTGGGGATATGAGGGAGTGCTCCTGTTTCCATAAGCCAAAGAAGGATTGTGAGCTATTATCTTACCTTGTTATCTGAGCTGCTGGTGCACAAGGAAGTTTCCTCTGCTAATGGCTGAACTGCTCTTCAGATAAAGGCTTCCCTGGATCTCTGCAGCACTAATTAATCAGCTGTTAAAACAGTAGTTGATAAAGACAGGCTTACTTAAAGTTCGAATTGCCTGCAATCAGAGATAACCAGTGAATCCCTTTGGGCTTATCAAAGTGAACGTGGCACTCGGGTGAAAAATGAAGTTCAAAAAAATGTTTAAAGAAGCTTTCAAATTTGAAAAATAAAAAAAAAAATTTATTTCTTTTAACCTGTGCGGGCAAAATGCAAATGGCAGAAAACACACACACTTAGGCACACGTCAATATTTAAACGTGATTCACAGTGAAGCTTCAGCGTGAGCTGGGTGAGCAGCGATGGAGCAGGTTTCATGAGTGTGGTCCCACCAGAGAAGGCGATGTCTCACTACCCTTCCTTTTGATGCTTTCTTCTTTGCCAACGCTGATTATTTTTTTTAAAATTTAATTAAAGAGTTGATTTCCTAAAGAGCAAAGGATGTGATTCTCTCTGTCTACCTACCTATCTATCTATATGAAGTCACCTTAAAAAAATGAGCATGTGGTGGATGAATGGAAATACATTTCCCTGAGAAAATGTTCTAGATGAAATGGGAAAATAAAGCATGAGCCCTGGTGGCACAGTGGTTAAGCGCTTGGCTGCTAACCAAAAGGGGGGCAGTGTGAATCTACCAGCTGCTCCTTGGAAACCCTATGGGGCAGTTCTGCTCTGTCCTGTAGGGTTGCTGTGAGTCAGAATTGACTCTATGGCAATGGGTTTGTTTTGATTTAATATCACAAAATTTTATAAAAATGGAAAAAAGAATATGATGATGACATGATTTTACTTTACTCAGTATTTGTTTTAATTGCATGTGGACCCAAACCTGGGCTACAAGTAAAAAAAAAATATATATATATATATATATATATATATAATTTATAAAATAAATTATGCAGGTGGCCTTTCCTACGTGATGCTGTTGTTCCTGCCATTGCTTACTTTGTTTGCCATTATTAATCTCCTTGATTTCATAACCTTAGTGTTGTGAAATGGAAACAACAGTGGGTTTGGAATCTGATTTGGACATCATGGGAACCATGATGGTGCAGTGGTTAAGAGCTCGCCTGCTAACTGGTAAAGGTCAGCGGGTCGAACCCACTAGCCTCTCCTTGGGAGAAAGATGTGGCAGTCTGCTCCTGCAAAAGATTTACAGCCTCGGAAACCCTTTGGGGCAGTTTTACTCTGTCCTATAGAGTCCCTATGAGTCAGAATAGTGGGTTTGGATTTAGGTTGGTTGGTTTGGACCTGATTATGGAATAATAATTACTATAAAAATGAATAATCTATGTAAACTTCAGTAATAATCTCTCTGAGCCTGTTTCCTCACCTGCAAAAATGGGTGAGCCGAGTAGGGAGAACCCAAAACTGTACTACTTCTACTACTCTTTCAAGTCTAATGTTCTGTAGTGCTAGATTTCAGCACGGGTCATTTGTGTCCAAATTTCTACACATTTTATTGTCAATTTCAAGACATAACATTCAAGAGCACACCAAAAGCTCTTAGATGCTTGGATTCCAAGAAACTTTGTTAGCTGATAGGCACAACTACAGACGGGCAAGCCTTTCCCAAACCCTCCTAGAAATTTTGGCCTTTAAAATGCAATGGTAATTTTTAATAATTAAGAAACATTTTGGCGACATTCCACCTCTTACATACTTACGTAATGCCGCACAATGGGGATTAGATATCACTGGATTTCCATGTTGGTAACCTCATTTTGCATGCTCTAGACTGCCTCCCGCCCTCTGGATGTTTCTTCCCAGTCCACTGGATATGTATGTAACACTGTCGCCACGGTACCCAAGTGCTTCACAAAATAGGGTGGAAATCAGTCGTTATTGTTATTGCTTTAGACTGTGACATTGCAGAAAATGGCAAGTGTGGGTGGTTGATGTGGAGGGTCTGGGAGTTAAAACACCACCATGCCCTGTGAAACCCTGGGTATTCCATTCCACACGCTCTCTGTGACTCATATACCTCTCACGTGAAATGTAGGTAATAATAACCCAGCCACCGTCATTGCGCGCCGCTAGATGTGGTTCACCTGATCTGAAAATCCATGGAGACGCTGTATCAACTCAGGGAACTATTATCCTACAGAATGATTTCTCAGCAAACTAAGAAAGAAACAACCATGGCAAATGATAAATAAGGGAGGAAAAGAAATACCCTTTACACAGTTACCAAGAAAGTAGCGTTTGAGAATTAATTGCTGGAGATTATTTTTCCAAGGTTGATTATAAAGAACCTGCAAAGCAGTGATTAATATGCCTAAAAACAGTTAAAATACAAAGGGCACGTACTGTATGTCAGGTTTTGTACTTCATGTTCACACACACCTCTCCTCTAATCCTCACAAAACCGCTATGAGGGTGGCACTGTTGTCCCAATTTTGTAAATGAGGAACTGAGACACAAAGAGGTGGAGCTGTTGTCCAAGGTCACACAGCAGAGTCTGGATTTAATCCCAGGTGGTCTGGGCCCAGAACCTGCACTCTTATCACTGTACCAGGAGAGGGTCAGGGTAGGGACACACAAACACACAGAGAGACACACACGTGTATACATAGTGATTCATAGCGACCCCACGCACAAGGCACAAGGGAACAAGAGGCTGCCTGGTCTGCAGCATCCCCATGATTGGTTGCAGATTGGACCGTTGTGATCCATAGAATTTTTATTCGCTGATATTAGGAAGTAGATTGCCAGGTTTTTCTTCCTAGTCCTTCTTAGTCTGGAAGTTCCACTGAAATCTGTTCAGCATCATAGGAACATGCAAGCCCCACTGACAGATAGATGGGTGGTGTCTGTGCATGAGGTGTACTGGCCAGGAATCAAACCTGGGTCTGCATGGAGTGCGAGAATTCTACCACTGAGCTACCAAATGCCCGTATCATATACGTAAAATTGTATGTGTTATAAAAGAAACAATGCATTGCCGTCGAGTTGTTTCCAACTCATAGTGACCCTATAGGACAGAGTAGAACTGCCCCATAGGGTTTCCAAGGAGCAGCTGGTGGATTCAACCTGCTGATCTTTTGGTTAGTACCTGTAGCTCTTAATCACTGCCCACCAGGGCCCTATATATGTATAACCAAAAACAAAAAAACAAACAAAAAACCCCAAACCCATTGCCGTCGAGTCAATTCTGACTCATAAACCCGTTGCCATCAAGTCAATTCAGATTCATAGTGACCCTATAGGACAGAATAGAACTGCCCAATATGGTTTCCAAGAAGCCCCTGGTGGATTTGAACTGCCAACCTTTTGGTTAGCAGCCATAGCTCTTAACCACTATACCACCAGGGTTTCTTCTGACTTATTGTGATGCTATATAATACATATAATTTTCCCTAGGTCCCATGGCCTGTATGGCAACCATGGAAGCCAAAAGCAGGTCTTCCTCAGGCAGGAGCCCTCAAGTTACTTGAGTTTTGTTTCTCACCTCAGCATTGTTTCTTGTCCTTCAATATTCATCCTCCTTTATGACTTGGACGTTTCCTCTCACTCTTGGTGGACAGGTGAGGCAGAGCCAACAGGATCATCACACCCTCCTCATCTTCTATCCAGGGTAAGTCAAGGCAGAGCCTGTGATGGGAGTGGCCAGCTAATTCCAGGTGAATAAGAGAAAGAAGGAATGAAAAAGTGTAAGCCAAAAGGGAGCAGTTCCAGGCCAAGGAACCAGGAACAGGAAACTCACTACCGTCAAAAATCCCCATCGTCTCTGCTTCCCTCTCCTCCCTCAGCCCATCCCAGCCAACGTCCTGACAGAATCCAGAGCCAAGCCTGGCACAGAGCAGACATTTAACAAATGTTAGTCAACTGGCCTTCCCTCCCTCCCTTTGTCCCTGCTGTGCCCCTTGTGGGCCCTAGGACTGAACGCTCCCAGGTGGATCACCTGGATTTCTAATATGACCACTAGCGGTGGTGGAAGGGCACCCTCTGCCAGTAAAGTTAAAGCTTAAAGCTAAACAGCACCCCACTTTTCCTTTGCTCCTGCCATACATACACCTGTTGCCATCCTTCCCACCCAGAATTTGAAGTGACCGTCTATGCCCAGTCTATTTTTAATTCTCACTCATATTTACCCAGAGAAGACTCTCATTTGAGTGCCATGCTCTCACTTAGTTTGAGGTGATGCTGGGTAGTATCCCAGAGACCCTACCTGACGCTGTTAGATTGCTGTGAGCAATTGAATAGCTTCCCTGGACTACGCCATGACTTTTCAGGAACTAAAAAGTGAAATGTTTTCTTCTTAAATTTACTGTGCAGATTCCACCCATTCACTAATTAAATACCAAAGAAATCTGTCTCATAAAACTGGAGACACACGTCATGCTTGCCTGGATTAGTGTCTGGACCCGGATCTCTGAGGAGGATTTTCTTTGCATTATTCGTCACATTTTTGCCCCTGGTGCTCGACAATGGGTGATGAGTGAAGCCAGATCTTCACATGATGCCCTAAGTCTGGCTGATGTCTCCTTGTGCCCAAGCACCTGCTCACACAAAAGGCATGAGCTGCTGGCCTTCCGTGCTATTCAAGGCGGCACGCTTTTCTAATTGGTCTGCGGATGGGTGCGTGTGCACGCGTGTCTCTCCTCATGTTCAACAAAGTATCTACTTTTTTAAAGTTCCATCTAAATGCTTAACTCAAAAAGAAACGAGAACTAAGGTACATGTTTTATGTCAGGGCATGGGGAAAGAGGACTTAGAGAGGTCCTAATAAGAACAAAAGTCCTTTTGTTAGGAAGGTGTCTTAATATTAGTGTGATGACTTCAGGAGGCTGAGATAAGGCAAGGAAAGGTAAGATGGGGTGAGATAAGATAAGACTAGGTGACCACATCAATAAGTAATACAGTGTTAGAGTACAAAAGGTATCCACGGGAGAAGTGTTTGAATCTGAAGAGAAACTGTAAATTTAACCTAGGCTCTAGATGATCTCAGTGTTATTTTAGTCTACACTACAGAAATTCAGGAACTGACCTTACAATCTCCAGAAAGACTTGTTCTTTGGGCTACTGCTGGAGGAAGAATGGGTTTGGAGTTACCCATTTTGCAGACACCTGGCAATCTGCTTCCATAAAAATTACAGCCTTGGAAACCCTATGGGGTGGTTCTACTCTGTCCTATAGGGTCCCTATGAGTTGGAATCAACTCGACACACAACAACAAGAACATCATTCCCATTATAAAGGAGCTTCTCCTACTGGGAAGAAAGGCATCAGCTCTCCTTGTGAGATGCTGCATTAATTTTTCCAAGTGCTACGTGTCCCTTTAGAAAATGCTTTGTCCTATTTAGGTCTAACACATCAATGACACATTGCAAAAGTAAACTCAGACCAAGTTCCAGATAGAGAGCTGCAGGGGTCCATAATTCTGTCAGCGTTTTCTCCCCCACTTCCAGGGACAGCAGTATAGGCTACAGGATAAAAACAATGATTCTTGGAAGCATACTGATGTAGTAGTTTTCATCTTGTTTATTACGTGCTGATCTTGGGCACTATAATTTAGAGGAGCATTATCTGGTTCAACCTTTCATGTTATAGGGGAGGACACTGAAGTCTAGAGAGAGGCATGGTTTCCTTGAGGCTATGCAATGCAGGAAGGAGCCCTGGAGGCGCAATAGTTAAGGGCTCAACTGCTCACAGGAGTGTCGGTGGTTCAAACCCACCAGTGTCTCCACAAGGAAAAAGACCTGGTGATCTGCTCCCTGTAAAGATTACAGCCTCTTAAACCCTATGGGGCAGTTCTAGTCCCTCATATAGGGCCCCTATTAGTCGGAATTGACTCCATGGCACACAACAACAGCGTGGAATGCTGAGTCAGAACTAGAACCCAGCTCCTAGGCCAGCGAGGGCTCTTTGAACCACACTATACTGCCTACCGGAGCCCTGGTGGTACAAATGGTTAAGCACTCTCCTGCCAACTGAAAGGGTGGTGGTTTGAACCCACTCAATGGCTCTGTGGGAGAAAGTCCCGGCGATCTGCTTTTGTAAAGATTACAGCCAAGAAAATCTTATGGGACAGTTCAGCTCTGTCACATGGGGTCTCTATGGGTCAAAATTGACTCAACGGCACCTACCAACAACAACTACTGCCTACGTGCCTTTGGATTGTTATCTTTAACAGTGGTCCTTTTATCATGTAAACACAGTGTATAACAAAGTGCTGCCCAGATGTAGAAAGCAGTTCTTTTTTATTCTGTATGAAACACTCACTTTGGGGGCACGAAAGAAATAGAGTTGCATCAGATTGGAAGAGAGGAGTCACTCACATCAATCATTTGTTCAGTTCTTCTGTACAGAGCGACAACAGTCTGAGACTTTTGTGAGCTTGATCCTAAATTCAGATTTGCACTGCCTTATGCTTTCAATCTTCCAGTTATGTCAAAACACTCAATGGGTAAGAATTTTGGTACATCTTAAAAAAATCCATTAAATATTTATTTTGTATTAAAAAATATTGATATTTCTGAAGGCGGCGCACATTTATTTTTAGAGATAATGGATCTTGGGCTTTGGCTGTAGGGCCACAGGAATACTCTGGGAGGCTGTTTTGTAGAACTTAGTGGGCAAGACCGAGCAGCAAAATGAGTCACCCCCACTTTTTTTTTAATTGGAACTTCAGCGAGTTCAAGCTTGAGTGTTTTCTGCTGGCTCCAAGATCTGAAACAATCACTGAGACCCCCGATTTGCTTCCTCAAAACTTCTCTTAAGACAAACCAACAACAAAGTCCTCAGAGGGTGTGGGAGGTGGGGCTAGGAGATGAGGAGGAAGCAAAGAAGTGTCCCAAAATGATTTTATTTTGGTGTGAACAAGCTTTACCTTAATACAAATTGTCTTCTACTCACTACTCTTTTTGTTTTGTCGTCCTATTTTCTTGCCCAAAATGAGAGGAAAGGTGGGTCCAGGGCAAGCAAAACAGCACTGTTAAACAAAGGGCAGTTTCTGGTCTCTTTTCTTTGCAGTGAAGAGTGTTTTGGATTGAAATTTGACAACTTCTACATTTTCAAGTCCTCTTCAGTTTTACAGCCTATTTGGCTTCATAAAATATACTTGTGGTTTTTGTTTTATAAATCTTAAAAAAAAAAAAGAAAAGAAAGTAAAACCAACCCGCGTTTTCTAAGTCCGCATTTACCTGGAGAGGATATAGTGTTCATATAGTTGCTTAACCTATGAAGAGTTTGGGAACAGAGTTACATGGGAAAAAACTTTATACAGTTACATATGGCCAAAGGAAAGCCAAGAGATCATAGAGGGGGTAGGTTTTTAATTTGGAGGGTTGGCAGTAAGCATGGGCCTTGATAATGTCAGCCATGTTTCAAATGATCTGTTAAATGGAAATGGGCAGAACTTGGCTATCAGTAGAGGCCAGAAGGTTTCGTATGGGGCGGGCATGGCTCTACCACTTAGGACCTGTCATTGTGGAAATACTCATTACATTGTTTTCTCGTCTGTAAAATGGAGATGAGGATGCCGATGATAACACCTTGCAAACAGGTTATTATAAACATTAAATTTTATATTGTACAGTTGGTCTTCCATATCCACACGTTCTGCATCCACAGATTCAACCAACCACGGATTGAAAATATTTGGAAAAAGAAAGTTCCAGAAAGCAAAACTTGAATTTGCCCGAGCGCTGAGCACTACACTGAATGCAGGTGAATGAAGGCATGTGTAGACATCCCCAGCTGTAGCCTCCCGCCATCTCACAGATCCTCAGTCTCTCCCCAGCACTGGTCGTTTGAGCATAGTTCACCTTGCATCTCATTCGTTCACTCCTTGTGTTGTGTGTACCCTTTGTTTCTGTAAAAAAATGCCTCCTAAAAAGAAATGAAGTGGTCAAAACAATCCCTCAAAGGCTAAGAGGGAGCGTAAAGTGCTGTTTACATAACATTTACATTGTACTAGGTATTATAAGTAATCTAGAGATGATTTAAAGTATACTGGAGGATGTGCATAGGTTACACGCAAATGCCACACCATTTTATCTAGGAGACTTGAGCATCCTCAAACTTTGGTATCAGCAGGGGTCCTGGAACCAATCCCCCACAGATACCAAGGGACGACTGTAAATGTAAAACCACTTTGTAAACTGCAATACCCCATGAAATTATTTCCTATCATCCTCATCATCATCATCTTCATGATCATTAAATAGTATATGGTCCTTTTGGAAGGCTGCCATTGCATATGGGCATGCGCCTAGACGTGTTGATGGCCAGAGAAGTATGTCAGCCAAATTGGTTTCTCAAGCAGAAGTAACTCGGATGTGGCTGTATCAGAGAACAGGAACTGGGGCTTCTGGATTCTGGAAAATGAGACATACCAAGATCATGGCGTATAATCAGTTATAGGGGCAGGTGAACTAAACATATATGTGGAAAATCCACACTGAGCCAAATTCTGTAAAGAAGATTCACACACATCCTAAGAACTGGAGTTTAGATCTAATTCTTCAGCTAAATCCCAGATGACCTTGGGAAAGTTCCTTAGGCTCTCTGCACCAGTATTTTCTCATATAAATATGGATGGTATTAATGGGCCTGTAAAACCTTATAGGATTGTTAAGAGGGCAAAATATACACCCAGCACTGTCTGACTGATGACTAATGCTGTCGAGCTGATTACGACTCATAGCAATCCTACAGGACAAAGTAGAACTGCCCCATAGGGTTCCAAGGAGTAGCTGGTGGATTCGAACTGCCAACTGTTTCCTCACCAGCAGAATGCTTAACCATTGCACCACCAGTGGCCACTCAAACACTGTTGAATGAAAACATAATAAGATGTGAGTTGTGAGGAACTTAACTATGAATAATAGCAAAGGAATTTAGTATCATTATGCGGTATTGATGAATTTAATCCCTTTACCCTTATGGAATGGCTTTCTTTATCCTTGGTAATATTTTTTGTTCTGAAATCTACTGATATTAATATAGACACTCCAGTTCTTCCCTTCTCTCTCTTTTTTTACTGTGCTTTAGATGAAGGTTTACAGAGCAAATTAGTTGCTCATTAAATAATTAACACATATATTGTTATCTGACATTGGTTGCCAACCCCACAGCATGTCAGCACTCTCTCCTTCTCAACTTTGCGCTCCCCATTGCCAGCTTTCCTGTTCCTTCCTGCCTTCTCATCCTTGCCCCTGGGCTGGTGTGCCTATTTAGTCTCATTTTGTTTTATGGGCCTGCCTAATCTTTGGCTGAAGGGTGAACCTCAGGAGTGACTTTACTACTGAGTTAAAAGGGATTCCGAGGCCATACTCTCAGGATTTCTCCACCCTCTGTCAGACCAGTAAATCTGGTCTTTTTTGTGAGTTAGAATTTTGTTCTACATTTTTCTCCAGCTCTGTCTAGGACCCTCTATTGTGATCCCTGTCAGAGCAGTCAGTGGTGGTAGCCAGGCACCATCTAGTTGTGCTAGATCTCTTTTTTTTTAAAATTAAAATATTTTATTGTGTTTTTTTGGTGAAAGTTTACTTAGCAAATTATGTTCCTGTTTAACAATTTCCACACAATTTGGTCAGTGACACAGGTTACATTTTTCACAGTGTGTCTAATTTCTCATTATTTCCGTTCTGGTTGTTCTGTTTGCAGTAATCTATTTCCCTGCTCCCTTGCCTTCTTGTCTTTGCTTTAGAGTAAGTTTTCACCATTTGGCCTCATATAGATGATTTTTTAAAGGATCATAGTACGTACAGGTGATATTCTTTATTTTGTGAGCCAATTTGTTACTTAGCTAAAAGGTGACCTCAGCGGATAGTTTCGGTTCGAGGTTTAAAAAGTATCTCAGGGCAATAGTCTTGGGGAGTCCTCCAGTCTCAACCAGTCCAGTAAGTCTGGACTTTTTAAGAATTTGAGGTTCTGTTCCACGTTTTTCTCCCATTGTATTGGGATCCATCTGTTGCGTTCCTGATCAGAATGGTCAGTGGTTGTATCTGGGCACCAGTTTGTTCTTCTGGTCTCAGGGTAGATGAGGTCGTGGTTTGTGTAGACTATTAGTCCTGTGGACTAGTTTCTTTTCTGAGTCTTTGGTTTCTTTCTTTCTCTTTTACTCTGGATGGGTAGAGACCAATAGTTGTGTCTTAGATGGCTGCTCCAATTCTCTTTTGATTAGTGTTAGCATGGTATAACTTTGTCCATCCTTTACCTTTAACTTATTTGTCTTTATATTTAAAGTGTGTTTCTTGTAGGCAACGTAAGGTTGAGTCTTGCTTTTTTCTTAATCCAATCTGATAATCTGCCTTTTAATTGGAGTCCGTAGATCATTTCAATGTAATGTGAGTATTGATATAAAACCAAAAAATCCATTGCCGTCTAGTCGATTCTGACTCATAGTGACCCTACAACAACCCTATAGGACAGAGTAGAACTGTCTCATAGGGTTTCCAAGGAAGGGCTGTGGATTCAAACTGCCAATCTTTTGGTTAGCAGCTGAGGTCTTAACCACTGCGCCACCAGGGCTCCGATTATTGATATAATTAGGTTTAAATCTATCATCTCGGTGTTTGTTTTCTATTTGTTCCATCTGCTCTTTACTTTTTCTTTCTTGTCTGGCTTATTTTGGATTAATTGAATATTTATTACGATTCCATTTTATGTCCTTTGTTGACTTATTAACTATAAATCTTCAGTTTCTTATTTTAGTGGCTGCTTTAGCGTGCATCTTTAACCTATTACACTTTACCCTCAAGTACCACTTCATATATAGTACAAGAACATTTGAATAGTATACTTCCATTTTTCCCCTCCAAACCTTTGAGCTATTTTTGTCATACATTTTACTTCTGTATATGTTATAAACCTCCTACTACATTGTTATTATTTTTGTTTAAACAATTACCTTTTAAACATTGTCATTATGTGCCAACTGCCCCATAGGGTTTTCAAGGAGCGGCTGGTGGATTCAAACTTTTGGTTAGAAGCCGAGCTCTTCACCACTGTGCCACTATAGGGTCACTATGAGTCAGAATCAATTAGAGGCAGTGGTTTTAAACATATTTAAATATTAAGAAAGAAACATACATTTACCAGTGTTGTCACTAGGATGGTGCCAGGGGGGTGCAGACCATAACGGGTGACACTGTCAGAGGGGGTGACACCAAAATGACCGTCCATAAAATGTCTGTGCAGTGTCTCAGCAGACATTTATTTACTGTTTATAAAAGTATCCCTGTAGTTAGTTATAACAACAAAAAAATTTCATAAACACAGCTTACGTGAATCAATATACATACAAGGTGAAAATTCTATGCTAATTTACTTTTTGAACCTTCTAATGCAATCCAGTCAGAGCTGTCATTGTTACCCAATTCAAATGATGCTTCAAATCACGTGGTTTCATCTGCACGCCGTACAAGCACACGCTGTTGTTTTTATTCCTGCCGGTGTTTTGACAGTCACTGATTTGGTCTAATTTTCTGGTGCTTTAGCTACAATATTGTAGTAATTAGCATGGGGGGGCGCACGACACCAATCCTAGTGGCACCAATGACATCTACCTACCTAGTTATCATTTTGGGGGTTCTTCATTCCTTTGTATAGATGCCTATCTCCATCTAGTAACACTGCCTGTCTATCTGAGGACTTCTTTCCACATTCCAGTAGTGGGGTTTTGCTTTTGAATGTTCGGAAATCTCTTTATTTTGCCTTTGTTTTCGAAAAAAACATTTTTACTAGATACAGAATCTTAGGTTGACTTTCTTTTCTTTCAGAACATTAACGTTATTGTTTTACTATCTTCTCACTTAGATGATGGCCAAAGAGAAACCTGCTGTCATCTTTATCTTTGTTCCTCTGTACATAACACGTCTTTTTTTCTCTGATTAAAGATTTCTCTATATCAAGTCGTCTTGAGCAAACTGATTATGGTCTGCGTTGGTGTAGTTTTCCTTCATGTTTGCTCTGTCTGGGGTTCATTGAGCTTCTTGGATCTATGGGTTTATAGTTTTCATCAAATTTGGGAAAATGTTAGCCATTATTTCTTAAATATTTTTCTGTTTTTCTCTTTTTCCTCTCTTTGGGGAGATGCCGTACATTGGGCACCTTGAAGTTTTCCCAAAGTTCACTGCTGATCTGTTCATTTTTAAAAATGTTCTTTTCTCTCTCTCTTATTTTTTTGATAGTTGTGATTGCTTTCTGCCAATTCATTAATCTTCTCTCCTGCATTGCCTCATTTATCATTAATTTCACCCAGGTCTATTTTTCATCTCACACACGTCGTTTTCATCTATAGAGATTTGATTTGGATCTTCTTTCTATTTTCTATTAAACATTTTGAACGTATGCAATATAGCTAAATAGGTGTTAGAACGTCTTTGTTGGCTAATGCTATCATCAGTGTCGGTGCTGGCTCAATTTCAATAAGTTGGTATTTATTCTCATACTTCCTGCTTCTTTTTTATTGGATTCTAGAAATTGTGAATTTACTTTGTTATGTGCTGGGTATTTTGTATTTCTAAATATACACTTGAAGTTTGCTCTAGGATATAGTTAAGGTGATTAGAAAAACAGTTATCTTTTAGGTCTTACATTCAAGGTTTGTAAGATGGGACCAGGGTAGTGTCTAGTCTAGAGCTAATTATTATCTACTCCCAAAACAAGACCTTTTAGTGCGCTCTGCCATATGCCCTGTGACCCATGAGGTTTTTCAAGTCTGGCTGGTGGGAACAGGTATTATTCCTGGATCTGTGTGAGTACTGGACCTGATTACTTCTAATCCTTTCTCATGGTTCTTTCCCAGTTCTCAGCTAGCTTCCTAGCATGCAGGTGCTGATCAGTACTCTGCTGAATATTTGAAGAAGACCCTCTGAGATCCCCAGAATTTTCTCTCTGCGCAGCTCTCTCCTCTCCAGTATTTGGTCCTTTAAATTCTAGCCGCCTTGGTATGCTTGGACTCTCAGCTCCGTCTCTTCTACTGAGGGAGTCTTCTAGACTCTGTCTGGGCTCTCCCTCTCTGCACCTCTGTCTATAAACTCTGTAACATCAGTAAGACAGAGAAATGTTTTTCCATCTCCCAGGGACCACCATCTTTCAATGCCTGATGCCAGTATCTAGAAATCTGTTCTTTCATATATTTTATCTTTTATTTTATTTTATTATTTTTTGGTTGTTTCAGGTGGGAGGGTAAATCTTGTCCCCGTTACCCTGTCTTGGCCAGAAGCAGAAGTACAAAGGAAGTTTCAACGACTTGCCCTGTTGGTAGACAAAGTCTTTACAAATCCAGATATATCACAGCTTCTTCTTCTTTTCTTTCTTGATGGAAGAAAGGACACCACCATCTGAGCTGTTTAGTAACCATTAACATTCTTTTTATGATACTCCAAATGATTTGGGGACTAAGATTTGTTTAGCTTTAAGTTGGTGACAGGGTCCGTGATTCATGTCATTTATCTCTTTAATCTTCAAAACTACCCTCCATAGCAGATATATTGTTATCTCTAATTTACAGACGAGAAGACTGAGGCACGGAAAGGATAGGTTAGTGTGCCCAAGGTCACACAACTATTACATGGTGGAGTGAAGATCTAAATCAGAAGTGGCTCTAAACTGCGCATTCTTTATGTACTATCATGCTGCCTTCATATATCAACTAATCTTTCCTACAAGCATAGTTCCTGAAGTGGAACTTTTTTACCTCTGTTTTACAGATTAAAAAACAAAACAAAAACCACCAAGGCTCAGAGAGTTGAAGTGTTTGGTTTCAGGAGGCTCAGCTATGATAGAACCCAGGTCTGTAACCACAGCCCATGCTCTTTCTAATTCACCCTGCTGTTCCTGGAGGGTTCTGAGAACTCAGAAATTACCCGATCTGGTTTAATATTATATCACCTCTGCATCTTCTTTAAGGTGATTTTTAGATCTAGTCTTTGTTGTTAAAGTTGTAAGATACCTTACAAAGAATAGTGAAAAATGCACACTGCTCAGCTTTACCAAAACCAGGAAGCTATTATTCTTTTTCTGGTCTTATTTGAGAGGATTATTTTAATTAACTTTTGATCCTGATTTCACAAAATCAAACAAGTAAATAAAAGGCTGTCCATTTACAGTCTAGTTAACTATTCTTATAATATTCATATCTATGCAGAAATTTAGTCAAATATACAGTAAGATTGTGGAAAAATGATTCCTGGCTTTGTTCATGGATTTTACTTCCCCCAAAACGAAGGATTAACAGTAAATTATCTTCTGTTTTTGAAATGAATTTTTCCAAAGAAAAGAAATTTATTTTTCTGGCATCATATTTTATAAACTAATTTATAAATTATAACAGTGACAAATATACTCCTGGCCAAAACAAAAATTTGAACAGGAGAGAAGAATATAAAGTGCAATGTGAAACACCCTCCTTTTCTTAACTCTTAACTACCGTTCTCCAGGAGTGACAACTGGTCATAGCTTCTTCTGTATTCTTCCAGAAACGCTTAGTGCATAAACAGACTTAAGGAAATAAATGTAGATAAATCCCTTATTTTTACGAAAAGGGATCATGCTAGTGTATATACCTATATCCTCTATCTGTATAATTTTCCTTTTCACTTAATATATCATAGCTTTTCATATCAACTATTATATTCATTCTATGACTTGTATAATATTATACGTTATATACCATGGTTATAAATATACCATGATGTATTAACTAATCTCCTACTGGAGGACATTTAGGTTGTTTTGTTTTGTTGCTATTACAAGCATTGCAGCAGTAAATTCATTGTATACATAGATCTTTGTGAACGTAAATTCTTAAAAGCAGAGGTGCTGAGTCAGATATGTGAGCATTTAGCAATTGATTAGCTAGTTCTAAATTGTCCTCCTAGAAGATTGTACCAATTGACAGCCTGGTTGTCAGTGTTTCAGCGTAGACCTGAGCAAATATTTATGTTTAATATATGTATAAATGACCACCCATTTCTCCATGCTCTTGCCAACCACAGCCATTGCTAAATTTTAAAAATCTTTATCTGAGAGATGAAAAATAGTGTATCATTTTAATTTGCATTTCTGTAATTATAAGTGTTGCTGAGCATTTTTCTTTACTTATTTACTGGCTATGTATATTTTATTTTGTTATAAACAGTGTATTTATGTCCTTTGTTCATTTTCTAATGAGTGATTTGTCTTTTTCTGATTAATTTATAAGCGTTGTTTGTGTATTAATTAAATTGATTCTTTATCTGGCATATATATATGTAAGTCTGTGTGTATATATAGGACAAATTTCTTCCCAATTTGTGGTTATATTATAACTTTATTTTTTGGCTATGTAAGCATTTATTATGTTTATGTGATCAGAGTTAACAGCCTTTTCCTGTATAATTTCTAGCAGCCTAATTTATAGTTTACAGTGGTCTTTTCATGGATACATATTTCTAAAGCCTTTCTTTTTAACTTTGCAAAGACCATTAAAACACTGTATTAGCTGCTTAATTAGCCAAATTAAGAGTGGAACTGGCCTAATATATTTTCTTTTATCTAAAAGTTGAGTCCACTTAAGATAATAAGTGCTGCTGTTATCATCACATAAATAGGGAAATAAAAGCGCACAGAATTGAGAAATAACCGGATCAAGGTGAGAGAAAGAGGGAGCTGAGTGGCTGAGTGACTCCCAGACTCACTTGCTGAGCACCTTAAAACGCAAAGTGAAGGCAAAGAAGGTTTGTAAAGAGGAAAGAAACTGGGGGAATAAATGGGGAATGGAAGGAACGGGAAAAGGAGGTCAGAGAAAGGGATGGAAGTGTTGAAAAATGAGACTCCAGGACTGAGGAAGGTATTCAGTGGAGCTTGAGAAAGAGGGCGGAAGGTCCAGAGCAGCCTAAGTGCGGAAGCCCCCGGGGCAAACGTCTCCTTTCCATCTTGCTTTTGAGAGGCCCCTTCCTTCCTGTCTTTTCCACTCTGCAGTCCCCAAAAGAAAATCACCTCTAAGTCAGCATTACCTACCGCCTGTTCCAGAAAACTCTCTCCCTCTTTTTAAGAGAAACAAAGTTCTATGTCTCACATGCCCCCGTAAGGCCATCTTCAAGGAGGTAACACTCAGAGTAGATATTTATTTTGCCAATTTTCACTTTTCCTGGTAAGAAAAATTGGAGCACAGAAAGCTGAATGATTGGATACAGGCTATTCAGAAGCAGAAGAAAAAAATTAGACTTCCTCTCATCCATATTCTTCTGCACCTCAATGGGCTCAATTTTTCATTCGTGAAATGAATCACCGCAAGCCAGCATTTTCGGATGAAATAATTTTATAAAAGATTCTCGGAACCGACTCTGATACAGAAAAATCAAGGGCCCGGAAATCGGCCATGTGGATTGTTCCACTCTTTAAAGGTTATAATGAATGTAGCATTTTACCTCTTTGAGGAAGTTTTTGCATTCTCTAATGTTATCTCATCATATATTTAAAGCAAAGAGGAATCTCAGGATTTTTGTGTTTCAAAATAAGCCTACATGTTTGAGGTTTGGCTAGACCTAGCATCCGCTTTGTTAGATAGCATAAGCTCTTTCTCTTTAAAAATGGAATCAGTATGTTCCTCCAGTTCCTTCTCGTCCTCCCACCACCTCCTCCCTCCTTGTCTTTTTTTTTTTTAAACTCTGAGTATTAGACACTATAAATATATCAATTTCTCCATTTCTCTGGGCTTCAGGATTTATACCATTGAGTCTCTCAACTTTATGTGATTTTTGAGATTCTATTTCACTCTTGTCCTCTCTGCACGGCCAAGTATGTCTATTTCTTAGCTAGTGACACCTATAAACTGTGACTAGTTTCTGAACTATTTCCAACTTCTTTGTTTTGTCTTGTGTTTCTATTGTGGCACTAATTACGAGCAATATGATTAATGCACTATGCGCCGGTGGCTCTGTTCCCTTTGTTTTTCTGATAATGCTAATTAATCCAATTTTGGAGAAAAAAAAAAACTTTCAGTTCTGCTCATACACGTCAGATTGCAGGTGCTTCTGAAATCACTTTTCCCCTCTTTGGTTTGAAATTAAAGTGAAAAGTAAGATTAGACCAATTAATGATGCGGCTGAAGAAACGCACTTAGCAGACTTGTTCATGGGAGAATGTCTAGGGCCGGCAATGTTAGAAATGGCTCTCAAGTAAGAAAGTGTCGATTCATAAAAAAAGTTATTTTGCCCTTTATTTATTTCCTCGTTGTGGGACGGTGGGCGCCACAGACTTTAACCTTTCCAACTGTAAGCAGGCTTGAGGATGGCCGCCTGAGATAAGGGTACCACTCAATTTACACCAGAATTCATCCGCCCTCTCCGATTTTCGGGCGTCTGTCTGCCTGCGGTCCTCTCCTAGCCGGCGTTCGTAGGGTTAACGTCGGGAGATTCCGTTAAACCTGTGTTGTTACTTGCTGTGCAGTGTGGTTTAAGTTCCTGGCGTTCATTTTCTTTGACAGATCAGTAATGCTCAATGGTACCATTCCAAAAAACTTCTCTCAGCACTTATTACGAGCTCGGCTAAATGACATCACATATATAAAAATTTGAGTGGTACCTAGCTTTCCAAAGATGCAGTGACTTTTGCCCTAACAAATGGGAAAAATAAATTCATCTACTTTTAAAAAAACCAAAATACTTCTTCCAGGGCTAATTTCGTATTTCCTATTTTTATGAACGGGGAGGGGGGGGACCTCCCAGAACTTCAGAATCATTGCATAACTACCTTATTATTCAAGGTCTTTGATTCAGTTTATAGAATTGTATATTCTGTATATAATTTTAATTTTTTAACCTAAAGTTAGAGTGTTTAAGCCAAGTACAGAGACTAAAAACCACTGATTTCCTCTTAGTCACTTGCCACATATTGCATCTCATTTTGATCATGCATGCACTAATCATTAATTTGTGTTCTTACAGAACGCTAAGCAGGTATTTTTGAACACCTTCTAAGAACTGCAGCTTGGTGACCACCCCCCCACCCCCCCCCCACCCCCCCACCCCCCCGCCTCCCGCGTCCTATCTCCTTGTTTGTTTCATTGTTTGCTTCTCCTAAGTAAAGTGACAGAGGAAATCTGTATAAGCCCTCCCATTTCACTCAGCAGGGGAAGAAGAATAAAAAAAGCACCCACTGCTAATAGTTAAATATTTCTGTTGAGGTTCAAGGTTGTGTTTCTAATTTTTTAAATTAACTTTGAGATTGCATTCATTTCAACGAAAGGCAGGAGACTTGATGAAGTCCCCACCCCCGCAAAATCGGATTCAAGGGCTAATTGTTTTATTTGAAATATCACTTTCCACTAATGAATTCATTTTGCCCTTGACTGAATTGGTTGGAAACCCCAAAAGATCTTTAGGGAAAGAAAGAGAGAGCTGTGCGCCTTCACCTCCCCTCACCTGCAAGCACGTCTTTATTTACTGTGTTAAAACACCAAGCACTTCTGTAAAACAAAAGGTAGGAGAATGAAGTAAGATGAGGGAATGGTTTCCCGCTTATGAAAAGCAGACTAATAGGTTTTCTTTTTTAATAAGATGAAGTTTATGTTTTTCGATGGCTCTAAAGAAACCACAATCACTCTAATCTAGACTTTCATTTACCAAGTGCCGAGTCTACCAGCTGTGTTTTCTCCCTTCATTTTCCAATCTTCCTTGGCTCATGCTTTGGTGGATTATGTTGACAATTTCCAATAGCAAATAAACTGGGCCGTGCATGGTCTAAGAGCTTGGAGTTGTACAACGGAAGTTTTTGTTGTTGTTGTTGTTGTTGGAGGGAGTAGTCAGGTGGAGAGAAAAATGAATGAAATGCCCCCATATTTCCAGCAGCCTTCTGGGAGCCCTGGTGGCGCAGTGGTGAAGAATTTGGCTGCTAACAAAACAGTTGGCAGTTCAAATCCACCAGCCACTCTTGGAAACCCTAAGAGGCACTTCTCTACTTTGTCCTGTGGGGTCGCTATGAGCCGGAATCGACTCGATGGCAATGGGTTTCTTACTTTTCTTAGTGAATATACTACTTTATATTACAGTCTAGGGCCGTTCCAGTACTACTCCCTGTTTCGCATGAGACTCTTAACTAATTTTAAAAGTGGCTAAATACAGCAGACTGCATGCTTTTCTTTTCTTTTTCTGTTTTTCTTTTTTAAGGGCATAAGTGAAATTCTGTTAGGTAAGTAAAATGTTCTTAAAGCCGGGGCTTTGACTCTTTGGCAAAGTGTTTCGTGAGTGTCTGTGTGTGTTTTTTTTTGAACATTCATTTTAATTTTCATAGTCTTTTATCAGATCTTTGATTATTTTCTAGTTCTTGACCACATTTAACACATAAAATGTGCTTCATAAAATCAACCTGTGTTGTAAGTTCTAGTATTTCCAGGCATAACTGCTTGTTTGCTATTTCTGCAATTTATATGTTATGACTCGCCCCAACAAACAAGTCATTTGAGAATTAAATGACACCTTATTTGCCTTGAGTTCTGTAACAATCCTTTGGTTACCTAGAGCAACATAGCTGAGCATTTGGACTACCACTTCTTGGAACATGAGGCCAGTACCGTTTGTTCCACATACACAAGGAAACAAGACATCAAATAACTGAGAGCTACTGTGTATTGAGCACTTGCTACATGCCAGGCATTCTTCCAAAAAGCTTCACAAATGGTGTCCATTTCATTTTTACACCAACTCTCTGAAAGAGGTGTTATTAACATTCTTATTTTATGCATGAAGGTGCCCTAGTGGTCCAACCTAAGTGCTCGGCTGCCAACCGAAAGGCTGCCAACCCCCAGCCGCTCTGTGGGAGACAAGACCTGGCGGTCTGCTCCCATAAATATTACAGCCTAGGAAACCCTCTGGGGCAGTTCTACTCTGTCTTATCGGGTCGCTATGAGTTGGGATCAACTCAAGGGCACAAAACAACAGAACATTTTATGGATGGAGAAACTGAGGCTCAGCGAGGTTCCTCCAAGATTATACATGCTTGTCAGATAACAAAGCGCATGAGAAGTGGTTGTTCTTTCTTTAATTCTGGAGCAAGACAGCTATCCTTTCTGGGTGTCATCAAATATTATTTTGATGAGGAAATGATTGTTCTCAAACATTATTTTGATGAGAAAGTGATTGTTCTATTACCTATTCAGTGAAAAATGTTCAAAGGTCTTGTCTTGGAATCTCTGTTAGGTATCCTTACAGAAATTTCCAGAAGACAAAAGGATGGACAGTTTAGATTGTCCATAGTTTGACTGACATACACGGCAACATTCAAGAGATTCTGTGAACTTGGGCAAAAATGAAAGGGAGAAAGAGGAAGGAAGGAAGGGAGAGAAATAGGGAGACACCCATCAAATTAACACCATATTTTTTTTGCTTTTCTCAAGGCTTGAAGTGGTTAAATCATTTCAGCAGACACACAGAATCTTAGATTTTAGAATGTTCTGTTGTTAAAAGGCAGAGGGCTATTTTTATTCAAAAGCCAGAGTATTTCAAAACTTTTTTCCTGAAAAGTTAAAAAAATGCAAAGAAATGGTCCAAACATTTTTGTTTAAATGGAACTAAACATCCAGCTGACTAAATTTTTAAAGAGTTTTTTTTTAAAGATTTGTATTTTCATGTATGTATGTGTGTGTGTGTGTGTCTTTGTGTGTATGTGTCTGTGTGTAGACAGGGGCTATGAGTTGGAATCGACTGGACGCAAAGAGTTTTTTTTTTTTTTTTTTTAATCTACAGAAAATAGTGCCTATGGCAATTAGTTTTAAATTGCTGAATGATGTCTCAACAGCTGGCGTTGGAAACTGCATTGGCCAATAGAAACTGCTCATTAGTGCTCCTCCCCAGCAGCTCCCAGGACCCGCACCCTGCCTGCCATCCCTTAGCTATGCCTCTGTGTATATAAACAAGTTTGGTTCTTAGGTCATCTATATGTCTACATAACACATGAACCAAATATATCTACATAGTTAGAGAGTGAGAGGGAGAGAAATATATACAAAAGCACCTCAAACTTTGTTCCTGTATTTAGTTTCAAATACTTATAATCTCACCATAAAGCAAGCACCTTTATTAAAAATGGTACATATGATATCAGCAATACTCCTTCCATAGCTAATTATCACCCCACTTGATTACATGGTCTCTTTCCATTTAACAGCTGAGATTCAAGAATAGTTCCGTGTTCCTTTTTTCACTATATGCGGTACTTGTTATTTTAAGAAATGGAAATTTTCATGTAAAAGTTAACTTCTTTTAAATCATCTTCACAGTGCAGAAACATATTTATAAAACAGCATCCAATCTTTCATACCCGAACTCTACACTAGTAATAATATTCAAAGCAATAAGAACCTATGACTTAAAAAGGATTTATTAAAATATTGTACACATAATTATCGTTTATTTATCTTTTATATAATGATTATATCATGTATAATCTGTAAGAAAAAAACATGGTTTTTCTTTGTCAATTACTGTGTTTATGGGTTAGTTCACTTTTCTGGGTGCTTTTAAAATATAGACTATCTTTCCTTCAGCCTAAGCGAAATTCAGAACAGAAATTAGGAATAAGAAAATAATTCATCCTACAGGAAAATATAATTGATTTTTCAAGTATTCGGTCTACTCCCATTTTCTATTAGAGTCATAATCAAGAGTGGACTGTACTTGCCCACATAACTTTCTATTTAACTTTTCTGTCTCAAGGATGTTTATAAACGATCGTGTATGTATGCTACCATTCACCTGATAGGTTATTATGCAGCCATTGAAACTTACACTTAGGAAGAATTTATAACAAGAATTTATATAAACATGGACCATTTTTATTCTATTTATGTTAAAGCAAAAAAAAAAAAAAAAAAAAAAAAAGCAGGGTACCCATTACTTATGTAGTATGATTATGACAGCGTAAAAGAAAAATAGGAAAAATATTAGAAGATTATACATTAAAATGTTAACCGGTCATGCTGCATTCTGAGTCATTTTTTTCTTTTTCCCGTATTCTCAAATTCCATTATATATTCTCATAATATAAAAAGTTTCATTTAGAATAAGTAGTGTGAGATGGAGTCATATTTTCAAGAAATGTTTTAAATTATTCTTCTGCTTCACTGGAGTTATTTTACACATAGACATGAAAATTCTGAGGCCCGTGGCAATAAAGAAGGCTGATGCCTAACTGGTAGGCGTGTTGGTGAGAAGATCTGATATGTAAATAAAAAGTGAATGGCTGGGATAATCGTCTGATAGAAATAATGGAACGTCATTTTATTTCAATATAGACTAACTCTAGTTTAGGCCCCAAGGATTCCTATCACTGAGTTTTAATAATTATTATGAATAATTGCTTTACAAGCATTTTTTCATATCCTACCAAATGAACATATGTTTCTTCTCTAAAACAATTGTTTTTAAAAATGGGATTAAAAAGTAAAACAAAAACAGGGTTAACTAAACTACTTCATTCTATTTTTATTTTATTTTTCTGCCAGTGGCTGTGGGAAAATGCAGGCAGCAGAGAAAGAGAGAGGTAGTGACTGTAATTTTCCTCATCAGTAAAAGGAGGATAATAAGGATTTTATAAGGTAGTTTAGAGAATTAGCCTCCAAAATCAGGTATGCTGACCTAAGAGGTAAGACAAGAAAACGTTGGTGTACTTTTATTATAAATGTAAACTATACATTGTAATTTTATATACACATATTTTCTTATAAGGAGCTTTGGTTGCACAGCGGCTAAGGCGCTCGACTGCTAACCAAAAATTGGGAGGTTCAAAACCGCCAGCTGCTCTTTGGGAGAAAGACGTGACGGTCTGCTTCCACGGAGATTCACAGCCTTGGAAACCCTACGAAGTCACTGGAGTCGGAATCGGTGGCAGGCAGTAGGTTTTTGTTTATATTTACTAGTATAAAACCTTCGCTGACTTCAAGCATGGATTGATCCTGGGCCATGACTTGTTCCACGTGTCAAACGACCACAGGTTCACACAGCTCAGGAGAGATCCCAAAGAAGGAGGGAGAGACCACCTCAAACGGGGTGGACCCAGCACCTTCCCAGGCATATTGTAAGGCGTTATGGTTTTCGTGAGCTCTACCAAGTGGAATTGGGGCTCATATGATCTAGTTTTAACTGAAGTATACCTCACGAAGAGGACTAATTGCTTTAAAAGATCCCTGCAATGAAGCCGCATATTGAAGTTGATAATAATAACGTAAACGCGAACGGACGAGGCAATGGCAAATCCTGCACTTTTCCGTCCCCCACTACGAGCTCCTTGAGAGCGCCATTGAGCTAAAAACGGCAAATCTGTTCAAGCTCTGACGTCATTAATAACAAGCCTAAAAGTAAAGTGAACTTAGTGGCAGACCTTTGAATGGTAAAGTGATGAGTCAGGATTCATAGAACATAAAGCCTACCCAATGATCTTGTCTTCATAGTTGTTGTTAATTACCATCCACTCCATTCCAACTTACGGTGACCCCATGTGTGCAGAGTAGAACTGCTCCATAAGGTTTTCAAGGCTGTGACCTTTCAGAAGCAGATTGCCAGGCCTATCTTCGAGGTGCCTCTGGGTGAGTTGGAACTGCCAACCTTTTGGCTAGAAGTCGAGCACTTAACTGCTTGTGCTACCCAGAGATTTCTATCGATCTCATTAAAATACTACAATGATATTTTTAGCAAGAGTAAAGTATTATTAAGCCTTTAATAACTAAAACAATCATTTCAAATATTGCTTGTTTCTTATTCATCTTATTGTTTTAAAATTCCTTTTTGTACACATTTCACAATGTATGTAATACAGTAGTAGTGCAGTGAGTATCCAACAAAGGAGTATGCATCTTGTGAGGGTACATGCTCCATCTTATAATATGGTTGGGGTATATGATCAAACAATTTTGGCAACCACTGGTTTCGAGGATTAGATGCGAAGATGTGTATGAAGTTCCAAGAACAACACTTGTCACCAGAGGTTGTTGCTCTAACACACTAAGGGAATTCTACAGACGTGAACTAAGATATATTTTAAATTCACTTCGGTTTATACCAGGTCTTTATGAACAATCCCTTTCTTGATGAGGCACCTGAGGAGCCACTACCCAGTGACGCATGAGCTAATTCTTTCTGCCATTTGTCCCGGTAGAAGGAATGGATGGAGCCGCAGCACCTTGATGGACTCGGTGCTGGTGATCATCCGTTTCTGAATTCTTCTCAGCATGATTTACCTAGAGAAGTGATACCAAAAAAAAAAAAAAAAAAGAACCAAACCCATTGCCATCAAGTCAATTCCGACTTATAGCAACCCTGTAGGACAAAGTAGAACAGCCCCATAGGGTTTCAAAGACTGTAATCTTTACTGAAGCAGACTGCCATTGCGTTCTCCTGCTTCGCCCCGTGGAGTGGCTGGTGGGTTTGAACACTGATCTTTCGGTTAGCAACCAAGCACTTTAACCACTACTCCACCAGGGCTCCTTAGAGAAGTGATAGTAACCCCATTTTCAGTTTCTGAAGATATAGATAATATAAAATAAAAATATAACAGAACCATGCTTAGATAATTTTTGGCAATAAAAACGTTTAAGTATCCATAGCAATCTGAGCAGTATTTTTTTCTCAGAATGAATTTAAAATATTATTTACTGATCCTGCATGTTCTCATGTTGAGTAATGAAAGTGAAAAAAATCAATAACAGGTTTTTTTTTTTCATTATTAGATGGCTGGTTTTAATACAGAATTAGAGAAGTTAACATATATGTGTGACAAAGGATTTTCCATAGATCTATCACAGGGTCGCTTTATTCAAGGTACCGTTACAGTGAGGGAGACAGACTAGTAAAGAGAGAAAGAAATTCGCAGCTAGACAATGTTCAAGAGCCACACTTCAGCTCTTAGTTCTTGAAATGTTACCTCATTTGGATACTTTGTGTTTGTTAGGCATTCAAATGTATGCTCTGTTAAGAACCTCGGCAACCCCATTTCTTTCTTCTCCATCCTTTGTGATGGTTAAGGTTGTGTGTCACCCTGGCCAGGCTGTGATTCTCAGTGGTTTGGCAGTTATGTAATGATATAGTTTGGCAATTACGTAACGATGTAGTTATCCTCCATTTTGTGATATAATGTAATCACCTCCATGATGTGATCAGCCAATCAGTTGTAATGGGAGTTTCAGTGGGGGTGTGACCTGCATCCAATATATATGGATGTTCTGGCAAAGCTTGCTGTCTTTTGCTCACTCTGGATCCTGCATCTGACTCGTCATCATCTGACCTGTGGTTCTTGGGACTTGAGCCAGTAGCCTGCTGTGCTGTCTGCTGATCTTGGGATTAGTTAGCCTCTGCAGCTTGTGAACCATCAGCCTGTCATCTGACCTGCTGAACTTGGGTCTCTTAGCCTCTGCAGCTACGTGAGTCAGGAGAATCCTCTAGCCTGACGCCTGACCAATGGACTTGGGACTTGCCAGCTTCTACAAACATATGAGACATTTCTTTGAGATAAATCTCTCTCTCTCTGTGTATATATGCTTTACTGGTTTTGCTTCTCTAGAGAACCCAGCCTAAGACACCCTTCTTTATTTTTTTTCTAAACATATATACACACTGAAAACAAAATCAATTAACAAAGGTATAAAAAAATATCTGCTTGGAAAATTATTTTGATCTTTACTTCTTGGGGGTCAAACCACAGACAGATGTGAAGGGGGAAATGGCACATATTTCCTTCATCTAGTTTTGCTTTCTGTCTTCCTTGAACTTGCCTCTCTGTCTACGGGAATGTTAAAGAGAGAAAGTTCTTTTGCCTTTACATGGTTGGCTCATTCAAATTCCACAGGCATTCAGCTCTGCCACTAGAAGAGGCCCTCTGTTTCCTTGGTGCTTTGGGGAAGCCAACATAATTTGATCAGTAAAATTATTGAAGGTGATATTTAAAACAAACAAAGAGCTGAAGGGCTGGAACCTAGAACAAAGCAGTGGTTGAGAAATTTGAAAGGATTCTCTGGCACAGATTTGGACAGTGTGTACTCACAATCATAATTCATCTGCCGTTTCAAAACATGACTGAAGTCAGTGCAAAGGGAACCGGTAGCCCTCTCACAGCCGAAATGCCTGGGCTGCTGCATGGTTGCTGACTAAATACAGCTCTTGCTTCTTTTCCAGTTCTGATTTCCTAGCCCTGTGAGAACATTCAGCCATTTAAGGGGGTGTCACTCAAGCTTATCCTTCTAATCAGAGCCCTTAGAAGAAATGCCAGTTTGTTTTTGGAGACAGTTAATCTGACGGAAGTAAATTCAAGTTTTGGCAAAGATCCGTGGTAAGATAGAGTGAAAAGCTGCCAAACAGTATTATTATTAGAAGAAAAAAAGGCATGACCTCCCCAAGTCAAATGCCAAGCACACCTACATCAGTTTCAATCAAGCCGTAGGAAAATAAGTAAGATATTTTTAGATGTATTAAGCCTTAGTGCTCCTTTGCCCCAAGGGCTGTTTTATTACTGCAAAAAGAGCTTGTAATCGCTTTTCCAGGAGGTTCTTACAATTTAATATGAAATGAGCTTTTAGGAAAAATTATACCTCAAAATAAACCTAAACAGCTATTCCTGTGACTCGCCCCACTGACCCTGGGTGCTGCTGTTCACTCTTATTTTGCTTCATCACAAGGCCCTTCTGCACAGCCCTCCAGATATCTGTCCAATTCTGCAGCCTTCAGGTCAGCAATAAAAAAAAAAAAAAACCCACTGCCGGCAGGTCGATTCTGACTCATAGCGACCCTATGGTACAGAGAAGAACTGCCCCACTGGGTTTCCATGGCTGTAATCTTAAGGAAGCAGACCACCACATCTTTCTCCCATGGTGGGTTCGAACCACCGACCTTTCTGTTAGCAGCCTAGCACTGTAAACTCTGTAGCACCCGGGCTCCTTCTCATGCCTCATCACTTATTGTCTGTGGGTAACCTTAGGCAAGTTACTTAACCTTTGTTCCTGGAGTTTCTTATCTGCAAAATGGGGACAATAATAATACCAACATTATAGGGTTGTTCAGATAATTAAAGTATTATATGTAAAGCATTTTGAATGGTGCTGGAACATAGTAAGGAATCAAGTGTTAACTATCACCAGAGTCACAGCATGTCATTGATCTTCGGTAACGGCCATCAATTTGCAGCAACTTTGCGCATTGAGGTTGCATTGCGGTATTCCTCAATATTGTTTCTTTATTTAATTGATGGCTATTATCTTCATTAGACACTGCTACCGTATAAAAGTAAGATTTTCTTCAGATAGTAACAACGAAATATGCTTGTATTTAATTTTTTGTTTCCACAGCCCAAAATTGAGTGTCTTTTTTTTTTTTTTTTTTTTAGAAAAAGTCTCTGATATGCTATAGTTTCTGAAGATACTCAAATGAACAAATCGCAGGGCTGGAAAAGGAAGTAGAGCCTGCTAGTTCACCTCCTGATAGACAGTCAGGTGTTGAGACTTAATTCCTAAGCAGCCCAACTCAAGAGAGAAAAAGATGAGGAATACCATTACCAAGTGTGTGTTTTTCAATAAAATGACATAAACTAACACAGCATTTTCTAATTACACAATGACAGGCTTACTTTTCACTTTATAAGCTGCAGTGCACTCCTGGAATATAATATAAGAAAATGTGATATATAAATATCTATCTATACACACACACACACATAAACCTTTTCTTTGTTAAACTTGTGGAAGTCAACTTGAATTGGCTGGGGTACTGAGTAACCCCATGAACTAATGAAGTAAACATTTGCCCCCACCGGGATGTGGAAGGTTTCCAGGACTCCTGAGCATACACCTGCGGACACCGGTGAGTCACCTCTGAGTCACTCGGCAAACGTTGGCAGGGAGAAGCCGCCAGGATGCGGAGGACAGTCTCGGCTGCTGGCTTACTCCTGCTTGCCCGGGATAACAACAGTAATGACACTTCCAAATGGCTCACCCAGTCACAAAGTGGGAGATTTCAAATCCGTGTGGCAGCCGATTTCCTAATAGGATGCATTAAACAGGACATTGCATGTTTTATGGGCTGGGGTTGATTAGACTATAAGACTTGAAATATGTAGCTAAAGTGGTTGAAAAATAGGCCTTGGAAGTTCAGATCAAAGCGTTACAGGGGGGTGATTAGATAAATAAAAAGTTTAAGCCTAACTGAGCAAATAATTGCACATCCCCTGAAAAGCTGGGTTCACAAGGCTTGATCAAATGTGAGTCACACCAGGCACAGATGTCTTTCTAAGAATATTCCTTTTAATTTTTTTAATATACATCAAAAGAAAAAAAAATCTGGGTACTGACCAGCAAATACTCCTGTTTGTATAAGAAAAGCCTCTTTAAGATACTGACAAAAAAGTCCCTCATTGTTTAGAGAGGCCAGTTTTTATTCTTTCTCTTCCTTCTCAGTCTGTAGTAAAAGGTTTTTGCTTCTTTAACACAGACTAATAGAGATCACCTATAAAAATATTTCTGGTGTTTTATCTTGTCCATTATTATATAGAAGTCAGATGCAGGTTTAGGTTAAAAGTGTGTAATGTTACGTTTCCACAGAAAACTATGTCACTGGGGAAGGTTTATCTTTGTCTTATTAAAAAACAAAAAAAGCATTTGCGAAGCTTATTTGTGCACTGGTTATGTGCCAGACACAAGTCATCTTATTTCATCCTTGTGATGGTGCTCAAAGGCAGGTATTCATATTCCTCTTTCATGTGTGAGGAAATTGAGGCATGTATGTAGATTAAGTGGTTGTTGTTGTTAGGTGCTGTTGAGCTGAATTTTGACTCATAGTGACCCCATATGATAGAGTAGAATTGCCTCCATTGGGTTTTTCAAGCTGTAATCTTTATGGGAGCAGATTGCCAGGTCTTTCTTCCGCAGAGCCGCTGGGTGGGTTGAAACCGTCAACCTTTCAGTTAACAGCTGAGTGCTTAACCGTTTCACCACCAGGGCGCCTTGTATATTAAGTAACTTGCCCCAAGTCATGAGCCTAGGAAATGGCAGAGAGGAGTGTAAGTCCAGGTCCGCTGCTGCTGGTTATCAATGAGTCGATTCCAACTCATTTTGACCCCACGTAATAGATTAGAGTGCTTCTGACTAATAGTCATGCTTTAGTGTCCACAGAGACTTCACCATTGTGTGTAGATTTCAATCATGTCTATGAACTGATCTTGGCTGTTTTCTTGAAGCAGGATACCAGTATTATTTCTTGTTTTTTTAATAGTACTTTAGATGAAGGTTTACAGAACAAACTAGCTTCTCATTAAACATACATATATTGCTTTATGACATTGGTTAACAACCCCATGACATGTCAGTACTCTCTCTTCTAGACCTTGGGTCCCTATTACCAGCTTTCCTGTCCCCTCCTGCCTTCTAGTCTTTGCCCCTGGGCTGGTATGCCCCTTCAGTCTCATTTTATCCTATGGGTCTGTCTAATCTCTGGCTAAAATGAGAACCTCCGGAGTGACTTCATTTCTGAGCTAAAAGGGTGTCCACGGGCCATTCTCTTGGAGTTTCTCCAGTCTCTGTCAGGCCAGTAAGTCAGCACATGGTGCAGCACATGGTGATATGTGGAGCTAGGTTGGGTGTGGAAAAGAAGAGAGAGAAGAGAGGGAAATAGGAGCAAAAAAAAAAGAAAAAAAAATTGCAGAGGGAGACTGCCATTGGAGTGGAGAGACAAGGAACTGACAAATGAAGAAAAACAAAAAGGAAAAAAATAAACAATTAAAATTTAAAAATGCCCCCAGGGATTGCACTGGCGCAGCTGCACAGACCGGAAAAGTGACTCCCAAGCAACACAGTACAGCCCAGCTAGCAGGGATGGAGATAATACACAGCACCAGGTATTCAGGAGACATGAAAAGAAGGTAAGTAGAAAGAGACGAGAAACCGAGAAATGAGGAAAAATAAAAAGAGAAAACAAACAACAACAACAACAAAAAAGGAAAATGGAAAAAAAAAAGCCCCGAGGGATCCCATTAGCATGGCGGCGTGGACCAGGAAAGCAGTTCCACAGCTGAGTGGTGCTTCACAGCCAGTCCAGAAGAAGCAAAGATGGCACATGGAGTCAGGTGTGTGTGAGAAAGGCGTGGGGGAGGAGGTGAGAGGCAGGGAAGAAACCAGAAGAGGCCAAAAAATGCAACACCAGCAACAAAGAAATGGCAGTAAACAAGCCCACCGGTGTGGGCGGGGCAAATCCGCAAGGCACGGAACCAGCACATCCCATGCTTCAGTCTCAGCCCACTGGGAAGCCACGAATTGACCCTCCAGGAAGCCAGGAATTGTCCCACCTGGAGGCAGCGAAGGCCAAGCAGGGGGAGGCAAGGTGGGGGGGTGGGAAAGCATGTCTTGCTGGTTACCGAGTGCTCTGTCTCCTGCTGGAAGCTCCATGAATCTACTTTCCTGTACTCCTGTCCACCGATCTCCGACAGGAGCCCAAGATGGTGGATCCATGCTGTATTAGCTGGTAGGGGACCTCTGCCATAACTCTCCTTGCTCTCTGTTCTCTGACAGTTTCTTATTCCATCCGATGCTTGGCTGAGTTCTTCATCTCTTCATTTGACACTTAGGGTTGCAGGATTGATGTTTGTCTCTGCTTTACTTAGTTTTTCCGGTCTTTGCTGTGGAGGGGTGGTGTGGTACTTATGTCTATAGCACCGTGTTGGCTCTGCCTCCTCCAGTATTATTTCTTATTTTGAAAATAAGTGATCTGAGGTGGAGATAATGGTTTTCCAAAACCCACCATAAACCAGGGTAGATGGGTGAGTAGAAATGCACTCAGAGCCACTAAGTTTCAAGTCTGTGATTTGGTCATTAGTCCCCCATGGCCAGATGGTGGCCAGGCAAAATGCTTTTGTAGCTAGAGTTCTTGTCAATGTCTCAGAATCAACTTCTTTGGTGGCAACATTTATCCCACAGCAATCCCAAGAAAATGGTGATCAGGATTAGGGAGAAGGAATGGAAAACTGGCAATAGTGATGCCTGTCTGAGTCAGTACTCCAGGTTTGCCTATGTGCTATGTTTCACAGCATCCTTCTATCATTGACCATATTTTTATACTTTAATTCATACTCCACGTAGAACTATATGCCAGCTACTGTCTACTCTGACTCATGGTGGTCTCATGTGTGTCAGAGTAGAACTGTTGTCCATTGGATTTCCACTGGCTGGTTGTTCAGAAGTAGATCACTAAGCCTTTCTTCCAAGGTGCCTCTGGGTGGACTTGAACCTCCAAATGTTTGGTTGGCAGCTGTGCGTGTTAATCATTTACTCCACCCTGAACTTGCCACTTATAACTAACACTCTTTAAATTGACCACTGTTTGCTCAAATATTTCTGAAACAGGTTGTTGCTTTATATTTCAGTTCCCCCCACTCCCAGGCAGCAACTGGAGGGTAAAGCAGGTTAGCAAGTAGAAATATCCATTCACTCAGGGAGTCAGACTAGCCTGCTCTAAATCTCAACTATGAAACTCTGAGAAAGTTACTAATTTCTCTGTGCCTCAGTTTCCTCATTTATAAATGGGGATAGTAATAGTACCAGCATGTAGGGTATTCTTTGTAAAGCAATTGGTAGCTGTTATTGTTGCTGTTAGGTGCCCTCAAGTCAGTTCCTACATATAGCGACCTTATGTACAACAGAACGAAATGTCGGCCGGTCCTGTGCCATTCTCACAATTGTTGCTATGTTTGAACCCATTATTGCAATCCATCTTATTGAGCGTCTTCCTCTTTTTTACTGACTCTCTACTCTATCAAGCATGATGTCCTTCTCCAGGGATGGGTCCTGCCTGATAGCATGTCCAAAGTATGCGAGATGAAGTCTCGCCATCCTTACTTCTAAGGAGCATTCTGGCTGTACTTCTTCCAAGACAGATTTGCTTGTTCTTTTGGCAGTCCATGGTATGTTTAATATTCCTTGACTGTAATTCAAATGTGTCAATTCTTCTTTGGTCTTCCTTTTTTATTGTCCAGCTTCCCCATGCCTATGAGGTGATTGAAAATACCATTGAGTCAGGCACACCTTAGTCCTCAAAGTGACATCTTTGCCTTTTAACACTTAAACAGGTCTTTTGCAGCAGATTTGTCCAATGCAGTACACTGCTTGATTTCTTGACTGCTGCTTCCATGGGTGTAGATTGTGGATCCAAGTAAAATGAAATCCTTGACAGCTTTAATCTTTTCTCCATTTATCATGATGTTGCTTATTGGTCCAGTTGTGAGGATTTTTGTTTTCTTTATGTTGAGGTGTAATCCATACTGAAGGCTGTGGTCTTTGATCTTCATCAGTAAGTACTTCAAGTCCTCTTCACTTTCAGCAAGCAAGATTGTGTCATCTGCATAACGCAGGCTGTTAATGAGTCTTCCTCCAATCCTGATGCCCTGTTCTTCTTCATATAGTCCAGTTTCTCTGATTATTTGCTCGGCATACACATTGAATAGGTATGGTGAAAGGATACAACCCTGCCACACACCTTTCCCTACTTTAAACCATGAAGTATGCCCTTGTTCTGTCCGAACAACTGCGTCTTGATCTATGTACAGGTTACTCATGGAGCACAATTAAGTGTTCTGGAATTCCCATTCTTCACAATGTTATCCATAATTTGTTATGATCCACACAGTCAAATGCCTTTGCATAGTCAATAAAACACAGGTAAACATCTTTTTGGTATTCTCTGCTTTCAGTCAGGATCCATCTGACATCAGCAATGGTATCCCTGGTCCCATGTCTTCTTCTGAATCTGGCCTGAATTTCTGGCAGTTCCCTGTTGATACACTGCTGCAGCTGCTTTTGAATGATCTTCGGCAAAATTTTACTTGCGTGTGATATTAATGATATTGTTCAATAATTTCCACATTCGGTTGGATCACCTTTCTTGGGAATAAGCATAAATATGGATCTCTTCCAGTCGGTTGGCCAGGTAGCTGTCTTCCAAATTTCTTGGCATAGACGAGTGAGCACTTCCAGCGCTGCATCTGTTTGTCGAAACATCTCAACTGGTATTTTGTCAGTTCCTGGAGTCTTGTTTTTTGCCAATGCTTCAGTGCAGCTTGGACTTCTTCCTTCAGTACCATTGGTTCTTGATCTTATGCTACCTCCTGAAATGGCTGAACATCAACCAATTCTTTTTGGTATAGTGACTCTGTGCATTCCTTACATCTTCCTTTGATACTTCCTGCGTCACTTAATATTTTCCCCATAGAATCCGTCACTGTTGCAACTCAAGGCTTGAATTTTTTCTTCACTTCTTTCAGCTTGAGAAATGCCGAGCATGTTCTTCCCCTTTGGTTTTCTATCTCCAGCTCTTTGTACATGTCATTGTAATATTTTACTTTGTTGTCTTGAGCTGCCCTTTGAAATCTGTTCACCTCTTTCACTTCATCTTTTCTTTTACTCTCTTTAGCTACTCTACATTCAAGAGCAAGTTTCAGAGTCTCTTCTGACATCCGTTTTGGTCTATTCTTTCTTTTCTGTCTTTTTAATGACCTTTTGCTTTCTTCATGTATGATGTCTTTGATGTCATCCCACAACTCTTCTGGTCTTTGGTCATTAGTGTTCAGTGCATCAAATCTATTCTTGAAATGGTCTCTGAATTCAGGTAGGATATACTCAAGGTCATACTTTGGCTCTGTGGACTTGTTTTAATTTTCTTGCTTCAACTTGTAATTGCATATGAGCAATTGATGGTCTGTTCTGCAGTCAGCCCCTGGTCTTGTTAGCTATCACCATTGTTGCTCAGGGTAAGAAACAGATGATATTACAGTCAAACCCGTGAGCGCCGGAACTCCATGGGACTGCCTTGCTTTTCCGGGTCTCACAAGCTTTCTGCCTTTGACCGGGTGCAGTCCTACCACTTTTCTATCTCTTGTTTTAATGGAAAAAATTTGAGCTTTCCGTTTCTGACAGGTTTTCGGCTTACACAGGCAAGAGCTGTGGAAACCTGTCAGAGACAGAAAACCTGAATATTATCCACTAAAATGAGAAATAGAGAAGTGGTAATACTGCACCCTGTCAAAGGTGGCAAACTTGCGAGACCCGGAAAAGCAAGGCAGTCCCATGGAGTTCCGGCTCTCACGGGTTTCACTGTATCTGTAAAATCAACTAGTTCTAGTTATCACATACTGAAAACAAACAAACAAAACATTGTCACTCCTTGTTGGGAGTGTGGGTGGGGATAAAGACTGTATTATCTAAGCAGTTATCTGCAACAGCAGGCCAAAGCTCAATAAATCAGCTATGATGTCCTTAGGATGTAGCTACATGAAGTAAAAACAAACAAGCAAACCAACTTACAGAGTGGCTGAGTGCCCTGACTTCAGTCATTGTCCTCAGGAATCCACCAGCCATGGGTTCTCACCAGTTTCAGTGTGAAAACGTAATACGCTCTAGCACCAAAGATGAAGCAGATAATAATGTGAGAGGTTTTTCCATAAGACTACTTAGGTTTTCCCTGATTACTTTAGATATTATCCACCCGATAAAGGCAGAACAAAATAAAACACCACAAATCTAAAGCAGAGTCGCTTGCTTCTCCCCTAGAGCAGTTTTCCACATACGTTTTGTCTTGTGGAAATGCAGGTTCAAAGGAAAGTTTTAAGAGCAATACATGCACTTTTTTTATTTCCTAAATTAAGATTTAAACCTCAATGAATATTAATGAAGACTGTGAACTTATATGGAGCAGTGTTCTTCAGACAGCAGTAGGCAGAGCTTTGTTCTCAGAGTCCACTGAAGTCCTTGTTAGAATGCGGATTCCAGACCAGTTATCTGGAGCCTCTGCGGATGAGTCCCTGGAATCCTCACGGTTAGCAGGGACACACTGATACAGGAAAGCTTCTGATAAATGGGGATACAATTCTCTGGACTTATTTTACCTGCCACTTTTAAAAAGAAAGTAACAAAACAGTAACAAGTTGATTTCAAATGGACAAATCTTTCTTCTGGTAGAGTATCTAAAAACATTTCTGACATAAATAGTAGTAAATCTCAATACCAAACCTAGTGAATGAACATTTTACCAAGTTCAATGCTAGTGTTGCTCTAAGCTTGCCAAAGGCCTATTAGGGAGTATCCAATAATTTTAAAAAAAAAGTGTGTGTGTGACTATGTGTATATTAAAGCCGTGTGCAACAAAGTGTCACATAACCACACAGACTAGGGCCAAAGATTCGCTAATTACTCTCCTTAATGCATAAAAAATGTTAAGAATAATAATTTTCAGTGCTCAGAAAGGCCAGTACATCTCAGCCAACATCGTGTGCCTGCTCTGTGCCCTGGACATACAAAGTCATATCAAACACAATCCTGCTCCTGAGCTCACCATTCTTAAACAGTTCAGTTTCTCACAGCTTTTTGAGAGTCTGATGATACCCGTGGGCTTTCCCGAAACACGGATATATGCACAAACACCTTATTCTAAATAAGGTTTCCGGGGACTGGCGGAGATTTCCTTCATTAAGTGCAGACACACAGACACTGCGAATCAAGGAGGCTCTAAATCCTAGAAGGTTTATGGTGCTCCTTTCTCACATGTAATTCCAATAACAATTTAAATGTTTTAAAGACATAAAAGTGAATGCGTTATACACTAAAATTGTTTCTTTGTAGATGTTTTAATTGCCTGTTTTGTTGTTGGCTTTTTTTTTTTTTTTAAGTTTGTTTTGTTTAATGTCTTGGCTTTGCCAGAGCCCTAAACATATGTAATTCTCCTGTGGGCGATCCAGCCTTAATCTACAGGGAGGCACAGCCCCCAAACACTGCTAATACAATGCAGGGTGCTATGAGTTTGGGGAACTGTCTGAGAATATAGAGCAGGCGGCATGGAGAAGAGCGTGCCATCTCAACTTCTCAACCCCGTCATCCAAACATAATTTCTGAGCTCAGATGGAATGTTCCATCAATGACACTCGGGAGAAGAAACGACCCTCAGTTAACAGTTACTCATGGTGGTGCAGTCTTTAAGTGTTGGCCTGCTAACCAAAAGGTCAGTGGTTCAAATCTCCCAGTTGCTCCTTGGAAACCATATGGAGCAGTTCTACTCTGTCCTATAGGGTTGCTATGAGTTGGTTTGGGGTGTGTGTGTGTGTGTGTGCGCGTGTGTGTGTGTGTGTGTGTGTGCGTGTGTGTGTGTGTGTGTGTGTGTGTGTGTGTGTGTGTGTGTGTGTGTGTGTGTGTGTGTGTTTTGGTCTTCCACGGTGCCCTCCACAATCCTTTCCAAATGACCAATTAAAAAAACCAGTTGCCATTGAGGCGCCCCTATGTGTGTCAGAGTAGAACTGCACTCCCTAGGGTTTTCAACGGCTGATGTTTTGGAAGTAGATTGCCAGGCCCTTCTTCCAAGGTTCCTCTGCTGGACTTGAACCAAACCAAACCCTAAGCAGCCGAGTGCTTCACTGTTTGCACTACCCCGGGACTCCGGGTGAAGTGTATGCAAGGCTGCAATGGAGAGCAGAAGGCCAAGACATGTGGGTGGCGTGGGAAGCTTGTGCTGTTTTCCATCGAGAGACCCCATTGACGCCTACTAATGGTGGAGATTAGGGACCAGGTAATGTGAAAGCCAACAGGTAGCTGGGGACAAGGAGAGGGCAGCGAGAGCGACTGTGAAGAGGGAGACAGAAACTGAAGAAAAAGCGGATATGGGAGGAAAAGACTGACCCAATGCAAGGAAATCCCACTGCACAATAAAGGAATGGAAAGGGAAGTGAACAAGGGAAGAACAGAGAAAGAAGCCAAGCCTGGAGGACCACACTTTGCAACTTACTAATGTTGACAACAGAACACCGACGAAGAATTGACGTCTTTGAATGATGGTGTTGGTGAAGAATATTGAATAGACCATGGACTTCCAGAAGAACGACAAATCTGTCTTGGAAGAAGTACAGCCAGAGTGCTCCTTAAAAGCAAGGATGGTGACACTTCGTCTCACATACCTTGGACATGTTATCAGGAGGGACCAGTGCCTGGAGAAGGACATCATGCTTGGTAAAGTAGAGAGTTGGCAAAAAAGAGGAAGACCCTCAATGAGATGGGTTGACACAGTGGCTGCAACAATGGGCTCAAGCATAACAACCATTGTGGGGATGGTATGGGACCAGGCAGTGTTCCATTCTGTTGTACATGGGGTCGCTATGAGTCAGAATTGACTCGGCAGCACCTAACAATGGCAGTGCTGATAGCAGAACAAAGAGGATTCCAGAGCAAAGGTAACCATATGACCTGGGTTCCCATTGGAGAAAGATTTCCATTCTTATTGTTCAAGTTGTTTACTGCATAAAGCATTTGTTTTTAACCCTCACACACACATTGACCCATGTCTTCTCAATTGGCACCTGCTTTCACCTAGACATTGAGGTAGGAGTTGACTGTTTATTTATGTCCTGCCTGTTTCCAAAATGGATTTAAGACCATGGAGCACAAGAGGTAAGTCAAATTTCAGTGTTAAAAATTCATGACTAAGAATTTTCTGTATCTTCAGCCAGATAATACTTGACCATTAGAACGTTACGTTACTGCTGCCAACTCTGCTTATATTCAGGTGTTTCTGTTTGCATAATAGAGAAAAAGAGCTCTCGTCCTGGTTTTCTGTACTGGTTCCTTTTAAATATTTCAGGGTAGAGTATCAGGAACTCTGCCTTCAGATGGAGAGTCAGCCCATGTGTGTGGAGGACATGATGACAATAACTGCGAATTCCAGGGTTCCTGGAACCCTTGAATCCAACAACATGGAATCCTTCACAGCAACAGTTCAGCAAATTTAGTTCTATCCCCCATTCTAGAGATGAGGAAACTGAAGACCAAGAAGGGGTTTGTTAACTTGCCTGAGGTCATGCAGGTTTCAAACACAGGTCTGACTGACTTCAAAGCCCACATATTTTCCTTTTAGACTATTCTGTCTTCCTGAAATGGGAGGCGTTGGAAAAGGGGGTCAAGCATCAGAAGTAGCCCACAGTTGCTTGTGGATGAAAACTTGGGACCCTGTGACCCTAACATAGAGATGGATACTTGGCACATAGCACCTCTTTTCACTTCTGAAAACATACCTTTGCTATTCCTCTGTCCCAAGGGTTTTACTCACGGTTTCCACCCAAACGGACAGAGTTTGCTTTACCATCACTTACGCAATCTAAGTATCATCTTTCCCCGTGGGAATTATTTTATGTTTGTTTGAGAACTGTGGTTTTGGGCCTGCATATGTGCGTGTTTTGCCGGCTGATCATTGCTAAGGTAAATACGCTGTTTTCAAACACGAAAACGATACCAGCGGAAAAGTAAGATTATGCGATTAAGACCCTCAGGTACAATTTGTCTTTCATACAGTACTTTAAAAATGTTAGGGAGTATAGGAAAAGGCTGGATGTAATTCAAAAGGAAATGAGGGTTTAAAGGGATCCAATCAAGAGCTAATTAGGCTTTTATGTAGTAGGCAGTCTTCGAGTATCCTTCCGCTAATCCCTGCTTTTGTGACTTGTGTCTAGAGGGATACCGAAGCTAGGGTAAAAGTCAGAGATACCGCCGAGGTTCTCGGACATGTACTGAAACCTGCATTTGCAAATCAGCTCTTTTTTGGCTTGTTCCCCTATGTTTCTGGTGGCGCAGTGGTTAAAGCGATGCGCTGGTAACAGAAATGTCGGTGGGTTAAACCCACCAGCTGCTCTGCAAGAGAAATATGTAGCAGTCTGCTCTAGTAAAGATTATAGCCTTGGAAGCCCTACGGGGCAATTCTACTCTGTCCTATAGGGTCACTATGAGTCAGAAGTGACTTACAGCAATGGCTTTGGGGGTTTTCCCCCCCTATTTCAAGATGAGTTGAAACGGTTTTGTATTTTCATAGTTGAGGGCAGAGTTTTTTCATAAGTTAAGCAATGGTTCTTAAACGGTTTCAGAAAAATGAAAGTGAGATATTTCTTTCCCCCCGATCCTAAGCCTGATAGGAATCTTTTGCTCATTATCTGTCTAAGGTCATCTATATGTCAATAAAAATAGTGGTTTTCCAAAAAAAGATTTATTTTTGTTCCCAACCGTAACCAACCTTAACTCAAAGTCCACTCCCTATGGCTTGTGGGCCTGGATAAAAGATGTGCTTTTCAAAGCAGATCACCAAAGCTTGGGATGCGTAGGTTGGCAGTGGGTGAACCAAGGACAGGAGAGAGTCCACCCAGACAGGCACTCAATACACGGTTTCTTAGGTAAATAAATAAGACTGAGTGAGATGTACTGACCGTCTTTTTCTTATACAACTTTCATTTATTTTTTGAGGGACCTTAATATGAAAAGCAATATATATTTCTTATTTTTAAAGAAAACTTAAAAATACAAATAAAGAATAGAAATGTGAAAATCACTTGTAATTCCACCATTCAAAAGTAATCACAGCTAATATTCTGGTGTATAGTTATCCAGTCTTTTAAAACATGTACAATATGGATTTTATATAAAAATAAATTACATTGTAAATTATACTTCTTAATTCAGTTTTTTCTTCACTTTACAAAATATCGTGAGTATATGTCTATGCTATTAAACATTCTTCTGTATCATTTTTCTGACTATATAATAGCTCATTGTGTGCAATTATTTCCAAGTCAAAACAACTTTAAAAAAAAAACTAATGTTAAATGTAACACATGCTCATTATTTTTAAAAAATCAGAAAATAAACAATAAAGTAAAAAAAAAAAAAAAAAAAAAAAAAAAAAACCTGTAGTCAGTCCTATACAAAAGGTGGAATTTCTGTCTCTAAATTTGTATATCTTTAAAATTTTATTTGCATATCTTTAAAGTTTTATTTATTTGAAGTGTCAACAAAAAGTTTATATCAATTTATGTCTCCAAGAACAAATGAGAGCATCTATTTTCTTCATAACCTTAAAGTTATTGAGTTTATCTATTTGAACCTTTGCTAATTTGATAGTCTGAAAAAAAAGGATATAATTTTATTTTTTATGCCTTTGATTGCTAGTCAGGTTAATCTCTTCTTTTACATGGCCATTGTTCACTTAAATTTTCCACTATAGATCACTTATTATCTTCTGCACCCATTTTCCAACTGGTTTGTAAAAGCCCCTTAGTAGTTAGGTTAACAATGATTTTTTTCTGCTAACTGTACTAAACATTTTCCTCAACTTAGTGTTTGCCTTTGAATTGTGTTTGTTTTTAAATTTTTTTAAAAAAATAATTTGTAACTATGGGAGAGTGTGGAGATAGTACAGAGAGCGCCTGTCCACCCACCTTCACCTAATGCTAACAACTTACGGAATCACAGTACAATTCCTAAAATTAAGAATCTAATACTGGTGAGGAGGTGGGGCCAAGATGGCAGATTAGTCAGACGCTTCCTGTGCTCCCTCTTACAACAAAGGCCTGAAAAAAAGAAGTGAGTCGATTATATATGATGATCTAGGAGCCCTGAATATCAAAGGAAAAGTTGAGGAATCAGGCAGGGGGAGGGAGAGATGGTTCAGAAGCAGCAAGGAGTTGCCAGACCTTACCTGGCGGGCACCAGCACCCAGTGGGCCAGATCAGCTGGTGTGCGCGGTGAGGTGGGCACTGGCATTCGGGACGCATTTTCCATGTCAGGAGAGACGGAGAGGCAGAGAGTCTGCTCAGGCCTCCAGAGCCAGTGAAAAGCGTCACTCAGTCAGCAAAAGATAAGTACATGAGTTTAACCTACCAGGTAAAACAAAAAACACCCCGTTTGGGAAGAAACTCTCTCCCATTTACCTGCACCTCCCCTCTCTGCACTGGGTCCAGGGCCAACTTCAGCGATTGCCACACCCCCTGTGCCCGAAGTAAGACACGTCACACACCCTGAGCCATTCTCCCGGACTTGGAGAGGGAAAAAATAACAAACAGGAAAAAATAATCTGCCAAGTCCCCTAAGCCAGGAATTCAGGGCAGGCACAGCTCCTTTGCCTAGGCACGGGCATAACGGGTCCATGAACTTTGAATGCCTTTTGCCCTTGCATAGACCTGTGTGGGCCTATTTCAACAGCATAGGCCCTCATTAGCACCGTACAACAGGGTATATACCTGAAGCCTAACTTCACTATATCAGCTATATGCTGGGGTAGCAGGTTCGTGACATTTGACATCGCTGTTCCCATTAAGCAGGGTCATCACCTTCCCACATCAGGGGCCTGAGGACTGGTGGCTCCACCTATGACAGGGGTCCAAGAATAAATGGTGCCTCTCAGTCCTTACAGCCAACAGCATTGGGTGCCCATAGACCAGCTGCAAAACTCACTGACCTATGCACTCTATGGAACAGGGACACACTTTCCTCCCAGACTCATCAGCCCCCTGCCTTCTTCAGCACCTGACCCCCTACTGCAGCCAGATACCTGTGCCTACTCCAAATGGCCCTGCCTATCTAGGACTGTAGGCGAGAGCCTGCACCACACACTTGGTTGGGACCGACTACCTGGACACCTGAGCAAAATCTATACAAAAGAAGTAAACAGACTCTTGGGCTCACATCCCTAGTAACAGATCTAACCGCCTGGTGACAGGACTTTAGAGCTTCAAAGGCAAAAATAATCAAACTAGCTCACATAAACAGCCTATTTGGGCATATCAAAACAAAACGAAAGAAGCTAGGATGCAGTTAGCAAACATAAAATAAATAAATATAATAACTTATTAAAGGCTTGGAGACAACAGTCAATATCATAAAGAGGCAGACCATGATGGCTTCAGCAAGCTCCCAAAACAAAGATTCAAGAAATCTTCTGGAGGAGGAGAACTTCCTGGAACTACCGGAGGCAGAATACAAAAGATTAATATGCAGAACTCTTCAAGAGATCATGCAAAATGCAGAACAAGCCAAGGAACACACAGACAAAGCAATAGAGGAACTTAAGAAGACTATAGAAGAGCACAATGACAAATTTAACAGGCTGCAAGAATCCATAGAGAGACAGCAAACAGAAATCCAAAATGTTAACAATTTCAGAATTAGACAACTCAATAGAAAGTCATAGGAGCAGAAGTGAGGCAGTAGACGTCAGAATTAGTGAGACTGAAGATAAAGCACTTGGCACCAACTTATCTGAGGAGAAAGAATTTTAAAAAATGAAGAAACTCTAAGAGTTATGTGGGACTCTATCAAGAGGAATAACCTACGAGTGATTGGAGTACCAGAACAGGGGGCAATAACAGAAAATACAGAGAGAATTGTTGAAGATTTGTTGGCAGAAAACTTCCCCAATATCATGAAAGATGAGAAGATATCTATCCAAGATGCTCATTGAACCCCACACAAGGTAGATCCCAAAAGAAAGTCACCAAGACATATTATAATCAAACTCACCAAAATCAAAGATAAAGAGAGAATTTTAAGAGTGACTAGGGATAAAGTCATCTACAATAAGACTAAGCTCATACTACTCAGCAGAAACCATGCAGGCAAGACGGCAGTCGGATGACATATATAAAGCCTTGAAGGAAAAAGAAGAATTATATATACAGCAAAACTGTCTCTCAAATATGATGGCCAAATTGAGGCATTTCCAGACAAACAGAAGTTTAGGGAATTTGCAAAAACTAAACCAGAATTACAAGAAATACTAAAGGGAGTTCTGCAGTTAGAAAATCAACAACATCAGATAAAAACCCAAGACTAGAACACAGGACAGAGCAACCAGATACAAACCCAGGTAAGGAAGTCACAAAAATAAATCAAAGCCAAAACACTGAAAATAGTGAAACAGAGATGTCAATATGTAAAAGATGACAACATTAAAACAAAAAAGAGACACTAAAAAATTTAGACATACATCTTTCATATGGAGAGGAAGTCAAGGCAATATAATGAAAGAAAAGACTGGTTTAAACTTAGAAAAATAAGGGTAAATATTAAGGTAGCCACAAAGGAAACTAACAATCCTACACATCAAAATAAAAAACAAGAAAAACATAAAGACTGAGTAAATACAAAATCAACAACAATGAAAAAGGTGAAAAGAAAATACATAGAGAAAAATTACTCACCACAGAAAATTAAGTGGAACAAAGAAACTGTCAACAACACACAAAAAAAGACATCAAAATGACAATACTAAACTCATACCTATCAATAATTACGCTGAATGTAAATGGACTAAATGCACCAATAAAGAGACAAGAGAGTGGCAGAAAAGATAAAAAAACATGATCCGTCTATATGCTGCCTGCAATAGGCACACCTTAGACTTAAAGACACAAACAAGCTATAACTCAAAGGATGGAAAAAAATATTATCAAGCAACAACAATCGAAAAACAGCGGGAGTGGCACTATTAATCTCTGACCAAATAAACTTTAAAGTAAAATCCACCAGAAAGGATAAGGAAGGATGCTATATAATGATTAAAGGGTGAATACACCAGGAGGACATGACCATAATAAATATTTATGCACCCAATGACAGGGCTCCAAAATACATAAAACAAGCTCTAACAGTATTGAAAAGAGAGATAGACACCTCCACAAAATAGTAGGAGACTTCAACACACCACTTTTGGTGAAGAACAGAACATCCAGAAAGAAGCTCAACAAAGACACGGAAGATCTAAATGCCACCATCAACCAAACTGGTTTCATAGACATATACAGAACACTCCACCCAACAGCAGCCAAGTATATTTTCTTTTCCAATGCACATGGAACATTCTCCAGGATAGACCACATATTAGGCCATAAAGCAAGCCTTAACAAAATCCAAAGCATTGAAATGTTACAAAGCATCTTTTCTGATCATAAAGCCATAAAAGTAGAAATCAATAACAGAAAGAGCAAGGAAAAAAAATCAAACACATAGAAACTGAACAGCACCTTGCTCAAAAAATTCTGGGCAAGAAATTAAGGATGGATTAAAGAAATTCACAGAATCAAATAAGAATGAAAACACATCCTACCAGAACCTTTGGGACACTGCAAAAGCAGTGCTCAAAGGTCAATTTCTAGCAATAAATGCACACATCCAAAAAGGAGAAAGGGCCAAAATCAAAACTTTAACCCTACATCTCAAACAAACAGAGAGAGAGCAGCAGAAGAAGCTCTCAGGCACCAGAAGAAAGCAAATGATAAAAACTAGAGCAGAGTTAAATGAAACAGAAAAACAACTGGAAGAGTTAATAAGACCAACTCTGGTTCTTTGAAAAGATCAACAAAATCGAAAAACCATTGGCCAAACTGACAAAAGAAAAACAGGAGAGGAGGCAAATAACCTGAATAAGAAATGAGATAGACGATATCACAACAAACCCAACTGAAATTAAAAGAATCATAACAGAATACTATGAAAAACTGTACTCTAGCAAATTTGAAAACCTAGAGGAAACGGACAAATTTCTAGAAACACGCTACCTACCTAAACTAACACAAACAGAGGTATAACAACTAAATATACCTGTAACACAAAAGAGATTGAAAAGGTAATTTAAAAACCCCCAACAACAACAACAACAAAAAAACATGGCCCAGATGGCTTCACTGGAGAATTCTACTAAACTTTCAGAGAAGCGTGAACACCACTACTCCTAGAGCTATTTCAGAGCATACAAAAGGATGGAATACTCCCAAACTCATTCCATAAAGCCAGCATAACTCTGATACCAAAACCAGGTAAAGACACCACAAAAAAAGAAAATTATAGACCAATAGCCCTCATGAATATAGACACAAATATCCTCAACAAAATTCTAGCCAATAGAATTCAACAACATATCAAAAAAATAATTCACCATGACCAAGTGGGATTCATACCAGGTATGCAGGGATGGTTCAACATTAGAAACACAATCAATGTAATCCATCACATAAATAAAACAGAAGACAAGAACCACATGATCTTGTCAATTGATGCAGAAAAGGCATTTGACAAAGTCCAACACCCATTCATGATAAAAACTCTCAGCAAAATAGGAATAGTGGGGATATTCCTCAACATAATAAACAGCATTTATACAAAGCCAACAGCCAACATCATCGTAAATGGAGAGAGTCTGAAAGCATTCCCCTTGAGAACGAGAACCAGACAAGGATGCCCTTTATCACCACCTTTATTCAACATTGTGCTGGAGGTCCTAGCCAGAGCAATTAAGCTAGAAAAAGAAATAAAGGACATCCAGATTGCTAAGGAAGAAGTCAAAGTATCTCTATTTGCAGGTAATATGATCTTATACACAGAAAACTCCAAAGCAAGAAAACTACTGGAACTAATAGAAGATTTCAGCAAAGTATCAGGATACAAGATAAACATACAAAAAATCAGTTAGATTCCTCTACACCAACAAAGAGAACCTTGAAGACGAAATCACCAAATCAATACAGTTTACAATAGTCCCCAAGAAGATAAAATGCTTAGGAATAAATCTAATCAGAGATGTAAAAGACTTATACAAAGAAAACTACAAGACACTACTGGGAGAAACCAAGAAACCTACTTAAGTGGAAAAACGTAACTTGCTCGTGGATAGGAACACTCAACATTGTGAAAATGTCTATTCTACCCAAAGGAATCTACAAATACCACGCAATCTAAATCCAAATTCCAAGAACATTTTTTAATAAGATGGAGAAATAAATCACCAACTTCATATGGAAAGGGAAGAGGCCCCGGAAAAGTAAAGCATTACTCAAGAAGAAGAACAAAGTGGGAGGCCTCACACCACCTGATTCTAGAACATATTATACTGCCACGGTAGTCAAAACAGCCTGGTACTGGTACAACAACAGATACATAGACTGATGGAACAGAATTGAGAATCCAGACATAAATTCATACACCTTTGAGCAGCTGATATTTGACAAAGGCCCAAAGTCCATTAATTGGGGGGAGATAGTCTCTTTAACAAATGGTCCTGGCATAACTGGATATCCATCTGCAAAAAAAAAAAAAAAAAAAAAGACAACTGAAACAAGACCCATACCTCACACCATGCACAAAAAATAACTCAAAATGGATCAAAGACCTAAATATAAAATCTAAAATGATAAAAATCGTGGAACTAAAAATAGGGAAAACCCTAGGAGCCCTAATACATGGCATTAACAGAATACAAAACATTACTAACAATGCACAAACACCAGAAGAGAAACTAGATAAGTGGGAGCTCCTAAAATCAAGCACTTATGCTCATCATAAGACTTCATGAAAAGAGTAGAAAGACAACCTACAGACTGGGAAAAAAATTTTGGCTACAACAAATCCGATCAGCGCCTAATCTCTAAAATCTACAAGATACTGCAAAACCGCAACAACAAAAAGACAAATAACTCAATTAAAAAATGGGCAAAGAATACGAACAGGCACTTCACCAAAAAAGACATTTAGGTGGCTAACAGATACATGAGGAAATGCTCACGATCATTAGCCATTAGAGAAATGCAAATCAAAACTACAATGAGATACCATCTCACCCCAACAAGGCTAGCATTAATCCAAAAGCACAAAATAATAAATGTTGAAGAGGTTGTGGAGAGACTGGAACACTTATACACTGCTGGTCGGAATGTAAAATGGTTCAACCACTTTGGAAATAGATTTGACGCTTCCTTAAAAAGCTAGAAATAGAAGTACCATAAGATCCAGCAATCCTGCTCCTTGGAATATATCCTAGAGAAATAAGAGCTATCACATGAATAGATATATGCACACCCATGTTCATTGCAGCACTGTTCACAATAGCAAAAAGATGGAAACAACCTAGGTGCCCATCACTGGACAAATGGATAAACAAATTATGGTATATTCACACAATGGAATACTACAAAAAGATAAAGAACAACGACGAATCTTCGAAACATCTCAGATCATGGAGGAATCTGGAAAGTATTCTGCTGAGTGAAATTAGTCAGTAGCAAACGGACAAATATTGTATGAGACCACTATTATAAGAACTCAAGAAATGGTTTAAACACAAAAGAGAATATTCTTTGATGGTTATGAGGGTGGGGAGGGAGGGAGAGGGTTATTAACTAGATAGCAGACAAGAATTATCTTAGGTGAAGTGAAGGACAACACACAATACAGGGGAAGTCAGCACAACTAGACTAAACCAAAAGCTAAGAAGTTTCCTGAATACAAACTAAACACTTCAAGGGACAGAGTAGCAGGGGCAGGGGTCTGGGGACCATGGTTTCAGGGGACATCTAGGTCAATTGGCATAACAAAGTTTATTAAGAAAATGTTCTGCATCCCACTTTGGTGAGTGGCATCTGGGGTCTTAAAAGCTTGTGAGCAGCCATCTAAGATACATCAATTGGTCCCAACCCACCTGGAGCAAAGGAGAATGAAGAACACCAAAGACACAAGGAAAATATTAGTGCAAGAGAGAGAAAGAGCCACATAAACCAGAGGCTCCATCAGCCTGAGACCAGAAGAACTAGACGGTGCCCGGCTACCACCAATGACCACCCTGACAGGGAACACAACAGAGAGTCCCTGACAGAGCAGGAGAAAAGTGGGTTGCAAAACTCAAATTCCAGTATAAAGAGCAGACTTAATGGTATGACTGAGACTGGAAGAACCCCGGAAGACATGGCCCCTGGACTCTCTGTTAGCCCAGAACTGAAAACGTTCCCAAAGCCAACTCTTCAGACAAAGATTAGATTGGACTCTGGGACATAAAATGACACTCGTGAAGAGAGTGCTTCTTAGCTCAAGTAGATGCGGGAGACTAAATGAGCAGCTCCTGTCTGGAGGCGAGATGAGAAGGCAAGAAGGGACAGGAGCTGGTTGAATGGACACGGGAAATCTGGGGTGGAAAGAAGGTGTGTGCTGTCACATTATTGGGAGAACAGCTAGGGTCACATAGCAATGTGTATATAAATTTTTTTATGAGAAACTGACTTGAACTGTAAACTTCCACTTAAAGCACAATAAAGAAGAAATTAACATTGGCAAAATATTATTAACTGAACTATACACTTTATTCATATTTCACCTTTTTTTTTTTCACTAATGTTATTTTTCTGTTCCAGGATTGAATCCAGGATACCCTATTGCATTTAATTGTCATGTCTCCTTAGCGTTCTCCAATTGGTGGTAGTTTTTCCTGACTTTGATACTTTTGAAGAGTACAGGTCAGATATTTTGTAGAATGTCCCTCAGTTTGGGTTTTTCCACTATAAAGTCACAATTTTTCCCTTTTTATGCTCTATTTTTTGGAGCTCTTGTGGCAGAGTGGTTAAGAGCTCAGCTGCTAACCAAAAGGTTGGTTGTTGGAATCTACCAGCTGCTCCTTGGAAACCCTATGGGGCAGTTCTACTCTGTCCTATAGGCACACTATGAGTTGGGCTCAACTCTATGGCAATGGTTTCGGTTTTCAGTTTTGCTAATATATTCACAGGTTCTGGAGATTGGATGTGGGCATCTTTGGAGGTCATTATCTGCCTACCACATAAGGCCATAGATTTTTCATCTATGACCATCAAGAAAGAGAGAGACTACAATTCCAGCAGGTGCAGCAGGATTGGTTTTTACCTGGGCCCCAGGTGGATAGCATTGGGCCCTCTTTATGTTGGCGGTCAATTGAGCACAGACATTATTGAGAATGGTCAGGTACTCAGGGCCTGGGGCTCTTGAGGCATAAGTAAGCCTAGGCCAACATTTATGCTGTTACTGTGTCATCAAGCTTTACACTGAAATCCTACAGGCTTCGTTTTATTTAGAAACCCAAGAAAGTGTCATAACCAAGTGACCATTAGAGCATTTTTTTAATGGAAAACTCACTAATTCACATACCGACTCGTAATTGCATATAAGCCATTGTGAAGATCTCTTGAACTTGAAGGGAGTGCTTCAGACACTGGCTTCCCCTGCTGTTAGTTATTTTGACCTTCTTGTTGTGTTGTTGTTAGGTGCTGTTGAGTCAGTTCTGACTCAGAGCCACTCTATGCGCAATATGTACAACAGAACGAAACACTGCCCTGTCCTGCGCCATCCTCACAATTGTTGTTACTGTGCTTGAGCCCGTTGTTGTAGCCACTGTGTCAGTCCCTCTCATTGAGGATCTTCCTCTTTTTTGCTGACCTTCTACTTTACCAAGCATGATGTCCTTCTCTAGGGACTAGTCCCTCCTGATAACATGTCCAAAGTACGTGAGACGATGTCTCACTATCCTCACCTCTAAAGAGCATTCTGGCTATACTTCTTCCAAGACAGATTTGTTTGTTCTTCTGGCAGTCCATTGTATATTTAATATTTTTCGCCAACACCACAGTTTAAAGACATCAGTTCTTCAGTCTTCCTTACTCATTGCACAGCTTTCACATGCATTTGAATCAACTGAAAATATCATGGCTTTGGTCAGGTGCACCTTAGTCCTCAAGGTGACATCTTGTTAGGTGTTGACCTCGTTAGAAACTATAAACCTTTACTCTCCTTTGGACTAAGGATCCCTCCTTTCTTCTCTGCCAGGTCTAGTGGGGCATGAGGGGATACTGGCTTTATTTCTCTTTTATGCTGTGAGACTGTATTCTCTGTGTAAAGGCCCACTTCTCTAGGATGTCTTCCTCCTGTAGATGCCCCTCCTGTTAGCAGCTCTTCCTCACCTGTGATCCACTCCGCTCCACACAGAACTAGAGGGAAATGCTCTGTTACACCAGCAAACAATACGGAATAACTGGCTTCACCTTCTCCGTTGCCTAGAGCCCCCTCCAGTGGCATGATTCTTTCAGTATTTGGAAAGAACAGGTCTTTGGAGCCATTTAGACCTTAGTTCAAATCTCATTTCTACCTTTTAATAACTACGTGCTTCTTGAAAAATTAAATCCTTTGGAGTTCTGTGTTTTTACCTATTTATGGGTTAGAGTGTTCACCATTTTCCAACCACTTGAATGTCTTTGCCGTAAGGTCTGGTTATAACCAACAGTATGTGATCTCTTCTTTTTTCTCTTTTCGCTCATTGAGCACCTATTATGTGCTAGGTACTTCTTGCTATGAAGAGCACAGAGGTGAACACAAGTGACATCGTACTTGCCCTCATGTTGCTTCCAGTCTAGAGGGGATAACCTACATTAAAGTGTTAAGGAGAAGTATAGTGAGCCTGGTGCAAGGGTAGGTAAAGGTAATAGACAGGGTTAGGAAGGGAATCAAAGTTCTTTGTAACTCTGCTGGAATTTTATTTCATTTAAAGGTGCACATGTCTGATCTGCTGTGTGATGAGCTCTTTGAGAGACGGACTCTGTCCTCTCCATCTGTACAAACTTCTCAGCTCCTCAGAGGAAGAGCTTAATAAAAATCTCTTAAACTCAAGTCATCATGGTTGATATTTTAAGCATTACTGATAAACGAAAGAAAGTCAACAGACTCAGTTGACTTCACAGAAGGACTAGACAGCTCTTTCAAAGTAGCCACCACCTTTCTATTAGCATCTTAGTCAGGTGCATAGCAGGTATGCAAAGCATTACCTGTTGAACAAACCAATAAACAGATCTGGAATCCAAACATACCTCTGTTGATCATAAAAATTCTCATTTAAGAAGAGAAGAAGCATCGTTTACAAATGTTTGTGCTAACTGAACTCTGAAAACGCATCATGAGTAAACATAACCTTATCCTTGTACGCCTTAAAAATGCCCTGCACGAATAAGGTGTGAGTTTTACAATCTCATTTTTTCTATCTATGTAGAAGCTTTTCATTTGGCTTCAAAGTCTTCAGCTTCACAGCAAAATTTCATTATGTCCCAGCTGAGTTCTGTTTAATGGAATTAAATTTCACCCTTTCTAATTATCTTTTGGAACAGACAATCTTTACAGAATAATTAGTAATAGAAGAACATAATGGATCATTGTCTTTATTACTGCAAAGAAATCCTAGATGCTGCTCGAAATCTTAAAAAAAGATCTCATCAAATATAAAATGTATTGAATCCTTCCACTTAAATTATGTAACATTTAAATTTTGTCAACATAGCTTAAAGATGATGGGAGGTAATTATTTTCCTGCTTCACTTTAAATTATTTTATGAAACTACTTTAATGATCCCATTCAAATTAATTATGCTTACGTTTCATTTTTAAGATTCTTATTGGTAGAACATTCTATTATCACACATGGTTTAAATGTGTATTTTTCTTACTCATCTCAAGCTCCTTTTTGCTTTCCTAGGTACTTTCTTTTCTGGACCCTTACCTAAGTTCATTAAGCCATATGTACAGAATACCAAAGAGGACTGAAAGTATAGCCATTCCAGTACTGAAAAACAAATCAAGTCTAAATAAAAATAATTCCTCTCCCTATCTCAAAAAGCATGGTGTCATTGGAAAAAAAGATTTCATGAAACTTAGCTCAATTTAAAAAATCTCTAAAAAAGGTTAGTTAAAAACAAAAACATCAATAGACAAAAAAGAAATTTTTTTTTTCTCTAAACCTTCAAGCAATTACAACTTACCTTTAAAAATGGGTGATGGAAAATGTAGTAGAAAAATGAGTAGGGTCCTTCTTGGACTTCTAGTCTTTATAGTTTAATTTGTTGAGAATTTAAAATTACAGTAATTGCCCTTAAATAACTGACATTATTTGACACTACAACAACAGAGGAGTGGAAATGAGTGACAAACACACAAAAGACTTTTGTTATCTTTGTTTGTCTGCCTGAACAAATCTCAACAAGTATTTCAAAGATTTCAATTTATAGCGTACTTAATCGCCATTAGACGGCCAATACTATTGGCTTTCAGCTAAGTTTCACTGACACTCAACGTTTCAGGTATCAACTTCTTTAACGTATCTAGTTTGCCTCAACAGCTGTCTTTAAACAAAATTGTTACCTCTAAATTAAACATTTTGATAAAATATATGGAATTAAGCAGCATTAACTTGAGCTAACTAGAGACCCTTCTTTTTCTTCCCTTATATTAAAGGCTGGATGGGGGAAAGGGCGGAAGGGGGCTGAAATGGTGATTTTGAAAAATGTAACGAACTTTCTACCCTCTGTATACAATGGTAGATTGGTTAATATTTTGTTTAATGATTTCTTTCTTAGAAAACCAAGTGCGTTTGATAAATTAATACCAAAACCCATTTATTGTGACTTAGAGGTCAAACAGAGGTCACTGAAAGATCATCAGGCCTGCCATATTTAGATTCTAGATTCCTGCAATGAATTTATAACCCAAATGATTATCAATGAAAGGTAGTTTTGTTTTTTCTTCATTACTTTTAAGTATTTATTTCTTATCTTCCTTCTTCCTATATATATATATATATATACATATATATATATATATATATATACATATATATATATATAAAATTTACTAATGAGCATAAAATAAGAGTTTCTTTTTGAAGATCCTATTTTATTTTCTAGTAAAAATAAACAAATAAAACAATTGAATTCATATAATCCCTTAATTGGCATCACACCTTATATCCTACAAAAAGTTTCCCGCTTCCTTCATTTGACATTTACCTGGTTTATAAAAATCCAGCACCCTTTTGCGTTTTAATTTTGATATTACGTTCCCACCCTACCAAGATGACAAGAGGCACAGCTCTTTCTATACTCCTCTTGTGAGTTCTATGTACATTATAATATGGTGACTTTCTGATGGGTCGTAAAGTAAGGGCATGCTGCACATGAAGTAAAGAAGAGTTTTCCGGGGTGTGAGTGCTGATAAAATAGAAAACGTATTAGGTTTCTGAGAGGTCAAAGGGGTTAGGTCATGGGGATGAATGGGGCATATGGGACTTAAGCTCAGAAATGCGTGGTTCACTTTAGAAAAAAAGATTCTCTGTTTTTCTCTATACATTTGTTCCCCTTTGCCCTTTATTACAGTTCCCAGTGTGAAAGGAATTAAAAGATGCTAGCTTGTTTATTTATCAGAAAACAAACTTAGTATATGCAGTGTTGGAGTATCTCTATAGAGGCTAAGTATGTACAATTTGAACACTTGATTTTCCTTCAGTCCTCCGGTGCCTTCATGAAATCAGGGAAAGCATACCCTGCTTATATTGGTTCTAAGAACTTTTCCCCTGGAGCTGTTTGTCCCATACCAGCTATTTATACTAACTGCCTGATTAACGAGTAGAAACTAGGATTTACTCCCCACCCTGGCCAAAGAGGGGGATTTCCTTCACTCTTTCTTGCCCGGTGCTGGTGAGGGGACCTACAGCTTTAGATCTGATTTTTGTCATTGTAGTGACACTCCTTCCCTTCTAGCTTCCCAAATGACAAAACCTAGGAGTTTCTTTTGCCTGATGGCCAATAAGGATTTCACCAATTTCCCAGCAAACAAGTCTCTTTTCAAACCTGGAGTCTTTCAATAACTTCTAAATGTGAAATGACTGACATTCTTCAGCTGTTTCCAGCTGGGCCACTTTAGCTCCATTGTCTGAGCTGAAGATGTGCTGAAGGCCTTGACTGCACATACTGAGCTCAAAATTAGGGGACTGGTCTCTCAGAGACCAGAAAATTTCATCTTGACCCATAGTGCCTCTAATATTCGAATCACCTTTTAAAGTGAGGCCATTTGCATTAAAAACTCAAGGTAGGAATTATTCTGGCAACTTAAGAGTGAAGTACGAATTGACCTATCAGTTCCCAATATCCATTTATTGAATCTCAATCGTACACCCATGACCAGCAGGGAGTGTGATGTCTTCAGCCAGCTTTCAGAAAGGAGACGATGATCCTGGGCACCAAGCCTTCTTGGGAATGTAGCTGCTGCTAAGCTGATAGGATCAGCAAACTTCCTAACGTCTACAAGCGGACTGATGGTTTTCAAAGAGTTGTTTAGGGAAACAAACATCCCAGTCTGTAGTAGAAGGGAAGGGTAAGTGGAATTAAAAAAAAAAAAAAAAAACTCAGCAGAGAGAAATTATTCCCTTGTTGATTCTATTCTGAATGAAAGGAGAACATGTTCTTACTTTGTTTTTCTCTTTTTAAAAGACTCATTTCAAGTAAATTTGAGTTCATGAAAAGGGGGTGATATTGGTCGTGTGACTGGTACACACAGATACAACACCTGAGGAATTAGAAGTCCGTCACTCTCACCTAGCGTTTAATCTTGGATGCTTTGTGGGCAATTATTTGGTTATAATTGCTACAGATAAGTCGCACTTTTAATACCAGTGTTTAAAAATACATAATATTGATAGAATAGCTTTACTACTTTGAGTGGGGTTGTCCCTAATAACATTAATTTGTAAAGTGATTTACAAATGAACAACTTGGCTGCATTTTGACATATAAAATCTCTAGTCATTTGCATTCTATTCAACGCCACTTACATGATTTGGATCCTTTGTTAGTGACATGCTGGTTCTACACTAGGATTATTTGAAGATCACTTTTTACCACCCTTGAGCCCTGGTGGCACAGTGGTTAAGAGTTTGGCTGCTAACCAAAAGGTCAGCAATTCGAATCCACCAGCTGCTCCTTGGAAATCCTATGGGGCAGTTCTACTCTGTTCTATTAAAAAAAAAATAAAAAACTAACCCAAACCCATTGCCACTGAGTCATTCCAACTCATAGTGACCCTATAGGACAGAGTAGAACTGCCCCATGGGTTTCAAGGAGCGCCTGGTAGATTCGAACTGCCGACCTTTCGGTTAGCTGCTGTAGCTCTTGATCACTATGCCACCCTACTCTGTCCTATAGGGTCACTATTAGTAGGAATCTTGACAGCAACAGGCATGCGTGTGTGTGTAAGCAGGTGGTAAGTGAGGTTGCTTTGTCCTTATCACTCTTAGGAGAAATGAAATCAACTTTCTTCTGTAGTTACTGGTGAAAAGGGAGTAGTCTATAGTCAATAGTTACCTTCTTTACATTATTGCAAATTCTCAGGGTGAAAACAGAAAAATTTGCTCACAATTTGCTTGATCTTCCCAGAGTTTAAGTCATTTGATTATTTCTTCACATTGGGGGAAAAAAATTAACCCCCAAATAGAGGAATAAAGTAATTAGTATCAACTTATTTTGTGCATTGTGCAATTGTGGGTGATACGTAAAGACTTTTACATATGTATTTGTTTCGGAGGACATTCATTTGTACTAATTTTAGTTAAAAGATTATTTAGCAACAAAATGTTCTGTTTGAAGACATGCTTTAGTCTTTTCCAAATTTCATGTCCACAGCCGTCCCCCGTCACTACCAAATAAACTGTACCGTTACAGCAAAAAATAAATTGTTAAGAGCTACGACACATCTTTTGCTACTGAAAACATTTGACAGTCAAGTTGAATTTCATAAAATAATTTTATGGTAAAAATTGGGGGAAAAAGTGTCAAGAAACACACACAAATGAAATTTAAATTTACTGAATGTTCTGTTGTTGTTTGCCAAGTGGAATAAACATTTTCATATTTCTTTTTTTTTTAGTATACCTAGTAGCTATATTGCTTTTCCCTTCTCACTTCTGTTTGGTTCTTGCAATTAATAAATCGATAGTTTTACCTGGATGGAGGAACACCCAAACCTAAGAGTATTTTCCTAAATTGCGAACAGCAGTGTTAGGAAGAAACGGTCATTGATCTACCAGCTCCTGGATATCTAGCTGTTGATCTCAGCCATACACAGAGATTCTCAGTCATACCCAGGAAACAAAAGGTTCAGAACAGTAGGGCTTTCTTTTGCAAGTAGCTGTGTGCTAGTGATTAAACATTACGGCTGGTTCTTTTCAAGGAAGTAGTTTTATTTGCTCCTCCAAGAAAACCCCTTGTATTTGTAGCACTCCTACACCGACGAAAGCATTCTGGTGAATTTTGAGAGACGTATATGCTTCTCAGGGCTTGGGTATGATTCCCATTAAGCCAAATGGCACATAGTGTTGATAGAGATGGTCATGGCCTGGATGTGATCAAGCTGGTGGTAACGCCCAGTGATATCTAAACCCTCTTAGTGCCCTGATGTGATAATAGGGATAGGAAATACCTTTTACTGAAGACCTACTATATTTAGGCGCTGCAAATACTACAGATATTGCAGATACTTTACATACATGAACCATCATGCCATAACAACACGAGCTAGTTATGACTATTATTGTTATGCTTTTCATTTTGCCAGTGAGGAAACTGAGACTCAGAGGTAGTAACTTGCCAAAATCTTTAGAATTAAGACATTACAACAATCAGATAAAGCTTTCAAACTGATGCCTAAAAACGAAAGCTTTGGTTGGGTAGGAAGAGCACTAAAGAGCCTTTTCCTTCGGGGCCATCCAGCAGACCACTGAAACCAGAGCCATTTTCCAGTTTGAAGGTCATTAGTCTAAAGCATGGGATGGTTCCTGATCTTGCCTGAAGCACCAGCAGAGCCCCTGCCCTGTGTTTCCGCGGCTGCATCAGGTGAACCGTAAGCTGCTCACCGCTCACTCATGTGTCAGTTTATTTCTCGACAACTGTGGAGTTTCCATTTTGATGCGTCTCAGAAAGTGTATTTGAGAGTATAAGCAGATAAAAATACAAAAATACAACGGTGTTTAGAGAAACACCCTATTCATTGAAATGTCAAGAGTTTCTTTCAAGGATAGCAAAATAAGGCATGTTTCGTTAAGTCTTCCAGAAGCATTCAAGGACTGGATAGCTTATACCTTAAGACTGGTTCTGTGCAAGAATATGCTTCTTATCGGATTCACTTTAAAGCAAAACCAGTATTTGCCACACAGACAAAAGCCTTCTGGTATATAATTCAGGGTAATCATTATTCTTCTCAGAATTTATTTTTTCCCTCCTGTTAAACCAAAGTACACGCAAGATTGGTGGAGAATGTCACAGTCCAAACAAATACATAGTGTAATTTAGCAATGCAAATAAACTATTAAAAATGACGCTATAAAAGTTAAGAGTTCTGCAGGCAGATAGAAGCTCACACTGTGTTTACGTCAAGTAAATGGCTCATAATATTTTGTTGCAGTTTTTAAAAAATAAATTTACTTCCTTTTTGTATGCCCACAAGACTTTCTTATAGTTCAAAGAGTTTTGATTTTTATTATTGATATTATTATTAATCTAATTGACCTGGGTTATTTTTTGAAAAAAACAAGATGGACAAGTTGTCTCTCTTCTAGAGAAAGTTATTAATAAACCATTTGAAGCTAATAGACTGGGAAATAATCTGTGATCCATATAAGTGGAAAACTGTCTTCAATTTGAAGGGATTGTTTATCGCAGATGTTTGGAAGTTGAGAACTCATGATTTTGATGATATTGAACTCAAATTCAATTACAATAAATAATTTCTTGAACAGTTCTTATAATGATACTCGTTCACATATACTGAAGGCTCAGTGTGCACCAGGCACTGTTCTAAGCGCTCACATCCATTCTCATTCTCACACAATCCCATGAGGGAGGTCCTATTATCCACCCCATTTTACAGATGACAAAACTGAGGCATCGAGAGGTCAGGTCACTTGCCCAGTGCTATGCAGCAAATTGTTAAAATGAGATTAAACCAGATCTGTATGACCCCCAAGCCTGTGGGTCTAAGCCTCCTGCAGTCAGAATCCTAAAACATGAAAGCAAAAGCAATCTCTGGGATTGCAATCCAGGCCCTTTCTTTTAGTGGATGAGGAAACTGAAGCCCTAAAAAGTGACTGCATCTTGCCTTTCATCATAACAACAAATGAGAGACTAAGCAGAAGTAGAACTCAGACCTCTTGCCTTCAGTTCTAGAGATCCCATGAGAAACGGCAGGACGCCATTCTACCATTTAACGAAATTTGCACGACCCGGGAGGCTGGAAGACCAGCTTTGCGGTCTAACACACCAGATGAAGCACTCCAGAACTAAATCTGGGTCGATTCCGTCTCCTAACTTGCAGCTGCTTCGTGGCGGGATCATATGATACATCATGCGGCCGGGACTTAAAGCCACACATAAAACGTATTACATGTAGTCGGCAGTGATGAGATTTGGTACCAAATAAGAAGCTTTAATTAATTTTAAATGGTGCTTTTCATAGTGTCAAAAGCTCAGTCCACTGAACTGGAAAAGGGGGTTGGAATGGCGAGATCCTGGCAACCGGACTAATCTGGGCCCTTCTGAGCAAGCTCATTTGGAATTCTTACATCAGTGCATCGGCGCGCTGAGGTGGGGCTCATGGGGACAGACAAAACAGCAACTCAGACTCGGCTCTACAGACTCCCGCATCCCGGGGCGGCCTGAGAGCTCGGCTGTCTTAAGGGGCCGCTGGAGCTTCTCGGTTATTTGTCTCCTTTTTGAGGATTAGAACTTCCGCTGGGCCCTGTGCATCTGTGCTGAGAATTTAAACTCTGCACATGCAACCACAGGAGCAGTGCGGTCTGTTAGAAATGTTCAAAAAGAAGTCTGTTTTGACGTTTAAAAGCTTTTAGATGCACAAAGAGAGGTAAATTGAGGGGTTTCCAATTTCTTCTGGGAGTGTAGGTTGGGTGGTGGTTGCTTTTTCTATTTCTTTTCCCTCCTTTATGAGCCTTTGTTTTTAAAATTGTGATCATGCTGATATTCACCATATAGGCCCATTTAAGAGGTATCATTTGAGAAAGGCTGAGATGTCCAAGTGGTTTTTGAAACATGCACACGTAAGTGAACCTTCTTTTTCTCTCCATAATACACGAATAGGAACTATTATTAAGGCTTATCCTCGCAGACACCACAGAACCATATTTTAGAGTAAGGACTATTTGAGATTTTCTTTGTGGCCCAGATTCCTGGCTTTACAGCTGAGGAAACTGAGGCTCGGGGTGCTGTGACAAGGGTGAGGACAAAGCCCTCCAGATTCTCGCTTTCCCTGCTGCTTTCTGTATTACACAGCTCATCCTTTCTAGGTAGTGCTTATAGGTGTTGCATGTAACTAAGAGGCAGGTACCACCTGGAAATGTGGTGCACTTCCTAGTCTTAGTGCATGAGAATTGGGGATGATGATGATGATACCAATAATAATAATAGTTTATTTTAATAATTTAAATCATAATTAGTTCTTAGCAAATGGATCAATAAGCACGCGTTCCAGACATTTTATTTATTTTACATATTATTTATTTTACCTAAACGCACACCTTGTCACATGCTAGAAAATAACTGACTACAAAATTAGGCTAAGATTCTGAGGGCCATCCATGTATTAATAAGAACAATAATCCTTTGTTTTTCTAAATTCAGACTTGACTCTGCTTTTTCCTCTAAAAAACAGAGAGAAAAAGAGTGAAAGCCCGCTCATCCCCTACTCATATCTTACCAACCCAACCTGTTGCTGTCAAGTGGATTCCGACTCATAGTGACCCTATAGGACACAGTAGAACTGCCCCCATAGGGTTTCCAAGGAGCAGCTGGTGGATTTGAACTCCTGACCTTTTGGGCGGCAGTCGAGCTCTTAACCACCATGCTACCAGGGCTCCCCATGTTGTACAGAGGTGTATAGTCAAGAGAGGAGTCTTGCAGCCTAGATGAGTTGCCGCTAGTGGTGGGGCTCACAGACAAAACGGTCAATGCAACGTCTGAACGTGCATGTCTATCCAGGGGTCTACATACCAAAAAAGAACTAGAAATGATCAAGTTTCCTTCATAGGATTTTTAGAAATTTGATATTTACAAGATTGAAAATGTGTTAAGGAAATCCTTTCTTAAGGTGTTTCTGTTCTTTAAGCTTTTTAGTTCAGATCAGATTAGAGTGAGGGCATGGAGGGAAAGGCAAATAGAATAGCAGTTATAATTGGCATTAGTTTGAGGAAAGACCACAACATTGATTTTCTAGTATGGATTTTCAATATTTTTTTAATAAAAAGTCACAGAAACTGAGGTCAATCCCTTACTGGGATTTCAACTTTTTTTTTTCTTTCTTTTTTTTGGTTAGGATATCTGAGAAATCCTTCGTAGTTGTCTAAACCATTCCATTAACTTTGCACTGAGTCTCCAGATGATTTTTCTCTGGGTAAATAGTTGACCTTTCTGTTTCACTGGCCTGTCTACCTCTGTAAACACAGCCCAAATATGGGATTCTGGCATTAGTATGGTTATACTGGGTTTAAAAAAAAACATCTTCTTGGTATGATCCACCAATTATTACATTCAGAAGGAAAAAACTATAATTGAAGAAAGCCTGTTTTTTGTGTTTTATCTGTTACTCTTACCATAGAAATATCTTATACAGTACTCATTCAGTATCTCCTGGGTTTGTTATTATCTTTGTTGTCATTATTTCGATTTATACGTATATAATGCATGCAATTAAAAAAGCCAGAGTGTTCTCGGCATACATAAAGTATACAACTACCAAACATTAGAATAACTGACTCAATAGAATTTATAAATAGATGTCTGCTTTGCCCATCTGCACAGCTAAAATGCAAATAATATATTAATTAAAAGTTTGAGCAGAAAGAAAAACGAAACCTAAATGCTAATCTGAAAACATTCTTCTTTTGCACGTAAGAATGGACTATGAAATTGTCTCCCTTGGCCACGTAATAACCAAGGAAGTAATAACGCGGCAGTGGCGTAGCAGATCTTGTAAGCACAGGAACTGGAGGGAGAGGTGGGGGTGAGTGTGTGGGGAGGAATCCAGAAAGCGTTAGTGTAAAAGCAGTAACTTTGTACACACTTTTAATCATTGCTGAGGAAAGGGTAAAGAACTTTTGTTAGCCTTCTATAAGTTCAACAACAAGAGAGTAAAGGTTAAGAATCCCACTCTCAGCCCTTGTGTGGAATTAGAAGTCCCATCAATACACAGTCCCATCAATACACAGAGGATTTGCATATGAGAATGGGGGTTACATGAGCAAATCCTTAGGGGATCTGTGAGAAAATACACTCTAACAAGAACACTTGGACTACAGTTTACAATAGACGGATCGTCCTAAAACCATGCATGTGGACCCTTTAATATTTCAAGAGCAATCTACAAATCCATGTCTTAACATGCAGACACGTATATATGTAATATCTGTGTCAATGTAACTATGTATTAACTCCAGTCGGTACAGCAGCTCATTAAGTGTTCCAACTGTTTTTTGCTATCCTGATGTTTTGAGGACATGATTGCAGCATACAAAATGGAATTAACAATTGAAATAGAACTAGGGAAAAACTCAAATGCACTTCTTGTGAATTTTTCTTTTACTTTCTTCTGTTGCTTTTATTTAGTAGTCTCAACCATAAAACACATACATATATGCTTGTTACATTTTTTCTCATTTGTGTCTTTTCAAACAAAACATACAGCTATCTCTGTTTTTCTTTCAAAAGACTAAAAAAAGCAAATACAAAATTTCTGTTGAAGTAACATTTTAGATGTCAGCCTGCAGGTTTTAGCATAAAACGTTTCTTCACGCTGGGAGAAGTGGTAAATGAAGACAGGTAATTCTTATACTAACGTACACATTGTAATATTAAAACCTCTAAGGACGTCAATGCAAGCCCAGTGTTGATTCGATTATTTCAGTTCTTTACAATCTGTTTGCTCACTCTTATAGCAACTTGTTGATAATAGGAAGTCTTTTGTGAGAAAGGGTGTGAAAAACAATGAAAAGAGTCAGATTTAATAAAGTATCTAGGAAAAGTCTTGAAATGACACCCACACTGTGAAGGCAAAGCCAAATTTGCTTTTTCTGAGGGGAATTTGTGTTTGTCAGGAAGGGTTCCTGGAGGCTTTGTTTTGAGGCCTTGATGTGTGCCCAGGGCGCGATAGGCCTCCCGTCACCCTTGCCCTTCTTCTGCCACCGCTCTGCCCACCCATACTGACACCGCAGGGGAAGGATTTCAGAGAAGGAAGAATCAAAAGCCGAGGGACGGGAAAAAAAAAGTGCTTTTCAGGGTCTGATGTGTGGGAATCAAATGAGAGCCCTAGCTCAAATCCGGTCGCCAGGCAACCAAAGTGATATGCTGAGGGAATATCATTAAAGTTGGAAAGTAAGCAGTGTCTCTGAATTAGTAAACCACCCCAGGATGGTCCGTGTGCCCGGAGCCTCTCGGCGTTGGAGCGCAATTTCTCCAAGGAAGACAAGTGGGTGGGGGGTGGGCTTTGCGGAGTTAAAGGGGGAAAGGAGAGAGGGAGGGAGGGCGAGAACGCAGCTGATTTGTAGAGTTTTTTCATAAAAAAAAGACAATGGCTGTCCAGACATGGAGTTGTTGGTGAAATATGGTAACTGCCACACTGCAGCTGGCTCTCTGACACAGATTAATAAGTTGCGTTTCCTAGCCGACCAGAACCTAGTGGGAACTATCCAGCATTTTATCTTGAATTGTGGGTAACAGCCTTCCTGCAAGCTGGCCTAGTTTGCTGCTCTGTTTTTTCCAGATCTCCCAAAGTGCAGCAAACATCTGTGACTCTAATGAGGTCATCAGTGAGGGTGTCCAGAGAGCCGGGCCCTGAGAATTGACCTCACCTCTGCCTGAACAGAGAGTAGGAGTGCTGTGGTGAGGCTGGACAAACTAAACGGGGGAGCTGGCACTGAGCTATGAGTTAAGCTCCCAAGAAACTTTCTGCCATGATTAAATAAGGAGAAGAGAGGAAGAGAGAGAGAAAGGAAGAGGGGAGATTGAGGTTCAGAAACTACAGTGGAACAAAGCCGTAGCAAGCCTACAGAATTAGATTTAGGCCTCACTGACGAATATTATCACTGACATGAACAAGCAAAGCTTATCTGGGCCTTCCTTCTTGAAAGGCTGAATAAAACTGAATTGCCAGCTTCTGCATTTTACCACATTTTGGTGGAAATGGCTCACAGACCTACATGATTTAAAATGAAGCTCGGGTGAATCCAGCCACAAAGCATGTATGTGTGTTTTTGACAGCAAAGTTTCAAATGTTAGGCGACACTGCATATCATTTATAAGTAATTTGATTACAGACACAGAAAACAAATCCAACTTCTCAGAGAGGGTTTTTTTTTAAAGTTATTCCGACAGAGTCATGGTTTTTATAAACAATATGCCAAACAAACATTTAAGCACAGCCCATAACGGCATTCAGATCAGGAAAATGTAATAATTTTGTTTACTCATCTGAGGCAGAAATATCTAAGAGATGATCCTATCTACTGTTCCCTTTTAGAAACTCCATTCTCATGGGATGGGAAATAGAATGTTAGAAAGGAAGGACAATGTTATATTTTAAGTTTGGAGGGGAAAAAACCATATATTTCATGAAAATTGTCTCCATCATTTAATTTATAAGTAGATTGGCCATATATTGATTGTCCATTACTGCCACGTCTGCACACACTGGGAACAATCAAGTGAGTGGTGTCATCTTTGAAGCCAAAGAAACTGGGTATGTGGATAAAGTCCAGAAGGAGGGGGGAGAAAAGATGGAGGTGATCTTCAAAACTCGTCTAGAAACCTTAACTCATAGGTATTATTAACTCACTCTAGATGCAGATAGATAGATAGATAGATATTCCCTGAGATACAATCACCAATGCCCAGAATATTGTGTCATGGTCATTTTATAATGAGTTTGATTTTGGAAAAACAGAAATATTATGATGGAATTAAATTTGCCAAGATTTATATTTTACTATTCTAATATCATTATCATTTTTTTAGACCAGTTTGAATGAGAGAGATACAGAGGACAAGTAATAAAGAAACAACCACTTTCTCAAAAGTCAGTAAATGTCGGACAAAACTCTCAGGTGACTGAACGGGCAGTATAGGTGGTCTGGGGAATGGAAGGGCAGTAGCAGATGGGCTAAAAAAAAACCAAAAAACCAAACCTGTTACCGTCAGAGTCAATTCCGAGACCCTATAGGACAGAGCAGAACGGTCTCATAGGGTTTCCAAGGAGCAGCTGGTGGATTTGAACTGCCAACCTTTTAGGTAGCAGTGAAACGCTTAACCACTGTGCCACCAGGACTTCAGAGGTGGGCTAGACAGGAAAATGTCTCAGTTGTTTCTGACTGATACTGAGCCTGTCCACTGTGATATCAAGAGAGAAATCAGGGGCTGTTATACACTTAAGTTATGAATTATGGAAACTATGGATTGGGAATGATTCTGAACATCGCTTACCATGTAGCAGATTCAACATGGAGGATGAAAGACGGTAATACCAGAGAGAAGCCCTGGTACTACCTGCAAATTCTCAGTAAAGACGATTGCACCTCGGAAGAAGAAAGGATACTGCTCATTGTTCAAGGCGAGAAGAGACTCACGAAACAAACCACCTCTGCCTCCCTGAGAATCAGGGAGAGGAGCAGTTGGGAAGCGGGAATCTATCTCCTTATGTTCTTTCTCAGCTTCCAGGAAGAGCTTGCCTAATGCCCATTTCAAGGCTGTTTATTTTTTAAATGCAAATGAAGGAAGTGTTGCGTTCAGCTTTGCAAACAGTTTTCAGAAATCCTGTTGGCCTACATTTAGCTGGGAAGCAGCACTCGGTACCAAGTGTAGGGGCTCAAACAATCAAGCAGTTGTTTGCCTCACTCGCATTCCTGAGGCAATCTGGTTCCAGCTGAACTCCTTGGGAACAGTCTGGGCAGTGTACCCCTGGGGCATCTGCCCCAATTAGCACTGACCCTTGGGGGTCTCCTCATGGCCCTAGGTCCCAACCTCTCTGACTCTGGGTAAACCAGATTGCTTTAGGAACCTCTAAGATTTCCACAGCCCCAAGACGAACCACACATCCAGACTCACCAAAAGAAGTTCAATCTCCCTGGGAAGACCAATCCACACGGCCTCCTCCAGGTTCTCTGAACCCGAGGTGAGACACTTGTGGTGATGTTTTTATCGTGATGAGAAGTGATAGGAAGGAGGCTCAGAGAGTGCTTGGCCAGTCTAGACTCTGCGGTATGTGGAGAGAGTGCAGGCTTTATAGCCTCACAAAACTGGCTTTGGCTTCCGGATCTTCTCTAACTAGCTGGGTGACCTTGGGCAAGTCACCAAACCCTGCTAAGTCTCGGTTTTCTTGTGTGTCAAATGATGATAAGGATATCTACACTGCCGTGTTTTCACAGAGATCAGGTGCCTTAAGGTATGTAAAGTGTTCAGCAAAATGTCTAGTTTGTAGACCAAAACGAAACCCACCACTGTCGATTCTGACTCACAGGGACCCTATAGGACAGAATAGAACGGCCCCATAGGGTTTCCAAGGCTGTAAAATCTCTTTGGGAGCAGACTACCACATCTTTCTCCCGAGCAGCGGCTGGTGGGTGGGAACTGCCAAACTTTCGGATCACAGCCGAGCACTTTATCCACTGCACCACCGGGGCTCCTTAGCTCGAAGAAGGCCCTCAGTAAGTGGGAGTTAATTACAAAAACCAAAACCCATTATGTTGGAACAGGGCAATACCACTCCTGAGAAAACCAGATACCAGGTGATTCTTCAAAACCTTCCGTCTAGCTGTATTTCACAATTGGTTTGTGACCACCCCTCTGTTTCTAACCAAGCAAACAACCCTCAGCTGTTCTCTGTGCTTCTCACCATCCAGTGCTTCCAGGCACTATTGGGATGACAGAAGGAAGGTATGACACCATCTCCAACTCTGAGAATAGACTGCAGGGACAGCGCCCCTGGAGCACAAACCAACTGAGGAACGAGCAGCACAGTGCCTAGAGCGTGCAGTCGGAGTTGAGCGAAGGGCGTAGTCAGCATGGGCTGTGCTAGTCAGGGAAAGCTTTATGGAAGTCTATGCCTTGGTCAATATTTACTGAGTGTCCACTATGAAGCAGATACCAAGACAAAGCCAAATAAGGTCTCACCTTTGCTCTAAGGAGCTTAAAGGCTAAAGTGGAGAAAGATGCATCAACACTTCATTTTAGAATGTTGCAGGGAGTGCTAAGAATGGGTTTTGGGGGGAGGAAAGTGTTAGGAGAGCATAGAAGAAGGGCTGAAGTTGACTTTGAAGGACAACTTGGTTCCAGGTAAATCCTAGGCAGGTGGATCAGCTTGTACAAAGGTATAACAGTGGGGAACAAGCAAGATACTTGTGTATGTGTGTGCGTGTGTATGGGAGGGTAAATGTGTGGATGAGAGTGTGTGTGACAAAGAGAGGCAGAGAGAGATAGAATATACAAATGAAAGAAAAATAGATTTTCTAAAATTAGATCCAAGATTTAAAGAGGAAATTATTCCAATTATGTTATCTCTATTTTTTTTTTTTTAACTTTTTTATGTGGTATACTCATGGTCACCAAGAGGCTGTTATGTCCATGATTAGCAAGTCAGGAAGGCAAAGGATGCTTGGCTATGGCTTAGTGAGGGACCTGGCAGGACAGAGGTCAGCTCTGAGGTCATCCACATTTGGATCTACTTCTATTTCCCATAGAAAAATTTCAGAAGCTGGTGGAATCAACCGGAGTGGGACTGGAACCAGAGGTGGCTTTTTAAGTTGATTTTCTCCTCAAGGCCATCTCTTGGAAATTAGCCAGGGAAACAGAGGTCTGGGTCCAAGATCCCTCAAGAGAATCAACGGGCCAAGCATTGGCCCCAGGGGAAGAGGGAAGGGACTGTGGGAACGGGGAAGCAGACAAGAGTTCTGGAGTTTGCTGAGAGAAAGCAACTAGACTAGATCACTGAGACTTTCTGAAGATCCCTAGATCCCAACCCAATTCCTAGCAGGTTCTCCCAGCTTCTCTAGCTTGAGTCATCTATTGTCTTGGCCAATTCCTACTGGTGTGACTATCTGCCCTGTATGCTGGGGGCCAGGATACGAATGATACTGAGGTCCTGAGTCATCCTCAGCTGGGTCATTCAAAGCTCTGTCCTGTGGAATTCTCCTTGTTTATTGATGAGAATCTCTGAACCATGGTAGCCCAGGGGATCTCCAGTGCTACAACAAATCTCCCTGAGGAGAAGAAATACAAGCAATTATAGGCTTCTTCCTCTAGCAGGCAAGAGACCTGGGGACATTTATGTGCTCCCCCTCCCACAGGGACAGGACATAACCGAAGAGTAGCTCTTCTGTATGATAATTTAAGAGGCATTGGGAAGATTAAAGTGCAGCTATTCCATACAGTCTAAGAGTCCTTTGGGTTTCCCCCCTCCTTCTTTCATTCAACAAACATTATTAAGTACCTACTATGATTATGAGCTGGAGCCCTGTTGGTGCAGTGGTTAAAGTACTTGGCTGCTAACCAAAAGGTCAGAGGTTCAAACCTACCAGCTGCTCTGGGGAGAAAGATGTGGCAGTCAGCTTCCATAAAGATTTACAGCCTTGGAAACTCTATGGGGCAGTTCTACTCTGTCCTATAGGGTCACTATAAGTCGGAATCAACTCAACGGCAGTGGGATGACTATGAGCTAGCCACTGTACTAGGCAGTTTCCATCCTCAAAACCTCACAGACACGTGGAGGAGACTAATAGAGTGAGAAGTGCTGATAGAGGTTTGCATAGGATACTGGGGGAGCCCAGAGGAGGAGACCTGGAGGAGGAGACAGAAGGTAAGATGCAATAGTTGCCATGACTGTATGCAGGGGCATGTGGGGAAGGAGAGCGGAGGTAGGATGATAGGCAGGTTTCAGGCCATGAAGGGTCTTTCACAGCAGGCTAAAAAGATAGGGTTTATCTTGAAGGTGATAGGGCAGTACTGAAGGTCTTTGACAAGGGAGTAGTGTTTTACAACAATCTTCCAGCAGCTGAGAGACAGAACACCTCAAGATGTGGAGATGGCGCAAGAAGATACTACAACTTTGTGAGGCAGACAAAGAAAATAGTTTAGGTACCATTCTACAGATGATAAACTGAGACTCGGATTAGTTTAGTTGATCAGGTCTCCATGGCTTCCTATTGGAGTTTTTTATTTTAATGTGCGTTCCTTCCTCTCAACAATCCTTTGGTCTATGACAGGCACTCACAAAATGGCTGCTGACTCAATGGCAAATCTAGGGCGAGGAACTGGGTTTTCAGGGGTCTTACCTGGAGCTTTTTCTACAACCGCACACTGGTTTCCTGACAGAGTCTAATCTTGGAGATGGCTGCAAGCCAGGGTGGCAACTGTGTGTAGAATGTTGTTGTTGTTAGGTGCCACCGAGTTGGCTCCGACTCATAGCAACCCTATGTACAACGTAACGAAACACTGCCTGGTCCTGTGCCATCCTCACAATCGTTACTGTTTGATCCCATTGTTGCAGCCACTGTGTCAATCCACCTCGTTGAGGGTCTTCCTCTTTTTTGCTGACCCTCTACTTTACCAAGCATGATGTCCTTCTCCAGGGACTAGTCCTTCCTGATAACGTGTCCAAAATACGTGAGACGAAGTCTCGCCATCCTCACTTCTTTGGTGTGTAGTATACACTGGCACTGTTAGGTCCTTTGTGAATACTGAGCTGAGCAGGGCAATCTAGGGGAGAAGGGAGCTGTGATGAGGTGAACAGGGAGCATCCCCTTCAGTCTCCAGGGGGTTTGTGAGAGTGTGAAGCATTTGGGCAAGAGGTGCAGCCGTTAGGATGCTGAAGAGAGGTCACTGGGTCAGAAACAGAAAGGTTCTAGAAGACTCAGTAAGGAGATGGGAGGAATCTGCTTTGACATTTTATTGCTAGTCTGTCCTCTCCCCACCCTTCCATCCTAAAACCAGAGAAAGTTGCTTTCAACCTTTGTCTGGTCATTGCCATTTGCCATTAGGCACCAGCAGACCTTGGCTGCCCAGGGAGTGGAAGGGAGGTGTAATAATGTGGGTGCAGGCTGCACAGCACAGTGGTTTCATGGGCTCTGGGATCCATCAGAGAACAAATCCCTACGCCTCTTTCAGCCTCAGTTTCCTCATTGTAAAATGGGAATAATAAAAGTACCCACATCGTAAATTTGCTCTGAGTATTTAATACATGGTGTTTATAAAGAGTTTAGCACAGTGTCCAACACAAGGCAGCCACTGTAAAAAAGATTAGCATTGATCATTATCAGGACCTGGGGAGGTAGGAAGGTCGCTGAACCGGTAATTGGTAGACCCAAAGATTTGCTTCTCATTGACTGCGTAATCATCCATCTGATAGCTCTTGAGAAACTTCCTTTCCGCCCACCTTTGCTCCTCAGTGCTGAGGGGTCTGGCGCCATTGCGACCTGTACAGACCCTGCTGCGGTGTTGGAGAGCATGCCCTGGGACAAGTGTGTAGAGCCAACAGGGCGCCGCTCAGGAGTGGCCACCCATCAAAGCAAGAACCAGCAGCTCGAGGAGTGCTGGAAATTTGTCTGCACAGAAAACCTTTTTTAAAATCCAGACAAGCTAAAATTAGAAAGAAAAAGAAATACAGTCATGTCTTCGAATGTAGCCTATCCAGAGCACCAGCCCTAATGATGACCCAGGAAAATTTGAGGAGTTCAAATACAAAGGGGGTCATTTTTCTTTCAATCATCCTATTTATAATGGGCATCGTAAAAAAAAATGAATAAGGCATTAGGAAAGAAGGCAAATTCTTACAAATTATTGATAACCTGGAGGCTCTTTATTAAAAAAAAAATACGGCATTTGGTGTCCCTAGAAAATTTTCCGGCTAAAATATCTACTGTTAGCATTTTCACTGATATAGTTTCCCAACTATTATAATTCCAGTTAGAACCAGTTGCCGTCAAGTCGACTCCGACTCACGGTGACCGCATGTGTTTCAGACTAGAACTGCGCTCCATAGGATTTTCAATGGCTGTGATCTTTCAGAAGTAGATGGCCAGGGCTTTCTTCCGACGTGCCTCTGAGTGCATTCTAACCGCCCATCTTTTGCTTAGCAGCTTCTCCATTTGTTCTACCCAGGGACACCAAATTATTAAAATAACCTTGATATTTCTCACAGCTACTAAATCAACAGAGACAAGTAGATAGCACATCTACTAAAGTACGAAACAGTCTTCAAGTTATATTCAAATAGATATAAACAGAGCTAAAAATTCATACGGAGCCCTGGTGGCACAGTGGAAAAATTCATATATGCTTTAAAAAATGATTTCTACTTTTAGCACTCTAACTTAAGCCAGTGGACAGAAATTAAGCCAATTATATACAAAAATGTTTATTACAAAATTATTACAAGGGCAACATTTGAAAATAAACTGCATGTTCAACAATAGGAGACCTGTTAAACCCACATGATAGAATATCATGCAGTTATTAGATATGGTATATATTAAGAATTTTAAAGACATGGGAAGATGCTCAAGAAATAATATTAAATTAAAAAAAAAGACACAGAACCGCAAATGAAGTGTGATCTGAAATATATACATAGTAATAAGACTGGAAGGACAAGCACTATAAGGTTAATAGTGGTTATCTCTGGGCAGTAGGATTATGGGTGGTATTTATTTCCTTCTCTATTATTGCAAATATTTTCTAACCTTATAAACTAGGTACATGTAATACTTCTATAAATGGTTTTAAAAATATAATAAAATTACCCTGCATAGTTCTAGTTGTTTTAGACCTTATAAAAGGAACTCATTATTTCTGCCCATAAAAAGCCCACTTAACTATATTATGGAACAAGTTCTAAAGCATGGGTTTCAAAGGCTTTCCATTCCCACCCCAAGATCCCCCCGCCCCTCAAGTCCTTTTTCGTCAGTTTCTGATTGCTAAAACTATTCATAGATTGTTACCCCCATTTTTTCCCTTTTCATCTACCGGTGAGATTCTATCTCATACCCACCGGATTCTTCCTCTCTTGTAGTAATGGAGGAAAACAATGAAGGTAACAAGTCTAACCGAGCAAGAAGGTGTATGTGTGCCTTTTTAAAAGTAAACACAGAATTAAAAAACACCTATGATAAAAACAATGTGACCCCTTGCTTTCTAAATCATTCCCACGAACAAATTCACCTTTAGAAACTCCTCTGATGCATTTGAAATACAATCAGATTGCCGAAGGTGTGGGTTTTGTACAACTTTTCCGGCCCCATCCATTGGTCTCCCCAGCTCCTTTCAGGCTCCAGGTATGGCTTGATTAGTCCGACCCTAATGTATTAAGAAGGAGCCCTGGCGGCGCAGTGGTTAACACAAAAGTCAAGGTTCAAATCCACCAGCCACTCCACAGGAGAAAGATGTGGCTGCTTGCTTCTGTAAAGATTACAACCTTGGAAACCCTAGGGGGCAGTTCTACTCTGTCCTCTAAGGTTGCCATTATAGGGGTGCTATGAGTTGGAATCAACCTGACGGCAGTGGGTTTGGTTTTGGTTTTTGGAATGTATTAAGACTCAAATGTACCAACAATCATGAAGATGGTGCAGGACTGGGCAATGTTTTGTTCTATTACGAATAAGGCCTTTATGAGTCCGAGTGGACTAACACCTAACAACAACAATAACAAATGTACGAAGAAGCCCAGGGAAGGCTGCAGGGAAGCAGCCTGGAGTAGACTGTTCTGGAGGCCAGGATTAGTATGGGGCAAGTGAGGCAGCTAATCATAGGTACAAAATTTAAGGTGGCAGAAATAACTCGTAATTCATAAAAATAATATTTAATGCAATATTTTAAAAAATCAAATACACGTAAATAATTAACACATGCAAAAAAAATTCATGGTAAAGAAAATATCAAAACTTTAATTAAAGACCGGTACTGTGCCAAGTCATAGGGGAATCTGAGGCAAAGGAAAAATTTGCACCCTTAAATACATATTTCTATGTATTTTTTTAATAGCTCATTTTCCCTAAAATGTTAGTTTAAACATATTGAAACATTGATGAATTTGTGAAGTAAAACTCACAATACTCTTAAGCTTATTTTGTTTATACCCAAAAAATTGATATTGTCTTGACCAAATTACATTAAATAGTTAATAATAAGATAATAACAGAATTAATAAAGTACTGAGGATTGTTATTTGGTCAAGAAAAAATGTCAAACATGGCAATTCTCTCCATTGAAAATGAGATAAGCAAAGAAAATATTATTGATAAATTTGCTTCCATTAAAGCCAAAAAAGTAAAATTATAATAAATTCTGTTTTTGCTTTATAACGAAAATATTTAAAATTAAAATAATGTTGTGAGTTTTAGTACACCTACTTTTCAACTTTTCAATATTTTTTTGACTACTTCGGTGTTCTAGGGAAAATATTTTAAAAAATACATCTATGATAAAAACAATGTGACCCCTTGCTTTCTGAACAGTTCACGTTAAAACAAACTCACCAGCATGTACATGGGCCTCAGGCTCCAACATGGCTGTGCACAGCATGGCGGTTTTTTGCACCAGCCCCAGGTCCTTCTGAATCCCCAGATCTCCAGGGAGATCTGACCAGCTTGGAGCCACTTTCACCCAGGATGTTCCCTCATCCATCCCACCGCACTCCACCCCACCCTAACCTGAAGGAATGAAACCACGCAAGAATCACGACACATATTTTGTCTTTCCTTAATGCCACTCAAGGAGCCCTAGTGGTGCAATGGTTAAGTGCCTGGCTGCTAACCAAAAGGTTGGCGGTTTGAACCCACCAGCCACTTCGAGGGAGAAAGACTTGGCAGTCTGCTTCCGTAAAGATTACGGCCTTGGGACCCCTATGGGGCAGTTCTGCTCTGTCCTACAGGGTCACTATGAGTTGGAATCAACTCAACGGCAGCGGGTTTTGGTTTTTTTGGTTTGGTAAAGCCACTTATGGTGAAAAGGCCCAAAGCTCTGGGTCAACCATTTAACAAATGTGGCATCTCAGGTCCGCTTAATTTTTAAAACATTTCTGTCCCAGGATGGGACCTAGGGTTTAGCCTCTAGGAGTGGATATCCTATACCTATTCAGTTCGCAAATATTCATTCAACACCTACTGTGAGCCTGGGCCAGACACTGACGTGACTCTGGTTCAGGAGACAGACAGGTGCCTGATCTTGTGAGACTTGCATTTCAGTGAGTCCTAATTGCCTGGTTTTGCTTGTTTATTCATTGTTTTTAAGGAATATTTATTTCTCACCAAGCTTTTCTTTCCTCAGCTGCTGTAAATTCACTTCCTGCACATCTATATAATTCTTTGGGTTCCTGAAATGTGCTGTCCTACTCTAACTCTTGCATTTCACACGGAACCTCTACACTCCTGGTGACGGTTTGTTTTTCACCTGTATAAGCCCTGTCTTCCATACTGACTTTGCTTTTCACAGCTCCTGCTTTGCCGAGTTCAGGGTTTTGCACGTAGAAGATGTTGGCCACATATTTGAGGATCACTTGGCGGTTGAACTAATGGATCAGTGAAAGAATCAACAAGGAAAGTACAGACGAACGAATGCACCTGGTCCCTGGAGGTTGGGAGGGAGGCAGCGTCATCACGTACCACCTCACCGTTTTCTGTGTTCAGTATGTGTCAATGCGATTGCGCAGATGTGGTGTGTGTCTGCTCAGCGTGTGTATCTGGGGTTGTGCATACGCTGTTTGTGTGCATGCGATAGTTGAGGAGCAGTCAAAGGTGGGATAGGAACAGCAGGATCAGTTCTGTATGGTTATAGTGTTTCAGAAAGAACACCAGCCTGGGAGAAATGGGCTGCATTGACTGGGCAAGTCACTCTTCCTCACTGAAAGGGTCTCTGTTTCCTCACCCGTTAAGATAAAGGAGCTTATCGGAGCCCTGGTGGCACAGTGGTTAAGAGCCTGGCTGCTAACCAAAAGGTTGGTGGTTCGAATCCTTGGATACCTTATCTGTATTATTGAAAACCCGTTACTATCAGGTTGATTCCAACTCATAGAAACCTGATAGGACAGAGTAGAACTGCCCCGTAGGGTTTCCAAACAGCAGCTGGTAGATTCGAACTGTCGACCTTTTGGTTAGCAGCTGAGCTGGTGGTGCAGTGGTTAAAGCACTCGGTTGCTAGCAGAAAGGTCAGCAGTTGGAACCCACCAGCTGCTCCCAGAAGAAAAGATGTAGCAGTCTGCTTCCGTAAAGATTACAGCCTTAGACAGCCTATAGGGCAGTTCCACCCTGTCCTATAGAGTCCCTGTGAGCTGGAATCAACTTGACAGCAGTGGGTTTAATCAGAGGTTGGATCCACTGCTTCTGATGAGGCCGGTACCTGTTACTGTGGGTGCCACGAGCACCGCCTGGATCCTTTTGTGCTTCTGGTTGTCGATGAACGGAAACGCCTTCTGTTTCTGCAGTGTGAACAGGAGTCGGCAGAAGGCAGCAATCGTGACCTTTCCTCCTGGTGAGGACTCCCAGAAGTAGCTGTGTGATTCCAGGATGTCCCTCTGGTCTTCAGTCATTTTAATGTTAAAAAGAGGATGGTGGAACCAACAATCTCCTCGGGTCCCTTCTCAGGCAAAATAGCTCTGCCTTAGCAAGTAGTACTTTGAGAAATTTTGTGCACGTGTGCAGGAATTTATTCTGATTTTCATTTAATCCTTGAAAGAATCAGCCAATCAAAGAGCAGCTCCTGAATACCATTAGCAGTACCGAAGGATTGTAGAGTGTTTTCACGGTTTGCTTCAACTTTCCTATTTATATTCCTACTTACACTTCATGACAGTCCTGTGGGGTGGAAATGTATTATAATTCCCTTTTTATACGTGAGGAGAATGAGCTGATCCTACAATGCCCATCTTCAGACCCCCAACCTCCAGCTGTTTGCAGACACAGTGTCTTCGAATCCGTTTTAAGGGGTAACGGCCCCAGACGGGACAGGTATCTAGCAGGGCCTGAGCCCTTGTCTCCTGGAGACAAGGGGAAAGCGTCTTGCTTTGGAAAGGGGTGGAATAAACCAGTAGGTCCCCCAGCCTGACCTCACCCCTGGCTTGTGGGATCAAAATCTCCAGGGAGTGATTTAAATTTTGGTTTTGAGAAATTTTGAGAATTTTATAACATTTTTGTATTAAAAATCTTTCTTTTATGAAATTATAATAAAGACTTATTGAGTGACTATTAACATGTCCATTTATTTTTATTTTTCCAGTTGATGGAAGAAAAAGTTGGCAACACTGTATTTGGGTCTCCCAATTTTTTAGATGTGTGTGTAGAGGGGTGTCTGCTTGTCTATAAATTTCTCATATCCTTTTTGGACTGTGAAGTTTGAAAGTCTAGGAAATATTGATGCATATCCATCACTTTTATCTTATTACTTTTCTACATGGAAACCTCTGATGATCCTTTACTGCTGCCAGATCAAGTATTACTTCCAAAGTCTAGCTTGATTGTAAACTGTCTGTTTGATCTTAACTGCTCTGGGTTTTCATTTTTTAACTGTAAAATGAGGTTGTTTGACCAAATAATGTCTAAAATAATCCTTAGCCCTTAAATTCTGTAGATTTTTGAGTGTCACAGCTATAAACACGTTGGCATTCAAAGAGCTGTAAGTAAGTGTTCTCGTGAGGACTCCACCTGAGGACAGGAGAGAGGCCTGCATGGGGACCACCACCTTCCCTTGAGTTGTGTTGGCCCCTCAGAGTGCTCTTTGACTGTCTTTCCCCTGAGAACTAATAGCTCCATCCACTTCCTGTGAAGTAGCTAGAGGAAGCGTTCTTCTACTGAACCGAACTCTTATACATATTTGTCAGAGCCCTGGTGGTGCAGTGGTTAAGCACTCACTGATAACCAAAAGGTCGGCAGTTCGAACCCACCAGCCACTTTACTGTAGAAAGACGTGGCAGTCTGCTTCAGTAAAGATTACAGCCTTGGAAACCCTGTGGGGCAGTTCTACTCTGTCCTATAGGGTCGCTATGAGTTGGAATCGATTTGACAGCAATGGGTTTGGTTTTGGTTTACATATTTTTCAAAATATTATAATTAAGTAGAACATAATGAAAATTAATACAAAATAATAATAATAAATACTGAGTGTGAACTGTCCAAATGAAAATTCATCGTTAGCTTTCCCTAGCATATCACTTCTAGGTCTTTTAAAATGTTTGTTTTGTTTAGTGTGAAAAGCCTGTTTGCCTTCGAGAGTGAACTAGATTAACTGATCTTTTCTTGTCTCCCATTTTTCTTCTCTTTCTGCCTTCTTTCCTTCCTCCTTTTTTATTTTTCCTTTCTTGTTCCATTAGCATCTTTAATGAAAAACGAATATGTCTATGGCTTATTTTAACCCAGATCTAATCACAGGTGTGGGAAAAACTGAATCAGAACAAAGGATGTGTGTTGTGCAAATGGGTAATAAAGTGGTGATAGATGACCATTATTGGGGTTGTTATATTGTCAAGTTAACTCCATGTACAACGTGTCCATTCAGAAATTCAGCAAAACACAAAAACTTTTTTTCCTTTTTATAAGCTTTGTTTTAAAAAGACACCTTCCTGTCATTGGCGCTTGTAAGTGAACAAAATGAAATTGATGCCTTGAAGGGGAAAAAAGGAAAATACTTCTTTACTTTGTGTTAAGAATACATGACATCTTTGCTGTCAGTGATAGTGAAGTGAAATACATACCAAATATGTCTTGACATAACTTGACAGAAATGTATGTCTTCTTTTCTCTCATTTATTTTTGTGATAAGAATATGTGATTTTGCTGCCAAGGAAGCTTGTAATGTTGTAGAGAAATGGAAATGAAATTGTGTTGGGTATGTCCAATTTCCCCTGACAGAAGTGGCATAAGCTATAGCATGCAGTCTTGGGAAGTTAACAACAGGCCTCAACCAGCAAGACCCAGGAGTTGACATTTGTCAAAACAACTTTCCTCAACACTTCAAAATGTTCCTTTCTCTTTTGTGTTATTCAGATGTGTTCGGGTAACTACATTTTAGAAAATGGTGACTGTCAGAGCAGCCTTGCCATCCACATGTGAACGATATCGAAAGAGAAATCTTATCTTTCCTACTCAGCTCCGAGTCTGTTCCATGTCAGTTGGAATCCATCCACAAGTGGCCTTTCAAACAAATCCAAAATCTAATGTAACTAAAAGTGTTCTCCTTTTGTGTTTTGTGTGTGTGTGTGTGTGTGTGTGTGTGTTTTCCTTTTCCTCACAACCTGACAAAAGTAAATGACAAGAATTGGCTCTTTTTGCTTCTTTTCCAAGTGTTACACAGATGGAGGTTGTGTGTTGGTGCGAGCTTGGTCTATTGTTCTTGAGTTTGCAGCTTTTTACAACTGTCACCTTCGTTAGAGGAACCCAAATCATTTGGGTAATACTGAGCCTTTAGAAAGCGTTCTTAATTCCTCACTCTATTGCTACGAAGCGATAGATGTTTGGTAAGGCAGTTTTAAGCACAACAAAACAACATTTGTGTGAACCTCCTATTCTGTCTTTCTGGGGCTCTTTTAAGGATACACACAGAATTTCTAGAACCCTAGCAAATGGTTTCTGCAATAAATGGTGTTTGAAGCAAGAATCCCTTACCTAGGGGAGACAGAAAGAGAGTCAGCCCAGCAGTGTAATCATTGCTCTGCTGTTTGAAGGAATATTGAGCTCAGATGCCTCCAGAAAGCCCACCAGGCCCAGAGGCAGTGGACAATAAAAGGGAAAAAATAATAGACGCCAACGCTTTATTAAGTATATTTTTTTCTCACTTAGGTGCCCATTCCCCGGTCAGACAATTAGTTGAAGTTCTTTCCAGAGAAAGTGTTACCCACCAAGAAAAACTCTTTTAACCTTTCAAAATAACAAATATCTTTAATGACTTTTATCCTCTTTCCATTGACATCACAGATACAATGTGGTCTGTCTTGAAGTCAAGCCCAAATTGAAATCACTGCTGGCAGGAACAGGAAAAATAGAACATTTGACAATAAGAGTGACAGATGAAGCATTGGGGCCTTGAAAGGGAGACTCTGTCAAGCTATGACCTGGGACAGAAATATTGCACCTTAGTAAAATACCTGTCCAATCTGTAAGCTAATGGGCAAGTACATTTGCACATGATACTGGGCCAAATCCAAATACTTGATAGAAGTTGGTATTATTTTCCACGTGCGTGTTTAAAAGGAAAGCTCGATATGCTTTCTAGCAAGAACTGTTTGATTACAGACCAACAGTTCATCACCATACTCCCTAGAGAAAACATTTTTATCTGGTTGTATGGAAGGAAAATATTTACTTGAAATACTTCTGAATCCTGGATTTCCTAAATTCGTCTAATCCTGCTACGAGTAATTATTAAGCACTGTGGGGGTAAAAAATAAAATCTTTTTAAAAGATATATTTCAAAGATAAAAGCAACTTCTTATAATATCCCTTGACTCATTTATAGGGAAGAGAAGCTTTAAAACATATTTGATCACTTATAAAATCCATTAGTTGTATTCCCAACTTTTATATTATTTGTGTGTGTGTGTGTGTGTGCTGCTTTTCTAACTGGTTGCATGCATTAGGGGAGAAAATAAAGAAAACCTCAGTTGAATCTATTTCTAGTGATTTTTATCTTCAGTTTCTGATCAGCTGTATTGGGCTTTGCTGTTCATCTTAGATTCCTTTGAACTGTGATTGGTTTAAGGCGTATTCAGCCCTGGTTGGTTTGGTAATTGGTAGGAAAGTTGTTGTGACGTTGTCAATTGCAGTGAGAATTCTCCCCACATGATGGCCATTGTTGATCTTTCATATTAGGCATCCTTTACTTCCAGAGCTGTCAAAGAAGAATCTGATTCCAGTAGTTAGTTATTTGGGAAAAATTGCCAAAGGAGTCCTCGGTTTAGACTTTAAAAGCACTGCCTTCTGTTCAAACAATATGAACCCTTTTAGGGCATGTGAATAAGTTCTGCATCATTGTGAAATAAGCACAAAGTCTACATGTCCACTAGAGTTTGTAAGTCCGTGGCTGTGAAGCAAATGCGTGTTTCCCTCTGTGGATAATAATGGAAGAAACTTGTCATGTTTATTTAGCCTTTGATATAAACTTAAGTCAAATAAGAATGGTCCAAGTGGACACTGGGAAAATTTGGTTGCTTCCCTGGGTCCACTGGCATCTTAACTCACTTTTAAAATGTTTTGGGGTCTTGAAAAACCTGAAACGTATTTTACCATGCCCCTCTTTCTCTTATTTTATAAACCAATGCAATTTTAAAGAAAAACTTAATCCATATGTTTCTGATTAATGTTTACTAAACTCATCAAAATGGTGTTTTGCAAGAGTGATTTGGTGTCCAAGAAGTCTTTTGAGTCTCTCTGTAACAAGCTTTCTTAAAGCCATTTTTCTTTGAAGCAGGAAGTTGTGTTTTGCCAACAGTAAAGAAATTCAAACCCCCAAAGGGTTGAGATCAGTTTGAAACTTCAAGCCCGAGGGCTCTGTGGGTTCTACACTTGGCAAACAGGATACTTCCCTCCTGACTTTGAAATACCTTATTTTCCTCCTGCAAGAAATGCTCTATTTATTGTTTTGCTAAAATATATGTCTAAAGCTATCTTCAGATTCTTTGGTACATGAAAGTGGATGAACTAAAAAGTAGAGCCTAATGCTTAATTTACTCTACAGCAATTTTATTTGATTGTCAATGTGGATTCTTTTTTTTAACTTCCCCCATTTCTCAACCCCACACTTTTTAATTTGGGCTTATCCAAAGACTTACCAGAAAAGGTGACCGTGAAGATACTACAAGCTGTATTGGGGTTGCCCAATAAAGACATATTTCTTGACATACTAAACTAACATCTCCCATAATACTTTGTACTCTTATTTATGCTGACAACCAAAAATTCAATGCCGAAGATTTCAAATCATGTGCTCTGTGTCAGAAGGTGAGCCGTAATTCACAGTTGTAGAAGCGTGATAGTTTTTTGATGTAGTTTGTTTTGATTCATGTATTTAAAGGAAAACCTGTATAATTTCACTTTGTTTTTTCACACCAGTTGCAAAAGCGGGGAGAAAGAGTGAGAAAGAGAGAACAAAATAGTACATGCAGGGAGTTAAGCATTCAGACAACTGTGGTCCTTTGTCCTTGCTGCCTCCTGGCCATGAAGTGGGAGTGCCCTCTAGTGAAACTTTACAATCATTGGAAGATACTTGGTGTAATATGGTGAAAGTTTCCTCCTAAATTCTTATTTCGAAAATCTGTGGGATAAGCAATTTTCATAAGTTTTGAACAAGACGTAGAGAAGAACATAAAATACCATCAAGTAACACTATTTCTTTAGGAGGCAAATAGAAATGAATATATTGCCGTCAATGTCCAAAAATACATCTCTATATATCTCTATTGATCTACAGACATATATGTGTGTGGATAGATAGATAGATAGATAGAATGAACCCAAGGACACATAAGGAGTATATATACTAGACAAGGACTATGGTTATCTGAATGAAAACATTTATAAAAACATAATTACCTACCTCTCAAGAAGATGGATAGTAAATAAATCCGTTAGAAATGTGAAAGTAAAGGAGTAGTAGCAATACACACCAGCAAACACAAACCGAAAGGCATATTTTGTTGTCTACATTATTCCAAAGCTGTTTAGAAAAAGGAACACATAATTATTGTGATGAACTGTGATGTGTGATGAAAAAAGAAAAGCGCCGAAGCTGGCATTCTTACTCTGGACTTCACTTACTAGCTGTGTGAGCTTCAGCAAAACACTTAACCTCTCTGAGCCTCAGGGCGATCATTTGTAAAATGGGGTGTGAGACCACCTACCTGTCCTACCTCCTAGGTTAGTATTGAATGAGATAAACAGTGGAAAGGGCATTGAAACAGAGCTTTGAACTGGTTATTTTCAGTTCGACCCCCTGCTGAGAATTGGCATTTCCACTTTCAGATAGACTGAATCAGAATCTGGAGAATTTGCATGTCCGCCCCCAGATATACTGAATCAGAATCTACATTTGTGAATCTACATTTTAACAAGATGTAGATTCTGATTCGGTATATCTGGGGGTGGACATGCAAATTCTCAGCAGAGGGTTGAACCAAAAATAACTGGTTCGAAGCCCTGTTTGAAAAAGGTAAAGTTCTATCCTGTGAAGGCATTATTCTTCTGACTCCTCTGTTTTCCTGTTGGAAAGATTTTCAGGCAAAGTCCCCTGTCAGGATGAAGAGAGAGAGAGAGAAAGAAGATTCTTCTAAAATTCTATGGACTCAGAAATACGTTGACAAAAACTCCAAAAGGGTCCAGAGGACATGGGGAATGTAGTTAATGTCACTAAATTGTACACAGAAAAATGGTTGAAATAGCAAATGTTTTGTTATATGTATCTCACTACAATTAAAAAAAAAAGGTCACAGAGAAAAGGGTGACTCCTGAGGAAGGATGCAGGTTCTCAGGCTCTGCTGGGCTAGGCTGGCGCCTTTGAGGGAGAGGGCCCTCGGCCAGGAAGCTCAGCCTGGGCGGCCTTGTTTGAGCAGGCCGGGCAGCAGCAGCTGGAGAAGTCAGGAACACGTCTTCTCGGGTTAAAGCAGCAAGTGTTTCAGGGTCTAATCAACACCTAGCCCCGAGAGAGGAGCCCAACAGCACATGAGCTCCGTGCTTGTGGTTTTAATCCCCCGTGCTGATTACCATCCACACAAAACAGTTACCAGTTTTTGCTGTCTTTTTAAAAATTGAAAATATTTTTGCTTTGTTCATGCCAACTGTAATAAACTATTTAAGCAAACAATCTAGCCTTCCTTTTAGTTTCAGTTTGTTTAATGTTAGATTTGTGCTTTTAAAATTCTTTCCTTTTCTCCACATAAAGCTTGCTCTTAGTGGGAAATGATTTCTCGCAAGTTAAGTTTGCTTTGAAGGGAGATTTATTCTGTTTTAATCAACTTTGACAGGTACTGTGAGCCATATTTTTCAAATTCCAGATTTTTTGATATACATGTATTTTTAACAATGCAGGCATCTTCTATATATTTATTGCCTGGATTTTCACTGTTCGTCTTCTGGATGTATATGTCTTCTTTCTCTTGTCCAGAGTGAGGAACTGTTTCTAGTTTCTTTACACAGAAGTACTTCACATCGTCAGACATGCATAATCAATCTTGTACTTAAACCTTTGTGGGGAAATGCAACACATGGATAATGGGAACAAGGTTGCCATTTGGGCTTGGCCACTTCCCTGGCTGCCTCCTCTGCTATGACCCGGGTGGCAAAGGAGGAAAACCATAAAGTTAGTCTAGAAGGCTAGCCGACGGGCCCCGTGCCGGCTGTTTGTGTCCTCCCTCCCATTTGACCTAAGCAGCTGGCATGAGGGTGGAAAAGAGCTGCTTCCTCCTCAGACTAAAATTAAACAGGACACTTGGTGCATCTTCAATTGTTCGAGAATTTATCCAGAGTAAGTAGCCCATTCCAGTCTGATGGCCAAGGCTTCCATGCCATAAAACTGCTCTTGGTTAAGCCTGGAGCTCACAAGGTTGAGGCTACATGCTCATGTATTAGTGGAAGACCACGACTCCCCACTGAAACTCTGGGTTCCTTCTGTATTAGAACCTTCTTTGACCTTTGCTGAACGACACAAAGAAACCAAACGCTAACCTCTGTTTGTCTCAAATTTTCCCCTATTACTGCTTGGTCCAAGTCTACATTTCCAGCCAGTCTTTCATTTAAAAACACAATCTCATTCAAAACCTGCCTGGTAACTTTATCACTGGGGTAACTGTTACCTGTGATGCAGGACTGACCTGGGTCCTTGTAGCACTTGACATCATCTTTTGGACGGGTTACAGAGCCTTTTGAGAGAGTTGTTAGAAGCAGGCTCACCCTGCAATGCAGAACCGGTCATAGAAGAAAATTAGTGCATTTATCTGTCAGCATTAGACTAGATTTTCAATCCAGTTCACTAGTCACAGGGTCTGGCTTTCTCTTCCTCTGGGAGATGAAACCGATATGCTGGTAGGTAGTGAGGGTGTCAGTTATAAATTGGACCGTTGGAGCACGAACACACGAAAAATAGACGAGAATACTTTCAGGCCCTAAATTTAGTTTCCCTAAAAATAGTCCAGCTTGTTAAAGCACTGTAGGAAGAATGTATGTCAGGTAACTGTAGGCATTACCATATAACCAGTTCACACAGTCTTTTACAGGAACCAGCGTTGGCAACTCTCTCTCCAGTGTGTGGTTCACTTAAGCTGTTTCAGGGAGAAAAACATCTTGCTGACTCTTAATATAGTCAACATGAGTAAACAAACAAAAAAAAACAAGCAACAAACAAACTTGACTGGTTCCCCCTGTGCTGTCTCATATGTTTGAGAGGTTGTAGCAAATCTGAGTTGCAAACAGAAAGGGCAAGTTTGGCAGACACCATCAAGCTTCTTCCTATGTTCCACTTCCTGTTTACGTACCATTTAACTAAATGGGGCTCCAGGTTGTACTCAGAAAAAGCATATGGCTTTTTCTCAACTCAGTGAGTGATCCTGTCCTAAACTGGTGGTTTTTATCCTCAAGCCTATAAAATAATCCAGGTGGAAACCCTGAAGAGCAAGCTAATGTTAATGAGCCATTACTCAGACACAGCATCAGCTAGAGGTTCAAGTAAATACGTTCAAAGTGTCTGTGACTCCAACACTTTCTACCAATAGGACCCGCGTGTCCCTCAGTTCAATAAACATTGAGGATCTGCTGACCGTGGAGACTCCATTGGGCTGAGTGGGTTTATACTTCTGACCCCTTGACTCAGAGAACGTATCATTTAGATTGAGAGATGACATCCAACAACCCACCACAGAATACGTCAGACTCAACTAAGAGTTAGATGGAATCAGGCATCAGTAGCCCATCATGAGAAGCAGAAGCAAAGAAATCCATATTATAGTACATACCAAAAAAACCAAACCCGTTGCCGTCGAGTCCATTGCAATTCATAGCAACCCACAGAATAGAACATAGACTAGAACTGACCCGTAGGGTTTCAAAGGCTGTAAATTTTTATGGAAGCAAACTGCCACACCTAGCTCCTGAGGAGCAGCTGGTAGGTTTGAACCACCAACCTTTCGGTTAGCAGCTGAGCGCTTTGACCACTGCGCCACCAGGGCTCCTTTTATACCACATAAGTAGTAGCTTAATTCATTTATCAATTAAACTGTTATGTACATCACCTACTATATGTCAGGTACAATGCTAGACATTGGAGTTTTCTTTTCTTTATTATTATCATTTTTCAATCCTGCCTTTATGGAGCTATATTCTCTCCAGGGTAACAAAGGCAAATAACAATAATCCATCTTTACACCCAAGCTCTTTATTTCTCTGCATATTGTGTCCTCGTCAGAGGAAGGTCTTGTCTTACTCATTTTTGTGTTCCCAGAAGAGTACTTGGCACACAACAGGTGTCCAATACTTGTATTTTAAAGGAAGGAAAGGATGTTAAAATGTGACAAATGTTATAGTATTTCTAAAAGGTTTCATTTTTACTGGATGATGGGGAAAGGGTATTGAAAATGGAGACGTGGAAAATGACTCCTAAGTTATTACCTGGCCAGTGGATGCTATAACGGAGACAGAGACCACAGTGGAGAACTCTCCTGATAAAGACACTGAGCTAGGTTTGAGACAAGCTGCATCGGGGGCACCAACTGCAGGGCACTCAGTTGGAGGCGTCTAGTAGGCAGTTTAAAGAACTGGTGGAGAGCTCAAAAAAGAACTTGGAGCTAGTGCAGCAGTATGTTGAGAACATTAGATTATGAAGAAGATCAAGGACTTGTTTCAATGTAATAAAAAAATTAACGAGCACCTACTATATCTGAAATACTGTGGGGATTATAATTTGATTAAGGAAATGATCCTTAGATTTAAATTACTTAAAATCTAGTGAAAGGAGGAGGTCTATAAACACCGAACTCTACGTTGAAGACTGGTGAATAATGGCTGAGTGGAGAATACAGATCCAACATAGAGCAGTTAAGCCTAAGGACTCTGGACTCAGACCACCTGGGGTTCAATCCTGGCTCTGTCTCTTAATATCTGTGTGGCCTTGGGTAAGTTATTTAATTTCTCTGGACTTTTAGCCTTAAGCACCTAACTAGTTGCTGTCAAGTCAACTCTGACACATGGTGACCCCATATGTGTCAGGGTAGAACTGTCCTCCACAGGGTTTTCAATGGCTGATTTTTCAGAAGTAGATCACCAAGTCTTTCTTCTGATGTGCCACTGGTGGGCTCCAACTTCCAACCTTTTGGTTAGCAGCTGAGCGTGTTAACTCTTTGCACCTCTCCTACTCAGCTTTGTCATTGGTTAAATGCAAACTCATAGCACCTCCTGTTAGGATTCTTATGAGGATTAAATAAAATAATGTTTAAAAAGCAGTTACTTAGTACAGAGTAAGTGTTCAATGTTAGTTTTTAGGTGAAAACAACATTATTAGTTGCTGAATGAGTTATTAGTCTTTTGACTTCACACTTCCTTGGCTAAAATTTAAGACTCACTTTCCTCGTTATCACAGGACAAAGATGTGGCAGTCTGTTTCTATAAAGATTTACAGACTTGGAAACCCTATGGGGCAGTTCTACTCCATCCTATAGGGTTGCTATGAGTTGGAATCGACTTGACAGCAGTGGGTTTGCAGTGAGTTTCCTCACTACTCAGAGACGTAAAGAGATAGGGATGTCATGAACTCAAAAAAGAAGAAATGCCAGATATGTCAAAGAAATTTCAGATTCAGCCTTTTTTTTCCCTCTAACTTGCGACTGGTGTCGGATTGGAAATGTAAGAAACAAAATGTCCAATTCAATTCAAAGTTGGTGTGGATGCTACTGGATTCCCAGACCATTAGCAATTAGATAAAAGGAAAAAAAAATAACATAAGGCTTCTCTACGACTGCAATATGATTGCCTCACACAATCCCAATAATCACCACAAAGTAGTACAAACAGTAAAAACAATAGTTAACTGGATGTAGGTGTACATGATGCCCACAAGCTTTTGTTTTGTGCCATTTTCTGTCTTGACTGTTGGGTATTTAACCGTCCTGACCCTCATCCCCCATACTATCTGTAAATTCAATATTCATTAAACAAGTCAAATGGAAACAGTGGAATCAATAGCAACATTTACTTGGAAACTATCCTGCTGGGAGGAGCACTGAGAGGCCTGTGGCCCAAAGAGGACAAGGACTGGTATGCTTATAAGTACATGTGCAGAATAATGAATTTGCACAAATTACTCTTATTTCCATGGGGGTACCATATAAGGAATGTCAAAGTATCCATATTTGTTAGCAAGCACATTCTACCCTATTACAGAGATAATTTTAAACAAGATTCAGTTCTAACAAAAGAACATTTAGTTCTGATGAGTCTTTTAGGGGATTCTAGTTCCATCCCAGATGATGCTTAAACAACCCCACCTATCACCAGGAGCCACCAAGGCCCCCATTGTTCTCTCCCTGTTGTGTATGGGTTGGTGTGCGAGCTAACCACTAAGTTAGCTGATTTGGACAAATTTGTTCCAATTGTAGATACATTTAAGGCATCTAAAGAAAGGGTGTGAAGCAGTCATTGACTGGAGAGAGATAGTTTCTTAGGAATTAATCAAAATTCTTTGGGTAGAGATAAGGAAAAAGGGGATCACAGGGTTATGGAACATTGAGAAGATCTCAAACTGTACATTAATCAGATTTTTGAGGAGAGAATTTGTCTTTTGCTTATTTCACGTCAAGTTTTACAGAATGGTCTTCTGCATCAGGAGGTGCAAAGTGAGGTGGAAAATCCTTGTGAGAAACATTCTTCTTGGCTTTCTTTTCCAAGGATCAGCCTATGGTACCTTTTTCTTCTCACATCTAACCAGTGGAGGCCACAGTATTAATTTGTTGGTGAATTAATCTACAAAACTGTCCTTTTTGCTATATGTCTGACTAGATGTAACAAATAAAGCGAGATTTCCGCATCTCATTCCGCTAAGTAATACTAACAACCCTCTCAAAAATAAAACCTGATTAAACTTAGTTTGGAGAATAAATTTTTAAAATGTATTTTCCTCTTTTGAGAATGAGAATTAAGGACATTCTTCCATTTCCTTCACCGTCCCCCTCCCCGCCCCCCAGCAATTGAGATTTTAGATTGTGCAGCTAGACTTCAGTGGAGGCTCATCAGGAGTGACATAATGGCCACGCTCCCTTGTTTAACACAGTCTGCCTTTTCTGTGAAAATTCTCCCTCTATAGTCCTCATCAATTATGCCAGTATCCTTTCATATCCCAATTTCATTTACCTACCATCTGTTGGGGGATTATTATGTGCCAGGCTGTTTGAAAAGTCCTTGAGGTATAAGGCAAAGTAAGGGTTGAGTCCTTAAGAGGCTGGGGAAAAAAAAATGGTCTCTACAACATTTGATGCTTTTCCTCCCAACTGGGGAGGGTGTTGGTCAGAAAGTCATTCAGACTCAATCTGGCATGAAAAATAAACCCCCTAACAGAGATCTAAAAAACCCATTGCTGTTGAGTTGATTCCGACTCATAGCAAACTTATAGGACAGAGTAGAACTACCCCCATAGAGTTTCCAAAGAGCAGGTGGTGGATTCCAACTGCTGACCTTTTGGTTAGCTGCTGAGCTCTTAACCACTGTGCTACCAAGGCTCCAACAGAGATGGCTTTCAATTACATAGTTGTTGTTGTTGTTAGGTGCCGTCGAGTTGATTCCAACTCACAGCGACCCTACGTACAACAGAACAAAACACTGCCAGGTCATGCACCAATCCTCACAGTTGTTGTTACGCTTGAGCCCATTGTCGTAGCCACTGTGTCAATCCATCCTGTGCTGGTCTTCCTCTTTTTGTCACTGACCCTATGCTTTACCAAGCATGATGTCCTTTCCCAGGGACTGGTCCCATCTGATAAGATGTCCAAAGTATGTGAGATGAAGTCTCATCATCCTTGCTTCTAAGGAGCATTCTGGCTGTACTTCTTTCAAGACAGATTTGTTCCTTCTTTTGGCAGTCCACAGTTATATTCAATATTCTTCACCAACACCATAATTCAAAGGCATCAATTCTTCTTCAGTCTTCCTTATTCATTGCCCAGCTTTCACATGCATATGAGGTGCCTGAAACCACCATGGGTTGGGCCAGGCACACCTTAGTCCTCAAAGTGACATCTGTGCTTTTTAACACTTCAAGATCTTTTGTAGCAGATCTGCCCAATGCATTGCGTTGTTTGATTTCTTGACTGCCGCTTCCATGAGTGTTGATTGTGGATCCAAGTAAAATGAAATCCTTGACAACTTCAATCTTTTCTCCATTTTTGATGATGTTGCTTGTTGGTTCAGTTGTGAGGATTTTTGTCTTCTTTATGTTGAGGTGTAATCCATACTGAAGACTGTGGTCTTTGATCTTCATCAGGAAGGGCTTCAAGTCCTCTTCACTTCCAGCAAGCAAGGTTGTGTCATTTGCATATCACAGGTTATTAATGAGTCTTCCTCCAATCCTGATGCCACATTCTTCTCATATAGTCCAGCTTCTTGAATTATTTGCTCAGCATACAGATTGAATAAGTATGGTGAAAGGATACAACCCTGATGCACACCTTTCTTGACTTTAAACTACGCAGTATGCCCTTTTTCTGTTTGAACAACTACCTCTTGATCTATGTATAGGCTCCTCATGAGCACAATTAAGTGTTCTGGAATTCCCATTCTTTGCAATGGTATTCATAATTTGTTATGATCTTTCTGGTATTCTCTGCTTTCAGCCAAGATCCTTCTGACATCAGCAATGATATCCCTTATCCTGGCTCGAATTTCCAGCAGTTCCCTGTTGATGTCCTGCTGCAACCATTATGTAGTGTAACTCGCTTATTGTTGACCCATTTGGCCTAATGTTTCCTTGTTTGTTTGTATATGTATCTAGTTCTGTGGAAAGACATTAGATTGTTAACTTGCCAAGACAAAGATGAATTCTAGGAGATTTTCAATATCTGTTTGGACAGTTTTTTAAGTGTGCCCCTACATGTAATTTTTTTCTTAATAAATAATTTATGATGATGAATAAAGATGATAAAAATGTGATGAGATGTTGCTCCTTGGGAAGACATTGGCACAGTAGTATTGCTGATACCTTTTGGGTAGAATTTGCAATCACTTAAGAATGAAATTACCCCTAAGCAACAAGTTGCTACTGCAGAATGAGAATCGTGATATGAGAATTGTGATTTTCCACATCATTTCCAATGACACATCTACAGGTCCAAGATCGTCGGCTGTATGAGGGCATCAGAATGATGCTGTTTGACTTCTTTTGATAATGACTTATGCCAGCTTTCCCGGATTTTTTCCCCCCATTTCTTTGCGGAGAAGATCTTGTTAGTTTTGGACACAAATTTTGTGTTATCCCCACAGTAGAAAAGACATTTTATTTGAAGAAGGAGAAATTGAGATTAAGTCTCACTTACAGCACATGCTGGTTATGTGCACTTCCATACCTGTGAAATGAGGATGACGCACCGTTGCTGCCAATCTCCCAGCAATTTCAAAGGCATTTTTAAATTGTTTCCACATACAAAGTACGCAGCTTTATCTGGAGTTGCAGAAATAATGATAACAATAGCTGTCTTTTTTTTTTGAGTCCCTGGGTAGTACAAACAGTTAACCCACTTGACTGCTAACGAAATGTTGGTGGTTCAAGTTCACTCATAAGTACCCCAGAAGAAAGGCCTGGTGATCTACATTGGAAAAATCAGTCATTGAAAACTCTGTGGAGCACCATTCTGTTCTGAGACACATGAAACGGCCGTGAGTTGGACTGAACTCCTAACAGCTGTTTGGATGTTTTGGTTACCACTTTTTTGAGGTCTTATTATGATGGACTCAGTCGGAATTGACTTGATGGCAGTGGGTTTTATTATGATGAAGACACAGTACTAAAGTTTTTGCATGTATTATCTCACTTGAGTTTTACACCGATGCTATGAAATAGGAATTGTCATTACCTATGCTTTGCAGAGATGAAACTGGTGACTTGGAGAGGTTGAATAATTTGTCCAGAGACACACAGTAGATGTCAACCCAGGAGGTCTCGCTCTGGAACCCGAACTCTTAACTACACTCTTTAAGTGCTGTGAGGGGTTTTTAGGCAAAGTTCTACTCTGAATTCAAAGTTGAGTTTCCCAGCTCTTGGTTAGAGGTCCAACATTGCGATCCTAAGGAACAGCACTGAGATCATAAGGAACAGCACCGAGATCCTAAGGAACAGCACTGAGATTGTGAGGAACAACACTAGAGCCTAAGGAACAACAGTGGGATCCTAAGGGGCAAACACTGAGATCCTAAGGGACAACACTGAGATCCTAAGGAACAACACTGAGATCCTGAGGAACAGCACCGAGATCCTGAGGAACAGCACCGAGATCCTGAGGAACAGCACTGAGATCCTAAGGGGAGGTACAGAGTCTGCTCTCCTGGTCCCACATTTGTCAGCACAGAAGAGCAGATGGAAAGGTATAAAGACAAATGGTGCTCAGATCAGCGAGAACATGAGACAGGACACATGACTGTGGCCAAGGACAAGAACTTCTCATCTGCTGAGTCCTGGTATCATCCTGCCAACCATGTTCCAACAGCATGAAAAAAAACCATAGTCAGCATGCATGCTGGGCTACCTAAGTGGGCAGGAGCTGATCAGGCCACTCTGAAGGGAACTGTTAGAGGCTAGAGGAAAACGCATAGCAGTCCAGGACCTTTAGCAATAACCTTTGCTGCCCTCTGAGGTGGCACGGGGTATGAAAATCACTCTTTTGGGCCACGTGCTGGAGCGAGATGCCCGTGCCCTAACACCACTCTCTCCATGTATCAGGACGAGCCCACTCGCTTCTCCTCAGGATGGGGCTCCACTGTGCTCTGGATGAGTCCCCAGGTGGGAGACTCCAGGGTCTCCCCAGCTGTGCCAAGGACTCACTGCCATTCTCTCACTCCTGACCTGCGCACACACAATCCAGCTTTGATGCGAGCATACTTCTGTCCTGAGAGCAGTGTCCAGGGCATCACTGGCTTTCTTAGAACCAATCTAGTGTCAAATGTGACTGCACTAAATTCAGCCAGGTACCCCTTTCTTTTGGCAATAAAGATGCCTCTGAGCCGCCTCACCTCTACATGGGATTAAGATTTGAGACTCAGTGCTGAGTTGAGGCCGGCACTAACAGGCCTGCAGACATCCTCGGAGCAGGCCGGAGGAAGACACAGGTGAGGCAAATCAAACAGAACAACCAGGTGTGAAGTTTCAATGTGGCCCAGCATGGAGATCTCCTGGCAGGATTTCCATTAAAGTGAATGGGAGTCATACCACTAAATCCCTACACACTGTGTGGAAAATGGGCCTCTAAGTGCTCGGCAGCATTATGCCTGATGGAACAAAAACACAAACTGTCCAAACGAAGCAGCCTGCTCCTGGGGCTGAGCGTCCAAGATTTGTGGCAGAAGGTGTCTCAAGTTGTAACCGTCTCAGGTCAGACAACATGGACCCACGCTCGGCTTGACACAGAGTACTGGGAACAGGAGGTCCCTCCACAACCCGCCCGGGGTTGCTACTCATGCTCTTGACACAGACTGATTGCGAGCTGATCTGGGTGTTCCACATGAAGGCCCTGTGTTTGCTACCACGATTTCCCTCCTGTTCTGGTTACTTGAAATGTCAATAAACCTTAGTGGTGCATCAGGCCCACTGGAACCAGAAACTTAGAGGATGACAGTGCATGATTCGTTTTGACGTGGGTTTATGGCATCTGCCATAAAAAAGGAAATGTTGCAAAGACTTCTTGCCATAGGGTCAAGAAAAAAGAGTCAAGAGATCACTCAGCCTGCCCGCTTTCACAGAGCAACTTCCTTTTAATATTATCCATAAGGTGATTCTAAAACACAAATCTGGTCACATTGCTGGTCTCCCCAAAAATCTCCACCGGTCCCCTTCTTCCTCTTAAATAAGGTTTAAGGTTCTCCACGGATTCTCTATCCATTTCCTCTGACACTATGTTTTCCCAGGTATTCTATGCTCCAGGTGTATGTTTTTATTTGCTATCCTTCCAAACGAAGTCACCTCCAGTTGACCTTACTCATACTGTTTTTTCAGTCGCAATAGCTTCTGCCCACCCATATCCACCTTCTGCCTACTTATCCTTCAAGGTCACATATGTCACCTTCTCCATTAAATACTTCTCATACCCACTCGATCGGTAGGTAGCCCAGTACACTATCTGAGCCTATTACAGAACTTATTTAATTCTGCTTCCTATTACAGTTTGTTCTTCACCTTTTTGTCTCCCCAACCACACTATGACCTCCACAAGAGTTTTTCAAATCTTCGTATGCCTTGCACATAGCAGGCTCTTGATAACTATTTGCAAAACGAATAAAAGTTAGGGGTAAAGTCCTACCATTCGCTCTTGCCTCAACACCAAATTGTCCGTCTCCTATGGCCATTGTGGAGCCCTATGGCACAAAGGTTAAGCACACGGCTGTTAACCAGAAGATTGGCAGTTCGACCCATCCAGCAGCTCTTCAGGAGAAAAGACGTGGCAATCTACTCCTGTAAAGATTACAGCCTAAGAAACCCTATGGGGCAGTTCTACTCTGTCGCACTGGGTCACTCTGAGTAGAAAATCGACTCAATGGCATTTAACAACAACATGACCATGTGATGACAATACCAGCCAAACGAAGTAGTTACCAACACTCCCTAATTGTTCTCTCATACATTCAACAAACATTGACTGCCTGCGTCAGGATACCGTACTGATGGCACAGACGTGAGTTGGATGCAGTCCTTGCCTTAGTGGACTTCTCAGTCCTAGATGGCAACAGGATGATGACTAAGTGTTACAGAGCATCACTCTGGGTGATAAAGTTTGTTACAATCACGTCCACTGGCATAGAAAGGCCGTGCTGGATGGAACATGACATTCACGTGGTTCTCCCCCTCAGAGGTCAGGTGCCTAAGAGGCTGAGTCTCGGCACTGGGCAGCAGTACGATTACCTAGAAGTCAACACAGCCGGGGCCAGGCAAGATCATGAATGAGGCAAAGTTTGTCTTGGATATTAGGCCATCTCCCCTCTTCACTTCCAGCCCAGCTCCCTAAAACCCAATCATCCTTTCTCTCTCCCATGCCCCTCTCTATTGCTCTCTCTGCAATTGGCAAGACGATAGTCTGTTAAGTTTTGATAAACTTACCATGTAAAGGTGCAGCTGGCTTAAGTTTTACCCAGGAGAGGTTAAAGGAGGGAGAGTGGCTTCACAGAACGAATGAGTTCAGGTTCTGGAACCAGACAGCCCCCAAGCCTGGGTTTCGGCACTTCTTATCTGTGTGAACTGAGGCAAACTGTTGAAACTCTCTTAGCTTCATTTTCCTCCTTCAGCAAGATATGTAACTCTATGAGCCTCGGTTTATTAGTTTGTAAAACCAGGATATTAACACTTGCCTAGTGGGGCTATTTTAAGGATTTGAAATATTGTGCCGGGAACACTTAGGCTTCACGTAGTAGACAATCAAAGCGTGGTTCTTATCTATAGACTCTTTAAAGAAGGAGTTGCAGCATACCAAGACTTGTTCAAACACTCTCGCTGGTGGTGGAAATTCAAGGCACAGTAACAAGCTGATGGTCGGAACGTTTGAGGGCTGAGCTCTCAGAGTGTCCTGCCCGAGAGGCAGCCATCCATTTAGCCCACAGGCCATAGGATAAATCGGATGTTGTGGGTTCCCCACTCTGCCAATGATATTAGCATGGGAACTTGGGTAAGTTGCTCATCTTCCTGCCTCAGTTTCCTCCTACTTAATATGTCTCCTGCGATCACCTCCCCGACAGGGCGATTCTGACTAACGTACAATTGAGCTTCGAGCCCCTTGGCTGTAGCGGAGCTATAAAAGCCAGAGGCATCCCGATTCCTTTCAAGGCTCCTGTATCTGCTGGGAGACTCAAAACAGAGAGGTCCCTCCCCCACCCTCCTTGTAATATTTAGTTTCTTCTAGTGGCTTCCATTTCCCTGGCTCGCTTTCCCACTGACGAGCGTGATGTTAACACCGAATCCTGAATCACGGCTAGATCAATATTCTAACGGCTGGGAGAGAAGGACGCTAGCCCTAGAACACAAACACACTTTCTTTTCCAAGAGAGACGGTGGTCCTCCTGGTGTTAGCTTCCCCTAGTTCCCCTTCATGCCTCCCCCGCCCTCTTCTCCCCTCCTGCCACCAGCACGACCCAGATCACATTAGAGTCCCAGAGCACAGGGAATAGTTCTCGTCTGTCCGTCACCAAGGAGGCAGATGGGACAGGGGGAACAACAAGTCATTTGTACCTGATGAGGAGGACACTCCTGGGAAACAAACAGATGAGCCACCCCATGAATCTGAGCCATTCTCCCAGGTAAACAGAACTGCATGAGAAACCACCAATTATCTCCAGCATCGCCCTTACCGCTCTCACTGCCCTTCTGCAGCTAGGTGGGGGCCATGAAACTGTAGCCCCGACCAATATCTGATTCTGAGAAAGTTAACCCTCCAAAGGTGATTTTTCTCTTCCCTGGGTCTCCTGGAGTTGAGTAACCATCCATTTGTTTTACCTTTTTGTAAATCACATGTTGTGTTTGAGAAGAATATTTTCACCATGAAGTGACAGAACGAACTTTCAGAGTTTGACCTAGTGTTTGGACAGGAAGTGCCAACTTTTAAATAACCAAATTAGTGTATCGTGAAGTGGAAGAAGCATATATACTTCGAAACATTTTTAGGGTACTTTAAAAAAAATTAAAAATCCAGCTGCCTCTGTGAAATATTCTAAGGCAGTTGGAATATTGACTTCAATACTCCAAAAGCATTCTAGGGCACCCAGTGGGAAATCAGAGTTTGTTACCATAAACGACTGTAGTTTGTTGTGAATGCCCTTATTATCCTCTAATTCTATGGATTGTAATGGCAAGTAGTAAATGGTATTGATGGTGACTGAATAATTGGGTTTGCAGGTCAGGCAGCCTGCCCTGGTGGTTAGAAAACACACACTGGCCAACATCACTTATGGAGAAATGATCTCTGTGACCAGCAAATAAAAAAGTCAGAAGGTGAGGGAATTGGAGAGTGAGTATTCATATACAGACTTTTTTGAAAGGCAAGCTTGCTACCCTAAAATGGCAAAAAGCTCAATTTCTAAGTTTTAAACTACATATCCTTTTAAAAAATATGGAATTCGTGTTTGAACTTTGCAGAAATTGAGCAAGCATGAGAAAATTCAGGGGACTATTTGCATCCTATATCTCACCAGTGCTCATCCAAAACATGCCATTGAAAACTTGTGTGTGATAATAGGAACTTAAATCAAAAACCCGCCGCCGTCCAGTTGATCCCAACTCATAGCTACCCTACAGGACAGAGTAGAACTGCCCTGTAGGGTTTCCGAGGAGTGACTGGTGGATTCAAACTACCAACCTTTTTGTTAGCGTACGAGCTCTTAACCACTGCACCACCAGGGCTCTGAACTTAAATTACTGGCCTGAAAATTACTGACTTACCAAAGAGCCTAACATAGGCAGCCACTCTCCTGAAGCCAAGTCAATGGCCCCTTCTTCTGGTAGGGTATGCCTTACGCATTGAATTGTGTCCACCAAAAATGTGTGTCAACTTGGCTAGGCCACGATCCCCAGTATTGTGTGATTGTCCACCATTTTGTCATCTGATGTGATTTTCTTGCATGTTGTAAATCCTACCTCTAAGATGTTAATGAGGTGGGATTAGTGGCAGTTCTGTTAGTGAGGCAGGACTCAGTCCACAAGATTAGGTTGTGTCTTAAGTCAATCTCTTGAGATATAAAAGAGAGAAGTGAGCAGAGAGATAAGGGGACCTCATACCACCAGGAAACAAGATCTAGGAGAATAGCGCATCCTTTGGACCCGGGGTCCCTGTGCTGAGAAGCTCCTACACCAGGGAAGATTGATGACAAGGACCTTCACCAGAGCCCATACAGAAAGAAAGCCTTCCCCTGGAGCTGGCACCCTGAATTTGGACTTCTAGCCTCCTAGACTGTGAGAGAATAAATTTCTCTTTGCTAAAGCCATCCACTTGTGGTATTTCTGTTACAGCAGCACTAGATGACCAAGACAGAATGTCATCTGGTTTCCACTGTCCCATGAAGGAACGTGATGAAGGACAGGTTAGGATAGATGAGTGCAATTAATACAAAACAGAGCAAATCCCTTAGAATAACTGCAGGAAAAAATCAAAGAGGAGACATTGGCCAGCAACTTCTTATAGAACAAGGAAAACTGATCCTATGCTAGTTTTCAAAAAATCGTTAGTAACTGCACTGTACCTCCAATCACCCATCTGATATTAGCACCAACAAGACTAGGAAAGAGGGAGGGAGAATGAACTAACATTTATTAAGCATCTACTTTATATGAGGCACTGGGTTTTACATACATCATTGTACTTAATTTGCATAACAATTCTTTAAACTAGGCATTCTTTTGCATGAGGAAACTGAGGCATAGGAAAGTTTAAAAAAAATGTCTTCTCAGGTTCATATATGTTTGAAATGTTTGGAAAACTCAGAAAGCTAGAAATTCTAACTAAGAGGCATCATTAGGATTTTTTCTTTTCCTGGTGATCCCCATAACTAATGGTTCGAAAGCTCATCCCATAGTTCCTCAGGGAATAGAATATAAACTCTTCTGCAAACACTCAAAACTTTGAGTGTCTGGAGTTCTAAAGAGTGTCCATTGGATTGATGCCAAACATGACTCTGTGAGAGAGTGAGTCACGGGCTATGGTACTGCTCATTCACCTTCTTGGGTGGATCCAGCTTGAGGAGGAGAAAGACTCACGGAAACCAATGCAACCAACACTTTTAGGAGGTTCCACCCATGGAGACGCTGTAAAGAAGGATGACAGGAAAATAACCACTCAAGGAAATGTAACCATCAGTGCTAGGGAAAAACCTCAGCTCTGGAGTCAGAAAAATTGGATTCCAGCCCCATTTCCCCTATTAATTTACTCTGTGACCTGAGATCACTCTACTCTCCTGAGCCTTCATTTTCTCATCTACAGAAAAAGGGAATTGAGCCCTGTGTGGTCATTGCCAAGGTCCCTTCCAGTTCTGACATACTCGTCCATCTTGAGAACTAAAAGCTGTGCCATGCCTCAGCCCACTCTTCAGTCATAAAGGCGTAGTGGCTCCCAAACTTTAGGGTACATCAGAATCACCTGGAAGATGTGTTAAAACTCATATTTCTGGGCCTGAACTCCACAGTTTCTGACTCAGTAAGTTTGAGATTGTTAGTTGCTGTCGATTCGGCTTCAACTCATGGCTACCTTATGTATTACAGAACAAAATGTTGCCTAGTCCTGTTCTGTCTTTATGAATTCAGGGACAGATTACCCAATAAGCAGAGTAGGCACCGGCTTACTTCTTTGTGCTTACTTATTAATCTGTAGTGCACAATTTCACCTGTGGTGAAACCCGTATGAAATTGTGCACTACAGATTAATAAGTAAATACAACTAAGTCCGTGGGTACCTTGCTTACTGGTTAATCCACCCCTGTTTCAGATCATTCATATGTTTGAGTCCATTGTTGTGGCTATGCGTGAATGCATCTCATTGAGGGTTTCTCTTGTTTTCGATGACCCTCGGCTTTACCAAACACGGTGTCCTTTTCTAGTGATTGAGCTTTCCCCATGACATGTCCAAAGTAAGCGAGTCAAAGCTTTGCCATCCTTGCTTCTAAGGTCTGGGGTGGGGCCCCTGAATTTACATTTCAACAAGTTTTTGGTGGTATTAATGCTACTGGTCCAGCGACCACATTTTGAGAACCATTGGTTTAGAACATTAAGGCTTTTTAGTGGACTAAAGATAAATTTAAGGAGTCCTGGTGGGGAAGTGGTTAAAGCGATTGACTGCTAACCAAATGATCAGCTCAAAACCACCAGTGGTTCCGCAGGAGAAAGATGTGGCAGTCTCCTTCCATAGAGATTTATAGCCTTAGAAACACTATGAGGTCTCTATGAGTTGGAATCGACTCAACGGCAGTGGGTATAAAGATAAACACCTACCAAGGTCAATTCATTTTAACAGGCTACTGACTGCATTTTTAGGCTAGCCTCAAACATATCAGACTGGATGACATCATTGGGGGGAGACCCTGCTTATTGGGATAAAATGCATTTTCCCATGTCCAAGAAGTATCATGTACATATCTTTCTGGACCTATTCTACCAGAAATTTTTGAGACTGTTAATAAATGGAAAAACTCAAATTCATTCAGAGGTAGATGTGCATATAGAGGCACTGGATCTGGAAAGGTTTCTGATTTTGGGGGATATAAGCCAAACTTTTCATTTTCTAGGCTCTGCCCTTGACCAGCAGGCTACCGGAGCTACATTCCTGAGGTTAGCGTAACACAGTGGAGTTAGATTGCCTAGTTTTTATTCCTTAATATTTAACAGTTATTCCACCCAGGGCATATTACTTTAGCTCCCCATGTGTCTTTATCTCATCTGCCAAAATGAGACTGGTAACTTCATAGGGTCATCACGAAGATTAAATGAGAAAATAAGTATTAAGTGCTTTGAATACCTGGCACACAGTAAGTGCTCAATAAAAGCTAAGCTGTTGTTTCACTTCTTGACAGAGAATATAACCTTCAACGCTCTGCTCTCCATCTCTTACCATATTTACAAGTATGAAATATAGAATTCCAGGAGGACAGCTGGAGGGATGCAGTGCCCAGCCATCTCTCTATCAAGCCATCATCAAAGGCTACGTGCTCAGACCACAGTTCATTTTGTGTGTGAATGTGTTTGGTTTGGGGGGGATGTAGGGTTCTCCGTATCATTGCTTTTACTAAATTTAACTTGGGTACTGACCATGTACTGAGGAACATCATGAGAGGCAGTGGAATGAAAATCACTATCTGAAGTAAGGATACACCTTGTCCTCTTTATGAGGATCCACTGGAGGAATTTTTCCTGAGCACCCGTTTTGCTTTCATTCTTTGGGCATTTGGGTACTTTCATGTCTTGCATTTTCCTTTTGTTTCTAAACACCAGTAAGCTCAGGGTGAGCCTGACCCAAGCCATGGTATTTTCAATCACCTCATATGCATGAGAAGGCTGGACAATGAATAAGGAAGACCGAAGAAGAATTGATGTCTTTGAATTGTGGTGTTGGCAAAGAATATTGAATATACCATGGACTGCCAAAAGAAAGAACAAATCTCCCTTGGGAGAAATACAGCCAGAGTCCTCCTTAGAAGCAAGGATGGTGAGACCTCATCTTACGTACTTTGGGCATGTTATCAGGAGGGACCAGTCCCTGCAGAAGGGAAGGACATGCTTGGTAAAGTAGAGGGTCAATGAAAAAGAGGAAGACCCTCAACAAGATGGATTGACACAGTGGTTGAAACAATGGGCTCAAACATAGCAACAGTTGTGAGAATGGTGCAGGACAGGGTAGTCCTTCATTCTGTCGTACATAGGGTCACCATAAGTCGGAACCAACTCCATGGCACCTAACAACAACAGCAAGCTCAGGGCTAAATCTGTGCCTGCCTCTAGTACTATACAGGACATAGGGCATGTGCTAGACTTTGTCCTTTTATTTTCATATCTATTTCTTTCTTCTAGCTTGATTTGCCCACCTATTTATCGTATCCTTTGGGATTTCTTGTATTTTGTAAACCCCTTCAATTACATTTTGGGAAGAGTCGGGTTATAAATGAATAAACAAGTAGATAAAACAATTCAAATCACTAGGGGCTACAGAGAATGATCATATTTCAGTAATTTAGTTTCTGGTCAGACAATATTCTTTTAACTTGATTTATACTTTAACGTTGGGATGTAGCATGTTTTCATTCAATAAATGTCTTAACAATCATGTTCCCAAATCTTTCCATAAGGAGAATTTTTGGCAGATTAGAGATTTAAGGCACTAGAATACTTACTAAAAGACTCCATAAAATAACGCACAGATGACAAAGGAAACATGAGTACTCAGTGCCAAGGAAAGTGCATGGTCCCCGATAATGTAATGGCTGTGTTCTTGTCGGATGGGAGAGGAAGGAAGGATTGTCCTGTCTATGGCCTCTGGTGGGTGAGTTGATTTAAGGGAACCTTTTAGAAAATGAAAAATCCTCTTGCAATGTGAGTGTGAACCTCTCCCCTACCCCTGCACCCTGACCTACCATGAGAAAAAGTCTTTAAGTCTCGGATTTTATACCTCAGGTTTTCCCAAAGACTGACCGACCATTATGAAGAAATCAAATTCAGAAGGCGCAGTCCTCTAGGCGATGCCAACATTTCCTTTTGTATGGATGTTGTTTCACTACATGGTGTGATTGAATCACTTTCAATGAAGCGATAATCCCTCTGGAAGTTGTGAGGACAAAACCTTTTAGGGAGCTTTCAGATTCTCACACATAACCAAGAGACACACACACCCTTATCCTGGGGAGTGTCGAGTGCTATCCAACAGCTAAAAAACAAACAAACAACCAAACCCATTGCCATTGAGTCAATTCCAACTCATAGCGACCTTATAAGACAGAGTAGAACTGCCCATAGGGTTTCCAAGGAGCAGCTGGTGGGTTCAAACTTCTGGCCTTCTGGTTAGTAGCCGAGCTCTCAACCACTGCGCCATCAGGGCTCCAACAGCTAGAACTTGTCAATGCCTTGTGTCCATCTTCGCAGCCCTCCTTCAGGTTTGGTTCCGTAACCAGAAGCCCAGAGCATGATAAGTGTGGTTAGACACCAAGTTAAGAGGAAGCTGTGGGGCTCTGTGCCGAAGAACCTCTTTGCCAGGGCCCAACGGGCAGGCACCGCTTATCACAGCTGATTTCCATCAACCTGGCACTTGTCCCTTCTCTCTCGGCAGAGTTCACGTCAGTGCTTTGTCATTCTGTGAGAGGGAGGGTCCCTGGGACCTTTTCTCTCATTCTTTGCTCATGAATTTCTCATCTTTTGGGGTCAGCATCTCCTCACTCCTTCACTATTAAATGGTATTTTCTTTCCAGTTCATCCATTCCCACCACACGGCCCTTCTTTCCCACAAAAGAGGAAAAGAACAGCCCTTTCTTTTTCAGAGGGCTCAGTTTAATTTGGAAGGGGAGAAAAATGAAACTGTCTCCAAAGGGTGCCTTAAATCTTGTAATTCTCACCATACTCTATCTCAGATTTTTCTGAAAATTAAAAAGTAGAAGTTTAATTTTTTTATGTTTTCCAGTGTTCAATCTGAGCGTCACTAATAGTGAAATAACCTGACATCGTGTGCCTCCTGAGTTTCCGTGTGAAGTACATGTTGTAGCTGGGTGCTGTCAAGTCAATTTTCGACTCATAACGAGCCCATGTGACAGAGTAGAACTGCCCCAAAAGGTTTTCTTGGCTATAATCTTTATGGAAGCAGATCAACAGGTCTTTCGCTTGTGGAGCAGCTGGGTGCTTTCAAACCGCCAGCCTTTTGGTTAGCGGCCTGGTGCTTAACTGTTGTGCCACCAGGGCTCCTGTGAAGTACATAGATAGAATCACCTATTTTTTTCCTCTTTTACTGAGATATTATTCCCCAACCAAACTCGTTGCCATCAAGTCGATTCTGACTCATAGCGACACTATAGGACAGAGTAGAACTGCCCCATAGGATTTCCAAGGCTGTAATCTTTACAGAAGCAGACTGCCACATCTTTCTCCTGCAGAGTGGTTAATGGGTTCAAACTGCTGACCTTTTGGTCAGCAGCTGAGCACTTTACCACTGTGCCACTCCTTGAGATATTATTTACCTACTGTAAAACTCAGGGTAGGTCAATGAGTTTTGACAAATCTATGCACCCATGTTACCATTCCCAAATCAAGATACAGAACTTTTCCATCACCCCAGAAAGTTCCCTCGTGGCCCTTTGCAGTCAATCAGTTCCCCCTGTAACCAGCATCAGCCACTGTTCTGACTGTTAATGTCATAGATTAATTTTTGCAGGTTCTTGAACTTCAAATAAATGGACTCACATAGAATATGCTTTTGGAATGGTTTCTTCCATTCAGCATAATGCTTTGGAGATTTCTCCATACTGATGTGTGTATCACCAGTTAGTGGGGGCCCCGATGGTGTAGTGGTTAAAGTGCTTGGCTGCTAATTGAAGGGTTGGGGATTTGAACTCACCAGCTGCTCTAAGGGAGAAAGATGTGGCAGTTGGCTTCCTTAAAGATTTATAGTCTAGGAAACCCTATGGGGCAGTTCTGCTCTGTCCTATAGTTTTGCTATGGGTGGCTATGAGTTGGAATCAACTCGACAGCAGTGGGTTGGTTTTGGTTTTTTTATCACTAGTTAATTCCTTTTTAATGCTAAGCAGTATCCTTATGGTTATGGTACATTTTGTTTATCCATTCTCCTGTTGATGGATATTTGGGTTGCTTCCAATTTGGAATAAATATAAATAAAGCTACGATTAACATGCTTGTAGGCAGGCCTTTCGTGTGACCATACGCTCACAGTTTTCTTGGGTATCTACATAGCAGTGGAATTGTTACAACTTTTAAGAAGTGTTCCTGACAACAGATGTTTACCCAAATCTAATTAGACCTATCGGCCTAACTTCCAGTTTACAGGAAGCAAGTGGAGTAGAATAAAACGTTAAAACACCACAAGAAAGCAATGTAACATTCTGCAGGACACCTGGCTTGGTCCCTTCAACAAGTCAGTGTCTTGTTAAAAAAAAGTCTCTGTAAGGGAAAGAACAAAAAGGGAAGGGTGGTGTTTGTTTGGATTCTAAGAAATATAAGTCATAACAGCCAAATGCAATGTGTAGTCTTAATTGGACTCTGATTTAAACAAACCAGCTGTGAAATAATACATCAGGGAAATATTAATATGGATTGAGTTTTAGAAAAAATATATATAAAAAGAAAAACAGGTGCCATCAAGTTGATTTTGACTCATGATGACCCCATATGCTTCAGAGTCAGAGTAGAACTGTGCTCCATAGGGTTTTCAATGGCCGATTCTTCGGAAGGAGATCACCAGGCCTTTCTGGAAATATTTGAGTGCAATAGTTGGGATGCTGGTGTTGTGGTTATATAGAAAATATTCTTATTTTTTGTAAATGCATATTAAATATTTACAGGTAAAATGTCACAATGTCTGTAATTTATCTTAAAAGGCTTCATCAGAAACAAAATATATGAAGCAAATACAGCAACGTTAAAAATTATCAAATCTACGTGACAGGTACATGGGTGTTTATTATACGATTCTCTTACTTTACTCCATGTTTGAAAATTTTCAGAATAAAAGGACAAAAAGTTATTTTTGATGAGCCATAGTAATTTAGTTTTCTATTTCCATCCCCTTTTAATCCACAGGAAATAAGTTCTTTTATTTTTTCACTAGATTCTTCCAAGTCTAGCTCAGTGGATGGCAAAACAGAAAACCAGTGGAGCCTTAGTAACAGCTTAAAATAAGTTTGCATTTCATGAATGCCCAATTTACGGCATTATCAACATAATTGGCAATTCCTCAGACTAGATCATTATCCAGTGAGCTCCAGCAAGTTGTGTAGCAAAGATAGAATGATACATTCAGATTTCAATTCCTAAAGCCCTTTGCAAAACCTATAGGAATTTCATCCATTCTGAATTTTCAAGCCATCTCTACCTGCCTCTCCAGCATGCTGTAACACACAACAGAAAGTTTGTTTTACATGAGCCATTTCCGCTCACGATTTTCTGCTTATAAGTATCAGACAGAGCTTCACCTTTCACCACCCCTGTGATTCACGGTGCCTTGCCAGCTAAGTGAAACCCGTTGTGTCTGGTCAAGGTGGTGGAATCGTTTGCACAAACAGATCCCCGTTTCTTTTCTTCCCCATTCAGAAAGGAAGTCTCCCCCAAGCCCTCAGAGTGGTGTTGACGCAGGTCAGCCCCCCACCCCCACCCCCGCTCTCTTCCTCAAAAGTACTGTCACTGTTTTACCCCGTTCTATTATTTTAAATTAAAAGAACCCCTTGAACAGAGACAGTGTGAGTCTTCCCTATGGGGTGCCTCCCTGACGTTTGGCACTTACCAGTGATAATTACAAGAGGGATAAGGAGGAAACGCTTGGTTTAAGAGAAGCATTTGTTGAAGGGGCATTTGTTCAGGGCGCAGACTTTGTGTGCAGGAATCTGCAGGTATGGAACAGAGTGTAGAAAGAACAAAACTAGGATTTAAAGGTCATGAACTACTGTCCGAGGTTATCTTTAGCTGCCGTGTGGCCTTGGACAAAACGCTTAGCATCTCTGAGCCTCAGTTGCCTTAACTCCTCAGTGGGGAGTTCAGAGCCAATGATTTTCAAGGTTGTATAAGTTCTAATATTTAACAACTCAAAATATAAGCTATATAATACCTGCCTCCAAGTCTTTTATAATCCTGTTAAAGAAAAAAGACCTTAGCTTTTCTAGTACTATATAATAATTTATATATCATAGGGGGAAAATTCCCAGCCATTAAGAATATATTTGATTTTAAAGCTATTAAACCTTTTTCTAAAAATTTTTTGAGAAAGCCAATTTTTTTTGAGGAACTATAGCATAGCTTCCTTATCCTCCTCCTCCCCAAAAAACCCACCAAAATACTGCTTCTGTCTCCTGGCACCAAGTGAGAAAGGAATATCCTGACGACCAAGTCCAGTGGAGCAGGTCTGTTGGATTTCTCTGAAGAGCAAAAGGTCCGTGGACAATCTGAGGAATTTAATCACGTGTGCTAGATCATATTCAGTCAAATGCATATTTGCCGATACATGAATGGTAAAAATGGGGTCCACCAAACTGGCTTCAGACTGTATCATGCTAGCTCCATTTGCACTCCCCCCAGAGAACAACTTTCTCCTCTCACCTACTGGTATGCACTAATCCTCTCTCATTGTCCTTAATATCCCTCCCATCCAACCCAATTTTTCTTTCTTAAAAACAGACCCAGCAGATTAAGGATATAAAGTCGAATAGCACCGAGTGCGTTAGTCAAAACAGACTTTTGAAATGGCACACAATGGTCCACCAAGGTGGTTTGTTTTATCCCCTTTCAGAGCGAGGCTTCTCTCACACCCCTCCTTTCCTGTCTTAGTCAGGCTTTGTGCGAACCAACTCCCCTTGGCTTGGACAAGGAAAGGTCAGCTGCAGGTGACGTCCTGGTGAGCGGCTAGGAACACACGCAGCCCGGCTCCGCCATGGGACTCTTCTGTGGTATCATTTAGAGGTCATGGTTTTCTCCTCACAGGTCCCTTCATTAAAAATTAAGATTCAACTACATTACAAAACAGATTGGCAGGCTGCTAGAAATTGCTATAAATAATTTATCAGCTCGTCCATTCTGATTTCTTCCAAATACTATCTCTGTTATTTTTTAGCACAAAAGAAGTCATATCTAACTATGGAGCTTAGTAGAGATGGAAGAAAAATGCCACCACATACAACCACTGAACCAAATTAAGGGAAAGCCTGTCAGTTATTGTCGTATCTTATATTGACTAATGACGGATAAATGTATGATTGAATTTAGTGGTATGGGCTATGTACTTAACAGGAAAACGTTATGTGAATTAGGAAAAAAACAGACTATTGAAGTCCAAAAAGCTTTCCCTATTTCAAAATTCCATTGACTAAAATAGATGGTGCCTAAATTAATATGACTTAATTCAACCAACATGAACTGAGCCCCTCTCTTGAAGTATAAAATATAAAATAAGTGAGTCAAATGCGTTTACATACAGAGCTCTTGGTCTGGCAGATATTGCTGAAGAAATTGGTTGATTGGAATACAAATTGAGAAGGAGAAGGAACTAATCTACCTACTGAAGGTTCTGTCACAACAAGACCACTTGGCCCTGCAGCTGGTCGGGAATTCTCAGAATGCTTTGGAAGCCATACACAATGAACAATCTTCTTTCCAGGGGAAAGGGATTCCTGATTTTAACTCAGGACAGAAGGGCCTTTCCTCTTGGGGGCCTTCCCATCTCCTTTTCTGGTACAAGCCGTGAAGACAGAAATGCAGTAGCTGAGTCTGGAGTTAAAGAAGAGGGAGAAAAGTGAGGTGATTTTTCATGATGATCCTGGCAGCAAAGGGGAGTGGCACAGGTGTGGCTGGATCACAGACAGGAGCCATCTGCAAGGTTGAGGATGTAGGAATAACCCATGTTTCCCCAAGTCCTAGTCCAGATGAAGAGTTTGACAATCAGAACAGTGTTTATCTGGCTTGGCCCCTACCCATGGAATAGTGGTAACTCCACTCAAATTTGGGGTGTCTTTGGGGAGGTCTGCTGTGTGCTCTAGGACACAGATCCCCCAGCTACCACAAGGGGTTTGCCCCTCCCAGTCTCAGCGATGAGTGGGCACATTCCAGGGCACTGGGCCAACTACAGTCCTCTCCTGCCTTTTACACTGGCCACGTGGGTCCCAGGCAACACCAGGGAAGTCATCAGCTCCCTCCAACATGCCGTGAAGCCTCTGATCCTTGCTTTAACTTGTGTTTCCATAGCCTCTGAACTGCAGAGGAAAAGTCTCCTTTGCAAGACTGGGTGTGATGAATGAAGAAAAGGGAGGGATGAAGGATTTTGGTTTACGTGAGTGAGTAGGTGATGGTGCCACTTAGTGAAACAGGGAACGAGTTCTGGGGAGCAGGAAAATTCAGGAATAGTTAGTGGTGTTGGTTGAACAACATGATGAGCATAATTAATGTCACTGAACTCTACCTGTGAAGATTGTAGAAATGGCAAATGTTCTGTTACCTATATGCTTACTACAATAAAAAAAAATTTTAATTAAAAAAAGAAAAAAGCTTCCTTCTCCCTCCATTACACACTGTTAGTGGCTTACAAAGCAGTTCTGACTTGTATTTCTTAGCATTTTTTTCTGTGATAATACTGCTATTTTAACGTACGTTCCGTGTTGATGTGCCCGTATGGAACCTAAGTCAGAGAGCTGTAGAAGGATGCACCATCGCCTCTGGACCCAGCCTGTGGAACTCATTCCCTTGGCTTATAAAGTTTCTTCCCATGAGTTGCCTCACTCTCTCCTCATCGCCGATGGCCTCTCCTGCCAACCTTCCAGACCACATCTTAATATGTGGAGGTAGACAACTGAGGTTCTTGTTCTAGGGCACGCGTTAAAAATGGACCGTTCATGAACTGGTGTGTATAAGTCAGGGACTTTCTCCATAAAAATATGTCATGAGAGAATAACAATGTTCAGAACCTAAACTGAATTGGAAATACTTTTAACTATTAACATATAGTCATGTTGCAAATTCCCCAAAGCACAACTTCCGGAAGGTGCTCCAATTTTCTGTTCTTACGATTATTTCTCTCTCTTATTGGAGATGATAAAATAGTAATGGGGGGGGGGGTAAGGGGCTGCTGGGATGGATGGAAAGGCAAACAGTGGCTCTAGAATGTTATAAAACATGACAAAGAGACAGAAAGAGGACTCAAGCTAAGGCTGCCTTAGAATTATGCCACTGCAGTGGACCGGTACCAGGAACAACTCTGATGTTTGTATACGTACAGCTGCTTTAGCACTAATCCTAAAAATAACTGGTGTTGGCACAGAGGTTAGAGTTGATTACACACTAGTGTATTCATTATCTCATTCAGCTCTTGCGATAACCCAGGGAAGTGAGTTACTATTATTCCCAGTAGACAGATGAAAAATTGAGGCTTAGAAAGACTAGATTTTCCGAAGAAGGAAGGAAAGCCAAGACCCAAAGGTTTTCTAAGCCTAAATTCCACTCTCTACCCATTCTCATGGACTGCCTCAGTGTTGGTCCACAGATATTCACACCACAAACCCTTGTCAAGGCCTGACTACTTAATGGCAGTCACTGTGTTAGAACCTTTGCGGGGGCGGTGCATATAAGGATGAATATCTTTAGGGAACTGTTTTTTTTGTTAACTTTTTATTTTTAAATAAATGTAGATTCACAGGAAGTTGCAAAAACCAGCTAGGAGGGCTTTTGATCTAAATGGGAAAATAATGCTCATCTGGAGATGTCTATGCTGCAGACTGTGTTCTTTTTCTGTGTAATTCTTGGGATTTGGACAGAAGCGATCACATGTGGGTAATTGGGCAAGACTTCCAGGAAGAGGTGGAATTTGTATTGATCTGGAAAAATTGAGTATGATTTCCATGAGCTGACATGAAAGTGAGAAGGGAAGGGTATCTCAGGTGCAGACACTAACTGGGGCAAATGTGCCGAGATGGGAAAGCACAGTGTATTTTAATAAGCTCGAGTCCCAAGCTATTCCATGCGGTGTGTTCTGTTTAAAGGTCAACCTGAACAGAGGGAGATGGACTTAGCATCTTTTTTCAAACTTCCACAGGGCTGGGCTAAGAAAGCCACAGCTTCCGATTTCTTTGGTACAAAAATCCAGAAGGACTTTTATTTGTAGAGTGAAGGAGGTATTCTCAAGGTTTTTCTTATGAAAGCAATAGAGTGAGACCAAGCGGATACTTAGCAAACTAAGTAAAAATGGGGTTCTGGAAGGCTGGATCTCCATTTCCATTTAATTCAGCCAGGTATATTTTGTATCTCTTTTTCTATCTACCTACCTCCGCCTACCTACCTACCTCAGCAAGAAGATGAGGAGAAGGGTGTTCATCATAAGGATGCTGAGCAGAAGTTGTGCAATCCATTGCCCAGCTCCTTTTCCAAAAGCAGCTATGGGAGCCATTTCTTTGTAGTCTCCAAATGAGTATTGTTTTTCTTTGTTTAAAAATTGGCTTGTTTTTTCTTTGATGGATGTACTGGATCTTGTAATTGGTAGTGTTCTCTCTTTTCATTGGCTGCTAAAAATCACAGAGTCAAATATGCACCTCACTTTTTGGAAATATATGAGATTCCATGGCTTAAATTCTGGGCATCAACCTCACTTCTGGCTCCAGTGCCATGAAAAGCACTCCCCTCTGTGATCAATCAAAATTTGCATAATACAGAATTGATTCTGACTTACCTCTGAAGTCTTTTTTTCTCCTTATGAAAATTTGCAAGACTGTTTTCAAGCAGGACAAATATAATTTCCAAATTTCACTATTAAGGTAGAATTTAGGGTATTTCCACAATGTAAAGCTGGAGACAAGTCAGAAAAAGCTAAATCCATTGTGTCCTTTGTTTAAAAGAATCAATCTTTCTGACTATTCCCCAACCATCCCCTACCCACACCTCCACCCTAACCCGAACAGTCTTCAAAGAAGCATTTGGGAAACAAGTATTAAATAATAAAACCAGTCTGTTCATGCACCTTCACACATGCTTGAGAGTCTTTAATAAAATACGTTAAATATGTACATTAGCCAGCGTTGGCTCCGTAGAGTGTCAAAACACAATAGCTTGCTCAGAGTACATGCTCAATAAATATTTGTTAATATTTTTTAACACGTGTGTGTCCATTTGCACTGGAGCCCCCAAGGAAAGGATTTTTATATTGTAAACGAATTGCGAATACTTGTTTATAATATGGCTATAATAAAACCTCGTTACACAGCAAGCAGATGCTTTCTTTTAATCCAGCGAGAATTACGGTTTTGATGAGTTGAAGTCCATCCTTCCTGCTGCTTGTTTTGCTATAACCACTGCCCTGTCTACGGACTCTTGGTAATGAAGTATTTCTAGGTCTTCCATCAGGGAAGAAAAGCACTGGCCACAGGTGCATCTCTCTTGCTGTTTCAGGGTGTGGAAGAGAGGGAGGAGAGAGAGCTGGGACCCACAAAAGGCTTTAACTCCGGCCACTTCCCTTCACCTGTCTGGCAGGTGGGCCCCAGGTTAGAGCCCGAGTCCTGGGTTCAGCAGAGTCGCTGCGCCCCTTTGTCTGCTCACCAGTCGCTTTGTCTGCCTGTTTGTTTTTCTGGTCTGGTTTCCTGTCCTGTTCATTAGTCAGTTAGTCCTTCTTTGTTCCGTAACTCTTGTGTGTTTCTGCAGGTTACCTCACTCCCTAGCACAGGAAGGTAAATGCCCTTTGTTCCTGGTACTCTGCCTTATGGTGGTGGCCTGGAGCTGTTAGACACAGGCATACATGTTAAGTCTACCAGACAGAAGGTTAAGAGTTACCTGCAAGTATAGTCAGTTGGGAGGAACCGCCAAATCCTTGGCAAAGGAGTAGTTCTCACCCTTCTCCGTGAGAAGGAGAAATTTTGGGAGTAGGAGATTGGCACTCTGCAATGCTAGCTTGATTTTGTTTTGTTGAACTTGTTAATACAACATCTTTTTACCAGATAAATGTATACCTGTGGTTTTTTGGACACTTACACGTGAAAACCAAGGGGTGTGCCAAGCTGCCCCCGGAAAAACAATCCCTGTAACCAACTGCAAAAAGAGTAAGAGACGTTTGGGTGGTCCCAGCTGCCTCAAGTAGAATCATTTAAATGAGACTAGTAGGGATATTCTTTCTCGTGGATAAGGACCATGGTTTAATATGTGATCACTTATGAAGTGTTGGGACAAAAGAGTAGAATTAAATGCTTTTTAAGTTTCACTGTCTTTTTGAGCTTGAATTTAAATTTAATATGAACAGACCCAGGATGCTCTAATCAGAGAATTTGGCTCACAAAAGAATCTTCACTATGATGGACCCCCACTAACTTGGAATTTTTCAAGATTGGGAAACATGCAAGTGGATTAAGCGAGAATTTATTATTTATAGTCTGAGAGAAAAAAGTGAATTCATAATTTTGAACATAAAATACAGCAATCAATGTGCTTAGGTAAAGCTGCTTCCAAGCGCTGTGAATAACATTTCAAACTTCCCTAGTCATAGGGATTCTCTGAGAAAAATGTAAAAATCCCCACTCCTGGAGATTCTCAGGTAGGTCTGGGCTAGGGTCTGGAGAGCTACATTTTTAGCAAATGACCCTCAAGTGATTCTCACACCACACAAGTTTTGGGAACACTGCTTAGAAGCATCGAATGATAATTTATAACCAACTTCCTTCTGCTCCAATTAGGATTGTATTATAGTAACTGATGATATCTGAAAGTAACAATTCAATCCATGCGACAAGCATTTCTTCAGCATCTGGCCATGCAAAAGATTGCCCCAGGCATTGAGGTTTTGTAAATAATCTAATTCTCGACCTCGAAGGGTTAATGATCTAATGATAAAACTGCACTTCTTTGTTCGGTAATTCTGAAGACTCTTGAATAAAATTTCACTGATTTATTTACTCATTCCATAAATAGATGTAGACTTTCTATTCAATGTCAGGCACTGGGCTCGATGCTGGTGTTGTGTGTAAGGTACACCACATCTCCTGTCCTCAAGGAGCAAGTGTGGAGAGAATTAAGCAAGCAGATGATAACAGCACAGCCTTCACCTTCTGTGAGAGAGGCAAGCCGAGTGCTGGGAGAACATTGAGGAAGGGGCCATAACCCAGCCTAAGGGGTCCATGGTGAGGGGTGGATGGGGGCAGTCAAGACCTAATGGATAAAGTTACCCAGGTGAGGTGGGCAGGGAAGAGTGTTACTAGCAAAGAGCATGGTGTGTGCAAAGGCATGGGAATGAGAGACCTACGCATTGGGTAAGTCAAGTTGTTGAATAAAGATCCAAAACCAACGAGTTGCTGTTGAGCTGATTCTGACTCATGGCAACTCTGTATGTGTCAGAGTAGAACTGTGCTCCATAGGGTTTTCAACGGCTGATTTTTCAGAAGTAGTTTGTCAGGACTGCCTTCCAAGGTGCCTCTGGGTGGAGTCAAACCACCAACCTTTAAGTTAGCAGCCAAGCGTGTCAACTATTTGCACCGCCCAGGGACTTCTTAATAAGATCAGAGCCACAATACTCCTCCTGCTAGAAAACATCGATACACAGCATCACCTTAGTATTCCAATATCAGCCTACTGGGGAGGGGATCAAAATGAAGCAAATTCTGGTTCATCCAAAAAAGTTATCTATACACTTGTATGTCAGGATTTAATTTAATATTTAATATAATCAAGTGAATTTCAGAGCAAGCGGGACAGCAAGATGGGTGGCATATTAAGTCATATACTTTCACATCTCCAGAATTCATATCATTTGACCACTTTTCTGCTTCTGGGAGTCAAATGTAGTACTAAGAGTAAATCTTCCCCATAAGCATCATGAATATCATAAAACTACGTTTCTATATTTGTTGTTGCTAAACAAAGTTGTTTTATGTTTAACAATTCTTATGCAGACTTGTTTCACTAATAACATCAGGAGCCACTTTAACTTCTCTGTCCATCCTTCCCCGATGTTTCCCCTTTAAATCACAGATGGTTTCATTTGGAACAAAGACAAGTAAATGTCAGGGTTGGAAACAACTCTAATACATTTTTTTTATGAGAATCCCAAGAAACTACAAAAAAAAAAAATCCAATTTTATAAGGATTTTACTGTTTTGCAACATATTGAGGTAATAAAACTTTTTAATACTGGGGTGAAAGTGTTTATGAATCAAATCTTTTCACATATTGAGGGTTTGAAATTTTAAGTTTGTGATTTTAGCCACAGTTTATAGCTACAAAATATATCTACAGGTGTCTGTCTTGCTAGCTATACAAGATATATCATAAATCACCCTTCAGAAATTAGAATCAGAGACAGGTCTCTCCCAGGAAGCTGCCTCAGGGAAGCAATTAGGAGAATGATGTATTTTTATTTTTATGTCAATCAATCCTTGTTGTAGACAACATCATGTTACTTCCTTTATACAAATCAGACAGAATTCCTGCTGCAATGAGTTTCTAACAGAAAATAATAGTAATAAGGCACTTGGACTTTTCAATCAGGGAATCAATCAGGCATTTATTGAAATACTGCAATCAAGAAACAAGATGGACAAATATGTATTGGGCCCAGTAACTGCTGAGGAGGCCTGTATCCTCAAGGATCTTACTCACCTACTTAGTGACACAATCAATGCATTGGAAGATTTAGAAGGAATGTGAGATGTAGCCCTATCTTTACGTGCAAATAACCTGGTTGGGAAGAGCAACACACACGAAACTATTAGACAAAAACAAGCTGAGAAAGTGAGGCTTTTAGCTAGACTGGAATGGACTATTGCCCTTAACGAGTTGTAAAAAAATAAGAGTAGAAACCTAAGAGGTGGAATTGGGTTACAGAGCATCTTGAAAGTTAAAAAGAGGTACTTATTAGCAGTGAGGAGCCCCTGTGGGTTCCAAGTAGGTGGTGACACAGTGTGACTGCACTTCAGGAAGATTTTTAGGTCTTTCCTTATTTCCCCCATGTCTCACTTATTTGGCAGCTAAGTAAGAATACAAATTACATATCTCCAAAGTTGTCATCTGATATAAGTATTGGAGCGTGAGATGTAATACACAGTCCCTGTTACCATCTTCAAGTAATGCCGGATTTTATACTTTAGGGTCACTTACAGATGGTGAAGCCAACAGGTCGTGGGATTAAAGTGTACATAAAGTAAGCCTGAGGTGGTTCTAAACCTCAGGCAGGTAAACTTTAATTTATTGAAGACGACTGCAATTAGCAATAGTAGCCGAAAACAGGAAATCTGCTTGCTTCTGTAATCAACCCCGTCCTTTAAAAAAAGGTTGATAAATAGTAAAATGTGTGTCCGCCCTCCCTTACACCCATGCCCATGGCAGGCATCACTAATTGATCACAGAGTTCCTTCTCACTGTGTTCTGGTAAGCCTCACAATGCTTCTCAAAAGCTCTTCTGGAAGCTACTACCAATAGGTTGGAGTTGGTCCTGGAAATGAAACGCTTTGCTACTGTGTCCTAGCAAGTAACTTTGCCTAAAGTAATGTTAACACATTCACCCAATTAGTTGTGCCCACTTACCACAACATCTTTTTTTTTTTAACCTCAATTCCTTGGTTTATCATTTCACACTGGAAGGAATAGTTGGATGACTCTCAAAATTCTCCCTTAGATGCAGTCTAACATAGTGAAGCAGCAATTGGTGATACCTGTGCAGCTCACCGTGGAGGTGAACAGACACAAGATATTAAAAAGCACCTCAGTGGAGGGCTCTCTGTAACGGAGTCTGAGTGGCCAGGGGACCACAGCAAAGACCTTTCTTCTGTTGGGCTTCTGTTCTTCTAGAGTATGCTGAACGGAAACTACAGAAGCAGCCCACGCCTCCACGAGCAGCAGAGCACTCAGTGCTAAAGACAATGAAACATGACCAAGAATTATTGAGTGTTTAACATGTGCTAGGTACTTACCAGAGTCCCTGCGTAGTGCAAATCGTTAAGCATTCAACTACTAACCAAAAGGTTGGTTCCTCAAACCCACCTAAATGCATCTAGAGGGAGAAAGGCCTGGTAATCTACATCTGAAAGCAGCCTTGAAGACCCTATGAGACTAATTCTATGTCAACATATGGGGTCGCTTGAGTCATAATCAACTCAATGGCAACTTTAAAAAAAATTTTTTTACTTACCAAAAGCTTTACCAACATTGCCTGCATGTGATCGTCACTGTAACTTTGTGATGCACTTATTGTTGTTGCTAGCTGCTATCACACTGGCCCCGGATTCATGGAGACTCATGCACAGCAAACAAAATGCTGCCTGGTCCTGTGCCATTTGATCAGATCCCTGTGATCCAGAGGGTTTTCACTGGCTGATTTTCAGAAGGAGAGCGTCAGGCCTTTCTTCCTAGTCCATTTTAGTCTGGAAGCTCCACTGAAACCTTTCAGCATCAGAGGGACACACAAGCCTCCGCTGACAGACAGGTGGTGGCTGCGCATGAGGTACATTGACCGGGAACGGAACTAGTGTCTCTCGCGTGGAAGGCAAGAATTTTAACACCGAAGCAGCATTGCCCCAAGTGCAGCTATTCTATCCCTCTTTTACAAGTCAGGAAATTGGAGTTTGGCGGAATTAAGTATCTTTTTCAAGGCCACTGAACTATTAAGTGATGAAACCACGGTTTGACCCTAAGTGTGTGTGATTCTCCAGCCGGCACTGCCCAATGGCATTTTCTGCAGTTCCGTATCCGCACTGCCCAATGCAATAGCCACATGTGGCCATTGAGCACTTGAGATGCGGCTAATGCAACTGAGGAGTTAAACTGTAATTTTGCTTAATTTAAATTTGAATATAAATAGCCGTATGTGGTTAGCGCTACCCTACTGGGCAGCACAGTACAAGACTGTGAACTCCAGGAGGGCAGGCACCAAGGACACCTCACTGCCCACTGTATACCCAACTTTTCGCACCAAAAAAAAAACCAAACCCGTTGCTGCCGAGTGGATTCCAACTTATAGCGACCCTATAGGACAGAGTAGAACTGCCCCATAGGGTTTCCAAGGAGGGCATGGTGGATTTGAACTGCCGACCTTTTGGCTGTGCACAGCAGTCTAACCGAAAAAAAAAAAAAAACCCGTTGCCATCAAGTCAATTCTGACACATAGAGACCTTGTAGGACAGAGTAGAACTGTCCTATAGGGTTTCCAAAGCTATAAACCTTTACGGAAGCAGACTGCTACATCTTTCTCCTGTGGGGCAGCTGGTGGGTTTGAACTGCAGATTTTTTGGTTAGCAGCTGAGCCTTTTAACCACTGCACCACCAAGGCCCCTCACTAGGTCCCAAAGGGAGTTAAAACAAAGTTTAAATGCATGTGTATAATTCCAAAAGCTTCTCTTAAAAAACGAAAAACACAAGCCATATTTTTTGTCTGTATAATGCTTAAGTGCTAGACTCATTGAAATATATAAATCATTTGATAGATAGCTTTGATGAAACATTTTTCCATTTTACTGCAATAAAATAAGATTCATATTAGTGTAGGTTGATACTAAGATGGTGACTATTGGTAGCTATTTTGTTCAAGACAGTTTGCCAAGGCACTGTAAGAAACGTCATCAAATCTGCCTAAGGCAAGAATATGGTCTCCTGATAGTTTTACCTTTGAGCAACTTTCTATTAAAGCAGTGATTTTCAAACTTTAATGAGCATAAAAGCATCCAGGAAGATTGCTAAGAATGAACCCTCCCGGCCACCACACCCAGAGCAACCCTCATAATTTTGGTCCATGAACTACACTTTAAGAAATATTGTGAATTCTTTGGTGATAATTCCATGAAGGAAGCAGGGAAAACATTTATTTTATAGAATGTCTCCTTTATCAGAAACTACACAGAACTGATATGCTTGGGTCATGACCTGTTGTGGGCTGCCTTGCTAACATCTATTCGGTTCCTCTCATGCCCACCACCACAATTTTACAATTTGGGGGTCACTGATCCCTCATCTTCAGTTCCAGAGGTGATCACTGAATTACTATTCAGCCTGAACCTGTACCCAACTGCCAGCATGGTCTAAACTGGTCCTATCGGAGTGAAATCCAGGACTTTTATTTGATTGGGAAAAAAAATACTTTCTCTCTCTGGGCACGTGGGAGAAACAACACACTCACAGGAGCTTTCAATCATATGACACTCGGAACAAAAGCAGAGCAGAGAGACCGACAGGGTCCTTAGGTTCATTGTTGCGCTAGATCAAACCAGTCCTGAAGCCTGCTCTACATCTATGCTTCCCAGTTATGTACTTCAATAAATTCTCCCATTGTTTTGAACAGTTTAAGTTTTCTGTTAACTGGAACATAAAAAGATCTAATAGATACAGGCTGCCTTTTTAGATTTTATACACCCATTTTTCTTTCTTAATTTTGACCTCCGTGCCTCCAAGACCTTGTTTTGTCCTTCCTCCCTCCAGTACCCCTCAAGCGTTATGTAATAATCTCTCACTACTTATCAGGTCCACCATACAATTGCTTCTGGTTCCCTTGCCATCCCTCTTCTTCACCTGCCACTTTCTCTTCTCACTAGAACTATACAAGTAGTTCTCCCTCCTGGCGAAAGGGAGCTATTACAGACCCTTTGACTGGTTTAATGAAGTCCATGTCTTTAGAAGAAACTGTCTTTCCAAAGGCTTGATGAATGTGATGGCTCCCTCTCAGAACCCTCTGTGCACTTTTATTCTTGCTGCCTTAGGTCTTTAGGCGCATTTCAAAAGCATTTAGATATTCTTCACCATTTGGATCTTTGGTGCAATATCTTTTTCGTATTTTGTCTTGTCACAGTGGAAAAAGATGAAGATGCAGAGGAAACCGCAGTGGACGTCCAACAAAGGTCAGACGGCCCCTTGCCGAGGCCTCAGGGCCAGTTGAATAGCTGAGCCCACCAAAGAAAAACCAGGGGCTGCCAATCCATCTGTGCAAGAACTGGCAATTGTGTGGTCTGTGCTCTGAAGACAGAGCACAGAAAGATCCAACCTCTTTTTTCCCCCCTCACTTAAGGAGATGAGAGCAAATGAAATTAAAAAGTGAACAGTAGCAATAGAATGCAGGAAGTTTGCAAGGCTGAAATAAAAAGAGTCGAATAGAGTTTCACACAGTTTTTCACAGTGTTGGGAATATGGATGGACGGACTTTTACTAAAAGCACTCTTCTAATTACTTCATGGGCCAAGGTGGGGTTGAAACAACTAGGGTCTACAGGATATTTTCTATTAATCTCTAGTTTCCAAAAGAAAGACCAAGGAAATCAAGGGTTCATCTAGAGAAATGTTCACCAAACTTATTTGTTTGTCTATTTATTTAGTTGTTGCTGTCTGCTTGATCACTTATATAAGGTCAACATGCTCTTAAAATGGGCAGATGGACCTCATTCAAGTTCTGACAGTAACGCTTTGTTATTGGTACAAATGGCTTCAGAGGTATTTAATTACCATTAGTAGTCAGCCGTTTGCTCCTAGCTGCTGACATTTGGAATAGCAAGCAGGCAGCATTCTTTGTGTCCAATGAGTTCGTAGAAAGTTAAACCTACTTTTGACAACAGACTCAAGCTTAGCTACCACTAACCCCTCTTCAGTTACTCGATGATGTGTTTGAACAGTCTGAATGATTAATGAAGGCTAAATAGTTCAGTTTCTGTCTTAAAACCTTTTTGTTAACTGCCAGAGAGCCGAGTGACTGGCAAGGTGAATTCAAGTACTCATGCAGTATAGCACTTAAACTTAAAAATATACATATATTAATTTGTCAACGATTTATTTTCAGGAGACATAATAAATTAGAAACACTCATCCTGATACCTTTGCCCTTTCACAGACCAACACCAGGGACCACGATTTCTGCCAACTTGGCACCAGAAAGCGAACTTTGCTTGCCTGTCTAAATTGAGTGCGTAATTGCCGTCTCTCAAGGAAACCGAGATAAAATGTTGTCACATGGTAGCATCTCGTTACAAAGCTCCTGAAAGTAGCCTGTGAATTTTCTTGCTGCAGATTCTAGGATTGCCCTCAGGAAAAGGGCAACACACCATCCAGTAAGCTGAGAGAACCTAATAGGTCTGGCAGCTTGTTAAAGAGAGGGAGATGTGTAAAGATGCTCAGGGTATTGGCTGGTTGATCTGTAACAGGCATCCGTGCAGTTAGCTCCTCTGGAGACGTCCTCTGCAAAGAGATTATTGGCAAGGCCAAGCAAAGCTGGGCGCTAGAAGGAGACAGACTCAAACTGCACGCACAGGACCGAAAAGGTAAAGGTGGTAACGACTCTGAGAAAGCCAAGCACACAGGACAAGGAAGCAGGATTTATTAGGTGATAACACCGTCTGGGAACATAGTATGAGCATCCCCGAGAAACTTTCTTTAGAAATCTACAGTCATGCTCCACATAATCTCCATTCGGGTGACGTCCGATCCAAATATACTTCCATGGTCCCATAAACTCAGGAATCCCAACTGGAGAACAGGACGTAGTGGACGTCATCAGATGTAGCAAACACACCAGCTTCCCACCCACAACACGTATATCTCATGTCTCTGGTATACAAAGCAACTGCCCTGCCAGGTGTATAACGGTACAGTACATAAAAAACATTAGGGAAACACTTCCAGATACACTAAAACATCTTTAACATAACACCCGTTGCCATCAAGTTCATTCGGACTCACAGCAACCCTATAGGACACAGTGGAACTGCCCTATAGGGTTTCCAGGGAGCGACTGGTAGATGGGAACCAACGACCTTTACCTTTTGGTTAGCAGCTGATCTCTTAACCACTGTGCCACCAGAGCTCCTTTGACATAATAATACAGTAATAATAATAACAATGTTGTGACGCGCGTGGCAAAGTAGCGCCCTTTGTTGTTAACAAACCATTGCATGTACCTCGAATTTGTAATATAAAATTTTATGGGGCTTTAGCGGGTTGGTTTGTAACTATGGGTTGTAGGTAAGTTGGACATTTGTAACCCAGGGACTGCCTGCATATAATATGGTGTTCGCACAACATCCAAATCACAGAATGTCCTGTTTCACAAAATGTATCATGGACGTTAAGCAATGAAGGACTGAGTTCCAGAATTTTAGTTGTACAGCCTTTATGTGCATTTAGCAGAAGCTTCTTTGGCCGTGCCTTAAATTTTCGCATTTAGGGCATTGTTTATGATATACCTAATCACACAAGCAGCTCAGAACTTGAGATTCATAGCAAGTCACATGGCTACACCCACCCAACAACCTTTGTAAAACACCTGTTGTTTCTTGTTTATGGTCTACTTGGCGGGTACTCCTTTAATAGTTTCCAAATGACGTGCCCCAGTGTTCTTTTTATTAATTAATTCCATACCACTTATTTATTTATTTATTTATTTTTAATTGTACTTCAGGTGAAGGCTTACAGAACAAATAGTTTCTCATGAAACAGTAGTACACATGTTGTTTTATGACATTGGTTAACAACCCCACAACATATCAACCCTCTAACTTCTCAACCTCTTCTTTTTTTTTGGTGAAAACACACATAGCCAAAGATACACCATTTCAAAAATTTCTACATGCACAGTTCAGTGACATTGACTATGCTCTTCCAGTTGTGCTGTTATTCTCACTTAAGATGAGGGCTTACAGAACAAAATAGTTTCTCATTTAACAGTTACTACACATGTTGCCCTATGACAATGGTTAACAATCTCACAACACATCAACAATATCCTTACTCAACCTTGGGTTCCCTATCACCAGCTTCCTTGTCCCCTTCTGCCTTCTGGCCCTTGTCACTGGACTCCTGTACTTCGTTAGTCTCATTTGGTTTTACGGGGCTGTCCACTCCCAGGCTGAACAGTGAACCTCGGAGGTAACCTCACCACTGAGCTAAAAGGGTGTGTGCGGGCCATACTCTCGAGGTTTCTCCAATAAATTTAGGCCAGTAAATCTGGTCTTTTTTGTGTGAGTTAGAATTATGCTGTACATCCTTCTCCAGCTCTGTCCAGAGCCCTCTGTTGTGATCCTGGTCAGAGCAGTCAGTAGTGGTAGCCGGACACCATCTAGCTCTACTGGACTCAGTCCGGTGGAGGTCTTGGTAGCTGTGGACAATTAGTTCTTCGGACTAATCTTTTCCTTGTATTCTGTTCTCTTCATTCTCCCTAGCTCCCGAAGGGATGAGACCAGTGGAGTATCTTAGATGGCCGCTCACAGGCTTTTAAGACCCCAGACACTACTCACCAAGGTAGAATGTAGAGCATTGTCTTTATAAGCTGTGTCATGCCAATTGAGCTAGATGTTCCCCGAGACCATGGTCCCCAGAGCCCTCTGCCCAGCAGTTCAGTCCCTCAGGGAGTTTGGATGTGTCTATGGGGCTTCCATGACCTTTCCTTGTACAAGTTGTGCTAGTTTCTCCTGTATTGTGTACTGTCTCACCCTTCACCCAAGATACCACTTATCTATTGACTATTTAGTATTCCCCCCCCCACCCCTCCCATCCCTGGTAACCAACAAAGATTGTTACATTTTGTGTGTGAACTTTTTCATGGGTTTTTACAATAGAGGTCTCATACAATATTTGTCCTTTTGTGATTGATGTATTTCACTCAGCATAATGTCCTCCAGTTTCATCCATGTTAGGAGATGGTTCACAGATTCATTGTTGTTCTTTCTCGTTGCATAGTACTCCATTGTGTGTATGTACCATAGTTTGTTTCTCCATTCATCTGTGGAAGGGCATCTAGGTTGTTTCCATCTTTTTACTATTGTGAACAATGCTGCCATGAACATAGGTGTGCATATGTCTATTTGAGTGACGACTCTTATTTCTCTAGGATATATTCCTAGGAGTGGGATTGCTGGATCGAATGGTATGTCTATTTCTAGCTTTCTGAGGAAACGCCATATCATTTTCCAAAATGGTTGTATCATTTTGCATTCCCACCAGCAGTGCATAAGTGTTCCAATCTCCCCACAGCCCCTCCAACATTTGTTATTTCCAGTGTTTTTGATTCGTGCCAGTAATGCCGGGGTGAGATGGTATCTCACTGTGGTTTTAATTTGCATTTCTCTAATGGCTAGTGATCGCGAGCATTTCCTCATGTGTCTGTTGGCCATTTGAATGTCTTCTTTGGTGAAGTGTCTGTTCATTTCCTTTGCCCATTTTTTCATAGGATTATTTGTCTTTTTCTTGTAGTAGTGTTGGATTTTCTTGTACATTATGGAGACTGACCTTTGTCTGACTTGTACTGTCCAAAAATTGTTTCCCAGTCTGTAGGTTCTCTTTTTACTCTTTTGGTGAAGTCTTTTGAAGAGCATAGGTGTTTGATTTTTAGAAGATCCCAGTTATCTAGCTTATCTATTGGGGTTTGTGCATTGATGGTTATGGTTTGTATCTTGTTAATGCCATGTATTAAGGCCTGAAGTGTTGGTCCTATTTTTTCTTCTATGAACTTTATAGTTTTAGGCTTTATATTCAGGTCTTTGATCCATTTTCAAGTAGTTTTTGTATACGGTGTGAGGTATGGGTCCTGTTTCATTTTTTTGCACAGGGATATCCAGTTTTGCCAGCACCATTTGTTAAAAAGACTGTCTTTTCCCCATTTGATGGACTTTGGGCCCTTGTCGAAGATCAGGTGACCGTAGGTGGACGGATTTACATCTGGGTTCTCAATTCTGTCCCATTGGTCAATGTATCTGTTGTTGTACCAGTACCAGGCTGTTCTGACTACTGTAGCTGTATAGTAGGTTCTGAAGTCAAGTAGTGTGAGTCCTCCAACTTTATTCTTCTTCTTCAGTAGTGCTTTACTTATTCGGGGCCTTGTCCCTTTCCATATAAAGTTAATGATTAGTTTTTCCATCTCTTTGAAGAATGTTGTTGGTATTTGGATCGGGATTGCGTTGTATTTGTAAATTGCTTTGGGTAGAATTGTCATTTTCACAATGTTGAGTCTGCCTATCCATGAGCATGGTATGTTTTTCCATTTATGTAGATCCCTTTGGGTTTCATGCAGTAGTGTTTTGTAGTTTTCTTTGTATCGGTCTTTTACATCCCTGGTCAGATTTATTCCTAAGTATTTTATCTTTTTAGGGGCTATTGAAAATGGTATTGTTTTCCTGATTTCCTTTTCATCGTTCTCCTTACTGGTGTATAGGAATCCAACTGATTTTTGAATGTTTATCTTGTATCCTGCTACTCTGCTGAATCTTTCTATTAGTTCCAGTAGATTTCTCATGGAGTCTTTAGGGTTTTCTGTGTATAGTAGCATATCATCTGCAAACAGGGACAATTTAACTTCTTCATTACCAATTTGGATGCCCTTTATTTCTTTTTCTTGCCTTATTGCTCTAGCTAGAACTTCCAGCACAATGTTAAATAGGAGTCATACCACTTATTTTTGTAATGTGCAATGGCCATCATTTTTTAACAATTGTGCATTGATACACCATGTCTTTTCCTCTCAGAGAGGGGGTTTGACACGTGAAATCAGAACTAGTGTTTTCCAGAGAGAATTCATAGGCCTGCCTCATTTGTTAATTCAGCAAAATGATTGCATTTTTAAAATTTTTATTGTTGTAAAAATATAAACAATGCATCTTGCCAATTCAACTTTTTTCGTGTGTACAATTCAATAAAAATCAGTGGCATTGCTCACGTGGTGCAACTGTCATCAAAATCTGTTGCCAAGTTTTCCACCCCAATAAATGAAAACTTAATGCTACCTAAACAACGATTCCGCCTTTCCTCATCCCTCCTGCCCCTGGTAACCACTATTAAACTCTGATCTTGATACTTTTGCCTATTCTAGGGACTTTGTACCAGTGAAAAAATGATTGCGTGTTATTGTGCCAGTCAGTGTGCCAGGCTCTGAGGATACAGAGGTGTTTAAGACCCAGCTTTGCCCAGAAGGATCTCTCTGTCTGGAGAGAGATGACAACAACACAGAGTTGTACACAAGGTGTGTGGAGGGCAGAGGAGGGACTTTGAAATCAGCCTGGAATGGGAAGGGGGTTTGGAGAAGGCATTCTAAAGGAAGTGATACTTGATCTGGGTTATGCGGTGTCACCTGTCTCTTAGCCGTGCATCACAACTTATGGGACTCCCTGGTTGTGCCCATTTCCCTAGTGGCCAGCTTTGTCTCCTGGATCCCTCTATCCTGCCCCTGACACAGAAATGGATGGTCAGTGGAAGCCAAGACCTGCAGTTGTGCCTAGGTCCCAAAGAAGCCTTGTTCTGATGTTAAGGTAGCTTTAAACACAACGTATGACACCAGTGGAAACTAGCAACAGGTGCATGAATAGGATAAGCAAAACGCAAAGAAAGAGAGTGATAGAAAGAAGAAGGGAGGGAGGAAGAGAAAGAGGGAAGGAAGGGAGAGAGAGAGGGAGGAAGGAAGGGAAGGAGGGAGGAAGAGAGGGAGGGAGGGAGGAAGGAAGGAAGGGAGGGAAAAGTAAAACAAAAAAAAGTCAGCAATCTGGAAGGGTAAACTTAAGGGGACAATTGCACCACCCAGATGATGGTGAGCACCAATCTGGAGCAAAGCTTGCAGACGTGAACAATACTTGACACAGCTCAGGGCAGGCAGACAGTGTCCAGGAACAGCACATTGTAAACATGTGATGGGTTAGAAAGAAGATTTTGCAGAGCCAGCAAATAGTATAAATTCTGATGACGGCACTACTAGCCTTCAGTGTGGGAAATTGCTCCCTGGAGTGTATCTGCTGAAGCAAGAGCTCGTGAGGTAAGCCTGAGGGAAGGAATTCCCTGGGGTCAGTCCTCTTAAACCTGGCCCCAAACACAAGCTACAAGGGATGTTAGATACTCCCCAGACCTCATCCTGGTCTTCTGCAGCCTCTCCACGTGTCACTCCCAGCCGAGAAGACCTGTGTCCCTGTGCTCAGGAAAGGTGCTGGCTGAGCATTTGCATGTAGCAGGCTACACCAAGCCACAGTGCTTCATGCCCCATTACTGAGCTGAGAGGAACATGTCACCTGCCCCTGGCTTCTCCAGGGTCATTCAGTCCAAGTGACCAGCCACACTGGAAGCTGCTTGGAGTTCATCAAATCCTAAAGTGAGATGGGGTGGGTGAGGTCTTGTACCAAGAGGCCTGACTCCAGGCTTTTTCCCTGACAGCCACAAACTGGAAATAGCAGGGAAAGAACAAGACTAGGCTGTGTCTGTGGAGAGGTGGGGTGGGTATGTGGGCCACCCAGAAAGCAAGAAAGGTACACCCTCCAGCACACTGCTGACCCTAATTGGGTGATTCTGCTTTTGGCAGATGCCTTTGTCTCAACGGCTTCTCCTGTTAGAGGCTTCAACATTAGCTCTTAAAATAACTGATGACCTCACCCGCAGAAGAAATCCCTTTTTTAAAATCAAAGGAAGCTTAAATTTGGATGCGAATGTTTACTCAATACTGTCAACTTTAGTTTGGGGTCAGATTACTAAAAGGAAAAAGAAAAATTCTGGCAGAAACAAATGAGTGGGTTATGAATAGAAGGGGTCAGTGCTCAGACACCCTACAAGTGAAGCAAGGGCAAGCGGAAGGACAGAAGAGTTCCCCAGGTGAGTCCAACAGTCGGCTGGATGTTCACCTCTGTTTCCCCCGCGTCTGAGTGGTGCCTGGAGCGAGTGGAGCCGGGAAACCAAGTTCAGCTCCTGGATCCACCTCTTCCTAGCTGTGTGACTTTCAGAAAATTGTTTGTCTTTTTCTAGGCCTCAGTTTCCACATCTGCAAAATGAGAAAAGGAAGAAGCTATCCACCTCATCGCGTTGGGACAATTAACTGAGATGATCCACGTTAAGCATTAGGGCAGGATTACATAAGAGTTCAGAAAGAAAGGTAGTGACTTTCCCCAGCCTCAGAGCGCTCCTGTGGCATCAGCACCACTACCTCCAACGAACAGATGAAGAAACGGAAAGCAAGAAGGTCTGAGCACTTTACCGAAGGTCACAGAGCTATTAAACGGCAGCATCAAGATTGGCACCCAAGTCTAAATGGTTGTACAGCCTCTATTTATTTTTCTTTTTTTTTTGCGTGAATTCCACACTGCCCTCACTGATTTCTTCTAGCTGGCACTCTTGCTTTGTCTGTATGTAAATGTGTGCTTATATTTACACGGACTCGTATTTTCCAGAAATTCTGCTTTGGTCAGCAAACAAGGATCTATAACATTCCTTCCTAATTTCTTTTCTGTGAACCTCCCAGAGTTTCTCAATAGTATTGCCTGGGAGCATAAAAAAAAGGAACTGCAATAACCTGGGCCAGTAGTGCCAGCTGCCAGGGACCCACGAATCTGGAGCTTAAGAAAGTTCTGGAGGAACCAGTTCTAAATAATGGTAATTTTATTTATTCTGTGATCTGGGCAAGGCACACAGACCATGGAATGTATAGGCAGGAAGGGATGGTAAGACACACTTCCGGCTTGGCCAATTTTTACTCCTTTCTGCAAGGTTGGACCAGCTCCAAAAGGCTGCTGCCTTCTGTGAGAAGAGCTAAGCGACCAAAGAGAATTACATTCATTGGAACCTACCCAAAACAAAGGGCTCCCGCTGCACTAAGCCCCTTAAGTTTCTCTGAGGAAAGGTGTTATTATAGGTGAACCCAGCAGTTAGTATTAAACCTCTGGCCTAGCAGAGTCACTCTGAACAGGCTCATCACCTTTCCTGCTCAGCTGTCCTCGGAGACGTTGAGACAGCTGTTTCACCACATGTCTCGGACCATTTCAGCTTTGCCCATAAACTCTCTCAGGCACCAATGCTTTGTTTCGTTTCTGGTCCAATTTCAGTTTTTGTTGAAACGGCGTGAAATTTGCACCTGGGGAGGTGTTTTGGGCTGTAAAACTGAGAGAAGCAAAAAGGAAGATGTATTATTTCACGTAAGAAGGCTGGAAATACGACAGCCTTAGGCCAGTGAACTCGGCAGTTCGAAGGCGTCACCATAGACCCACGTTCGTTCCATCTTTGCTCCTCTTAATGTCAACAGGTCAGTTACATCCCTCTTGACTGCTGGGGACAACAGTATCCAAAGGGCAAAGGGAGCATCTCCCTTCTTTGGGTCTGGATTTGTTTTTGGTAAAAATACAGATAACACAACATTTGCCGATTCAGCATTTTTCAGTGACCGCAGTAACATCCCTCACGTTGTGCAACCATTGCCGTTTGAGTCCATCTTTAAAAGCAGTGAGAATCTTACCAGATGCCCCCACGACAGACACTCCCTAATGTTCTATTGGCTACATTTGGGTCTGGTGCCCAACCTTAAACCGCTGACTGGCCAAGGGCCGGGATTTACTCCCTGGAGCTGGTAAGAAGTCCCATCTCCACTGAAATACAAAGCTTCGCAACACGTGGAAATAACCGGGGTTCTGTGAAGAAAGAAGATGAGAGGCAATGGATGTTGGGTAGGAAACCAACAGGCTCTACCAGAATATTTGGGGCTGAATCCAAGCCCAGTATTTACAAAGTTGGGCAATTTCACCTCCTGAAATTCTATGAGCCTCACCTGTAAAATAGAGTGAAAAATATCTTCTGCAAGGGGGAGCTGGTGAGGATTAAAGCAGGCAATGTTTGTGAAAGGCACAGAGCAGAGTGTGGAGCGTAATAGTTGCTTAATGTCTCTTGGCTTCTCCTCTTTCCTTTCTCCATCCCTCTTGGAAAGCATTCATTATACGTGGTTTCCATTCAAACGAGAAGACTTTCTCTTGTCTCTTCACGTTGGTGTGGTCTGTCACTCATTCTCCTGCCTTTTTCTCATGATTTCTGGTTTCACAATACTATTAGTAATGCTTTTGAGAATGTGATGATTACTTGTCATTAATACTTCTATTGGAATAATTGATAAATGTGTAGAATAAAGTGATATTCGCCCAAAGTTCGTATCTGTTGTCTTATGTGGCCCCAATAATGTGGTCAGTCAAGGAATGCTCCAATTAAAGATAATGAACCAGTTTATTTCCTTACAATTTGTTATGTTTAGTAAGTAAGAGCCTTCGATGCAGTTGGTCCAGTGAATGCAGCCACACATTAACCTTGATCAGTTGCCAACAAGCGTTTAATGAGTGCTTTTGTTCAGATGGTTTGGGATGCTCCTTTGCTCTGTTTACTGTTTGTGGAGAAACTTAAGAAAGGAAAAATCATATGTGCTGCCACTAGATAGGTTTGCTGTAGCCCTGAGACGGAGAGAAGCATTCTGTTTGCACAAAAGAACCCAAAAAGGGCTAATGAGGATGCATTGGTTTAGATCATTAGTAAAACGCATTATTTTTAAAAAATTGAAGACCATCTCTAACATGCTCGAGCTCCTGGGTAAATGCTGGAAAAAATATTTATTCTTCATTAGAGCAGAGCTTCTTCTCTGATGGTCTCTTTTTAACTTTACTTACTGTTTCTTAACTTTTTTTTTTTTTTTGTATCCAAAGAGAAAATGTGTAAGTTCTCCAAATCAATCATTTATTGAGCATCTGCTACACGTAACCCTGTGATAGGTGAATTGAGGAACAAAAGTCAAGGAAGACCTGGTCCAGGCTCTTGAGGGCTTACAGTCTATCTAGGGAGAGATGACACGTGCAATCACTTCATACAATCCAAGGCAGTCGTGTGGGGGTGGAGGAAAGACTAGAATGTCTTCCGGTACTGTCTCATCTGGCTGGAGGTCTTCGGCAATCTACTTACCCTCTGTGCGCCTCAGTTTCCCTCGCTTATCCAAGGAGAGCTTTGCAGTAGAGAATATCTAAACCTGGTCAAATTCTAAAATTCTGTGATTCTCAGAGTTGTTCAACAATCGCTAAAAGCTGAAGTAGGCAGCAAAGTTTTGTCAGGATAAGGTAGATTTAACGGATGGAGAAGATAGGGAATGTGTGGAGGGAATCTGACAGAGGGGAGGAGAACAGGTTCAGGGCAGCAGGAATTAGAAATAGCAAGCAGTGATTCTGGGGTCACAAATGTCATTCAGCTGAAGTGAACGAATGTGTTGGACAATCAATTGCCTTAGGAAATCCAACGGAACAATGAACATGGAGCAAGATTAAGAGACTTGTAAGGTCTAGGCTGGGCGTGTTAGCCTGGATGTGGTTAGCGAATAGGAGGCATCCACTTTTGATCTCCTTTTCTGTTTTCTTACATCCATTTTCTCTTCCATCTCTTCTCTTCTGCTTCCTCTTTCTTATCCTTATATTTCTCCTCCTCGTCCCCTTGTCTTGTTCTCCATCCTCTATCCATTCTCATTACTACTGTTACAGCGCTTCAAGTTTGAAAGGCACTTTCCCCTACAGGATACTTTTCATTCAGAAGATAAGACATGTCACCCACAGGCCTCAGGATTCAGACTCTGGAGATAGGGAACCTGGCTTTGAACCCCTGGGTACTGGCTGTATGACGTTAGACGAGTTCCTTAACTCTGTAATTCAATGTCTTCACCTACAAAACAAGGATAATAACATAGTAATAATACCCACCTCATAGAGTTGTTGTAAGAATTAAATGAATATCCAAAGCAGTTAGAACAGTGCACTTGGTACATTCCACGTGTGTTAACTCTCGTTTGGAAAAAAGCTATAAATCATTTCCTGTCCCACCTATGAGTCATAATATGCATGTTTTTCTAAATTTCTGTGCCCAGCATCCCCGGTGTACGACCTATTAACAACTTTGACTTGAGAGAGTTGGAGCTCCATCTGAGCTAATCATTTAAATGTGTTAACTAAAATTTCAAGAACATTTTAAAGTCCTCTGAGCAGGGCCACGCCCTGAAGCTGCAGCCGTTTTAATTAGCCTTCCCTTCTTTGCCCCATGATCCAGAAATCTCTAATTGCACCGTGGCTGCCTCCTGCTCCCTGTCATGGATCTAACTTTACCCACTGCTATTTAAATTTTATGCATTATGCTCCCTCTGTTTGCACTCTTGACACCTCTGAAACTAAACGAATAATTACCAAGATGCTATTGTCACGGTTTATAAACGGTGTTGTAAAAAGACTTCTTTTCTTCTTTTTCTTTGTACTCTTTTTTCCCTGGTTGTCTCCAATTTGTAGCCATTAGCACGAAGAAAATGTCAGCTGTTCCTCCAATGAACAGAGAAGGAGATTCTTAGAATCAAGAAGCATGACATCCGGTAAGCAAACGCTCCCTTGTTCAAAAGGTGGTGGAGTCTGTCATGACAGCCTCTTCCCTGTACTAGCTTCAGGCTTGGCTTAGTGCACTTCCCTTCATGCACTGGCCTCCAGGGAGCTCCTGGCACGACTGTCAGAGAGAAAACAACCAGTGAAGGAAGTCCCCAGGAACGCAGTGAGGCTGTTCCTCCATGGAAAAGCATCACATTCTTATTAACAAGCTCTTTCCTTGGCCATACTGGACATATTCTGAATTCCTTCCACTTGGGCTAATATTACATACAATTCTACGGGTTCTAGAGCCACTAGACCAATGTAGTGGGTCTAATAGGTAAAAAAAAAAAAAAAAAAAAAAAAAAAATTGAGGAAACATTTAAATAAGAGTGGATTTGTTGTTGTTGTTGTTAAGTTCTGTAGAGTCGATTCTGACTCCTAGCAACCCCATGTGACAGAGTAGAACTGCCCCGCAGGGTTTTCTTGGCTGTGATCTTTACGGAAGCAGATTGCCAGGTCTTTCCCCCATGGAGCCACTGGGTGGAATAAATACATCAGTCTTAATCATTTTGTGAATTTTCTCTCCCATTTTATATACCATTGTATTTTTAAATTCCAAAGAGTGACACTCCACTCCCTACTTTCAAAATTCTTTCCTCTGTTGATGTCTACAGCCTGTATCTCTTACTCTTCCATATCCATTCACTTATTCAAAAATATTATTGAGCCTCTCTTATGTTGGTTCTCTTTCCATTTCCTGGACTATCCTCTGTCTATTTCTCTGGCTCCTCTTTCTCACTCTTTAAATCTCGGTGTTTCCAGGGGAGGTTTCATCCTTGATCCACTTCTTTTTTCGGTCTTAAAGGTCTCCTGTGGACCATGTCATCCAACCTACTAGGGCTTTAATTACCCTCTACATTTTCGAGACTTCCTGAAATCGCATCTCTGGTTGCTAAGATACTCTAAGTTCCATACCCACATTATCAGCTGCCTAGTGAACATCGTCCCTTGTACACCCCAAAAATTAATGTCACAAAAAGACCTAACATCTTATCCTTCAGACCTGTTCTGTCACTTATGATCCTACTCTTTATTTATGCCTTCAATATCTTCCTGGAAATTGAAATTACAAAACTTGCGGTCAATCTCTGCTCTCTCTACCCCCACAATTTGCACGAAATCCTGTCAATCTCATAGATGCCTCTTGGTGAACACTGCCTCTCATCTCATAACCTCTAGCTTGGACTCTGTTGTCCATCTAACTGAATCTTCTCATCTCTAGTTCATCCTCCACGTGGATACCAGAGAGGTTTCTCAAAAATAAGCTGATCATGCTCTTCCCTTCCCAAAACAAGACAAAACAACAAACACAAGAAAACAAAAACCCTCTATCCATTTTCTGTTGCCTTTAGGATTACCCAAAGTTCTTAGTCTGGCCTCCATGAGCCTTCACAATATCATCACAACCCCCTTCTCCAGCCTCTCCTTTCTCCACTTCCTCTGCTGTACCCCACTCTAAACCAGCGACCTCCGCACTGATCCTCAGAAATGCCAGCGCCTTCAGGAACACATTCATTCACACATCCCGGCTGATTTCTCCAAACCAATATGCTCTTGCTAATGTTTCACTCTCCAGCTTTCTCTGACTTCCCAGGCAGATGTCACTGATGCTGCATATCAATGTGTGCTATGGGTGTGTGTTCACATCACTGTCTTCAACTCTCTCGTTTTATTTCGCGTCATCTATTCACACACATATCTGTCCCTCTAGGTTGAGACCCTTTGTAAGATCTGGGGCTGTGTGTTAATCATCTCTGGGTCCACAGTGCTCTGCACATAGCCTGGCACACAGTAAGTGCTCATTAGATGATTGTTGAATAAATGAATGAATGGTTTCTGTTGCCATTTAGTAGGGGTGGGATTAACAATATAAAGTTTTAGCCTTATGTGTAAGTCTAGATCCTTTCTGCTATAGGTGAAAAGAGATCCTCAAGTTAGCTTAAGGAAATAACTCGTTCCTATGACTGAGAATTCCAGAGATGGAACAGGGCTCAGAGACTGCATGGAAATCAAAGGGCATCATCAGCTTTTTTTCTCCCACATGTGTGCATACTCCCACTTCCTCCTTCTGTCTCCATCTCTTGTCTTTGCTTCTCTCTCTCTCTCTCTCTCTCTCTTTCTCTCTCTCTCTCGACAGTTGACCTCATTCTCTCCTGCAGCTGATAAGCATCCTTCTGCCTCAGGATTATATCGTCACACTTTAATGACCCCAGGAGAAAAGAGTGAGCATCTTATCCCAGAATTTATCTATAAAAAAGCATTCTAATCGGCCACTTATTGTGACCAGGACACTGGGATATTCCGGATGGCTTGGCCTGAAACACTTTCTTACCACTTGTGGCCTGGGGTGGGGGTGGCACCCTATGATTAGCAGTCCCAAGAGCCACATGCAGTAGGGACAAGACAGTCCCTCAGCGCGTAGTCATGTACTTTCACAAAGGCGGACAGCAATGCTGAGAGAGCAAGAGAGCAAAAAAACCACATTTTCCACCATACCCCGGAGCTCCTCTACACATGCAGGCTGCAGTTAATGCACTCCAAAGTGTGGTGAAAAGATTTAATTTTTAAAAGATAAGCACTTACGTATTTACCAGATAATTCATATAGATAAAAATAGTAAAATAATTCATTGATGGAAAAGCTTTTTATTGCTGTTTTTCAAGATAGTACATTTGAATTCATACCTTTGTTGGAAGAAACTCAAATAGAAGTATCAAAATTGAGGCCAACTTCTCCTGGATTTTATTTGCTTCATCAGAAACTAAGCAGACCCAGGAAGTTCACCAAGGGTCTTGATTCGTCTGAATCACAGGCTTGTTTTCCAATGTGGCATATTACTGGAAACATCTGAAATCAGAGCTGCTGCATAGTTCTCTCTCAGACTTGGCAATTTAAAATCTTACCTTCAAAATGCATTTTCTTAACCCAATTCTACATGCTTGGGGGCCCTTCCATGTGTCTGTTTTTGGTAAGACAGGACATGCCAGGACAATGTTTTGTTCTGAAGACCCAGTTTCTTGCCATTCTAAGGTAAGGGGTCCCTGGAACCAAACAGAACCACAAGTTCCATCAACCTTACAAGCAGAGGCCAAGGACGTTTTTCTCTGAGCTTTCATCAACAGCCCAGAACACAAATGAGTCCTTCAATCTGCATTCACAACTTCCATGACCTGGAAACCGGGGTTGACCTTCTTTCACTACTCCAGAATCCCCTTCTTGTTGCTTCCTAATCTCCCATGACACTTCCTGATGGTGGATTGCATTTGCTTTATGTTGTTCTTAAGCTGTCCTTTATGCATATGCTGTGTCTCCCAGATCAGACCCTAAGCAACTTTACGGCAGGAATCATGCAGTATTCTTCTGTGTCCTGCACAGTGTTAGGCACAGACCCGCAGGAAATACTTACTGAATGAAATTAGATCTTTTCACATGCTTTCAGTTCTGCCAACCCACACAAGACAGCTTAAGGGTAAAACTGTGGGGGACATATCCTGTCTATGTTCCTTATTCTAGAACCCTTGAATGTAGCTGACACGGTTCAAGAGTGATAAGGACACTGGATAGTTCTTTGGAGGCTCACCATATCATTGGAATGTTTTCACTCTGAGAAAGTGACCTCTTAATATTAACAGAGGTGGTAGTGACCTAAAATTGCTGGGAAGATATCTCCTTGAAATAATGGGTAAGTGGCAACCAATCTTCTTTGTAACGTCTCTGGATAATTGGTATCTGCCTTGTCTAATTATCTCCATGAAAGGTGAGTTGTCTTTCTTAGATTTTTGAAATAGGGCCTGAGGTATCTCAAGTAACAGAAAGTAGCCACTGGCTGGTCAACTGTATAGCTATACAAAGTATATTTGGCAACATTTTGGCTAGGTAATATAAATTTATTTTCAATTTTTTTAAATTAATTATGCCTTTCTCAAGAAGACAGCAACAAGATTCTTCACTTCAGTCCATTTTACATTAAGTTGGGCTTTTTGATTATTGTAAATGTATATATGTATATATATATATATATATATATATATAAAAAACACAATATTTGCAACTTCAGCATTTTTCAAGTATACAACTTAGTGATGTCAATTACAGTAATCATGTTGTTGTGCAACCATTACCCTTAAAGGATGCCAAATTTCTATCACCCTAAACAAACACTCACTGCTTCAGACTGGACATTTTTAATCTATAAGCTTTGGAAAATAATTAGAATTCACATATGGTTTTTTTTTTTGGTAATCAGAAGTTTTTTAAATTACAGTATATAATTACAATGTACTATAAGAAACTGTCAACTGGATAGCCTCATTGCACTGAAACGTTTTTGCTGTAAACAAGTCTATCCTTTAATGGAATATTAGTCAGTGCATGCGTTCAGAGAAGCGCTGCCCAGCCATGTGCTCAGAAGTTAAGAAATAATTACATCTCTAAACATAATCTTTTCTAATCATCCCATTTTGTTTTACTTAAAAATAACCTGGGGGTTTCTAAGACAGGCACAATTATCTTTGATCTTGGCTCTGAGGTAGCATCCTTCAAGAAAATGATTTGAGGGAAAATAAACTCATAGGTCAACTTCTCTTTTTCTTTTCCTGAAAATCCTCCATCTCAGAACAGATAAATAAACTACCAAGGAGCTGCCTAAAGGAACTATCTAGCTTTTCAAAGCAAGGTAAGCTGGAAAGCACTGAATTCATACAATATCTGACAACTCGTCAGTGCGGTCTTAATATTCAGTAATGTTCAACGGTATGTGGAAGAGGCTCAGTTCATCTCAACAACGTTTTAATGGGCACCTAAAATATGCCAAGAACTCTGCTGAGTTTGGGAGACAGCAAAATGAAGTCGACAAGGTTCTTGACTTACAGAGCTTACCATGTGGAGGAGACAAGAAGTAAATAAGCAACTCCAATATAATGAACTAAGTCATCCCCATGTTAATACACAAATACAGAAGAGGCGGTGGTGGTGCTGGAGTTCTTAGAAGAGGCTTTTGACATACACCATGTCTGGGCTGAGACTCGCAGGAGCAGTAAGTATTGTATAAGTAGGAACAGTGATTGAAGCAAAGGGGACAATAAAGGTACAGTCCATCTGGTGGTGGAGGTGGTGGTGGTGGCGATGGCGGTGACCACAACAATCTGTTCTTTCTGCAAGGAAATCTCTTCGACTGGGGTAGGGCAGGGAATTAAGCCAGAGGGTGTCAGTTTCCATCAAGAGATCTGTGTGCCACAGTTAAAGCAGAATTATGCCTTGTTTCTAATGAGAATTAGTCTCTAGCCAGACCCTTGCCTTCCAGGATGGTACAGCCATGGGGCCGATCCTCAGCTAAACCACTGAGTGTTCCTTGAGAACACCCTTGTACTGCCTCCCCTAGCACCAAGCATCCTATTTTACCCCACGTGTAAAATCCCCAGACTATGCCTGAAACTGAGGGCCTTTCTTGCCACCATCCTGTTTCAGAAAAAATTATCGAACACCTGCCATCTTTCAGTCACTGCAGAGACAAATGATAAACGACCAGACACTGGCCTCAAGGAGCTCACAATCAAGTATTTATCCTCGGTCCCATCTCCTGGGACCCGGAGGGCACTCCAAGGTGGCAATTAGCCAGAAGGACAACAAAGCCACGCTGTGTTAAGGGGAGAAGACTATTTTCACAGTCCTCCTTCCCTTTCCAAGCAACATATATATCTATTGTTCGGTGGCTTTCCTGAAGGCACTGTCCCTGTCTTCTGTCTAATCAAAAGAAATAAAAATTTCAAGTTAAGTATTAAATATTTTCATACTAGCTCCTTTTGTTAGAAGATTTCAGGGTGCTTTAACACTGTTGTAAAAATAATCTTCATATTGGTCCATTTTATACTAAGGTGATAATAGAGAAGAGTGACACACAAAATACGTAAACTTTTGGCAAAATGAAGAATGCTGTTCCACAGCCATGTTATACCAGCTGGAAGGGAAAATGGCACTGGAACCAGAAACTGGGCAATATAGCTTGTGTGTAAGATGTGGCACCATCGATAGGCAATCACTGAGCATCTTCTAGGGGCAGGGCATTGGGGATACAAAGTATTCTGATAAGTGTCACCTGCCCTCAGCAAGGCTGGCAATCTCCCTGGGGAGACAGGTAAGTGCAGAGCGGGGGTGAGGTGAGAAGGCTTAGATTGAAGAGAGGGCTTTGAATCTAAAATAGCAACAGCAAGCACGAAAGACCTAGTGGCATTAATAGGATGATATGTTGTCAACACTGTGCATGCGAAAACTTCACAATGAATAAGGAAGACTGAAGAAGAATTGACACCTTTGAATTACGGTGTCAGTGAAGAATATTGAATATACCACGGACTGCCAGAAGAATGAATAAATCTGTCTTGGAAGAAGTACAGCCAGAATGCTCCTTAGAAGCAAGGACAGCAGGACTTCATCTCACATACTTTGGACATGTTATCAGAAGGGACCAGTCCCTGGAGAAGGACATCGTGCTTGGTAAAGTAGAGGGTCAGCAACAAAGAGGAAGACCTTCAATGAGATGGACTGACACATTGGCTGCAACAATGGGCTCAAGCAGAACAGTTGTGAGGATGGCACAGGACCAGGCAGTGCTTTGTTCTGTTGTACATAGTGTTGCTATGAGTCGGAACCAACTTGACGGTACCTAACAACAACAATGACATCTTGCCAAGGTAGTCTTTGGGAGGTGCAAACAGTTAACCCCCTTGGCTGTTAACCCAAAGGTTAGTGGTTCCAGTCTACCCAGAAGCACCTCGAAAGAAAGGCATGATGATCTGCTTCCAAAAAATCAGCCTTTGGAAACCTTATGGTACACAGTTGGCCATGAGTTGGAATAGATTGGACAGCAACCGTCACCAAGAGAGTGAGCACATCCACTCTGCTGAGGGGAAAGCACTAGACCTTTCAGGAGCTAGCTATGGCCAAGCAAGCGTTAACCTTCAGGAAGGAGAAATTCTGCCTTCTCTGGTAAGAATCATGCACTCTCTGAATGGCTTTTTCTCCTGTGGGCAAAGATCGTCAGCCTGAGCTCCTAGTGGGCAGCTTCTTATGGAGATGCGTGTCCCGGAGCGAGGGTGCCAAGGTTGGCAGTTAAAGCTCCCAATAGTTGGAGTTCTAGTCTCTAGGTCCTGAGTAACTCTCACCACTCATTCAGGTTCTGTAAGTTCATATTAGCCATTGTTAAGGTGACCATATAATGCACGGTCCAAACAGGGAAACTTCTGAAAGGAAAGAGGTGTGCCTTCAATAACTCTGCACAGACAACAGAAGGACATGGAGTTGCCCTGGCTATGAACCATGAGCACCTCCTAAATGTGGCCATACACTGCTTCTATTTTGATATAGTTCCATTAGACATCACTTACTAATTAGAAGAACCAGAGAGGTTTAAGAGTATGATCAGAAAACCCTGAGGTAAGGAAGCCAAGTTTTGCAACTAAAGAAAACCCAAAGAGAGTATTATGGATAAAATAATCCAAAACATTATAGAATCACTAACTGTCTCAGTTATCTAGTGCTGCTATAATTGAAATTTATTCTCTCATAGTTCAGGAAGCTAGAAGTCCAAATTCAGGGCAGCATCTCCAAGGGAAGGTTTTCTCTCTGTGTGTCAGCTCTGGGGGAAGATCCTTGTCATCAATCTTCCCCTGGTCTAGGAGTTTCTCAGCACAGGGACCCCAGGTCTAAAGGACTCGATCCACTCCTGGCTCTTCTTGCTTGGTGGTAATGAGGTCCCTCTCCTCTCTGCTTGATTCTCTCTTTTATATCTCAAGAGATTGACTCAAAATACAATGTAATCCTCTGGACTGAGTCCTGCCTCATTAACATAACTGCCTCTAATCCTGCCTCATTAACATCATAGAGGTTAGGATTTGCAAGACATAGGAAATTTACATCAGATCACAAAATGGTGGACAACCACATGATACTGGGAATCATGGCCTAGCCAAGTTGACAGATATTTTGGGGGGACACAATTCAATCCATGACATTAACCATACTTAAAAAAAAACTCAGCTGCAATTCATCCCAGAGCACAATACACGGAACTGTCCATGTGAGAAGCTGCTCAACCACAAGTCACACTAGCATGGGGACTGCCCTTTGTGACTTCTAGCCTTAGCTCCTGGAGGACTCCTGTTCTGTGTGTCCTCTGACCTTCATCTCTGCCAAGTGGCAGTCACATAGGCCTTTTCTGGGTGATCCCAGTTTCAATTAATCCAGATGATGACTGCCTATCTCGTTTGGAGGTCATGCAGAGTAAATATCATGTGTACCATTAGCCTATGAATCAAGTCAGACGATCTCAAATACATGCTCCAGATTTGGTGAAAATCTTCCTAGCCATTTTGATCATTGTTGATTAACCATGAACAAACTGGAATTTAATATAATTTATAGAGAGTGTTGGAAAGTAAAGAATGACTGTTTCCCGAGTTCATTAATTTTGGAAGAACATGTTTGCTTTGGGGACAGAAATTTAAGTGTTAAAAAAATTCAAACTTTACATTGAAAGCCAGGCATAGGAGAGTGATAGAAAAGCCTAGATTTTAGAGTCTGACAGATTTGAGTTTGATCTAGCTATGGGAACTTGAAAATGTTTCTTAACTTCTCTGAGCTTCTATCTCTTCATCTTTACATGTACGTAATAATTCTCACCTTTCAGAGTCGTAAATCTCAGAGATAAGGCACATTAAGAGTTTGGCACATTATAAGCCCTCGATGCCTTGTAGCTATTTTCTTTATTGAAGGGACAAAAAATACTCTAGGGAAAGAAAGGTAGCATTCTCTACCAGATAACTATGTATTTTATAATTACCAAAGAAGGTCCTTACAGAAAATTTGAGTGGAAGGCACACAATTTCAATTTATGATGTTGCTTCAATTGCAAAAGTTGATTCAGATGAGCTAATCAGTGCATTAATGAGCCATCTCCACGGTGATGTGGGCTACCATAACCTTTCTTTCATGGTAGAGTTAGACACTTCGTGTCACTCATCTGAACAAAACGAAGGAATATTCTTAAACTCACTGTGCCACATCACTTCCTGCATGGTGGAACCCTTTCAGGGACAAGGCAGATGCAATGAGGACTGCTAGAGAAACAGACAGATGAAAGGCATGCATTGTTTCCCCAAGTCTATGGCAGCAACTGAATAATGGCGTTTTCTTACGGGGGATGAACGGGTTTGATTTCAGAGCATTTCTCTGTATTTTCCTTGGATCCGGGACTTGTCAGCGAGGACACAGTAAAACACAAGGATAAGACGCAATCAGCAACAACTCAACACCCATAGGAAGGGTGGTTTTCAAAGGTAATTAGGAAGCTGTTTGTAATTTGAGCTTCTAAAACCATTTAGGGAAGAGCACCAAGTTTGAGAAAAACCTGAGTGTCTTCCTTTGTGACCAGGTTGCATAACGCTGGGGGAACACCTCATATCTTACGTTTGGTCTTTTAGATTCAGCATGGTTTCAGCAAAAAGAACCTGGAGAGGCTTTGGAGCTTATAGGATCAGCACTCACAAAGCAGATGTCTACGTGTGCAGAATGATTTCAGAACAATCCCCTACCCTTCAAAAAAACCTCCCCTAATAGTTTAGTTCCTCCAAACTCCTAAGAGAGTCAAGGTCTTACACTGGATAATAAGTGTTGAAGTTGATATACTACCCTGACTACCCACCCAAACCCAACCCACTGCTGTTGACTCAATTTCTGCTCACAGCGACCTACACGGTTTCTGAGGCTGTAAATCTCTATGGAAGCAGATTGCCACATCTTTCTCCCACAGAGCTGCTGGTGGTTTTGAACCATCGACCTTTCAGTTAGCAGTCGATTGCTTTAACCACTGTGCCACCAGGGCTCCTTACCCTGACTACACTACAGTATAAAAGATGACATATTTTATATAAATATTTAAAGTTAACATAAGGTCTTCACTAACAGCATTTGTTCTTCACAGCAGCCCTAAGAAGTGCTAGGTAAAAAGATATTATTACTATACCAAATTTTTATTGTAGATAATTTAAATTAGCTCTTTTGACAGGGGAGTAGGGAAATCAATGATAGAACTCAAATTGGCAGGGGCACATAGAAAAGACTCAAAATTCAAAATAAATATGCCCTTTGATCCAGTAACTACCCTTCTGGGAAATGCATTTATCTACATGAGTCCTTACAGAGATGGATTGAAAAAAAAGAAAACATTGCCGTCGTGTTGATTCCGACTCACGGCTAACCCATGTGTTTGTTACAGAGTAGAACTGTGCTCTATAGGGGTTTCTTGGCTGTAATCTTTATGGAAGCAGATCGATAGACCTTTCTTCTGTGGCACTGCTGGGTGGGTTCCAACTGCCAACCCTTAGGTCAGTAGCTGATTGCAAACTTTGCATCACCCGGGGACCACAGAGGTGGATAAGGATATGCATATGACGATGCTCACGGCTTCAGTGTTTGGATAGCAAAAAACTGGGAAGAAACTAAACATCAATTAGAAATAAATTGTGGCACATCCCCAGAATGGGAGAGTATGGAGCAGTTAAAAAGAATGAGAAACTTTGAACTGAATGCTACGTACAGTTGTATACATTGTAGCTGCACTACAATATATGTCAAGAGTAAATTGTATATCAGCATATATAACATGACCTCATTTGTGATTATAGAAAATAGAGAGCTAGCTAGTTAGATCCTTTATATGCACCCAGAGAGTCTTCAGAAAGATGCTTTATGGTTACTTAGGGAATAAGCCAAGAAGTTTAGAAGTAGTCTGGGAAGGTGGAGTTATACTTTTCATCTCAGACATATGGGTGCATGTTTTTGAAATTTTTACATACTGTAATTTTTTTTTGGAGTGCAGGTGGCACAGTGGTGGAAAGCTCAGGCTGCTAACCAAAAGACTGGCAGTTTGAACCCACCAGACACTCCTTGGAAACCCCATGGGGCACTTGTACTCTGTCCTAGAGGGTCGCTATGAGTCAGAATCAACTCGATGGCAACGGGTTTTGGTTTGTTTTTTTAGTAAAATTTTTACATAGTGTAAAAATTTTGCTTCTTAGAAAATAAAAATAAGCTAACTTTTAAGTATGTCTAGAGTTTTATGTGGAAGGAAGAAGGAAAAGGAAAAATAAGTACAGAACGTTTACTATGTGTCAGAGATCCAACCCTGCATACGTTATCTCATCTAATTTTTATAACAACTTCATAAGCTAGGTCTTATCTTCATTTTTCACATGAAAAGTGGTGGCCCAAAGAGGCTGAGTAATTATACTCATAAGCTACGTGAATGGATTCAACCAATATTTCTGAGACCACTCAGTCTTATGTACACTGATGGAATTGGACATAAAGCTAATAACAGTAACCAAGAGCAAAAATATCCCAACCCTGAAACTGGAACCCTGGCACATAGACTTGACCCATGGTGTCTGCCCCTGGCTGTGTAATGCCACACCTTGATCTCTGAGGCCGTTAAGTAATAGTCATGGGGTGGTACACTTGTCCTCATTAATGGCTTTACAAATCTGCTCCTAAGGTTGTTACATTAAAAAAATAATAATAATAATTCGAGGCAGATCAGAAAGGAGAGGGCCCAGAGAACAAAGAGGGGAGGAAGGTTAAACAGGCAGCAATGAATACTTGCTTTGCCATGTTTCAAAAACTTCCGTGATTACGCTCAGAACTCTAAAACAAAAGCAAATGTATATATTTTTTCGTTCAAGTTTAAGTGGTAAAATAGAAAACTAATTTAATGCTGCCTTTGTATTGCCTTCAAAACAAAATTAAAGTTACCCTTTTATAGAAATGGTTTGCCTTTCCAAGGTTAAGAAATAATCGAACAAAATCCAAGAAATTATTCATCTCTCTGTGATTTTTTTCTCTTCTGTCCTTTTACAGTTCAGAAAGCTTATTGACTTGTAAGTGACTCTTCATGCTAATATGCACAATATTTATACATCTATAAGTAATTCCCACTTGCCCAGTGGCATTCCACATGGAAAAAATAGCATTTTATGTATCATTAAGCAGTTTCCAAGGTGTTGGCAATTTCATGCAAAGCATCAATGTAAATGACTAGTAGCACTGCTTGCTAAATAGCAGTGTGTTTGGAAAATTTTAAACCACTGCTCTGGATACACCTGGACTCACTGATGGAGCTGAACTCTCCCTCCCCATGCACAGCACTCTTAATCATCGTTTCTCTCTAGGGAGATGGGACTTGGCAGAGGATTAGGGGTCAGAGACTCTGGCAGCCCTGGTGGCTGCCTCTAAAGAGACCTGGGAGCTCAGGTGCCTATGTATTTGCAGGACACAGTGCAAAATGGAAGTGTGGGGCCACTTGATATAAAAAAAAAAAAAAAGGTGCTGTTTATAATATTAAAATCTAAAATTTTTCTTATTTTCTGTGGTCTCTCTCTTAACTTGATTGTCATGTTGTTACTGAACCCTAAATGGAGAGTCCTTGTCCAGCGAGCTCAGACTTGCCAATTACCTGGACACCGGTCTTTGAGAAAGAGGAAGTAACTTTATTGCAATTTGAAGAACAAGGAGCCAGAAGGAAGTTTCTTAGATCCGGCTCCCCAAGCTACGGGGAAGCAGGGCTTACACGTGATTTGGGCAGCAAGATAGCGGTTGCACAGGTGTTCTGGGGAGAGAAAACTCTAGAAGGCGGCCAGGAAACAAGAGGTAGCGTGGTTCTTGTCAGACCTCTCACTTCAAAATAGGGTCCGGGTGATGATTCTCCTTCTGATTTGTTCCTCCTGTTGCTGCATTCTCTGTTGAGGTCAACTGGCAGTCACAGCTGGCCCTTCTGCGCATGTGGGGCAAGCCAAATCTGATTTGGGCTAGTTTAAGGACTAATGGAAATTTACTGGCATTAGTAAGTTCAGGTTACATGCATTCTATTTGCTATTTAAAGTCTTCCTAGCTAAAAAATAAAAAATAAAAATTTTAAATTATAGCATACATTTTACCATTCTTCTTTGTATTACAAAATGCCAGTTTTCTAAAAAAGCATTTAACTAGGGTGAGGAATCACTGAAACTACAATATTTGTATTTCGTAGCTCATACATACGCATGTATTTTGTGCGCACCAGAAACAAACTAGTTGCATAAACCTACTTGCACAAAACTAACCCAACTGCTTTTATTTCACTTCGTGATATATGCACTGTTACGGATTGAATTGTGTCCTCCAAAAATATGTGTCAGCTTAGCTAGGCCGTGATTCCCAGTATTGTGAGGTTGTCCTTCATTTTGTGATCTGATGTAATTATCTTATGTGTTGTAAATCCTAACCTCGTTAATGGGGGCCAGTAGTTAAGAGCTAGGACAAGCTATGGCTGCTAACCAAAAGACCAGGAGTTTGAATCCACCAGCCACTCCTTGGAAACCCTATGGGGCAGTTCTACTCTGTCCTACAGGGTCACTATAGGAATCCAGTAGATGGCAATGGGTTTTTTTTTTTTTTTTATGATGTTAATGAGGCAGGATTAGACGCAGTTATGTAATAAAGCAGGACACAATCTACAGGATTAGGTTGTAGCTTGAGTCAATTTCTTCTGAGATATAAAAGAGATTAAACAAGCAAGCAGAGACGGAGACATCCTACCACCAAGCAAGAAAAGCCAGGAGCGTGAGTCATTTGGATCCAGGGTCCCTGAGCTGAGAAGCTCCTAGACCAGGGGAAGAGTGATGACAAGGTACTTCCCCTAGGGCTGAACAGAGAGAAAGCCTTCTCCTGGAGCTGGCTCGGTGCATTTGGACTTCTAGCCTCCTAAACTGTGAGAGAATACATTTTTGTTTGTTAAAGCCATCCACTTGTGGTATTTCTGTTATAGCAGCACTAGATGACTAAGACATGCACATTCTGCCAACAGTCTTTATCTTTGGCTTATAGATGACTAAGTAAGACCTGAAAGGAAAGGAACTGTGGGTTATTTTATCTTTCCCTCTCCTTCTTTGTAACCATTTTCAGCAGTTGGCTAACATAGGGAAGTAATAAGAGTGAGGTAGGATTTGGTAAGTTCCCTCAGTCGTTCATGTTTCTTAGAAGACCACTGTATACTTTCTACATTGGAAGGAAGTTCTGCACTCGCTGTGAGTCTCACAGAAGTCCCATACATCACAGGGCCTCAGACGTCTGTGCCGATGAGACATCACGAATGCTCCGTGCAAATGAGGAAGCAAGGAATGGTGCCACTCACACCGTATTTCTTCCACTCCAGCTCATGTTCCCTTGCCCCGTTGGACTTAACTTACAAAAGACACGTTCAAAGATAAAATTATTAAGAATTTAAACACAGTAACAGGAGTCAATTAAACCAAGCATCTGGCCCTTCTGAGGGGGGGCCTTGTGCAATTGTACATGTCACACACCCTTGAACTTGGCCTTGCTCTTGACTCACTGAAGGCAAGACTATGTCTTCCCCAGGACAGAGCAATGTCCCGGGGCAATGACTCTGCAAGGGGAGTGAGAGAGAGAGAAGGGAAAAGGCCCCCCCCCACACACTATCCTTCTTGTCCACTCCCACCCAGTCAATTAAGATGGTCAAGTTGGTCAATATGCCAGAACGTTGAAAATGCTTTATGGTCTTTCACAATATTATAGTTTATTGCCAATACTATTTCAAGCCAATACGTATTGAAACATAATTTTGAAGCCTTTAGCTAGGTTTCATAGTTGAAAAGAATGATTAGTAAATACATTTTCTTTTTATAAATCCAACAAGTTAATTGAATATTGTACCATAGATTCTGATATGGAACCGAATTTAGTGAACTCTATATATTTCACACCACGATGGTAAACTAAGTCAACACTTTGTTAAGATTAAGGTGATAAGCATGTTTAAACACCGTCTTTCTGATGATCGGGTTGAACAAGAAAACAATTCAGGCCTTGGCTAATCATTCTTCCTTGCTACGGGCTTGGTCTTTATTTATAACAAAATCAGAAGACCATGATTTCCCCTGAAATCCTTTGCAAAGTCTGGGCGGTATAACTTTAGTGTCTCAAGATGTTTCCTAAAAAACAGTTCCACACACACACAAAAGAGTTCTACATCCAGATAAGTTAGAGAAATAGTACAAATTATGCTACGCCTCAGAGTATTCATGATAGTCATTAACACAGCAAAACCACTGAGAAGTCCTAGCATGAAGAAACCTATGTAATTTCATGTTATCCATGGTCTTCCCAAACTGCCTGACCACCAGACCCTTTCAAATATCTGCTATTCACATCCTGTGGGACATGGAATGGACTTTGGGGAAGATATAATAGAGCAAATCAGGGGTTTTTTTTAGCCCCCACCTTTACTAAATAGATGCCATATTTCAACTGCATCCATTCAATTACTTAAGTTTTAAGTAATTGTGTGCTTCATTTTAAAAGCACACACTTTTTTACTGTGGTAAATACATATGTAACAAATTGTCCTTTGAGTATTTTTTGTGTGTACAGTTCACTGACATGGGTCATGTTCATCATGCTGCTCAATACCAGCATTATTGTCTCCCAACTTTCCCATCACCCTCAACAGAAGCTCAGTGTCCCCTAAACAGTGAGGCCCCCTCCTCCTCTCCCTCCCACCCACCCCTGGCACCCACTAAGAAATGTTAATCTCTATACATTTGCCTCTCCTAGCTAACTCACATAACTAAAAATGTATACTTCTTTCTTTTTTTTTTAAAGCACACAGTTGTAACATCCACCATTGAATACAAGAGAGATACAAACACAGTATCTGCCCTTCAGGAGCTTCTAGTATACTTGAAAAGAAAATATGTATCTCCTTAAAAGGAAGTTGCACAGAAAGGCCACATGTGATTATGTAAAAATTAGTGGGGCAGAAATAAGCTCTATGGGAGTTGAAAGGGGGAGGGCAGGTGAATCCAGTGCACATTATCCGCTTTTAGATACAACAGCTAAACACTTACACTCCCTTTGTTCTTTTCTGCTGTCATTTTTTTTCCTTTCCCAGAGATACTCTGCATACAGAATGTGTTATTTGTTCTGTGCCAACAGCTTTGGCAGGTTGGGATCCCTACATTGTTAAGCTGAGAGGCGTTCAGTGTTAGAGTTTATTATCACGTTGTTGGAGCCCTGGTGGTGCAGCGATTAAGAGCTAAGCTGCTAACCCAAAGGTTGACAGTTGGACTCCAGCAGCCACTCCTTGGAAACCCTATGGGGCAGTTCTCCTCTGTCCTGTAGGGTCGCTACGGGTCAGAATTTACTCGACAGCAACGGCTTTGGTTTGGGGATTGTTTTTGTATCATGAAGTCACAGATCTTAGAGCCAAGAAGAAAACTGTCACCCTCATCCAAGCCATCACCGTCCCTTACCTGGACCGCTGCAATGGTCCCACTGTCTCCTTTCGAACACTCTTGCCCCCTTGTACACGAGCTTCAACATAGAGGCCGGAGTGATTCTTTCCAAATGTAAATCTGACCTGGGCTTATGCCAGTGGCTTCCATTACACATAGAATAAAACCCAAATTCTTTACCCAGGGTTACAAAACCCTGAGGTGATCTAGCCTCAGCCACCTTCCCACCATAACCGCTCTCCCCTTCCTGCTCACTAAACTCCTGATATACTGCACTTCTTGCTTTCGTTCTCCCTCCTGGGCCTGGGTACTTGCTGTTCCCTTCTTCCCCATGGAGCTTCCGTCCCTTCATCAGGTCTCTGTTCAAATGCTCTCTACTCACAGGAGCCTTCCCCTCCCCAGCTACAAGAACAGCCTCACCCCCCACCTCATCCCCACCGCATCCCCATTCTCCCCACCAAGACTATCATGAATTGTGACCCCCAAAATATCTGTCAACTTGGCTAGGTCATGATTAGCAGTATTATATAATTGTCTACCATTTTGTCATCTGACATGATTTCCCTATGTGTTGTCAATCCTGTCCCTATGATGTAACGAGATGGATTAATAGCAGTTATATTGATGAGATCTACAAGATTATACAGTGTCTTAAGCCAATCTCTTTTGAGATAGAAAAGAGAGAAGTGAGCAGAGAGACATGGGACCTCATATCATCAAGAAAGCAGTGCCGGGAGCAGAGTGCATCCTTTGGACCTGAGGTTCCTGCCCAGAGAAGCTCCCAGATCAAGGGAAGACTGATGACAAGGACCTTCTTCCAGAGCCGACAGAGAGAGAAAGCCTTCCCCTGGAGCCGGTGCCCTGAATTTGGACTTCTAGCCTACTGAACTGTGAGAGAATAAACTTCTCTTTGTTAAAGCCATCCGCTTGTGGTATTTCTGTTAGAGCAGCGCTAGATAACCAAGACACTGACTTACTTTTATTCTAAGAGCTTGTTGTTATTTGATATATGAATACTTGCTGACCTCCGTAAGGGCAGGGATATTGGTCTGTTTTGTTCAATGCTTTAGTCTACAGTGCTTGGCACATATTATTGTTGTTGTTAACTGCCATCAAGCTGGGCCCTGACTCATGGTGACCCCATGCATAACTGAATGAAATGCTGCCTGGTCCTGCACCATCCCCATGATCAGTTGCAGATTGAACCATTATCATCCTTAGGGTTTTCAGTGGCTGATTTTCAGAAGTAGATCACCAGGCCTTTCTTCCTAGTCTGTCTTAGTCTGAAAGCTTTGCTGAAACCTGTTCAGCATCCTAGCATCACGCAATCCTCCACTGACAGACAGACGGTAGCTGTGCATGAGGTGCGCTGGGCAGAAACTGAACCCATATGTCCACTATGGAAGGCAAGAATTCTACCACGGAACCACCAGTGCCCCCACTGGCACACGTCAGCCATGCCAGAAATACTGACTGAACAAATAAATCAATCCACGAGTGACTGAATGAACAAATTTACAGTAGAATAAACATGTGCATCAAAGGGATTTATTTTAAAGAATATCTGAGTGAATCAGAAAATATATGCCTTCTCATCAAAATCCAGGAGATGACCAACCGTGGTGGTAGCACAGGAATTACAAGAACTTATTTCTAGAGGGAGGCTGCCACTCTCAGCTGATGGCCTTTTATGGGCCTCAGTTCTCTTATCTATAAAAACAGAACAATAATAACTACCTAATGTTGTTGTTGCTGGGTGCCATGGAGTCAATTTCAAATCATAGCAACCCCATGTGACAGAGTAGAACTGTCCTATAAGGTTTTTTAGGCTGTAATCTTTGGGGAGCAGATTGCTAGGTCTTTCTTCCTAACTCATAGGGTCTTTTAAAAAAAAACAACCCATGGCCATCAAGTTGATTCAGACTCATAGCAACCCTATAGGACAGAGTAGAACTGCCCCATAGGGTTTCCAAGGCTGTAATCTTTACAGAAGCAGATTGCCACATCTTTCTCCTGAGGAGTGGGTGGTGGGTTCAGACCTCCAACCTTTTAGTTAGCAGCCAAACGCTTAACCACTGCATCACCAGGGCTCTAATAGGGTCATAAACCAAAACCAAAACCATTGCCGTCAAGTTGATTCCAACTCACGGTGACCTTATAGGACAGAGTAGAGCTGCCCTATGGGGTTTCCAAGGAGCAGCTGGTGGATTTGAACTGCCGACATTTTGGTTAGCAGCTGAGCTCTTAATCACTGTGCCACCAGGGTGCCCAGGGACATAGGGGGATGAAATGAGATAATATATACGAAGCCCATAGGCCAAGTGGCTTTTACACGGATAGCAAAAATTACTAATTTCTAAAATTCACTTTATATAGAATTTCCTTAATATATGAGACAGATAATTAACTATTCATGAAATATAATGTAATCTTAGGGTTAGGACCTAATTAGGGTTGTATCTTGGCTGCATTAATCAGCCATATGTGACATATTTGCATATTAGTATACAAAAACTGTAAAAGATATGATTTCTTTCATTTTCAAAGAATTTTAGAAGCTGAGAAAATACTAGTTTCAACCTACCTAGAAGTCTTGTCCACCCATCCTGAAAAAGCAAAAACATAAAGCCCTTCACAGTTTCATAGGAAGGTAGACAAGAGAAGCCCTGGTTTTAATCTACAGGGTTTGTTTGGAGAATTGCATGAGATTTATCTCATTTAGAAAAGGGAATAATAATTTTAAAATTATAAATCTTACTGCTACCCATTGCCATTGAGTTGATTCCTACTCATAGTGACCCTGTAAGACAGAGTAGAACGGCCCCACAGAGTTTCCAATGAGCAGCTGGTGGATTCGAACTCCAACTTTTGGTTAGCAGCCGAGCTCTTAACCACTGCACCAAGGGGTCCGTTATAAATCATACTCATTTAGAAATGAAAGAGCTCTTCAGTATAAACTATTAATGTTGCCATGTCACCAGGAAGAAACATACGGTCAAAAACCTTATTAAAACTCATTAGAACATTTTTATAACAGAGAAATTTGAATGTCAGCCTAATGAAATGATTTAATGATAAGCTTTTTTTCCTTTCCTTTGTTTTTAAATTTTGTTTTGTTTTTCTCCTTTTCTTTTTAACTGGCGAGTGAGAAGAATGGATAGGAAGGGAAGGGAGACATTTTTCTTCATCAAGTTGTAGAAGTCCGTAGTGTTGTTTTTCTCCCCATATGAACGTTCTTTGCGAAACTTTGCCATAGATCCTGTGGAAAAACTTGGAGGGAAAACCTAACACCAGTCTGCAAGAGAGCTGTCCTCAGTCTTCATGGTAATGGGAAAACTCTCCACAACTTGGTGAGCTAAATAAACGAGATTTACATGACTGTCATTTATCCTGAGATTATGTTCTTCCTACATTATTTAGTGTAGAAATCCCCTTTCTCTTGTGAAATGGTGGTGATAGCCCATGGCAGCTGTGTTGGCTGTTTTCAATGTCCTTACTCTGCAAAATAGAAAGCTGGTTACCCTGTGTCAGGCCCCAGTTGTTTTTCTGAAGTTGGACTGGCCCGTGAGATCCCAGTGTCTGGGAACCCTTGGTCTGGAATGTTAATTAGAGAAGGCAGTGATGGTGGTGGAGAAGCTCCTTCAGCTGCCTGTGCTTTGCTCCCTTCCCCTGAGCCTGTGGGGCCCACTGTCCCACATCCACACTGTCACCAGTCCCTGGCTGTGTGTCCGCGCCCCAGCCTCCTTGGCTTCTCATCTCTGTCTGCTTGGCTCTCCCAGACCCTCAAGGCTGGCGTCATCCTTCTAGACACAGCTCCCTAAGTTTACCATGTGCGGTGACCCTGTGTTGACCCCAACCCATGATACAAACTATGGAATTGTAATGAATCTCTAATTACCCGCAGGACCTCGGTGACTAGTCAGCCCTGCCGCACACCGTGTCCCTCACCAGCATGGGCATCGTCCAGCATTCAGAATGCAGCCAGACTCTGTGCCCAGAAGCTGGAAGCCTCTACAGTCTCTGCCAAGGAGGCTGGCTCTGCACGGCTTCTGGGAATGATAGGATGATTTCCTCCCTCGTTATGAATCATCATGCAGCTCAGCTTGGGGATCTTGCTGGTCCTTGACTTTTATTTACCCCAGAAGGTCAGGCTGAATAGATGCTCAGGAACCCTCCGGTGACTGCCCTTGGGAGTTCAGCATTCTCAGCTCCATGTGCTAATTCTGAAATCCCGTATTTTATCCTAAAGGGACATGGTAACTCATCTAGATTTAATAAAGTGATAAGCAGCTGGTCTTGATTTTCCAGCAGAAAAGATCATCTCCTACGAGTGGGGAAATTAACTCATAATAACAACAATAATAAGAGCCCCCATGTGCCTGATGTTGGGCTAGAGGCTTTATGTATATTATGTCAGATCTGTTTTCTTCTCTATTGTGGTTAAAATATACGTGACAAAGCATACACCATCTCAACAATTTCTACTTGTATACTTCAATGACATTGATTGCATTCTTCAAGTCATGCAACCGTTCTCCCTATCCTTTTCTAAATCATTCCACCACTATTAACATAAAGTCAATGCCCCCTAAGCAAAAACTCCCCTTTTCCCCCCTCTCTCTCATCCCTGGTAACCACTAATAATCTTTGGTTTCTATATATTTGCTTGTTTCATATTAGGGAGATCATACAGTGTTTGTCCTTTTTGTGACTGGCTTATTTCACTCAGCATGTTTTCGAGGTTCACTCATGTTGGAGCATGTTGTCGCTGTTGTTAATTGCTTGCTGTCAAGTAGTTTCTGACCCGTGGCGATTCTATGTGTGCAGAGTAGAACTGCTCCACAGGGTTCTCAAGGCTGTGACCTTTCAGAAGGTCTGTCTTCTGAGGTGCCTCTGGGTGGGTTTGAATTGCAAACTTTTCAGCTAGTAGTCGAATGTTTAACAGTTTGTGCCACCAGGAGCTCCTTGTGGCATGCATCAGGACCTTATTTCTCTTAATGGCTGTGAAGTATTCCATTGTGTGTATATACCACATTTTTTATTTATCAATTTATCTGTTGATGGACATCTTGGTTAACCATCTGTCTTAGTTATCTAGGGCTGCTATAACAGAAACACCATAAGTGGATGGCTCTAAAAAAGAGAAATTTATTCTCTCACAGTCTAGTAGGCTAGAAGTCCAAATTCAGGGTGCCAGCTCCAGGAGAAGACTTTCTCTGTCGGTTCTGGGAGAAGGTCCTTGTCATCAATCTTGTCCTGGTCTAGGAGCTTCTCAGCACAGGAACCCCACAGGAACCTGGCCTAGCCAGGTTGACACACATTTTGGGGGGACACGGTTCAATCCATGACACCATCTACTGTGGCTATTGTGAAAAGTGCTGCAATGAACTTGAGGTACTATTGTGTCTAATCTTGAGTAAAATTAAAAAAAACAAACAACAACAAAGACATTTTACCAACTGAGACTTGAGATGGTTAAGTAACTTGTCTAACTCATCCAGCTGTGAAGCAGCAGAGTCAGGGTTCAAAGGCATTTTGCCTCACGCCAAAACACAAGTCTTTAGGAGTATTTCATTGTGGAACCAGAGAGAAGTAACTGGTCTCAAAAGGACAATGGAGTTTTAATTCACTATCAGTTTCGTTGGGTTGTACACAGGGTCACTACAAGTTGGATCCAACTCAACAGCATCTAACAGTGACAACAACAACCAGATCTCAGGTGAGTCATTACTTCTAATTTTCAAAGAACTCACAGAATTGTATTTTTTAAGGATTAAATGAGATAACTGGCATGAAAATATTGACTGTACTGCTTGAGAAAGTTAGCAAGTTTACTAACTCAAGAAAAATACCAATTCAAATATGCACGGCACAGATTTTCAATATTCCCTTCAGTATTCAAGGATCCCCTTGCCTGTGGCAGGTGCTGGGGAAATAAAGGTGAAAAAGACAGTTCTTGCCTTCCAGGAGCTCAAAGAGTATTCTTGTCATTACTTCCTGCTTAATATAGTGTTAAAAGCTGTATTTATACACTTTTTAATGAAATTTTTTAGAGAAGATTGCTAATATTTCTCTGGCTTTCTAAGTCCACGCTGTTGGTGGAGAATGCCTGCTGTCACTTGATAACCAGCTTGTGCCCAAGCACTGTGAAAAAAAATTTTTTTTTCAAGAAATAAATGTATGTATTAGGTGGCTGTGTCTTAAAACAGAAATGAATGCGCCATAGGAAATGGTCGGATAATTGTGTTCTTGAAGCCGACCTGTTTTTCTAGCTTCAGGAGATGTTGTTTTCAGTCTAAAGGCTTCTTGCAGTCCAGTTAATTCCTTGATTTTGCAAGTAATTTGTACTTTTTTATTGTACAAGAGAGCTTTGTGGTTAAGACAATTATACTCTGTTCTGGGACTTACATGCTTCTCCTACCGCCTGGAACAGATAATAAAAAGTAACTTGCTACTTAGAGAGCAGCGTCATAATTAAAATTCACAGTTCCTAAGCCCAGAGTCTCTGAGCCTCTGAACCATTTCTGGCCTCATCAGTAAACTAATAGGAGGTTTGAGTTAGGAGGGATTTTTTTTCTTTCTTTCATTTTTACAGATGAAGAAACTGACACAGACGGAAGTGAGTGACTTCAAAGATACATGGAAAAGATCTGGCATTCGGGATTTTATCTGGGGTTAGAGGGTTTGTAGTACCCTACTTTGGAGGATTTGCTGCTGCTGTTGTATTTCCTATACCAGCTGCCTTCAAGTTGATTCTGACTCATGGCAACCCCCGGTGTGTTAGAGTAGGACTGTGCTCCATAGGGTTTTCAATGGCTGACTTTTCAAAAGTAGATCACCAGGCCTTTCTTCCAAGGTGCCTCTGGTTGAACTTGAATCATTAACCTTTTGTTTAGCAGCCAGGTGTGTTAACCATCTCCACCACCCTCGTAGTTTAAAAAAAAACAAAGTCCATTGCCGTTGAGTTGATTCTAACTCACAGTCAACCCTATAGGACAGAGGAGAACTGCCCCATAGAGTTTCCAAGAAGCAGCTGGTGGATTCAGACTGCCAACCTTTTGGTTAGCAACCAAATGCTTAATCACTGTGCCATCAGGGCTCCCGCTGCCCGGGGAGTCTTATATTTCCTGTATGTTCTTGCAAAGTTGATGGTAGTCTCATTATCCTTATAAAGGAGAGCCACTTCCCAGGAATATTGTCAACGTTTGGGAAGAATGGGTCAAAGCAAAAGCCTAATCTAGGACCTGCCAAATGGACTGAATATAAGGTAGGGTTCCTAAGACCTTTTAAACATTACAGTTACAGTAATCGCTGCCACTCACTGAGCGCCTGTTGTATCTCATGCATCATACATAGTGTATCACTGATCACGACAATCCAGAATCGTTCTCATCCCGTTTCATAAATAAACAAGCAACGTGCTGAGTCACTCAGCTTGTAGGTAAGATCAGGTTCCACCTGCCTCTTTGAAGGTCAGGCTTTCCCTCTTATTTGTGAACCCAAGTACCAACATGAGAAGGGGGACAGCAGCCTCACTCCATTTGCAAAACATAATAAAATGTTATGTCATGAACTTAAGTCCGGAAAGACATTTAGACAAAACATCCTGAATCGAGTCTCCTTATCTCCAAGGGGCTTCACCTCTCTCTTTCTGCTCCTGGCTCAAGAATGAAAGACACGAGCTATTCCCTCCAACGCCCCCTTCCAGGTCGGACTTAAAGGCATAAGGAGTGTGCATTGAGTATGCAGTTCTCCAGGCAAGAATGTGCCTTTAGTGATAGCCCCTTGCCTGTTGTTAATATGTTTCTGCTTGACATTTGGGGCCATCTTCAGAACATACCTATTCAAATTCACGAGTACAGCATAGAGAGATAAAGAGGTTTGGCTGTTCCATTTTTAGACTCTCCAGCACTTACCCAAAGCTTAGGAAAAGAGACAATGTGCCTTCCTACAACTCTTTTAGAAAAACTGAAGAACACAACTACATTGTGAAGGAAGTCAGATAACAATCTAGAAGGAACCCACGGGATAGGTGAGGGCGATGTTTTTTCCAAGCACACAGTTGTGCGTGAACTTTCATAGGTCTGCTATGGACTTCTCTGGACTTCTGTCCTTAACTAACTTTTGAAGAAGAGGTCGGGGTTTCCATATGTGAGGGAGATCTATTTGTGATAAAAGAATACTAGTGATGACCAATATTTGTACACTATTTGCATGTTTAAAAGCTTTCATAGACACTCCTCAGGTTCACTCATCAGCCAAAGATTAGACAGGCCAGTAAAACAAGCAATAACACACATAGCTCAACCATGTGTACAAGACTAAATGGACATGCCAGCCCAGGGGCAAGGACAAGAAGGCAGGAGGGGACAGGAAAGCTAGACGAATGGAAATGGGGAACCCAAGGTCAAGAAGGGTAGAGTGTTGACAAGTCACTGGGTTGGCAACCAAGGTCACAAAACAATATGTATATTAATTGTTTAATGAGAAACTAATTTGTTCTGTAAAACTTCATCTAAAGCATAATTTAAAAAAAAAAAACAATAAAAAATAAAAGCTTTCCTAAACAATATAGTGGGATGCTTCAGCTTGTAGGCTCTGCAGCCAGACTGCTGGGGTCTGAATCCCCATTCCACCACTTCCAGGTCTGTGATTATGGGTACATTCCTGAACTTCTACTTCTTTTGTTGAATTGGGATAATGGTAGTACTTATTTCTTGGGGTTATTGTGAGAATTAAATGAATTAATACATCTAAAACACTTTGAAGGGTGCATGATACCCGGTAAGGCACAATAAATGTTAGTTTTTATGCTTTTTGCTTTGTTTTGTTTAGTTCTTCAACAAAGCTAGTAATAGTGGGACCAGGACTTGAAGAGGAGGAATAAAAGACATTTTTCATCGAATGTTTACTTAAAAATACAGAAGTGCCCTTCCGCTGTCTCCAACTTCCTGGGGTTAGCCTGGGTGTGAACGAGGAATCCACTTGGGCAGACCTGGAGACCACTGTTGCTTTGGTGACTCATTAACTCCAGGGTTCGGGGGTCGAGTCCTTAGCTGAGATCACTGATGGTGGAGCCATCATTCACAGTCTGGAGGAGAACTTATTTTCGTGATTTTCCTGCCATTTGATATTTGCAGGGTGTTTTGTAACCTCCTGGTTAGCTTCCACCCACCTTCTGGGGCCTACGTAGACGGATGACAAGCCTTCCCTCCATGTAACAAGTTGTTCTCCCAGCTTGAATGACTAACCAGAATCTGTGTGTAAGAACAAAACTCAAGAGTCTCCACTTTTCCACTCAAATTCGCTCTGTGAAAAAACTACAATAATTGATTTGATCTTTAAAAGACTGACAGAAACAAGAGAATAATAATGCTAATAATAATTGCTAATATTTGATGGGAGCCCTGGTGACGTAGCGGTTAAGAGCTAGGCTGCTAACCAAAAAGTCAGCACTTGGAATCCACCAGGGCTCCTTGGAAACGCTATCGGACAGTTCTACTCTGTCCTATAGGGTAGCTATGAGTCAGAATCGACTCAACAGCAATGGTGTTTTTTTGTTTTTTTTTGTTTTTGGTTTTAATATTTGTTGAGCCCTTAGCATGTAGCAGACACAGTTCTAAGCTTTTCAAGTATGCTGACAATAACTCTAAGAGGTAAACACTCTTGTTCCTTCTGTTTTATAGAAAAGGAAACCAAAGCATAGGGAGATTACATATTGTGCCTCACATCGCAGGCTACCGAGTGTCAGAGCAGGGATTCAAACCCAGCAGTTTCCCTCTGTGGCCCATGCCCGCCACCATAGAGCTTTAAACGGAATCCTGCCTGAGCTCACGGCCTAAGGAAGTCATTTCACACCTTCCTGCTCCCTCTCTTTTGTATGAAGAAGCAACTGATGAAGTTTTGCAATAAAAACATGTACAAACACACAGCAAACCAGAGGAGGTCGCCGGGGGAAGGTGGCTTTCTGGAAAGCTGCCCACCCATTACCTTGGTAAATTTACCATTGTCTAGGGTCTCCCTGGAGCCCCGGTGGTGCAATGGTTAAGAGCTACACCTGCTAACCAAAAGGTCAGCGGTTTGAATCCACCAGTCCCTCCTTGTAAACTCTATGGGGGCAGTTCTACTCTGTCCTGTAGGATTGCTATGAGTAGGAAGTGACTAGATGGCAACAGCTTTGGTTTTTTTGGAGGGTCTCTCTTATAAGAGCAGATTTCTGATTTTTCTAACACATTGAAAAGGAAACCACCTCTCTTCTCAGTGGTGGACTCGTATTAACTAAGCTTAAAAAGACTGGAGGGCAAACTGAAATGCCAAACTATCAGTGTAGTCTAACATGAAGAAACACTTATTGGATACCTAGCTATCGGTGGTACAATGGTAATTCTAATAGTTTCAAATAAAATCCCTGCCCTCACGACTCTAACATTCCAAATAAGCGAGACTGGTAAATCATATAAATCAATCATATAAAATTAGTTAATAATAAGTGCCATGAAGAAAACATAAAGCAGAGGAAGAAACAGACGGTGCAGGAGTGCTATTCAAATCAAGTGGACAGTGAACTTTTTAAGGAGATGACACTTGAACAGAGACCTGCATGAAGGAAGGAAGGAAGTTGATGTGACACCAGGGTTCAGATAGAGGGAAGAGCAGGAAAAAAGGCCCTGGGATGGGACAGTGTTGGACATATTTAAGAAGCAGACAAGAAATCCTTATGATTGGAGCTCAGTGGGCAAGGAGGAAAATGGTAGCATGAGCTGAGATAGTCGAGGCCAGATTACAAAGGGTCATGTAAGGCCATGGTAAAGAGTTTTGGATTTTATTCTACTGTGATGGAAGCTACTGGAGGTTTTTGAGTAATGGAGCGATGCTCAGATTTGCTTCTTTGAAGGATCACTCTGCCTGCAATGTGGAGAATTGACTGAAGAGGGCTGATTAGGGAAGCCAGATAAGCATATACTGCAGAATCCGGTAAGAGATGATGGCACTTTGGAACAGAATGGAAATTGATAAAGGAGGTAAGAATTGGTGGTATTTGGAACATATTTTGAAGGATGAATTCAGAGTTTGGGGTCTGAGCATGAGTAAGTAGAGGTGCATGTTTGGTTAGGGGAAGGCAATCAAGATTTTTTTTTGGACACGGTGAGATTGATACACTCATTAGACATCTAAGGTAGATTTTGAGTAGGTGTTTGGATACAGAATCGTAGTGTGTAGTGGAGAGGTTAAGGCTGAGAGTAAAAATTTGGGAGTCATCAGCAGATAGGTGATTTTTAAAGCCATGGATTTGATTCAATCCCTCAGGATGGTGAATGCAGACGAGAAGAGAAGAGGTCTCAAGACTGGGGCCTGAAATCACTCCAATTTAGAGGGGGGATAAGGGGAAGGGTCTGGAAGAGAAAGCTGAAGAGGAGCAGCCAATGAGGTGGGAGAAACACCAGCAGCACATGTTGTTCCTGAAATCAAAAGAAGAAAAGGTTTCAAGGAGGCAAGACTGTTAATTGTATTGAAAGACTTCTGGGGAGTTGAGTATGATAAGCGCTTGAGATTGGACAGTTGGATTAGGCAACACGGAGGATACTGGTGACTTTGGCAAGAGATGCTTTAGTGGGATGGTGGGAAAGAAAGCTTGGCTGGCGGTGAGGAAGTGATAAGGTGAGGACGCATCTAGTATAGGATACCATCAACTTCGTAAAGTCTTACTGGCTGAGAACTCTGTTTTTATGAAACACTGCATGCTGATTTTTGAGGCCTGGCAATCTGCTTCCAAAAGGTCACAGTCTTGAAAACTCTATAGAGCAGTTCCACTTTGCACACATGGGATTCTCCATGAGTCAGAACTGACTTGATGGGAACAGACAACAACATGCTGGTTTTGAAGTGTAACTTCCAAAGGCAATTTCTTTTCTTCTCTTTCTTCTTTCCTTGAGGGCACCGTGAAGTATCCCAGAAAAACCAACTACTTCAAAATTTCAGATTAAAATATGTTAGTCTGAAAGTTCTAACGCATAAAATGTCAAAAATGTGTGAAAACAATCACCATGGCTGAAGAAAGATCAGGAAAAAGAAGCAAAATTTTAAATTATAAAACCAAACCCGCTGCTGTAAAGTCAATTCTGACTCATAGCAACCCTATAGGACAGAGTAGAAATACCCCATAGGGTTTCCAAGGGGCAGCTGGTAGATTCAAACTGCTGGCCTTTGGGTTAGCAGCCGAGCTCTTAACCACTGTGCCACCAGGGCTCCAAATTATCATAAAGAGCTATAATTTAATTCTCCTGGATTAAAAACTTTTCTTGACACGAAACCTTTCTCTGATTATATGAATCCATGCCTACTACCTAGTCTCCTATCTATTTACAGTGGTTGTTGAGTCAGTTCTGACTCATGACAAACTCATGCATGTCAGAGTAGAACTGTGCTCCATAGAATTTTCATTGACTAATCGTTTGGAAGCAGATCAAAAGGCCTTTCTTCCAAGGTGCTTATAGGTGAACCTGAACCTCCAACCTTTCAGTTAGCAGCTGAGTTCATTAACTGTTTGCACCACCCAGGGACTGCAGTACTCATTATATACTTACTAACATCGCTATTACTTGATGGTGATGTTGGTCCTTTAAAAAGATTTTTGTTAGAGAAAAGTTAAGATGAAATAGCTTTAAGATGAAGAATATGCAAGAATTCAGCCAATAAAATACGAATTTTCTATAAAAATCTTAAGGAAAAACAAATACACTCTGTTGAACAAATAGACTACTAAATCTTAAAGGCAAAAGCACCAGACTCTCCTGATGAATGAATTGCTGGGACATACACTTTCTACATCCCTCTTTCTGGGACTACCACAATATACATTTTTGTTTGTTTGTCTTAAAATCAAATTAGATCCAGTCATATTTAAAGTGTCTTGCCAGTAGACATTATAGATTTAGAGGCTTCTAATTATTTTGAGGAACCCCGGTGGCACAGTGGTTAAGAGCTCAGTCTGACAACCAAAAGGTCTGTTTATCATTACATAAGTTTCAAGCCATGTATAATTTCTTTGTATAACTTGTGAAGCAGGAGGTTAATGATTATTCATAAACTGAAGCTGGTAACACAAGAATTTAGGAAAGCTCAGAACATGATGTGACACTTCATGGTTGTCCTGAAAATACTGCTGCTCTCTGAGAATTCCCAGTCACCTCAGGCTGTTGTCATGTAAGTTTTGGGCTAGAATTTTTACCACTTGTGTAGCCACATAAACCTTCCCACTTGAAAATTCAGTTAAAGGGTTCCTGAGTTGGTAATTACCTCAGACACCTGGCAGAAACAGAAGCAAATCCTGTCTGAAGGAGCCAACTATAAAGCTGGTCCCTAAAGAATTCTCTGGGATAAAGTGAAAATCATAAAACACATGAGGATCATACCAGGTATGCAAGGATAGTTCAAGTTAGAAAATCAGTCCATGTAATCCACCACATAAATAAAACAAAAGAACTACACGGTCATCTCAATCAATGCAAAGAAGGCATTTGATAAAGTCTGACACCCATTCCTGATAAAAATCCTCAGCAAAATAGGAATAGAAGGGAAATTCCACAGTGTAATAAAGGGCATTTACACAAAACCAACAGCCAACATAATTCTCAACAGAGAGAGACTGAAAATATTTCCCTTGAAAATGGGAACTAGACAAGGGTGGCATTTATCATCACTCCTGTTCAACATTGTACTGGAAGTCCTAGCTAGAGCAATTAGGCAAGAAAATGAAATAAAGGGCATTCAAACTGGCAAGGAAGAAGTAAAATTATCCCTATTCACAGATGATATGATCCTATACAAAGAAAATCCCAAAGATTCCACAAGAAAGCTACTGGAACTAATAGAAAGATTCAGCAAAGTAGCAGGATACAAGATCAACATACAAAAATAAGTCTGATTCCTCTACACCACCAAAGAGAACTTCAAAAAGGAAATCGGGAGAACAATACCATTTACAATAGCCCCCTCCAAAAAAGAAAATACTTAGGAATAAATCTAACCTCAGAACTCAACTAATAATGAGTATTAATGATTACAAGTTAAAACTAAAATATATGAAGTCATTCCTGCAACTCCACAAACTTTGAAATGTCAAGTTCTATTTTATAAGTACATTCAAAAATGTATACAAAAAATGCTGAACACAAACATAAGCATATGTATACACCTAAATACCTGTCTTAAGAAGTCAGTTTTATGAGGAAGTTATGATTTTTTTTTTTTTTAAGAAAGTTTAAAAACCCACCCAGTGAACTTAGGCACATCATGACAAAGACACGGACCAGTAAGTGGGCTAGCTACTCGCAGATGTACCTAGTGATGATTTTGTTATGCAATGGTAAGGAAACATAAATAGTCATACAAACCCAGCTGGACCTGTTAGGACCTCAATATGATAAACATTTTTCTTGAGAACTTCACCTTATGTCCCCTTTGGTTGATTTTTTTTTTTCCCACCTGACTTTTTTACCTGTCAATGAATAATGTCCACTCAGGGAGGCCTCTGGCCCATTAATTCTGCTTGGCTGTCTTTGAAATTTTGGGCAACATGCTTCTCAGGTGATTGCAATATGAGTCAAGCAGAAAAGGAGGTTGTCAACAGTCCCGGTGAGGCCCTAAGGCTTGGCAGTACACTTCGTGTGGAGCCTGGTGCTGTGCTGTCACTGCGTCTATCAGCACTGAAGCACACTGTTATTATCACAACCACTCATTCCACGCTGCAATCACAGCAGGAGGAAAGAAAACCTTCTCCTCACAACCAAGTGCAAGCAGCTTGATCCCCTAACCTTGAGGAGGACTGGCAGGTCACAGGTAAGAGTTTCCCTGTGGCACATTTACACATCCTTCCCTCCCAAAGCACCTAAATCTTCATTCTTCTCAGATTGGAAGAGTCATGAATGCAAAATCCAGAGGCAGAAGCTTCAATCTCCGGGAGCATCTGCCGCTGCTCTTTGTGGATGACTATTATGTTTTAAGCCTCAACCAGTGATCCTTGGAGTCCTTGGGTGGTGCAAACAGTTGACATGCTCAGCTGCTAACCAACAGTTGGAGGTTCAAAGTCACCCAGAAATACCTTGGAATAAAGGCCTGGTGATCTACTTCTGAAAAATCAGCCATTGAAAACCTTATGGAGCACAGTTCTATTCTGACACACATGGGGTCACGTGAGGAGGAATTGACTGGATGGCAGCTGGTCAACTGGTAGTGATCATTAGCAGGACCAGCTTTTGGGCCAAATAATGAAAGAATGTAAAGTCTGTCATCTTTCTTTGCTGCTTCCATTTCTTGCCCTTCTTCCCTATCCACTTACAGGAATCTTTTTCTCTGAGTCTACTAGTGAATCTACCTGATCAAACTGGCCCTTCATCCATGTTGATGTTGGAAAGAATCACCCAATATTATAATTCATACAAATGTTTAGGTTCTGCTGTAATTTACTGTAATGGTTTTTCAGGAGGAATTGGACTAGAATGAGAGATAATATCTCAATCAGAGAAATAAATCTTGATGGATGAATGTTTGCTCCTCTCCATCCAAGTTCAATTGCTGCTTGGTCAGTCAAGAATTAGATGTCATTTTCTCATGTGTTGGTGAGAACACCACGCAGACTGAGTCTTAACGAAAGCTAGTGACAGTCATAGCCACAGCTACTATCCACTAAGCGCCTACTTCATTTACCAGACACTTTATATCAGTTATCTACTTCAGTCATCACAAAACAGCATCGAAGAGATACTATTATTTCTATTTTACAGATAAGGAAATGGAAATGAGTGAAGCTAAGTAACTAAATGTCACAGCTAGTAAAGGGCAGAGCTGGACTTGGAAAACCCTTGATTTCTTCACTATATAACAGCATCTCAGAAGGCAAAAACTTCAGTTATGTTTTAAAACTACAGCATTTAAACCAACACTAAAAGAGGGGATTAGAGTTTATACTTACCTACTTTCCCCATCTACCTCTAAGGAATGTTGTTGTGTGCTGCTGAGTCAATTCCAACTCATAGTGACCCTATAGGACAGAGCAGAACTGCCCCATAGGGTTTCATAGGCTGAAATCTTTATGGAAGCAGATTGCTAGGTCTTTTCTCCCGTGGAGCGGTTGGTAGGTTCAAACCACTTACCTTTCAGTTAGCAGCCAAGTGCTTAACCATTGTGCCCCAGGCCTCCTCCAACCTTCAAGGAACACTGTGGTGATTAAGGAGCTTCTCTGAAAGACCTGAGCTTTCTTCTAAAAAGACCAAGCTATTAGAATAAATCTCCGCTTCTTATTTTTTTTAAAAATTCCTTTCCAGTGTACACAGAACATTTTTAAAAAGAAAAAAAAAAAAAAAAATCTGGGCCACAAAGAAAATGTCAGTACATTCTTTCCAGAAAGAAATAATATAATCAATATTCTCTGACTAATAAGTAATAAAACTAAAATTAACACACGTTGTTAAATAAGACTTCAATCAAAGCTGCAAAATTTCTTGCAAATAATGGCAATGTAAACATGACATATCAGAATTTCTGGGTATAGCTAAAAAAGGTTGTAAAAGGTTATCAGGGGAAATTTGTAATGTTAAATACTTATATCAATGACAATAAAAATAAAAGTAAATGAATTAAAGCTCATAAAGCTGCAAAAAAGAACAACAAAATGAAACAAAAGAAAAGAAGAAATAAAGATAAAACAGAAATAAGTGAGTGAGAAAGCAGAAAAACAGTACAAGTAACAAGTATAACAAAAACTGATTTTTAAAAATAAATCAACAAAATAGACACAGGACTAGTTAAGCTAAGTAAGGAAAATAGAGAAGGACTTTGGTTGCTGGCTGTGATGAATCAACTGGAAAAAGTAGTAACAATCCTACACAAAGTCTTCCAGAAAACAGAAGAGAAGGGTCACTTTTCAACTTTCCTTATAAGGTCAGTATTATGCTGACACCAAAACCAGAAAACACACACATACACACACGCACAAGGAAAAAAAAAAACTACGGACAAATATTCCTTGTGAACATAGATATAAAAATTCTTAACGAAATTTTAGCCGTTTGAATCCAACAGCACGTTAGACTGCTTGGTATGGGCCACAGGTCACTGATTCCCTGTTCATTTCTTTCATTCCGTTCTTTCCATCTGCTTCATTTTGCACAGTTTCTATTGCTATACCTCTGAGTCCACTGATCTTTCCCTTTCGGTGTCTAATCTACCATTAATCCCATCCAGTGTAGTTTTCATTTTAGATATCGCATTCTTCATCTCCAAAAGTTCCACTTTGGTCTCCCTTTTTTCCTTCCATTTATCTCCTGATTGTATCACATTCTCTACCTTTTTGAGCCTTTATAGCAGTGGCTTTAACATTCTTGTCTTCTGATTCCATCAACTATCTCATCTCTCTGGCTCTCTTGATTGATCTTTCACCTGGTTATGGACCATATTTTCCAAAAAGTCAGCAGTTCGAATCCACCAGCCACTCCTTGGAAACTCTATGGGGTAGTTCTACTCTGTCCTGTAGGGTCGCTATGAGTCAGAGTCAACTCAGTGACCATGGGTTTGTTTGGTTTTTTCCTCACTATTTAGGCAGTACTTATCTGAGGGTTCTACCCAATGCTCCATGTATTACGAAGTCTCTGTACTCTGGCTGTTGGGGAAAGTGAACTTTTCCCACCTGTTTGAGCTCTAAGAATTGTTCAGCCTGCTGCTTTCTAGTGGCTCTTTTTTCCAAATTTGTACTGTTTTATCCAACCCAGGCACAGATCAGTATTCAGCAAAGGACTCGAGAGGACCCCTCCCTGGATATCTGAATACCTGAAAATTCTCAGGTGTTTTGCCCTTCAAGTGCTGGCAGCATTGGTCTCCCTGAACTCCTAGCTCATCTCCTCAACTTAGTGAGATCCTTGGGCTCTGCTGGAGTTTTCCTTCCCCTAGCCACAGCTACCCCTCCAGGTTACTGGCTGTGGCAATTTTATTGCTCCCTTCGTTTGTTTCTCTTCTCTCAGGAACCATGGTACTGCAGCTGACTGTGGCCCAGTTCCCTGTGCCTGTGCTGAAAATAATTGTTTTCGTATAATTTGTTCAGTTTTGTATTTGTTAGTGGAGACAGATCAATTCCTGTACTAGTTAATCTTTGATGAATGGAAGCAGAAGTCCAGTCACTTGATTTTTGACAAAGATACCAGTATAATTCAATAGGAAAAGTCTTTTTAATAGTTTCTGTATAAGAAAAAAATGGATTTTGACTTTTACTCTACACCATTTACAAAACTTAATTTGAAAATATGAAAATGAAAATATAAAAATTAAAGCTATGCACATTCTAGAAGAAAATACAGGACATAGAAAGCACAAACAATAAAGTTAAGAACATTCATTAATATTAAAATGTTCTGCTCATCAAAGGACCCAATCAAGAAATTTTAAAAGCAAGTTTTAAACTGGGAGAAAATATTTGCAAAATTTATGTCTGACAAAGGATTCCTATCCAGAATATGTCAAGAAATCCTACAACTAAAGTGGAAAAAGTTAAACAATGCATTAAAGAAATGGGCAAAAGACTTGAACAATCACTTCACAAAAGAAGATATCCAAATGGCAAATCTATGAAAAGGTGCTTAACAGCATTACTTGTTAGGGAAACGCCAACTAAAAACCTTTAGTTACTATTGGTATAACGGTACACCAACCACTTTTAATGCCTCAGGACCTCGTAGGTGGTAGGTTATTCCAGTTCTAATGCCTTTAGCATCAAGGTGAGTCCCTTTCGGAATGCTTGAAGCTCAGCAGACCGGAGCTGGAGCCTCGTTCTTGTGTAGATTGAGCATTCTATTAGGTGATGCTTCTTGGGTATATAAGTTTGGTAAACTTTCAAATTTGCCTTTGTTTTCACCCTTTATTTCTATGAGATAAGGCTCACAAGCATAATTATCGCTTTCCATGTGATATTTAGGGAGAACTGACGGGTTTGTTTTGGTTTTTCTGTGTCATATTTAGAAAACCAGAAGATCCCCTTGTAACCTAATGGAAAGGCACCTGCGATAAATTCTCTGTTTCGTATTGGTATATTGTCATACCACAGACCAGTGGCATCAAAATGCCACTAGCCTCATTGGTGGATTATATTATTACCAGATCACATTTCTCAAAATCCATATTACCACCCAAAAATTTAAACACACTTAATTAGTAAGCATGCATTCCAATACTGAAAACTCATGCTGTCAAAAAAAATTTTTAATAAAAATTTGGTAACAAAAGGATTAAAACCACTCTGAGATATAACTACACAGCCACTAGAAATAGCTAAAATTTATGACTGACAATAGCCAGTGTTGACGAGGATTTTGGAATCACTGGAACTCTAATATATTGTTGATGGGAGCGTAAAATTGTACAACTACTCTGAAAAATTGTTTGGCACTTTCTAATAAAGAAAAAAAAAAAAAAAACCCTACCCTATGACTCATAAAATCCACTCATAGGTATATATCCGAAATAAATAAGTGTATATGAATACAAAGGTGATGTTGAAGAATGTCCGTAAACAGGTGAATGAATAAACCAATTGCAGTATATTCACAGAACAGAATTCTATACCTTATTAAAAATAAACTAATGGTATGTGCAACGTTATGGGTGAGCCTCAAAGGTATTATATTGAGTGGAAGAAGTAAGACACTTAGAGTAACTACCTGTATGATCTCATTTATATGAAGTTAAGAACAAGCAACACTAATTCATGGTAACAAAAATTAGAATACTGGTTGTCTCTGAGACATGGAGTGTTGACTGGAAATGGGTAGCGAAGAACTTTCTGGTGGAAGGAAATATTGTAAAACTTGATCTAAACGGCGTTTAGTGGGTGTGTACTACTACTAGAGTATATCAGGCCATGCTCTTAAGATTTGTGCATTTTTTTTAATGTGTTTTGGTTTTGTTTTATTGTTCAGAGACCACAAAAAATGAGTAAAGCTGCCAATATACATAAATTGAAAAGGTATCTGTTGGTACAATTTTACACAATCAATTTTAGTTAAAAAATTGGATGTCTATAGAACATTGTAAAAGCTCTTCTCTAACCCTGTGATCTTAAGAGAAACTCCCTGTCCTTTTATTCACTTTGGTCTGTGAAATTTTTGCTTATAACAAATAAGTCTGGAGGCAAAGAAATAATTTTTTTGATTAATTGTTTCTCTCAAAAATTATCCTAAAAAAAATAACTGTCATAATATCTATGCAGCCCCTGTTTTTACATAAGTCAAAATGCAACTCAGTTTTACTAAAACTTAAGAAGGAACAAGAAAAAATATCTACAGAGAAATGCCCAGAGCTTGGCATGTATGTGCTCTGGAAATATCACATCTCATCTTTTAGCAAATTTCCATATGGATTAATACGTCTTGGAAAAAAAAAAAAACTTTTTTGTTCTCGTTTTTAATGGAACTGGCTTGAGTATCTCCATTTTAATTTTTTTATTGTAGATTTGTGCATTTTAATGTATGTAGATTATACCTCAACTTAAATATAAGAAATCAATACATGTGACTTACCACATTAAAAAACAAAGGATAAAATCACGTTATCACCTCTATCGTTACAGAAAAAACAATTGGATAAAATTCATCACTCATTCATTAAAGAAACTATTAGAAAAGTAGGAATAGAAGGGAACTTCCTTAATCTGATAAAGGATGTCTACAAAATCATACTGCAAACTTCACACTTAAAGCTGAAATAGTAAAACTGTTCTCTAAACCAAGAATGAGGCAAAGCTGTGCGCCGTCACCACTTCCATTCAGGTGGTATGGTAGGTCCTAGCCAGGGCGATAAAGCATTATCATTATCTGTAGATGACATAATTGTGCATGAAAAAGTCCAAAATAATTTGGAGATGAATTATTATATATAGTAATCAAATTTAGCAAGGTCTCAATACCTCATCAAGGTATGAAAGTCAATTGTATTTTTATATATAAACCAAACCATGAGAAAATTAAATTTTAAAATATCATTGGTGACGGCATCAATAACTTTACATCTGCCCCAGAGGCGTATATAAGAATGTTCATGGTAGCAATATTCCTCATTGCTGTAAACTAGAAACAATCCACAGGTTCATCAACAATAAAGCCAGGTGTTAAATTGTTGTTTATTAATGAGCGGAATTTTATTCAGCACTTAAAATGAACAAACAATTGTTACGTGCAGCAGGATGGAAGAATCTCATAAATGTAATGTTGAGCAAAAGACGCCAGACCCAGAAGAGAAAGAAGACTTTATCATTCTCCTTATACAAAGCTGACAAACAGATGAAATGAAAGGATAGTGTTAGAAATAAAATAGTGGCCACCTCTAGGAATAAGGAAGCTGCAGAGATTGGGAGGGGATAGAGCAGCGCTTCTGGACGGTCTATTTCCTGTAATGGTTTGTTTCTTGCTACGGGTGAGGCTATGCAAGTGTGTTCACTTTGTGAAAACTCATCAAGATGCCTATTTACGATTTAGGCCCTTTTTGTATGTTAGACGTCAATGCAAAAAGAATTGATTTAAAAAATAAAAATGAGAAAGCACAAACACGCGAAATTAATAATGACAAGTGAGAAATAAGTATCAAAAACGGATACCCCCCCAAAAAGTGACTACTTTGTACACCTCAATGCAAATAAATTCAAAACCCTAGAGAAAAGGTACTATTTTCTAGAAAAATACAATTTATTCTAGTTGTCTTAGTTATCTAGTGTTGCTAGAATGGAAACACCACAAGTGGTTGGCTTTAACACATAGAAATTTATTCTCTCACAGTCTAGTAGGCCAGAAGCCCAAATTCAGAGCGTCGGCTCCAGGGGAAGGCTTTCTCTCTCTGTCGGTTCTGGAGGAAGGTCCTTGTCATCAATCTTCCCCTGGTCGAGGAACTTCTCCTTGAAGGAACCCCTGCACTGCTTTCTTGGTGGTATGAGGTCCCCCTCTCTCTGCTTGCTTCCCTTTACTTTTATGTCTTGTAAGATAAAAGGGAGTGCAGGCCACACCCCAGGGAAACTCCCTTTACATTGGATCAGGGTGTGACCTTAGTAAGAGTGTTACAATCCCACCCTAATCCTCTTTACCATAATCTAATCTTGCCTCATTAACCACAGGCAGAGATTACGATTTATAACACATAGAAAAATTATAATCACAAAATGGAAGACAACCACACAATACTGGAAATCATGACCTAACCAAGTTGATACACATATTTTGGGGGGACACAATTCAATCCAGGACACTAGTAGAGACAGGAAATCTAAACAGCCTAATTACCATAGAAGAAATAAATGGTTAAAGGGGGATGACACAATTATACATACGGAAAATGCAAAAGAATAAATGAATAGCTACTGCAGGCAGTAACAACACAGAAAAACCAAACCCACTTGCTGTCCGATCGATTCCAACTCATATCAACCCTATAGGACAAAGTAGAACTGTTCCATAGGGTTTCCAAGGCTGTAAATCTTTACAGAAACAGACTGTCACGTCTTTCTCCTGAGGAACAGCTGATGGGCTCAAACCACCGATCTTTCAGTTAGCAGCCTAGCGCTTGACAACTGTGCCGCCAGGGCTCCTTGAAACAATAAGAGCATTTAGTAAAGAAGCTATAGGAAAGAGTAGAACTGTCCCATAGGGTTTTCAAGGAGCGGCTGGTGGATTCAAACTGCTGACCTTTTGGTTAGCAGTCATAGATCTTAACCATTGTGCCACCAGGGCACCTTAGTAAAGTGGCAGGTTATAAAAACCTACATGCAAACATCATTGTATAACCTTCATCTATACGAACAAAACTCATATAAAAAATATAATAGCAGATGCCATATATGATAACCAAAAATAAATAAACACCTATGAGTAAGCTTGACTAGAAATATGCAAAACCTAACTGAGGAAAACCATAAAATACCCTGAAAGATTAAAAAAAAAAAGTAGACGAACAAATGGAATGACATACTGTGTTTGGGATCGCAAAACTCAATGTTATAAAGCTGTCAATTTTCTCTCAGTTCAATATACAAATACAATGGAAATTTAATTTTAAAAATACCATCCAGCTTTTTTCTGGAGCTAGACAAGATGATTATAAATTGCGTTAGAAAGAACAAACAAGTAAAAGTAGGCAAGTAAATCCTGAGAAAGAAGCAGAATTGAGGGGTGAGGTGGGGATTGGAAGGCAGGGGAGGAATCTAGCCTTGTTGTTGTTGTATGCTGACAAGTTGATTCCAACTCATAGCTACCTATATGACAAAGTAGAACTGCCCCATAGGGTTTCCTAGGCTGTAATCTTTGTGGGAGCAGATTGCCAAGTCTTTAGTTCTGCGGAGCCGCTGGTGGGTTAGTAGCTGAGCACTTAAACCATTGCTTAAACCAGGGTTCCTTAATCTACTAGATATTAACATATAGTTAAAATTTCTATAAGTAAACCAGTCTGCTATGAATAAACAGAATGACCAATAGAATAAAATAGAAAATCCGGAAATAAATCCAACACGGTTGGAAAGGTAGTACATGATAAAGGCAGCATTTCAAATCAATGGGAAAGACAGATTTTTTAATAAGAGGCATTGGGATAACTTGATAGCTATTTGGAAAAAGATAAAATTGGGCCCGTTCTTTACACCACACACAAAAACAAGTTCAATGCTATCAAAGTTAAATGTTAAAAAATAATGAAACCATGCAAGTACTGAAGGAAAATGTGGGAGAATTCTCTAAGGTGGGAAAGGGGCTCTCTTCCTATGATTCACAGTCTGCAATAAAAAGGAGGAAGTGTAATACATTTAACTGTACACATTTTAAATAATTGAATAACAAAGACAAAAATTCAAATGGAAAACTGAATAAAATAGTTGCAATTTATATCACATAGAGTTAATATCCCTAATACATAAAAAGTTTCAAAACATTGAGAAGTCAAAGGCTCAAAATCCTATGGAAAAGTGGACTAGAAACAATAGCAGATACCTCAGTCAAAAAGAAATGCAAATGACCGTTATTCACATGAAAAAATGCCCAGTCTACCTCATGATAAAATGTTCAGTAACATAATCTTTGGTTGCGGTTGTGGTAAGGCACCTCCATACTTCACTCAGGGGAATGCAAAGTGGTACAAACCCCATGGAAAAGTGTTCAGCAATATTTAGCAAATTTCCTATTGCATTTTACTTTCAGACAGAAATCTTTTACTTATCAGAATCTAGATACTCCAGCAAAAATATGAAAAGATATTCAAATATGTCCAATGCACGTTCATTGAAACTGCATTTGCAAAAGCAAAATATTGTGAACAACCCAGATCAGTAAGAAGCGCTAAATGAATGTTGGTACATCTACACAATGAAATATTTATTATGCAGCTGCATATAGGACTATAGGGTATGATTTTTATAGACTACTATAGAATGATGTCCAGTATAGGTGGAAAAGGCAAGGTAGAAAAGGATGTGTATAATAATAATAATAATTAGATATATGTGTATTTATGCATGTGGATATACACATAAACATACATATCTGTATATATACACATGCCTACAGCTATAAATGTCCATAGGAACATACACATATACATACTAACTGTATATCTAGTTTGGTGGTCTAACCACACAGAAGGAAAATATTCCAGGTAACCTTAAAACACGGTGTTTTGAACATTCTTTCCTAGTGGAATATTCTAGAAGGAGCAAAGAACGGTAAACACAACTTGTTCTCAGTAATCATACTGTTGGTGAGAGTGTTGACATTATTATTCTGATGTTGTTGTATGTTTATTGTAGGGTAAAGCAAAAAAGTAAGTACATTAGTGTCACTCAGAATCAGAAATTTGGGTGTGAGACAAAGGAATACAGGTGTAAAAAGAGCCCAAGTAAAATCCTATAGTCCTGAATTGGAATTGGAACTGTCGGTGTGAAATCATAATGTATTTTGCCTTAAACACACACACACGCACGCACACACAGCTTATTTCTTAGCTCTGTCCACTGAAAGGCCTAGAAACAATGACAACCCAGAAGCAATAAGACTCCTGGCATCCACATGGTGGTCTTGAGGAATCACTTCCTGTTAAAAAGAGACAATTTCCCCTCGGAAAAATATCTGATTCAAGTGTAGGGCAGGAAATATACAATAAATTGTTGAACCAGAAAGCAAGGAAAATACTAAAGGATTTTTTTTCAAATGCACTCAAAAGCCACCTTGAAAGGGCCCCCAGTGGCTAAAGATAGACTAATTTGAGCAGCAAAAAGAACAACATCTAAAATATCTGAAACGGATTGTAAACAAATAATCTCTTTTGTAAGGATCAGCACAAAGCTGGTCCTGTGAGGCGGAGGTTAAAGATGTCCCAAATGTCTAACTTTTCCAAGCTGCTGTACTGCTCCATCATCTCTAACATCACCTACTCCCTCCCCTCTCAGTACACTCCCTCCCGTCTTTGGGTCCCTAATTCGCTGCAACATCTGACTGAACTCTGGAACCACATAAAGGAAATGACTCACTCTGTTGTGGAGGCTGGCAAGTCCCACTTTCGTGGGTCAGGCGTAGACTGCTCCCTGGCCCTCAGTCTTTGCCCAAAGGCGCTCAGCTTTCTAGCTCCGTGGGCCGGGAAGCCCAACACGCCATCTCCTGCAGGTCTCTCCTGTCCGTTTCTCCTTCCTTGGTGGTGGTGGGCTCTTCTTTCTACTCTGGAATTGGCTCTCTTTTAAGGCAAAACTGACTAATCCCCTTGATGAGCCGCAGTTATCTGCACAGCCCCGCCCAATCACCTGGGTCGGAGTTACAAGACCATGGCAAGAAAAGTCAAACTAAGTAATTCATCACACCACAGACTGAAATGGGTCAAGTGTGTTTAAATTCATGAGTTTATAATGATAATTAAAAGAATCAATTGGTTACTTTGGAAAATGTTAAAGAACTAACTCATTTTCAAAATTGGTTAATAAAAGACTGAAGCATTTATTCTGCCTTTATTATATAAATTGTATCCCAAGGTAAATAAATAGTTATATAGGATACTTCTCTACAGAAGTATTTAAGCTAGTAAATGAAGAAGGAATAATAGAAAAGTAGCATTTTGCAACTCCTAATGGATTAATGGATCTAGGCAGTGTTCATTAATGGCTGTTAACATCTCAAAACAAAAGACAACCAGGCATTATATGCTTCTTAATGGGTGTGCACATTCTACTTACGAAAGATGCTTGCTAAAAAAAAAAAAAGCCTAAATCTGATCAAGTCTCTTTATCAAACCACCAAATTATGGGAAATAAAAGAGATAAGAAAACATCTTAAGCAATACCAAGGGATACGAATAGCAAAATCCACGGACTCTACAAATCAAACAACCTCAACAAATAAACTGCAGGAAGAAAAAAAGATAGAAGGAAGGAACATATAGATTAAACGAGCCTCAAGAGACATATTAATCAATTGCAATTCATAGACCTTATTTGGATCCTGATTTGAACAAACTCCATGTATGGAAAACAGCCAGGAAATTTTAACTAACTGAATCCCAAGGAACCATTATTAATATTTAGGTGTAACGTGGTAGTTATGTTTACAAGAAGAGTCTTTATTTTTCAGAGATACATATTGAAATGTTTACAGATGACATAATATAGCAGGTGAACTTGGGTTAAAAGAACAGGGTAAAGGAACAAAACACGGTGACATGGAGCACAATTGCCCATAAATTGATGATTGTTGAATCAGGGGGATGGGTCCATGGAGATTCGCTAATGACCCTCTAAACTTGTTTATGTTTGAAAATTGCCATAATGAGTTAATATTTTTTTAATTTAAAATTTTTATAATAACTTTAAAAAATTCCTTTTCATTCATGCAAAATTTTTTGAGCAACCACTAAAAATTTTAAAAGGAAAAAGGAAAAAAAAATTGAATGTACAAAACTCTGCAAGAAAAGTTAAGCGTAATAATAGAAAGTAGAAAAAATATGGCAGAATCCTTTTCAATAAAGATGGTCTTTTCTCCATCCAGGTCAGAATAAAAACATTATATTTTAGCAGAGCTAAGATAAATCGCTTTGGAATTGCCATCTGCCTTCTCTGCATTAAAAACAAAAAACAAACAAGCAAGCAAGCTCCTGCAGTCTTTAGGAGGTGACCCTTACTCCATCCCTAGGTAAATTAATGAATAGGTAATCTTGTTTTCGTTAGTCTCCCTATACCCCTTTCAGGACCTTTCCTTTCCAAACCAGCCTGTTGCTTTCAAGTTGATTTCGACCATTAGCAGCCCTAGAGGACAGAGTAGAACTGCCCAGAGGGTTTCCAAGGCTGTCACCTTGACAGAAGCTGACTGCCACATCTTCCTCCTGCAGAGCAGCAGGCGGGCTTGAAGTGCCGACCTTTCAGTTAGCTGCGGAGCACTTAACCACTGCACCACCAGGGCTCCTTACCTTTCCTTTGCCTCCATGCAAATACCCTTCTGGCCTACCCCACCCTAGCCTTTCCCCATTTGGCACACTTGCCTGTCAGTGGAATATATTATCTTTATAGGATTATTGGATGAAGGCTCCCTATGCACTATGAAAACCCTGGTGGCATAGTGGTTAAGAGCTATGGCAGTTCAAATCTACTAGGCGTTCCTTGGAAACCCTGTGGGATAGTTCTAAAGGGTCTGTCCTAAAGGGTCATTATGAGTCGGAATCGACTGGACGGCAACAGATAAGCACTATAATCAATGCTGTGTTAAGTATTCAAGATACGTATTTGAAAATACACATAGGTATGTGATTTCTATGCAGAATATCAATTACTCTTTTTTTAAATGAAAATTATTTCTAGAGTACCTGATATAATTATAGATACCCTGATCAACATTCCAATTAATCCTAGTTACGATTTATCTTTCATAATATATTCTAAAAGAATAAGTTACTTCTTTCCAAAGAATTCAGCTTAATCATTTATATATCATCTCATGTTTTTGCTGTTGTTATGATTATTTTTACTATAAATCACTTCAGAAAAGCAAGGTACACATCAAAGAAGACTTAGATTTAAAAGGGACTTCTTCAAGGAAGAAGAAAAAGCCATAGGACCTAGGTCAAATTTCATAAAAAGAAGAACAGGATGATTCTTTTATGAACTAAAGAGTCAAATTACACACTTGTGTAAGGTGGCTCTGGTCTGCTTTATATGGAAGAAAGGGTTTGTGGAACTTGAACACCATACATGAAACATGTCAAATGTTGAATTAGTTCGGTTAGAAAGAAAGCAATATGTTGGTATGTATAAATAGAGCAGGGAGAGTATTTTGAAGTAATTGCTCTGATTATCCTGTAATACAGAGTAGAACTGCCCTATAAGGTTTCCAAGGAGCAGCTGGTGGATTCAAACTGCCAACATTTTGGTTAGCAGCAAGCTCTTAACCACTGGGCCACCAGGGCTCTGTTCAGCATAGAGGAATGGAGAGAAATAGTAACATCAGAGGTCGGTAATCATATCGTTCAACTCCTTGGTTAGATGGTCCTTTGACTAGCTGAGAGCAGGGATGCCAATACAGTCTAGCCAAGACTCAAAGAACGGGCCAGTGTACGAAAAGGAGGAAAGATTCTCGGCGTATGCGTTTAAGATGTATAGGTGGGAGTTTAAGGGTAAACTATGAAATCTTTATTGCAGTTCTTTGCAGACTTTAGGGTCTCACAGACCTATAAAAATATCTTTAAACAATGACAATGGCATAGATAGGGTTGCCAATTTTCCATTTTTTCAAGTCAGTACTTTTGAAATTACCATCCACTATCTTTGTCATTTTATTCCCAACGATATTTTAATGAAAAAAGTAGGAAAGACATAATTTCACCAAGAAAAAGAAAACAGGCCTTCTCAAATCACATTGACAGACTAAGGACAGGTATCAGTCTGGATACCATTTTGGCAGAGCTGGTTTTTCTTTCATTAAACTCTTTCAAAGTTCAAATTATATAAATAACCTATGTGCACAATACAGAAAACTCTGAAAACACAGAAAATCACTAAGAAAAAAATATTTTGAATCTCTCCATCCAAAGATAACCACAACCTTGATATGCATGCATTTGGCATTTTTAATAGGTAATTGATTGATAATTTTTATTAACCAAAAAGCTATTATTCTGAGCAGTACGTATACCATTCTTGTCTTTTTTATTTAGCAATGTATCATGAATATTTCTCATGAAAAGATTCTTATGAGCATGATTTTTAATAAGCATAATATTACATTTGTATGAAAATAGAATAAGTTATTTAACTGATCTGCTAATTGTTGAACATTTGAGGTTTTTCAGTTGTATTTCTTCGGGTCTCTCTAGCCTGCAGGGATGGAGGGGTCTACTTAACGGTGGTGGCTCATCTTTTACCATCTTTGTCTCCACCCCCCCATTCATGCAGCATCTCAGTCTCTAACAGCCATGGGAAACCTAGGAGTGGGTGCTTCCCACGAGTTCACTGACAAGTAGGGTCCTGTCAGGGGCAGTCGTCCCACTCATGAGTATTCTCTGGGCACCTTAGTTTCAACTGGAAACCGCCAGTGCCCTCAATGAGTGGTTCGCGTTCTGTTTCAGGTTTGGGGGAAGCCTAACTTCCATCTTATCTTTTGTGTTATTTTGGGTTGGAGACGGAGCAGATTAACCAGTAAGCACGGTATGCCCTGGCTTACGGTAAGTAAGGTACGCCCAGGCTTAGTTGTGTTTACTTACTGATCTGTAGTGCACGATTTCCCCTGGGCTGCTGTAGTGAAACCCATGTGAAATCGTACACTACAGGTTAGTAAGTAGGCACAAGTAAGCCTGTGCATGCCTTGCTCATTGGGTAATCCATCCCTGGTTGGAAGGAGTGAGACCACACATGATTGCTTATTCCCTAAATTCTCCTACGAGAAGAGTTCCTTCAGCTTCTGTCTATAGGCCCTCTCTCTACAGACCACAGACACTAATGTCTGGTTCCATGAGAGGACAGACAAAATGTGTCCTGTGGGCCCTAATTCCTCAGGCCACCCAGATGTAGATAGGTCTGGATGCCTTTCAGGCACAGTTAGAACTCCTGCTGGGAGAAACTTCTTTGGGCAAGTCTCTGGAAAAAATTCCTGAAGTGCTAGGTACATTTTTTAAAACCACTGACAGTCCCACTCCATCACTAAAAAAATAAGATTAGAGAAAAACAAGTGTCTTCTGTAAGGCCATTCATACAGAATTAGTGACTGAACGCAGGCCGGGTGACGGTTCTTTCAGCCAACAACCACCTCCTTCTCTAAGTAAGGTGACTGCTAGGGCCTGTCTTCAGTTCACGTCAATAAGGATTTCTTATTAATCCACCCCTAGGACTTTGCTTTTCCTGAAGTGATTGTTATAATTATGAAGATATTGCTAATGATAATGTTAGAAGCTACCACTGACTGGGGAATCCCTGGGTGCTGTAAATGGTTAACGTGCTCAGCTGCTAAATGAAATGTTGGAGGTGTGAGTCCTCCTAGAAGTGCCTCAGAAGAAAGGCCTGGTGATGTACTTCTGAAAAATCTGCCATTGAAAACCTTATAGAGCACAGTTCTACTCTGACACACATGGGGCCGCCATGATTTGGAGTTGATTCGACCACAACTTGTGATATCATCTACTGAACACTTTCATACTAAACACTCTGAAAAGGGATTTGCATAAATGAATGAATTGAATCCTTTCAGTAACACTAACGTATTTATTATTCCCATTTTTCAGATGAGGAAATAAAGCCTCAGATGTAGTCTTATGACTTAGTACCAGAAAAAAAGTATGAGCGCTGACTTGGAACCCCAAGATTTGACCATCTGGAGTAAGCCAGATTCTTTTCATATGACTCAGAAAGTGAAACTTGGTCTTCTAAGGGTTTTCAGAAGAAAAAGTTTAGATCTCAAATTCTGGGTGGGACGGCTGTGTTCGCACATGGAATGATGCAGAAGCTGGGAGACCAGGTATAGATTTAGACCCACCCATTGGAGAGAGCAGGTACTGAGGGTGGACTTGAGAGGCAGCCTCATCCACAGGCAACTTAGGGTGCTCAGAGTGCTCCAGAGCCGCTGAAAGATGGCGGTCCTCGCGAACTGGGGCCCGTGACCCACCAGGAGTAACAAGGAGCCTCTCCAAGTGCAGGGAGCTGGGAGGATCCTAAAAAAACAACCAGACAAACAAAGCTGTTGCCGTCGAGTCAACTCTGACTCCTAGCGACCCTATAGGACAGAGTGGAACTGCCCTATGGGGTTTCCAAGGAGCAGCTGGTGAATTCGAACCGCCGACATTTTGGTTAGCAGCCTGAGCTCTTCGAAATCTATCACACTGTGAGTCTTAGGTGAAGAATTTGGGGGAAGCAGAATAAACGAAAGGGCACATGGGGAGCTGGGTTTAATTTTGGTTCTACCCTTTTTAGCTGCATGGCTTTGGATAAGTCCTTTAGCTCCGCTGAGCCCTGGTTTCCTTGTTTGTAAACTGAAGAAAACAATATCAGCCTTGCAGGTAGATGGAAAAATAGAGACAGCATAGATGAAGGGACTGGCCCTTGGTGGGCAATGGAGAGAAAGTAGATTATTATTCCTGGAGGCAAAACTGGTGGCAGCAGTGCAGACTTTCATTCTGGCGGAATCGTAGGTCGGGCAGGTTGTCAGTGCTGGGATCGAACCAGAGAATATAGCAGAGGCTGAAAGGCCATCACCAGGCACTGGGTAAACTAGGCTGGCTGCAAAGAGAGCCTGAGGTTCACAGCCCCTCCTGGGGTGGCTGACAGGTGAGTGTCTGAATGTATGTGTGTGCATGTGTTTGTGTGCACACACAAAGGGTAGGAGGGCAGGGGCTACAAGTACAGGACAAAAAGAAAATTCAAGAATGGGGTCTATAAAATCCCCACTGTTCCATATTGGGCATATTTAAATATGATGAAGCAACCATAGGGTCCTTCCATTAGAGCGAAGAGGACTTCCTTTGGAATCAGACACACCTGAGTGTGAACCTGGGTCTCTCACTAGCTGCTTAGCCTATCTGAGCCCAGGCTCCCTTATCTACAAATGACTCTCTCTTCACTTCCAGGCTCTAGCTTCTCAGCCAGTCTTTTATAGGTCTATGATCATGTGCCTTTCTACTACAGGTGTATATGTTTCAAAGTCCAAATTCCGAAAAGCTTCACTTTAGGCTTTAATGAAAACAAAATGAACAAAGCCAATTACCATCCAGTTGATTCCAACTCATAGCAAAGCTATAGGACAAAGTAGAACTGCCTCATAGGGTTTCCAAGGTTTTAACTTTTATGAAAGCAGACTGCCACATCTTTCTCCCCTGGAATGGCTGGTAGGTTTGAATCGTCGAACTTTTGGTTAGCATCCAAGCCCTTAACCACTGCACCAGCGAGGCTCTTTTTCATGAAAACACACACTTCTTTTCTTCCTAATTGGGAATATCCATGCTTGCATCACCAGAATTTCCTTTTTTAGAGCTTTCTCACTAGTAAAACAGTACCTGTAACATGTTGGGGACTCAAAAAAGAATGCATTGAGTGGACAAGTGAAATAATGCATGATTAGATGTGAGCTACAGTCAAGCACTCTCCCTTCTGGATCTCCAATCACGAGGCTCATGCTTCTGTCTTTTTTGAACACTTTGAAATCTGGCTCTCTAAACTCTAGATTTTGTTTGATATTCCTTTCCTTGACTAGTATGAACGCACTCTACCTACTTCTCCCATAGTTCTGCTGACTTCTTTTCATCAACTCTTTCTTTTTTGCTTCCTTCATCTTCTCATTTAAATTAAGAAGATAGTTGGTCCACTTCTTGTAATTAAAGGGGAAAAAAAAGTCATTTACAGGTTTTGAAAATATATGTTTTAGAGAAAACTTTATTATTACTGGGATTAAATGACTGTTTCTAGCATAGAGTTCAGAGAAATTCCCGGTTTGGGAATAAAGTAGGGCCAGTCAGAGGAAATGGAGCCCTGGTGGTGCAGTGGTTAAGAGCTCGGCAATTGGAATCCACCAGTCGCAAGAAGGGGCGGTGGTGGTTCAGGGGTAGAATTCTCACCTTCTAGGCGGGAGACTCGGGTTCCATTCTCAGCCGATTCCCCTCCTGTGCGGCCCCCACCAGTCTATCGGTAGACGCTTTCATGTTGTTATGATGCTGAACAGGTTTCATCAGAGTTTCCAGGCTAAGACAGACTAGAAAGAAAGACCTGGTGATCTACTACAAAAAAAATCAGCCAATGGATCACCATGGTCATCCCCAACCAATCCTGGGAATGGCGCAGGACCAGGCAGCGTTTTGTTCTGTTGTGGATGGGGCTGCCATGAGTCAGAAGTCAACTCAATAGCAGCTACCAACAAAAACCACAGTCGTAGGAAAAGTCCTCAGACTATTGTACTTCATCCATTGCACTGAGCAGGTGGTCAGCATGCTTTAATCACAACTTCATCATCGTATCTCGCCAATGAATTCCTATCATCGTAGGCAGTCCTTTATGCAATCCAGCTTTCTGTATGTCACACGCTAGAATGGAACAAAGAGCAGCCAAATGCCGTAAACCTCCCAGAAGCCTCTTTGCTCCTCCAAGGAGACCAGCAAATCTATTCTTATTGGTATTCCTGTTAAACCCTTGTAAATACTAGTTAGTCTTCCATGCCATTTAAGAGACTTTTATATGGTTTTTGAAATGCTCTCCAGCCATATATCTTTTATCTTTTTTTTCTTTATTGATTTTTCTCCTTAAGACTTTAATTTACTCTTCCGCAGTTGCTACAGTCAAGAGAGAGATTCTGCAGATCACATAGAGATAACATTCTAACCCAGGCTGGGTCACACACATCTCACATAAGAATACCAGCTTCCTGCAGATAGCTCGTCCTTGCCTGCTTTTCAAGCCCTTTTGGTCTCTCTTTTCTTTTCTTTTTTTTTCCCTCCCCTTAGTATTTGAGACTCAAGCTTTCTTCAGTCTTATTCTTCATGCTGAGCTCATCTGAAATGTACCAATAATTGCTACCAGCTAAATCTGGTTTCATCATTCTGAAAATTCCTTGTTGAAATCAGCCCTCTGGAATACGAATCAGATCATTTCTACAGGTTAAAGTGACATTTGGGGTGTAGCTTTAACGCGACACCAGAGTGTACGCATGGATAATTCTTGGGTGGGTTTGGTTATATTTGTAAGAGGTACAGGCACGGAAAATTTAGATAAATGCTTCAACAAACAAATTTAATTTGATTAAAGCCTCCTTTAAGTACAAGTATATATATTTTTTAATCATGTGACAACAAAACATTTATATGGTTTAAGATTCTGCTAAAAAATACCTTCAGTGTTTACTGTAAGATAGGCCACATCCCAGATGCACTGGGAGAATTATTGCTTTTATTGTTAGGTGCTATTGAGATAGTTCCAACTCATAGCCACCTTACGTAAAACAGAATGAAACAGTGCCCAGTCCTGTACCATCCTGACAATCCTTACTATGCTTGAGCCCGTTATTGCAGCCACTGTGTCAATTCATCTCATCGAGGGTCTTCCTCTTTTTCGCTGACCCTCTAGTTTACCAAGCAAGATATCCTCCAGGGACTGGTCCCTCCTGATAACACGTCCAAAGTACATGAGATGAAGTCACATCATCCTCACTTTGAAAGAGTATTCTGGCTGTACTTCTTCCAAGACAGATTGGTTCATTCTTCTGACAGTCCATGGTATGTTAAATATTCTTTGCCAACACCATAATTCAAAGGCATCGAGTCTTCTTCCTTATCCATTGTCAGGAGCCATGGTGTCACAGTGGTTAAGAGGTCAGGCTGCTAACCAAAAGGTTGGCAGTTTGAATCCACCAGCTGCCCCTTGGAAACCCTATGGGGCAGCTCTACTCTGTAGAGGGTCGCTATGAGTCGGAATCAACTCGACAGCAACAGTTTGGTTTTTTGTTTTTTGTTCGTTGTCCAGATTTTGCATGCATATGAGGCAGCTGAAAGTACCATCTCTTGGGTCAGGTGCACCTTGGTCCTCAAGGTAATATCTTTGCTTCTTAAACACCTTAAAGAGGTTTTTGCAGCAGAATTGCCCAACACAATTTGTCATTTGATTTACTGACTCCTGCTTCCACAGGCATTGATTGCGGATCCGAGTATAATGAAATCTTTGACAACTTCAATCTTTTCTCCGTTTATCATGATGTTGCTTATTGGTCTAGTTGTGAGGATTTTTGTTTTCATTATGTTCGCGTGTAATGTGTACTGAAGGCTGTGGTCTTTGAGCTTCATCAGTAAGTGCTTCAAGTCCTCTTCACTTTCAGCAAGCAAGGTTGTGTCATCTGCATATTGCAGGTTGTTAATGAGTCTTCCTCCAATCCCAATGCCCCATTCTTCTTCATATAGTCCAGATTTTTGGATTATTTGCTCGGCATACAGATTGAATAAGTGTAATGAAAGGACACAACCCTGACGAACACCTTTCCTATTTTAAACCATGCAGTTTCCCCTTGTTCTGTTCGAACAACTGCCTCTTGATCCATGTACAGATTCCTCATGAGCACAATTAAGTGTTCTGGAACTCCCATTCTTCGCAATGTTATCGATAATTTGTTATGATCCATACAGTTGAATGCCTTTGCATAGTCAACAAGACATACCTAAACATCTTTCTGGTATTCTCTGCTTCCAGCCAAGATCCATCTGACATCAGCAATTATATCCCTAGTTCATATCCTCTCCTGAATCTGGCTTGAATTTCTGGCAGTTCTCTGTGAATGTACCACTGCAACTGTTTTTGAATTATCTTTAGTATGATTTTACTTGTATGTGATATTAATGATATTGTTTGATAATTCCACATTCTGTTGGATCACTTTTCTTTGAAAGGGGCACATACAGGGATCTCTTCCAGTCGGTTGGCCAGGTCGCTGTCTTCCAAGTTTCTTGGCATAGACAAGTGAGTGCTTCCGGGGTTGCAACTGTTTGTTGAAACATCTCAACTGATACTCCGTCAACTCCTGAAGCCTTGTTTTTTGCCAGTGCCTTCACTGCAGCTTGGACTTCTTCCTTCACTACTATTAACTCTTGATCATATGCTGCCTCCTGAAATGGTTGAACATCAACCAATTCTTTTTGGTAAGTGTCTCTGTATTCCTTTCATCTTCTTTTTATGCTTCCTGTGTTGTTCAGTATTTTGCCCACAGAATCTTTCAGTATTGAAACTTGAGGCTTGAATTTTTTATTCAGTTCTTTCAGCTTGAGAAATGGAGGACATGTTCTTCCCTTTTGGTTTTCTAACTCCAGGTCTTTACACATTTCATTATAATACTTTACTTTGTCTTCTCGAGCCGCCCTTTGAAATAGTCTGTTCAGCTCTTTTACCTCTTCATTTCTTCCATTTGCTTTAGCTAGTCTAAGTTCAAGAGCAAGTTTCAGAGTCTCTTCTGACATCCATTTTGGCCTTTTCTTCCTTTCCTATCTTTTTAATGACCTCTTGCTGTCTTCATGTATGATGTCCTTGATGTCATCCCCACAACTCGTCTAGTCTTCGGTCATTAGTGCTCAATATGTCAAATCTATTCTTGAGATGGTCTCGAAATTCAGGTGGGATACACTCAAGGTCGTACTTTGGGTCTCTTGGACTTGCTTTAATTTTCTTCAGCTTCAACTTGAACTTGCATATGAGCAAAGTCGGCCCCTGACCTTGTTCTGACTGTTGACATTGAGCTTCTCCATAATCTGTTTCCACTAATGTAGTCAGTTTAATTCCTGTGCATTGCATCTGGTGAGGTCCACATGTATAGTCACCATTTATGTTGTTGAAAAAAGGTATTTCCAAGGAATAGGTCATTGGTCTTGCAAAATTCTAACACGCGATCTCTGGGCATCATTTCTATCACTAAGGCCATATTTTCCAACTACTGATCCTTCTTTGTTTCCAGCTTTCACGCCCCAATCACCAGTAATTATCAATGTATCTTGATTGCATGTTTGATCAATTTCAGACTGGGGAAGTTGATAAAAATCTTCAATTTCTTCACCTTTGGCTTTAGTAGTTAATACATAAATTTGAATAATAGTCATATTAACTGGTCTTCCTTGTAGGCATATGGGTATTATTCTATCATTGACAGTATTGTACTTGAGGATAGATCTTGAAATGTTGTTTTTGACAGATAACATAATCCACTTTGTCTTCTAGATGTTGGATCTCTTCAACTCATTAAATATTCTGAGTTCCTACAACGTGTTAGGCACTCTGTGAGGTGTTTAATATAGACCTAGTGTCCCAAGCTACAATAAACACTTATGTATTACAAACATGCAAACAAATGAATGGCAGTATGAGAAATATACAATTGAAGTCTGATTGACTCTATCTGGGAAAGAAGCAAGGAGTCAGAGAAGGCTACCTGAGGGAGGTGACATTTGCTATTTTAGATTAAAATATCTTCAACTGAGACAATTATCTTGTTCCTGTCCAAGTTCTGCCTTTATCCCTTAGGCTGAGGCCCTTGTCAATATTAATGTAACATTGAATCACTTATAGTACTGCCATTTACAAGGTACTGGCAACATATCAGGTCCCTGGGTGTTGCAAATGGTTTGCTACAAGCTACTAATCAAAGGTTGGTGGTTCAAATTCACCCAGCAGCACCACAGAAGAAAGGTTGGTGATCTGCTTCCATAAGATTACAGAAAACCCTATGAAGCACACAGAGTACAAACTCTGTCACACATGGGGTTGCCATGAGTCGGAATTGACTCAACAGCAATGGGTTTGTTTTGCTTGTTTATTTGTTTTTTGACAAAATTTCACAAATTACTCCAACAGTTCTCCCAATATCACTGAATATTAGAGATAAGAGGGACACAAGATATGTCTGCAAAGATGAAGTAAGGCTTCCATTCCTTCCTCTTGGTATCCTCTTTCCTCCCCTAACCCACTAGCATCAACCCTGTGTCCTAATCTGGTCACTCCTTGATAAAGTACCAATTGCTGAGTAAAGAGTTAACTTACTAACCTTCTATAAGTTTTCATTTTAACTGAGCAGTGGGAAGACCAAAATGCCTGGAAAAGCAAAACTAAAGCTATAGTGGTGGAATGATTAGCAGTGGGGTTGACTTTTAGGAAGTAGAGACCCACCTGGGCCACTTGTACAGATCAAATAATATTGGAAGCCAAGGCATAAAATCAGTTTTTGGGATAAACATCTGTACTCCGATTTGATGAACACATTGATTTTTCTCAAGGTCACACAACCAAAGATAGAGTTGGCAGGAATCTAACTTCTGTTTCCAGCTCATTCTATTAGACCATCCCCCTTTACCTCTTAGTATTTATTATTAATTCTATTGAGTTCAATTAATAATGGTACACCTGTGTAGTGATTTATAATGTACCCTCCTGTGATCTCATTTAATCCTCAAACCAACCAAGTGAGAGAACAAAGGCACTGGGGGCTTAGGAGACTTGCCCAAGACCACAAGGCTGGTGAGTGGCAGAGCTGGTGCTGGCCTGTCATGTAAGGGTCTGGGGTCTGTGATGCTCTCACCCCTCCTCTTTTGGGGGAGGAGGAGGGGGATCCTGCAGCTCTATTTGGGACCAGCAACTGTCTTCTGGGTTCTCCATCAGAGAGTATGGGGCCAGAGGCAGCTCTTCACTGGCCAAGGATATAAAAATAGCTCTACGGCCAGAACTTTGCCCCAGATCTTCTCAAAGTCCATTTAGAGAACAGCACAGCATTTTTGAAGGCCAAACAACAAACCCATTGCCATCAAGTCAATTCTGACTTATAGCAACCCTTCAGAACAGTATAGAACTACCCCATAGGATTTCCAAGAAGCAACTAGTGGATTTGAACTGCCGACCTTTTGGTTAGCAGTCAAGCTCTTAACCACTGTGCCACCAGGGCTCCTTCTGAAGCCCAGGCATTTTAATTTGTATGATTTATGTATTCGTTTTTTGTTTGTAGAAAGAGTACAGAGCATGTTGGATTTTTACGACCCCAAAACAGGAAGCATGCAACACCCCCTCCAAACAGTAAGTTCCAAGGGGCAGGGCCCCCAGTGCCTTTAGACACACGAAAATGCTCCCCTGCCATCCCTCCTGGAGTGGTGTTAGAGGGCTTCCTGTGTGATTTGGAGGCGGAGTCAACTGGTGACATAAGACTTGGCAAACAGCTCCTCTCCATAGATGGCATTCATTTAGGAATCATGACTGGTGGCCTCCTACGACTGGAGAAAAGGGGGGAGGGGGAGCTGAAGAGAGGAGGAGGTGCTGGCCGGCAGAAGTCCAAGTTCCGAGGCCCTGGCCCCAAGGAACTTGGGAAATAAGAATCTGGCTTGGACTGCACAGGTTCCAAGTCACAGGGCCTCCATGGCTGGCAAGCGTCAAGCCGGAAATTCAGTTGAATAGAGCCCTAAATGTTTTTTTGTTTGACATTCATGCTTAACAGAAAATGATGAATCCATTAGCAACTCTTTCTGTTGCCAAAAGAAACAGACTTGCGCTTGTAGATTGCTTTCATTGGGCGCTATCAAGCCGCTGCATGCATTGTGTTCACAAAGCTGACAGTCATCTATCATTTTTAAATGGCTTTGGAGGTACAGTCGTCTTTGTCTGAAGTGTGTGGATGTGTCAGCGTGAATGCGGCTCATTAAAACAGACTGACCCAAACAGTTTAAATAGAATTCACAGTAGGGGGAAAATGTTTTATTTGAGGTTTGTTTGGAATTATTTTGAAGTTTGTCACTAATTTTGAAAAACAATGGGCTCATTTTCCTAACTTCTCTTCTTCCCTGAGATGTGTTCCAGAGAACAAATAGCTGTATTATACACTGTCTCAAAAAACATGCTCTTTTGGAAATGAAGAAAGATTCTATGATTATGAAATTTCAAGTGTTCCCTTATGCTCTAGAACAGTTCACATACTTAAATGTCTTCATGAAACTCCCTCCTCTAAGTTTCTCTGTCTCTCCTCGGCCCCTTACCTCCGATTCATAAATGACATCTTTGAAGACAATATTTGGATCCATTTTTCATCTCGATCAGCCTCTCGAGGAATGCCTTTGAAGTCAGTGATTTAGCATATGGATTAAATCTTCTATAAAATGGGTTTAAATATGAAGAGGAGGGCACCTGGCTATATGCGTCTGGGTTCTCCAGGACATTGTTTGGTTTTAAATGCTTCAAGATGTTCAATAAAAATAAAATTGAATTTGGCCAGATTCATCCCAATGTGCACTGGACCTTCAACTTATTTCCTCGTGGCTTTCTTTCACTCTTTCAGGTCCCACGTTAACATTAAGTTCTTAAAGCAATAATAGAAGTGCAAATAGCAGAAATTAAGAGCCAAGAAGATCTACTCGTATCAATGAGGACAAAGGCAATTTGTCAAGAGTTTCAGTGCAACCAGTGTGGCTGATCTTTCAAGTTTTCTATGTGGGGACATTAAAAATACTTAGCACTTATAAGTCATTGGCACAACTAATCAGAAGTGAAACCAGAACAGGGCCCTGGAGACCCCTTGCTAGGGCAAACGTTAACTCTTTGGTTGCTGTGTTGTAGGCGATTCAAGAGGTCCTAGTGTTGATATCAGGAGTCCCTGAGTCGTGCAAATGATTAATGATCTCATCTGTTAACCGAAGAGCTGGAGGTTCCAGTCATCCAGAAGTGCCATGGAGGAAAGGCTTGGTGATCTACTTCTGAAAAATTAGCCATTGAAATTCTATGGATCACAATTCCCCTCTGACATACATGGAATTGCCGTGAGTTGGAGTCAACACAATGGCAACTGGTACAAGTAGTGTTGACACAAAGGAGCCTGGAGCAGCGGTGCAGGTAAAGGAGTAGGTGGGGGGCTGAGGGCAGTGGCTATTTATCAGCCAGTAGAGAAGTAGAGATTCCAGCCTTGGAAAACCTATGGAGCCGTTCTACTTTGTCCTGTAGGGTCGCTGTAAGTTGGAATCAACTCAATAATTTTTTTTTAAACAAATATTTTTACATAAACAAATATATACTCTATAATGAATTGAAACAGCTGAAACTGTAACAACCTCATGCATTTTATTTAATAACAAAAGATCGAATGCAGGCTTTGGAGTCAGACGACAGGTGTTCACATTCCAGCGCTACCACTTTGTGGCTGTATAACCGTGGACAAGTTACTCTCTCTGGCCCCAGTTTATAAAACAAGATGGTAACACCATGTGGTGAAGGTTCAGTGAGTTGTGTTTGTGAAGATCCAGACTCTGGCCGAGAGTAGATACTTGGGTGCTTCCATCTCACTGACAAGTCCTCTTTCTCAGTGAACATTTCCCTTTAGCAATCAAAGACAACAATGATTGAATTACTAGTCTCTCTGCTCCAAGGTTGAAATTTCCTCAAAATCAATGTCAATGCAACTTCAGAACCACATGGCCCCTCCTCCTGATCTTAACCCCCCAATGCTGGGTCCTAGACTCTCCGCCTACTTCCCAGTGTCATATTTCCTGATGGCCCCAGAACTTGGTCCACCATTCCCTGCCCACCCCACCCCATGTTGTTGATCACCTAGGTTCTCTTCCAGGGAGAGAACATGTACCCAGGCCCTCTATAGAACCGATTAAACCAAAACCAAACCCAAACCAAGTTCCATCAAGTCAATTCTGACTCACGGTAACCCCATGTGTGTCAGAGTGGAACTGTGCTCCATAGGGTTTTCAATGCTTGAATTTTTTTTTGGAAGTAGATCCCCAGGCCTTTCTTCCGAGTTACCTCTGGTCAATCTTTTGGTTAGCAGCTGAGTGAAATAACCTTTTGCACCACCCAGCTACTCCCATAGAACCAAACACAAGTGACCAAACCTCACCCTTTATTCCTGTCTCTTAAGAAAGCTCAACACAACTTCTGAGTTTATGGTGAGCAGCTGCATGGAAAGACAAAGAAGAAAATTGTCAGATAAGAGAAAATTTCATAAATTATTTATAAAATCCCATCCATTAAGAGTCAATTTTGTTCTTAACTGAATTGTAAATGGAGCTAAAGTCTTAGGTCGTTCTCATGCTTTTTCCTTCACCAGTTCAGGCTGTCATCATCTCTGACTTTATTGATTTATTCAGCTAACATATACTGAGTACTTACTACATCTGGAAACCCTGGTGGTGCAGTGGTTAAGAGCTACAGCTGCCAACCGAAAGATTGGCAGTTCGAATCCAGCAGGCACTCCTTGGAAACATATGGGGCAGTTCTACTCTGTCCTGTAGGGTGGCTATGAGTCCGAATCGACTCGATGGCAAAGGGTTTAGTTTTTGGTTTTACCACGTCTGGGTGCAGAGTGATTTAGATACAGTTCCTGAGCTCAAGAAATTTCAAGTCTGTTCTTCCTGCCCCTGGTCCCCTGGTTCACAAACTTCAGTGCAGCAAGATCACCTGGAGAACACTCGTTAAAACACAGAGCACTGGGCTGCTCTTCCAGTTCTGATTCAGTAGGTCTGGAAAGAGGCCTGAGAATTTGCTTTTCTAACACATTCCCAGGTGATGTTACTGGCCCAGAAAACACTTTGAGAACTGCCTCTCTGGGCTGTACCTCTAACCCATCATCTTCATTATCACATATATTAACTTCTTAAAATACAATCACTAATGGAGCAAAACATCTGTTTAGTTCTTCACTCCGTAGAGTATAGCCTTATCAAAACCCCCATAATCTGCCATTCAAGGCTGCTACCTTTCCAGCCTCTTTTCTGATGATGATCATGCATGAGGACACACTCCCCACTGCACTGTAATCTTCTGAGTTAAATTTACCTCTCTCCCCACTATTGTCTTTTCAAATCATCAACCTCTTTGTTTACCATCCATTTGTCAGTTTGTGATACCGTGGTGGCATGCATGCTGCTATTATGTTGGAAGCTACGCCACCAGTATTTCAAATACCAGCAGGGTCACCTATAGTGGACAGGTTTCAGTGGAGCTTCCAGACTAAGACAGACTAGGAAGAAAGGCCTAGCAATGTACTTTCAAGAATTAGCCAATGAAAACAGAACATTGTCTGATATGGTTCGGGAAGAGGAACCCCTAGGTCAGAAGGCACTCAGAATACGCAGTGGCCACAACAATGGGCTCAGACATACCAATAGTCATGAAGATGACACAGGATCGAGCAACACTTCATTCTGTTGTACATGGGGCCGCCATGAGTCAGAACCAACTCAATGGCAGCTAACAACAACAGCTTCTTTGTATATGTGCCCCGAACTTTTCATGCACTAAAAAAGTGCCAGAGAGACAGAGATGGCCTGTTGCCTTTTTTAAGTATATTAGCTCACCAAGCACAGAAAGCAGGCCTTTAGGAGCAGAAGTAAGTAATGCACTGGGGAATGGAATCCTGCCTCGAAGGCCGAACGCTGAAAAAAGTTATTTTAAAAAGTGTAGGCTTGGATTGGAGAAGTGTCTGATGACACCACTCCCTTTAAAGTACTTGTCAATAGACTGTTTTCGTTTTACAGCCATGTGTCTGAAGACAGGAGCAGGAAGAGAGGCGCCATTGTGGAAACATTAATGCGGCACATAGAGCCATCAAAGGGAAAAGCGAACACTCACTTCTATTTTCATTTAGTGAGATTCACCTAAAATAGCTTCTTTGTAGTTTTGTTTGATTTCACCAGGCAAAAGCTTCAGTGCGTTGAAATTTTTAGGAAGTAACATAAAAAGTATTATATCCTTCCTTACCAGGGCATAACCTTTCTGTGTTGATATGCTCTATGAGAAATACTGTTTATACTAGAAATATGCACCAAATGAAGCATTTCTAAGTACTCAGATATCACAAAGAGAAGAATTATACTATTGGATTGCTGAAATCATCTGATTTGGGGAACTGAAGGTAGAAAAGAATATACGTACGTATATGTGTATAGATGTATGTACATAATGTATGTATATACGTATATATGTGTATATATATGTGTATACATGTATATGTATATATTGAGAGAGAGAGATTGATTGGAAATAGATAATAACTACCATTTTTCTTCCTTTATCTGAAAACTCTTGTGTTCACAGCCGGCATTTTTGTAAATACCTTACCTGTGGGCAAGCTTCTAATTGTGACCATGTAGAGAGGTGGAAGAAGCTGCATCAACGTTGAAGACAAACTTAATACAAGTGCCCTGGAGTGTGCGGGGACAGGGAGGGCACCTGGCTGGGACTCTGTAACCCACTGGACTTGGAGTTCCCATGTCGTTTTTGTTTTGGGGTTTTTTTTTGTTGTTGTTTTTAATGCTTATTTGTTTTTTGGTTTTTTTTTTTTTTTAACCTGTTTTTGACATGAGTCACAGGGGGCCCAAGTCTGTGTCCCCGTATTTGTAAGTATACAGTCATATAATGGGTTTGTAGTTTTCCTGATTCCACCCCACTGTGTCGGCCGGTCAACTGGCTTTGCTGCACTGGCCACCACTGCAAAGGTCTTATGCAGGGTCTGCAAAGGAAGGGAATCTAGAGGACTTTGAGACCAAGTGTAATCAAATAGCATACTTGAATGAATCCACTGAATGACATTTGATGCTCACTGTGTCTTCAAACCATTGAAAAGACAGCTCGACAAGACAAACTTGGTATTAAACTTTTGATCATTGTCTGTATTAAACATAAGAAGACCAGATGATGCAATGGTTAAAGTGCTGGGCTGCTATCCTAATAGTCAGCAGTTCAACCTACCAGCCACTCCAAGGGAGAAAAGACCTGGCAATCTGCTCCCAGAAAGATTCCAGCCTAAGAAACCCTATGGGGCAGTACTCTTCTACCCTATAGGGTCACTAATGAATCAGAGCAACTCGACAGCACACAATAACAATGACAACATATTAAACATACACATATGTAACAGCAACAGCAGGCCAAGATGTTTTGGTAGTAGCCAGGTGTGTGCAAAGAACATTGGATGTGGAGTCAGGCATGCTTAGGCATGAATTGTAGCCTCAGACCTGGGACCTGAGCATTTTTCTCTATGTCTGTTGATTTCAAAATAAAAATAAGAACCCATACATTGACAGCCAGATGCTTTTTAACAAGGGTGCTAAATTCATGCAATGGGGAAGGAATAGTCTCTTTAATCAATGGTGCTGGGACAAGTGGATCTCCATATGCAAAAGAATGAAGCTGGACCCACACCTCACACCATACACAAAAAATTAACTCAAAATGGATCAAAGACCTAAATGTAAGAAATAAAACTGAAAAATTACTGGAAGAAAACATGCGGGTATGTCTTCAGGACCTAATTTTTAACAATGAATTTTTAGATTCGACACCAAAAGGACTAGCAACAAAGACAAAATAGATATGATGGACTTCATTAAAATTTTGTTCAATAAAGTGAAGAGACAACCTACAGGCTGGGAGAACATTTTGCAGAACCATATATTAGATAAGGGTTTAATATCTAGATTATATAAAGAACTCCCATAACTTAATAACAAGTCAAAGAACCCAGTCAAAATATGGGTAAAGGACTTGAATAGAAATTTCACTAAAGAAGATATACAAACAGCCAATAAGCATATGAAAAGATGCTCAACATCATTAGCCATTAAACCAAAAACCAAACCCGCTGCTGTCGGGCCGATTCCAACTCATAGCGACCCTATAACGACCATATAGGGAGATGAAAATCAAAACCCCCAATGAGATCCTGCTTCCCATCCACTAGCATGGCTAAGATAAAAAAATAAAGTAAAATGGGAAACAACAAATATTGGTGATAATGTCGAGATTTTGGAACACTTACCCATTGCTCGTGGGAATGTAAAAAGGTATAGCCACTGTGGAAAACAGTTTGGTGGTTCCTCAAAAAGGTAAACATAGAATCACCATATAACCCAGTGATTGCACTCCTAGGTATATAACCAAAAGACTTAAAACCAGCGATGCAAACAGGCATGTGTACATCAATTTTCATTGCAATACTATTCACAATAGCCAAAAGGTGGAAACAGCCCAAATGTCCATCAAGGGATGAATGGATAAACAAAATGTAGTAATACAATGGAATATTACTTAGTCACAAAGAGAAATGAAGTCTTGATACACTCTACAACGTGAATAAACCTTGAGAACATTATGCTGAGTGAAATAAGTCATCCACAAAAGGACAGATATTGTACGATTTCACTTACATTAAATAACAAGAATAGGTAAATGGAGAGACACCAAAGTTTATTAGAAGTTACCAGGGGCATGCTGTGGTTGTTGTTAGGTGTTGGTTCTGACTCATAGTGACCCTGTGTACAACAGAGGCCGTGAGGGTGGGTGAGAGAGGAGCCACAGTGTAGGAAGCAGTGATTTCCTGTTTATGGTGGTGGGAAATTTGGCAACAATTATAGGTGATCGTTGCTCAATATAATTAATGTAATGGATATCACACGTGAAAAATGTTGAACGGGCAAATGGCGTGTTGCATATATGTATATACAACAAGAAGAAAATAAAAATGGGATTGCATCGTGAGTGACTAAGTGTGCTAACTTTCATAAAGCACCTGGGGCAGTGTGCCCGGCGTACAGCACACGTGCAATCAATAGGAGTAGTACTGGTAGAATAAGAAGTGAATGATTTGAACTTTTGTCTACAGCTGTCCTTGGAGGTCAGGTCAAGGGCAGGGCTGAACCTGAACTAAATCTCCAATTCCACAAGGTTTTTTTGGTTTTTTATTTAGCCAAGGCTGTTTAATGCATGCTTGCTGCATGAAGGAATGAATGAATGAGACAGAAATAGTCGTTCTTCTCTAAAGAGTATCAGATCGACAGGATGAAAGATGTCTGAACAGGTACTCTGTCAGACATACCAATAAATATTTTTTGAACACCTACTAGGGGCAACACACTGTTCTTAGAGCAGGGAGGTATTAATAAGTATGACTTCAACCTTCTAAGGACAGTGACTCGACTTTTTCAATTGTGGGTGCAGGTAGAATTGCCTGGGAAGCTTTCAAAATCTTGATGCCCATCCTGCGTCTCATGCCAATGAAATCAGAATGTCTAGAGGTAAGATTCAGGCTTCAGTATTTTTTATATCTTCCCTGGTGATGACAGTATGTAGCCAAGATTGAGAAGCGCTGGTCTAGGACATGGATGGGGAGACAAGATGAATATATGAAAAATTACAACAACGTGACAGTGATAAAGGAATATTTGTGAGAAATAGTCGTAGAGGGCATTGAAAAGCATCCAGCGGGAGAGGTATACAGAGATTTCACGGAGAAGCCAGTATGTGAGCAAAGTCTTCGAAGACGCAACATTCAGACAGGCAGAATGAGAGCAGGTGGTAGCCCGCTGGGAGGGCTGGGAGAGTGGTAATATGTCATGCAAAAAGACAGACGATACATGTGGTGTTTTGTGTACATAAAGCATAATCATGGACTTAGCTTCTTTTTCATGAACTTGTTAGCTGTCGTCAAGTCAGCCCCCAACTCACGGTGACCCATGCACCACTAAACGAAATGCTGCCTGGTTCTGCACCATCCCCACGATCAGTTGCAGATCGAGCCGCTGTGATTCATAGGGTTTTCACTGGCTGATTTTCAGAAGTAGATTGCCAGGCCTTTCTTCCTAGTTCATGTTAATCTGGCAGCTCCACTGAAACCTGTTCAGCATCACAGCAGCACACAAGCCTCCACTGACAGATGGGTGGTGGCTGCACATGAGGTGCATTGGCCTGGAATTGAACCCTGGTCTTCTGCGTGGAAGGTGAGAATTCTGCCACTCAACCATGACTCCTTACATTTTGACAAATCAGCCCTGCCCCCGTCTGACTGGGGTTTTACAAACTGGCACAATCATAATGGCCAAAACTTCCAGATTTTTTTCTTTAGATCTTAAGTTAAAAGCATGTAAGAAATTATTTCAACAACTCTTACATATTTTAATTTGAGGGAGTTCTACTCTGTCTACTAGGTCGTTATGACTTGAAAATGACTCTAGAGCACCTAATGACAAATTCATAGCACTTACAAGGCAGCAATTTTTTAAAAAATATTTTTATTTTCAAGATCTCCCAGTGATTCTTATGCATAATAGTTTTTTTACGTTTTTTATTGTGTTTTATATGAAGGTTTGCAGAGAAAATTCATTTGTCATTAAACAATTAATACACATATTGTTTTGTGACGTTGGTTGCAAGCCCCACAACGTGCCAACATTCTCCCCTTCTCAAAGCTGGGTTCCCCATTACCAGCTTTCCTGTCCTCTCCTGCCTTCTCATCTCTGCTCCTGGGCTGGTGTGCCCATTTAGTCTCCTTTTGTTTTATGGGGCTGTCTAATCTTTGGCTGAAGGGTGAACCTCAGGAGTGACTTCAGTATGGAGCTAAAAGGGTATCTAAGAGCCCTACTCTCAAGGTTTCTCCAGTCTCTGTCAGATGAGTATGTCTGGTCTTTTTTTGTGAGTTACAATTTTGTTCTACATTGTTCTCCAGCTCTGTTTGGGGCCCTCTGTTGTGATCCCCATCAGAGCAGTCGGTGGTGATAGCCAGGTACCATCTAGTTGTACTGGACTCAGTCCGGTGGAGGCTGTGGTAGTTGAGGTCCCTTAGTCCTAAGGCAGGAATTTTTTAAAGAACAGAATGACATTGTCTCTGAAACTGAGTACTAAACACAGCCCTGAAATTCCTGGCCGTCAATGCAACGAGGGAATTGTGAAGTCTTACTGTCTGATAAAAGAAGGTTTGTAGTTTACACAGAAAAGACAAATCTTGCCTACTGCTGAGGTCTAGGAGTCGTGTATTCCGTATGGAAAGCACCTGGCACACCGTAATGAGAACCGTCTTTCACCCACTTATCTGTCCACAGTCTTGATTTTGGCTCACTCTAGCACTGAAGTCTTTCTGCCCGTTTTGAATTCACCTCCACTTGCTAAGATAAGTCAGACCAAAGTGATATGCCCACTCTACTTAAAAAAACGCGTTCTAGCTTCGGTTGCTTGACATGGGAGACAACGCCAACGCTGATCTTTCTGCTTCACGGCTTTGTTGGTGTATTAGCATACACGGTCTGTAAATCTTGTATTGCAATTCCCTTTTGGTGCCAAACATAATGCCTGGAGAATCCTTTGCCCACCTATATTGTTCAAAACGCATTGCGTTCTTAAAAGAAAACATGCATGGTAAAACCCTCTTGAAATTTAAGGCATTTGGAGGAGTTATATTCTTAAGGCATTAAGTCACTAAATTAAGGTACACAAGTAAATGTTCATAAGCTTCCACATGCCCAGTTTGGCAAGGCGTCCTCGATGTGAATAGTCCTTTGTTTTCACTCCCAAAATGTGCACAGGTTTCTGCAGAACTCAAACTGATTCTAGCAATTATTTAAAATTCCTCAGGAATACCTTAAATCTCGTATCTTCACTTCTGAATAGGGACAATGCCAAATTCCAACAGCTGAGTACTTTTAGACTAAAGGCAATGTCCCCTTTGACAGCCTTTCACACAGACATAAGCAAATAGCAGGTCACATAAATCGCACACGTCTAGTGTCTCACTTTATGTATCTTGATGGGGAAATCCTGTGGTTGACTAGCCTAAGACATGAACCCTACCATAATTTCTGGAGACTGATTTAAAGCCAGCCCTGCTCAAAACCACGCTACACTCAACAGGTCGTCTTTTAAAACAGAGGGTTGTACATTTAAGTCTATTATTGCATTGCCTTGCAAGATCACATACGTATCAACTCTTTTGTCACTTTTAATTACAGCTGTAGCAGCAAATTATCTTATACCAATCCAAATGTCTAAGTTTTTAAAGCGTTGCCCTTAATTTGAGAGATGCTGCTAACAAATACAGCTGAGTTATTTTTTAAGAACATACCTTGCATGTAACCATACATTCTTCTCCCTCTTTCTTTGGACTAACAGCTTGTCGTGCGCAATCTCTGGATGGGTTCAAGATTTAATCAATGAAGGTGAACAAAATATTATGAGAATAGTTTCATGCAGAAATGCAGGTCAGAATCAACATCTGCTTGAATTTCCTAGCTAGGGTTTGCAAATACAGTCACACACACTAACACTGCTTTATAGGAAAATGGACATTAACTAATTGATCACAAACATTTCTCCTGAAGCACTTCTATGTGGCTTAAGAATTCTCTCAACCAAGGTCATTATGTAGACGTTATTAATTCATCAGTGTGGCACTTTGTTCAAACATTTTTTTTGCCATCCCTCTGCTAAGTCCACAGATTGGCACGGACCTCCAAGGTAACCTAACCCAGCCCAACACCTGGTGCCTAAACCCTGTCTCCAACATTTCCAGCAAGGGACTGTTCAGCTTGTTTTTGAGCACTTTGAGCAATATGTTGCATTCACCAGCCACATGCAAAAGGGTCCACAAACTCACGTGCAAGAGGACTCAACAATTAGCTGATATCCAAATAAGTAACAACGGCCAGGGAGTTCATGGGTTGTCTTCTAGGCTGGCTTCTACTGCCAAGGCCTAATATTTACTCTTATCACAGTTCTTTGAAAATGAAAGAGGTGGGAATAATTTCTTTTGTGGTTGATTACCAAAGAAGAATATGTCATACCTAGGTGTGAAAACTCAACTCTGTGGCGTATAGAAAACTTTGCATTCCAAGGAGTAGTTTGTAGAGCTCTCCAAGGACAGGGCAGTCTGAAAATTCTCATCATAAACGGAAAGAGAGATGAGCTGGGGAGGGAGCAGGGATAGAAGAGTCTGGGAAAGGGGCAGAGTTTGATTCCTGTGGCCCAGATCTCACTATCATTGTGTTTGCCCATTTGCTCCACTTACCTGATTTCCAAGGAGTCAAAACCTCCCATTTCTCTCCTCCTCATTCAAAATTCTCAATCTTGTCAAACCAATTAAAGAAATTTACACTAAGGCATGACTGACTAGCCTTTTCAGAAAGCATTTAAATCCAAGACTTTACTTACTAGTTGCCTTCGAGTGGATTCCAACTCACGGCAACCCCATCTGTGCCCGAGTAGAAATGTGTTTGATAGGGTTTTCAACGGCTGATTTTTCAAAAGCAAGTTGTCAGCACTTTTGTCCCAGCCCTCTGGACGGACTTGAACTTCAGCCTTTGGTTAGCAGCTAAGTGTGGTTAACGTCTGCACCACCTAGAGACTTCAGAGAAAGATTCGTTAGTGCAAATGAATGAATCTCTAATTTTTGAAGCTACTGAACATATGGATTATTATTCCTTATTTACTTACCCCACCCCAATCAATTCATTCTCCAGAAAATAAAATCGATGGTATTTGTCATCATTTCATGAGTTGCAGCCAAATGCTGGACTTTTCTCAAACTTTAAGTTACTGTGCCTTCCAGTGTTCCAGTGTCCATGAACAACTGAAAACCTTTGAAACGCTTATATGAAAACGTTCTATCCCAAAACTCAAACTCCAGCAAATGATTAGCATCGGAGAAAAATGTTAAATTGCAGCTCACTATTAAAGCTTTGTAATTATTCTCCATTCACTGTAGATCTTAACCAGCGTTTAGTCTTTAACTGTGACATATACATACTCAAAAGTAAACATGTTGTTGTTGTTAGGTGCCATCAAGTCAGTTCCCACTCGTAGTGATCCTATGTACAACAGAACAAAGCACTGCCCGGTCCTTTGCCATCCTCACAATCGTTGTTATGCTTGAGCCCATTGTTGCAGCCACTATGTCAATCCATCTCGTTAAGGGTCTTCCTCTTTTTCACTAACCCTCTACTTTGCCAAGCATGATGTCCTTCTCCAGGGACTGAGCCCTCCTGATAACATGTCCAAAATATATGAGATGAAGTCTCGCCATCCTCGCTTCTAAGGAGCATTCTGGCTGTACTTCTTCCAAGACAGATTTGCCAGATTTTCTTCTGGAAGTCCATGGTATATTCGGTATTTCTCGCCAACACCATAATTCAGAAGCATCGGTTCTTCTTCGGTCTTCGTCATTCATTGTACAGCTTTTGCGTGCTGAGACAATTGAAAATATCCTGGCTTGGATCAGGTGCACCTTAGTCCTCTAAGTGGTGTACTTGCTTTTTAAACACTTTAAGAGGGCTTGCGAATGAGGAGGGGCAAGATGGCGCTCTAGGCAGAAACACCACGCCGTCCCTCCACAGCAAAGATCCGAAAAACTAAGCCTAACAGAGAATCAACAATCCTGAAACCCTAGAACACCAAATGAAGAGATAAAGAACTCAGCCAAACACCAAACGGAGTGAGAATACTAAAAGAGAACGGAGAGCGAGGAGAGACTCAGGCAGAGATTCCTTACCAGCTAACGCAGTGCGGATCCACCATCTTGGATTCCTATCGGAGACCAGCGAACGGGAGAGCAGCCTTGCAGAGCATCTGGTCGGAGACAGAACGACCGGTAAACTGCGGTGCGCGCTCTCCCACCACCCACCCCTCTCCGCCTCAGCTGGGGATCCCCTGCTTTCCGTGGCCAGGGTCCCTGGGCTGGGGGGTGCTGGTGCTTGGATTCCGCGCGCCTGGGCTGGTGGCTTTCTGGGAGCCGTTTGCTGGCAGCTAGCGAACCTTTCTCTGCCGCCTCCCCCTCCTTTTGCCTGGGTGCCTGGTTCCGAGTGCCGTCTCTGCTCTCTCCTGCGGGGCTGTAGGGCTGCGTGCGGGCGTGTGGCTGTTTCTAGGTCTGGGCTCCCGCGTGGTGGGATCCCGGGGCCTTTGTTCGTTCGCCCCTCTGCTTCCCGTGGCCACAGTCACTTAACCCCGAGACTACCGGCTTCTTGGAATTCACGCCCCAGAGAGGGGGCTCTCTGGGTCCCATTTGTAGGCACTGACTGCTGGTGTTGCCCTTTTTTTTTTTTTTTCTCAATTTTATTTTTCTTCCTTTTTTGATTAGTTTTGTCATCTTTTACCTCTTTTTCTCTTTTGTCTTTCTTCATTGCTTAATTTCTTGTCTCTCTATCTCTTCCTTCTCTTTCTGATCCCTGAATACCAGGCGATGTATGCCTCTGTACCTTCTGGCCAGACTGAGCTGTGAAAATTGAGACCGACTCCCCCAGACCTCATAGCTGCATCGGTGGGATCCCTGGGAACTTTGCACTTCTTTAACTTTTCTGATTTTTATTTGTTCATTCTTTCCTTTTCTTTCTCTTCCCCCTTCTGGTTTCCTCCATCCCATAGTCTCTCATCTGTACATTCCAACGACAAGCTCCCCTAGCATTCTTTTATGTTTGTATGCTTTTTGCTCCTCCTCCTCTCTCCTCTCTCCCATATCCAGCTTAGCTTCACACATAACCATCTTCCCGCTGCACCCTACCTACCTGCACCGTGCACTAGACATCACATCACCAAGCGGTGCAGGCACGCCCTATTGGAACCTGCCCAGCACTGACTACCGACCGTCCTGGTGGCTGCGGTGAGTACCACAAGCAACCCATCCCAGTGGCTCCTCCTCAACTAGATCTGCCCAGCTGTACCACAAGAACGAAAAAAAAAAAAAATCTACAATCAATAAACGAGAGAAATATCTACTGAATGCCCCGAAAACAGCAAACAATATCAAAACATTTACAAAAACAAGACAAGATGGCTCCAATAGGCGTCCAAATTAAAACACCAGATAACTCTCCTGTGGAAGAAAATGCACTAGAAGTACCTGATACGGAACTCAAATCACTAATACTCGGAATTTTCCAAGAACTGAGGCAAAAAGCTGACAAACATGAGGAAAAAATAGACAAATTTATGGAAAATACAGACAAAAAATTGGAAGAATTCAGGAAGATGATGCAAGAACAAAATGCCAAAATAAATTCACAACTCGAAATTATACAAAAACAACAATTAGAAATCCAAAAGATAAACAACAAGATTTCAGAAATGGACGGTGTCATAGAAGGGCTGAGAAGTAGATTTGAAACCATGGAAGACAGGATCAGTGGAACTGAAGACAAACACTTGGATACAACTCTGTTTCAGGAAAACTCAGAAAAAAGAACAAAGAAAAATGAAGAGACCCTGAGAGTTATGTGGGACACAATTAAAAGCAAAAACTTACGAGTGATTGGCATACCAGAACAGGGGGAGAAAACAGAAAACACAGAGAGGATCATTGAGGAACTGCTGACAGAAAACTTTCCCAATATCATGAAAGATGAAAAGCTGGTCATCCAAGAAGCTCAACGAACCCCATATAGAAGAGACCCCAAAAGAAAATCACCAAGACATATCATATTCACACTCGCTAAAACTAAAGACAAACAAAGAATCCTGAGAGCAGCTCGTGAAAAACAAGAAGTCACATACAGAGGAGAAACAATAAGACTAAGCTCAGATTATTCAGCAGAAACCATGCAGGCAAGAAGGCAATGGGATGACATATATAAAATCTTGAAAGAAAAAAATTGTCAGCCAAGAATAATATATCCTGCAAAACTCTCATTCAGATTTGATGGTGAAATTAGGTCATTTCCAGATAAACAGAATTAAAGGAATATGCAAAAGTCAAACCAAACTTACAAGAATTATTAAAGGGAGTTCTTCGATCTGAGGACAAACAGCTTAAGCCCTCAGGCAGGACCTAGGACCTAGGACACAGGTTAACATGAACCAGATACCATTCTAGAAACTGAACTACAGACGACTTTCCAAAAAACAAAAGATATACAACAGGGAATCAGAGAAATCAGTCAAAGGATGACAACAACATCAAAACAATGAAAGAGGGAACAAACGGCATAGGTATAGAACCTTCTAAAGGAGAAGAAGGCAAGGCGATACCAAGTAACGGTAGACTTCTTCAAAATTATAAAGATAAGGGTAAAATTCATGGTAACCACAAAAAAAGTTAACAAACCAACTCATAAAAATAAAGACGAAAAACATAAAGTCTCAACAAAAACAAAACCTACAAAAACAAAAGAAATGAACACAAAATCAACAAACAAAAGGAACTCAGCACAAGAGAGTAAGAAGAACAAAGAAAACTTCAGCATCACAAAAAAAAGCACTACAAAATGACAGCAACAAACTCACATCTATCAATAATTACACTGAACGTAAATGGACTCAACGCACCCATAAAGCGACGGAGAGTGGCAGAATGGATAAGAAAACAGGATCCATCTATTTGCTGTCTACAAGAGACACATCTTAGAAACAAAGATGTGAATTTATTAAAAATCAAAGGTTGGAAAAAAATATATCAAGCTAACAACTATCAAAAAAGAGCAGGAGTGGCAATTCTAATCTCAGATAAAATAGACTTTAAAACAAAATCTACCATAAAAGACAAAGAAGGACACTATATAATGATTAAGGGGATGATCCATCATGAAGACATAACCATAATAAATATCTATGCACCCAATGACAGGGCTCCAAAATACATAAAAAAAAACTCTAACAGCACTGAAAAGAGAAATTGACAGTTCCACAATAATAGTAGGAGACTTCAACACACCACTCTCAGTAAAGGACAGAACAACTAAAAAGAAACTCAGCAAAGATACAGAAGACCTAAAGGACACAATCAGCCAACTGGACCTCATAGACATATATAGAACAATCCATCCAACCGCTGCAAAGTACACATTCTTTTCCAATGCACATGGAACATTCTCCAGAATAGACCACATCTTAGGCCACAGAGCAATCCTCAACAAGATCCAAAATGCTGAGATAATTCACAGTATCTTCTCTGACCACAATGCCATCAAGGTAGAAATTAACACTAGAAAGAGCAAGGAAAAAAAATCAAACACATGGAAACTGAATAATAATCTGCTTACACATCAGTGGGTAATAGAAGAAATCAGAGATGGAATTAAAAAATTCCTAGAATCAAATGAAAATGAAAACACATCATACCAAAACCTTTGGGACACAGCAAAGGCAGTCCTCAGAGGACAATTTATAGCAATAGATGCACATATCAAAAAAGAAGAAAGGGACAAAATCAAAACATTAACTACAGAACTCAAACAAATAGAAAGAGAACAACAAAAAAAGCCTACAACCACCGGAAGAAAGGAAATAGTAAAGATCAGAGCAGAAATCAATGAAATAGAGAACAGAAAAACAATAGAAAGAATCAACAAAACCAAAAGTTGGTTCTTTGAAAGAATCAACAAAATCGACAAACCACTGGCCAGACTGACAAAAGAAAAACAGCAGAGGGCACAAATAACCCAAATAAGAAATGAAATGGGGGACATTACAACAGACCCAACTGAAATAAAAAGGATTATAACAGAATATTATGAAAAACTATATTCCAACAAATTTGAAAACCTAGAGGAAATGGATAAATTTCTAGAAACACACTGCCTACCCAAACTACAACAAAGTGATGTTGAAAATCTGAACAGACCCATAACAAGAGAAGAGATTGAAAAGGTAATAAAAAAACTCCCAACCAAAAAAAGCCCTGGCCCAGATGGCTTCACTGGAGAATTCTACAAAACATTTACAGAAGAGCTCGTACCAGTTCTACTCAAGTTATTTCAGAGCATAGAAGAGGAAGCAACACTTCCAAATTCATTCTATGAAGCCAGCATAACGCTGATACCAAAACCAGGCAAAGACATCACAAAAAAAGAAAATTACAGACCAATATCTCTCATGAATATAGATGCAAAAATTCTGAACAAAATTCTAGCCAATAGAATTCAGTATCATATCAAAAAAATAATACACCACGACCAAGTAGGATTCATACCAGGTATGCAAGGATGGTTTAACATTAGAAAATCCATCAACGTAATCCACCACATAAATAAAAGGAAAGAAAAAAATCACATGATTATCTCAATTGATGCAGAAAAGGCATTTGACAAAGTCCAACACCCATTCCTGATAAAAGCTCTCAATAAAATAGGTATAGAAGGGAAATTTCTCAACATAATAAAGGGCATCTATGCAAAACCAACAGCCAACATCATTCTTAATGGAGAAAGGCTGAAAACATTCCCCCTGAAAACAGGAACAAGACAAGGATGCCCTTTATCACCACTCCTATTTAACATTGTGCTGGAAGTTCTAGCTAGAGCAGTAAGGCAAGAAAAAGAAATAAAGGGCATCCAAATTGGTAATGAAGAAGTTAAACTCTCCCTGTTTGCAGATGATATGATACTATACATAGAAAACCCTAAAGACTCCACGAGAAATTTACTGGAAGTAATAGAAAGATTCAGCAGAGTAGCAGGATACAAGATAAACATTCAAAAATCAGTTGGATTCCTATACACCGGTAAAGAGAACGATGAAAAGGAGATCAGGAAATCAATACCATTTTCAATAGCCCCTAAAACGATAAAATACTTAGGAATAAATCTGACCAGGAATATAAAAGACCTATACAAAGAAAACTACAAAACACTGCTGCATGAAACCCAAAGGGATCTACATAAATGGAAAAACATACCATGCTCATGGATAGGCAGACTCAACATTGTGAAAATGGCAATTCTACCTAAAGCAATCTACAAATACAATGCAATTCCGATACAAATACCAACAACATTCTTCAAAGAGATGGAAAAACTAATTATTAACTTTATATGGAAAGGGAAGAAACCCCGAATAATTAAAGCACTACTGAAGAAGAAGAATAAAGTTGGAGGACTCACACTACCTGACTTGAGAACCTACTATACAGCTACAGTACTCAAAACAGCCTGGTACTGGTACAACAACAGAGACATTGACCAATGGAACAGAATTGAGAACTCAGATGTAAATCCATCCACCTACGGTCACCTGATTTTTGACAAGGGCCCAAAATACATCAAATGGGGAAAAGACAGTCTTTTTAACAAATGGTGCTGGCAAAACTGGATATCCATTTGTAGAAAAATGAAACAGGACCCATACCTCACACCATATACAAAAACTACTTCAAAATGGATCAAAGACCTGAATATAAAGCCTCAAACTATAAAATTCATAGAAGAAAAAATAGGACCAACACTTCAGACCTTAATACATGGCATTAACAGGATACAAACCATAAACATCAACACAAAAAACCCAACAGATAAACTAGATAATTGGGATCTTCTAAAAATCAAACATCTATGCTCTTCAAAAGATTTCACCAAAAGAGTTAAAAGAGAACCTACAGACTGGGAAAAAATTTTTGGACAGTACAAGTCAGACAAAGGTCTAATCTCCATAATCTACAAGAAAATCCAACACCTCTACAACAAAAAGACAACCAATCCTATCAAAAAATGGGCAAAGGAAATGAACAGACACTTCACCAAGGAAGACATTCAAATGGCCAACAGACACATGAGGAAATGCTCGCGATCACTAGCCATTAGAGAAATGCAAATTAAAACCACAATGAGATACCATCTCACCCCGGCATTACTGGCACGAATCAAAAACACTGGAAATAACAAATGTTGGAGGGGCTGTGGGGAGATTGGAACACTTATGCACTGCTGGTGGGAATGCAAAATGATACAACCATTTTGGAAAATGATATGGCGTTTCCTCAGAAAGCTAGAAATAGACGTACCATTCGATCCAGCAATCCCACTCCTAGGAATATATCCTAGAGAAATAAGAGTCATCACTCGAATAGACATATGCACACCTATGTTCATGGCAGCATTATTCACAATAGCAAAACGATGGAAACAACCTCGATGTCCATCAACAGACGAATGGATACACAAACTATGGTACATACACACAATGGAGTACTATGCAACGAGAAAGAACAATGAATCGGTGAACCATCTCATAACATGGATGAAACTGGAGGACATCATGCTGAGTGAAATAAGTCAATCACAAAAGGACAAATATTGTATGAGACCTCTATTGTAAAAACCCATGAAAAAATTCACATGCAAAATGTAACAATCCTTGTTGGTTACCAGGGATGGGGGGGGGGGGAATACTAAATAGGTAATAGGTAAGTGGTAACTTGGGTGAGAGGTGAGATAGTACATAGTACAGGGGAAACTAACACAACCTGCACAAGGAAAGGTCATGGAGGCCCTATAGACACATCCAAACCCCCCGAGGGACTGAGTTGTTGGACGGAGGGCTCTGGGGACCATGATCTCGGGGAACATCTAGCTCAATTGGCATGACACTACTTATAAAGATAATGCTCTACATTCTACCTTGGTGAGTAGTGTCTGGGGTCTTAAAAGCCTATGAGCGGCCATCTAAGATACTCCACTGATCTCATCCCTTCAGGAACAAGGGAGAACGAAGAGAACAGGATACAAGGAAAAGATTAGTCCGAAGGACTAATGGTCCACAGCTACCAAGGCCTCCACGGGACTGAGCCCAGTACAGCTGGATGGTGCCCGGCTACCACCAATGATTCCTCTGACCAGGATCACAACAGAGGGTTCTGGGCAGAGCTGGAGTAGGATGTAGAGCATAATTTTAACTCCCAAAAAAAAAAAAAAAAAAAAAAAGAAGACCAGATATACTGGCCTAAAGAATACTAGAGAAACCTCGAGAGTGTGGCCCCCAGACACCCTTTCAGCTCAGAGGTGAAGTTACCTTCAAGGTTCGATGTTAAGCCTGGGAATGGACACCCCAGTAAAACTAAATGGGACTAACGATGTACAGGAGTCCGGTGACAAGGGCCAGAAGGCAGAGGGAGAGTAGGAAACTGATGATAAGGAACACAAATTGAATAAGGACACTGTCGATGTATTGTGAGATTGTTGACCACTGCTATAGGGCAACATTTGTAGTAACTATTAAATGGGAGGCTGTTTTGTCCTGTAAGCCTTCATCTTGGGCGAGAATGGCAGCACAATTGGAAGAGCATAGTCAATACCACTTAAATGTGTAAGTAAAAAGTTTTGAAATGGTGTTTAAATAAAATAAAAATAAATAAATAAATAAATAAACAAATGAGACTAAAGAGGTACAATAGTCCACTGACAAGGTCCAGAAGACAGAAGGGGACAAGGAAGCCCCCTGGTGATAGGGAACACAAGGTGGAGTAAGGATATTCTTGATGTGCTGTGAGATTGTTAACCATTGTCATAGGGCAACATGTGTAGTAACTGTTAAATGAAAAACTATTTTGTTCTGTAAGCCTTCATCTTAAGTGAGAATAACAGCACAGTTGGAAGAGCGTAGTCAATGTCACTGAACTGTGAATGTAGAAATTTTTGAAACGGTGTATCTTTGGCCATCTGTAATTTTCATCAAAAAAAAAAAAAAAAAGGTTGAGAATTTAGAGGCTTAATACGTTGTGGGGTTGTTAACGAATGACATAGAACAACGTGTACTACTATTTCATGAGAAACTATTTGCTCTGTAAGCTTTCACCTGAAGTACAATAAAATATATATATAAAAAAAAAAAAAAAAAGAGGGCTTGCGCAGCAGATTTGCCCAATGCAATCCATTATTTGATTTTTTGACTGCCGCTTCCACGCATGTTGATTGTAGAGCCAAGTATAATGAAATCCTTGACAACTTCAATCTTCTCTCCGTCAATCATGAGGTTGCTTATTGGTCCAGTTGTGAGGATTTTTGTTTCCTTTATGTTGAGGTATAATCCATACTGAAGGCTGAAGTCTTTGATCATCATCAATAAGTGCTTCAAGTCCTCTTCTCTTCCAGCAAACAAGGCTGTGTCATCTGCGTATAATCACACAAATCCTCACACTTCTGAGATCTAAACCCCACCACAGAGATCAGTCTAAGAATTACGGACACCAGTGCCATCAACTCGATTCCGACTCATGGCGATTCCATGTGTGTCAGAGTAGAACTGTGCTCCATAAAGTCTTCAATGGCTGGTTTGTTGGAAGTAGATCACCAGGCCTTTCTTCCAAGGCACCTCTGGGTGGACTTGATCCTCCAACCTTTTGGTTAGCAACCAAGCACATTAACCATTTGCACCACCCAAGGGCTCCCTAACAATTGCAGTGTGGGCCAAAAAGGGCCATAGTGACTGTTTTAGTGTCCAATGTGAATTTTATAAGCTGAATCACATTTTTTGTAGCCAGTGGATTTTTGGAAAATGTTACTGTGAAGCTATACCAAATGTTTTCATAAATATGGCATGTCTACTATCTCATCTGGTAGCTGTTCCAGATACTGATAAAGCATATAAAGGGCATCCCTTTCTTTAAACGATTCAGTGGGGCATAGTCATTGATGTTCTTTTATTTTAACACAAAGCCAGAAAAATGGAATAAAAATTAAGTCTTATCCCCGATATTAAATCTGGAGTTGATCTGTTTTATGCCCAGGTTTCATTGAGTCCCTTAGGTTGATAATAATTAATGGCCTGCCTCGAAGGATTAGAAAACCAGCTCGTCCTCGCGTCAAATAAGCCCAGTCTTAAGGGTATACAGAACATGAATAGGTCATTTTAATCATGAAAACATTCATATATTTCCTTTGCACAAATGCAAAATTATCACGTCTCATGTTGAGTTGATTAGAACATATCGATCTCTGATCAGCTGGTACTTTAAGAGCAAATTCTGGAGGACTTGTGCCTTCAGCAAGTTGGTAGGTATGGTATAATTTATAACTCTATATTTCCCCTGAACCCTAAGACAAAATGTCACCTTCTGCTACTGTGCTAATTCAAAAATGAGAGGTGGGTAGTTGTCCCCATGGCAACAGAGTCTCATTTTACCCCCAGTCCATTTCCAACCTGTTAACTAAATTGCTAAGCACTGGAGCAGTGCATCAAAGAACACAGGGAGATGCTGTTAACGGAATGAAACCAAACACCATCCACTTAAAACATGTTGCGTCAGCTTGGAAGTAAGGAGAGAATAAGCTGCTTACTTTCTATCCCAGCCCTGAAGCCCACCACCTAGCAACTGTTACATTTTCTAAATTACAAAAACCAAGCCTCAATCTACACAGCAAAAATTACTTCTCAGAGATGGAATCCACTTTCTAGCTCTCTTACGGATTGGGCTAGGAATTTTTTTTTTGATGCTCAAAAACATGTATTTTGACTTTTTCACATTTCCATTATTCTATACCGATGATCAGTGACTAGACATATGTCCTGTGGAAGCAAGTTTTAAAAGCAATTGCATTTTTTTTGGAGCATCCGAGAGTCCAGGAAGCCAAGAGATAGATATTCCGTCAGTCAAGGTTTTCAAAGAGTCAGCCAAGAGAATTAGGACAAGCCACATTCCTTACTAATGCTGCACCACAACACTCTTTAATATCCTGCCGAGAAGAATCTTTTACTTTGAGTTTTAAAGTCGCATCTGACAGAACCCATGCCTGCAGGAGCCTCAATTTAGCTGCTGTAGAGGAAGAACGTCTAAACCCAATCTGAGGGAATCCAAACCTTTGTTTCCACGGTGAGGCTTCCAAAGAGCTACTGAACGTTCAATTCCGTCCGCTATAGTTATAGTCACTGCTGCGTGTGGCCATCAGGGCGTTGTGGAACGATATTGTCGGTATTTACCCTGAACGCATTGGGATCGGGTGCACCTGTTAACTTGTCTGCAAAATGAAGGGGTTGAACGAGGAGCTCTCTAGGGCCCGTTTTAAGTCTATACTTTAAGCGGTTAGCTAACTCTGTGACCTTGATCAAGTCCTTCAATTCCACTCATGTACGTTTCCTTCCAGTTCTAAAACAAGTCCACCATTCTCTGTAGAACCCATTGCCATCACGTCGATTCTGACTCAAACAGACCCTATATAATTGCAGGGGATAACTTTTGCCCTTAAAATCAACAAGATAATTTTAGAAATGAGGTTAGGTTCTACACACTATCTATGTTTGGGGGGCAGGGTGGGCAGGATGGAGTGTGGGTTGCAAATTCATGTCCTAGGAGTCAGTTCTAATGGGGTACTCAGATGGGCACATAGCCGTAATTCAGAACAGGCCAAAAGGCCTTGCTTAATAACCTACAAGCACAGGAATGAGATCTAAGGATAAACATTGGTAAAAAACAATATTGCCCAAAGAAACTAATGTCAATAAGTTATCTATTTTGCTTCTTGATGTCACATGTTTCAGTGAATACACAACAGGCTTTTCAAGAGCCATTCCTTGATTTGGCTCCTCCACCAAGGTAAACATGGGTCCGTTTAGTACGAGGTTTTGCTATACACATTGGAGCCCCAATGGTGCAGTGGTTAAGAGCTCAGCTGCTAACCAAAAGGTCAGCAATTCAAATCCACCGGCCGTTCCTTGGAAACCCTATGGGGCAGTTCTTCTCTGTCCTATAGAGTCGCTATATTGGAATCTACTCGATGGAAATGGGTTTTTTTTTTTTTAAAGAGATATATTAATTGACCAAAAATCAATATAGCTAAATAAAATTCCTGAAGGCCAACAGTATAGTATAATGAAAGGGATGTGGGATTTGGGTTTAGAAGTCCCAAGGAAAAGAACTTCGTACCCCATCTCTGTCCCTTTCTAGCTGTGAAGCTGGGAAATGATTTGAATATCTCTGGGTTTCAGTTCTATCATCTGTAAAATGCTGATAATATTACCTTCTTCAAATGGTTGCCATAAGGAATAAATAAGATGATAGGTGGGAAAGTGGCAAACAATAAATGCTTGAAATGCCTGTTGACTTTATTCATTTTCAACTCAGCAGTTGTTCACTGACAGTCTACTATGTACCCGACATTGTGCAAGGTCCTACAGATTATATGATGAAGAAGATCCATCCCTGCCTTGACCATACACTGGCAATTAAAACAATCCAGTATGGCTATTGGCAGGAGAAGAGCTGACATCATGAGGTCAGAGGTCAGAGGCTGTGCTCATCTGTTCCACGGCAAAATCCGTGAGAGGAAGTTGTTGCTTAAACTGTTTACTCACACTTGTTTATAGAGGCATGACATTCTCATTTGCTCAAGAAATACTTATTGATCAACTCCTACATGTGGGATAGAAAAGTCTTAGCTATAATTTCTGCTGTTAAGATGTTTACAATCCAGTAGAATAAGAAGACATAAACCTATAGCAAGTTAAACGTCAAGGCAGAGAAGTAGTTAATTCTCAGGAAATGTTTACGATAGCCTCAGAATTCTGCAAGCACCTCTGGAGGGTAGAGAAGAAGAAAATATATGACTTTGGCCCTCCAGGTATTCACGGTCTATTAGGGGGTAGGAGACAAAGGAATACAAATTGCTAAAACAAAGTACCCATTGCCATCAAGTTGATTCCTACTCATTCACCTTATAGGACAGAGTAGAACTGCCCCATAAGGTTTCCAAGGCTATAATCTTTACAGAAGCTGACTGCCACATCTTTCTCCCAGGTAGCAGCTGGTGGGTTCGAACCACCAACCTTTAGGTTAGCAGCTGAGCACTTAACCACTGTGCCAGCAGGGCTCCTTAAAACAAAATAGTACACAATTATATGTCAACCCAATCAACTAAGATGTCCAGGCAACAAATTTTACTGTTGTTCTCTGGGAAGTGGGGGCTGCTATGTTAGAGAAAGGGCCTAAGGAGAGGGCGGGATTGAGCTGAACTGTCAAGAACGAGTAGAATTTAGATAGATGAATAGGAGATGGAGGGAAGTCCAGATTATGGGAAGTGTATCAAAAAAGTTTTGGAGTTAAAAAAGAAAAAAAAAGAGCATGCCACATTCAGGAGCCAAGGAGCATGTGGGATCAGGATGGAAAGATGGGATCTTCCAAACGTAGAGCACCTTACAGTTCCTTCCCCGTGGTCTGACAGCAGATAGTCAAGAGACTGGTTGTTACTTCTGGTCCTTGTCAATTGTACTCTGAGACCGTGACTGACGAGTTCTACTCAGATGCATAACATTTTCTGTTACTGACAACAAAGACACAGTTACTCAGTCCACTAGAGAAGCGCTGTTAAAGGGCACAACTACAATTTGACAGTGAACAAAGTAGGGATAACAGCGCCTTGTTGGTGCAAATGCTTAAGTGCTCAGCTACTAACCAAAAGCTTAGTGGTTCAAACCCATCCAGAGGCACCTCAGAAGAAAGGCCTGGAGATTGCTTCTGAAAGGTCTCAGCCGTGAAAACCATACCCGTATGGAGCACAGTTCTGCTCTGCAATACACGAGGTCGCCATGAGTCTGAATAGACTCGATGGCGACTGGTGTATATATAAAACCCACTGCCATCACATCGTTTCTGAATCCCAGCAACCCCATAGGACAGAGTAGAACGGCCCCATAGGGTTTCTAAGGCTGTAAATCTTTACAGAAGCAGACTGCCACATCTTTCTCCCCTGGAGTGGCTAGTGGATTAGAACCGCCAACCTTTTTGTTAGCAGATGAGCACTTAACCACTGAGCCACCAAGGGTCCTGATGTATATATAGCAGGGTATATGATGTAACTGCCAAATTACATCATCACATACCTGCCAATTTACACAGTTACATAACTGCCAAACCACTGAGAATCGTGGCGCAGCCAAGTTGACTCATAACCTTAACCATCACAGCCAGTGTTACTCTTGCCTCACACCTCAGCATTCTTTACTACCAGCTGTATGTAGTTAATGTGCAAAACAGTTGGACAGTAGGCTCTTTACTATTGTCATAAATGTGAAATGTCAGATAAGAAGAGAGTCGATAAATGAGGAGTAGGTGTATTTATTGATCATTTACTGAGCCTCTGTGATGAACTTGGAGTTCTTCCAGAGTAGTGGAAAGACTCAAGGCTCTTCTGATTATTAGCCCACCTCTACTCAATGGCCTGGAAATACTATATACACCATATATGATATATATATATGATATACAATCTATGTATATATATCAGAGAAATACTCATATTTCTATGAGAGAAATACTGAATGAATAAAATACAATTCCTTCACCTCTCTTTCAGTGTCTAATTTCATCACGTCAATTATATTGGAACTTATCATTAATATGACCTGGTTTAAGCTCAATTTAACTCAACAAGTTAACTCTAATAAATGTATTTATCCTGAAGCCCTTAAGCTAAATACTGCTGAGAAAGTGTATGTAAAAGAAAGCCTTGATGTTCTCCAATTGTAAAATAAGAAAGTTTTGGTATAATCTGAAAACTCCTCTAGGTCTCTTTCTACAACCCAGGTACCTAAAAGTTTCAGGAGAGAGGGCTAAAGAAATGATCATTTTAGCTAGTTAATACACTAGAATTAGGTTTCTCCCTGCAACTGAAACCAGAATAAAACTTATGGAATACAGTTTCCCCCATCCCTGCCCTCAGGTGGTTTTGTTGTTTCTAAACAAGTCCTTCAGTTGATATTTATTTTTAATGTAATCTTGTAGATCCCTTGCCTGTAATTGCAATTTGTTTGAGCTAGTCTTTTGTGATTGTCATTTTAAAGGTAAAATGTTTTAGCCAGGTGGGTTCTACCATTTTATTATTGCTACTGTCAAAAGAATGGGGGTAGGGAGGAAGGAAGCGCTCATGCACCGCAATACAAAGGCAGAACATGTCACAGATCGTTTCCATATTGGATACCTAGATCAGAGAGCTGAGCAAATATCCCAGGTGTAGGTTATAGAGTGCAGATCCACATTGTATTACAAGATTTATGAAAGGGTTTAAATTATATAATTGGAATTCAAAATTATGGTGCACCTCTTTTGGATTAAGAGTTTCTGCTACATTGGCAGTATCTAATAATACTGAAAATCTCCTTTCCTTAGACCCAGCGATGTTTGTCCTTGGTATGTCTTTAGAGGAACTTTCATATTTATGTACAAAGAGGCATGCAAAAGCTTTTACACTAATATAAATAGTCCTGCGTTGAACAATTTAGAAACAATTCAAATGGCCACCATGAACAGGGAAATCGATACACTGTGTCACAGTCATACCACTGAAGAAGTGAAAATGAAGTAATTACAGCTACGTGTATCAACGCAGAAAAAAACTCACAAATACAATTTGAACAAAGAAATAACATTTTTACAAAGATATATTTAGTACAACACCATGTATATAAACTTTAAAATCACACCAAACAATGTTATCTATTGAGTGTGGGTATAAAGGTACATAGTAAAAGCATACATCACCGTAGTGCAGTGAAAGTTACAGCAAAGGGGTGCACAGTGGGCTTAGCCTGTGTAAATGTGTCTGTCTTTAAAAAAATTGAAAACAAATATGGCAACATGTTTAGAAGGCTAAATAATGAGTACTTGGATATAAGTAATGTAATACTTTTATGTAAGGTTGTAATTTTTCACTTAAAAAGAAAAGCAAACAACAAAAGCCTACCTGCTCAAATGAAATGGTTTGTTTTCAAAGTTTTGAAAAATTTCATGCAGCACATTTCCTTTTTTTGTTTTTTCCTTTTCCTGTTGAGTTTTTGACTTCTCCACAAGGATAGGAGAGCTTTAGGAAAATATTCCACAACAACTCTTCAAAGAAATTGTTAAGTAGTGAGGCGCAGACAGAATGATCTTCTATATGTCTAGCCAGATTATTTTTCTTTGGGCTGGTTTTTCTAAATGAGAGGTCCCACCACCAGCACTGGGGTTGAGGAATTTGTAGTTTCTCTAAAGGATCTCAGCCCTGAAGACCCCTGAGTGTTTGAGAGGGGGTGCATATTCTCTTCTCAGTTGTGGTAAGGGTTGTTAACCTCTTGAACTTTGTTAAACCTATTTCAGTTTGCATCTCCCATCCATGTTACTCCAGAACAACATAATATTCTCTTTGGGCATATGGACACATTTTATTTTTACCTGCACCTACTCTTGAGAACTTTCAGTGATTGTTCTTAGGACTTCATGGTAAAATTTGCCATGTTTGTGGAAATATGAATGGAAGTCTACCCCTTTTTACCTGTAGGGTGGACAGAATCCAAGGAAAACAACTTATAAATGGTTGTTCTGGCCCCATAAAGTTTCCATTTGCAGATGAATGCTTTTTACCTAACCAATAAAAACTTTGGAAATAATCAAAGAAAGCCATTAGTCTAGAGATATCTCTTATTAAATACATATTTCCCATGGTTACATTACTCTAGTCCCCCTCTCTCTCTCTCTCTTTTTTTTTTTTTTTCATTGCTGAGGCGCTCAGGGTCATATAACCTTTAATAGAACTGAAAATCCTCCACCCAGCAGTAATCCAGGAAGACATCAAAAACCCCCAGAAGTAATCAGCTAATATTTCCTCACCAGGTGTCCAGCTTCTTAATCTAGTGATAATATCACATATTCCAAAGGAAAAGGCACCAAGACGCTCCCAGCGAGTACTCTAAACACTCACTTCTGTACCTAGGATTACCAGCTTATGGAGCAGCAAACATTCTCACCTGCATGCGAGGTGGGGGCTGTTCTCCAACTGCTGAGAACAGCAGCATCTGAGGAGTAAGTTAAGAGCCCCAGCAAAACGTTTCTTTAGAAACCAAAAACTGCTAACAAACCTGCTGGTTTCAGGTGCCAGCGCCAAATTCTCTGGGGTTTCATTAACGCTTCCTGAATCCTTGGCCCTTCTTTGGAATTTGGAATAAAAAAGGTGGTCATCTCTGAAAGAGCATGTTTTTAGGGGGCTGCATTTTATAGGAGTGTTTCGGGTTTGGGGATGGGGAGAACGCAACACATTTCCCTCTGCAGGGGAGAAACACAAAGGCTTGCCTCTGGGTGATTTGACCCCAAATCCCATCCCGGGTCAGGGGTCTTATCTGACAGAGTGCTTGGTGGTGGAGGCACAGAGAGACAGACAACGCAAAGGAACTTCTCTCTGCGTCTGGGTGGCTGCCTTGCTGTCAGGAACCCATCTTACGTAACTCACTTCTTCCTCTGAAAAATGGAGTGTGGTTGTCAGAGTAGCCTTTATAGGATTGCTGAGTGACTGCTCGGAGGCTGTTGATGTGGAGGAAAGGACACAGGGCTAGAGTAAGAAAACATGGGTTCCAGTCAGAATTCAGGAACCCTGGTGGTGCAATGGTTAAGAGCTTGGCAGCTGACCAAAAGGTCGGTGGTTCAAACCCCACTAGTGGTTCTACAGGAGAAAAGACCAGGCAATCTGCTCCCATAAAGATTACAGCCTTGGAAACCCTATGGGGCAGTTCTAATCGTATCTACTATATGGTCGCCATGTGTCAGAATCAACTCCACAACACACAACAGTCACAATTCAGCCACTGCATTACTGTCTACAGCATCCTTACTTGTGCCATTAGAAGGGGAAGGGCCCAAATCAGATGTTCTAGAAGAAACTGAAGAAGAATTGATGCCTTTGAATTACGGTGTTGGTGAAGAATATTGAATACACCACGGACTGCCAAAAGAACAAACCTTTCTTGGAAGAAGTCCAGCCAGAACGCTCCTTAGAAGCAAGGATGGCGAGACTTCGTCCTACATACTCTGGACATGTGATCAGGAGGGACTGGTCCCTGGAGAAGGACATCATGCTTGGTAAAGTACAGGGTCAGCGAAAAAGAGGAGGACCCTCAACGAGGTGGACTGACACAGTGGCTGCAATGATGGGCTCAAGCATAACAACAATGTTTCGTTCCGTTGTATGTAGGTCGCTATGAGTCAGAACCGACTCCATGGCACCTAATAACAGCAAACAGAAGCTGGTTAGTACAGTTTGAAATCACTTGGAAATTTAAACAGCAATGACAGTAACAATGCCTTGCCTGTGACCTTCCCTAGACCAACCGAATCAGAATCTCTGGGAGGTGGGACTTTGCATCGGTATTTTTTGGAAAGCTTAATGGATGATTTTACCGTACAGCTGGGTTGAGAGCTGGGGCGATGTTTCCTCATACTTTATGTACAAGCAGGTCACCTGGGAGCATGTTAACATGCAGGCTCTGATTCAGTAGGTCAGGGATGAGGCATCTCCAACAAGTTCCCAGGTGATTCAGTGCTGCTGGTCCACAGACCATAGTTTGAATAGCAAGAAAACTAGACAATTTGCACGTGCCCTTTCAGTACTGTGATTCTGGAGTCACATTAACTTTCACTTTAAACAGAATCATTGGACCGGCCATTGTGAGACAATGGAGAGCACAGTACACAGAGAATGTGTATCCCCCACCACACACACCCCTCCCATCGAAGACGGCCCATTTCAGAGAATTAGGCTAAGGACACATTTAAATCAGACAATTTTCTTGTAGGGATGTCTTTTCTACTTCTGTGCAAGTCTCAGTGAAATAAGCAAATTGCTAATAATTTAACTGCTCTTTAGAATTTAGGAGACCCTTCAGAGTCTTATGGTGCCTGGTGTAACCATGGATATTAATTATCACCGAATGGCATGGTGGATATAAAAACTACAGGAGATTTGTGGAGCATTCACACAAGTAAGGAGGCCATCACATGTGGAGAACTCAGTGCTCTGAGGGGCTATATACAGGCACCTCTCACCCAGGAATTTGTGTGCGTGTGTGTGTGCCGGGGTGGGAGTGCATGCTGGAGATTGCAGTGGTTTAGGAAAGCTTCCTGGGGAAAATGACTCATAAGCTAAGATCTAAGATGAGCAAGATATGGGGTTGGGAGGGAATTGCAGCATAAAGGCCTAGATGTGTGTGAGAACGGGCTAAAGAAACCAGAGGACTTCAAGTAGCTCCATTGGGCTGCAGCACAAAAAACCACAAGAAATGCAGCTGAGGATGAGCAGCAGGCAGAGACAGGACTAGATAAACCATATCAAGCACTTGAGAGGTTATCCCGAAGCAAGAGAAAGTCCTCAAAAGGTTTGAAGCAGAAGAGCAGCATAATTTGCATTTTCAGAAATAGTTTCCTCTGTGGGGAAATGAATCCTGGAGGGAAGCATATCTATTAGGGGTGTTTCAGTATGCTAGTAATAGCTGAGTGGGAATGACTGCAACGATTCTACTTCCGGGAAACTCTTCTGTAGATACTCGTGTGCATGCAGGTGTCAAGGCAAGCACATTCACTGCACTGTTGCTTGTAATAGCAAAAAATGTAGAAACGTAAACATGGGTCTATCCACCGGGCGTATCAACCGGGTATAGTTTCCGGCAAATCCATACTGTGAAGTATTGTATGGCCGTTGAAAAGAACATGGCAGATCCACATGCATTAGAGTTCCTGAGTGGTGCAAATGGTTAACACTCTGAGCTATGAACTGAAAGATTGTAGGTCTGAGTCCACCCAGAGGCACCTCAGAAGAAAGCCCTGGTGATCTACTTCTGAAAAATCAGCCATTGAAAACCACATGGAGCACAATTCTACTCTGGCACACATGGGGTCACCATGAGTTGGAAATCAACTGGAATTTTGTATGTATCAATATGGAAAGAGTTCCAAGACATATTGTAAAGCGAAATAAGTAAGTCACAAGATAATTTATATAGTATGACCCCAATTATATAGAAACAAAAATTCTCTCCCTCTCTCTATATATACAGACTGAAAGGTTATATGCCAAACTGTGACAATGGCTTCCTTTAATAAGAGGAATGGAAGATGAAGGGAAACTTTCACCCTATCTGTTTCTGTTTCGTTTAAAATATTTACAGAGAAAGTGTTGATGTGTCACTTATGTGATACGGAAAAGAGGAGGGCGAAAGAATTGCTACATTGTACACCTTTTTTTTAATCAATTGTATGAGTTTTGTTCCATCCAGTAACCCCACAATTTTAAACTCTAAATTTCTAATTTAAAAAAAAGCATTAAGAATTTAAAAATCTAAAAATCCCTCTATCTCCCCCTCCAGGCTGTGCCCCAAGGTCCCCTCTGCTTCTTCCCCCAACAACCCCCCTCACTTATGTCTTTCTTCTCATTAAGCAGCTACACTAAACCTAAGATAACTCGGGACACGCTCTAAATTGGCAGCATCTGACAATAATTAAAAAGATTATGTAAAAGTAGAAATCAATAGGGATTGAAAAAAGAAGTCATACTCTTTTGGTTGCTGAGAATTCTCAGTGCTGCCATAATTTTCTAGAAAGAGCCCCTGATGACCTCTGAAAACAATCCGGGACCCCCCACAGAGGCTCTTGGATCCCAGTACAACCAATTCAGCTGTGCACTGAAGGGCAAGTTATAAATTGCTTAGAGGAAGAGATTACAAAAGGAAGAGACCAGCCTGGCTTTTGTTAGGGTAAATCTGGGCTCCCCAACCTGTTAAGATGCTTTGAAAGAGGTAACAAAATGATCTATAAAGGCCAACCAGTGGGTGTCATTTCTTTAGACAATCAAAAACCTTTTGATTGGGGAATACACAAAAGGCTGAGGAAGGTTAGTAACCCTGGGATAGAAGAAAAATTTCCTTCATCAATTAAAAAACAGTTATGGAAAAATGGGGAATAGAACTCCAATTTCCCAAATCGAGAAACATTAAAATGTCGGCATCATTTAACGTTTACTGTATTCCATGCGCAGTTGGATGAGGATGTCCTTTAAGAAACCAATGATCTAAAATTAATAAAATTTATTATAAATAAAAACATGGAGTGTGAAAACATTTATGATTAATTAATAAAAGAAACAATAAATGTTTTATTTCCATTCTGGCGCGTGCTTTTTGCCCTAGTATCCAAAGGAATTCACCAGCACTGATACAGTACCGCCTTCTAATCCATCCCTCCTTTTCTTACCCAACCCCTAGTTTTTCACTCGAGTTTTATTTTACGTACTGAAGAGACTTGATCTGATGCTTACTCTGGGTTGTTCTGCTGTTTCCTCTAATTCAAGACTCGTTAGGTATTAGTCCTTTCTAAGCAAAAGCAACACAACAACAGCAACAACACTAAGCTTATCGATCACATTACTTGTTTGTGGCTTGCTTTTCTGCAGACAAACTAAAAACACTGCCACGCCCCTTGCCATTTAATAATCATTCAATATGAATGATGTGCCAACGTGGTGTAGTACTGGAAATGGAATAACAAAGTGTGTATCATACCAGCTTAATGCTACCGTCTCCAGGAAACTTCCAAATGGATGACGCATCAAGTCAGAGGGGGATTGTATTTGAAACGGGAGCTTAGAATTATTTGGCTGGCAGAGGAGAGCAGAGCATGAAGACGCCAACTGTACGTAAAAGCAGCGTTGACATCTTGACTGTCGAAACAGCGTGTCCGTCTCGTCAACCTGCTTCAAAGTACAAAGGCAGTGCAGTGAGACCAGATTCCTGAAGGCCAAAGACTCTACCCGAATAGAGAATCAAAACACACTTGCTGCTTTACATCCTTGTAAACGATCAAGATGGGAAAAGCCACTGTCCATCTCCAGGGTCGAATGATGATTAATCCACGGACAAGGCTGCCCAAAACAGACTTGATATGATAAAATACCCATGGAGTGGAGGATGCTATGATGACCAGAGCTGGAGCTTCTTTGTAACACAGGGAGACATTGGAGAAGAGTCCAGCAATCAGGGTCTAGTTGTGTTCACAGCTGACTCTGTAAGCACTGAGTTCCTCATGCAGAGTCCCACAGGGCTCCCTAGCACCAGCCTAAGCCCCATGCCTGTCCTGTTCCAGTTTTCACTGCTCCGTAGTGAAATCTGAAAACTATGAGCAGTGACGTAAGATTTTTTTAAATAAAATTATATTTATTCACATTTTTATTTTCAAATACCCTTACCTTTAAGAATGATGGTTATAGGAGACAGTGGTAGAAGTAGCAGTAGTACGGGTTCTTTTGTTGTTGGTTTTTTTGTTTACTTGTGTTTTTGACAGGAAGACAGTTAAATGTATTTCTACACATTATACATATTAAACAATGAGAGCTCCAATGGTGTGCAAGATTTCCATCTGAAATGCTGTAATTGTGCTGTGGAATAACTCTACTCATAGGAGGAGCCTGTTGATAGAGCTCCTATTTTTGTTGTTGTTGTTTTAATGTCCTTACTTAGCAAAATAAAGAGTGGGTAATCCTGTATTTGCTCCATTAAAAATATTATTAGTTTGTTAACTCTAAGAATCTGTGTACCGTTTGTGTCATAATTAAAAGTTCAGGCTGAAATCAAATGAATGTTGTTCAAGCCTCAGCTCTGCCACTTCCTAGCTATGTGGCCTCCTCTAAGTCTCGTTTCCTCATCTGCTAAACAGAAGAGGCAATAGTGCCTACCTTGTAGACTGTCATGAAGAATATTGAGATAATGCAGAAGACACTCAGCACAGAGCATGGTACATGTTAATGCTCAACAAGTGTTAGCTTTAAAAAAAGAGTCAAAAGGAAGTTCACTAGAGTGGCACAGCTGATTATTGTAATTGCTGTCAATAAATTGTACACCTGTTAGAAGATGAACTGGCAGAAGTTGTGTAATAGATGTATTTACAATAATGACTTTAAAAAAAGTAGCTGCTGAGACCACTTATGTACAACCAAAAACCTCACGCGATTTGGTTCCTTGGTTTGGAAGTTTAGGATTATGATGTCATGGGATATCCCAGTTAACTGGCCTAATAACATGTTTAGCGCCTCTAGTCTACCTCCTAGTTCATTGCATAGTGCCTGGGGTCTTAAAAGCTTGAAACAGCCATCCAAGGCACAACAATTGGTCTCTACACACTTGGAGCAACAGAGAAAGAAGGAGAATCAGGAATAGGAGGAGGAAATGTAAGTATGGCTAGTTGTCTCCATGAACAACTGCCTCCTTTGCCATGAGACCAGAAGAAGTGGATGGTACCTGGCTACCATTACCGAATATTTTCATCAACAATTCTATAGAAGAATCCTGATCAGAAGGGGGAAAATGAAGAACAGAATTTAAAATTCTCATGGACTCCAGACTTTCTGGAACCAAGGGGGCTGGATGAACCCAGGAAACTATTGCCCTGAGATAATGTTTAAAACTGAAACCAAAAATATTCCCCGAAGTCGTCTTAAAACCAAACAATAGTTTAGCTTAGCTAGTAAAAAATGTCTGCCTTGAGCATGATGCTCTTTTAAGAGCTATCTATATGAGATCAAATTGACGACAGCAACTCGAAAGATTAGATAGGAATCTCAGGGTGTAGTGAGTTTATGCTAAGGTGGGGAGGAACAACTCATCAAAAGAGGGTGAGAATGGTTGCACAACTCGAAGAATGGATCAATGTCACTGAGTTGTACATGTAGAAACTGTTGAATTAGCGTATGTTTTGCTGTTTCTCAACACCAACAACAAAATAAAATTAAAAAAAGAAAGTTCACTCATCATCTCTGACCTTCAGTTTCCTCATCTCTTCAATGAGACACTCGGCCTTGGAGACTTCTGTGTCCCCTCCAATGTGACAACCTATGGTCCACCCATGGTTCTAGTCCTTCTATCCTTCTAGGCTCTTCAAGGTCACAACTGTTCACGGGTCCAGGCTAAATAAATCATAATTCATCCAATAGTGAACCACCATCCAGCCATGGAAAGACATCCATAATACATCACTGAGTGAAGAAGACTTGGTTACAAACCAGTTACTAACAGTGTGATCCAACTTTTGTAAAATGAAATGCATACAAATAGCCACTCCTGCTCACCCTGCAAAACCCTCCCCGGTGACTCTGGGCCAGAGCTGACCAGTATAAACATAAAGAGAGCCACAATGTACGGCATCTGTGGGATATTACATTTCTAGTAGCCATATTAAATAAAAAGAAACAGATGAAATTTATTTTAATGACATATTTTACTTAGCCCAATATAAACAAAATACTCTCATTTCCACATGTAATCATTACAAAAATTACTAATGAGATATTTTACTTTTTTTTCACATTAAGTCTTCAAAATCTGGTACGTGTTTTATGCTTACAACACATCTTAATTTGGACTAGCTGCATTCCAAGTGCTCAGTGGCCACATGTGGCTTGCGGCTACCATATTGCACAGTGCAGCTCTATGGAGTTAGTCCCCATCCTCACAATGGATTAGAATTATCAGACAGAAAAGGGACTACATCTTGCTTATCTTCTCTGTCCATTGCTTAAAACAGTGCCTGATACTTATTGGATGCTCAATAAATGCTAATTGGAATGAAGGCATTTAATTTAAAATAGTGTTGTGGCAGGGAGTCCTTTGGATTTTCAAGCACCATATTAATCATAGAATAAAAATCACTGCACCACTCCAAAAGAGTAGAAGAATTTTGGAAAGTGTTTCCCAAAATTTGCTCCTCACAAGCAGCCTTCTGTTTTGTCTAAGGTAAAGCCAGCTGTAGATAAATGTAAGATATCCTCATGAGTCAACTATATGGTAGAACTAAGGCTAGTACCAAAATTTATACTTTAGGAAAAAGAATGTTCAAAGATAGTAGGGCTGATAGAAATTGGATAATAATAAAAACTCTATAAAGTACCTACTATGTTCAAAACCTACCACCCATCTGTCAGTTTGTGGTACAGTAAAAACCAAAAAAAAAAAACCCATTGCCGTTGAGTTGATTCCAACTCATAGGGACCCTATAAGGACAGAGTACAACTGCCCCTTAGGGTTTTCAAGGAGCACCTGGTAGATTCAAACTGCCAACCTCTTGGTTAGCAGCTGAGCTCTTAACCACTACGCCACCAGGTTTTCCAGTGGTACAGAAGTTCCCCCTTAAACACAGGGGATTCCTTCCAAGACTCCCATGGGTGCCTGAAACCACAAATAGTACTGAACCCTATACACACTATGTTTTGACCTATACATACATACCTATGATAAAGTTTAATTTATAAATTAGGTACAATAAGAGATTAACACTAACTAATAATAACATAGAACAATTATAACAATATACATACTGCAATAAAAATAGGTGAATGTGGTCCCCAGGTGGGATGGGGCAGGATGGTGGGAGATTTCATCACGATGCTCATTTGACATTTTCTGACTGAGGCTGACCGCAGGTAACTGAAGCCACAGTAAACAAAAGCTCAGATGGGGGGCTACAGTACTGTGGTGGCTTGCATGTTGCTGTGATGCTGGTAGCTATGTCACCCATATTTCAAATAACAGCAAGGTCACCCAGGGTGAATAAGTTTCAGCAGAGCTTCCAGACTAAGACAGACTAGGAAGAAAGTCCTGGTGATCTGTTTCTGAAAATTAGCCAATGGATCACAACAGAACGGTGTCCAGCTTGCTTGCTTTAGACACATCATCAGGAGGGATCAATCACTAGAGGAGGACATCATGTTTGGAGAAGTAGAGGGCCAGTCAGGGTGTGGGGAGATTCTTGGTGAAGTGGGTTGGCACAATAACTGCAACAATGGACTCGAACATGCTGGCCATCACGAGAATGATGCAGAACCGGGCACTGTTTTATCCTGTTCGTAAGGTTGCCCTGAGCCTGAACAGGCTCAATGGCATCTATCTATCTATCTATCTATCAATCCAGCTATCTATCTATCTATCTTCAAAATATTTTACATACTTTATTTATAATCATCACTAACACTCTGTAAGGTAAAGTGGAGAAATAATGACACAAGGGAAAAAATGGCTGTGAAATCATTAAAATGAAAAAAAAAATTCTTTGGATTTGAATCCTGTCTCTGTCAATTTCTAGCTCTGTGACTCTTAGTCATCTAGTGCTGCTATAATAGAAATACCACAAGTGGATGGCTTTAACAAAGAGAAGTTTATTCTCTCACAGTTTAGAACGCTAGAATTCCGAATTCAGGGTGCCAGCTCCAGGGGAAGACTTCCTCTCTCTGTTGGCTATGGGGGAAGCTCCTTGCCATCAATGGTTCCCCAGTTGAGGAACTTCTCAGCACAGGGACCCTGGGTCCAAAGGATGCACTATTCTCCTGGCTCTTCCTTCTGGGCAGTATGAGGTCCCCATGTCTCTCTGCTTGCTTCTCTCTTTATATCTCAAAAGAGATTGACTTAAAACACTACCTACCTAATCTTGTAGATTGAGCCCTGCCTCATTAACATAACTGCCACTAATCCCATCTCATTAACATCATAGAGATAAGATTAAAGGCATAGGAAAATCACATCAGATGACAAAATGGTAGACAATCACACAATACTGGGAATCATGGCCTAGCCAAGATGACACACATTTTTGGGGGGGACACAATTCAATCCATAACAGTGGCCTAAGGCAATTTTCTTAATCTGTCTGAGCCTCAGTTTCCTTATCTGTAAAATGGTCATTAAAATAACTACTTCTTGATTATTGTGAGAATTAGATCAATTGACACATAATAAACACAATCAGTGACAGCTAATTTTATTATTTGTTGCTATCAACTGCTGTTGAGTTGGCCCCCAACTTGTGGCAACCCCTTGCTCAACAAAATGAAACACTGCCTTCTCCTGTGCCATGCCTAAGATTGTTGCTGATCAGACCACTGTCATCCACAGGGTTTTCATTGGCTGATTTTTGAAAGTAGATCACCAAATCTTTCTTCCTAGCTCATCTTATTCTGGAAGCTCTGCTGAAACCTGCATAGCTTCACAGAAACACACAAGCCTCCAATAACAGACAGGTGATGTTTGTGCATGAGGTGCGTTGGCCAGGAATTGAACCCAGGTCTCCCGCATGGAAGGTGAGATTTCTATTATAGTGGGGCTCACTTAAAATAGGAGCAATCATTGTTATCATCCTTGTTTTACAGGAGGGGAAACTGAGGTTCAGAGGAATTAAGCAGCTTGTCTCAATGTCATGTAGCTAATAAATAGATGAGCCAGGATTCAAACCCACGTTTGTCCAACTTTTTTTTTTTAATTTTTTAAAATTTTTTCCCATACAAAAATTTACACATACATTGTCATGTGACTCTAATTGTTCTCCCCATACTGTGACCTCACACTCTTCCTTTCCACCCCTGATTCCCCATGTCCATTCAACCAGCTCCTAACCCTCACTGCCTTCCCATCTCACCTCTGGACAGAAGCTGCCCGTTTAGACTCTTGTATCTACTTGAGTTAAGAGGCACACTCCTCAGGAGTATCACTTTACGTCCCACAGTCCAGTCCAATCCCTGCCTGAAGAGTTGGACTAGGAAATTGTTTTAGTTCTGGGCTGATAGAGAATCCAGGGGCCATGATTTCTGGGGTTCCTCCAGTCTCAGTCAGACCATTAGGTCTGGTCTTCTTACTAGAATTTGAGTTCTGCACCCCACCTTTCTCCTGCTCCATCAGGGACTCTCTGTTGTGTTCCCTGTCAGGGCGGTCATTGGTAGTAGCTGGGCACCATCTAGATCTTCTGGTCTTAGGCTGATGAAGTCTCTGGTTTATGTGGCCCTTTCTGTCTCTTGGGCTAATACTTTCCTTGTGTCTTTGGTGTTCTTCATTCTCCTTTACTCCAGGTGGTTGGGACCAACTGATGCATTTTAGATGGTCGCTTGCAAGCTTTTAAGGCCCCAGACGCCACTCACCAAAGTAGGATACAGAATATTTTCTTAATAAGCTTTGGTATAATTGACCTAGGTGTCCCCTGAAAGCATGGTCCCCAGACCCCTACCCCTGCTACTCTGTCCCTCAAAGTGTTTGATTGTATTCAGGAAACTTCTCAGCTTTGGTTTACTCAGGTTGTGCTGACTTCCCCTGTAGTGTGTGCTGTCCTTCCCTTCACCTAAGATAATTCTTATCTACTACCTAGTTAGTAAATAACAGTTACCCTCCCTCCCCACCCTTATAACCATCAAAGAATGTTTTCTTCTGTGTTTAAACCTTTTCTTGAGTTCTTATAATAGTGGTCTTATGCAATATTTGTCCTTCTGTGACTGACTAAATTCACTCAGCATAATGACCTCCAGCTTCCTCCACGTTACAAGATGTTTCACAGTTTCATCGTTGTTCTTTATCGTTGGGTAGTACTCCATTGTATGGATATACCATAATTTGTTTATCCATTCTTCTGTTGATAGACACCTAGGTTGTTTCCATCTTTTTCCTATTGTGAACAGTGCTGCAATGAACATGGGTGTGCATATATCTATTTGTGTGATGGCTCTTATTTCTCTAGGATATATTCCAAGGAGGGGGATAGCTGGATCATATGGTACTTCTGCTTCTAGCTTTTTAAGGAAGCACCAAATTGATTTCCACGGTGGTTGTACCATTTTACATTCCCACCAACAGTGTATAAGTGTTCCAGTCTCTCCACAACCTCTCCAGCATTTATTGTTTTGTGTTTTTTGGATTAATGCTAGCCTTGTTGGGGTGAGATGATATCTCATTGTAGTTTTGATCTGCATTTCTCTAATGGCTAATGATTGTGAGCATTTCTTCATGTGTCTGTTAGCCACCTGAATATCTTCTTTGGCAAAGTGCCTGTTCATATCCTCTGCCCATTTTTTAATTGGGTTATTTGTCTTTTTGTTGTTGAGGTTTTGCAGTATCTTGTAGATTTTAGAGATTGGAAACTGATGGGATTTGTGGTAGCCAAAATTTTTCCCCAGTCTTTACGTTGTCTTTTTACTCTTTTGGTGAAGTCTTTTGATGAGCATTAAGTGTTCAATTTTTCGGAGCTCCCATTTATCTAGTCCCTCTTCTGGTGCTTGTGCATAGTTACTTATGGTTCATATTGTGTTTATGCCATGTACTGGGGTTCCCAGCATTGTCCCTATTTTTTCTTCCATGATCTTTATAGCTTTTGATTTTATATTTAAGTCTTTGATCTATTTTGAGTTCATTTTTGTGCATGGTGTGAGGTATAGGTCTTGTTTCAGTTTTTTGCAGATGGATATCCAGTTATCCCAGCACCATTTGTTAAAGAGACTGTCTTCTCCCCAATTAACAGACTTTGGGCCTTTGTCAAACATCAGCCGCTCATAGGTGGGTGAATTTATGTCTGGATTGTCAATTCTATTCCATTGGTCTATGTATCTGTTGTTGTACCAGTACCAGGCTGTTTTGACTAATGTGGCAGTATAATAGGTTCTAAAATCAGGTAGTGTGAGGTCTGCCACCTTATTCTTCTTCTTGAGTAATGCTTTACTTATTAAAGGCCTCTTCCCTTTCCATATGAAGTTGGTGATTTGTTTCTCCATCTCCTTAAAAAATGCCGGTGGTATTTGGATCAGAATTGCATTCTATCTTCAGATTGCTGTGGGCAGAATTGACATTTGCACAATGTTGAGTCTATCTATCCATGAGCAAGGTATGTTTTTCCACTTATGCAGGTATCTTTTGGTTTTTTGCAGTAGTGTCTTGTAGTTTTCATCGTATAAGTCTTTTACGTCTCTGGTTAGATTTATTCCTAAGTATTTTATCTTCTTGGGGGCTATTGTAAATGATATGGATTTGGTGATTTCCTCTTCGAAGTTCTCTTTGTTGGTGTAAAGGAATCCAACCAACTTTTGTATGTTTATCTGTATCCTGAAACTTTGCTGAAATCTTCTATCAGTTCCAGTAGTTTTCTTGTGGATTCTTTGGGGTTTTCTGTGTATAAGATCATATCATCTGCAAATAGAGATACTTTGACTTCTTCCTTACCAATTTGGATGTCCTTTATTTCTTTTTCTAGCCTAATTGCTCTGGCTAGGGCCTCCAGCACAATGTTAAATAAGAGTGGTGATAAAGTGCATCATTGTCTGGTCCCTGTTCTCAAGGGGAATGCTTTCAAAGTCTCTCCATTTAGTATGATGTTGGCTGTTGGCTTTGTATAAATGCCCTTAATTATATTGAGGAATTCCCCTTCTATTCCTATTTTGTTGAGAGTTTTTATCATGAATGGGTGTTGGACTTTGTCAAATGCCTTTTCTGCATCGATTGATAGGATCATGTGGTTCTTGTCTTTTGTTTTATTTATGTGATGGATTACATTGATTGTTTTTCTAACATTGAATCATCCCTGCATACCTGGTATAAATCCCACTTGATTGTGGTGAATCATATTTTTGATATGTTGCTGAATTCTATTGGCTAGAATTTTGTTGAGGATTTTTGCATCAATGTTCATGAGGGATACTGGTCTGTAATTTTCTTTCTTTGTGGTGTCTTTACCTGGTTTTGGTATCAAGGTTATGCTGGCTTCATAGAATGAGTTTGGGAGTATCCCATCCTTCTCTATGCTCTGAAATACCTTTAGTAGTAGTGGTGTTAACTCTTCTCCGAAAGTTTGGTAGAGTTCTCCAGTGAAGCCATCAGGGCCAGGGCTTTTTTTTGTTGGCAGTTTTTTAATAACCTTTTCAATTTCTTCTCTTGTTATGGGTTTATTTAGTTGTTCTACCTCTGTCTGGGTTAGTTTAGGTAGGTAGTGAGTTTCTAGAAATTTGTCCATTTCCTCTAGGTTTTCAAATTTGTTAGAGTACTGTTTTTCATAGTATTCTGTTATGATTCTTTTAATTTCAGTTGGGTCTATTGTGATATCACCCATCTCATTTCTTATACGGGTTATCTGCTTCCTCTCCTGTTTTTCTTTTGTCAGTTTGGCCAATGGTTTATCAAGTTTGTTGATCTTTCCAAACAACTAGCTTTTGGTCTTCTTAACTCTTTCAATTGTTTTTCTATTCTCTATTTCATTTAATTCTGCTCGAATTCTAATTATTTCCTTTCTTCTGGTGCCTGAGGGCTTCTTTTGCTGCTCTCTTTCTACTTGTTCCAGTTGTGGGGTTAATGTTTTGATAATGGCCCTTTCTTCTTTTTGGATGTGTGCATTTATTGCTATAAACTGACCTCTGAGCACTGCTTCTGCTGTGTCCCAAAGGCTCTGGTAGGATGTGTTTTCATTCTCGTTTGATTCTATGAATTTCTTTACTCTGTCCTTAATTTCTTCTATAACCCAGTAGTTTTTGAGCAAGGTCTTGTTCAGTTACCATGTTTGATTTCTTTTCCTTGCTTTTTGTGTTGTTTTCTACTTTCATGGCTTTATGGTCAGAAAATATGCTTTGTAACATTTCAATGCTTTGGATTTTGTTAAGGCTTGCTTTATGGCCTAATATGTGGTCTATTCTGGAGAATGTTCCATGTGTGTTGGAAAAGAAAGTATACTTGGCTGCTGTTGGGTGGAGTGTTTGGTGTATGTCAATGAGATCAAGTTGGTTGATTGTAGCATTTAGCTCTTCCGTGTCTTTGTTGAGCTTCTTTCTGGATGTTCTGTCCTTCATCGCAAGTGGTGTGTTGAAGTCTCCTACTACTATTGTGGAGTTGTCTATCTCTCTTTTCAGTGCTTCTAGAGTTTGTTTTATGTGTTTTGGAGCCCTGTCGTTGGGTGCATAAATATTTATTATAGTTATGTCCTCCTGGTGTATTGACCCTTTAATCATTGTATAGTGTCATTCCTTATTCTTTGTGGTGGATTTTACTTTAAAGTCTATTTTGTCAGAGATTGATATTGCCACTCCCACTCTTTTTTGAGTGTTGTTTGTTTGGTATATTTTTTTCCATCCTTTGAGTTTTAGTTTGTTTGTGTCTTTAAGTCTAAGGTGTGTCTCTTGTAGACAGGATATAGACAGATTGTGTTTTTTTTTAATCCAATATGCCACTGCCTGTCTATTGGTGCATTTAGTCCATTTACATGCAGTGTAATTATTGATAGGTATGAGTTTAGTACTGTCATTTTGATGTCTTTTTCTGTGTGTTGTTCGGTTTCTTTGTTCCACTTAATTTTCTGTGCTGAGTCATTTCTCTTTATGTATTCTCTTTTCATCTTTTTCATTGTTGTTGATTTTGCATTTGCTTAGTCTTTATATTTTTCTAGTTTTTTATTTTGACTTGTAGGATTGTTGGTTTCCTTTGTGGTTACCTTAATATTTACCCCTATTTTTCTAAGTTTATAACACTCTTTTATGTCTTTATATTGCCTTGACTTCCTCTCCATATGAAAAATCTATGTCTACATTTTTTAAGTCCCTCTTTTTTGTTTTAATGTTGTCATCTTTTAATATTGACATCTGTTTCCCTATTTTCAGTGTTTTAGCTTTGATTTACTTTTGTGACTTCCCTATCTGGGTTGATATCTGGTTGCTCTGTCCTGTGTTCTAGTCTTGGATTGTTATCTGATGTTACTGATTTTCTAACCAGTGAACTCCCTTTAGTATATTTTGTAATTTTGGTTTGGTTTTTGCAAATTCCCTAAACTTCTGTTTATCTAGAAATGCCCTAATTTTGCCATAATATTTGAGAGACAGTTTTGCTGGATACATAATTCTTGTCTGGCAGTTTTTTTCCTTCAAGGCTTTATATATGTTGTCCCATTGCCTGCATGGTTTCTGCTGAGTAGTCCAAGCTTATTCTTTTTGACTCTCCTTTGTAGACGACTTTTAGTTTATCCCTAGCCGCCCTTAAAATTCTCTCTTTATCTTTGGTTTTGGCAAGTTTGATTATAATATGTCTTGGTGACTTTCTTTTGGGATCTACCTTATGTGGGGTTTGATGAGCATCTTGGATAGATATCTTGTGATCTTTCACAACATCAGGGAAGTTTTCTGCCAACAAATCTTCAACAATTCTCTCTATATTTTCTGTTATCCCCCCTTTCAGGTACTCCAATCACTCATAGGTTATTCTTCTTGATAGAGTCCCACATGATTCTTAGGATTTCTTCATTTTTTTAAATCCTTTTATCCGATTTTTCTCAAATAAGTTGGTGTCAAGTGCTTTATCTTCAATCTCACTAATTCTGACTTCCATTGCCTCAAATCTGCTCCTGTGACTTTCTATTGAGTTGTCTAATTCTGACATTTTATTGTTAATCTTCCAGATTTCTGATTGCTGTCTATGAATTCTTTTAGCCTGTTAAATTTGTCTTTTTGCTCTTCTCTAATCTTTTTAATTTCCTCTATTGCGTGTTCTGTGTTTTGCTTAATTTCCTTCCTAATTTCTCAAAGAGTTAGGTATATTAATCTTTTGTATTCTGCCTCTGGTAATTCCAAGAAATTTTCGTCCTCTGGAAATTTTCTAGATTCTTTATTTTGGGAGCTTGCTGAAGCCATCATGGATTGCCTCTTTATGTGGTTTGATATTGACTGTTGTCTCCGAGCCATCAATAAGTTATTATATTTATTTATTTTATCTTTGCTTACTGTGTCCTAGCTTCTTGTTTTGTTTTGATATGCCCAAATAGGCTGCTCGTATGAGCTAGTTTGATTACTGGCATCTTTGAAGCCCTAATGTCCTGTCACCAGGTAGTTAGATCTATTACTATATATGTGAGCTCAGTAGTCCACCCACTCCTCTTGTATGGATTCAGCTCAGGTGCCCAGGTAGATAGACACTAAGTGTATGGTGTAGGCTCTCACCTACAGTCCTAGATAGGCATGGGTGATTGGTGTAGGCACAGGCATCTGGCTACAACAGGGGAACACACTCTGAGCAAGGCAGGTGGCTAACAGCCACCCCTGAGTGTCCAGGAGGAAGGCGTGTCCCTGTTCCCTAAAGCACGTAGGTGGGTGAGTTTTGCAGCCGGACTATGAGCACCTAATGCTGTTGGCTATGAGGACTGGGAGGCACCTCTTCTTTATGGGCCCCTAACGCAGGTGGCTAGGTGGCATGGGTGGAGCCACGTGTCCTCAGGTCCCTGATGTGGGAAGGTGAAGACCCTGCTTAATGGGCAGAGCAGTGTCAAATGTCAAGAACCTGCCACTTCACAGCTGAAACAGTTGAAGTTAGAGTTCTAGTATATACCCTTTTGTACTGCGGTAATGAGGGCCTACACAGTTGAGATGAGCCCACACAAGTCTATGTTAATTTGTTCACTCTCCAAGGCAGGAAGAATGGCTCCAGGCATGTGATGGATCCTACTTCCGGCCCACGGGACTCGGCAATTGCTGGAGCTGGTCCGGGACCCAGTGTAGAGCAGGGAGTGGGGAGGTAAATGGGAGAGAGGTTTTTCCCTAAGGGGGGATGTTTTTGATCCACGCGGTTGGCCATATGTAATTACTTATCTTTCACTGGATCGAAGGGGCTGCTTCTCACTGGTTCTGGGTGGCTGTGTAGACTCTCTCATACTGGGTCTCTCCCAGTGTGGAAAATGTACCTCCCGAGCACGGCTGCTTGCCTGCCTCACTGCTCACCCTGGGGTTGATCAGGCCTGAAGGGCTCAGGCTCTTGCTGGGTCATGTCTGGCAATTCCTCGCTGCTTCCAAACCATCTCTCCCTCCCCCTGCCACTCAGTTCAGTTCCTCAACTCTGCCTTTGATATTCAGGGCTCCCAGACTGCCATATATAATTGAATCACTTGTTTCTTCGGGTCTTTGTTGTAAGACGGTCTGCCAGAAGCATCTGACTACTCCGCCATCTTGGTCCCACATCCAGGTCTGTAAAACTTAACAAGTCCATGCATTTTGCACCACACCATGCCTAGGAAGACCTCACGGCAGAGGCTGTTGTATCTGGATTCAGGGAAGATATTCTTCACTGGGTGCCCACATGGCCAAGGATGCAGAAAATAAGCACTGTTTGAAGAGAAAGGCATTTCACTTGGCTGGATCAGATCAGAAGAGGGAACTGGAGGAGTTAAAATTAAGTCAGTAAAGGGGAGCTGGCTTGAACCAGTCGGAGGAGTTGGGACTTGATCACTACCTGAATCCAGTCATAAATCTGTAAACCAGTTGGCCAATCTCTGTGCAATTATGAGGCTCTTCTCTTTTTTTAACTTAATTCTTTAGGATGATAGATACATTCCTTTATTCAAGTAAAGGCTGAACATATGCTTTTCGACACTCTTCAAATCCTACCCGAAATTTGTCTTAATCCTTTGAGTCTAAATGAGGAGTGGCATTCATGTTCCCAGATATTAACTGGGTTGTGAAAGAAAAGCCAAGCCAACTCCTACCTGTGGTTACAGCATTGCAACAACCTTGCTCCAGTTAGGTCCTTCAGCAGGACCATTAAACCACCACAGCTTCTCCCCATTTGCTCCCCTCTCTCATTTGGCTTTTTGCCTGAACCACCTCACCAGTGAGGTATGAGCCACCACACCTGGCATGCTCAGGCTTAATCCTAGTCATGTGAAGAACACTATCAAAAGTATTTTTTTAATGAACAAAGTATGTATGTGTATGTAGAATTTGTATATAAACACACATGTGCATACATGCATATGATAAATACATGATATCATATATATCTGTGATAAACATATCTATGTTTGGAGCCCTGGTTGCACAGTGGTTAAGAGCTCAGCTGCTTAACAAAGGTCAGGAGTTCAAATCCACCAGCCACTCATTGGAAACCCTATGGGGCAGTTCTGCTCTGTCCTATTGGGTCGCTGTGAGTTGGAGTCGATTCAACAGCAACGGGTTTTTTTGTTTTCGTTTTTGTTTTTTAATGTTTAAGAACATATGCGACTAGGGATTCTCTCTAGTAGAAAAGGAAACAATATTTTTACAAAAAAATCTTCCCCAAATTATTTTGTTTCACTAAAGACCGCACGCTCCTTAAAAAGTGTGTATTCCTTTTCTCAAATGACTTGCTTTGGCATAAATATTTACTCTATATGCGAAATGAAACAGAAAATCCATCACTAAAATATTACCCGTGAAAGAATAGAAGGTAAAGTTTCCGGGAAATTGTCATTAACATTGAGAATATGAATATTTAGTCCCTGTGGTAAGTTCAGAGGCAATTATTTCCCATGTTTTTCTAAAACAGAAATATATACATATATATACACACGTATATTTACCAGTTTGAAAGAAACTGTACGAAAGATTAAAACTGGCATCTTGAAAATCTTTAAAAAGTTTTCCGCCTTCTCAACAAGAAAACAAACCAGAAATTACTGATAAACCGAATCATCGACTGAAAACTGGAAAGTGTTATAACCGCTCACGACACTTTCCCCTCCCTGGCCCCGTCAGCTTCCTGGTGGTTTCATTATAGGACAATTTTCAGCACTTCTGGTCGGTTTGTGGCGCAACCCCCCACCCCAAAGAAATACGAGGAGTAATTTTCAAAAGGAACTTTTATTTTTCATATGGATTGATTTTTTTTTAAAGGCAGCTCCAAGCAGCCCGGTATATCAAACAGGAACCCTAACACCAATCCCACCACATCAAGGAGCAGTTTTAACACGTGACGTTTGTTGTTTCTAGCAGGTATCCGTGTAGCAAGAGGTCACCACCCAGCGAGGTGCTTTCTTTCTGGAGTATAAGAAAAGAAATCACCAGGAATAAGGGGGGGAATGGGCTTGGGAAACAGGAGGGGACCTTGTCAATCTCCAAGATGCTAGAAAATGATCCTGGAAGTCTTTTGTTAGGGAATCCTATAATGGTATCGCTGCGCCTCTCTTGTGGACGGTAACAGCAACGAGCCTAAGATGAGGAGGACAGAGGATTAGCCAAGTTGTGAAAAGGCCCTGGGAAGAACATTACTGGTGTTTGGAAGTAGAAAGGCCAAAACTGTGTCATTATTTACCTTCAACAGCAGTGTCCTTACAAACAGGATTTCACAGGGAAAAACCGAAGCCACATATGAAATGTTTATTATGGGTATGTGTGTATAAATTATTTCACAAATAGGGGAGAAAAAAGGCACTATAGAACTAATCTTATTTATCCTTAAGGGTCATACACCAATTTTTTTATGTTAAGAATTAATGCTACTTTCAGGAGGAACACATTAAGCTTGTTCCCAACCCCTTTTATTTTAAACATCTGGGTCACGGAGAAGGTTACAATCGTGCTAGAGATGATTTTGATGCATATAACAAAGCTGTATAACAGAGCAATGGGAAAAGATGGATAAATGTGTGAGGTGTCAAGACAGCTCCTAGGATTGTAAGCTCAGCTGGCAGGACCTTGGTACCACCCACTATGCAGGAAAACCGAATCCCCCTGAATCTTGGATTTCAGGAACATAACCTTGTAAAGAGCTAAAGTTTTAGAATACCCAAGTCACTTAGTCTCAGTGTATGTCCTTGTAAATCCTTCCACAGATCATTTTATTGAAAAGGAGAATATTTTATCAGTATTATTATAGGTATTAGAATCCAAGTTTTTTTTTAATCCAGGTAAGTGTATTTTTCAGTAAGATCGAAAAATTTATCAACTTCTGTTAACGAATTATACCCCTTTTCCCTTGGTTATTTTCTCCAAAATGGTTGTTTTACGGCAATTTGAAATTCATGGCTTATCAGTAAGTTAAGAGCCCCTAAGTGGCACAAACTGCGAGGCACTCAACTACTAGCCAAATGTTGGCGGTTCTGATCCACCAAGAGATGCCTTGGAACAGGCCTTGAGACCTGCTTCTGAAAGGTCACAGCCTTGAAAGCCCTATGGAGTGGTTGTACTCTGCACACACAGGGTCACCATGAGCAGGAGCTGACTCGACAGCAAGTAACAGCTAACGAAACATTAGTAGGTTGGATAGTTTTTCCTTGAGATCAGAATGGTAAAAATGAAAGCAACAATGGTTGCAATTGTGATGATGAGCACTTGTCTAAAAACATGGACGGACGGTCACTTATGATGTGCTAGGCAGCGTGTTCAAGCCAGGGGGTACAGAAAGGAACCAGTCATTGCCATCACAGGTTCCAGGCTAGTGAGGGAGACACACATAGACACAGATGACCGAGGTACAATCGATAAGTAGTCATAGAGTTAATTATAAAGGGCCTTGGTGGCCTGGAGGGCTGTACAAGCAGGAAATGCTTGTTGACCGCTGTTGAATGAATGGAGTGGCCTTCTGCCTGTCCCGCCTGCAATAGTATTCTTCTGCCATTCTCTCTCTTGGTTGGACTCAACCTATGGCCTATTTGACCTGTGGCCTTGGCCAAACTCTTTTTGGCCAGTTTCCTAGACCTAACCCATTCAAGCCACTTCTATCTTGTTGTGTCAAAGGATCTAGAATTACTTCTCCTTAGAAGAGCCAAACAGAAACTGTCCCTAATAGCCATGAAATATTTAAAAAAGCAGGTGACCTCTTTTCCATATGCTGGGAAGCAGTTGAATCGTACTATATTCCAAGAAGAGCTCTGCGCTTGGCTAAGGAGATTAATTTATAGTGTGACTTGAGGCAGGCATTTCACAAAACTTTGCCTGAGGTTTACACTGCTACCGCACTTATCTAGGTTTATAAGGCTTTTTCTCCCCAGACACCTCATTTGCATCTAGGATGAGAAACCGCAGGGACCGGCCAGCTAGGCTTCATACAGGTAAATTTCACAAAGAAATACAGATCTTTCATCCTCCATGAAAGCAGAACTTTTACCAAAACAGTTAAGTCAAAATATTAAAAATGTTGGCACTCTATTCCTAGATAGGATACATAACATAGAACAGGATTTGGAGGAATGAAAACATCATGGGTTTTTAGAGCTGCAAAATCTCTTTTTTCCAATTTGAGCTCTGAAAGGGTGACCCAGAGTGGCTTGGCGACTTCACCAAGGCTACCCTACTGATTCCTCATCTACACACTTCCTGCTAGGGTCTTCTTCCACGGGACACAGTCCTCACTTACCTCTTCCTAATGGCCTTTACAGCCCACAGAGTTTCTGTTTACATCCAAAGAGGATGCTCCCTGAAATTCACCTTGAATTTCTGCACTCCAAGTCTGTGCTTGGTTTTGGGGCATTTCAGGCCATCCAAAGCCCTTGCAGATAAAGTCCTAGGTTTTAACTTGCTCACAGACAGCTCTAAGCTTCCTGCCTATGACTCATTAAGAACCACTCCAGTTCCTATACATACTCCCTACTCTTTATCCTTGCTTCTTTTAGATAGCAAAAAAGGTCTATGAGTCAGAATCGACTTGACAGCAAAGGGTTTTTGGTTGTGAGAGTGTAAAAAGAAAATAAAAAAGATACATATCATAATAGTTGCCCATAAAGCTATAATTTTCCCAAGCACATGGAAGAGATTTCTTTCTTTCCCACTTGGATTAATTTGCCCCCAACTTCCTTGTATTCTTTCATGTCAATGCTTTCAAATATAAATATATTGCTTATGTTTGTAATGCTTTCATTCGTCAAAGAGAAATTTATTGAGCACCTATTATGTGTTAAGCAGAGATGTTGGGTACTGAATACACAGTAAAAACCATGCTTGCCCTCATGGAGCTGACAGTCTGAAAGGGGTGTCAGGTACCAGTCACACATATAAATATGTACGTCTACACTGTACTACCACCACCTGTCCATCAGTTTGCTGTACTGTGGTGACTTGCATGTTGCTATGATGCTGGAAGCTGTGCCACAAGTATTTCAAATACCAGCAGGGTCATCCATGGTAGATAGGTTTCAGCAGAGCTTCCAGACTGAGATAGACAAGGAAGAAAGGCCTGGTGATCTACTTCTGAAAATTAGCTGGTGAAAACCCTATGGATCACAAAAGAATATTGTTTGATATAGTGCTGGAAGATGAGCTCCCTAGCCACAACATGGAACTCAGACATGCCAACAATCACGAAGACAGCATAGGACTGGACAACCTTTTGTTCTGTTGTACTTTGGGTCGCCATGAGTCAGAGCTGACTTGACGGGACTCAGCAGCAACAAACAACAACAGCAACATTGTATATGTGCGTAAAGGAGAACAACAGAGGACAATGGCAAAGAATATTGCGGGGCTCTGATTTAGATTGAGGGGGAGAACAGTTACAGCCTCCAGTCATTTTAGCATTTATCTTATGACAAAAACTCTCCCTTTTTTTATTGTAATTTAGATGATGGTTTATAGAAGAAATAGTTTCTCATTTAACAGTTAGTACACGTATTGTTTTAGGACATTGCTTAACAACCCCACGACATGTCAATGCTCTCCCTTCTCGACCTTGGGCTCCCTATTACCAGCTTTCCTGTCCCCTCTTGCCTTCTAGTCCTTGTCCTTGGGCTGTTGTGCCCCATTAGTCTCAGTTTGTTTTATGGGGCTGTCTAATCTTTGGCTGAAAGGTGAACCTCGGGAATGACTTCATTACTGAGCTAAAAGGGTGTCCGGGGGCCATACTCTCAGGGTTTCTCCAGTCTCTGTCAGGCCAGTAAGTCTGGTCTTTTTTTGTGAGTTAGAATTTTGTTCTACATCCTTCTCCAGCTCTGTCCAGAACCCTCTGTTGTGCTCCCTATCAGAACAGTCAGTGGTGATAGCTGGGCACCATCTAGTTGTACTGGACTCAGCCTGGTGGAGACCGTGGTCATTGTGGTCCGTTAGTCCTTTGAACTAATCTTTCCCTTGTATCTTATTTTCTTCATCCTCCTTTGCTCACAAAGGGGTGAGACCAGTGGAGTATCTTAGATGGCTGCTCACAGGCTTTTAAGACTCCAGACGCTACTCACCAAGGTAGAATGTAGAACATTTTCTTTATAAACTGTGTTATGCCAATTGAGCTGGATATTCCCTGAGACCATGGTCCCCACAGCCCTCTGCCCAGCAGTTTAGTCCCTCAGGGAGAAAAACTGTCCCTTTTTTAAACGGAAAATTTTTCTCAGAACAAAGCTTTCAGCAAAAGAGATATAAAATTATTTCTCCATATTGCCTCAACTTCCTCTTCTGTAAAATAGAAAGAAATGTGATCCTGAGTCAGAATCAACTCAACGGCAATGGGTTTGAGGTTTTTTTTTTTTTTTTTTTACTTCATACGGGTATTTTGTGAATAAAATGAGACCATAAATATGAGATTGCCTCCAAGATGCCACATACTATTTTCTCCTTCTTGTTGTTGTGCGCCATCAAGTCAATTCCGACTCATAGCGACCGTATAGGACAGAGTAGAACCGCCCTATAGTGTTTCCTAGATTACAATCTTTATGGGAGCAGGTTGCCCAGGTCTTTTCTCCTGTGGAGCAGCTGGTGGGTTTGAACCACCGACCTTTCAGTTAGTAGCCAAGTGTTTAACAATTGTGTTCCCAGAGCTCCTGCATGTTATTCAATACACCAGTAACGGAATTTATATTTAAGCATATTTTTCAAAAAAGGTAAGAATATCAGCAATACATTTGTAAACATCTAGACAAACTGAAACTTAAATAACATATCTTACCACAGGTTTGATGGCAATAAAACTTGCCCCCTTTCTCAAAATGTAACAAGACTACGGACTTTCAAGTGGGCCAGCAGATAGGCCCCTGTTAGCCTCTGTGCCAGTATTAGAGAATCTACCTTTAATTTCACTCACCAGTAATAAAAGCTTATCATGCAGCCAAATCCCTACAGCAGTGTACGCAAAGGTTTGCATGTGGAAGCCTGCTGCCTCTCAGCTTCCCCGTTAAACACCTGTTCTGGGCTCGGGCCATGCTTCTGGTTTCTCACGCAGGTGGAGAGTCTTGCTTAAGGGGACAGGCAGGTATTTTTGCTGTCACCAGACAGCTAATTTGGGAAGCCTGATCTTGCAAAGGGGCCAAGTTTCAGTTCTCAGAGTGTTGGGCTTAGGGTAGAAAGACTCAGCCCAGAAATACAACCTGAATACTTCCCCCTCTGCCCCTCTCTTGTTTTTGCTGAGACTCCCCTAAATAACTGACACGTTTTGTAGACTCCAGGCAATAAGGACAGAATGTGTAGCTCCCATTATTTCCCGTCACCTGGCTAATTTAATACTTCCCTCCTCAGATGGCTATAGCAACTCCTGACTAGCAGTTGCCTTGTGGTTAATTCCAGTTAATTCAAACATAATAAGGTGAGAAATTAGTTATGGGGATTGAAGGAAGGAGGAATTTTACAGGTGTGAATTTGTAGACATTTCTGACCCAAATATTTCCAAAAGAATTCGTGTGCTAAGCAAATAACATCTCCCACCTTTCACCATTCCCGCATCTCTTCATAGAAAAAAGGATGCATTTACAGGCCATAGTTTTGCAATTTCTTTTAACCCTAAAGATTAAACTTTGCTTGCCCTCCTTTGAAAACTTTAACTGGCACTAGAATAAAAAACAAGTTTGGTTCAATAGTTGTTCAGAGAGTCAGTCTTGATGATGCCAGTCAGCAATTTCATCTTAAAACTGCAGCTTAAAATGCACAGCCGTGTAGCAGCTGCTGATCTTAACACTGGTCAGAAGTGAAAGAAGCTACTCTGTGTCATGGAAGCATTTTTGTCTTTAGAATGGAGAATTCTGTACGTGGAACATTAGCTGGAAGGATTTTGTCATTCAGGCATTGGACAAAAAAACAGTAATTTCTCAAACACCTGCTTACTTTATCATAATCAGTGTTTCACAAATGGGGACATAAAGAGTCAAAAAGTTACACGTGATCCCTATAGTCCCAAACAAATTCTGCTGGAGAATTAGCACTGGGAACAATTACACTGACAAAATGGACATATTCTAGTCAACCAATATTTATTGAGCAACTACTATACTCTAGGAACTCTGGATCATCAGTGAACAAAACAAATATCCCTGCCTTCTTGGAGCCAACATTCTAGTGGTTACCAGGGATAATGACCATATATTTTTCATTAAATATGTCTCCATTTCAATACTGAAGTTGTCAAGGATTTCATTTTACTTGGATCCACAATTAATGCCCATGGAAACAGCACTCAAGAAGTGAAATGATGTATTGCATCGGGCAAATCTGCTGCAAAAGACCACTTTGAAGTGTTAAAAAGCAAAGATGTCACTTTGAGGACTAAGGTGCTCCTGACCCAAGCCATGGTATTTTCAATTGCCTCATGTGCATGCAAAAGCTGGACAATGAATAAGGAAGACCGAAGAAGAATCAATGCCTTTGAATTATGGCGTTGGCAAAGAACATTGAATATACCATAGACTGCCAGAAGAACAAACAAATCCGTCTTGGAAGAAGTACAGCCCTAATGCTCCTTAGAAGCGAGAATGGTGAGACTCAGTTTCATGTATGCTGACCATGTTATCAGGCTCAAATATAGCAATGATTGTGAGGATAGTGCAGGACCCGGTAGTGTTTCGTTCTGTTGTACATAGGGTTGCTATGAGTCAGAACCGACTTGACTGCATCTAACAACATGTCTCCATTAAAAGTCCTGGTGTCACAATGGTGAAGGACTTGGCTACTAAAAGGTTGTCAGTTCCCCCCATAAGGTAGATTCCAAAAGAAAGTCACCAAGACATGTTATAATCAAACTTGCCAAAACCAAAGCTAAAGAGAGAACTTTAAGAGCAGCTAGGGATAAAATAAAAGTCATCTACAAAGGAAAGTCAATTAGAATAATCTCGGGCTACTCAGCAGAAACAATGCAGGCTACAAGGCAATGGGATGACATATATAAAGCCCTGAAGGAAAATAACTGTCAGCCAAGAATTATATATCCAGCAAAACTGTCTCTCAAATACAGCGGCGAAATTAGGGCATTTCCAGATAAACAGAAGTCCGGGGAATTTGCAAAAACCAAACCAAAATTACTACAGTTAATCAACAACACCAGCTAACAATGCAAGACTAGAACACAGGACAGAGCAACCAGATATTGACTCAGATACGGATATCAAAAATACATCAAAGCTAAAACATTGAAAATAGGGAAACATATCAATATGTAAAAAAAGGATAACATTAAAACAAAAAAGAGGGACTTTAAAAAATGGAGACATTGATTTTTCGTATGGAGGGGAAGTTAAGGTGATATAGAGTAATAAAAGACTGGTATAAACTTAGAAAAATACGGGTAAATATTAAGGTAACCACAAAGGAATCTAACAATCCTACAAGTCAAAATAAAAAACTAGAAAAATATAAAGACTCAGCAAACACAAAATCAACAACAATGAAAAAGATGAAAAGAGAATACATAAAGAGAAATGACTCAGCACAGAAAATTAAGTGGAACAAAGAAACTGTGAACAACACACACAAAAAGACATCAAAATGACAGCACTGAACTCATGCCTATCAATAATTACGCTGAATGTAAATGGACTTAAGGCACCAATAGAGACAGACAGTGGCAGATTGGATAAAAAAGCATAATCCATTTATATGCTGCCTACAAGAGACACACCTTAGACTTAAAGACACAAACAGGCTAAAACTCAAAGGATGAAAAAAAAGTATATCAAGAAAACAGCACTCAAAAAAGAGCAGGAGTGTTAATATTAATCTCTGACAAAATAGACTTTAAAGTAAAATCCACCACAAAGGATAAGGAAGGGCACTATATAATGATTAAAGGGTCAATACACCAGGACGACATACCTATAATAAATATTTATGCACCCAATGACAGGGCTCCAAAATACATAAAACAAACTCTAACAGCTCTGAAGACAGAGATAAACAGCTCCACAATAGTAGTAGGAGACTTCAACACACCACTTGCGATGAAGGACAGAACATCCAGAAAGAAGCTCAACAAAGACACGGAAGAGCTAAATGTTACAATCAACCAACTTGATTTCATAGACATACACCAAACACTCCACCCAACAGCAGCCAAGTATACTTTCTTTTCCAACACACATGGAACATTCTCCAGAATAGACCAAATATTAGGCCATAAAGTAAGCCTTAACAAAATCCAAAACATCAAAATATCACAAAGCATCTTTTCTGACCATGAAGCCATAAAAGTGGAAATCAACAACACAAAAAGCAAGGAAAAAAATCAAACATGGTAACTGAACAAGACCTTGCTCAAAAACTACTGGGTTATAGAAGAAATTAAGGACAGAGTAAAGAAATTAATAGACTCAAACTAGAATGAAAACACATCCTACCAGAACCTTTGGGACACAGCAAAAGCAGTGCTCAGAGGTCAGTTTATAGCAATAAATGCACACATCCAAAAAAAAGAAAGGGTCATAATCAAAGCATTAACCCTACAACTGGAACAAGTAGAAAGAGAGCAGCAAAAGAAGCCCACAGGTGCCAGAAGGAAGGAAATAATTAGAATTAGAGCAGAATTAAATGAAATAGAGAATAGAAAAACAATTGAAAGAGTTAGCAAGTCCAAAAGCTGGTTCTTAGAAAAGATCAACAAACTTGATAAACTATTGGCCAAACTGACAAAAGAAAAACAGAAGAGGAAGTAGATAACCCGTATAAGAAATGAGATGGGTGATATCACAATAGACCCAACTGAAATTAAAAGAATCATAACAGAATACTATGAAAAATTGTACTCTAACAAATTTGAAAACCTAGAGGAAATGGATGAATTTCTAGAAACTCACTACCTACCTAAACTAACCCAGAAAGAGGTAGAACAATTAACTAAACCCATAACAAAAGAAGAGATTGAAAAGATTATTAAAAAACTGCCAACAAAAAAAAGCCCTGGCCCTGATGGCTTCACTGGAGAATTCTACCAAATTTTCGGAGAAGAGATAACACCACTTCTACTAAAGGTCGGCAGTTCAAACCTTCCAGCCACTCTGTGGGAGAAAAGACTTGGTGATCTACTTCCATAAAGATCACAGCCTAGGAAACCCTATGGGGCAGTTCTACTCTGTTACATGGGGTCACTATGAGTCGGAATCGACTCGATGGCACCCAAAAACAGTATGTCCCCATTAAAAGCTTCAATGTGTATTTTGGTTCTCCTCTTTGGGAAGATAAAACCAGCGCACCTGAAACTAAAATGAAATAGTTAAGGTGCATAGAGTACACAAGTAACTCTAGTGGTGCAGTGTTTAAGCACTCGGCTACTCACCCAGATGTCTGTGGTTCAAACCCACCAGCTGCTCTGCAGGAGAAAGATGTGGCCGTCTGCTTCCATAAAGATTGACAGCCTTGGAAACCCTGTGGAGAAGTTCTACTCTGTCTTATAGTGTCACTGTGCATCAGAATCAACTCAACAGTGGTGGGTTTGGTCTGGTTAAGTACACAAGGAGTCCCTGCGTGGCACAAACAGTTACGCACTTGACTAGTAACCAAAAGGTTGGTGGTTTGAACCCACACAGAGGTGCCTCAGAAGAAAGTCCTGGTGACCTGCTTCTGAAAGGTCACAGCCTTGAAAACCCTATGAAGCACAGTTCTACTCTGCACACATGGGGTTGCCATAATGGCAAGTGGTTTGGTTTTCTGGATTTTAAGTTCACATGAACATGTTTACAGGACTTGAAGTAAAACTGGGAATGATGAAGACCTCCTAAGATTAATCAGGAAAAGCCACTGGGTGCAGTGAGCCTTCAAGCTCTGTTTTAAAGAAGAGATAGACATGAAAACATGAGGGAAAAATAAAAATATCCCAGGTGGGGAGAACAAGTGGAAGAGCATAAAGATTGTGTTGCTGGGTGGGTAACCCCAGGTTTTGCTTGGTGAGACTCGTCACAACCAATAAACAAGATGCAGAGGTGGGAGATCAGAAATGGGCCTTTATTTCATTGTGCAAGGAAAGGAACAGCCGGGGCTAGTGTCTCCAAGACTGCTCGGCGAGGGCTAGTAGACAAGCTACTTTTATAGAGCTGACAAACAAAGAGATCACGTAACTCAGATTAACAACATTCTTGCTCATATTACGCAGGTGCAGTAAGGGCTACATACTATTACATAGGTTGCATGTTCAAAAAATGGCAGTTAAACTCCACCTAGGGTGAAGGAGTTAATATGTATGAGGCACTTAAAGCTCTGTAGGTCACTGAGAGGGTGCTGGGACTGGCCTAGACTGGTTCTAAATGGTTTTTGTGGCTCTCAGTGAGGCAGACAGTTCTTGGAAGAGGAAAACATCAGATGCTTAACAGAAGGGTTCTAGTATGGCCCCCTCTCAACTGGAAAGAGAAAGTGATTCTAAGAGACAAAGAGAACTATTTACTGATAAGGCCAGAATTAAAAACATCTTGTTGTGGAACTTTATTTACCCTACCCCCATTTTTAAGGTGGAATTAGGAGAAATTCAATATGATGTCATATTTTATGATGACTTTTCAAGAAAGAAATACGCTTTTCAAAAGCGCATCCCTGGAAGGAATCATAGGTGAAGGTATACTCTCAAAAACACGACACATTTTTATGAAATGAAAGAATCTTTTTAAAAATACTTAACAAAATTGTTATCTCCTCTGGAAATTAGAACTCATCTTTTCATTATTTACCTCAACGATTCATAAGTTGAAAAAGACGTGTAATATAAATGCTTGAGGTGTAAAATAAATTTGTTATAAGATCAATACAAAAGATGTAGAACAGCTTTGGCATGAGTCCGATTGATGAATATATTTGGAATAACATCATCAACCAGTCAGCAAAGGGGACACTTAATAAATGGTGATCTGTAAAAGGTATCTCTACAGCTTACTGGTCAAAGGGATTATGATCAAGTAAGCAGGTGTTTGAGAAATTACCAGCAATTCCCAATGTCCCCCAATGTGAAAAACTTTTTAATACTAAAAAAAAAATATTCCCCTCAAAGTATAGCCATTCTTTTATTATTCACTATGCAGACAATACTTGGTGCTTGTGCACATTCTAGCCCCCCCCCCAATTTTGAAGTAGAGATGTGGAACCCCACTCTTCTAATGGTAGAAAACTGCTCATTGCACTCATGGCTGATATTGAGGCCACTGGAAAGAGATCTCAGACTTCAAAACAGCCCTGTTCTTGTTTGTTAGGTGTGCCACCAGGGTTCCTTCAAAAAAGTCCTAAGACTCATCCATTGCTATCGAGTCAATTCCAATGCATAACGACCCTATAGGACAGAGTAGAACTTTTCCCTACGGTTTCCAAGGAACAGCTGGTGGATTTGAACTGCTGACCTTTTGGTTAGTAGCCTGAGCTCTTAACCAGTGCACCACCAGGGCCCCAAAAACAGTCCTTTGCCAGCGTATTTAGAAATCAGCTTATTTAGGCTAAAAGGGTTTAGAGGTGCATCATTGTTCTGATCTGGGCCCGCATTTCCTTCATGTCACTGTCTACCACTGGGCTTGACCCGGTGTCTCACACACAGTGGTCTGTGGAATAGGAGAATAAATGAAGCACATGACCATCTTGTGCCCATGTAGAAATATTTACAAAATCAATACTGGCTCCTAAATTCAATACAGTTGGCCAAATGACATTCCTCTTTAAGAATATTTTATTACAAAAATAATGTCTAATCATTGTAGGACACTAGAAAATTAGACAACAAAAGATTGAAACCACCCATAATGCCACTTCCATTGATAATTTGCCCTCCAATCTTTTTATGTGCATAATTATACATATATCTTTTGATATTCAGAAGTAGGATCATATGCATATAACACTTTTTATTTAATTAATCATGAACATATTTCAATGTTACTAAATATTCTTCTTCAAAATCATCAGTACACTCTTTTATATAGTTTAAATAACCAATCCTTTCTTGTTGGGATTAGATTATTTCTACTTTTTTACCCTCATAAGCAACATTGTGATGAATACTTAGAAGCAAAGTCTTTCATTATTTTTAATAAATTCTTGATTACTTTTTATTATTATTTGTTGTGCTTTAGATGAAGGTTTACAGAGCAAACTCATTTCTCTTTATACACAAAATGTTTTGTGACTTTGGTTGCCAACCCCGTGATATGTCAATACTCTGCCCTTCCACATCCCAATTCCATCCATCCATTTTTCCTGCCCTTTCCTGCCTTCTTGTCATTGCTTTTGGGCAGATATTGCCCATTTGGTCTCATACACGTGATTGAACTAAGAAACACATTCCTCACGTGTGTTGTTTGTTTTGTATTCCTGCTTAATCTTTGGCTGAAGGGTGAACTCCGGGAGTGTCTTGATTACTTTTAATCACCTTTTTATTTAAAAAGAAAATGTGAGCGGGCGTTGGTGGTTCAGTAGCAGAATCCTCACCTTCCATGCAGGAAACCTGTGTTTGATTCCTGACCAGCGCACCTCGTGGGCAGCCGCCACCCTTCTGTTGGTGGAGTCTCCTGACCCATAATAACAACGCTGGAGAGAGTATAAGCAACCGATAGAGCCTAAAAAGGAAACGTGAGAAAGCACGTGCCCTTTGACACCATGACTCTGTTCCTAGATATTAATCCTATAGATACAGCCACGTGTTTGTTAAACGAGGGATACGCAAAAATATTCACAGCAGCAACGTTGGTAATAGCAAAAGACTGGAAACAGTCTTAACTACCACTCAAAAGAAGGAGAATGACCTCTAAGAAATGTTATTAGGGAAGAAAAGCAGGTGCTTTTTCGTGAGCACGAACAAAGGAAATGAGCAAGCAGGAAACCAGGGAGGAAGCACCTCCTTTTGCAACTTTTGGAGTTTGTATCATGAACTTGTGGTAGCTCTTCCAAAAGAAAAAAGAAAAAGTTCAGCGTGACTCTACGTAAACAGATACACGTTAATGCAATGGATTAAACTTTTCGTTATGCTGACTAGTCCGTCGATGCCAGCACCAGGTAATAACAAGCCCACAGGGTTTCCAGCTGGTTTTGAGAATAAATATGGCAAAGGATCTTTGCATAAAAATATCATTTGATTTTACTTTAAGTAAAAAGTAGCAAAAAAAGAACTACAAATTATGTTTTTTCCATCTTTGCCCTCTACAGCTTCACCTTCTCAAAACCCCGGTGGATCAGGTGGCACAGGACTTTCTTCACGAGCCTAGGGAACGGAAATCAGGGGACGCCTGTACCTCGCACCCAGAGAACCGCCTGTTGGCCGCTGCCTCTACAGAGAGGAACAGTATGCTCTCATCCAGGAAACCCGATTTCTCTTACAGTCCATGCCACATCTGCAATAGAGTGGGTGCCTCCACTGTGTCCACTTTTCTATTTACAAAATGCTGAGCATTTAAAAGTGCTTTTCCAAGTCATATTGCAGAGTACTCAATGATTCTTTTAGAAAACAACAACAACTATTCTTTTGAGCACTTATAAGGGGTCAGTGCAACGTCTTTTAAAGATCTGGGTAAAAATGCCAAATATGAAATAGGCTTTATACCTCATATTTGGGGGGGCTGATGGCACCTTGGTTAAAGAGCATAGCTGCTAACCAAAAGGTTGGCAGTTCGAATCCACCAACCCCTCCTTTGAAGCCCTATAGGGCAGTTCTACTCTGTCCTATAGGGTCGTTATGAGTCAGAATCGACTCCACGGCAACCAGTTTGGTTTTCTGGTTTTTGACACCTCGTGTTAAAGAGGTTGTCAAGCTGACTATGAGTCATGGCAGCCTCACATGTGTCAGAGTAGAACTGTGCCCCATAGAGTTTTCAACGACTGATCTTAGGAAGTAGATTGCCAGCCTTTCTTCCAAGTTATCTCTGGGTGGACTCAAACCTCCAGCCATTCTGCTACCAGCCGAGCCGTGCACCATCCAGGGACTCCATATCTCACATAGGAACAGATAGGATCAAATCTGAGTGAAAATTCTCTTTCATTGATTTGTGGGGGAAGTTGGAGTATTTTTGGTTTTGTTTTTCTTAATCTAGGTAGTTATGACTCAACCACTTCGTTTGCAGTTGTTGTTAGGTGCCCGTGGGTCGATTCTGACTCACGGTGACCCCATGTGTTAGCTTAGACAAATGTATTTTAGCGTTTTCTTTTGCATTTCACTGCACAAGATTACTGTCTCACTCTTGAGGGTTTTGTGAAAGTATACTATTCAAAAGTAAATCTCTTTCTTAGAGGAATTTATAAGCTACAATTAACTATTGTGTAGATCTTCTGAGTTTGATCACAGTTCAAAAGTTAAGAGTCAGAATCTTTGCCTTACAAAAAACATACTTTTATAACTTATTTAGCAGCTTTCATAAATTTGGAGGAACATTTCTGTAGAGAGTAGAAGCAGGATATGCAAATTCCTATCTCCCACCCACCCCATCTTTCTAGTGATCACAGCATCAGCACAATGGCACACCCAGCTTAAGCTTCTCTGCAATATGCTGTGCTCACTGCTAACCTTTGAGGTACCTAAAGTAAAGGTTCATTGACTTATGAAATTTTATTTTCCTACCCCCAATTTTATAAACATCTGTTGAATAAAATACAAGAGTATTTATTCTTGACCCAGGTTTTGGCTTTAAAAATCACGTCAAATACAAGGGACCACAACTACCACGGCTTCCACCAGACTGAGTCCAGTACAACTAGATGGTGCCCAGCTACCACCACTGACTGTTCTGACAGGGTTCACAATAGAGGGTCCCGGACAGAGCTGGAGAAAAATGTAGAACAAAATTCTAACTCACAAAAAAAGATCGGACTTACTGGCCTGACAGAGACTGGAGAAACCCCAAGAGTATGGCCCCCAGACACCCTCAGTAATGAACTCACTTCTGAGGTTCAACCTTCAACCAAAGATTAGACAGCCCCATAAAACAAACTGAGACTAATGGGGCACAACAGTCTAGGGACAAGGACTAGAAGGCAGGAGAGGACAAGAAAGCTGGTAATAGGGAACCCAAGTTTGAGAAGAGAGAATGTTGATATGTCATGGGGTTGTTAAACAATGTTATAAAACAATATGTGTACTAACTGTTTAATGAGAAACTACTTGTTCTGTAAAACTTCATCTAAAGTAAAATAAAAAAAATTAAATATAAAAAAAGATTATAGCTAAAAATAATGTTAAATAAAACCTGTTGCTGTTGAGTTGATTCTAACTCGGTGACCCTACAGGACAGAGTAGAACTGCTCCATAGGGTTTCCAAAGAGCAGCTGGTGGATTCGAACTGCTGACCTTTTTGTTAGCAGCCTGTGCTCTTAACCACTGTGCCACCGGGGTTTCAAATGTTCAGTGGGAACCTGGTTTATTCATTCTAAATATACATATATGAAGGATGTTTGTGTTTCCTGTGCATATGTATATCCAATTTTACAAGGTTATCTCTGCTGCAGAAAGACTCAAATCTTTATAGACTCTTCAGAATGGTTTTAATGCCATGCAACCAGTCTACAGGTTGGTATCTCAAGCTACTTCCTAGAAAGCTAAGCAACTACAGAATGCTTACTATTGAACAAAAGAACTTGAGTGCTTCATTCTGTAGCTCTGGCTCTCTTTCTGACATATTCCATTCTGCTCATTCTTTTCACTGTGGGGAAGAGCACCTAAAGCAGGAGGAAGGTGAAGGCTGAGGTCTGACTTTCAGGGCTCACTCCCCTAGTTATTTATATAATGTCACCTCTCTCCCTCTCTCTCTCTCATCAACTTTTCAAATGGCACCACTGTGAATAGAATTTGGAGCCTCTTCTGATCCTTGATGCCCACAGCCTCAGAGTGCCTCTCCCACTGAGTGGTGGGACAGAGGCTGAGGAATGCTTCTTCTGGCCACATCATTCCTGAGAGGCAGAAGAAGGCCCATTATAGGGTGGGAAGAGAAGATTCCCCTGTCTAACTGCCTCTCCCCCAAAGCCTTTTGAAAATGGAAAGTCTAATAGAAGAAAACTTGTAGAGATAAACAACAAGTGGTGACCTATTTTAGTTTAATTCTCAGGAAAGCAGCAAGGTAAGCTGCATGGTACTGAATCTCCAGATTACTATTATGTCTTTAACTTCACAGTTGTTTCAGGTAAGCCTCTCTGTTCATATCATTACACACCCTAGCCCCAGCTTTTGAGATCTTGTGGGCTCAGAGGGGCATATAAATAGGCTACCTGGGCCTTTGGGCAGGAAACCTTTTCTGTTCCCTTATTACTATGTTACTTTGACCTTGCTGCCCCTGATCATTACAAAACTGTGTTAGCTGACAGAGGTGTTAACTGAAGAGAGAAGGAGTATTGAGCAGCATTCCAAGCCAAGCAAAGATATTGTTCAAAACTTCCTTAAAATCCCAGTGCAGGAGCAGAATGGAGCTCTATCTCTTCTAGCAGGGAGAGCAAGCTACAGCCACATGTCCCAGATTTGGTTTTACTGAGGGTTTGGAAGACTCCACACTTACTGGGGCACACACAAAGGAAAGCTGTGAGTATAAGACAATGCTCAGCCAAGCCCTCATTTTTAAGTTAGGTCGAACTATTAACATTTATAATAATATTGTTTGTCTCAGTCCCTTTTAGGTTGGTGATAAAAACTCTACATGAATAAGTAAGCATCTGGGGTGCCATTCAGATGTCTTGATAGAAAGATCTGGAAATTATTCTTAATTACTCTTCTCCTACATATTAACTAAGCCTTGATTTTGACTAAGGTGTATGCCTGACTGTCTCCTTCTGCCCCAAGACATCCCTGAAATGCCTGCACTTCTGCGAGACTCCTGGGTACAGCATTAGCCCTGGGACCGGCATTTCATTTTTCTTTCTCTCTTTTCAAGTTCTTTAGAGACAGGGCTATTCCACAGCCTCTGGAATTTTCACATAGCCTCTGGCTACCAAGAGAGCTCAGACTCAGACCAAGGCGGGCAGCTATTGTGACTAACACAGGGTTTATCCCTCTAAACGAATTGAGGAAAGAGGCACCGTGGCCTCACACGGAGTTTCCACACAACCCAATAGAGATCCATGACCCACAGGGCAGGGAATGGAGGCAGGAGAAATGATACCTCATCCTGCCCACTTAAGGATGGGAGCCAGAACACCCAGGACCCTGCATTCCATTCTGAGCCCAGATATTTAGGCTGTAAGTTTCTTTAGTTTTGCCCTCACCAACACTTCCTACTTCTAAGAAGAAAAAAAAAAAGAAAAATTACCAAAGACTTCTTGGACACCACAAGCTCTTACAAAACAACCATTTTATGGTTAAGTGTAAATTAAAGGAACATGTGGGTTGAATTTTCCTTAATATACACAGGGATTTTACAATCAGGGTTTGAATCGGTTTATTCCAGTTTGAACCCATGCAGAGAATTTGCATTTCCATCCAATCACCTGAGATCTTGTTAAAATGTAGATTCTGATTCATCATATCTGGGGTGGAAATGCAAATTCTCAGGACCAGTTCAAACCAGGATGAACCAGTTCAAAGCCCTGTTTACAATTAAGTGGGACATTCTCCTGCAAAGTACATTTTGAATTTGGGTTTTTGCCATGGTCCAAATATTTGGCACAGAGCAAAGGTCCCAAAATAGAGCTTAAAACTTTCAAGAAACTCATAACATGATGTGGTTCTGGTATCCTGATATTAATCATTCTGTTACCACCATTTACATCATGACACTGAAGCAACATTCAAAAAGATCTCTCTAAAATTTATGAGATCTGTCTCAGTCTGGGTTCTCTAGAGAAACAAAACCAGGGAAGCATATATATATAGAGAGAGAGAGAAAAGGAGAGATTTATCTCAAGAAAATGGTGCACATGGTTGTAGAGGCTGGCAAGTCCCAAGTCCATGGGTCAGGCATCAGGCATTAGGCTGGAGGCTTCTCCTGACTCACATAGCTGCAGGGGCTGACAAACCCAAGATCCGTGGGTCAGGGGGTAGGTAGGGTGCTGGCTCACGGCTGTGAAGGCTGATGAACCCAAGATTGGTACATAAGATGGCAAACTTGTGGCCAAAGTCTCAAGAACTGGAGGTCAGAAGTTGACAAGCTGAATGCAGGATCTCCAGCACAGCAAAAGCCAGCCAGCTGTTCTGGAAAGTCCACCTATATTGGGTGCATGCCAGTCCCCTAAGGAAACTCCCTTTCAACTGATTGGCTCCTCACAACAGATCCCATTATGAAGGTGATCACATTATATAAGATCTCATCATGGAAGTGGTTACATCATTATACGGCTGCGAAACTACATCATAATGCCAAACCATTGAGAATCATGGTTCAACCAAGTTAACACACAACCTTAACAATCACAAGATCACTTAATTACATAAGCTCATTTAATAACTCTTTACCAATCACCTACTATGGCCAGGCACTCTATGAAGATTTTCTTTCCATATCTATGAAATGACATTGTGTTCTAACAGTACATTGGTATTGTAATTAGCTCTCATAATGGTGAGTCTAAAATATGTGCATAAAATACTGGACAAATTAAATAGGGTAGGGGTTGTGTGGTTTTGAGAAACCTCCCATATATTTAGTAAAAATCTATCTCCTCTATAAAGAAATCATTTGGTTAGAGGCAAGGAAATAGCTAACATGAGTTCCTGGTTGGTGAAAACAGTTAACTGCTCAGCTGCTAACTGAAAAGTTGGTGGTTTGAGTCCACTCAGAGGTGCCTGGGAAGAAAGGTTTGACAATCTACTTCCAAAAAATCAGCCAATGAAGCCCCTAAAAAGATAAAATACTTAGGAATAAATCTGACCAGGGAAGTAAAAGACCTATACAAAGAAAACTATGAAACACTACTGCATGAAACCCAAAGGGAACTACATAAATGGAAAAACATACCATGCTCATGGATAGGCAGACTCAACACTGTGAAAATGGCAATTCTACCCAAAGCAATTTACAAATACAACTCAATCCCGATCCAAATACCAGCAACATTCTTCAAAGAGATGGAAAAACTAATCATTCACTTTATATGGAAAGGGAAGAAGCCCCGAATAAGTAAAACACTACTGAAGAAGAAGAATAAAGCTGGAGGACTCACACTACCTGACTTCAGAACCTACTATATAGCTACAGTAGTCAAAACAGCCTGGTACTGGTACAACGACAGATACATTGACCAATGGAACAGAATTGAGAACCCAGATGTAAATCCATCAAATGGGGAAAAGACAGTCTTTTTAACAAATGGTGCTGGCAAAACGGGATATCCATCTGCAAAAAAATGAAACAGGACCCATACCTCACACCATATACAAAAACTACTTCAAAATGGATCAAAGACCTGAATATAAAGCCTAAAACTATAAAGTTCATAGAAGAAAAAATAGGACCAACACTTCAGGCCTTAATACATGGCATTAACAGGATACAAACCATAACCATCAACACACAAAACCCAACAGATAAACTAGATAACTGGGATCTTCTAAAAATCAAACACCTATGCTCTTCAAAAGACTTCACCAAAAGAGTAAAAAGAGAACCTACAGACTGGGAAAAAATTTTTGGACAGTACAAGTCAGACAAAGGTCAGTCTCCATAATGTACAAGAAAATCTGACACCTCTACAAGAAAAAGACAAATAATCCTATTAAAAAATGGACAAAGGAAATGAACAGACACTTCACCAAAGAAGACATTCAAATGGCCAACAGACACATGAGGACATGCTCGCGATCACTAGCCATTAGAGAAATGCAAATTAAAACCACAATGAGATACCATCTCACCCCGGCATTACTGGCACGAATCAAAAACACTGGAAATAACAAACGTTGGAGGGGCTGTGGGGAGATCGGAACTCTTATGCACTGCTGGTGGGAATGCAAAATGATACAACCATTTTGGAAAATGATATGGCGTTTCCTCAGAAAGCTAGAAATAGACATACCATTCGATCCAGCAATCCCACTCCTAGGAATATATCCTAGAGAAATAAGAGTCGTCACTCGAATAGGCATATGCACACCTATGTTCATGGCAGCATTGTTCACAATAGCAAAACGGTGGAAACAACCTAGATGCCCATCAACAGATGAATGGATAAACAAACTATGGTACATACACACAATGGAATACTATGCAACGAGAAAGAACAACAATGAATCTGTAAAGCATCTCCTAACATGGATGAAACTGGAGGACATTATGCTGAGTGAAATAAGTCAATCACAAAAGGACAAATATTGTATGAGACCTCTATTGTAAAAACCCATGAGAAAGTTCACACACAAAATGTAACAATCTTTGTTGGTTACCAGGGATGGGAGGGGTGGGGGGGGAATACTAAATAGGCAATAGATAAGTGGTATCTTGGGTTAAGGGTGAGACAGTACACAATACAGGGGAAACTAGCACAACCTGTACAAGGAAAGGTCATGGAAGCCCCATAGACACATCCAAACTCCCTGAGGGACTGAGTTGCTGGGCGGAGGGCTGTGGGGACCATGGTCTCAGGGGGCATCTAGCTCAATTGGCATGACACAGCTTGTGGAGACAGTGCTCTGCATTCTACCTTGGTGAGTGGTGTCTGGGGTCTTAAAGGCCTGTAAGCGGCCATCTAGGATACTCCACTGGTCTCATCCCTTCAGGAGCAGGGGAGAATGAAGAGAGCGGGATGCAAGGAAAAGATTAGTCCAAGGGACTAATTGTCCACAGCTACCAAGGCCTCCACCGGACTGAGTCCAGTGCAGCTGGATGGTGCCCAGCTACCACCACTAACTACTCTGACCAGGATCACAACAGAGGGTTCTGGACAGAGCTGGAGAAGGATGTACAGCATAATTCTAACTCACAAAAAAAAAGACCAGATTTACTGGCCTAAAGGAGACTGGAGAAACCTCGAGAGTGTGGCCCCCAGACACCCTTTTAGCTCAGTGGTGAAGTTACCTCCAAGGTTCACTGTTCAACCTGGGAATGGACAGCCCCGTAAAACCAAATGAGACTAAGGAGGTACAGGAGTCCAGTGACAAGGGCCAGAAGGCAGAAGGGGACAAGGAAGCTGGTGATAGGGAACACAAGATTGAGTAAGGATATTGTTGATGTGTTGTGAGATTGTTAACCATTGTCATAGGGCAACATTTGTAGCAACTGTTAAATGAGAAACTATTTTGTTCTGGAAGCCTTCATCTTGAGTGAGAATAGCAGCACAGTTAGAGGAGCGTAGTCGATGTCACGGAACTGTGTATGTAGAAATTTTTGAAACGGTGTATCTTTGGCTATGTGTATTTTCACCAAAAAAAAAAAGTTGAGAATTTAGAGGGTTAATATGTTGTGGGGTTGTTAACCAATGTCATGAAACAACATGTGTTCTACTGTTTCATGAGAAACTATTTGTTCTGTAAGCCTTCACCTGAAGTACAATTAAAAAAAAAAAAATCAGCCATTGAAAGCCCTATGAAATACAGTTGTACTCTGACATACATCAGGTCACCATGAGTCAGAGTCAACTCGACAGCAAGTGGTTTGGGTTTTTTTTTTTTTAACTGCAATTGCTTGTGTGAGCTATGGCAAGAGAACAGATAACTTTCCCTGGTAAATTTGGAAATGTACCACTCAACCCCCTTCAAGAAAGTGCTTGGTACCCAGCTGCCGGAAGTGTGGGGAGCTCTGGAGACAGGTCATGCTTTATTTCTGGGGGCCCCTGGCCAATAACTGAGCAAGGTGGTGGTACAAGAGCCTGGCCATTTCTTCACATTGCAGGACTCCTCTAACAGGCAATCTTTGCCCAGAGCTGTCTGTGGGACTGGCAGAGGCTTTAACTAGTCTGCATCACAGTCTGATGTTTCCCCCTGAGTGCCGGCTTCACCCTTTCCTTTTCCAGGTGTGACTCACAGTCTGCTTCCTGAAGAACCCAGTCTGCAGCATTTCCTGACAACAAAGGTATTGATATTTAAGGCTGAAATTCTAATGAAACTGTTGTTATTAAAGAAAATGCCATTTCCTACACTCTAAAGACTACTCTTCTACAGTGGGAAGCTGAACAACAGATATATAGACATTTGCTACCTATTTCATGTGTTGTAGTGGAATAACCACACGTCTGTTTAACTTTAAAAACAGAGTTTCATTACAGCAAAATGGGAAAATACAGTGTCAGAATAATCTGAAAAAGTGCCTCAGGAGGCTGCAGTAACACAGAAGCTTATGAAGAAAAAAAATGCAAACAGTAGAGTACAGCTAAAACATTTTTGATTGGTTAACATTTACAAAGTTTCAGGTACAGGATTTATATGACCACTAAAATTATATGTTTCCTGCCTTTGACATCTGTAGTCTGTGTTAAACTGAGTTACTTTAGTATTATGATGGTGAATTCTGTTGAAATACAAAAGCAAAGAGTTTGTTGAAAGAAATGCTAAGTATTCTAATGCTTAAGGAGAGAAAAAGAGTTTTGATACAAAAAAAGCTGTAACTTTGTCTTCATTTAACATTAGCTTATTTTAACTATAAGTTGGGTTAGTTAGAACAAAGATTTGGAAAATTACAAGTATGGATGAAGGGATTTAAGGGATGGTGTTCTCTTAGAATTGGCTTAGCCACTTAAAGTCACAAGTTTAACACCTGTACAAACTGAAGCTTATCTTCTTTTAGCACTGGCTAGTGTTAACCACATTTTCCTATAGAACTGCTTATTTTCTAAGTTAAGGGGTATAGTGGAAAATTTTACAGAAGTGACAAATTGTATTATACAACAGAAGCTGCCTTTAGAAATCTAAGCTGGAGTCACTTAAGATAAGGAGAGATTCAGCTCAGACCTTAGCTAGTAGTCCTAGTCTGTCAAGAGATTTAGTTTTGGAATGCTGATCCTCACTTCTCTCTTTTGATCAAGAATTCCTCTTGGAATTTGATGATCACACTTAAAAGTATTTTCTTCTGCACGGGCTTACTCCTTTCAGTTGGGATTGTTATCTTGCCATATGTAGGGCCTTATTTTCAGGGCAAGCTCGTCTCATGTTGTTTACAAAGGAGTAACTTGTCTTCTGCAAGGTTTAAAGGAGTGGCCACTTACCTTGGAGGCTGTTTAAGACCCTCAGATGCTAGCAGATGGATGACAAGGCTCAGATGTCATTGGACAGATAGCCAGTCACCACAGCAGGCATTTTTGTCACTCATTTAATCAGTTTGTTATTTGCAAATTCTTAAGACTCTAGGTGAAGAGTGGCTGGACATTATCTGGCCTTGTTTCTTCACCATGCTATTGTTTAAGTACTCTGCTTCAACGATCTTGTTATTATAGGGATATGAATAGAGCAAGGCCAAATTCAAAGGAACAACTTGACAGGCTGAAGACTTCCAACCAAGGTATGAATCAAATTCTTTTGAGTAAATATTTCATAATAACAGTAAGCAATAATGCTTACTAGGTTTTTGTTAGAGGAAGAGTTAGCTTGTTTATTACTGGATAAGCTAATGGGTCTGCAAAGTTATTTACTATGATTGGAGAGGGATGGCAGATTTAATACTGAGTTGAACTAGTGCCATCGGCTACTGATTGGGCTATTTTTACAAAAGCATTGCCTTTCTATATGATTAAAGGTATTATTATTGAAACTATTTAAATAGCAATGATATTGGTTACTATGTTTACTTATGTTGGTAGACAATTATAATGGAATAAATAAGTCTTATTCTGGATAATTAAGTAATAATTTTAGAATGAAATTGCTTTAGAAGCAAAGATTTCCATTTTCTGCATGATGAATAAGTAATAATAAAGTTTGTTCAAGCAAAGTTAAGCTCTGTTTAAAAAACAAAACAAAACAAAAAAACCCTTTGCCGTAGAGTAGATTCATAGTGACCCTATAGGACAGAGTAGAACTGCCCCATAGGATTTCCAAGGACCAACAGCTGGTGGATTTGAACTGCTGACCTTTTGGTTGGCAGCCGAACATTTAACCATTGCATCACCAGGGCTCCAAGCTCTGTTAGGAGCCATTTAAATTGATTATATTCTTGTTAGTAAAATATTTAAGTTAACTCCTACAAAATGTATAAAACACAGCTATTTTAAACAGAAAATGGTAAAGATACTAAAATAAAGAATAAGGGATAATATTTTAACCATGCAATAATGCAATAAAAAGGAGAATGATTATATGTATGAAGCAAATAGCAAAGATATCAGTTGTAATTCTTACTAGTCCTAATTGATCAAAGATATTAATTTTAAAGGCAAAAAGAATTATTACTAATTGTTAGAATAAAATTGTCTTTAGAGAGTAACAAGTATTACTATTAAGACTATTATTATTTGCATGGAAAAGCAGGGAATTGTATGATAATAATGCAGTAGAGTAACTAATATTAAAATAACAATGACATTTTTTCATCTAAAGAAGAACAAATTTAAAGTTTTTTAAAGAAAAGAGTAAAAGACAGGTCAATGACTTCAGATTAGTAGGTTTAGATACAGGCCTGGTCCTGTAACCTTGGGAATGTAAGCAGTGTACCCAGGTGCTGGCTTCTTCCCTTACTTGGGTTTAGCTGTTTTCTTCTGAGGTTGTCTGCTCTTGGTCCATGTGGTGTTTAAATTTTAGTTTTAGTCCTTTAGCAGGATGGCAAGCCCAAAAAGATTTGTCCTTTCTCAATAATCATAGTCTCCAGACTAAATAGATAGTAATTTAGATATACTTGGCTATTGATTGTCAAATGTCTCTTTGACCTGTGAAGAATACTTTTTTAAAGTAAAATTAAGTATGGCTGGTTATAGCATTTTGTAATAATAGAAATGATGAGAAAGATTTTAAAGTAAAGTAGTGGCAATTAGCTTTAAAAGGAAAACTAATTATTTATAAAATCAAGTAAGGAAGGAACAGGATTGTTAAGATTCAGCAACAACAGTCAGTTCTAGTAATGGCGTGGGTGTTCTTTCTGTGGGCTCATAAGGATGGTGAGGGCCATTCAGTTTTGAAGAGCTACTTCTCTCATCATACTTATTTCAGCACTTGTTTCTTGGAGTCTATGGGTGGAATAATTTAGACCATTCTGAATATACACTTCTTCAATTCTCAGGCTACAGAGATGCCTACAGATTAAAAGAAAATATACTTAAAGTGTTCCAAACTATTAAAATAATTTATTTTTATAAGCTTTATAGTCATCCTTATAGTTTACCCAATCCTATGCAGTCAATTTGGCTTCATGCAGTCCTGAATTAATAGTAGCTTGAAAATTCAGTTAGTTTTTTAAGTCTTGATTTAGTCCAGTTATTTCCGTATTTGAAATTGTATAGTCTTTGCAGAAGTCTGATATAGTCCAATATGGTCAAAATATTTTGATAAATCTGTCTGTTGATGACAACTTAAAATGTTCACAGTTAGTTTATAACAATACTTCTTAAAAGAATTACAGAAGCAATGTAAACTAAAAAAAAATTTTAAACAGAAGAAAATATCTTTAGACATAATGATTATCCCTGTTTCTTAAAGAGGTTTAGATATAACTTATCATAGTCTTGAAACACAGCACACTATATGCCCATATATTTGCATAGCAGCAAAAATTTTATGGGTATTGAAGTTAATTCTCTAGTTAAACTATAGGACTAAGTTAATAATTTAAAATTACATAACACATTTCATATAACATATTAATTTTTAAACATCTTAGTATTTATTTCTTTGTAAAACAGAAACAAATATTTTGTGGATTTTTATAAAATTTTAATAACTCTTAGAAATTAAAACTTATTAAACTTATTAAATCCTTTTCTTATGAAATTTCAAAGTCGTTAGGGGTTTATCATAGGTTACCGAGAAACGATATTTGCTTAATAATGAGAAACTCAGCTGTTGGTTATTTGACATTAAGGCTCTTAAAAACTTTTATAAATTAATTCATTAAACTTATAGTTGCAGCAAATGAGAATTTTGACTATATTAAATAAATCCTTTTTAATAAACCTTTTAAATTTCTTGTCTTTATTCCATATTCTTTACAGTACACCTTTTTAAATGACAAAAATGAATATACTTATTACTAGACTTAACTAGACATACATACACACACATATCTATATATAAAATATTTTTCAGTGGTATAAAAACAAGAGCTTATGAACTTAAATTACAACAAATATCTATTAACGTAATTTCAAGACCAAAAAGTTACTTAAAAATCTTATAAATTAAAGTTTATACATTCTAAAACATAATTATTATCAAAGTAAGTTTGTTTAGTTTATATTTTTTATTCAAACCCTTATTATTTATCTTATTTTCTTAGTAAGCAGTTTAGCCCTTTTTCTTCTTATTAAGAAAAATTACTCCTTTCTTTAAATAAAACACACTTTATATCATATCTAGCTTAAATTACTTAGAAAGGTTTTGCTTTTAAGGTTGACGTAAAAGCTTTTGTTAGGCTAGGATTTGTATTAAAACTTTTATCAATTAAAGATATTTAATTTGTATAAATGCTTATTTCTTATTACACGAACTAGAATAATACTATCCAGAGGTGAGAAATTATTACCTTTTCTTTTACATGTTATAGGATCTTGTGAAGAAATAATAACTTAAATGTTTTGCTGTACTAAATAAACAATTGATCTCTTTTAGTGCACTTTTTAAACAGACTAATTTATATTAAAATTTCTCAGAGTAGTTATCAAAAGTCTAGATTTAAAAATAGGAGCAAAAAGCAGTTTTTCCTGGAAGAAGAAAAAAAGCTAAGACTGCCTTATGAGAGAAAAAGAATTAGTGACTGCCAGTCATGACTTCCTGAGGTAAGACAAAACTTAAACATAAAACGGGATAGAAAAACCACACACATTGTTAAAAAGTTAAGTAAAACTTCAGGCATATGTTACAAACGATAAGAAAAAAATATTTGAAACATTTGGGGTTCACTGTTTTCTCTGATATCTTTTTATGAAAAATCTTGAAAATAAATACTAGTTTCTAATTTTTCTTAATTTATACAAGCATCCAGAATACATTATTTTAAAGTTTCAATTTAAGAAGAGCTATGATTTCCTTTTTCCTCAAAACAGCCAAAATTTAACTGTGCAGAAGATAAAGTCAGTAGAATAAGACAGGAAACTTGAAGAAGAAAAACAGAAAAAAACACATAAACTTCCTTATATTGAACTTCATGTAGGACAAACATATGGGGAAACCAGTTTCTTTAAAGTGATTGCTGATATTCTAAATTACTTCAAACGTATTTAGCTTATAGTGTTTGAATGTGAACCCCAAACCAGCATCCCGCAGCATCCCTGTGTTGGCGGGAGGGAGGGGCGGACAGAGGTGGAATCCAGGCTTATGTATTTAGGATGTTAAAAATAGGTTGAAATTTTGGTCTCCCAGAGTCTAGAAACATTCTTATCAAGGTCTGCCATGGGGTTGTTTGTGGCTTAAAGACTCTGAGATTCCTCCATAATAGCCATATGAGACCTGATTTCATTCTTTTGAAACTAATTTATTTTGCCAGCAAAAGAAACTGAAAGGCACTTGAAAAAATCTTTGTGCACTTAGAAAACTGAGAGTAACTTTCCAGCTATTTTTGGCTAGAGAAATAGAAATTAAAGGAAAAACTTCTGTGCAGTTTAAAAGGAAAAAGATTAGCAGCCACACATTAGCTCTGTTCATTAGACACTAGTTTGGAAAATTCTGACCCTAGCTCTAGAGCTCTGAATACATCACTTGCTGAAACATTAGATTTTAACCCTGACACACAGACTTTAGTTCTAAAGACTCAGCTTCTGAAACCTCAAATCCTAGTTTTGAAAATCTCAAATTCTATCTTGAAGGCTTAGCTTCTGAAGATTCAGCTGCAGAAAAATCAGCAGGATGTATAGATAGTGAGCCAAAAGCAAAGGAGACAGAAAGAGAAGTGACAGGTGGCTGAGATTTTAATCTTCTAGGGAGACAGTTTTACTGTCCTGCTGTTGTTTTATGGGGAACACTTTATTTTCTAATTTACTTTGTAGCAAGGTATTTTCTAAGTTGTTATGCCATTGGCTTAAAAGGAACAAGTAGCAGGACCATAATGTTTGTTCATGAATTGTGCAGGAGTCCCTGAGGGCTATTCTCTGCTTTTGGATTTGATGTTACTCATTCTTCTGTAAGAACAAATGTGCACACCAAAGCCAGATTGGAGCAATGCTCTTGATTATAGCCTCCGGATCAGAACGAAGCACTACCTTTGGGTTTCTCAGAGTTACAATAAACCTAAATCATCCCAAGCTGTCTGAAAGTAGAATTACCTTCCATGACTCAAGTAGAATTACCTTCTGCAGAATTTAAAAATGTGAGAAAAGGAAAAACAAATCTAGACCAAATCAAGAGTGAAAGTAAATTAATAATGATGAAAGTAACCCAGTAACAAAACTCAGAGGCCTCACAGCAACAGAGCAAGCAGAGGCTCAATCCAAGAGGTATTTACCCAGACAGTCCCCAAAAGTATGTAGTAAAAGGAGAGTCCAATCAACTCAGCTGGATCCAGAGCCCAATTTCTCAGCTCTCTGGGGGCTGCCGGAGGAAGTCTCCTATGGATCCCACTTCTGACGCCAATGTTATAGTAGAATAACCACAAATCTGTTTAAGTTTAAAAACAGAGAATTTTAAAATCTACAGGAAAATACAACACCTCTAAAACAAAAAGACAAATAATACAGTTAAAAAGTGGGCAAAGGATATGAGCAGACACTTCACCAAAGAAGACATTCAGGCAGCTAACAGACACAAGAGGAAATGCTCCCAATCACTAACCATTAGAGAAATGCAAATCAAAACTACATTGAGATACCATCTGACCCCGACATTACTGGCACTAATCAAAAAAACAGAAAATAACAAATGTTGGAGAGGCTGCGGGGAGCTTGGAATTTTATGCACTGCTGGTAGGAATGTAAAATGGTACAACCATTTTGGAAAATGATATGGTGCTTCCTTAAAAAGCAAGAAATAGAAACACCATACAATCCAGCAATCCTACTCCTAGAAATATATCCTTTAAAAATAAGAGCCATCACACGAATAGACATATGTACATCCGTGTTCATTGCAGCATTATTTACAATAGCAAAAAGATGGAAACAACCTAAGTGCTCATCAGCAGGTGAATGGATAAACAAACTATGGCACATACACACAATGGAATAATATGCAAAAATAAAAAACAATGATGAATCTGCAAAACATCTCACAACATGGATGAATCTGGAGGGCATTATGCTGGGTGAAATGAGTCAGTCACAAAAGGACAAATACTGTATGAGACTCCTATTATAAAAACTCATGAAAATGTTTTCACACCTGAAGAAACAATCTTTGATGTTTACGAGGGAGGGAAGGGGTGGGAAGGAAAAACACTAACTAGACAATAGATAAATGGTAACTTTGGTGAAGGATAAGACAGTACACAATATTGGGGAAGTCAGCATAACTTGACCAAGGCAAGGTCATGGAAGCTTCATAGGCACATCCAAACTCCCTGAGGGATCAATTACTGGGCTGAGGGCTGTAGAGACCATGGTTTCAGGGAACATCTAGCTCAACTGTCATAACATAGTTTATAAAGAAAGTGTTCTACATCAGACTTTGGTGAGTAGCGTTTGGGGTCTTAAAATCTTGTGAGCAGCCATTGAAGATTCTCCACTGGTGCCACTCCATCTGGAGAAAGGGAAAATGAAGAAAACCAAAGACACAAGAGAAAGATTGGTCCAAAGGACTAATGGACCACAACTACCACAACTTCCACCAGACTGAGTCGAGCACAACTGGATGGTGCCCAGCTACCATCACCGACTGCTCTGGCAGGGATCACAAAAAACAGCCCTGGACAGAGCTGGAGAAAAATGTAGAACAAAATACTGACTCACAAAAAAAGACCAGACTTAAGTCAAATGTTGTAGTGGAATAACCACAGATCTGTTTAAGTTTAAAAATAGTTTTAAAATCTATAGGAAAATCCAACACCTCTACAACGAAAAGACAAATAATCCAACTAAAAAATGGGCAACAGATATGAATAGACACTTCACCAAAGAAGACATTCTTTGGTGAGCCTGGAGAAACCCCAAGAGTATGGCCCTCGGACACCCTTTTAGCTCAGTACTAAAGTCACTCCTGAGGTTCACCCTTCAGCCAAAGATTAGACAGGCCTATAAAACAAACTGGTTCAATCATGTATACAAGACTAAATGGCATGTAAATATCACCTGCTGGGAAGGGGAGGAGTCTAAAAAAAAGAGTGCCTGGTCCCTGCCCTGTTTTTGTTGTTTTTAGGTGCAGTCAGGGGGATTAACCAGTAAGCAAGGTAGGCACAGGCTTACATTAAGCAAGGTATGCATGGGCTTACTTGTGTTTACTTACTAATTTGTACTGAACAATTCCACATGGGTTTCACCACATCGCTGATGAGGTGAAATTATGCACTACAGATTAGTAAGTAAGCACAAGTAAGCCTGTGTGTACCTTACTTAGTGGGCAATCTGCCCCTAAGGTGCCATCTAGTCAGTTCCAACTCAAAGTGACACTATGTACAACGGAACAAAACACTGCCCGGTCATACACCCATTCTCACAATTGTTGCTATCTTTGAGCCCTTTGTTGCAGCCACTGTGTCAACCCATCTTATTGAAGGTCTTCCTCTTTTTCGCTGACCCTCTACTTTACCAAGCACGATGCCCTTCTCCAGGGACTGGTCCCTCCTGATAACATGTCCGTAGTACATAAGACAAACTCTCATCATCCTCACTTCTAGACAGCATTCTGGCTGTACTTCTTCCAAGTCAGATTTTTTCATTCTTCTGGCAGTCCATGGTATATTCAATATTTGCCAGCACCATAATTCAAAGGCCTCAATTCTTCTTCCATCTTCCTTATTGATCGTCCAGCTTTCATATGCATATGAGGCGATTGAAAATACCATGGCTTGGGTCAGACACACCTTAGTCCTCAAAGTGACATCTTTGCTTTTCAACATTTTAAAGAGGTCTTCTGCAGCAAATTTTCCCAATGCAGTATGTCATTTGATTTCTTGACTGCTGCTCCCATGGACTTTGATTGTGGATCCAAGTAAAATGAAATGCTTGACAACCTCAATCTTTTCTCCATTTATCAAGATGTTTCTTATTGGTCCAGTTGTGAGGATTTTTGTTTTCTTTATGTTGAGGTGTAAACCACAGTGTCATGGATTGAATTGTGTGCCCCCAAAATATCTGTCAGCTTGGCTGGGTCATGATTCCCAGTATTGTATAATTGCATACCATTTTGTAATCTGATGTGTTGTAAATGCAATCACTATGATCTAATAAGATGGATTAGCAGCAGTTATAGCGATGAGGTATACAAGATTGGATAGTGTCTTAAGTCAATGTCTTTTGAGATATAAAAGAAAGAAGCGAGCAGAGACACAGGAGAACCTCATACCACCAAGAAAGCAGTGCCAGGAGCAGAGCATATCCTTTGGACCTAAGGTTCCTGCACTGAAATGCTCCCAGACAAACGGAAGACTGATGCATCACAAGGACCTTCCTTCAGAGCTGACAGAGACAGAAAGCCTTCCTCTGGAGCTGACAGCCTGAATTTGGACTTGTAACCTATTAGACTGTGAGAGAATAAATTTCTCTTTGTTAAAGCCATTCACTTGTGGTATTTCTGTTATAGCAGCACTAGATGCCTAAGACACATATTGAAGTCTTTGATCTTCATCAGTAAATACTTCAAGTCCCCTTCATTGCAGCAAGCAAGGTTATGTCATCTGTATATCACAGGTTGTTAATAAGTCTTCTTCCAATCCTGATGCCAAGTTCTTCTTCATACAGTCCAGCTTCTTGGATTATTTGCTCAGCATACAGATTGAATAAGTATGGTGAAAGGATACAAGCCTGATGCACACCTCTCCTGATTTTAAATCATGCGGTATCCCCTTGTTCTGTCTGAACAACTGCCTCTTGATCTATGTACAGGTTCTGCATGAGCACAATTAAGTGTTCTGGAATTCCCATTCTTCGCAATGTTATCCATAATTTGTTATGATCCACACAGTTGAATGCCTTTGCGTAGTCAATAAAACACAGGTAAACATCCTCCTGGTAGTCTCTGCTTTCAGTCCAGATCCATCTGACGTCAGCAATGATATCCCTGGTTCCACGTCCTCTCCTGAATCTGGCTTGAATTTCTGGCAGTTCCTTGTCCATGCACTGCTGCAACAATTTCGGAATTATCTTTAGCATTATTTTACTTGCATGTTATATTAATGATATTGTTCGATAATTTCTGCATTCCGTTGGATCACCTTTCTTTGGAATGGGCACAAATATGGATCTTTTCCAGTTGGTTGGTCAGGTAGCTATCTTCCAATTTTCTTGGCATAGACGAATGAGTATTTCCAGTGTTGCATCCATTTGTTGAAACATCTCAATTGGCATTTCATCAATCCCTGGAGCCTTGTTTTTTTGCCAGTGCCATTGGTGCACTTTGGATGTTTTTCTTCAATACTATTGATTCTTGATCATATGGTACCTCCTGAAATGGTTGAACATCAACTAATTCTTTTTGGTACAGTGACTCTGTATATTCCTTCCATCTTATTTTGATGCCTCTTGCATCATTTAATATTTTGTTCATAGAATTCTTCAATCTTGCAACTCGAGGCTTGAATTTTTTCTTCAGTTCTTTCAGCTTGAGAAATGCTGGGAAATCTTCTGTTCAGTTCTTTTATTTCATCATTTCTTCCTTTCACTTTAGCTACTCTACATTCAAGAGCAAGTTTCAGACTCTCTTCTGACATCCAGTTTAGTCTTTTCTTTCTTTTCTGTCTTTTTAATAACCTTTTGCTTTCTTCATGTATGAAGTCCCTGATGTCATCCCACAACTCATCTGGTCTTCGGTCATTAGTGTTCAGTGCATCAAATCTATTCTTGAGATGGTCTCTAAATTCAGGTGGGATATACTCAAGGTCATACTTTGGTTCTCATGGAATTGTTTTAATTTTCTTCAGCGTCAACTTGAACTTGTATATGAGCAATTGATGGTCTGTTCTGCCGTCAGCCCCTGGCCTTGTTCTGACTTATGACATTGAGCTTCTTCATTGTCTCTTTCCACAGATGTAGTTGATCTAATTCCTATGTATTCCATCTGGTGAAGTCCACGTGTATAGACGTCGTTTATCTAGTTGAAAAAGTTTTCCAAGGAATAGGTCATTAGTCTTGCAAAATTCTATCATGCGATCTCCAGCGTTGTTTCTATCACCAAAGCCTTATTTTTGAACTTCTTGTTTCGAACTTTCACACTGCAATCACCAATAATTATCAATGCATCTTGATTGCATGTTTGATCAATTTCAGACTGCAGAAGTTGGTAAATACCTTCAGTTTCTTCATCTTTGACATTAGTGGGTGGTGTCTAAGTTTGAATAATAGTCATATTACTTGGTCTTCATTGTAGGCTTATGGATATTATCCTATTACTGACAGCATTGTATTTCAAGATAGATCTTGAAATGGTCTTTTTGACAATGCCTGCAACACTGTTTTCTTCAATTGGTCATTCTTGGGATAGTAGACCATATGATTGCCCAATTAAAAATGGCCAATACCAGTCCATTTCAGCTCACTAATGCCTAGGATATCAATCTTCAAGCATTCTATTTCATTTTTGACTGCTTTCAATTTTCCTCGATTCAAACTTCGTACATTCTGTGTTCCGATTATTGATGGATGTTCTCAGCTATTTCTTCTCATTTTGAGCCGCACCACCTCAGCAAATGAAGGTCGTGAAAGCCTTACTTCACCCACATCGTTAAGGTTGACTCTACTTTGAGGAGGCAGCTCTTCCTCAGTCTTATTTTGAGTGCCTTCTAATCTGAGGGGCTCATCTTATGACACTATATCAGACAATGTTCTGCTGCTTCCATAAGGTTTTCACTGGCCAATTTTTTCAGAAGTAGGCTGTCATGGTTTGAATTATGTCCCCCAAAAAATGTGTGTATCAATTTGGCTAGGCCATGATTCCTGGTACTGTGTGATTTTCCTGTATGTTGTAAACCTGCCTCTATGATGTTAATGAGGGAGGACAGGTGGCAGTTGTGTTAGTAAGGCAGGACCTGATCTACAAGACTGGACTGTGTCCTGAGGCAATCTCTTGAGATATAAAAGACAGAAGTGAGCAGTGAGACAGGGGGACCTCCTACCATCAAGAAAGCAGTGCCAGGAGCAGAGTGCGTCCTTTGGACCGGGGTCCTTGCGCCGAGAAGCTCCTAGTCTGGGGGAACACTGATGAGAAGGCCGAGAGAGAGAAAGCCTTCCCCTGGAGCTGACACCTTGAATTTGGACTTTTAGCCTACTTTACTGTAAGGAAATAAGCTTCTCTTCGTTAAAACCATCCACTGCGGTATTTCTGTTATGGCGGCACTAGATGACTAAGACATAGGTTGCCAGGTCCTTCTTTGCAGTCTGTCTTCGTCTGGAAGCTCTGCTGAAACCTGTCCACCATGAGTGACCCTGCTGGTGTTTGAAATACCGGTGGCATAGCTTTCAGCATCACAGCAACATACAAGTTACCACAGTACGACACACTGACAGACAAGTGGTGGACTCCCTGCCCTAGTTCTAGTAAATCAAAATCTCTATGGCTAGAGCTAGGATTCGGTAGTTTAAATAATTCCCCTGGTGATTCTATTGTGCAGTAAGTGTTTAACTTGGGCCTGCCCTTCTGTCTTTATTAAGAGAACTAGCTAAATATTCAGAATACTAATAACTTGGATTTTGAAAGTTACTTTTCTTTAGTCACTTAATTAAAAAATTAACAGAGCATCTACAATGTACATTGCACTACCTGGTACTTTGGATAGCTATTTAAAAAGAAGGAAAGAAGAAGAGAAAATTAATTTTTATTGAAAGCCCTTATTAAGCACGAGAACTCTATCAAACATTATCTCAATGACTTCCCAGTAGTTCTGGGAAGTAGAAGTTAGATTCTCTTTACTGATTAGGACAAGGAGGCTCAAAGAAGTTACATAATTTGACTAGGGTTAGCTGTCTACTGGGGAAAAAAGCAGGGTTCGTATTCAGTTCTTAATTGTGTAAGTAGCATGCCGATGTTCCTGCCACTGAGAAGGTGCGACCCAGTCACACAAGTCCACATCAACTGTGGTGAGAGCAGAAGCTTTGGGGCAAGACAGACCTGGATGAAAACCCTCAGTACTGCCATTTATTTATCAGCTTTAGGGCAGGAAGGAGTTAGGCCAAATAACCCCCGTTTCTCATCTGTACAATGGGATAATAATTTCTACCTAAAAGGGTTACTGTAAGGATTACATGAGATAATGTCTACAAAACACTTGTTATAGTGCACACCCCATATAAGTCTTCAATAAATAGTGCCACACACTACAGGGGAAGTCAGCACGAATGGACTAACCCAAAGCTAAGAAGTTTCCTGAATACAACCAAACACTTCAAGGGACTGAGTAGCAGGGGTGGGGATCTGGGGACCATGCTTTCAGGGGACATCTAGGTCAATTGGCATAAAAAAGTTTATTAAGAAAATGTTCTGGATCTCACTTTGGTGAATGGTGTCTGGGGTCTTAAAAGCTAGAGAACAGCCATATAAGATGCATCAATTGGTCTCAACCCACTGGAGCAAAGGAGAATGAAGAACACCATAGACACAAGGAAAGTATTAGCCCAAGAGACAGAAAGGGCCACATAAACCAGAGACTTCATCAGCCTGAGACCAGAAGAACTAGATGGTGCCTGGCTACCGCCAATGACCAGCCTGACAGGAAACACAACAGAGAGTCCCTGACAGAGTAGGAGAAAAGTAGGATGCAAAACTCAAATTCTAAAGACCAGACTTAACGGTTTGATTGAGAGTGGAGGGATCCTGGAAGACATGGCCCCCAGACTCTCTGCTAACCCAGAACTAAAACCATTTCCTAAGCCAACTCTTCAGACAAAGAATAGACTGGACTATAAGACGTAAAATGATAATCGTGAAGAGTGTGCTACTTAGCTCAAGTAGATACACGAGACTAAAAGGGCAGCTCCTGCCTGGAGGTGAGATGAGAAGACAGAAAAGGACAGGAGCTAGTTGAATGGACACAGGAAATCCAGGGTGGAAAGGAGGAGCATGCTGTCACAGTATAGGGAGAGCAACTAGGGTCACATAACAATGTGTGTATAAATTTTTGTATGGGAGACGAACTTGAATTGTAAACTTTCACTTAAAGCACAATAAACGAAAAACAAAAACAATAATAAAAAATAAAGTAAGTCATAAAAATAAATAAATGGTGCCGATTATTTCTTCTTCTTCTTGGTTTTTTTTTTTTTTTTTTTTTTTTTTTACTAATACTGTTACTAGTACTATCCAGGGAAGGATGAACTCTGACCCCACAAGCTGTCCCTTTTCATGGATAGTAAACACCACCAGTCCTGGACGCTCCACCATCCCATTTTTTCTCCTCCGGAACAGCCTAATACTATCATTCTCTTCTATTGTTCTATCCAAATGTCAATTTTTGAAAGACTTAAACAAATTTAAATAGCAAAATTTACTGGCACAAGTAGATCATAAATTCAACAGACATAGGAAGCAAAGAAACGCATCTATTTTAGGGATAAACAAGCTAATTCTAGTCTTATTTCGTTCATTCTTATTAGCACGCTTTTTTTTGGTGATGTGAGCAGATGAATTTTACTGTCGGACCCAAATTTTATTTCCTCATTAAAGATTTTTTTTTTGAGATGTGCTAAAGGACACATTCCAAGAAACAAGAGTGTAATTATAGATTTAGCATCTCCTGTATGCCCTGACAGAAGTCTACCATCACTTAAGAAGCCATTACAGCATATACTTAATGTCAGCTTGATAGAAAAAAATACTTTCATAGGTTCTCTTTGATTGACACATTTGAAATGACATGAGTTTCCAGCTTTAAAACCTATTGTTATTAGGTCTCTGTTGCTATTTATGTTAGAAATATGTGCACGTGTGTCAAAACAATGTATCAGCTTTGCTGATTGGCTGCATCTAGATTCTGTTGCCGGGGTAACAGAACAATCGCTTTTAATCTTTCCTAAATTGCTTCTTCTTCTTCTTCTTCTTTTTTTTCCTAAATACTTGAGGTTTTCAGGGATTTTTTTCACCCCAGACCAAAAATAAAGAAATTTTATCTAGGGAGAAAACAAATACATATTTTGTGTGTGTGTGTGCTAAGAGTAAATTAAATGTAAAAGGTGTAGTTGGTATATATGTTAATTTGTATTGCTATCTATCAAAGACACTGTGAAAGTGATAATTCTTAAGCCTAGGTTGACTAAAAAAAGACCTTCTCCACTTCCACATAATGCTGCAACCAACCATTTTCCCCCTAGGATCAGGTCTCCTACCTTTGGCAGAAGGCCAACTTCACACATTCTTTATGGAATATGAACTTTTTATCTTATATGAAAGAAAAGAACATGTGTTCAGAGCTTTGCACCACTTTTCCTGCCTCATTGACTACACAGAGGCTTGTGAGCAAGTCCTTATTGATCTGCATCTCAACTCCAGCCCCTGAACTTCTGAAATATTGGGAGAATAGATCTACATGCTTACATATATACATGGTATGCCTATAAATCAAGTTTCTGTGTATAATTTGTCTTACTTATTTTTTTTTTTTTTTGTATTAACAGCTCTTAAACTTCATTAGGGTACTTGTTTGAAACACAGGCCCTGTGCCCCACCACAGAGATTTTGATGATTAGGCCTGAGGTAGGCTCAGAAATTTTGGTCCTGATACCAGCCAGCTGCAGGCAACACTTTCAGAAGTTCTGCTTTGCTTTGTATGCACTCTCCAAATACTTCATTCTCCCCTAAAAAGGTGAGCACAGGATCCTATTATGGACAGTCCTGTGCTTGGGTGAAATAGGCAAGCACTCACTAAGTTTCTTCTGGAAGGCACCACATTCCCCAGTCCTGACACCTGACCCTTCTCCTGCAAAATTAATTAAATAATCGATTAATTTAAAAATTTAATAAATTACCTTGCTTGGTGGCCATTTCGCATCAGTTTTATCAAAACTTAAGACTTTGTGGTTGTTGGGTGTTGTTAAGTCGATTTGGGGCTCATAGCAACCCCAAGTGACAGGGTAGAACTGCCCCATAGGGTTTTTTCTAGGTTGTAATTTTTACGGGAACAGATTGCCAGGTCTTTCTCCCACAGAGTCACTGGGTAGGTCAGCACCGCCAACCTTTTGATGAGCAGCCAAGCTCTAACCTTTGTGCCACCAGAGTTGGTTCTTAGGACTTTAAGAGAATCCAGATACCCTAGGGAAGTACAATACCTCAAGCTGTAGTCCAGCATCTTCTCTTCAATGGAGAACAGGTTTTGGGGTGATGAGGAAGGAAAAGAAAAAAATGAGAAAACTGGGTGCTTGAGGTAAAGAGCCAGCAGGGAAGAATATGGCCAAAAATCAGTGTCCCCCAAACAGACTTGTCTGGTTGATACTTCGCCTCTGTGTGTAGCTGTCTCGCTTAATAAAGGAAAGTCAGTGTTTTAGTCAAATGTGACCCTGTAGTCCTAGAATTGGGGAAAACCCTTATTATCCAGCTGCAATCCAAAAATCAAAACTTTTCTAAATCCTGCCTTTTCTAGAAGATACAGAGGTCCATCAAAACTACCCAAAGTTGTATTCTGAGATATCTGTAGCCAGAGTTTTACACACACAAAAAAAGAAAACAAGTTGTTTAAAATTTGGTGAAGGTATGTACTTTGTAAAGGAGAAACAATTGCAAACACCAGCTCTAGGAATCCACTGATCGAGGCAAACATTTCATCTCAGCAAATAGTGAAAGAAAGCATTTGGAGCTTTCCAGAGTAACTCCACAAAAATCGAACTTCTCTGAAATTGTTGTTTGCGTTGCCAAGTGTGTGCTTAATGCTGTCTCACCATTGCTTCTACTCCCTTCCCAAAGACATCTGTTAGGGTATAACACTTGGCCAAGAGCTGATACAGTCTCGGTCGCCAAGCTCAGACTGCAATCCATCTGCATAAACCTGCAGACAGACGGTTTGAGGAAAAGTTTACTGGTGGGGAGTAGGGGAACAAGAAAGCAAGGGATTAAGTTATAGACTTAAAAACCAACGAAGGAGTAAGGTATTGCTATCACAGAGTTCACCAGTGACATAGTCAGTGCAAAGAGATGAAGAGAAAGCTCTTCGTCTGTGAGAAAACAAGGCACACGAGCGACTGTGGTAGACTCTGAGTGACCCGGTAAAAAGAAGAAAATGACATAATCAGACCAACACTCAAAGAGTGGCAATTAAACTGTAATAAAGCATGTTCTTTGATTATAATGCAATGAGTTGAACAGAATAGAGGACCAGTTATATGTTCAGTAAACCAAAAAAACCAAACCCATTACTGTCGAGTCTATTCCGACTCATAGTGACCTTATAGGACAGAGTAGAACTAACTGCCCCATAGGGTTTCCAAGGAGCAGCTGGTAGATTTGAACTGCTGACCTTTTGGTTAGCAGCTGAACTCTTAACCACTGCCCAACCAGGGTTCCATATGTTCAGTAGAATAGTTAAATGTCAAGCTTGGAAGAAAGAGAGAATTAAAGTCTCATAAAAAGGAGGAAGCAATGAGGGTGAGAAATAGACTAAAGCTTCGTTTCACAAACTCACAAGCAGCTTGCAGCCTTTTCATTATGCCTCCAGCTGTAACTTTGGTGTGTGGGGTTCAGGGAAGCAAGTTAGCCTCAATGTTCAACACATTGACACCATCGACTTCCAGTGTGACTTAGAGTCCATTCCAACATAGGGATGACGAAGCTCAACACCTAATTTTTATGTCCACTACCGAAACGCCAATAAGCAAAACAGAATTGCTTAACCCTTTCCTGCTGCAGAATTAATTCTAACCAAAAGAATGGAAGTCCTCCTCTTTTTTTTTTTCTCCCTCTTTCAGCAATTATGTTAAAAAACAGAAAAGAATGAACACCTGGAGGCTCTTCCTATTGCAATCAATTTGATTTTGTTGCTCATTATGGCTTATTGTAGACCAGGATGTAAATCACATTTTGCTGAAACAAGAAGCCAGCTCCATTTTTCCAGTCCTTTGACTTGACTCCCTCTCTCTGCCTGGCAGTCTCCCTCCCCTCTCCCCAGCTCTCCTTTGTTGTTTTCGGAATTCATACCCTATTCTCTTTCAGGTTTTAAATCCACCCAAGTTCCCAACATCATGAAGGACGTTTTACTCAATCCCTAGTTTTGTGGCTGAGGCGTGCAGCATCTGGGGCAGCCTGATATAGGGTCATTGTGAGGATTAAAATAGATACCCAGGTAAATCCTACAGCACAATGCTCATACAGCAGGAAGCTCTCCATCATAACCATTATGACTTCACGTTCTGCTCCCTCTAGCTTCTTTCCTACAGTTCTCGACTTCATTTCTTCACACCTAGGTTTCATTCTGACTGACTGTGACGTGTCTAGAAGGAGAGGGTGTCCAGTCAGGAATACGCCCACAGACGGCTGGGTTGAGTAGGCAGGTGTCTAGCATGTAGAAAGGAGCAGCAAGTCAGGGCTACTACCTCGTCAAATTCAACTGTGGGACTATGTAAGGTGGGGGAGAGGGTGAGAGGGAGGGAGGGGTAGGAGGCTAAGCAAAGACTTAGACAGGCAGAGGGTGGGAACCAGCTATTAAGGCAAAAAAGAAAAAAGCTACCCAGAAGTAGGTACGAGTGAACAAGGGCAGGTATGCAAGTGAAGAAGCTTCATCAGGACCTGCCTATCAGGAAAGAGACCACGGAATTTCTGACAGTTGGTCATTTCTGACATGGTCATTTGTTGGACTTGGAGGAAGTAACTACCACCCACTGCCATCGAGTCGATTCTGACTCATAGCAACCCTATAGGACAGAGTAGAACTGCTCCATAGGGTTTCCAAGACTGGAAGCCTTTATGGAAGCAGACTGCCACATTATTTCTTCTGCGGAGTGGCTGGTGGATTCGAACTGCCAACCTTTCAGTTAACAGCTGAGTGCTTAACCACTGCACCACCAGGAGGAAGTAAAGAAGGCTGCAATAAGACTGAGTTGAGGTACAGGCTGAAACATTTTTCAAAAGGGCAGTGGTGCCAAAATAGATTCATCCAAATGCCACCTTGCAAAAGGGCAACCCAAGGTCTCCCGGGGCTACCTGTCTTAGGCACAGACACTATCTGCTGGGTGTCTGCTCCTATAGTGCAAAAGGCTTGGCCATTTTCCAGTCTGGGGTTCCTCAACTCTGATCTGAGGAATAGTGCTACTTCTGCAGGGTGAAGCAGAGCCTCTTGTGGAGGCAGACAGAGAGAGAGACATCGAGTCCCAACCGCCCACCCCCAGTACAGGCTGGGTCTTGACAGTAACTGCTTTCCTCATCAAATGCCCCCTGTGTCTGCTAGTGCCTGGCTCATCGTGGGAGCCCAGTAAGTGCTGGCTGGATGAGGGAAGGAGTGAACATCCGTAAAGTTCATTACCGTAACCCTTTCTCTGCCTTATTCCTCTCCCTTCTTTTGACAAAAATCTAACACAACCTCCAACACCTGCTTAGCTTCAGCTCAAGGAAAGATGAGCTCTTTCTAGACTCTTTCTGTGGCTATGAAAGGAAGGTGCTGTGGTCAGAGGGAAGGAGCAGACACCTTAGTGCTGGTCAGATCTGGGTTCACATCCTAGTTCCAGTTTTTGGAAACTCCTAGAGTTTGGGGCTTCTTCACTGACAAAATGGGGAAAATAACCTCAAAGGAATCATTTTGAAGGTTAATAATATGTTTAAATTCCTAGTACAGTGCGTGAAATATAGAAAGTACTCAGTAAATCTAACTTCCCATCCTTCAGTGTGCTCTGGGCGTTCAATTGTTTCACCGTCTCTCCAAGGTTAAGTATTGTTCCCATTTTTACAGATTGGAAAATGCAAGAAAAAGGAGATTAAATAAATTGTTCAAACCCATGCATTTTATGATAGAGTGTTTGGGGAGTAAAATGATGAGGCTGATAAACTATATTCATATTTTGAAGATCATGTCATATTTGGGACATACATTGACCTAGGGGGGAATCGTCTTGTACCAAAAACCAAAGACAATACTGCAAGGACAATAAAACAAACAAAGCAACAAGCACAACAAAATAAGCTCGTTTAAAACCTACTAGGGCTGGTATAAAACCAAGCTGGATTATTTGTTTGCCTGATTCTTTTTACATAATTTTGATCCCAGATGCATATATGGTTTGCAGTACTTGGAGGGAAAAACAGCTAATACCAGATTATCAAGCAGGAAGTTACTAACAAGGTAGCCCAGGCCGCCAGCATTACATTACAATGATGTGGTAATACCAGGGGGTGGATGCAGGGGCCTAGGACCCACCTAGAAGGACCTAGATAACCCCTGGTGAGTCCAAAAGAAAACAAAGACGGCGGTGAGCTGGGCTTTGTGTAAGTGTGTAAATCCTTGCAGGTGAGTTTGAGAGTGTCTGGGGCTGCAGTCCTGTTCCTTCACTCAAGAGTCAGGTGAGCTCAGTGCTGGACACAGCTGCATTGTGGAAGCCTGGGCCTGAGACAGGCAGAGGTCTGCTCTCCAAGTACCCACGTACACTGGTGACAGTGGAGTGATCCTGGCCAACTGCTGCTGAGACCCCTCTTTCCACCCTCGCCATCCGCATGGAGGGCGGGCCCTGCCCAGACTGGAGGATAGAACAAAACACCAATAAGACAAAGGTTCACACACGAGCTTCTCTGACCCCAGGGCCCTTGCACTTTCTGCTGCACCCCACTGTCTCTCAACAATTTTTCTTCATCGAGGCTCTGTCCTGGGCCACCTATGTTTTTCTCTACACTACCTTCAATCCATGCAAATGAGTCTCAAGTCCCTATGCGCCTCTCCACTGTTTTTATTATTATTACTTATTTAACTTTCATTTATTAAGCAACAACATTGTACCACGTGCTATGGTAAGTGTTGGAAACACGGAAAGAGGAATAAGATCAGGCTCGGAGGTCTCACAATCTGGTGATGGAGGGAAAGAGACATGCTAATTACAATGGAATGAGATATAAAATACCGTGAAGAAAGGTAGGAAAAGCCTTTTTTTGTACCACAATAACCCACTCCTCTGAACTCTACAAGGTATTATGAAACCTTGTGGAGGTCAACACTGTCTACTTTCTTAAGAAGTCTATCTTGCTTTTTCCCAATGCGTCACATTCAGAAGTTCTTTCAGACATCTCCCTCCTATACACGTTCTTCAGCCTTTGGCAGCTCCCTCAAGATTCCTCATTCTTGCTGATTTTCCAATTCAGTCAAAATGCTAAGCCAAAGTATGTACATTCATCTGACACAATCACTGTGATTCTTCCACCTGCAAGAACAGGAGAAACGAACTCTACAGAAGGCACAGTGCCAGGCAGGGGGGAATATCAACAGGCACCCTCAAGGCCATACTCCAGAAGGAGGGGTGGCACACGCCAAGAAGTGCAGTGATGCTGTGGCTTCTGGATGAGGGAGCTGGCCAGTCCCTTCCCACTGTATACCTTTAAAACAAAAACCAAGCCCACTGCCATCAAGTCAATTCTGACTCATAGTGACCCTATAGGACAGAGTAGAACTGCCCCATAGGGTTTCCAGGGAGCGACTGGTGAATTTGAACTGCAGACCTTTGGGTTAGCAGTCGAGCACTTAACAACTGCACCACCAAGGGCTCCACATACATCTTTACCAGGGACCAAATCCCTGATGGGGAACTGCTTTGTCTCTAGCCCCAGCATGCCAGGCTTCCTTCTAGCAGTAGAGAAGAAGGAGAAGCAGGTGCTACAAGCTTCATGTATTCAATGTTGTCAAGGGCAGGCGGTACTAAACACTCTTGTCTTGGCCTTGGGGACAGACTATTACCAAGTGACTCACACAAAACCCTTGTGTAAAACTCTACCTTCATCTCCTGCCACTGTCCAGATTCCCACTTTGCATTCCTGCAACACCAAACTTGGGATTCCCCTCACACCCACACCATGATTTCCTAGCTTTCTGCCTCAAGTCATGCTTTTTTTCTCCTCCTACAGTCCCCATACTTTCTTCTGCACCTGCCTTACCTTCTACTCAATCTTCATCTTGCCAGATTTCCTTCTCCAGGGATCTTTCCTCAACCACTCTCCATCCCCATATACCCTTCCTCTATGCTCTCCTTGTACTAAATTAACCTTTCCTTAGTTCTGATCCTGCACTAGACAGTGAACAATTTAATGTCAGAGACATTTTGTCTTGGCATCCCATATTCCTAGCACGGTGCCTGGAAATTTGTAGACAACCGCGTATTTATACCACTGACTCCTTCCTGCACCCTGAGGCACGGTCGTTAAGAGCTCAGCTGCTAACCAAAAGGTGGGCAGTTCGAATCCTTGGAAGCCCTGTGGGGCAGTTCTACTCTGTCCTATAGGGTCTCTGTGAGTCAGATTCAACCTGACGGCAATAGGTTTGGCTTTTTTTGGTCTCTTCCTTATTATGTAAATATATGTATTGTGGCATGTGGTTAAAAGTTCAAATTTTGGAGCCATCTTGCCTGGGCTTGAATCCTGACTCTGCCATTTACTAGCTGAGTAAACTTGAGGCCATACTTACTGTTATTGTCCCTCAGTGTTCTCAGATGTGAAATGTGGATGATAATACCTCGTAGATTTGTTATAGGATTTAAATGAGTAGATGATAGATGGATGGATAGATGAATGAATGGATAGATGGGTGGATGGGTGGGTGGATGGAAGGGTGGGTGGATGGATGGATGGATAGATAGATAGAGTTTTGAATGTTGGCTATTATATATCAAATTCTAGGTGAGTGTTAACCGTCATCATCGATTAGTAGTCCTGACAACAGGTGCCTGATTCCTGCAGCGCTTTCCTCCTGATTGCCATGATACTTGTGTAAATTTATTTGACTTCCGGGTTATTCAGATTAAATGTCTAATTCTGACCCTTTGTGTTCAGCTCTGCTGACAAAGCTCTAACACAGAGGAGGTTCTGGTGATTTAAATAAATAGAACAACTGTTCAACAGCACCCTGGACAAAAACCACAAACGATTCTCTCAAGTAGCACTTGTTATTTAAGAATAACTAGTTATTTATAAGAAGGCGGGGGTGGGGGTGGGGGGAACCACCAGGAAATAAAGACAAAAATGAAAAAAAAATTGTGGTATTATTAGCAATGACCTTGAAAATGATAAGAAATGTTTCTTTAAAAAAGAATTAGTGAGGCTATTAATTTTAGGAAATTTGTGTTGAAAATGCTGGATTTCTTTAGAAAGACACAGTTGTTGAGAAGTAAAGTGCTAAGAGAAAAAAACACTTAAAAAAAAGACAATACAAAAACTCGGCAGGGAACTGCAAGAAACTCAAGTCAATACGTAGTTTGCATCTGCTGGCAATACTCCCATCAAAGAAGGAAATAAGATACAAAACTGAAATTTCGATTCAAAGAAACTTGATAAACAAAATAATCCATTCAATATAACAGATGGCTGTACAATAGTGTGCACCATGACTAAAATATCTGACCCACCCACCTACCCACTGGTAGTGCTACCAGAAACATCAATTTAAACTGGGCAACCTGAAATGTATGGAATACAACTGTCTATAACTACAATGTCAGCAAAACATATTCATGCCAGAAAGAATGAAAATATTCAAAAGGCGTTATCTAAAAAAGGTACTTCCAAAAGCTATATTCTCTCTCTTTGGTCCAGAAACACGTTCTATACTTGTCACATTTTTTACCTTTAGTGCAATTAATCAGTTCTGTAGTTCTAACAAGATAAGGGAAGCTATGCTCAATCTAGTTCTCCTCAAGGGATATTTATGTTACCTCTATTGCCAGAAGAATGAACAAATCTGTCTTGGAATAAGTACAGTCAGAATGCTCCTTAGAAGGGAGGACGGCAAGACTTCATCTCACATACTTTGGACATGTTATCAGGAGGGACCACTCCCTGGAGAAGGACATGGTGCTTGGTAAGGTAGAGGGTCAGTGAAAGAGAGGAAAATCCTCAACTGGATGTATTGACACAGTGGCTGCAACAATGGGCTCAAACACAGCAATGATTGTGAGGATGGAGCAGGACCAGGCAGTGTTTCGTTCTGTTGTGCATAGAACCCGTATGAGTCAGAACTGACTTGATAGCACCTAACAACAACAACAACTAATGCGTTTCAGGCTCTGTCGTAGTTGCTGGAGATACTAAGGTGAATGAGACATTACCCCAGATCTTAAAGAGCTTATACTCCAGAGCTGTTTATCTGGTTAGCAGTCAAGCAAAGCATCACTTTGGATATATCTGAGCCTCAGCAGATCTGGAACCACTAGATGTATGGTTCATGTTGATCAGTTTGTTACAAAATTGTGATTAGAACTTTCTGGACTATAATACTTCTGTTAAGAACATCTACGCTACCTAGTTTAAGGTCATCGTGATTGACTGGTCTAAAATTTTAGAATCAGGCAAAATAAACTTTATCACTTTGCAACCCAAATCTGATCGTTAAGAAAGTTACTAATTCCTAATCATCTATGTATAAATACGAACTTTAAAGCAATGGTCTTTTATACTAATAGCGTCTTTCATGGATATTTGAATACTACCAGCATGAAGCAATCCTGTATTTTAGGGGAAAAAAAAAAAAAAGGCAAAATCAAAAGTACAAATGAAAAAGTGTCAAAAAAAATTAATCATCTCATTTCTCTGTAGTCTAATTTCTTCATTAACTTCTGCTGGCCTCTGAGACCATAAAGAAAAATGCTCATACAAACAGGACTTTCAAAGGAGGTGAAGTTTTATTGCACAGTATTTCTGATAGCTTGTTCCTGAGCAAAGTAACTGGTGTCCCCAGGGACTCATTCAACATTCATTCGAATCATGGAGAAAGAGATACAGTTCGGAAGGTGTTTTTCTGGAGTCCAGAGGGGGACTTTGATCCTAGCTCAGATAACAGCTGCTCTCCCTGAGAGGATTTTCTGGTTGCTCTCTCCCTCAGGCCAGGTAAGCCTCAGGGGAGGTGTCTGGTTGACCTCAGAGCTCAGACAGGCAAATGATACCTGAGGGAGGGTCTTTGAGTGGGCAAGGGAAGCTGGCATCAAGTGTTACCCTGTCAGTCTCTCTCTCCTGGCTAGAGACAGAGCCCACAGAAAAGAGACTCCTAAAGGGAGTCACGTCCCGCCTTGACTTTCCTCCATTGTAGAGTTAAGGAAGGCAGGAAGCCAAAGTACCATGATAGATTCTAGTCCCCGCCATTGTGCTGTCTCACTGTCCTGGAATGGTAACAACGTGTTCCTTACAAACACTTCGTTACCAGCACTTTGCCATCCCTGACCCTAGCTTTCAAAAAGAGAGACAAAGATGAATACAATATGCATGATTAATTTCTTAGAAGTAAATGAAGCCTGTCATATAGTCAGTAAAGTACGAGTGGAGGGATATAAGACTGTATCATTTTGTAAAAAGCCATTTTTCTTTTATAACGATGTGAATCTGGAAAAAATTGGAGTATCCCTTTGAAAATGTAAGAGATTAATCTAAATATCGACACTGTGAGGTGAAACTATGTCTTTTTTGTTTGTTGTATTTATGATATGAAATATGAAGCTGAAGTATACTGAAGTACAAAGATTAAAGAGATCGTGTTAATGATAATTCCTTTGAAAAGGTGAATATAAAACAGCTCTCAAGCCGTTACAAAATTATCCCACAGTTCATACTGTCATGTCTATATCTTTCATTCCTGTTCTCATTTAGAAAATGTTTATTGAGCGTTTGTCATGTGCAAGTCATTGTTTTAGCTGCTGTAGGGAACAAAGATATCGATGGCAGTCCCTATACCTAAAGGGATTAAGATTATACATGGTAGGAAATGATGAATGCCATAGAGATGACAGAAACTACAAGATTTAATGAGAGGAGCCCTGGTAACTCAATGGTTAAGTGTTCGGCTGCAAACCGAAACGTCAGCAAGTCAACCCACTCAGTGGCTTCCTAAAGATTGTTGTTAGGTGCGGTTGAGTCAGTTCCAACTCATAGCGACCCTATGTACAACAGACTAAAACACTGCTTGGTCCTGTGCCATCCCAATAATCATTGTTATGTTTGAGCCCATTGCTGCAGCCACTGTCTGAATCCATCTTGTTGAGGGTCTTCCCCTTTTACCTGACCCTCTACTTTACCAAGTATGATGTCCTTCTCCAGGGACTGGTCTCTCCCGATAACACTTCCAAAGTACATGAGACGAAGTCTCGCCACCCTCCCTTCTAAGGAGCACTCTGGTTGTACTTCTTCCAAGACAGATTAATTCCTTCTTCTAGCAGTCCATGGTATATTCAGTGTTCTTCGCCAGCATCACAATTCAAAGGCATCAATTCTTTGGTCTTCCTTATTCACTATCCAGCTTTCACAAGCATATGAGGTGATTGAAAATATCATGGCTTGGATCAGGCACACCTTAGTCCTCAAAGTGACGTCTTTGCTTTTCAACACTTGAAAGAGTTCGTAAAGATTACAGCCTAGGAAACCCTATGGAGCAGTTGTCCTCTGCCACACAAGGTCACTCTGAGTGGAAAGTTGACTCTGTGGTACCCACTAAGAACAACACAGGACTTAGCAAATCTCCCAGTGACCACCAGACCTGTGAGCAGTTTTGGTTTCAGCTATTAATCCAACTAAAAGTTAATTTCAGGATCATTGGATAAACCAAATGTGTTATAAGCATGCAATGAATTATTACTCACACATAAAGAAAAATGAAGTCCTGATATATGCCACAACATAGATGAATCTTGAAAACATTATGCTTAGTAAAATAAGTCAGACATGGAATGGCAAATACTGAATGATCCCACTTACTTGAAATGTCTAGAATAGGCATATTCATAGGGACAAAAGTTTACCAGTGGTTACCAGGGGTGAGGTCGAGGGGTAGGGAGGAGGGAGTGGGAATTATTGCTGAAGGGATACTGAGTTTCTTTTGAGATGATGTAAAGCTTTTGGAAATGGATAATGGTGATGGTAGTACAATATGGTGAAAGTAATTAATGTCACTGAATTGTGCTGTTGTTGTTGTTAGGTGCTGTCGAGTCGGTTCCGACTCATAGCAGCCTTATATCCAACAGAACAAAACACTGCCCAGTCCTGTGCTATCCTCACAATCTTTGTTTTGCTTGAGCACATTGCTGCAGTCACTGTGTGAATCCATCTCGTTGAGGGTCTTCCTCTTTTTCGATGACCCTCTCCTTTACCAAGTATGATGTCCTTCTCCAGAGACTGATCCCTCCTGATAACGTGTCCAAAGTACGTGAGACATAGCGTTGCCATCCTTGCTTCTAAGGAGCATTCTGATTGTGATTCTTCCAAGACAAATTTGTTCATTCTTCTGGCAGTCCACAGTATATTCAATATTCTTCACCAACACCACAATGCAAAGACGTCAGTTCTTTGATCTTCCTTATTCATTGTCCAGCTTTTGCACACGTATGAGGTGATTGAAAATACCATGGCTTGGGTAGTCTTCAAGGTGACACTGAATTGTGCTTAAAAATGACTAAAATTGCAATCTTTTTGTTATATATATTTTAACACGATACAATTAAAATTATTGTTAAAAGCTAATTTTAGGATATTTAGCCCAATCTCCTCCCCCGTGACAAACAGGAGAATGGACTGCTATTGATTTATGAAAACAAATGGGGGCAATTTGCCCCACTCCTCCTCCTTCTTTCTTCCTCCTCTTCCCCTTTGCCCCTCCCCCTCCCCTCTCCTCCTCCTCCTTCTGTCTCTCTGTCATTTCCCCACCCCTTCTAACCCTTATCCTCAGATGTGAACTGTGGCATTGACTGCAGTAAGACAGCTAAGACAAGAAGAGAAAGAAAAGCAACTCTCCAGTTTTCATCTGACCACCTTGCATTCTTGGGCACACCTCCCTGGCTTACTGGGAATATGTGTTCAAGGACACACGACCTGAAGTGAAGTCTGATAATACAAAGTGCGTCTTCAACCGAGATTCCTCAATGACAGTCAAGTGCCAGAGCTTTAATGAGGGGAAGAGAATAGATGTTTTTCCTCTGCTCCAAGGCGGGCACCTTCCTTTGAGCCCTTCAAGGTTAAAAATGTTGTCATTAATAAGAACTGTTGTCAAGCCTTCAGCATGACAGGAATGCATGTTAAATACACAAATGTGTAGAAAACATAAACTCCACGTGATGATTTTTGTGTTTCAACTCAGTAGTCAGTGAGCTGTGCTGCAGAGTGTGCTGGGCACCTGTTGGACAATTTTCTCTTTTTCTTGGAAGAGATTTTGAACACTTACAATAACCAAACCAGTGGAAGAGACCCCCATTTTCACTTCAGCATTTGTACCAGTTGTACCCAGATGTGTTCTTTTTTTTTTTTTTTTTTTCTTTCTTTCTTTCTTCCTTCCTCTTTTTAACACTTCGGAATACCCATGATGTGATTCAACTAAGAAATCTATTTTCTGCCTTAACTTTTTCATCATTGTGACTTAACTTGGCTTCTTAACCTTTTTTATTTTAATCATTTCCTGAAGGCTTTACATTTTTCTCCCTTTCTAATATTGTCCTTCTGGAGAAGACTTTCCACGTGAATATCATAGTGCTTTTTCATATATATTTGTCTATCTATATCTATGTCTAGCAACTATCTATCTATCCATCAACTATCTATCAACTAACTATCTATCTATCATCTATCAATCTATCAACTATCTACCTATCATCTGTTAATCTACCTAGCATCTATCAATGGTTGCAATGTGGGTATAACCTTGTGTTCTGTATGGATTCCTCTTGTCATACAACCAATCTGAACATTTGTGATTGTTTCCAAGATTTACTCTTACCCTTTCCTTGTTTTACTTTTTCTACTTTGACTTATTTTTTTAAAGGTTTTCTTACTCCTCTTCATTATTACCACGATTAAGTTCAACTCTGTACTCACCTCAGCACTGGTCACTTTTTGCTGAAATTTGTCATTGTTTAATATAATTAATCAGTTGCTTGTTTCAAGAAGTGACTCTCTCTGAAACGTTTAGAGTGGGACATAACAGAAGCATTTCTATCTTACCTTGAACACGGTTCAATAAAGTATGAAGACAGGAAGAATCGGTGCCTCGGAAATGCCCATTAAACGCAAAGACAGCCCATCCCACAGGCCTCTTTTACAGTGTGACTTTGCCCTCTCCCATCAAGAGGTGAAGACTTTTTCCTCTCCCTTGCAGCTGGCTTTGACCAATGGAATGCAATGAAGTGCCTCTATGCAGGCTTCTGAGACTCAGGCTCAAGAGGCCTTGCAACTCCTGCTCTTGTCTTCTTGGAACCCTGCACCACCTTGCTGCAAAGAAACATGAATGAGCAATCATGTAGAGAGAGAAGCCGGCTGTCCCAGTCATTTAGCTGTGTCCCTAACGACGTTCCAGACATGTCAGTGAGCCTCTTAGACCATCTAGCCCTAGCTGAGCTGCCAGCTGAGTACAGTCGCATAAGCAAGACCACTTGAGACCAGCACAAGAGCCCAGTCAATCCGCAGAACCATGAGAATACATGAAGTGCAGTTTTTTTGAAGTGATTAAGTTTCTGGTAGTTTGTTATTCAACAGCAGATAACCGATACCCACTACCCCCTCCCCCAGTGCAACTAGTATCTTACTAGCTTATGGTAAGATGTTAAAAAATGCAGGATTGGAAATATGTATGCCAAAAGAGAGAGTGAACGATGAAGGCCAAGCCAAAAGGGATGAGGTAGCTACTACCTTTGACTTTATTCGTGTAATATTTGCTGATGTGTGTGTGTGTGTAATTAGGCCCAGTCTCTGGCACTGTGGTACAAGATGAATAAAATTATGTCCTCACCATCAAATTCTCATGATCTAGTGGGAAGTGGTACAAGTGAAAATGAACAATTACATTGCTGCATGGACAAGTTGGCTAGAGTATTACAGGAACACAAAGGAAGGAGTTCTTCACCTTGACTGAGAGGAGAGAAGTGGGGGGTAGGGAAAACTGAGAAGAGAAATATCAGAGAGTAGTTACTGAGTTATGAATGGAGACAGTGGCAGCAGCGGGGAGTTCGGGACCACATCTGATGGAGGCAAATGTACCAAGATTCTGGGTCCATATGTCATCTCCTTCCATAAGTACTTGGAGTTGAAACATTGCAACAAGAATTCATCTGAAATTCTTCTATATGACACCTCCACTCTCTCCTCCCTTGCCTATTTCAAACTTTATTCCTAGAAACTTACTTTAGCGCTCTATTGATTTGCTTCAGCACTAACCAGATGAATCTTGCTCTTGCTTAGCTATGCATTTCAGCACCAATTTTTTATAGTATACGTCTATTTATCCAACTGGTATACCAGCTGCCTACTGAGTTAGGCACCCAATTAGGCCTTGAGTACTTCAAACTCAGCATCTCCCAAACTGAATTTGTTGTTCCCTGAAGTTTGCTCCCCTGGTTCCCACCACAGTGACTAGCCATCCCCAGTCACTCCACCATGAAACTAGGAGTTGCTGTTACCTCTTTACTCCTCTTAAATTCCCTCAAAAGTCCATCCCCGTTTACCCCCTAAAATCTAAACAGTCATCAAATGCTACTGATTCCTATATTCTAAATATCTCTCAAATCCACTCCACCCTCTTATTCCCACTTTCCGTGTTCAGGCTTCATGATTTCTCTTCCAGACCATTGCCATAGCTCCTTATCCAGCTTTGAGCTTCCACTCTTGCTTTCCTTCATTCCATCCACCACCCTACCATCAGAGGCAGCTCTGATCCTATTGATTCTCTGCTTTAAAGCCTTGCCATGACTCCCCGCTGCCTCAGAATGAAATGCAACTTCTAAATACAGCATTTAAAGTCCTTCATGATCTCATCTCTCTACTCTTTCATCCCAATACACACACTTTACCTTCCAGCCATAGCAATTACTTGTAGTTTTGTTTGCTGCCCAACCAAAGGTTCAAGCTACCACTTCAGCCTCTAATTGTTTATAGTCTAGTCTAGCTCACGAACAGCAACTCATTATTTAAGGCTCATCTCAAGAGTCACTTCCTCTCTAAGCCGATTCCCACTCTAGGCTCCCTTCCTTAGGCCCAGTAGTGTAGAATGGACCACTCCTTCCTTTGTGTCCTCAGTTATATTCTGATCATACCGTATTATAGTTTGTCTTAGTCATCTAGTGCTGCTGTAACAGAAATACCACAAGTGGATGGTTTCAACAAAGAGAAGTGTATTCTCTCACAGTCCAGTAGGCTACAAGTCCAAATTCAGGCATCAGCTCCAAGGGAATGCTTTTTCTGTCAACTCTGGAAGAAAGTCCATGTCATCAATCTTCTCTTGGTCTGGGAGCTTCTCTGTGAGGAACCTCAGGTCCAAAGGATGCATTCTGCTCCTGGTGCTGCTTTCTTGGTGGTATGAGGTTACCATGTGTTTCTGCTCGCTTCTCTCATTTATATCTCAAACAAGATTGGGTTAAGACACAATCCAATCTTGTATACCTCATCAGTATAACCTCATCATAGTGATAGAGTTTATAACACATAAGGAGATCACATACAACCTCATCATAGTGATAGAGTTTACAACACATAAGGAAATCACATCAGATTACATAATCATACAATACTGGGAGTCATGACCTAGCCAAGTTGACAGATATTTTTGGGGGACACAATTCAATCCATGACATAGTTCATACTACACTTTGTTGTACTTACTTGTTTGTGTCTGCCCTTCCCCTCCCTGTCATCACTAGGCAGACCTCTTTATAGACAGAAACCATTTTTCATTCGTTTGGTATCCCCTTTATCTCACATGTTGCCTGGATCATAACAGGATTTCATAATGAAGATAAATATTTTTCAAATAATTTGAATACAATAAACTCAGATACCATAAAAAAAACTATATCGAGCATAACTTGCTTTCTTGATTTGAATTCTGATAGCCTCATTCTACTTGCTTGAATTTTAAAGCTCCATAAAATTGGAAAAATGTTAGTTTACTGTGTCTCTCCTAGTTGATGTAATAACCAAATCTTTATAAAACAAGTATTTTAGTGCATCTGTGAAATAAAATAGTAACTTTGCAAGCAAGACAGTTAAATTTTGAGTATTCAGAAATCAGCTGTCTGGCACAAACTGAGACCCACTGACCAATGAGTACCAAAATATCCCAAAACTCTTGTCTTAAAAGCACATACCTAGCAAAACTCATCTCTTAGAACTTTATATTCCAAACTGGAGACAAATTGCCAGCAGAAAATCAAAAGGAGAAAGAAGAACACCTACAGGCAAACCTACGAGCCATAGCAAGAAATGACAGCTGCTCGCTAGGGAGAAGACATAAAATTAGGAAAAACAGAACTAAGACCTCAGAAAGTACGATTATGCAGGGCCACTTAATGTAGGAAAAAACTACAGTCTGTACCTTAACTAGCCTTGTGGACATTCCTGAATTATTCTATACAGACAATATACAGTATAGAAACCAAAAACTAAACCCACTGCCATCGAGTTGATTCTGACTCATGGTGACCCCATAGGGTTTCCAAGGCTGTAAATCTTTATGGAAGCAAACTGCCACCTTTCTCCCGTGGAGCTGCTGGTGGTTTTGAACTGCTGACCTAGCAGTTAGCATTCGAGTGCTTTAATGACTGTGCCACCAGGTCACCTTATATAGTAATAGGATATGTTTATTTACATTGATGGCCACTGATGAGGATTATGTTCAGTATACACTGCATAAGAAGAAAAGGAATGATATAAAACATTTTAGATTTTTTTTTTCAGAATTATTAATTTTTTAAAACTGCTTAAATTTTATCTATCCAAGATGTCCAGAATCATCCATTCTCAGGTTTTTATTTCATTTGAACCAATACTAAATAAAGGTATCATTTACTCAACACACTGCACTTTATACTGGAACCTGTAGAATAGCTATTATTATCCCCATTTGATAGATGAGGAAACCAAGGCTCATAGAAGTGATGTATAACACCCAAAGTCACAGAGATAGCAAGCAGTTGAACAGAGATCTGATAGGAGATACTTTTCACTCCCGCCATCATTGACATTTGAATGACTGACAGTTCATGAGCTTATTTATTAATAAACTGATCTGCAGAAGTTCAACTTGAGTATTTACCTTCAGTTCACAAATCTGTACTATTGTTTTCCTTTCTCAGTGGAAAACAAACATTTTAAACAACTGCTTCACCAAGATAACCTCACCAAAAGCAAAAATCCACAGTGAAATGTTTGTCATACAACGAATGCTGTGTCTAATTGCGACAGAGCTGAGGGTTTACTTAAGCAAACTATTAGGGAAATCACATAAAGATACTGCTATCTCACATGCAGTGAAGAGTTGAGCAGATTTCCAGCTCGGATCTAACAGCGTCATAATCATCAACAAACACCAGGATTCTTCTCCACAAAGACAGATAGCAGCACTGGCCAGAGACTTAAAACCTCATCAAGAGCTTGTATCTTACGGAAAAAAATAAAAACAAAAATTTAGGGGCAAGTATAATCAACGTAGATGAATATTAATCTTCCAACTGTTAGTGTAATACTTAAATACGCTAGAAATATCCTCACCAGTTATTTATTTAAGGGCTTTGTTCTTGAAAGTCATTACATTATTCCAATAAAGACCAAAGAGGTTATTTTCTCTAAATTATTTAGGTGTAAGAGTCAGCCTTCGGCCAGGTGTTCTATTTATGCAGATGGTGAAATAAATTATTCAGAACTAGGGACAGGTAAAACAGATGGAAAAGCAGGGTAAACCAAGAAAGCCGTGGCCAGCTGCCTAACAGGCCCCCAATAAAGCACCCAGTTCTACATCATGGCGCAAGTCACCAAGTGAGGGAAACTTCTAGATACATACACTGCTGTCCACTTCTCCAAACTACCTTTTAGAATTTTGTGTGCACTTAAGTGGTTATATTTAAAGTATGTCATCTAAAATTCTTCATGGAAACTTAATTTTAAATGTTTTAATCTAAACCATAAAATGTTCCTGAAGGCAGCTTTCCTACCAGATTTTAGGGTGAATAGCATTTCCAAATCATTCGAGGCTCTTTTTAAAAAGTGGTTCTTGTATTCCATGCAACAAGAGATGTCTTACGCTTCCTCCCAGCACTCTCCGCAGACCAAAGGAGTCGCCTGTTAGGTGAGACCCCCACGCCTTTTACAAGCAAAGGTCTGTTTCTTACTTCACTGATTCTACCCCTATGGGTAACGGTGCCAGAAAAAAGCCTACTTTTGTTTGGTAAATTCTTCTCTAGAAGAGACTTCTAGTAGCCTGCCACCATATAACATGGTGATCTGGCAAAGAGACTCTGGGGAGTACCTGTTTACAAAACTGGGTCATGAAGGGAAAACGTTCAGCACTGTATTCACACTTCCTGCTCACTGAACGATGCAAACAAAATTAGGAAGGACTCCTTGAGGGGGGAGGCAATTCGGGGATAGGGGTCACAGGGACAGCGAGGAAGCAATGCTAAAGGAAAGAGCGGCAGCGTAAAGCACACCAGTCGGGCACCAGGAGACCTGGCTTCTAGTCCAGACGCTGCCTTAACCCAGCTTTAAGATCAGGGCAAGTTAACCACTCTCAGATCCCTGAGTCTGCAGGAATTTGAAGAAGGAAAAAAAGAGAGCAGTTAGACAGATGACATCTAAGGTCATATATCCATTAATGAAGCCATTTAGAAGGTATCTTGTCTTCATTTGGAGCCCTGGGGGCGCAGTGGTTAAGAGTTACAGTTGCTAACTAAAAGGTCAGCAGTTTGAATCCACCAGTCGCTCCTTGGAAACCCCATGGGGCAGCTCTGCTCTGTCCTGTAGGGTCACTGTGAGTTGAAATCAACTTGATGGCAACAGGTTTGATTTTTTGTTTTGTTATATGCCAGGCATTATTTCCTGATGGTGGTAACAATCTATTTAGGCGTTTAAAATAGTAGAATGACAGTTTTTCGGTTCGGAAAGATAACCCTGCTCTGGTTTGGAAGATTAACTGAACAGGGCCTTCAGACTAAGAGAGTAGGGTAGTTGTCTATTGCCAGTCCAGACGAAATGAAGAGCCGGATGATGACAGCAATAGTTACCACAGAGATGAAGAAAACCGTTCAATGGATGTTCAAGAATGAAGGCAATAGGACTTGTGGGTCATTCGGCTGTGGGGAGTAAGGGAGACAAAGGCGTTAAGAATGATATCCGGGTTTCTGGCTTAGGTGACTGAGTGCAGTTGGGTATCCAGTTCCTGAATTCATCTCGTACCTGGTATGTTTAAGGGATCATTAAAGTCCTTATCTCCACTTTAGAGATTTACTGCTGAGATATTATGCTATTAGTTTACTATGCACCATTATAAGAGTAAGTTTACCAAAATAACCATGTGGAGATTTGGGAGTTGGGTCAGGGAGGTGAGTAGAATCAATTGTTGAAGGCGTGAAATAGACCCCAAATTGCATTTTGCCGTTCTGAAAACTGAATTCACTCAAAGACTTTGTATGGAGGAGGTGTAAGACGGCCTCCTGGCTTAAGGCTCACTTGAAGAAATAATGTGGTTCTTGACTTGCTTATTCCCGTTTTAAAAGAGCAAATAAGAATTGCTGTGAATGATGAGGAACAGATGGCAGAATTGTTGATGCTCCAGATAATGTCACTGGAAACACGTCCCTGTCCTTCAGGTGTGGGCTCTACTTCTGCTGCCCCAGTCACGTAGCGGGTGTTCCTGACCATGCAAGCAAAGCGGTAAAGATGCCTCGTTGTCACTCAGAACAGCAACGCCAGTCGATGTAGCGAGGACAGCCACGGTGACCTTCTGTCAACAGGAGGAGGGTCCTCTTATGACCCTCTTTGCTGCATGACGCGACAGGTTATTATCTGGCCGTTCTTTAAAGTAAAAACAAACAAGCCAAACAAACAGTCACCTCCAGTAAATTGTTGTCGTATGAATTATGGGACACCCTATGCATACTTTATGGTAATCACTGCCGTTATTATAAAACCATCATTTAACCTTCTTCGCAGGGCGTATTGAAAGTTAGAGAACCATGGACATGATTCATAGAGTGGAGGGCAGTGTCAGAGCCCTAAAAGACTAAGCTTGTTTAAAAGTTTAGATGGTGATATTTTTTAAACACTTCTTCTGTAGGTGTGAGATCCAGAGAGAGTAGATGACAGGCAGAGCTAGAAAGTGGCAAGGGCTGGGAGGAAAACCCAGACTTGCTGGTTTCTAAAGCATTTTACATTAACAAGAAGCAATTTTCCTGAATGTATCCCAGGCGTGCATCCAGCTTTAGCCACTGAATTCAAACATACATGTACTCTTTAGGAAGACCAGAGCCCAAACGGCCGGCCCCAGGCAGTCATCCTGCGCACGTGGTTCCGAGAGTGTTGCTGGGAAAACAGTTCAAGGTGCCAGCACGGTGATGCTGGGTGCAAAGCATTTGCGTTACGTAGGAAGCACAAGGTGTTGGTTGTTTTTAATATGTCAATTAATTTCTACACAGGGAGTTAATTCATTAGAATTTCACTGTAACAGTATCAACACTTCACCATTATTGAAACAATGACTCTCAAGCAAATATTTGCTCCAGAAAAATCATCACGGATCTATGAAAGAGCTAGTGTGAATACTTTTTTTTTTTTTTTAAAGAGGCCAGCACTTAAACACTTCAAGGAAGAACGGCTCATAATGACTAATCCCAAAAAATTTTTTTCCAGACTTGTCTTTTCTTTTTTTAAACTTGTGATCAATATGTAGGTAACAGGGCACTTGCATTTCAACAATCTTCACATGTACAGTTCAGTGACATTAAATATGTTCGTCATGTTATTCAACCATCACATTAAACGTTCCTGAATTTTTCCATCGCCCTTAACAGAAGCTCAGTGTCCTCTAAGCAGTTTTGTCTCCCTTTTCCCCTCCCGCCCACCCATTCTTGGTAACCACTAGTAAACTTTGGTCTCTATACACTTGCCTATTCTAGATGTTTCATATACGTGGGATCATACAATATCTGTCCTTTTGTGACTGACTTATTTCACTCAGCGTAATGTTTTCAAATTCCACCGACGTTGGAGCAGGTATCAGGTCTTTTCTCTTTATGGCTGAGAGATCTCACCAATTTTTTTAATGCTGACATAATTCAAAAGCTTTTCTTGTGCAGGAGACTTGGAAGTTCTATCTTTACAGTGCCTGCGGCTTAGATATCTCTGTGAGCAAGGACAGAAACACCCTTAAGTATCCAGTGGATTTTTTTTTTTTTTAGTCCTTGAAAAAAATGTATGGTATATACAGCAAAACCATATCAAATTTAATTTCACAGTCCTTAGACATTCCTTGATTAGGTTAAAAAAAAGAACGACCAAATCCATTGCCGTTGAGTCGAGCCGGACTCATAACGACCCTACAGGATGGAGTAGAACTGCCCCACAGGGTTTTCAAGGAGCAGCTGATGGATTTGAACTGCTGAACTTTTGGGCTCCAAGTAGGTTAGACAACTACAAAAGCTACCCTGGGTTGTGTTGCTTTGTTTAATGCAGCTATGAGAGCTCAGAGCCCCGGCGGCGCAGTGGTTAAGCACTTGGCTGCTAACGCAAAGGTTGGCGGTTCAAAACCACCAGCCACTCCATGGGAGAAAGATGTGGCAGTCTGCTTCCGTAAAGATTTACAGCCTTGGAAACCTTATGGGGCCGTTCTACTCTGTCCTGCAGGGTTGCCATGAATCCGAATCGACCCGGTGGCAGCGGTTTTGGTCAAGAGCGCCTACTATATGCCAAGCCCAGTGCTAAGTGAATGAACGAGGGATGAAAGCAAAGAATAGAGAAAGAAATATAACAAGGTCACCATCTCCCAAAGATTCAGTAATCTCATGGAAAGGACAGACATAAATACAACAAAAAGAGGCAAATACTTTCATGTGACAGGGTTTACATTCTGTCCTGGAATTGTGTTAGCAAGTCCTATCTATGAAGAGTAGAAAAAGGTATTTGAAATCCTCTCTCTGTGAACTACTTCATCCAGCCATTCATTTAAGCATTCATTCAGCAAGGATTTAGTGAGGATGAACTGGATGGACAAAACAAAATCTCTGGCCCAACAAATCTTCATTCTGATGACGGGAGAGAGACAATAAGCCAAACAAGCAAATGTGGTTTCTCTTTCATTTAGTAATAACACTGTGGAGAAAGGAAAATAGGGTGAATAGGAGAGAGTGTGTAGGGGGATGCAGACATAATCAAGATTGGAGCTGCGGCTGAGTAAAGGCTGTAAGAGCAAAGCTCATCGCTAAGGTAGGATCTGGGCTAAAAGGAGAGTGTACTGAGGGAGGGAGCCGGTGGGTGTCTAGGGAAAGAGTGTTGATGACACCAAGCGCAAAGGTCAGAGAGAGACACACGGTGGCGGGGGCGGCGGGGGCGCTGTGTGGCTGGAGCAGAATGGTGGGAGACCAGGTTAGAAAAATAACTGAAAAGCAGATACAGGTTTAGAACTTCACAAGCAAGGGTCATTAACTTGAATATTAGGCCATATATTTATAGGACTCTCCATCATGTTTGATAAGAAAGTAGTAGACAATCACAGGGGATGCGGTTAGGTTTCAGAGGGAAAGTAAGTACATTAAAATTCATATTTTAGGCCCCGCTAATCTAGTCACAGGAGCCCTGGTGGCACAGTGGTTAAGAGCTGGCCGGCAAGCCAAAAGATGGGCAGTTCGAATCCACCAGCTGCCCCTTGGAAGCCCTATGGGATAGTTCTACTTGGTCCTACGGGGTCACTATGAGTCTGAGGCAACTCGATGGCAACGGCCTTGCTTTTGGAATCCAGTCATGAGCCCTGGTGGTGCAGTGGAAGAAAGATGTGGCAGTCTGTTTCTATAAAGATTTACAACCTTGGAAACCCCGTGGGGCCGTTCTACACTCTCCTACAGGGTCGCTATGAGCAGGTTTAATCCAGTGATACCACGTAGGAGAGTCAACTAAGGGACAGTGATTTATAAAAGTCAAAAGAAAGAGATGAATGAAATGTGATGTCTACTTTCGAGACACGAGGTTGGCGCAGGACCGGGCAGTGTTTCGTTCCGTTGTACGTAGGGTCACTGTGAGTCAGAACCGACTCCACGGCACCTAACAACAACAACAGCTTTAAAAATGTCATCTTTTCTTTTGATCCTAACTTTTTGGAAATGGATTTAGCCAATCAATTTGAAAGAAAGTCGTATATAATAGAATATTTTAAGAGTTCTCGTTTTATAGAAGAGAGCGCTAAGGTAAAATGTTAATTGTGTCGATAAGGGCTTAATTATTTACAGTTTGAAATTGGGGGGAAATCCCTGCATTACATTCAAAAGTACACATAATTTGTTGCAAAGATGTCCATTTTGACTTGTGATATATTTTTTAAAGATGAGAACTCCAATTGTCCAATTTTCAATGGTAGAGCAATTCACACAGAAAAAAAAAAAAATCTTTTTTCAAAAGTTAAAAAAAAAAAAACTGCAGAAGCCCACTTTCACATTAGCTTAAAAAAACTTTCCTAAGATTATTTTTAATATAAAGAAAAGTGTCCAGTCATTCTTCCTCAATATCCTGTGCTATCCCAAGAGGGGGTGATTAGGTTTAAGAGGGAAAGCACGCACATTAAAATTAATAATAGAAGTAGAACTTATTTAATAAGCTAATTTCTTATAATCAATATTACTGCAGTACTAAAATGTATCTAAGGTAAAAATTCACCTTCTATTTGTCACTTTTTCTTTCAGTCTGATGGAGTGGGAGTAGTGAGGAGAATTTAGTGAAAGAAAGAAAAACAAAACAAAATAACAACAAAATCTTGTGTGTGTCCATGCACAACTGTTAACGTTACTAGCTGCTTCCTTGAAGAGCTGAAATTTCCCCTGCAGTTAAAAGATGTTCCTGTCTTTTTTTATCACGGTTTGTAATCAGATAAGTAAGCTAGATGACAAGCATCATGTCTCAGCCCTGGGGCAGTATGAGATGAGCAAGAAGCTGCTTTCTGGGCTCTAGCTTGCCATATGCATTTTCCTCATCCTGAGGTTCTTTACTGCTTGAAAAATTAACACAGGTGAATATCCGTAATTGGCCCTGACTGGTGGAACTCTGGAAAGATGCCAATTATATGATCTTCCTGATTATCTGGGGTTTATGAGAGTACGCATTGTCTGAGACAGTCACATTTTATTTTCTGATTTGCTTTTAAAAAGTATACCCTGAGCAATAAAACTTCTCAGAGTATTTTTATTAAGGAATCCTTGATTCATTAAGCTGTTATGGTTCAGAACAAAAAAAAAACACCTCTGAAGGACACAGTAAGTAGGGACGGGAGATGTAAAAGAAACAGTCTGGGAAAGAGAAGACCTGCCCTCTGGTCCTCTCACTGTAAAATTCGTGGTGGTGATATTGAACAATTACCTATAAGCCCCCCTCCAGATCTAAGATTCTAAAAGACAGGTGTGATGAACTTCTTGCTCAGATGTTCAGGTGTGCCTTTTGTCTTTGGCTTGGTCATTAACTAACGTTGAACTGGATCTCTGTTCTAGCATTTCTGGTGAAGATGCCAGTTAAGTGGCATTGCCATTTATTGGGGATGATATTATGGTAAATTGCTGTTGTCTATTAGAGATTTTTTTCTTCATTCAAATTATTTCCTCAGATGGGTCTGTGTTTCTCCCTAATTTGGGGGAGGGAATGTTTAAAAATAAGCCTTATAAATGTAAATATACACATATTTATAGCTCTTTAGCCATTTTTATTTAACCACTCTCATTACTCTGAGAATTTAATGTTGACATGTGATTGGCTCTAACTGCTCCAGATGTGACACAGTTCTTTGTGCCCTATTCTCTGACATTTCCCACAATTTAGCCATATTGGGTAAAAGTGCAGCCACAAGAAGGGATTAAGTTTAGCAGTACTCCTTGAAGCCACAGCTGTCTTGAAGGATCTTCCAACTCCTTTGGCTACTCAATGTACCAGTGCAATGAAGCCAATCCCGTGTTATAGTGACATGTCAGATTTCCCCAATTCTCTTTTAACTGACTCTGAATAATAGTTTGTAGTTACTAATTATATTGCTTTATGGTCAAAAAATGGGGTCTGTATGATTTCTGCTTTCTACAATTAGTTGAGGGATTTTTTTTTTTGTATAGACTAACACCTGGTTAATTTTCTATGCTATGTATATTTGACAAGACAGTGCATTCATTGTTTTTTGGAAAAAAGTTATATATCAAATACATTAATATTGTTATGTAAAACTAAATCTTTTATTATTTTTGTCTAATTGTTCTGCTATTTTCTTTTTTCATTGTGCTTTAAGTGAAAGTTTACAATTCAAGTCAGTTTCTCATACAGAAATTTATACACACATTTCTATATGACCCTAGTTGCTCTCCCTATACTGTGACAGCACACTCCTCCTTTCCATCCCGGATTTCCTGTGTCCATTCAACCAGCTCCTGATCCTCTCTGCCTTCTCATCTCACCTCCAGACAGGAGCTGCCCATTTAGTCTCATGTATCCACTTGAGCTAAGAAGCACACTCTTCACGAGCATCACTTTATGTCCCACAGTCTGGTCTAATCTTTGTCTGAAGAGTTGGGCTCGGGAATGGTTTTAGTTCTGGGTTAACAGAGAGTCCAGGGGCCATGTCTTCCGGAGTCCCTCCAGTCTCAGTCAAACCATTAAGTATGGTCTTTTTACCAGAATTTGACTTCTGCGCCTCACTTTTCTCCTGCTCCATCAGTGACTCTCTGTTGTGTTCCCTGTCAGGGTGGTCATTGGTGGTAGCCGGGCACCATCTAGTTCTTCTGGTCTCAGGCTGATGGAGTCTCTGGTCTATGTGGCCCTTTCTGTCTCTTGGGCTAATATTTTCCTTGTGTCTTTGGTGTTGTGTCTTCATTCTCCTTTGCTCCAAGTGAGTTGGGACTGTTCTGCTGTTTTCTAAGGGGCTGTCTCCCACTATGTTTGCAGATTTTTTTTCCTTTGTATTTTAAACTGTTTTTGATTTATATGTTTTGAAGCTATGTTGTTAGGGACATAATGTTCACCGGTGTTATATCTTCTTGTGGATTTTTTTCCTTTCTCAATATGAGATACCTCTCTTCATCCATTTTAATTTTTTTTCTTGAATATTATTTTGTCTGAGATTAATTTAGCAATACTTACTTTCTTTTTGTTAGCATTAACCTGGTATATAGTTCATGTCCTTGATTTTTAACTTTTCTAAGTAATTTTATTTTAGATACTGTTTCTCAATAGAATACAGTTTTTTGTTGTTTTTTTTTTAACCCAAACTGAGAGAGTCTTTTCGTAGAAGAAATACATTTACTGTGATTACTTGTATGGTTGGGCTTCTTCTTGACATCATAATTTAAATTTTCTGCTCACCTTGCTTTGTTATTTACTGTATTTTTTTTTCCATATTCTCTGTTGGGTGTATTGATTAATGGTGGTGGAATTATTGTATTTATTTGGGGGTGGAGGGAATGATTTTATTCTACTGGTCTTCCTATATGGTTTGAAAGTTTTATTATTTATTCTATTTCAGTTTTTCTAGTTTCTACCCTTGTATTTCTAAGATCTATATTTAGTGTGTATTTTCCAGCCAGTGGATATATTTAATCAGAAATGAGATTCTATCACATAGTTTCACAACGCTATTCAACTCATCTACTGAGTTTATAATTTTAACATCAGTTTTGAATTTTTTTTATTTTTTGAATTGGTAATACACACATAGAAAAAAAATTCAACAGGTACAGAAAAGAATACAGTAAAAAGTACGTCCCTCTCCTATTTTTCTCCCCAGGCTTCCAGTTCTCCTCCCCAGAGGCACCTGCTGTTGCTAACTGCTTGGATATCCTTCCAGAGATAGTTTGTGCGTGGATAGTTTTCATTCTAGAGCCAGGCCTAAAAAAACCACAATGGTGTCTTACTTTATACATTATTCTGTGTTTTACGTTAGGTTTATTAATTTTGCTTTTGTTTTTACTTAGCAATATATTTTGGACTTCTTTCAATATAAATACATATGGAGCTGCTTCATTTTTTAAGTCTGTTTTTTGTTGCGCTTTTAAAAATTTTTTTGAAGAGATGATATGTTCATTAAAAGAGTAACACATTCATATGCTTCATTTTTTTTTAATTAAGACATACAGTGAAAACTTTCTGACAACTATTCCCCCTTTGCCCAGTTTCCAGCATCACTCCCCAAACCAAGAAATCAATGTTGTTATTTTCTTGCATTGTTCGAGAGTTTCTCTGTGCACTGACAAGCAAATACAAATGTACATATATTCCTCCTTTATTAACAAAAGATAGCATAATATATACTTGCTTTTTCACTTACCAGTATATCTGAGTAGGCCTTTCAGTATCTAACCCCTAGAGCGTCTACATTTGTTTCTTAGAATGGAATGGTATTCTGTCATTTGAATGTACCATACCTTATACAGTCTACCATTAATGGACATTTGGTTTATCTCTAACCTTTTCCAATTACAAACAATACTGCAATAAATAGCCTTGTTCAGATATCATTTCACTTACTTTTCACGTATGTCTGTGCAAGTACATCACTTATGTGTAAGAATATCTGTAAGATAAATTTCCAAAAGCAGAATTGTGCCAGTCATTAATGCATAGTTTGCCCCTGTATGGATATACTGTAATTTATTTAATCACTTTCATATTGGTAGATTGGTTGTTTCGAATATGCTACTAACTTTTTGTAAAAATGCAATTACTCTCTATGCACATACAAGTAAAATTTCATTTATATGCATGCATTCATGTAGACTAAATTGCTGGAGATACAATTGCTGGGTCAATGACATATTATAATTTGATAGGACCTGCCTAACTGTTCTAACTGCTCTTTATACAGACTGTACTGATCTTACTCTTACCAGCAATGGACGAGAGTTCGTTTTCTCACGTTCTCACTAATTCACATAGCATTGCAATATCCCTAATCCTATAAGTAGTTCTGGTTTGCATTGTTCTTACTATGAATGGAGTTGAACACATTTTCAAATATTTAAAAACCATTTATATTATCTTATCCTTGTCCATTTTCCTATTGTATTGTTGATCTTTTTATTGATTTATAAGAACTTTTCATGTATTCAGGAAATTAGTCTTTTGTGACAAACATTTAATCTCCAAATCTCTGGTTGTTTATTTTTGATGGATGCAATAATCTCTTGGAATTCTCCGGGGACATTAATTTTACTTATTAGAAATTCTTCTTCTGTTTCCTCTATTACTCTTTCAAGTGCAATTTTTCTGTTTATTAGATTTGCTTTTCCTCCAATACTTAGGAAACATCCAAGAATGTGCACCTGCTCCCTGTGTTTACCATAAGCCTGTGTCTCAGTTTCTAACGCTGCTGTAACAGAAATGCCACAGGTAGATGGCTTTATCAAACAGAAGTGATATTCTCTCACAGTCTCGGAGGCTAGAAGTCTGAGTTCAGGGCATCAGCTCCAGGGGAGGGCTTTCTTTCTTTGTCAGATCTGGAGGAAGGTCCTTGTCATCAATCTTCCTCTGGTCTAGGAGCTTCTCAGCACAGGGGCCTCGGACCCAAAGATGCGCTCTGCTCCCGGTGCTGCTTTCTTGATGATATGAGGTCTCCCTGTCTCTCTGCTCACTTCTCTCTTTTATATCTCAAAAGAGATTGGATTAAGATGCAACCCAATCTTGTAGATTGAGTCCTACCACATTAACATAACTGCCTCTAATCCTGCCTCATTAACATCGTAGAGATAGAATTTACAACACACAGGAAAATCGCATCAGATGACAAAATGGTGGAAAATCACACAATACTGGGAATCATGGCTTAGCTAAATTGACACATATTTTTGGGGGACACAATTCAATCCAGGACAGCCAGCCTCCTTGACTGTGGTGGGCAGATAGGCCAAGAGCCTCCGGGTATCTTATCTTTTGGATGTGGAGGCTCCCAATCTTCTCTGGAGCAACATCCTGCCTTCTAGCCTCAGAGCCCTCTTTATGTAGACTGTAGGCCAGCTCAGTTGCTGCCCATGATCAGCACAGGAAGGGGAAAGGAAGGGGGAGGGACTACCTGCAGCAACAGTTGGGGCTGTCAACCATGTTCTTTGTTGTGTGCCTAAAACCTGTCCTTCTCCTTATAACCATTTACTCTGAGCTCAGACTCCCCCAGAACTGTTCCTAACTTGGTGTGAGCACTCTTCTGTGCGTGTTTGGGGCCATATTTTCTGCAGGTTATTTCTCCCATAATCTGATCCCCTATAATGGGTTTTGTTTTGTTTTTTAATCATTTAAGAATTCCTCAAGATTTCTGATTTGCTGTTAGCACTCTTTCTTGATTCTTGGCACAGTTCCTGATATCTCACTTTAAAACGCTGTTTCTGTAATTTTGTGGCATTTTTTGGCAGCAAGAGAGGTATGTGCTCAGGATACTATCTTCATCTAATCTCCCCAAATTTCTTTAAAAACCCAAACGTAGGAATAGTACCTACCTTTTCGACTGGACAGCTTTAATCACTTGGGTTTCATGAAGTCAGGGATGATAAAATACATAATTTTGTGCTGTGCTTAACATGATGTCTTGCTCATAAGGGGAATTCAATAAATGTGCATTGTGTGATGAAAGAAAGGAAAACAGAAAAAAGGAGTCTTAAAAATTATTTCTCTTAGGGTCAATTCAACATGTATTTATTGACTATGTTACTGTGTGCCAGGCACTGCCGGGTACAAGTACTATAAAGATAAATAAAACACTCTCCTTCTCTTTATAAAGCATATGAGGATGTGGGGAGGGGTAAGGTAGAAAAAAATTAGAAGCATGCCTTCTAAAGAGTTAATATTCTAAGAGAATGACCCAAGAGAAATATATTATAGCTGTGTCTACACACTTCAGAGTAGAGCTAAGTAATAACTACTTGGTAATTTGGATAAATAAACTTGTTGCTGTCAAGTCAATTCCAACTCATATCAACCCTGTAGGACAGAGTAACTCTGCCCCATAGGGTTTCTAAGGCTATAAACCTTTATGGAAGCAGACTGCCACATCTTTCTCCTACAGAGCGGCTGGTGGGTTCGAACCACTGACATTTTGGTTAGCAGCCGAGCTCTTTAACCACTGCACCACCAGGGCTCCATTTGGACAAGTAGAGAAGTTTATTTCTTGGACTAAGATTAGAAGCAGAGGAGGGAGAGGACAGAGGTCTAAACCACACAAATTTTTATCGGATGCGCAGAAAGGTTTTGCAGATGTATCTCCAACTCTTCCACTGACTTCCATAAAAAGGAGCAATAACTGCATATTTTAAAAACATGGACTAAAAGTAAAGGGTCTTGGTGATACACACACACACACACACACACAAAACCAAATCCAATTCTTGGCAACACAGATGACATATAAATGATAGCATGCAAAAATAATTTTAAATATTAAAATAAATTGTCTTTTTGTTAATTTGGAAGTAAATTTTGCTTTTAGAATAGGCTGTGCTTTTATTTTACTTCCTTTTTTTTTTAAATTGTGCTTTAGGTGACAGTTTACAGTGCAAATTAATTTCTCATTCAACAACTTATCCACAAATTGTTCTGTGATATTGGGTGCAATCCCCACGATACATCATCACATTCCACTTCCACATCCCAATTCCCCAGGTCCATCCGCCCATTTTCGCTGTCCCTTCCTGCCTTCCTGTCATTGCTTTTGAGCAGGTGTTGCCCAATTGGTCTCATATACGTGATTGAACTAAGAAGCACGTTCCTTATGTGTGTTATTGTTTGTTTTATAGACCTGTCTAATCTTTGGCTGAAGGGTGAACTTCAGGATTGGCTTCAGCTCTGAGTTAGCAGGGTGTCCGGGGGCTAGGCTGTGCTTTTAGATAGTGTCTTCATGCACTGAAGTTATGATAGGAGCGTGGTTCAGTATTAGCAAGAGAGAGGTTTGCTTTTCTGGTAGGTGCTCCACGCTCAAAACTTAATAGCTCCCATCTGTCTTCCAGTATGAATATTCCAGGGTAAACAGCTCTCACCGGCTTAAAAGCCAGCTACCATCTAGTCAGCTCCAACTCATGGTGTGTCACAGTAGAACTGTGCTCCATAAGGTTTTTAATGGTTGCTTTTGCAGAAGTAGATCACCAGGCCTTTCTTCTGAGGCACCTCTGGGTGAACTTGAACCATCCAAGCTTTTGATTAGCAGCCCAGTGCTTAACTATTTGCACCACTCAGGGAGGGCTCCTGTTCTGGATTGAATTGTGTCTCCCAAAAACGTGTATCAACTTGGCGAGGCCATGATTCCCAGTATTGTGTAGTTGTCCACCATTTTATGATCTGGTGTGATTACCCTATGTTATTGTAAATCCTAACCTCTATGATGATAATGAGATAGGATTAAAGGAAAAAAAAGAGAGAATCAAGCAGAGAGACAGAGGGACTTCCTACCACCAAGAAAGAAGCACCAGGAGCAGAGCGTGTCTTTTGGACCTGGGCTGAGAAGCTCCCAAACCAGGGGAAGTTTGATGACAAGGACCTTCCCCCAGAGCAGACAAAGAGAGAAAGCCTTCCGCTGGAGCTTGTGCCCTGAATTCGGACTTCTAGCCTCCTAGATTGTGAGAGAATAAACTCCTGTTTGTTATTGTGGTATTTCTGTTACAGCAGCACTAGATAACTGAGACAGCTGTCTTCGAATCAGCAAGCACACCTATATGCCCTTCCAGGTAACGTGAGGCACAATGGGACGGCAGGCCAAATCATCCAGGACATGGCCACCGCTTTGCAAAATGATGTGGGATGAGAACAGAGAGGGACTATGTGTAGTGGTGAAGAGAACCAGCACTGGATATAATGCCCTGGAGAGTGTAATCAAGTTGCCTGGCCTTTTTTGGCCTCAGTTTTCTCATCTATAAAACAGGGATAATAATGGTAATTAGCTTTTGTGATTGTGGTGAGGATTAAACAAGATCATCTACTTAAAGCCCAGCATAGTTCTTGGCACAGAGGAAATACTCCATACTGTTGTCTTTTTATTATTGTTAACCTCATACTATCTAGCTCAGCTGCTAACCAAAAGGTCGGCAGTTCGAATCCACCAGCTGCTCCTTGGAAGTTCTGCTTTGTCCAATAGGATCACTATGAGTCAGAATCAACTCAATGGCAAAGGGTTTGTTTTTGTTTTTGTGTTTTACTACCTAGCTGCAATACCTTAGATTGTGGTCTGAGGATCTCTGAAGGTCCTGAAGCCCTGGAAGGGGATCTGTGAGATCAACACAATTTTCATATAAACGCTATTTCAAAATAATACTAATTTCACAGTGATAATAAACACATTATTTACTCTCACTTTCTCGTGAGTATACAGTGGCGCCTTCTAGAGATGACATGGTATGTGATGTCACAACAGAGTTAAATGAAAAAGCAGATGTATATTCTATTAAAGCCAGCCAGCAAAGAAATTTACAAGAATGTAGAACAATGATGCTCTCCTCATTAAATGTTTTTACTTTGAAAAAAATAGTTATTTTCATAAAAGTGTGTTCTGTTAGCATACAATGGGTTTATTATTATTTTAAATGAATTAATACATAAATATTTTATAATATTTCTCAGTTTTAATTTCTAATACAATAACCATTAATACATCGAACCCACATAAACAAAAGCTATTGGGATTCCTAAATAATTTTTAAGAGTATAAAGAGGTTCTTTGGAGCTCCGATGGTGCAGTGGTTAAGAGGTCTGCTGCTAACCAAAAGGTCAGCAGTTCAAATCCACCAGCTGCTCCTTGGAAACCCTATGGGGCAATTCTACTCTGTCCTATAGGGTTGCTATGAGTCAGAATTGACTCTATAGCAACCAGTTTAGGAACGAAGTTTCAGAACCACTACCTGAAATCACATGAGTGATCATTAGGATAATTTTTTTTTATTTATCTTTTTTATAAATTTTCACGTAGAAGATTTAAAATATACAAACAAGTAAAAAGAAGGATTAAATATCCTATAACCAAACCACTCAATGATTAAACAAAAAAAAGAAACCAAACCCATTGCCGTGAAGTCAATTCTGACTTATGGCGACCCTATAGGACAGAGTAGAACTTCCTACAGGGTTTCCAAGGCTGTTAATCTTTACGGATGCAGACTGCCACATCCTTCTCCCATGGAGTGGTTGGTGGGTTTGAACCACCAAACTTCCAGTTAGCAGTCGAGTGCTTTAACCACTGCGCCACCAGGGCTCCTTCACTCAATGATAGCCATTATTAGTAATTTTTTATATATCCCTCTGGTGTTTAGTCCATGCATATATCCATATATGTTGTTGTTGCTGTTAGGTGCCATTGAGTCGATTCCAACTCATAGTGACCCCATGTACAACAGAACGAAACACTGCCCAGTCCTGTGACATCCTCACCATCACTGCTGTGCTTGAGCCCATCATTGCAGCCACTGTGTCAATCCATCTGGTTGAAGGACTTCCTCTTTTTCGTTGACCCTCTACTTTACCCAGCATGGTGTCCTTCTCCAGGCCCTGATCTCTCCTGACAACATGACGACGTCTCGCCATCCTTGCTTTTAAGGAGCATTCTGGTTGTACTTCTTCCAAGACAGAGCTGTTCGTTCTTTTGGCAGTCCATGGTATATTCAACATTCTTCGTCAGCACCACAATTCAAAGGCGTCAATTCTTCTTCAGTCTTCTTTATTCATTGTCCAGCTTTCACATGCATATGAAGCCATTGAAAATATCATGGCTTGGGTCAGGCGCACCTTAGTCCTCAAGGTGATGTCTTTACTTTTCAACACTTTAAAGAGGTCTTTTGCAGCAGATTTGCCCAATGCAATGCGTCTTTTGATTTCTTGACTGCTGCTTCCATGAGCATTGATTGTGGATCCAAGTAAAATGAAATCCTTGACAACTCTAATCTTTTCTGCATTTATGCTCATTGGTCCAGTTGTGAGGATTTTTGTTTTCTTTATGTTGAGGTGTAATCCATAGTGAAGGCTGTGGCTTTGATCTTCCTCAGGAAGGGCTTCAAGTCCTCTTCACTTTCAGCAGCAAGGTTGTGTCATCTGCATATTGCAGGTTGTTAATGAGTCTTCCTCCAATCCTGATGCCCTGTTCTTCTTCATACAGTCCAGCTTCTCAGATTATTTGCTCAGCATACAGATTGAACAGGTATGGTGAAAGGATACAACCCTGATGCACACCCTTCCTGACTTTAAAACACAAAGTATCCCCTTGTTCTGTCCGAACAACTGCCCCTTGATCTGTGTACAGGTTCCTCATAAGCACAATTAAGTGTTCTGGAATTATATGGAATATATATGGCTATATACAGAGTATATAGCCACATAGAGATAATTATAATGAGGTGATTTTGAAACTTAATTTTTTTTACTTAAAATGTATCATAGTATCTATCCGTGTCATCAACTAATCTCCTAAAATACCTTTATAATTACTGTGTTATAATTTATTTAATCAAGCTGCTATTTTTGGACATTTCTGTTGCTTGCATTTTCTCATTTATAAACAATGTTACAGTGAACATCCTTTTTATACATACTTGATTATTGCCTTAGAATAATTTCCTAGAAGCAGAATTTTTGAGTCAAACAAAGGTATGCATATTTTTAAGTTTCCTTATATGTTACTGGAAACCTTGGTGGCTTAGTGGTTAAGTGCTACGGCTACTAACCAAAATGTCGGCAGCTCGAGTCCAGCAGGCGCTCCTTGGAAACTCTGTGGGGCAGGTCTACTCTGTCCTGTAGGGTCTCTATGAGTTGGAATCGACTTGGCAGCAACAGGTTTGATTTTCTTAATACATGTTACTAAATTGCTCTTCAGAAAAGTGTTACCAGTGCAAACCTTAGACATTTATATTTGATACCCATACTCTTAACTGTTATTTCACATCTTTAATCTGATAGTTTGGAAGTGATATTGCATTGATATTATTTGTATTTCTTTGATTACTAGCATGTTTAACTATTTTTTCATATGTATTTTTGCTTTTTCAATTTCACTTTCTGTGAAATGCCTGTCGGACTAATGCATTTTTATTGAATTGATGCAACTTCTAAAAGTTGCTCATGTCCAGGGATAGATGCCCAGTAAGCAAGGTATGCACTGGAATACTTGTCTAGTAATCTGTAGTACAGGTTAGTAAGTAAGCACAGTAAGCTGGTGCATACCTTGCTTACTGGGTATCAGTCCCTGCTCATGTCTCTCAAGGATTAGCTTATATATGAGGAACATTGGCTTGTAAGACACCAGCAATTACTTAGCTAATACAGCTTTTATATCTTTATAAATGTAAATGAAATTTTGCAGGGTTTAGGCAGTTGGAATCCACTACGCCCTCCTTGGAAACCCTATAGGGCAGTTCTACTTTGTCTTGTAGGGTCGCTATGAGTTGGAATCAACTCAAAGGCAACAGGTGTGTGTGGTGTTTACTCAGTTGATCTAAACCTCTCCACCATCTTTATGAAAATTTGAATTTCAAAGAAACAATTACATCATCCATATGATTTAAAAATTAGGACCACTTTAAATAGAATTGTGTAAATTTCAAAATACTATTCATAAGTTGGAATTCCTGGGTGGTGCAAATGGTCAATGCACTCAGCTGCTTACCGAAAAGTTGGAGGTTCAAGTCCACCCACAGGCACTTCAGAAGAAAGTCCTGGTGATCTACTTCTGGAAAAATCAGCCATTGACAACCCTGTGGAGCACAGCTCTACTCTGACACACATGGGGCCACCATGAGTCGGAATTGACTCAACAGCAACTGGTATTCCGAAATGAGGTTATTACTTTGATTATTTGAATGTTTTTGGTCCCAACTAATTTCCCAAGCCTACCAGAATAATATCCAGGAAAGGCTAAGCTCTCAAGAATACTAACTAATGGGGAGAACAAGCAGGCCTAGGTAGCACATGAAAGAAGTGATGGATAGAGGATAGAAACGGTAGTTACATAGGACAGAGCAGAACAGAACAGAGTGCAGCCAGTCGGGACCCTGGCAAGCCTCAGGATCCACGAAGCACTGATGGGTACGGGCTGAAGCAATGGGATGTCAGGCAGTGGGCAGGTCTAAAGTTGAACTGGCCGCAGCGTCGTGGTTCTAGAATCTGTCCCCTCATCTTTCTTTTCTCCTCTATGCAGCCCCCCACTCCACCCACTGTCTGGGGACTAGAGTAAGTGAAGTAAGACCCTTGGGGAAGAAGCTGAAAAGATCTGGGCCGAGCAGCAGCCCCCAGGCCAGCAGGGTGGGACTCCACCCAGTGAAGGACTCCAACGGGAACAGCCCACACAATCGGGCAAAAGATGTCTGAGAAACTGGGATTCGTGTTTCACACCAAGTCACAACAGCAGACCCCCATGGTCTTTCCTGTCCCTGTGAAGAACGGCCACGGAAGTAGTCTCGGTCAAGGCTGTAGCTGAGAGGGGCTGGGGGAGAAACGAGACAACTAAACGTCTGCTGCTTCCAACGCCAATGCCGCTTATCTTGTTTGCCCCCGAAACTCCAGGCAGAAGTCTGCACATACTAGGGCCTGCAAATGTGTGCAGAATAAGAGAATGAGTAAGTAAGTAAGTTAGTAAGTAACTAAGTAATTAGATAGATAGATACATATATAGACTGACACATAAATACATACGTAGATAGATATAGACAGACAGACAGATAGGTAAATAGAGAGGAAATTTGTAAAACCCGTGAAACTCAGTAAAAAATGATCCGTATTCTTGAGAATTTTGTTAACAAGGATTTTTCTAACTAAAAATCGTGGGCAAAATAAGATCTTTACCCCCATTATCTCAGTGGTCATGACATCTATTTAAAGTTTCCTACTGGGAATCCTTATAAATATTTAAGCCATTCCGATCTACCTTGCCAGTTGGTACTTAGGCGGAATTAAGCTGAGGATTACAAGAATGGTTTCTTGAGAAGCTTTGAAGTCTCCTGTTGTAGGCTCTGTGATCACAGGAATGTCTCATCCACTTCCCTTTCTCCTTTCTTTTTTAATCTTAGGGGGGAAGAAACCCAGCTATAAACACACCAACCTATGTTGCTGTAATGATTTCCTTAGCGAACACGGTAGTCGAGGTTACCTGCAGACTTTCAACATACTCTTCCATCTTCACCAGCTCCGAAGTTTTTAAACACATCCCTTTAGCCTAAAATTTTCCAGGCTGTGCCCCTGATTCAGATAAACTTTCAATTCAGTCTGTTCAGCTGCTTCTGAGAAGAGAGAAAACAAGAGGTGCAACGCTTTGCCCGTGAGTGTTAGGAAGATGAACTTACAAAAGTTGACATCATGGCTGCTTATTACTTGGGAAGGATGTCAACATGCAGGCAATTAGCGAGGAATCAGAAGAATTGAAGAGGATAATCTAAAAGCCCAACCAATTTGGCTCCTTTGACTGAACCTACTTAGATATTATCTTCACAATGTCAAAATGTCTGAAAAGCGGACTACTGATAGACGGGCATCCCATGTACTAGAATTTTATCCTCAAAGGACCAGCATTGTTAAACAGGAGCTTTTCTATGCACTTAGAGTAACTGTAGTACACAGATAATACTTTTCAGAGGTTTTCTTTGGTTTCAATATTAATGTTCAATTCAGTAGGGTTACAGAACCAAAACTTCCTTAAGCTTTTAAATGTACCTCACAAAAATTGTAAGTCTAACACATTTTGTGGGAGAAAGATGTGGTAGTCTGCTTCCATAGGGATCTACAGCCTTGGAAACTTTACGGGGTCGCTCTGAGTTGGAATTCACTCGACAGCAGTGTGCTAACACATTTTAGCAAATATTTTAAGGGCTTTAGATTAATATTCAGCACCATTCACAATTTCATTAATTAAATACCTTCAAGTATTCTTAACTACATTTATAGTTTAATCTATTCCATTTCCGTTTTAAGTACAATGTTTTGACTCAATAACCCTTCCAAATTGCTTAAGTAAATCATGTAAATTTAATAAAATAAACTTTTAACTTTAAAAAAAAACTCCAGGCTAAATCAATTACTCAATTCCACATTTAAAACTGGAATCGTAAGACTGATGTATTACTCTAACAGGAGCCCTGATGGCGCAGTGGTTAAGAGCTCAGCTGCTAACCAAAAGGTCGGCAGTTGGAATCCACCAACTGCTCCTTGGAAACCCTGTGGGGCAGTTGTACTCTGTCCTATAGGGTCGCTGTGAGTCAGAATTGACTCGATGGCAATGGGTTTGTTTTTTGTTTTTGGTTTATTACTCTAAGAAGCCAAATTCTTTTAAACAAATTACAAATGCTTAAAATACTAAACATTCACAGATTTCTTTACGCAAAAATATCAGTACTACAGTTTTGATGTTTATAAACATTTCTGTATTGAATTCTATATGGGGCGGAGGGGCTAAACGTTGTTATTGTTGTCATTTTCAGTTGCAGTCAAGTGGATTCCAACTCATGGAGACCCCATGGGTGCAGAGTAGAACTGCTCCATAGGGTTTTCAAGGCTGGGACCTTTCGGAAGCAGATCACCAGGCCTGTCTTTCAATGCACCACTGGGTGGGTTGGAACTGCCAGTCTTTCAGCAAATAGTCAAGCATTTAACCGTCTGTACCACCCAAGGATTCCTAAAAATTGTTTACCAAAGAACCCCACTACCATCGAGTCGATTCCAACTCATAGCAACCCTAGAGGACAGAGTAGAACCTCTCCATAGGGTTTCCAAGGAGCGGCTGGTGGATTCGAACTGCGTACATTTTGGTTAGCAGCCGAGCACTCAACCACTCTGCTGCCCAACTCACAGCGACACTGTAGGACAGAGCAGAATGGCCCCATAGAGTTTCAGAGGAGTGCCTGGTGGATTTGAACTGCCAACCTTTTGGCTAGCAGCCATAGCTCTTAACTACTATGCCACCAGGGCTCCTAAAACTTGTTTACCCACTAATAAGTAATTTTGCCCTCCCAAGTGATTTTGGAGGGTAACTTCTCAGTCCCTCACGACCCCACCTGCTTCTATCACATTAATGATTTTTCTCTCCTGGGTTCCTTTCCCCATTTTTCACTTCTTTTCTGAGCTCTGGTACCTGCTTGCTGTCACCAGAGAACCCAGAATTACTATTAATGTGTTAATGCAGAGCAATTCAACTATTCTGGCTAAAGATCTCCTTACTGGGCCTTCTCCAAGAAAGCCTTATCTTTCTCATCGCAAAGGCGTATCAATCTTAACAAAAAAATCCGACGGCCTTTGAAATATCTGTTGTCTTAACTTATTCTCATCCTATAAAATGCAGAAGCAGAACAATGTATTTTTTTCTAAATAGCATTTTTTTTTCCTCGCAGGTTAATGATATGTAAACCCCTCAGAACAAGGATTGTAATTTTTTTGTTCCTTTTTTAACTCCACACTTACAGCCTGCTAACGGTTTTCTAAAAGTCTTTCTGCTGGCGTGTGAGAGGCTGCCATGATGTAAGGAAGCTCAAGGCATATGAAGAGTGTATGTGTCAGATGCTTTGGCCAACAGCCCATAAAAACCCAAACCAAACCGTTGCCATTAATTCCGACTCAGGGTGACCCCATGTGTCTTGGAGCAGAGCTGTGCTCCAAGGACTTTCAGTGGCTGTGATCTTTGGAAGTAGATCGTCAGGCCTTTCTTCAGAGGCACCTCTGCATGGACTAGAACTGCCAACATTTCAGTTAGGAGTAAAGCACTTAACCATTTGTTCCATCCAGAGACTCACACGGTAAGTCCACTGGGCCCAAAATTCATCCTGTGTCATTTACCCAGTCCCTACATGCATATAAAAAAACTCCATTGCCATTGAGTCGATTCCAACTCATAGTGACCCTGTAGGACAGGGTAGAATTGCCCACAGGTCTCCAAGGAGTGGCTGGTGGATTCAAACTGCCAACCTTTTGGTTAGCAGCCATGTTCGTAACCACTGCGCCACCAGGGCTCCCTATGTACTTATCATAACCCTCTCGGAGTGCCTGGGTGGTGCAGATGGTTGATGTAGTCGGTCAGCTGTTAGATGTTTGAGTACACCCAGAGGTGCATTGGAAGAAAGGCCTGGCAATCTACTTCCGAGAATTCCACCACTGAAAACCCTAATGGGCACAGTTCTATTCTTAGTGGTTCCCTGACCTGTGGAATAAAAGCTCTTATGGTGAAAGGGGCCAAGTGAAGGCTCCTGAAACTACACCTCGTCCTCCGGCTAAAACAGAAAATAAGAAGCAATACGATGACGTCCTTGGAAAAACTGCAGAGGCTCGTGGCGCCATAAATGACTTAAAAGAGATAGGAGAGGGGCTTCTTCATATGCCCAATAAATTAGTCTGTCTGGCCCCTGCAAAATGCACATGGACTGTGGATGTTGACAGTAGACTGCTTAAGCTTAACCAAGTCATAGCCACCATCTCAGCTGCTGAGCTGCACGTCCTGTCTTTTCTAGGACAGCTAAACATGGCCTCTGCCACTGGGCGTTCATCTGGCCAGTGTGCTCCTTCTAATCCCGTGGGGAGGGACGATCAAGCAGTGCACACCCACATGGAAAGGACAGCCACACACATTCATGGACGTGCCCTGGGGCTACGTTAGCTTTCCTGCTCTCTGCTACAAGGCAACACCACCACGCCATGCCTCAAATGGCTGGACTACGCAGGGCTAGACGCCACGAGGTAAAGACGAGATTTATCCTTCTCGCCACCATTCCCAGCCGCCTACTTACAGCATTTCTCTCCCTGTTCTCGCATCTTTAGCTTTTCAAGGTTAGAAAAACCTTGGTTGCCAGAGGAGGATTGCTTCCACCAAAGCAGGAGTCCCGCTGACCTGGACACAGTGACCACTGCCTGGTTACAATGGGCTCCTGCTCCTGCAGACCCAGCAGGCAGAGAAAGGACTCACAGTACTGGTGAGGGGTAATGGACGGTGAGTATCTTGAGGAGTAGAATCTCTTGCTGCACAGTGGGGACAGAGAGGATATGTCTGGATTCCAGGGGGTTCACTGGGTGTCTCTTGATGCGTTCACACAAGCTGATAAAGGTAAGTAGGCAATTGCAGCAATCACAGCCCAACAAGGACAAAGAAACAAAAACACTCAGATCCTTACAGGATGGAGATATCGGCACCCCATCAAGCCAACAATTTAGAGGAACTGAGGTGCTGGGTAAGGGTGAGGGAGTTCTAGAATGGGTGTGGAAGAAGGGAGATGATGAATATGAATTACAGCCTCAGACCCAGAATTTTATACGCCAATGGTTAGCACATTGGGATTGTAGCTTGTTACACTAAGCTTTGTGTTAAATTTTGTTTTCTTTTGTCATGATTGTCACTGCCAACACTTTGAAGACAAGTGACAAATCGGTCTTAATGGGTGATGCAAGCAGAGGGTAGACCATCAGACGCCTCTGTGTCCTGTGCTCACCTCCTCTAGGTCTTACACCGGATTCCAATTGCAGCCGTGGCTGTGGGGACCAGTTCCAAGACAGCGGCCGCTCATGTCCCACACTGACCACATCTGGCCTCCAGCCTGTCTTTGGCTTGCCCTGGTGTTGCTCTGATACAGGAGGAGTGGGATAGCCACAGGAGGCTACTGGGCATGGGTGCATGCACCACCCAAATGTGCAGGGGAGGTAACCATCAACTAAGGGGGCACAAAAGCCAAAGGACAGGTGCTTCTACCTGCTCATTCTTGGGATTACCGCCCAAATCAGCTACCTAAATGCAACTTCTTTTCTCAGGCTCTGCTTTCTAGGGTATATATACCAGTTGCAGTTGAGTCAATTCAGACTCATAGTGACCCCATGTGTCAGAGTAGAACTGTGTCCCAAAGGGTTTTTATGAGTGATTTCTCAAAAGTAGTTGCCAGGCCATTCTTCCAAGGCACCTCTAGGTGGGCTCACACCTCCAACATTTTGGTTAGCAGCCTAGCACATCAACCATTTGCACCACCCAAGGTCTCTGCTTTCTAGGGTCACCAGGCTAAGAAAAAAAGCCAATGAGGGGCAACATAGCTTTTCCAATAAGATATAAAATACTTCAGAACATTCTACAAACATACCAGCTTCAAAGGCAACAGAAAATATTATTTTTTAATCATTTTAGTTAATTTCTCCTATAATCATAAGTCAATGGTTAGAGAAAATATACTCCTTCACAAATTAAGCCTCACCAAAAATTAGTAATAAAGAGAGATTATTATAAGACAGAGTATATTTGCATTAGTTTCCTATTGCTGCTATAACAAATTAGCACCAACTTAGTGGCTTAAAACAACACAGATTTACTGTCTTACAGTTCTGTAGGTGAGAAGCCCAATACATGTCTCACTGGTCTAAAATCAAGGTGTCATCAGGGCCGTGTTCCTTTCTGGAGGCCGGAGGGGACAATCTGTTTCCTTGCCTTTTCTAGCTTCTGGAGGCCGCCCACATTCCTTGGCTCATGGCCCCCTCCTCCATCTTCAAAGCCAACAGCATCAGGTCAAGTCCTCCTCACATCATATCACTCTAATCTTCTCTTCTGCTTCCCTCTTCCACTTTTAGACCCCTGTCATTGCATCGGGCCCACCCAAATAATTCAGGGTAATCTCCCCATATTAAAGCCAGTTGATTAGCAACCTTAGTTCTACCTGCAACCTTAATTACCCCTTTGCCATACAACACAACGTATTCTAAGGTTCTGGGACTGAGAGTAGGAGGGAGCATTATTCTGCTTACTGCAATATTATAATAAAGAAAGAGAGAGCTGAACGAATTTTCTTTTAAGTCTACCTTCACATTTACTTTAGATTCAGACTGACATCTAATTTGTTCAAGTTCAACTTCTTGGTTGTACTTACATTGCCTTGCAACATTTGGATTACTTTGGGCCGGTGAATTCATTTTTATTTTATAGGCGAACAGAATGGGGTATGGAAAGCAAAAGCCAGAAATGATGGGAAAAAAAAATAATTTCTATTCCCTTCCCACATAAGGAGCCCTGGTGGTGCAGTGGTTAAGTGGTCAGCTGCTAACCAAAAGGTTGTCAGTTCAAATCCACCAAGTGCTCCTTGGAAACCTTATGGAGCAGTTCTACTCTGTCCTCTAGGGTCTCTGTGAGTCTGAATGAACTCAATGGCAACAGTTTGTTTGGAAAGCATGCTTAACTACTGGACCCTGAGTGACTGGGTTGAAGAAGGCTGTCTCAGGAGGAAGTACCCATTGCTTGAAGGAAGTTAACGATCTCTTTAAACTCTTCAAGTGCTGGTGTTACCTGAGATTCTGGTCATCACAATAGTCAAAAGTCTGCTCAAGTATGAACTTTTAGGGGTCCCTGGATGGCACAAACGGATAAGCATGCAGCTACTAGCTGAAAGGTTGCAATTTGAACCCAACCAGAGGCACCTAGGGAAGACAGGCCTGGCGATCTGCTTCTCAAAGGTCACAGCCTTGAAAACCCAGGAGCAGTTCTCCTCTGCACACATGGCATCACTGTGAGACGGAATCAACTCAATGGCAACTAACAACGACAACAACTTGTTAAAAATTATAATGTAAGTCGTTTGCACATTGTAAGTTTTTCCAGCTCAAATAGTCTTGAGACAACTCATATTCTTTTTGACCCTGACAATATGGACAGCACTAAAAAATAGCTAGTAGAGATAGTACCCTTAGGGAAAAACAAAATCCGCTAACTGACAAAATGTATCTTAAGGGCATCCTAAGTCGCCCATCATTGTTCTGATCTGAATTGTTCATATTTTATAACCCACCCTCAAATGTGATCTGTAAGATTAAATGTGATGAAATGTTTCAATTGTCAACATGTAATATTTTACTTTACTATTGATCTCAATCCATGTGATTAAGGGTAATTCTGTAAGACGTATTTCTTTTGAACAAATAAATCCAACAAATGTGATAAAGAAATGGCAGGGAGGTGACATCCTGAATATGCATTTAGCACTTCATAACACATGGATTGTTAGAAGGTTATTTGAGATTAGTTGAGCATGAGTAAGTATTTATTGCTTGCTTCTTGGCCAGAAAATTGTTTGAGAAAAAAGGCTAGTGGTAGAAATATTTCCTCTTGTAAAGCATAATCATCTTTTCTTGAGAAAATTGGCTTTAAAATATTCTAGTCCTTTTAGATATTGTGTCTTTTGGGTAATTCTAACCATCAGTTTACTTCAGGAAGCTAGTAATATAAACTATGATGTATTTAGCACAGGGGATTAAATGCGTTTCAGGAAGGGAAATCAGGGCCCCTGCCTGAGTTTAACTATGCTATTCCCCACCTAATTAGATACTTTGAATTCCTTTTTAGACTATGCATTTTCAGCTCCCGGAAGCATCCCTTCCTAGAGAAGCCTGCCTACTGCCCCACTCTTGAATTATTTCCTTTTTTTGTTGGCTTAGTCTCTGTTGGCAAAAATATCTACTGATGTTCAGATAAAATTAAGATAAAAGATTTATGAGCCATATTTACAACTGGTCACCCTTGCAAGTCGGGGCTGGGGGAGATTGCCTGAAACCCAAAATATTTAAACCCCAGTAATTTGGATTTTTATGATTTGGGGGAGAACATTGTTGGGCAGCTATATATATGTATTATATAAGTGGTCTTTGAGGTCTATATATACCATTCCATCCTTAAGACATTATCAAATAAACTTAAAAAGTCAGCAGATACACTTCTTATCCACTCAAAGTTGAAGTTCTTGAAAGTGGAACAGTTAATTTTCTAAGAAAAAATGAAGGCCCAGCAGATCACATATTCCAGTATGTTAAGATCCATGTCAGTTGTCCTTTTTCCCCACGTCTCCTTTATGTAAGCAGTAATAAATAGGTTTTGCAGAGAATAAGTGAATATATGAAAAAGATTCATAAATTACGTTTGAAAAGACACTGGCAATGCCTAGTCAATCTGCAGAAAATATTAGCCTATTTAGCTGTTTTACTTTTCAGCATATCCATTGAAGGAATTCTTGCGCATGAAGTCTGTGACATAGACTGCATTCTAGTGAGTACCTCTTGAGGGAAAAATATCTAGGGCACAACAATTAGGACCTCACCATGAGGAATTTTAGTTTAATCTAGAAGGAGGCAACTTAAGTAAATTCCTGACATCTGTACAGTGGTCTACCCAGAGAACTTTTGATATCCACAACCTCATTTGAGCTTCACAACCTCCCTGTGACCTTAGTCTTGCTAGGGAGGCATCTCCATCCATATTTCACAGAAGAAGAAAGGAATTCAGTTAGTTTTAGTTACCAAGTAAATGTGCATTTGAAAATGAAGCCTGTTTTTACCCAACTTAGTTGGTAACTTCTCAGAGACCTCACTATCTAAAGACATAGTAGGAATTGAAAACATAAGTACACATTAAAAAAAAAAATACTTAGATAAAATTCGTATGTAACAAACCCCTAATGGGTTATAGTGTGTTGTTTTATATGTAGCTATTTAGTTTCCCCTTTAAGATAAAAATCATTTCCTTTATGAAATACTTCCCATATTGCACAGCTTTGGTAAAACCACTGTATTTGCCATGCTTTAGCTAGCATTTAAGTTTTAGCAAGAGAGGTCTCTAAAACATAAGTGACATGTACACATTCTTTTGGTGATGAATAAGGAAATTATACCGTGTATTCTTGGTCTACTTACTTGAATTAATCATAGATTATTACTAAGGCAAACATTAAGCATACCTTAATACCAATACTAACGTCTATCATAACATCTGCATTGTGTATAGGGGTTTGTCTGTATGTAAAGATTTAATATAACCATCTTCATGTATTTTCTTTTCTATTAGAATTATCAGATTAGGAGGTTGGCTGATTTCCATTTCCAAACATCTCCATGTTAAAAAAAAATATGTATTTGTACATTATGATTGGTGCCTTTTGTGGTTTTGGGAGTTTTCAATTCAGAATAATATCACCAAATCCCAGCTAGTCAAAACACTAAAAAAAAAAGAAGAAGAAGAAGAAGCACTGCTCTCGAGGACGAGTACTAATAATGAATTCCACCCGATGCTCCCAATGTCTGCCATGTGCCAGGTACGTATCCTAGTCAACTCCCCAAACAAGCTCTACAAGTAGGTATTATCCCATTTTACAGAGGAGATATATAAGCCTTAGAGAACACAGGTAAACTTGCCCAAGAATACACAGTTAGCAAATGGTGGAGTTAGGAGCCCTGGTGGCACAGTGGTTAAGAGCTCAGCTGCTCACGAAAAGATCGGCAGTTCAAATCCACCAGCTCTCCTTGGAAACCCTGTGGGGCAGCTCTACTCTATCCTACAGGGTCACTATGAGTCGGAATTGACTCAGTGGCAATGGATTTTATTTTTAAATGGTGGAGTTGGCCTTTAACCAGGGTCTGGGAGCTCTACATTGAAATATTATCATATGAACAAAGTTTTATTAGGAAAATGTTTTACTTACCATGATATTGAAGTACCATTGCTGTAACAAACCCAGCTACACTGAATTTCTCTGCAAATGTCTTTCACACACTTAGAAACTACCCTCCCTTGTTAGAGAATAGCCTGCTCTGTCAATGTTTTACTTAAATGACAAAACACAAAGGAACTTTCAAACATCGTGTTCAAAACCGTGCTAGCAGGAGGCAAGAAATATTTGGGCACGTATATTTTATACACAATATTAGCAGGTAACAGTAAACTGCATCTTGTAGTAGCGAATCAGACAGATATTAAACAGGATTATCCATTGAAAAGAGACACAACTCTTCTTTCAAAGCATGGAAGACCCATCAAATGACTTCTTGAAATTCCCTAGCAATTTACTCGAAGCAAGCTAAAACATGACCAGTGCAGAGAACTATCAAGTTAAACTTTAAAATTAAAATACTCAAAAGCACACATTTGTGGAAGGCAGGGAGAGAACGTAGAGTTTAGCAGAACGAGCAACCAGAAGTCATCCCGTACACAATTTTTTTTTCAAATTTAGAAATAATAAAAACATTAGCAATAGACTTTTGACTCCTGGTGAATTGTGGCCTCAGCCTGTGGCTGGCAGGTGCCCCATGACAGGGGCATGCAGGTGTAACAGCCTCACCCCCAGACAGCCACTCTGCGCCTGCCCTCCCCTCCTGCCTGGTCCAAGTGGCCTCTCTCCAGCACAGCCCTGGACGGGTGCTCCAGCTAACCGGCCTCACCTTGAGCTCCCTCCCATTGGGAGGACACCAGGGCCTCCCAGAGATTCAGCTATGGGTTGGTTTGCATGGAAATCCTGGAGGCAATGCTAAACTCCAGAGCTACCTGGGATGGGGAAATGTATCAGTCAGTGTTGGCCAGAAATAGAACCAATAGGAGATTTTATATGTGTATGTATATAAGTATATATGTATATGTGTATATATGTATGCATGTATGTGCATGTATATGTATATATATACCAGTTATGTAACTAGTACATGCCAGTTGCCTTTGAGTGAGTTCCAACTCTTGGTGACCCCATGTGTGTCAGAGCAGAATTGTGCTCTATAGCATTTTCAATGGTCAATTTTCTTTCTAAAGTAGATTTGGGAGAACTTGAACCTCCAACCTTTCAGTTAGCAGCTAAGGACATTAACTTTTTGCACCACCCAGGGTGTCTTTCTCTCTCTCTCTCTCCATACATACCTATACATATATACAAATATATACACATATTCGTACATATACATATATGTACAATACATATATGCACACACACGTTCTTGTTGTGTGTCATCGAGCTGATTTGGACTCACAGTGATCCCATGGGACAGAGCACAACTACCCCCTAGGGTATTCTAGGCTGTGGTTTGTACAGAAGCAGATCATCATGTCTTTCTCCCACACAGCCACTGACCGGGTTCCAACCGCCAACCTTCTGGTTAGTAGCTGAGCGCTTAGCCATTGCGCCACCAGGTATGTCAGGAATGTGAGTGTGTGTGTACATACATATATATACACATATACATACATATATGTATATATATTTCAAGGGACTGGAATTTTGGGGGCTGACAAGTCCGAAATCCATAGAGCCGGCTGGAAACTCCAGCAGGAGTCCATGCTGCGGTCTGAAAGCAGGATTTATGCTCCGCTGGGGAACCTCAGGTTTTGCTCTTAAGGCCTTTGAACTGATTGGATGAAGTCCACCCTCTTTGTCGACAGTAATTTCCTTTACTTAAAGTTAAGTGATTGTAGTTGTTGACCACATCTATAAAATACCTTCACAGCAACACCTAGGTTAGTGTTTGATTAAATAACTGGGCCAGGTTGACATATAAGACTGACCATCACTAGGGGTGACGGGAATGGCTGGCGGGACAGAAGACCTAGGTTCACATCTTTTGTCTGCCCCTTACTAGCGTGCACCTTTGGAGATATTACCCATCCCTTGGGAATATCTGTTTACAAACCTGTAAAAGTGAGATTGAATAATAAAATTACAAATGACATTGTGGAGATTAGCTCATATAACGCCAAGGAGCCCAGTATAGCACCTTGACGTAAGGGTAGTGAGTACTCAATAATTTTTCCTTCCTTCCCTCCTCCCCTCCTTCCTTACTTCCCCTCTTCCTTCCTACCTACCTACCTAACCACCTACCTACCTATTAGTATATTCAGAGACCCTCGTCCTCTCTCTTGAACGGTAGACCAGGAAGCTTTAGATAAAGCACTTCTCTGTCATTTAAAACTTGCACTCCTTAACTTCCTCATTTGGCTCCACATCCACTTTTGCAGTTACCTTAAGAAGGGGTTCTAAACAAGAAAGTGAGGGCTGAAACCCTCCTGCTCCATCTCTTTGCAGAGCCCTGGGGTCACAGTGAGCAGGCCTGGGGAGGCTTTGTTCACTGACGCCAAATGAAATGATGCATTAAATTGGGCGAGGGCTGCTTTCAGGTGAAGATGAAAAGGACCCCGGCTGCCGCAGGAGAGAATGCTTCCTCCAGGATGTTTCCAACCGCCCTTTTCCATCCCCTTTAAACAGCACAGGTGATAAGGACTTTGTGAGCACGACCCGCGGAGCCAGCCTAACAGCCCCCGGGTCACTCAGCTAGAGGAAGAGAAGGAAAGCTTGTGGAGGAAGAAACGCTTTAGCTTTCCTTCCAAAAACAGGTTTTCTTCCTGACTTCCCTTTGGTAGCAAAGAAAACACAGGCACAAAGAAACCATCACTTATTTTACCGAAATTTCAAAAGACACCAAATCCAGGTCTCCAGGTAAGTTTCTGAAGCGTTCCAATAACCTCTGATTATAGTCCCAGGTAGGACAAGTTTCGCTAAAATGAGTTAGGTATTTCTCGGTGTCTGCTGCGGTCATAAAACAGAGACGCTCCAGCACGTACCTACACATCGTGGAAGACCGAGACGAGACTCAGAAGGTGCGGGTCTCAGTCACCCCGAAGGGTCAGGGGCGGATAATTTCACAATAAAGGGCAGTCAAATTTAGACCTCCAGGTTGTGGGAGAAAATCTGCCATCAATGGGGGGAGGGCTCGTGCTAAGGTGTGGCTGTCAATCACAGCAGAATAAGTAGACCATTACGTTTCACCGTTGCTGCTTGCGCAGACTAACTTAGAGCAGTTTGGGTACTTTTTGCCACTTTCTTTGTACTTTATACTATTAACGAATGAATATGGCAACTCTCCAGTTTGAACATCAGAACTTCAAATACAAAGCAAATTGACAGGATGCTTTTTAAAATGATAATAATAGTAATAATTTCCCCCTGGCTATTTAACTGATAAAGCAGGTTCTTTATATTGATCTATATTGGTATATATTCTATACCAGGAGCCCTGGTGGCACAGTGGTGAAGTGTTTGGCTCCTAAGCAAAAGGTCAACAGTTCAAATCCACCAGCGGCTCCTTGGAAACCCTATAGGGCAGTTCTATTCTGTCCTACAACATCGCTATGAGTTGGAATCAACTTGACAACGATGGGTTTGGTTTTGGTTTTTGTATTCTCTACCAATGTAGAATACAAAAATTAACCATACAAATATGGAAATTGCCTACCTATAAGCTTACATATTTCTACCAATACAGGTAGAACAGAAATTCAAATTCAGGTCTGTTCAAACTCTTACAGAGGTGTCATGAAAATTAAACATAAAAACTCAAAAACTAACTTAGAGAAATGCCTGGCACGCAATGAACACTCAGTGAAGGATCCCTCACCACCACAGCCGCACACACACACATGCACACACACACACACACACACACACCCGTGCACACACACACACACGCAGGCACACACTTCATTTTTACATTTCTCCATGATGCCCTACTAACTGCACTCGGCAGACATTAAATACAGCCAGCTGGTGAACCATCTTCACGTAAAAACAACAGGAGAATGGACAAAGGCGAAGAGAAAGAGGAAGACTTTAGGTGTGCTCGCTAGGTCGTGGAGTCCTTGCGGGGTACAAACAGTTAACACGCTTGACTGCTAACTGAAAGGTTGGAGGTTCAAGTCCACCCAGAGGCTTCTCAGAAGAAAAGCCTGGCAATCTACTTCCGAAAAATCAGCCACTGAAAATCCTATGGCGCACAGTTGTACTCTGACACGCGGGGGGTCGCCGTGAGTTGGAATTGACGGGATGGCAACAGGTCCCAGGAGACACACGAAGCCCCGATGATGTCTGGACGAGAAGGGGGCGGGGAAGCTCTTGAAAGAAGACGCGCTGAGAGAAATAGGACTGGCTTAGAGGCCAAACCAAAACCGAACCCACTGCGGTGGAGTCGTTTCCGACTCACAGCGACACTTTACGACAGAGTAGAACTGCCCCATAAGGTTTCCAAGGAGCAGGTGGTGGATTTGAACTGCTGACTTTTGGTTAGGAGCTCTCTTAGTCATCTAGTGCTGCTGTAACAGAAATACCACAAGTGGATGGCTTTAACAAAGAGAAATTTATTCTTTCACAGTCCAGGAGGCTAGAAGTCCGAATTCAAGGAGTCAGCTCCAGGGGAAAGCTTTTTCTCTCTGCCGGCTCTGGAGGAAGGCCCTTGTCCTCAATCTTCCCCTGGTCTAGGAGCTCCTCAGCACAGGGACCCCGGGTCCAAAGGATGTGCTAATCTCCTGGCTCTTGTTTCTTTGTGGTATGAGGTCCCCATGTCTCTCTGCTCACTTCTCTCTTTTATATCTCAAAAGAGATTGGCTTAAGACACAACCTAATCTTGTAAATTGAAGGCTACCTCGTTAACATAACTGCCTCTAATCCTGCCTCGTTAACATCACAAAGGTAGGATTTACAACATGTAGGAAAAATCACATCAGATGACAAAATGGTGGACAATCACACTATACTGGGAATTATGGCCTAGCCAATTTGACACATATTTTGGGGGGACACAATTCAAACCAAGACAGCAGCAAAATGCTTAACCACCGCACCACGAGGGCCCCGGCTTAGAGGCACGTTGGGAAATTACAGGATGCAGTATGCAACCGAAATTCCCAAGGTAGACCTTGAAACAGCCTATCATCGACTCCCCTTTACAGCAGGTGAGAAGATGGTCCTCCACAGCCCTAAGGGAGCTCTGGCTGAAATAGAAACCATCTCCTCTCTGTTTGCCCTGGATATGGCCACACTTCTCGCCGCCATGCACCCCATCTGACTTGCAGACTATATAGCTGTCCTTTTTTTTTTTCCTTCTTCAAAAATGACTCACCAATTGTGTGTTATTTTACCCTACACAAATTACCTTCCATAAACCCAGAGGAGAAAAAGCACTCGGAGCCATCGTTATAAACACATCTGTGTTTAATAAAGTGAAGAAGTATAATAAAACCTTTACTTTGGGGGACTATCCAGAGTTTTATCCTTAAGAAAAAGTGTATCCATCTGGTCCCAAGAGAGCTGGTTTTCACACTGAGTGGTGTTTGCTGGTTGGGTGATTGGGGAGTGGAAGTGGGGAGAGGAAGGATGTTGTTAGATCCAACACTTATCCTTCAGTGGAGTTTGTTTCTCAACACGTAGCATCCCAAAACTGGTGCACCATTATGTCACCAGATCTGCTAAGCCCATGCACAATAAAATGAATCCTCCTTCCAGCCAATGCTGGTGATATGGCAATCACAGATGGGCTGAAACAGAGGTGCTCGTGCTAGGCAGCGTTCAGGAAGCCACAGAGATCCAGCCAGACGTCGAATCTCCAGTGCACACTGACCCCAAGGCCACGGTGGCTGAAGAGCGGAGAGGGTGGCTGAAGGTTCACTAGACGCCCTCCAATCCTTTCTGTTTCCTCTTTCTCTAGAGTTGTTATTGCACAGTACTTTAAAATTTCGGGCCAATCTGGTAACATACTAATGAAGACAGCATGGGGCTGGGAAAGAGTGGAAGTAGGTAAGGAATAAACCAAAAAAAAAAAAACCAAACCCTTTGCCGTTGAGTCAATTCCGACTCATAGCGACCCTATAGGGATAAGATAAGGAATAAGAACTAACAAATTAGAAGTTACAGTTTAAGACTACCCTGGTATAAAGATGAATGTAATCCAGACTGGATTCACTGTTGTATGTTGATTATTATGATGTTCTTTTATTTCTCGTTTTAACAGAGGGCCCTAGGCACTGTGCTACTCTGTGTGATGGATAAGTCAGCCCTGCTTTGAGGACCACTTAGGGGGCTGTTTGCCTACCAGAGCAAACTCTCATCCTCCCTCTGTCCTCGTGGGATAAAGTTTCAGAGCAAGGAGGTAATCCAGGTGTCTTAGTCATCTATTGCTGCTATAACAGACATACCCCAAGTGGATGGCTTTAACAAACAGAAATTTATTCTCTCACAGTCTAGGAGGCTAAAAGTCTGAATTCAGGGCACCAGCTCCAGGGGAAGGCTTTCTCTCTCTCTTGGCTTTGGAAGAAGGTCCTTGTTATCAGTCTTCCCCTGGACTAGGAGCTTCCTAGGGCAGGGACACTGGATCCAAAGGATGAGTTCTTCTCCTGGCACCACTTTCTTCATAGCATGAAGTCCCCCCACCCCTGTCTCTCTGCTTGCTTCTCTCTTTTATATCTCAAAAGAGATTAATTTAAGGCACAGTCTAATCTTGTAGGTTGAGTCCTGCTTCATTAACATAACTGCCTCTAATCCTGCATCATTAACATTATAGAGGTAGGATTTACAACACACAGGAAAACCACATCAGATGACAAAATGGTGGACAATCACACAATACTGGGAATCATGGCCTGGCCAATTTGACAGATATTTTGGGGGGACACAATTCAATCCATGACATCAGGCTTTCCAAGTGGACTCCTAATTCAAGATGGTTTTCCTTTTCCTTGTTGGACATGAGAATAATCCGTGGGGATGTAAAGAGGAGAGTCCCTCTCTGCCATAACGTTCCACCAGTTCTGAATCACGCTGCCTCCTGCCTTTTCTGTTGCTAAGCTCTGGGACAATTATGCCTCCCCAACACTGCAGAGCCCCCCTCTCATTTATGTAAAGACCCCAAATTAAGCCAGAAATAGAATTTAGTGCTGCAAATGTTGTTTTAAAAATGTTAAGAAATTCAGTCCAGTGCTCCTGTTCATTATTCTCTGCTGAAACCCAATATCAGTAACAGCGTGTACCGAGGACCTGGACCATGAATTAATAACGAAGCACTTGTACTGGAAAATGTGTGAGCACCTAGTTATTTTATTCGGCGGCACCCGCGGGGATGGGAGCTCACTCAGGCTTACACGGCACTTTCAGTGGTAGTCTTACAGAATAAAACTAGAAATCGGGGTTTCTGTGGGGTTACCTGCAGGGGAAAAGATATCCGAGAGTTCATCTACACCCACTCTCCTGCCTGTTCTGTGGCCATCGATGCAGGGTTCCTCGGAATGTTCCAGGCCTGGCCCATTTCTCCCCCAAAACTTTCACTTTCCTCAAGCACTTAGTCCTGTGGATATTTTAACACGCGTAATTTCAATTACTTCTTTATCTTGTTTACTCCAAGTCAGGATTAAACACTCCTAAAGGCCAAGCTACAAGGCCTTGGGTGGCACAAATAATTAAATGCTCAGCTACTAGCTGAAAGGTAGGTGATTCGAACCCACCCAGAGGTGTCTCAGGAGACAGGCCTGGTGATCTGCTTCTGAAAGGTCCCAGCCTTGAAAGCCATATGGAGCAGTTCTACTCTACTCACGTGGGGTTGCCATGAGTCGGAACCCATTCAACAGCCACTAACACCAACAAAGGCCAAGACAGAATTCTGTAAGGGACAATGGAGGACAGTGGTTCAGGACAGAGATCCCAGATTACATCAGATGTAAGTTGGAATCCTATCTCCATGGGCCACCTCATGATCAACAGTTGCATGACCTTGAGCAAATCATTTAACTTTTCTGACCCTCAGTTTCTCCTAAAGGGGAGATAATAATAGTGACCTTTCTAGATTAATATAAAGATCAGGATGAATGTGATGGAGCAGCCAGCACGGTGTGGTATATACCGGGCATTGCGTAAATGCCAGATATCATCTTCATCATTATCATTTTCCCAACACTTTCTTTGTATCCCTATCATCTAGCATAATAATTAGCAGATACAAATGTTTATTAGATAAATTATGGGTATCTTTTACATGCAATCCTTTGATCCAAGAGAAATGGCTTCAGAGAGCACTTTCTTTCATGTCTGGCTTAATTTCCACTTGATTTTCTTCTCTAGCACACTGTTCCTGCCTCCTGGAGGCATCTTTGAAGCCCTGATAACAATTTATTAAGGAAGTTTTCCAATGGCTAGTCCTTGCCTAATGGATTTTACTTCAGGACAATTCGGAACAGATTTTCAGCCTGAAAGTATCACAGCACCTGTGGTAGCTACCATGAGAAACGGAACCCTGCCATGAAAATACGGTCATGTAGACAGGCATCAAGCTTTGGGTTCTGTGTGTGTTATCACAACTTTAAGGATTATTTGGCTTATTTCTTGCAAGGTAACTCACTCACCTGTCCCCTAAGACCAGGTTTTTGTTGCTTCCTGCACAAGTAAAAAAAATGCCTTTCTACATCGGCAGCAAACAAGTACTTGTTGTCATCACTGTACTTGCCCTGTGAAACCTTAGCAGGATGATTGAGTTACACGTTCCGTTCCTCCAGAGGCGCACAGCATTTCAGCTCCATCGTTGGGGAGCTGTGCCCAGCAGACCTGAGAAAACTTGGCTTTTGAGTTTTGTGGATTTAGACATTTTTAAAACATAAAATAAAAATCCCAAAACACTTTTTTTTTTTTATTATTGTACTTCAGGTAAAGGCTTACAGAACAAATAGTTTCTCATGAAACAGTACCAAAACACTTTTTAAAAATAATAAAACTGGAAAAGGAAGAGGTTAGGCTTCTCTCTGTTGACGAAAACCAATTCATGGGAGGAGAAAGTCTAGGCTGTTTTTTTTTTTAAAGCAATTACATAACTGAGTGCAACATGCAGTACAGGAAATCATTTCGCCCATGCACCTGCACAGAAAACCTACATCAACAAGTTGCTTCGGCCGTCAGTCTGTGGGGCCAGAAGCTAAGCCTGAAAGCAAAGGTGAAATAAAATACGAAAATTGCACAGCAGCCTCAGAGGGGTCAGCTATCCAGAGGCCCTGCTGAAACCCCATCTTTAGGGTAGAGTTTCAGATGCATTTTGATGTTGTGGTCACCTGACCCAAGCTCTGGAGCCCAATTGGCCTCCAAAGGTACAGGCTAAGTAGTGATGTAACCAGAGTGTGTGGGAACCAGGAGGATGTGACAGATACCATTTTTCCCAGTCATTTATTAGACTTGGCTACTAATTCTGCTTGTTCCTCAGTTTGACTGCTGGTTATCAGGAAATTCGAACTACTTAAAGGACATAATGAGTTTATCTAGACCCTAGGGCAGAATGTAGTCACATTTATGTAAAATTAAACCGCAGTTACAGAAAATGGTAATTTGTGAAATTCAATTATTTATGTTTGAATTTGATAGCAGATATATTTTAATGTATCTCTATTTTGGTTTTCTGAACTTTTTTTTTTTTTTTACTATAATGAAAATCATTCTTATGTTGCTTTAAAAAAAATCAAACTAAACGTGTTGGTTTATCCATGATTTTTCTCTCCTTTTTCTTAATCTCACAGTGTTTTTGTCTAAAGAGAATAAATGTTTATACTCATGTAATTTGTCACTATGGTTACTTTTGGCTTTTAAAATGCTGACACTGTATCAGAGACAACCAAGAGAAGAAATTATCTTTGTTTGACAAGCATAAGCAGAACCAGTTTGGCAAACTTCAGGTATAACCAAGCTGAGCAAGAACGCCTAGGGATACAAACATGTGTTACTCTCCAATAAGACCTCATCGGAGGGAAACTAGAGCACATTCGGGTTGCACAGCAGAAATGGGAGACCTAACGCTGAGAGCAAAATTTAAAGGGATTTTTTTTTTCTCTGAATCTCCTCCCCGACCCCTTCACCCAAGAGAAATCACTTAAGTAATTTCTAACACTCACACATTTTTATCTTTCTGACGTGTCCGTATGAGTTTGTAAAAACTTTCCTGACTCATAATTCCAAATCTCCTTAGGCAGTCTTGCAGTTTCTTCTTCCCAAGACCCTACTACCATCAATTTTACAACGGACAGAAAATGTAATTGATTCCACTGGATAGTAAGACTGAGCTCTACAATAAACTCCCGGCCTGCTTTTTGAAAATTAATTGCTGTTATATTTTGCTGGCATTAATACTCATAGAAAATATTTCACAATGCCAGAAGACTTGTTCTAGTTAGTAAAAATGTCTTGAGGAAAGAAATCCCTAAGAAACCCTTCTTTGTCATTCTCCTTGTTTAGCTGTATATCATGCCCAACACATATGCAATAGATATGGTGTCTGACATCTATTTAAACCTGTTGAGAACTATATCAAACATTAATGGGGATTAGTGTTAGAACTGGTGTAAACAGAGCGAACAGAGGGAGCAGCCTGCTGCAAGCAGTACTCACATTTCCATATGTGATGTGGTAAGCAGAGCCATTTAAGAAGCGAGATACTCAGGGAGATACTCAGGTAGCAAGTATTTGGCTGTTGAGAAGTAAACACACCCTGGCTATGTTTACTTCATTAAACCCACATGTACATACCTACCCAACATCGGTTCTTAAGTTTCTCCTCAAGAGACAAGTCGAGTTCAAGATATGCAATTTCACTATGTAAAGCTTCTAAAACATAGATAAAAATGATTTAGTACTTCCAGGTGCACTGTAGTTCTTGGCAGAGAAAGTTGATTCCAGGTGTGTAATCTCCCAAAGAAATCTGTTGTCAAAGCTGGATAAAACCATCACATTAGAAAAATAGAAATTCACCTATGAACAAAGTACAAGGTATGGCCAGGAAAACTCTCTGCTCCGTGCAGAAATTAGAGCATAAAAGTGAAACTCCCTTTTACTTGTGTAAACATTGCTTGGTTCTGGGCACTGTTTCAAAAGAGGTAGAACCGAACAAGCACAAGCATATAGAAATATGACAGACTCTTGGTGGGAGGTTTGGGGTGGGGTTCCAGTGCCGAGCCAAACTCTAATACACAGACAAAGGAAGAAGGGAGATGCATTTTATAGCTTACAGATTTTTTCTTCATTTTTATTTTAAGCAGCCGGACCAACCAAATAACTCAATCAACAACAACAAAACCGAGATGTGCCCCCACAGAGGAAAATGTCCTAACAGCTTGACTCACCAGGAGGCCCAGGCGGGGCTGGGAATGCGGGTGGAGGGGGCAGGAGAGACATCCTATGTTATGGAATATTTAAACTTTGTGATACAATGCACATTTATTAATTGGTTTCTTTGTAAGAGACTTATTTATGACAGGTTTATGAACAATACAGCATGTACAGAACACTGAAGTTCTCCCATGCTTTGTTTTTCTTTCCAGATGTTCAGAAGAAATGAACATCACGTTTAACAGCAGTCCTAGCTGCTCTTGAAGTGTTTGCCAGGGCTACATCCTTTGGGAGCTGTTACCACCAGATTAATATCCTATGGGTCACTTAACTTAAAAACCCACATTATAGAGGCATTATGTGATTAGATGGACTGCCTTTACAAGCCAGTTGGGGTGTACTTTGCATCTGGTTCAGAAAGGCTGGGGAGGCGGACTTTTGTAGACCTCCAACCTGGAGTTTCTGAGTGGCCCATGACTGTACAGACACACGGACAGGCGGAAAGAAACGTGCCGTCTGTCCCTCATCAGAAACTGCCTTGAACACAGGATCTCAAAGAACAACTTGCTTCGTCAGAAACAGGCCTAAACAGCTGGTAGGAATTGTCTGCTCCTGAAGATTTCGGAAAGTGAAGGGAGGTGCTATCATATTCCCCATCAGGCCTGCTTGTCACCAAACTCACAGTAAATGGAGAATTATGCTATTTCCACGTTATGCTATCAAAATCAGGTTCTACCAATTATGAAGTATTTTACTTGTGAATTTTAAAATATGCTCTTTATTCTCCCCGTTACGTATTTCCAAATCTAGGCATTGGGCAGAAGACCCAAAACAAGAGGAAGCATGCCTCTTTGAGTAAACAAGAGGGGTTTACCGTTGCTCTGAGGACACCTTGGAGCAGGAGCCCAGCATTTCCTGCAGGAGTTTCAAATGGCTTCAGGTGAGGTGCTTCCCAGACAAGAAAGCATCAGTCATCATCTGTGGCCCACTATTGATTATCTGTGAGAAGATAATTCACTTAGGCCTCCTCCAGGTCAGGCCCAAAGAGGCCTCAGGCTACCTTGTCAAGCGGGGATGAAGCCCTGAAAGGCATCCAGGAGGGACACACGGGCTGGGAGCCTGTGTATGGGCTCCACGGTGGGTGTTTCTGGCTACACTCACAAACTAACAACAACGTTCTCCCTCATTAGAACACATCGGCGGCAGTCACCTGTCTTTTTAATCATCTTGGACTTCCGCAAATAACCGTAGACAGAAATATTCTGTTGTGAAAGTCATTCTCCCAGTGGTTCAAACTGTCAGTGGGTGTGTTCTTGGAAAGGTGATATATGTTTCATTAAATGTAAACTGAACCCGTCAATTGTGAACTACATTTCACTATGGACAGGAAAAGGAATGTATTTATTAAGGGCTGTAGGAAATGAGCTGGAAACAGAAATGGGTTTGCTAAAGCAGAAAAATCCTTGCCCGCCTCCCTGACGGCACAGCCGCGCTCCTATCTCCCTTTGAGAAGAGAGGAATCTCCAGTGATGAAAAACCTTGCTTGTAGGTCTAAGAACTACATCTTCTAACCAAAAGTTCGGCAGTTGGAACCCACCAGCCGCTCCTTGGAGACCCTGAGGGGCAGGTCTACTCCATCCCATAATAGGGTCACCAGGAGTCGGAATCGACCCGACGGCAGCAGGTTTTGTTTTCTCGGGGGGTTCATCCAAAGGTCAGGAAGCTGTTAACGCAAAGCGCTCAACATTGCCCACACGTCTGGAAGTTGTCTTTCCATGCTTTGCCTGCATGAGTCAGCTCTCGTGAATGATGCCCGGTCACCATCACCTTCAGACCTTTCTTCCGACCGCCATTACGCGCTGCTCTGTCCCGGTGCTGTTGTTCCTCGCGGTGTAAAATACACGTTTTTCTCAGCATCATCACCCGAGAGATTTTCCTTCTGAATCTCTGGTTCTGTCCCAAGTAGTCGCAAGGTAATGGAAGGATGAGAGAGGGAAGCGTGTCTGAAACTTGTGGCGCAAACTAAAAATCTGTGCTAAAAGGAACGACAGTTTTCCTAGGATGAACACCAAGACTTCATTTTGCATTGCCAATTGCTTCCCTATTAAACAAGCGTCTCTCCCTACAGACGCATCCTCTTTCTCGGCATCTGCGCCCGTCTCTATCCACAGTACTTCTGCATCACCCTCTAAGGTGAAGGAAAAGCATACTGACTTTTCTGCAGACTTCCATATTTTTCTTTTAAGTTGACAGGCAGGAAATCTGCTATTCCAGTTGGAAGCTATTCCAGCTTAGGTAGCGGGAGTTGCCAGCAGAGTTTAATGAAGGTAGCATTCAAGGACAAAGGACTAGGTCAGGATCAGATGCAGGGGGTGTCTTTCTGGGGCTGTTTACAGAACAACAGTCACTCACACTCCATTTTAGTGCTCGGGAAAGGTTCCTGGGTGGCAGAAATGGTTTGCACTTGACTACTAACTTAGAGCTTGGTGCTTCAAATCCATCCAGCCGCACCAAGGAAGAAAGGCCTGGCAATCTGTTTCCACAAAGATTACAGCCAAGAAAGTCCAATGGAGAAGTTCTACTCTGTAACACATGGGGTCACCACGAGCCAGGATCAAGGCAGCAAGGGTGGTTTTTGTTTGTTTTATTTTGTACCCACAGACACAAAATAAGGCTAGAGCAAAAAGAACAATGCTGTCTACCCAGACATAGACTCATCGTCTTCTGCCTGCTTACATTGCCTTTCCCCCTGTTCCCAGACAAGGGAACAGAGAAGCAGAGGACATGGATTAGTCTGCAAATGGAGAGAAGCAGAAAGCCTCTGCTCTGTTTTCTTGCCCACCTTCAATCTCCTTGAAATCCTCCCGCATCCCTCCTTTGACCATCACAGTCTCGGTCTTCAGTGCACGTCTTCAACTCTGCCAACGGTGTCCGTGAAACTGTGTACTAAATGCCAAGTCCCTGCCAAGAAGAGTCTAGCTCCCCCTGCTGGTGGGTTTAACAACAACCCAAACTCCAAAGCCTGTTCTCATTGGAACAGAGTCAGGGCTAAAAATACTTTTCAAGTTAATTCAGGTGGCAAAAGACTATGTCAGAAGAAGCAAGAAAAATGAAAAGCAAGGCGAATTTTATGTGAGACCATAACTCACTATAATATAAGTAAATTAGAGCTTTGATATCATTTTTAAAACCAGTCTTGGGGATTAGATTTGTGAAATATAAAACAGGTACATTTGTATGTTTTCCCTTTTTCTCTTTTTGTTCCCACACTCCTTCTCATTTTTGTGGTTTGCGATATTTCCCTTTGTCTCTAAGCTCTAGACTTCTACTTAATAAGTGCCAATAAAGACGGTATGTTATCCTTAAACAGTGGTAGCATTCCGCACCTGCTAATTTGCTTTATTTGCACTTACTGTTCCCGCCCTCTCATCAACAGAGGCTTAAGAATAAAGGGCAATGAAGTAGAACATGATGAGGCAAATGGGAGCCAGCCGAGTGAATGCTTCCATAATTACTCGGTAGCCTGGAGTAGCTCTTCTCAAATCAAATTATGAGCTTGGATTACCTAAAACTCTCAGGACACAGCCCAGGTTTTCATCTGTCTGTAGGTTACTGTCAACAAGCAGCCCTCTTTCCTCTTGCCACTATCCTTCACAGAGTTTAGGAAAGCTCTGTTTCCAATGCAATATCCCCAAAGCAGCTAGACCCCCAGGAAAAGGCCCTTTTCTTGGACACCATGTGCTTTACCACTTGTTAAAAAAAGAAAACTTCTTTTCGTGTGTATAACCACCTGCATTTGCATATCAAAGCTGAGCTTGTTCGTGATTCTTTGGCAAATATTTATGCCTCATCAACGTCCCAACCACCCATCAGGCAACTGGAACAGGAGTCAGGAGGCTTCGGCTGTGTTTGGATCTTTGTTTGAACACCTGAGCATGCCTCACGAATGTCCACCACCCTTGAAATAACCTGGTAATAAGAGGACCAGACTCCACGTCAGGCCATCTGGAAGAGGGCCTGATCAGTCTGTCCCTGTCTAGCTCTGTGGCCTTGAACCGGTCACTTAATTTCTCCTTTTCTCCATCTGAAACACAAAGAGATTGAACTAGATGATCTCTAAGGGTGCATTCTATTTCTATTGCTCCATGTACTCAGTAAAAAAAAAAAACAAAAAGTGGCCATCAAGTCAACTCTGACTCATGGTAACCACATGTGTGACAGAGTAGAACTGTGCTCCCTGGTGTTTTCAGTGACTGATTTTTTGGAAGTAGATTGCCAAGCCTTTCCTCCAAGGTGCCTCTGGCTGGACTACAACCTCCAATCTTTAGGTTTGCAGTTGAGGAAGTTAACCTTTTGCACTACCCAAACCAAAAAAAAAAAATACTTGTTGCTATCAAGTCGATTCGAAATTATAGCAACCCTACAGGACAGAGTGGAACTGCCCCTTATCAAGTCAATTCGAACTTATAGCAACCCTACAGGACAGAGTAGAACTGCTCCATAGGGTTTCCAAGGAGTGACTGGTGGATTCAAACTACTGACCTTTTGGTTGGCAGCCGAGCTCTTAACCACTGCGCCTCCAGGGCTCCTTACACTACCCAGGGACTCCATATTCATGGTATTACGTAGATAATGTACACAGGAGACAGTACTAGATCCAAGGTGTTTATATATTTGAGTGCGGTAGTTAAGCAAAGCAAGAGAGTCATCTATTCCTCAAATGCCTCAAACGTTTATTAAGGTTTGCGGTGTCCCAGACCAGGGCAAAAGGTGAGTTATACTAAAAAGGTGCTAAAGCTTGGCTAGTTGACGTCTCCTGGAAGGAAAGAGAGCCGGTGTTCAAGTCTGAGCTCTGCCACACTCTGTGCAGTGGCAGACCAGTTCACCAAAGCTTCTGAAAGGGTGGACCAGATGGTCTCTAAAGTCATTTCCATTAGTAACATCGTGACTCAAATAGCAAATAGTCACATCATCCCATTTCTATATCTAATGTTCAGTGCATTTTACAGCACGTTCTTGAGGAAAAGTGGAAATTGTTCCAAATAATTTAAAAAAAAAATATTCTCTGCTCCATACTAGTCTGTATTGAAGAATTTTCAATTGGTTTACAAACATGTTTTAAAGCAGGTACCCCAATGGAGAAGATGGGTAACCTTACATTACAAAGTTGAAAATTTTTCAGATATTATCGTTACAGGGATGTGTAAACCATATGCTGATTTGTTAAAATGACTCTTAGCTATCATCAAAAAGATAATGTGATTTTTATTTTTGTGGTTAATATCTTAATTTACAAAGTCATACTAAACTAAATGTAAAATATCAGTTGCATTTTCATTTTTTTAAAGCTGTAAGTTTCCCATGCTAAAGCCTTGAAAAATCACTTGTTGGTTAAACTGTTATAAAATAAACTGAGTTTTAAATCGATTCCACTTGAGACTACAGGAATTAGCTGATGACAGAAATTTAATTTCATTTTTCTAATATTTTTCTTAATTTAAAAATTGTAAGCATGAAGTGCTAACACCTTCTAAGTACTTTCTGCATTTACTGAAAGCACAAGCTGTGTTCACAAGGCTAAACCACCCTGCTAGTAAGATACCAATTAAAAAAAGAAAATTAAACGAAACCTGTTGTCATCGAGTCAATTTCAACTCACAGCGACCCTATAGGACAGAGTAGAACTGCCCCACAGAGTTTCCAAGAAGTGCCTGGTGAATTCAAACTGCTGACCTTTTGGTATAACTCTTACCAAGAGTTAATCATATAGTATTTGTCAGTTTCCAGTTATAACATCCTCTCCTTTCTATCTCATTTACTTGTTATTATCTACACCGCACCTGATTTCTTGGTCTCATAAAGGTGAGAATATTATATATATATATATATATATATATATATATATATATATATATATATACACACACACACACATATATATATATATATATATATATATATATATACACATATATAAATATATATATATACCTGTTGCCATCCAGTTGATCCTGACTCATAGCTGGACAATGAATAAGGAAGACCGAAGAAGAATCGATGCCTTTGAATTGTGGAGTTGGTGAAGAATATTGAATATACCATGGACTGCCAGAAGAACGAACAAATCTGTCTTGGAGGAAGTACAGCCAGAATGCTCCTCAGAAGCAAGGATGGCAAGACTTCATCTCACATACTTTGGACATGTTATCAGGAGGGACCAGTCCCTGGAGAAGGACATCATACTTGGTAAAGTAGTGGGTCAGCGAAAAAGAGGAGGATCCTCAACAAGATGGATTGACACGGTGGCTGCAACCATGGGCTCCAGCATAACAACAATTGTGAGGATGGCACAGGACCGGGCAGTGCTTCGTTTTGTTGCACATTGGGTCGCTATGAGTCAGAACTGACTCGACAGCGCCTAACAACAACACATATATAAAGTATTTCACACATATACAAACACAGACTACATGCAGAAAGGAGTATTGCTTGGTTTTCAGGCCATACTTTTACAAAGGAAAGTGTTTTTGTGCCTCCATTTCCAATCAGCAACTTGCTCTTAAAACGTTCTCCTAAGTATATAAAATATACTATAAAATATATAATATATAATAATATATAAAATATAAAATAGACTATAAAATATCTTTGCATGGCAGAATGGTTACATGTCCAGTCTCTAAAGCCAGGCTACCTTGGTTCCAATCCTGGTTCTAACTCTTCCTTATCTGGATAACCTTGGAAAGTTGCTCAACCTCACTGTGACTCAGTGTCCTCATCAATAAAATGGAGATAAGAGTGGTGTCTTAGTCATCTAGTGCTGCTGTAATAGAAATACCACAAGTAGATGGCTTTAACAAAGAGAAATGTATTTTCTCACAGTTTAGGAGGCTAGAAGTCCAAATTCAGGGTGCCAGCTCCCAGGAAACGCTTTCTCTCTCTGTCGGTTCTGGGGGAGAGTCCTTGTCATCAACATTCCCCTGGTCTAGGAGCTTCTCAGTGCAGAGACCCCAGGTCCAAAGGATGCACTGTACTCCCAGTACTTCTTTCTTGTGATATGAGGTCCCCCTGTCTCTCTGCTCACTTCCCTCTTTTATATCTCAAAAGAGACTGACTCTAAGATACAACCTAATCTTGTAGACTGAGCCCTGCCTCATTAATATAACTGCCTCTAATCCTGCCTCACTAACACCATAAAGGTAGGATTTACAACACATAGGAAAATCACATCAGATGACAAAATGATGGACAATCACACAATACTGGGAATTTGGGGACACGATTCAATCCATAACAAGTGGCATATAATTCATAGGGTTGTTTTGAAAATCAAATGAGTTTATATGTATAACAAATTTAGAACAGTGCCTACCACATAAGAAGTACAAATAATTAGATATTATTATCGGTTAGTTTATACTACAGAAGTATGTCTAAATTAAACTACTGTCATTGTGAAAATCTTTCAAGTATATGAAGTCTTCAAATTATAAAATCTCATATTCCATCTTTCCCTTTACCCTCACAATTCTCCACTCAAATAGAATTAGTGTTATTTCTACAAACACTTACACCAAGGGAAGTTCTCAACTTAGCTACAGAGCAGCACTGTCCAACAGAACTTTCTCTGATGGTGGAAATATTCCATATCTGCACTGTTCAGTACAGTAGCCACTAGCCACATACTGCTAATGACCACTTGAAATGTGGCTAGTATGACTAAGGAATTAAATTTTTTATTTATAACTGATTTTCATTTCAATTTAAAATAAGAGAGCCACAATGGTAAATGGCTACCATATTAGACCGTGCCATTATGATGGATTTTGAAGTCACACCTACATTTGAATATGTGACTCTGCCGCTTACCACATCTATGATTTAAATCTCTTGGAGACTCAGTTTCTTTAATTTGTTAACTAAAAAGAGTAACATTTACCACCTAGCACAAATGCAATAATATGTGTCAAGAACTTGGTGTAGTGTCATTTAAAATATTAGTTTTCTTGTCTCTCTACCCTCCTTTGAATCTGTATTATTCTAACCAAAAGGATCTTACAAGAACTAGGCACAGAGCAGAGCAAATCTTTTATCTCTCATTAGATTTCAAAATAAAAAATGCCAGCCCCTCAACGTTCTCACTTGCTCCACTTGCTTTTGGTAACTGTTGGTCTGGAATGCAAATGTGACGTTCTGCTTTGACAGAGATCCCTGACAGCGCCTGTCTCAAAAGGCATAAAGCTAAGAGTGTCCTCAGGACCCGCTGGCCCTCACAGAGCTGCCCGGAGGTGTAGCCATGGAGAGCCCACATGTACTTGCTTCTCTTGGTGGCCAGCCATGGTCCAGGCAGCTTCTTGTTGCCTCTTTGCCAAAACACAGTCACTGATGGCCAATGTTCTAAAACTCGTTTGACTCAGCATCAATAACTTCATCAAAGAACATATATCAAATAGTTAGGAGGTCCCAGGAGAACCTTATTTTATTGCGAACCTATCACAATCACTTACTTTAAAAACGAGGTAGAAGAATTTTCATGTATCATGGAAATAGAAGTGCAGTCTCTTCCAAAATATTCAATGACACAGTCATAAGGGTCTGGGAAATGCAGGGCTTTGAACTGGTTCTTTCTGGTTCAACCGCCTGCCGAGAATTTGCCTTTCCACCCTAGATATACCGAATCAGAATGTACACATTAACAAGTTCCCCAGGTGATTCTTACAGGATCTTGTTAAGTATAGATTCTGATTCAGTATATCTGGGGTGGAAAGGCAAATTCTCAGCAGGGGGCCAAACTTGAAAGAACTGGTCGGAAGCCCTGGGGAGACAAATCTGGGGAGAAAATCATAAGCCCGGGTCTATTATGAAGAACTCTGGAAATACAGATTGCAGTATTAGCACAACTAAACTTGGGACTTGACTTCAGAAGGGCAGCATGGGATCCAGGACTGTTTCTCAGCAACCTCAGCTTTTTTCTGAGGTTATCTTGTGACAAAGCCTTTTACAACCAAGGCTTTTATTTGATGCTTCAAAGATTTTGGCCAAGTTGGCTCCCTACCAGGTCCTGAGCACATGGACTTTCTGGATAGCCACAGCTATACGAGAATAATGGGTCATGATTTTAATCCAAAAATAGGAAGACCACCCAGCCACTCAACAATTATAACCTGTATGCCAGATAAATTTGGGGAGGGAGGTGGATGAGAACTTTTGATTTCATTCAGATCACGACTGATATACACACAAAGGACAAAGAACAAAGGCAGGTGGAGCTGTGGCCAGAGTAGTGGCTTGGTGTCATAAGGCCCACTCCTCATCGCTCGGTAATGATGGGATTTGGGTTCAGTTCCTTAAATTTCTATCCCTTTGTAATATGGGGATAATACTACTTTGAAGATTATATGGATTAATTAGACTATCTGTAAAGTGCTTAGCGCAATAACTACCATCTGGCTGACGGTCAACAAAGATTTGTCCTCTTCACCCCTTAGATATTTCAAAATGATAAATTATGATCATTCTACCTAACTTCCACAGTTAGCCCCAGTCTATCCAAATGTATTTACTCCTTACCCAGATTTCTAAAAGGAAACTCTCTCATAAATTAGGCCAGGACACCAATTTCAGCACACTTTGATTAGGGTTTGGGATTTAGTCCCTCTACACCACAAATGGAGCCCTGGTGGTGCAGTGGTTAAGAGCTCAGCCACTAACCAAAAGGTTGGCAGTTTGAATCCACCAGCCGCTCCTTGGAAACCCTATGGGGCAGTTCTACTCTATCCCATAGGGTTGCTATGAGTCAGAATCGACTGTACAGCACCAGGTCTGGTTTTTGATATATGCCACAAATAAAGTTCAGGCAATAAGGATTCAGTTTTTCCCTGAGGCCTGAATTACAGGTACGAGATATCCATAGACCTTGGCCATCATTTGCCTGGATTAGTACAAATTCTTCTTACTAAACCCCAGGCTTTTACAGTTTTTATCCAAAGATCTTCTTCACTATGAGTTCTGACAGCATCAACCCCTTTCTCCTCTAGCACAAAGGTCTTACTGCATTACAGATAAGAAACAAGACCCTTGTGAATGGCCTTGGAGACCTCTGCCCAGTCACAGTCACACACAAGGAAGGCCTCACTCCTTTGTTTTCTTCTCTATCCCTTGACTGGCTCTTCTTATGTTAGCTTGACCATCATCTTATTTCTCCACTAAACAAACCCCCAGGCATTGGTGGTTCAGTGTCAGAATTACCGCCTCTCATGTGGTAGACCGGGGTTCGGTTCTGGCCAATGCATCTCATAGCAGCCATCACCTGTCTGTCTGTAAGTGGAGCCTTGCATGTCGCTATGATGCCAAACAGATGTAGGTGAAGTTTCCAGACTAAAGACGGACTAGGAAGAAAGGGCTGGAGATCTACTTCCAAAAAATCACCCAATAGCATCCTATGGATCACAACGGTCCGATCCCAATGGATCATGGGGACGGTGCATGGCCCAGCAGCGTTTTGTTCCATTATGCGTGGGATCGCCCTGAGCTAGGGGCCGACTAGACACACCTGACAACAGCCACGACAACAAACTCTCACCTCTGAACTTGCCTCAACGTTGTAGATAAAATTAAACATACAGTAGGAAGAATTTAAATAATGATTCTTCATGCCCATTCCAACCCTGAAACGTTATGGTTTTAGACTTACAAAATCTGATTTTCGACACTATCACTTTCTCCCCCTTCCTCCCGTGGCAGCTATTCCATTCTTTCCAGCAAATACCAAAATGGGAACAGACATTGCCTCCACAAAGCCTTACCCAGGATAGAGAGGGAACCTTTTAGTTTCTCATTCCTTAGAACTGTCATTTATAAAACTTCATCCTAACCTGCTCTTTTGCACCATGCTTTAGCCAGCTCACTTGCAGAGCACCCAAGCCCAGCGCGGAGCTGTGCTTAGCGCACCACAAATCACCTGTTAACTGACTCACGATGTTAGTATGATCCCTGCCTTCCATTTCACATACTTGTTTCGTGCGTTACCTGTTGTCTGTTTATCCTCTGTGCCAGCCTCTATTGTTGTTTTCTCTTCAACTACAAGTTACAAAGTGTAGGAGCCACGTTTCTCTGACTCGCTGTGGATAAGGGGCTGTAGAGACATGCTTACACAGGCTTTTCAATTGATTGATTAATAGAATGACTGATGGATGGATGGAGGAAAGGGTCAATGTGTTACAGCATTCTCCCTTTGCTATTCCAACAGGCTGAATTTACCAATGAGGTCCGCCCTGTCTCTGCCCCTTGAACAAAGCATCAGAGGTAGGTGAGTGAGAGGGTCAAGAACAGGCATCCCTACCGCACACAGTGAAGGAGGAAGTCTTGGAGAGGATGGGCTTCTTCTTTAGCTAATTGCTGCAAAACATCTTTTGAGGCAAGGTGCCTATCTTCTGTTATTTCTTGGTCACTTGCTTGGGGCAACTTGTATTTTTTAGTGAAAAAAGGAAAAAAAGAAGCCTAGCCCTACACTTTTTTTAGTCCCACACTTGTACAATTTGAGTTTCATTAAGCGCAACTGATTTCCCTGCTGTTGATTATTTATTCTTTTCCTAGGTCGGTACACATTCAGCCCAGATAGACAGATGGACTTTGTTTCATAAATCTAAAAAAGGTAACAAGAGCTAAGCAAAATATTTAAATCTCGGAATTTCCAGATTTAATTTAGAATGCATGTTAATTTCAAGTCCAAATTAGGGATTTGGGGGCTCAAAAAAGTACCACATTCTTATGCAAGTAACGTGCCCGTTATAAGTTTTTTTGCCAAGCACGCAACCCCGTCCCGTCTCCCATATTTTCATAAGCATTATATGTGTGGGCACGTTATTTACATGGGCGTGTTATTTTCGAAAAATACGGAATTAATTTTTTTTCTTTTTTTTACCTTATTATTTTGACCAGATAGAGGGGTAGGCGGGGCACATGGTAGCAAACAGCAGCTCTCAGGCTTTTTGTGAATTCTGGCCGGAAGTATAGAGCTATGTTTCTGCTCACCTTTGTCGCTTCCGATACTGCCTACAATGCACAACTGGGTGAGTTCTCATGAGGTACTCCCCTGTCGGCCTTTCCAGGGCACTAACTGAACACCCGCCTCTCTCTCCTACTCAAAAAAATATATTAACCTCTTTATCAAGTCAATTCCGAGTTATAGTGACGCTATAGGACAGAGTAGAACTTCCCCAGAGGGTTTCCAAGGAGTGGCTGGTGGATTGGAAGATCCGACTTTTTGATTAGCAGTGGAAGTCTTAACCACTGCGCCACCAGGGCTCCAAAACGTATATATATATTAGAATCTAAAAAGTGAATGAGCTAGAGTATAGACAAACTTACCTTTGAGTTCATTCATTCAACAAATATGAATTGAGTACCCGCTTAGTGCCAGGCGCAGTTCTAGGCACTGCAGGTACAAAGATGAGAAGATACACAGGTTCTCTGCCCTCGGGAAGCTCACGTTTACATAGCTGGGCTCTTGGTTTGCCCGACACAGTGTACGGCCGGTACACTCCCGCCTTTGTCTGGTTCCTCAGCACTCCAGCTCTGTCCTGAGATGTAGGCTGAGGTTAGAGGAGAAAGAGGCAGGACTTACACTAAAGAAGGAACAGAACCGAACCCTCGATGGACTTTGGTGTCCACCGTGCAGGGACTGGCAAGATGGTGGCTGTGCCCTGTGCTTTAGAATTAGAGACATCCTAGTAAGACGCCTCTGTAATCCTTCTGGAAATCTCCATGAACCACTGATGGTTAATGGGGAGTCTTAGTGAAAAACAAAGCAAGTTGCCTTCGAGATGATTCCGACTCATGGCAACCACAAGATCTCAGAGTAAAACTGTGTGCCATAGAGTTTTCAATGGCTGTGACCTTTCAGAAGTAGGTTGCCAGGACTTTCTTCTGAGGCACCTTTGGGTGAATCCAAACCACCATCCTTTTGGTTAGTGGCAGAGTGCTTATGCGGTTATAAAAGACTATTTCATGACCGTTTTATTTAGGTTACAGTGTTCATGAAAACAAGAATAGTTTATACAACAGTGTATGTAGTATGATAGTATTTTAGCTAAAAGAAAAAGAGCACACATGGAGACAGAAGGCTAGACTTCACGGCACCGTGTTGGCCATGGATAGCTCTGGGGAGGATGGTGGGTGCTATGTGCGGTGAGTGCGTGGGAACGCACACGTGCATAAGTTTTTTGGTGCTTTCTAAATTTTCTGCAATGAAACGGTACCACATTCTCCTATCACAGGGGGAAAAATGTTACCCCAACCCCAAAACACCACATCGAATATTGCCACAATAGTAGGTGGGCTCCGAGGAAAGAGGGGCCGGCCTCCTGTCTAGGGAATCTCCTCTTGCAGTGTATGGGTGATGCTGTTTGGCTTTGTCCACTCTTGGAAAAAAGCTCTGAAGTTTTTCCCAACAAATTTCAAGCGGGCCTATTAGCCAGCAGCAACCTGATGACCCTAATTTTTAAAACCCTGCTCTTAGGTACAGTGGATGGGTGGTATTTCATCACCTGTGAATAGCTGGTAATAGCTTACAACGGTACTTGTCCTACCAAGACAAATTATACATTCTTCAAAAATGTCACTGGAAGAAACTTATCTCAATGCTGTCAAACAAAAGACCTTTCAACAACTAAAATTAAACAAAAAAAAAAAAAGATTTCTAAATCAACCAGTTGCTCTCTTAACCTGAGACATTTGTATTAGAAAAAAGAGCTTGCTAGAAGAAAACCAACAACAGGACACAACTTCTTGCATTTTTGTCTGTTTCTTCCAACCTGAAAATCCCCTCTGGAAAAAGTACAAGGCCATGCCCCAGTCGGGGGAGAATAATAAATGATTGTATGGACTCACAGATAGAATCAGGCTTGTCACAAACTGGCAAACACAGTTAATAGTTAATTATCCGCACAGACCACAGTACTGTCACTTTCCTGTCTTGCTGATCAGCACTTAAAACAACAAAATGAACCAACCTTTCTTTAATTAGTAAAATAATAGTTCAGATCTGATTCTCTAGAAAGCTCTTGGAAAAGCTTGCTTTTATTTTGTGCTGTTTTGTTCTAAAAGTTAGTATAATTGCTTTACTTTGATATGAGAGCTAAGTGCACTTGTACACTTCACTCACTTCCCAATCAGGAAAAAAAAAATTTTTTTTTAATTACAATTATTTTTTAAGCCCAGATCTTTCCAGGTGCCCTAAGTGTCTGCTGCCATGGAGAAATGTGTGCTGAATGGCAAAAAGAGAACTTGACCACCCCCCTCCCCAGACAGGAAGTTGTGTCTGAGAGTTAGTATGAGGTCTGCCTCACCCGGGTGAGTTTTCTCGGAGTCAGAATCTGACTGAGAAGCTAATATGACAGCGAATATATAGCTAAAATTACAGATACAGATGGTTAAAATTAACTACTCGCTCCATTCAGAAAAGAATCTCTCCTCCGGAGAAAAGAGGGTTTGAGTTCATCTCCCTGAGTTCCTCACTTCTTTACCTTGAAGCTTTTGGGGGGCCAGAAATGCTAACCTTAATTAATGGAAGACCCACTAGCTCCCAGGCCCGGGTCTCCTCCTGCGCCTCTCCCGGGAGTAATGAGCGGGCTGGCCTTCATTACTGGCAGCTGAGGGGAAGGGTCACTGCGGATGGATTTGCAGGGCCCTCATTGAGCGATCACTCCATGCTGAGAGGAGCTGGCCCTGCTCTCGGACACCTGGTCATTAACATTGCTAATTAGCAGCCATTAATCAGGGCGCTCGCTTTTTTGTTGTTGTTGTTGCATGTCACCGGCTCAGAGGAACCAAGTGAATAAGAAGATTGTTTCATTACCTCCACAAGAGGTGGAATGAAAGCAGTTCCCATCAACTCAAGATGAGACGGGTTAAGGGAAAGGTTAGACAAGAGTTTGCGATGAGCTGGGGGAGGGAGGGGGCCAGAGACCTGAGCTGTCTGCCCAGGGAAAATCAGTCACCTATAATTAATGAAATCTTCTGCAACCTAATTCTAATCACCGTGTGAGCGGGCCACCGACAACCGCATTTCTGTATTTTAAGAGCTTTATTTATTTCTGTTAGGGCAGGGAATTATCTTTAAGTCTTTTAACTCTGTTTGAAAGTCAGCACATTTCAAGTTTGATATTTGCTGCCTTCTTGTTCTCAATTCCTTTTTTTTCCTTCCAAAGGATTATGAAATAATTTAAATGTTTAAGTAGTTGTAATTCAACTGGACTTTTAGAATATCTTCATTATTTTATCCAAATGGATATGTTCCAACCAACACTCAAAGGATAACCAAAGAATTAATTCTACAGTTTTTAAAGTGGGAATAATAATAATAAGTAGTTTCTTCTTACTGACTCTTATCTGCACCTAAAAGGCAAGAGGGAATAAAAAGACTTTTTACTGATTTGGTATGACACTGAGGAGAATAACATCTGTCATTTAAAAAGGGTTAAAGAGCACGCGTGTGTGAAAATTGGATTTTTAATACAAGTTTAGTGTGATGAACGTGTTTTAATGGGGCGTCTTCTGGTCTGGAATGTGTACTGTCATGTGTGCACAGCATATGCTATTTATCTTCATTTCTGAAAAATGAAAATCTTGGTAACAGTTTGCGTGTCCCGGTGTTTTTTTGTTTTGCTTTTAACCTACAAAAAAATATTGTGTGAATACTTATTTAATTAGCAGTTAATTTGGCTGCTATGAATGCACTCATTTATTTATTAAAATGTGTTCACCCAGGAACTACAAAGCAGATCTCCTGTACTTACGTGGGGAACTCTCTTTATTAAAGAAACAGTGAACACTTCATCCAGCTTTCCGCTGTGTGTTTGCTGGGAGTTTCTCTGTAGTGGGTTAGGAAATGTGGTTTGCAGTGACACTGGGTGACTAGCAAGCAGAAATTGTCTCAGTATTTATTAGCATTGTAGCCTCACTGGGACATGTGTAATAAATAAACATTTGCACATGCAATATGTACCCCAGCACTTCCAAAGCAAAATGATTCATTTGATGTGCCCTACATTTCAAAACAATAAAAGGCTAAACCTGTTTTTCATGCACTCATTTGCTCTGTTTACAAAGAGCTATGAAGTTGTTGGGGGAAGGAAGCAAGTACGTAAAACTAATCTGTGGAGCATTTCACTTGGGTTGGAAATCCATGATATTATTTCTAGGACTTCATGGGAAAGCTGAACGCTCAAGGGAAAATTACACAAAGAACAGCTGAGAAAAAGTTGCATTCTGGCACAGAATCATGCAAATAGGGCACATTCTTCAGTTTTCTCATGACGGATTGCCTCTGAAACCCCTGAGCCAAGCTGCAGCAATGCTAATGAGGGAGATGCATCAATGAACAGTGTCATCCCAGAGGCTTCTAGAGGGGACAGAGGGGAAGGGGGGGGAGTTAGAGGAGGAGGAGGAAGGGAGAAAAGAAGAAAAAGGAGAAAGGAAGAGAGAGAGAGAGAGAAAGAAAAGAGAAAGGAGGAAGAGCAGTTGAACCTTTAATTAATTATTAGGACTAGGCTATTAAAAAAACAGAACTTACTTAGCAGGTGGGATGGAAGATGCAAATGAACAGTGCTATAATTATATCCTTTAGGATTTGAGGGATTTTGAGAAACAAAATAGAGTGGGAGACAGAAAACTTTTTAAACTGTCTGCCTGTTGGGCTAAAAATGAAATTAACATTGGAAGCTGAAATGCTTCTATCCGGAGAGTAGCTTTGTGGTTTCTTCATTAAGGACTCCAGAGTACGGCGAAGACTTGAGGACTGTCAGTGCCAGAAAACAAGTAGCACTTTTCAGTCTTAACTTCTTTGTGGATGAAGATTTCTCATTTGAATAGTAAAAAAGGAGAAAAAAAAGATCTGTAAATGCATACATTTGCAGCTCATTTATCAAATATGAAAGACAATTCGCTTGTCATCACAACTGTGTTTTGAAGGATTTTTTAATCTTTAAACACATACACAAAAAGATTATTTAAAATATATATATATTTTTCCTAAAGATTAACAAATGATTACTTCTGTAGAAATCTGTGAGATTTCTTTCTTGAGTTGCTGAAACTATACGTATCACTTGCTTCCATACCCACCTAGTGAATGCAAAATTGTTTTGCTTTGCAATCGCCTGCTGGTCTGGGCTTCCAATGCAGGATGTTTCTCATGGAAATCAAACTAATAGCTACTTATTGAGTACTTATTACATTTAAGGTGCTTAAAAGTATTTTTATAAAGAAACTTAAAAAAATATATGACACTGTTAAATTTCAGATGTTCTAAAGTAGCTTCAAGTTTCCAAACACTGTGAATAAATCCCCCTTATAGGAACACCACAGTGAGCATAGCCAATTTGGTATTATGTGAATTGTGCTGTACACTTCCCAAATGCCCCACTAAAATTCTTTCAGTGCTGGTTCATCAAAAGCATAGTTATAATGTATTATTGTTTTCCTTTCAATATCTTATTTTATGAGCATCTGGTTTTAAAAACATAAACGGCCACATGCACCCCCTGTGCTAAAGTGCTTTAATTCAGCTTTTAGTTGCTAGCACTGTTGTTTTCGATCTTTTAGCTAAGTAAATAAGCAACTTAAATAGAAGAAAATGACTGTGGGTGAATCTTAAGTTCTTTCATCAGTGAGTAAGTAAGGAACTTGGATCTAACACATCAGTATAGGCTGATGCTACAATCAGGTCCTTTTAATTATTTTGCTCGAATTCAACCAATAGGAGTTGAAAGATTCAGAATTAAAGCTGGAAACAAAAATCCGCAACTCACTCTATGTGTATTACAGTTCCTATGGTATACTTTCCAAGACCACCCACAGTTCAGAGCCTAATGGAAGATTGTATCAGCCCTGTACCTAATGAAGGCTAGATGAGGCAGCCCCATGTACAACAGAATGAAGTGCTAGCATTCACAGTACTTGTGGGCATTGACCAGATTGTTCACATCATCTCAGAGATAACCTTTACTGCAAAATGCATCCATTCACGCAACATATTTCGAACTAATCAAGTATATTATCTACTGGATTTAGCTAAGAAAACCTTTTAATTTCTTAGATAAAAATTAAAATCTATTGCATTAAAAGATCTGTTCACATGTATTTAGATAATTTTAAATTATGTATTAATGGAAACTGTGAGGTATGTTTTGGGCATCTCACAATGTCAATTAGCAGCATAATTATGAACAACGTTATTAAGTGGTTGTTCACTATTGTCCATCCCGCACCTAAGAGATCCCAGAGTGTCTCAAAAAGTTCCTGCTGAAAAAGCTCTCAGGGCAGAGGAGAATGCATTTGAACCACAAGACATCTGGGAATAAAGGCTGCACCAGCCCCCCTTCTTTCTTTCCTGCCTGTCTTTCCAAGAAGGGACATTTTTTTGAAGGCTCCTGTTTTGATTATTAAATCCCTATGATTTACTCCACGATATGGCCAAGTGCATTTTAATATAAAATGATTTAAGTTACTAACTACTGAGTTTGTTCGCTTCCTTTTAGATCTTAGAGGGAACCTGAGACTCCGGGAAGAAGCACCACCCTGATGTCCCTGAGAAGGCCGTCACCCAGAATGAGAGGCCGCTACAATCCAGGAGCCGCCCTCTGGGAGGGAGGGGCCTGGCTTGTGGTCTTCGGCTCAGCCGCAGACTCGCAGACTCGCTGTGGGGCTTTGGGAAACCAGTCCCCCAGCTGCCTGGGTCCTTGACTTCCTCATGTGTAAAAGTGGTGGGGGGTTAGAGCAGGTGTTGGATCTTTAAAGTCTTTCCACGTTGTTGTTGCTGTTAGGTGTCGGTTCCGACTCACAGCAGCCCCATGTACAACAGAACAAAACACCGCCCGGTCCTGCATCATCCTCACCATCGTTGTTATGTTCAAGCCCATTGTTGTAACCGCCGTGTCAACCCATCTCGTTGAGGGTCTTCCTCTTTTTCACTGACCCCCCACTTTACCAAGCATGATGTCCTTCTCCAGGGACTGGTCCCTCCTGATAACATGTTCAAGGTACATTGGATGAAGTTTTGCCATCCTTGCTTCTAAGGAGCATTCTAGTTGTACTTGTTCCAAGACAGATTTGCTCGTTCTTCTGGCAGTCCATGGTATATTCACTATTAGGATGCTATAATAATTCTGTTAACACATTCAGTTTTTTAAATGAAGAAGAACAGCTACTTAAAAAGTATCAGAGATTAGCTCTGTAAATCTTTTCCAATACAAGGATTTTAAGAGTGCATGGCCTCCCTGTGGGAAATATAGAAATAAAAACCTACCCACTGTTTTGGCAATTTCAACCCTCTAAAGTTTTAAGTTATCACCACCTGGAAAAAAGGTCCTACCTGTATTTCCTTTAGTTTTTGCATGCTCCATGTTTAATTGGAAACAAGTCATCATAAACTTTATTAATTAAAGCTTTTTCCTTGGAGCACAATTCCAAGGGAAAGATACAGGAACAAACCAAGCAACTTACGACATTTTTTTTAATTAAAAATTTTCTAAATTTTGTACACAGTTAGTTACTAACTTTGGTTAGTAACTCAGACTCTGGAATCGGCCCTGGCATAAAATCGTACCTACACATTTAGTAACAGAGTCATTTATTCTGTCTTAGCCTCAGTGACTTCACCTGTAAAATGAGGAGAATGATAATACCTCATACACCTTGGGGAGGATTAAATGAGATAATTACATAAAGTTCTCAGCACATTGCTTGGCCCAAGGTAAGCACCCCGCTATCATTAGCTCTTATTAATACCATTACCAGATGGTGGGAATTGATGTTCCCCTTAAACATTAAAGACCAATCGTCAAGGTAAGAATGATTAATGAAGCATACTGGATATATTATAATAGAAAGTAATCCAGCACACCTAGCCAAATGTTGCTCAAATTCTCTTTCAAAAATTCCCTCTTTTAGCAAAAACAATACGTCCTCCATACTTCCTACGCCACTTCTCTGCATGATCTCATTCCAAGCCACCATCATGGTGTTCAGCCTGTACAGACAGCCCTCTCAGCTGTGATGATGAGGGGCTGCACATCCAGAATCAGTCCCTAGAGATCCACGTGATGCTACCGCCCGTCCTAGCTAGCTAAACATAACCCAGCCCACTAGCACTCTCAGGCTTCGCCTGGCCGGGTTCCTCATCCTGCTTCACCCTCGTCTCTGTGCCTGGTCCAACTCCACTCACTCAACCCCAGGGCAGTCACTTCTCAGATTTCAGTCTGATGCTCTTAACCCCTTTATTAACTCCCTCTTTTGTTCAGTACCAAGTCTAAACTCCTTCATGTGGCCTTCAAGGCCCTTCTTTACTTCTTCAGCCTCAATTTCTTCCTCTTCCCTCAAACCACCTGCCAACCTCCAGCCATGATGACCTACTTAGAGTTCTCAAAACTCCCCATGTTCTCTTTAACTTCCAGGCCTTTGGGCACAGTGTTCTCTTTTTTTTTTTTTTGAATACTCTTTCTCTCCCTTTCAGAACCTCCCCCTTCAGACTCCACCTAGCTAATTCCAATTTGACCTTAAGTTCTCAGCTTATAAATCCCTGAGTGGTGAAAACAGTTGACACAGTCGGCTGTTAACCTAAAGGTTGGAAGTTTGAGTCCACCCAGAGGTGCCTAGGCACCTTGGAAGAAAGGCCTGACAATGTACTTCTGAGAAATCAGCCATTGAATACCCTGTGGTATACAGTTCTACTCTGACACGTGGGGTCGCCATGAGTCGGGGTCAACTCAATAGCAACTGATTTGGTTTTGGTTTTCTCAGCTTCTATGGAAGACTTTCCTGACTACAAAAGTGTCCCGTGACACTCCAGTGTCACCCTTATCAGAGTTCTTACCAAATGTCATCGCAATAGACAACGTGTGTGTTTGTCCTACTCCAATTCATAAATTCCTTGACAGCAGGGGATGACTGTGCCTGGATCACTATTACATCCCCAGCCCCTAACACAGAGACTCCTATGTATTAAGTCCTCATAAATATTTGTTAAATAAAATTCCCTTGTATAGATCAGAGTACTTAGAACAATGCTTGGAACATCTCCAGTGCACAACATAAAACAGACATATTGATTATAAAAATCATTTTTAATGAATTGCATCAACATTAGGAACTGCCGTTAACTAGCCCACCACAGAACAAACATGGGCCTAATGAACCCCATCAATACTCATCTTCCTGCCACACCGTGCTGGAGGAGAAGAGCATGGAGGTGGCCAAGAGGTCACTTGAAGAACTACTAAATTTCTACTGAAGAAAAACTTGCTGCCTTATTTATGCATCTTCCAGACTGTTCTTTTCATCCTGGAGGCTGAAGAACATGGAAGAAGAGGATAGTGGGGAGATACCAAACCAAAACCAAACCCATTGCCATCAAGTCCATTCCAACTCATAGCAACCCTATAGGACAGAGTAGAACTTCTCCATAGGGTTTCCAAGGAGTTCCTGGTGGATTCAAACTGCCAACCTTTTGGTTAGCAGCTGTAGCTCTTAACCACTGCGCCACCAGGGTCTCTGTGGGGAGATAAGGAGCACATAAAGACCAGGAAAAGATTCGCATAGTGAAGTGATATTGGTTGTGTGAAGAAGTTTTGGGCATGAATCTTAAAAACAAACATTTTGTTTATGCTTAAGAAAATCTGTGAGGTTTTCCAATTCCTGCACCTCGGTAGTGTGTGTGCGCGCATGTGTGTGCGTGTGTGCATGCATGCGCACATGTGTGTGGAGGTAAATTGGGCAGTTCTCTCCTTTGAGTTCTATGACTTGAGCTCATGATTTAAGACGTGCTTTTCTTTATATCCTTCTCTACCGTGAGTGTTGTACCCAGCCAGACTCTCCTGCACACCACAGGCTGGGAAAGCAAAGTCTCAGACACCTCGGTTCTGGTCACAAACACGGTTCCAAATCCATCTCGCTTCACTTTTGACCTTATGCTCATTCCTTTTTCTCCAGACTTTTGATCCCATTTTGCCCCCTGTTTCTGGCTCCTATGATGGCCATTTGGACCCCAGAACTTAGTTTTTCCAGTTGTCCCCTTGATGTTCTCTTAGAACTTTAGTTCCTTATCTTCAGTGTTTGACTAAACCAACCAAACCCACCACGGTTGAGTCGATTCCGACTCATAGTGACCCTATAGGACAGAGTAGAACTGCCCCATACGGTTTCCGGGGAGCGGCTGGTGGATTCGAACTGCTGACCTTTTGGTTAGCAGCCAAGCTCTTAACCACTGCACCACCAGGGCTCCGCTAATGCCACTACTAGATCCTAATTCCTCTGGAAGGGTTATTGTCTTTGTCTCTCTTTACTAGAAATATACATCTCATATACATCAAGGCCAACTTAAAAAATAAACAGCCATTCTAGAACCAAATATCTAGGGTGGATGCTAGACTGCCTGAAACACCAGCCACACAGCAGGCGGAGACGTGCAGGGCACGCAGTACACGGGGACATGCCACAGGAGACGATTCGTGGTGGTTCACTGCCATGGCACCAAATACCACAAGGTGAGAAAGGTAGTTTTCTCTCTGCCGTTCTCTTTCAGCCCCTCCAATCACAGTAAGAACAAAGTCTCAGTGCTAACCTGGGACACCTTTCCTACTCTGTCCAACACCTCCAACACAGAAGAATGTGCATTTGTTTACTTTTAAGGTTATTACCTTCTCTTTATGGAAGTTGTCCTTGTTTACCACTTAGAGCAGTGACATTTTAGTAGTGATTAGTTTTCTTTGCAAGTAAAGTATATTTAAAAGGCAAGTCAAGATAAAAAGAGTATTATTTAAACAATAGTGCCAGTGTGTCTGGCTGTGATAAAAATCATGCCAGTGGTCACGAATAGTCGAATTTTGGTAAACACCATAAAACCCATTGCCATCAAATTGATTCCGACTCATAGTGACCCTATAGGACAGAGCAGAACTTCCCCATAGCGTTTCCAAGGAGGGGCTGGTGGATTCGAACTGCCGACCTTTTGGTTAGCAGCCTCAGCTCTTAACCACTGCGCCACCAAGGCTTCAGTAAACACTACAGTAGGCTAAAATTGTAGACCAAAATTGTAAATCACAAGTAGGTATCAGTAGTACTTTAGATATTTTCAGACTCTCAAAATACCGGGTTTTCTTTAAATCATCAATAAAAAGTGGCTTCATTAATTCTCTAAGCATTCTTTCACAGCATTATAAAAAACAGACTCTCCCCATGCTTTCTTTCCCATCCCTTTCTTCCTCAAAACCATGAAGTGACAGCTCCATGCACTACAGCGTTTGTGGGTAAACCTCCCCCCAAAAATCCTTCACTCCCATAATTACCAAAGGAATAAGCAGAACCTTGAGAAAACAAGCTGGTGTTCAAGAAAATAATTTTCACTGCCAGCACCTAATCACCGGGCCTCTTTCTTAAGAGAGGGTGAGGTCCACAGGGTAATAAAAGGCCCTATAGAACCGCATAAAAATGCCACAGGCACTACCCCTGAGTGGCCTTCAAGGGGGTAAAGGACAGAGGGGGCAGGGAAACGGGGCTACGAGCAAGGGAAAAAAGTCTTGCTTCTGTGGACACAGCCCATCTTACGTGAAAACTAATTAATGTGCCCAGTCCCTGTTTGCAGAAGATCTCGTTCGATCTGTGAAAAACCACCACCACAACGATAATAGTAATAATATTAATAAAAGGAGCCCTAGCCGTTGGGATTTCTGCAATTACAGTGTGAATTGCCTGAGAGGATTATAGGAAGTGCTCTTGGCTTGGAGGGGGAAGCAAGACCTTCAGCTTATGAGACACAGGCAGCTGCTTGGGGGCTGCGCACCTGCTGGTCTCAAGGCTGCTACCATCTCCAGACGAAAACAGGCCGCTTCTCTTTCCCTTTCATAACCCCCAAACCCAAAAACCACCCCTGAAAGCAGGGAGAAACGGAGAGACAAATGGAGAGGGGAAAAAAACCCAAAAAGTTGGTCCGTGTTAGCACCGGAGGCTCCCCTACTTCGCCAGAAAATTGTGGAGCTGGCAAGTCAGGGTAAGGGCAGGGGCGGGGGAGGGAGATGAGTGGGAGGGAAGGACTTCATTCTAATGCAGCTACAGACAGAGTGCCATCTGATCTTGGCAAAGGTTCAACGAAAATGGGGGGTGGGAGGAGAAGAAAGGACTCTTTTACTGTTTCCTGCTTCTAAGTCTGCCGAAGAGCATAAGCTCAGCTCGACATTCTGGGAATAGCAATGAGGCGCACGCACACAACAATCCAAACGCACTAAATCTGCTGCTGGACGATTCAAACACTTCCTGCGTTTGCACCCGCAAAATAGGACTTCGGTTAAATAACCTTGCAGGTTTGAACAGGACAGGAAGGGAGAGCATGAGGATTTTTAATTAGTAACTCTGAACACAAGCAGTTTTGTAAAAATTAGGTGTTTGCACTACATGTGATCCTAGAGTGAGTTGGAAGCCTGCGCTTTAAGGAGCCAGGGGCAGGTCGTCCCCAACGTTTGCTTCAAGCTGGGTTTTCCTTCCTCATCAAGGAGGTGGTCCTGTATCAAAGAGGTGAGAAAAGTGTAAATGAGGCTTTTTCACACACATTCACACACACAGAGCTTCACAAGCAATACGGAAAGCTATACATGGTTTATTAAGACAAAACAAAATAAACAGAAAAATAATAAAAGTTTCCTTCTCAGATTGGGTCATTGCATAAATTAAAATTTCTGCTTCCAAGAACTTTTACTTACAGGGATTTCTGTTTCTATGGTTGTTGTCATCTACCATTGAGTTGATTCAGACTCTGTAGTGACCCTATAGGACAGAGTACAACTGCCCCACAGGGTTTCCAAGGAGCCGCTGGTAGATTCGAACTGCAGACCTTTTGGTTAGCAGCCAGGCTCTTAACCACTGTGCCACCAGGGCTTCGGTTGTTTATATGGCAGGGATATGTTATTTCACTATGCAAATACAGCTTGTTCTTTGAGTATATGAGCTATCACAAGTGTTTGTATCCACACTGTAAAATAACCCACAGTCAACTGTCAATGACATACCTGAGTGTCTCAAAAAATTCCCTTTTTTTTTTTTTTTTTTTAAATCAGACAGATCTGAATTCATCTATTCTCAGACTGACCTCCACATAAGCTTGGCCTGGTCTCTGCTTGCTTTGAAAAGTCAAAGGGACCTAGTTCATGTTGAGAAAAGTGGGAAAGTGTTTGTAAAGCTCTTCCTTTGGACTCTTAGAAAGCCTTCTCTCTTTTATTGAAAATTTATTCTACCTGGCAACCTAAGGCAGAAGTTTAGAGCAATGGGAACAAGTTTTTGAACCTCCTAGACTATCCCTCCCCCTCACAAAAACAAAAAACAGGTTCCAAATGTATTAGCTAAATAAATAAAATCTACATAAAGTATAAACATTTTTCTCAACCCGAATCCCTGGGTTAACACAAAGACTACTTAACAAAACAAAGAAGCCAAATTCGTGAATTAATAAGACACAAAAAATAACTCTTCAGGGTCTGAAAATATAAATGAACCACAGAAAAGGAGGCAAGAGTTCAAGACTGGGGGTATGAAGCTAAAATGCTTCACCACGTTCATATTTTCAATGAGTAATTTGACCATTTTGGTGGTTTGTAGCATGGTGGCGTTTATACTTTTTAGAAAGGATACAACTCTGGGTCAAAAACACAGTTCAAAAAGAATCCAAGCCAGGGACATTGCTGTTGTGGTTAGGTGCCGTTGAGTCGGTTCTGACTCATAGCGACTCTATGCACAACAGAACGGAGCACTGCCCGGTCCTGTTCCGTCCTCACATTCGTCGTTATGTCTGAGCCCACTGTTGCAGCCACTGTGTCAGTCCAGCTCATTGAGGGTCTTCCTTTTTCAGCTGACCCTCTGCTTTACCAAGCATGATGTCCTTCTCCAGGAACTAATCCCTCCTGATAACATGTCCAAAGTCCATGAGACGAAGTCTCATCATCCTCACTTCCAAGGAGCACTCTGGCTGTATTCTTCCAAGACAGACTTGTTCTTCTGGCAGTCCATGTTATATTCAATATTTTTCGACAACCTCATAATTCAAAGGCATTAATTCTTCTTCGCATATAACTTTGGGTCAAAAAGAGAGTTCAAAGGGAACCCAAGCCAGGGACATTAGTTATACCCATAAATCCCAGTGAAAATACACTCATTTTAGAAGCTTGCAAGCCCTAGTTAAAATATGAAATAAAAGATGGAGCGTTTTATTAATCATGGAAGCGGAAATCACTTGTACACATGGTAACTTGGAACAAAGAGTGAGGACAGTGTCCACAGCACCCCTGTGAGATTCACCTCTCTGAGCAGGTGAAGTTTTGCCTCTCACTAAAGAATGAGGCCAGATTCAGGGAAATGAGGAAGAAACCCCAAAGCTGGGAGGTGGGGAAAAGGAAGAGTTATTTGTTATGGAGCACGGAGTTTCTGTTTATGGTGATGGAAAATTGGCATTGATTAAGGATAATGGTTGTGCAGCCGATTAATGTAATTGATGTCACTAAGTTGGACACCTATAAAAAGTTGAAGGGACAAAAATAAATAAAAAGAATTAAGATTCCAAAATTTATTTATTTTGTTTGATGATATGCAACAAATATTTACCGAGTGCCCACTTTGTGCCAGACACAGCTCTGCTAGACGAGGACACGGCAGATGGGTAATTCCCAGGCCCAAAGTCTACTGGAGAAGACGTAATAACAGTAGCTAATCACCGTGCAACGTGATGAGTACAGTGACAGCAACATGCAAGGTTAGAATGAACGTCAGTGGGGAAGAACCCACCTGGTGGGAAGAGAGTGGTCAGAAAGCTAGAAAAAGTTTTCTACATGTGGTGACATAAGAATTGAGGATGAAAGGGAGCTATCAAATTACTGACCTACGTAAAATGAGGCTCAATTTATACGGTTTTTTCCATATTACAACACTTACTTTGTCATATCCTCTTGAGCACTTGCAGAGCGGAGCTGCCGCCTAGGGTTTCCAAGGAGCGGCTGGTGGATTCCAATGGCCAACCTTTTAGTTCACAGCCGAATTCTTACACACTGTGCCACCTGGGCTCCTGCAGTATATTAGATGTCTTGAATGTATTTATGCTTTAATCTGCCTTTCTGAGAAGGTGCGTTCCTTTCGCGTCTTCCCATAGAGTTTTCCTATCTGTGAAATGCTTCAATCCCAACCTCAGCCCCCAGCCCAGGTGATAGTGAAAGGCAAATTAGGTTGGGCCTACCATAGATGCCTCAGACTTTTTTTTTTTTTTTTAATGTATTCCTTAGGGCAAAATGTATTAAGTAATATCTATAAAATTCTCAAGGAAAGAACAGGGTAATATTTTTCAAAATAATGAGCTTTTAAAATTGAAAGCCTTAACTCCTACAACTCAACAACAAAAAGACAATCAACCCAAATTTTAAAATTTTTAAACATGGGCAGAAGACTTGAATAGACATTCCTCCAAAGCAGATACACAGATGGTCGGTAAGCACCTGAAAAGACGCTCGGGGTCATTAGGGAAGTGCGAGTCAAAATCATACTGAGCTACCACTTCACACCCACTAAAGCCAGATAAAAACCAAACCATTTTCCATTTTTTTTCTGATAATAGCCATCCTGTTACTGTGTGCCATTGAGCTGATTCCCACTCAGCAAACCTGTAGGACAAAATACAACTGCCCCATAGGGTTTCCAAGGCTGTCCTCTTTACGGAAGCAGACTGCCCCATCTTGGTCCTGAGGAGCAGCTGGTGGGTTTGAACGGCTGACCTTTCAGTTAGCAGTTGAGCGCTTTAACCACTGCACCATCAGAGCTCCTATTCACACCCACTAGGATGGCTATTAAGGAGCTCTGGTGGCTCAGTGGAAGTGTTTGGCTGCTAACCAAAATTTCAACAGTTTGAAGCCACCAGCCATTCCTTGGGAGAAAGATGTGGCAATCTGCTTCCGTAAAGATTATAGCCTTGGAAACCTCACAGGGCAGTTCTATTGTGTCCTATGGAGTTGCTATGAGTCAGAATCAACTCGATGGCACACAACAACAACAGAATGGCTATTATCAGAAAAAAATGGAAAATAACAAGTGTTGACAAATATGTAGAGAAAATGGAACCTTCCTCCATTGCATGTGGCAATGTAAACTGGTGTAACCACTGTGGAAAACAGTTTGATGGTTCCTCAGAAAGTTAAAGGATTATCATATGCGCCAGCAATTTTACTCCTAGGTATATACCCAAAAGACTTGAAAACAGAGACTCAAATAGATACTTGTACACCAATGTTCACTGCAGCATTATTTACATAGCCAAAATGTAGAAACAACCCAAGTAAGTGTCCATCAATAAATGAATGGATATCCACACGATGGAATATATTACTCAGCCATAAACAGAAACGAAGTCCTGATACGTATACTATAACATGAATGAACCTTGAAGGCATAATGCTGAGTGAAATAAATCAGACACAAAAGGACGAATACTATATGATCCCCTTTAGATGAAATATATACAACAGGCAGATGCATAGAGACAAAAGTTTAGGAGTGGTTACCAGGGGCTAGGGGAAGTGAGGAATGGGGAGTTATTACTGAAGGGGCCCTGAGTTTCTGCTTAGGGTGATAAAAACACTGTTGGAAACCGGTAGTGGTGATGGTTACACAACATGGTGAATGTAATTAATGTTACTGAATTGTATGCTAAAATATGGTAAAAATTTTTGTTGTTTGTATTTTACCAGAATAAAAAAAAATTTTTTTGGTGGGGGGGATGGAAAGCCTTGAGACCAGTTCATATCACATGAAGGAACTTTTTGTTTGTTCCCGGTGATGGTTTGGGTAGTGATTCCCAGGTAGAGTACCAAATGAAAGGCCATGGGCTGTGAAAGGCTAGCTTGACAAATGAAGAAAACCCTTCGAGATGCTGCCACTGAAGTTGGGACCAAGACTCCCCTTGTTGATTAACGGGTAATGCTCACCTTTCAATCTACATGGTAAGATGATTCACAGCATCTGTTCTGACCATCAACCATCCAAATCCATTTATACAGACCTGGTTTGGTACCAACAATGGCATATCAGGATTCTGTAACATCTATTGAAGAAGAACTGACGCCTTTGAATCGTGGTATTAGTGAAGAATATTGAATATACCACGGACTGCCAAAAGAACAAACAAATCTGTCTTGGAAAAAGTACAACCAGAATGCTCCTTAGAAGCAAGGATGGCGGGACTTCGTCTCATGTACTTTGGACTCAGGAGGGATCAGTCCCTGGAGAAGGACATCATGCTTGGCAAAGTAGAGTGTCAGCAAAGAAGAGGAAGACCCTAAACAAGATGGACTGACACAGTGGCTGCAAAAATGGGCTCAAGCATAACAACGATGGTGAGGATGGCGCAGGACTAGGCAGTGTTTCATTCTGTTGTACATAGGGTTGCTATGAGTCAGAATCATCTCGACAGGACCTAACAACAACAATATCTACACCATTGTCAATCCTCACCCATACATAAACATCATGAGACACCTACTGGGGCCACACTCTGACTGCTCCTTTAAAACAGAAATTTAACACCACTTTTCTAGGTGAGGAAGAAGGCATTGGTGGTTTGGTGATAGAATTCTCGCCTTCCATGTGGGAAACAAGGGCTTGATTCCCAGCCAATGCACCTCATGTATGTCAGTGAAGGCGTGAAGGATGCTACATTGCTGAACAAGTTTCAGCTGAGCTTCCAGACTAAGACAGACTAGGAAGAATGTCTTGGCAATCTACTTCCAAAAATCAGTCATAGAAAACCTGGTGGATCACATTGGTCCGCTCAGCAAGTGAGACTCCAGGGCAGCTAGCAACAATCTTTCTTCAGTGACATGTCAGAAAGATTCGTGACATAATAGCCTACATTCTTCCCTTTATCTTGGTAATTCATGGGAAAGGACATAAGGTAGGTCCTTCCCATCCCTACCAGGAACAGGAAAGAAAATAGTCTTTCTCCTCCCCCATTCCTACCTGCATGCAGAGAAATCAATTTTCTTTGGATATTTAAAATCAATTATAGGAAACTTGGTGGGAGGATGGGGCCAGGGAAGGGAAGATGATGTGGGGGGGACATCGCAATAGTTCCACGCAAAAGTGGCAGACTCTTCCATTCCGTAGTGGAAGGAGCTCGGAACAGCAAACCACACAGCTGGAGTCCTGGCCCAGCTCTACTTCTTACTGACCGTGTGACTCTCCTGCTTTAAAACTTCATTTTCCCTGTCTTCAAAAGGAATGATAATGACCTTCCAGTGACACTTCCAGGGTGTTTGGGAGGTTCAAACGAGTCAAAACAGGTGAAAGCACTGTGAAAATGCTGAGGTTCCCAGCACATTATCACACACCTCTCTCCTCCATGTATGCTGTTTGCTCCAGAGCTTGGGCCATGGAGTCAGAACCACCAGAGCTGGAATCCTGGCTCTGCTCGTACTAGCTGTATGACCCTGGGCACGTTTCACTGTCGAAATTCTGTGTTCTCATCTATGAAATGGAGAGTACTCACCCTCAAAGAGTTGTGAGGATTTAATGAGACCATAAATACAGCACTCCGACAGTGTCAGGAAGAGCAATCTCTCAATGAATGCCGGCTCGTATCATTAGCGGAGAGCTATTGCCCTACTGGTCACCCTGTTAGGGATTAAATTCTGTCCCCCCAAAATATGTGTTGTAATCCTAACCCCTACACCTATGGAGGGGCCCTGGTGGCACAGTGGTCAAGAGCTCGGCTGCTAACTGCAAGGTCGGTAATTCAAATCTACCAGGGGCTCCTTGGAAATCCTATAGGGCAGTTCTACTCTGTCCTATAGGGTCACTATGAGTCAGAATAGACTTGATGGAAACAGGTTTGGTTTTTGGTTTTTTACGCCTATGAATGCGATCTTGATTGGAAATATGATTTTCTTTGTCATGTTATTTGATCATGCCTGAGTAGGGTGAGTTCTAAATCTAATCACGTCTTCAGTTATAAAAAGAGCAGATTGGACACAGAGACAGACACCGTGAGGATCATCTACAAGCCAAGGAACCAAGGAATGCCCAGGACTTTTAGCCTCCAGAACTGTGAGAAAATAAATGTATATCCTATAAAGTCACGCACTTGTAGTATTTCTGCTTCAGCAGCACTGGGAATCTACGGGAGTCCCTGGGTGGTGCAAATGTTTAAGACCTCAGCTGCTAACCGAAAGGTTGGAGGTTCAAGTCCACCCAGAGTCACCTTGAAAGAAAAGAATTTAAGTTCTACTCTGATATGTTGTCGCCCTGAGTTGGAGTCAACTCAAAGGCAACTGGTTTAGGTAACTAAGTCACATCCTATTCTACAGTGTGGGAGAATAAGACCCATCATGTGTGCTTGGCAACCCCATCAGATATAAAATTCATATGTCACTTCCTCTGTCGAGGCTTTCCTCACTCCCCCACCCCTGCCCAAATTCATTAGTCTCTCTCACATACTACCTGTGTTTCAATATTCCATTATACTTAGCAGACACTGTGTTGTAGTTCATCTGCCTACACATGTCCTCTACTAGATTATAAGAGACTCGGGGCAAGGACTCTGCTCTATTCATGTCAGAACCCCCAGTGCCTAAGACTGTGCCCACCTCGCAGAAGGCACTTAGTAAATGCTTATGAAACTGGGTACATACATATATATATATATAATATCAGCTGTGTCAGCCCTCAAATAAGTGATGGAGAGGTATGTGCAAAGGCAACAGGATACCAAGGAAGGTGCATCAGCCTTCCTGTCCAGGAAAGCCTTTTTTTCTGGCACACTATCCCACTCTAGTGTGAATTTACACAGAGCTCGTGCTCTGCTATGCAGTTCAAGCCTACTCATTATTCCTTTTTTGCTGTTGTTATCAAATAAGACTTATTGAGTACTAAGTATGTGCTACCAGTAAGAGGGTCCTTGGTAGACAGTGGTGTCAATGCAGATAAGGTATCCCCCCTTACCGAATGTACAATCCTAGTGGGTAGATAGATATTAAATAAGCAAACACAGTAATATTTAATTTTAAAATATGCTAAGAGCTAAAAAGGAAAACATCAATAGCTCAATTATTTTACTGGCCTTGTAAAACCAACAAGTATGAAGTGGGACAGGGAGTAATTTTTAAAATTCAGTTCACTTTTCTCCATACTTTGTATCCTTAATGTAATTTCACAAGTCCTGAACTCTGAACCAAAGAGAACAAACATAAACTACCTCAGAATCTGGATTAAAGCAGGAGCTAGACAGATGAAGTGATTTCCAAATATAACCACAAGGCCTTGGCCTCCAAAAAATTTTTTTTCCCATAGGCCCATCGTATTCCGCCTCTCGTTGGGTGAAGTTGGAGGGCCAGGGGCATTTGTGGGATCCAGCTAAGGGAAAGTTGAGTTGGGAATACATTTTTCATTTGGGTTTTGTGGGATGTATTTATGGGATTCGTAGTCATTACGAAGTATCATTAAGTTACTGCTAGCATCCCAATACAGGAAAGGTTTCCAGGAATACTTTTCCCGTCCTTTGTGACACTTCACACAGCAGGATGACCCAAAGGTCCAGGACTGGCAATGATATCCTGATACAGCTGCACCCTCCATCCTTTGATATCAGAAGTCTATGGGTAATGGCAGAGTTACCAGTTTTGAAATGCAGGGGCAAGATAGAGGATAGAGGTTTTCCCGTAAATGACAATAATAATACTAAAAATTTGCATAGTGTCGCTAACAAAGAGTTGTGAAGCTGAAATAAGCTTTTCTAAGCTGTCAATAATAAAAAACAAATTTTGTTAACGATGCTAAAGAAAAACTAAATTCTCTTTCTATTCTCACTATAGAAAATGATATTACGTTATCATCATCATACGAAGAGGTAATCGAAAGATGTGTAGACAGAAAATGTAGAGGAAAAACCAGCAGTTCATAGTACCAGTCTATTTTTTTCATTTATTATTTTATGTCATATCCTAACTTATTCTAAACAAATATTCACTTTTGTGTATAAATTTGTGTTCATAATTTTGTATTTTTTTCTTAAAGAGAACCCCAAATTGTATAAGCTTCAGACTCCACAAAATCTAGATCTGCCCCGGTCATGACTTCTTTGTGGAGCTGACATTTCAGCCAAAACCTTAACGAAGTGACAGAAACGACCAGGTAAAAAGAAAACCAATGGGAAGAGCAAGTGTGTCCTGGGTTGAATTATGGCCCCAAAAATGTGTGCATCAACTTGGCGGGGCCATGATTCCCAGTGTTGTGTGGTTGTCCTCCATTTTGTGATTGTAATTTTATGTTAAAGAGGGTTAGGGTGGAATTGTAACACCCTTACTAAGGTCACATCCCTGATCCAGTGTAAAGGGAGTTTCCCTGGGATGTGGCTTGCACCACCTTTTATCTTACAGGAGATAAAAGCAAAGGGAACCAAGCAGAGATGGGGGACCTCATACCACCAAGAAAGCAGTGCTGGAAGCAGAGCACATCCTTTGGACCTGAGGTTCCTGTGCTGAGACTCTCCGAGACCAGGGGAAGATTGATGACAAGAACCTTCCTCCAGAGCTGACAGAGAAAGCCTTCCCCTGGAGCTGATACCCTGAATTTGGACTTCTAGCCTACTAGACTGTGAGAGAATAAACCTGTTAAAGCCATCCACTTGTGGTATTTCTGTTACAGCAGCACTAGATGACCAAGACAACGTGCAAAGGCATAGAGGTGGGAATGAGCTTAGAGAGTTCATGCGTATGACCAAAAATCCCATGTCTGTCTTTTTTTTTTTAATTTTATTTTTGTGAAAATATGCACAACAAAACATACACCTATTAACAATTTCTACATGTACAGTTCAATGACACTTGTTACAATTGTCACATTGTGTCACCATTCCTGCCATTTCTACCCATATTGTTTCACACCTTTAACTTAGACTCACTGCCCCCTAAACTTTTTTTTAATCTTCCTTTTTTTAAATTATTTATTTTTTTCTTATTGTTGAAAATATACATGGCAAAACATATACCAATTCAACAATTTCTACACGTACAATTCAGTGACATTGATTACATTCTTCAAGTTGTAAAACCATTCTCACCCTCCTTTTCTGAATTGTTCCTCCCCCATTAATATAAACTCACTGCCCCCTAAGCTTCCTCTCTAACCTTTTGAGTTGCTGTTGTCAATTTGATCCCATATATATAGTTCTTTAAAATAGCACAATGCTCAAGGCCAGACAATCTTTACCACCTAAGCTAAACTATTGTTTGGTTTGAAGAAGACTTCAGGGGATATTCTTTAGTTTAAGGTTTAAGATTTAAAGATTATCTCAGGGCAATAGTTTCGTGAATCCATCCAGCTTCAATGGCTCCAGAAAGTCTAGATTCCATGAGAATCTGAAATTCTGTCCTGCATTTTTTCCTTTTTTTGATTAGGATTCTTCTATTGAATCTTTGATCAAAATATTCAGTTATGGTAGCTGGGCATCATCCAGTTCCGGTCTCATGGCAAAGGAGGCAGTTGTTCATGGAGACAATTGGATATCAAATACAAGACACTATGCTACAGATAAGGTTGCTAGTAAAGAGGAAAGGGACAAGAACATTTACTGAGTGCCCACTACATTTCAGGTACTTTACATAAATTATTGAATTTCTTCCTCACAGCAGCTCTAGAAAGTAGGTATTGCTTTTAGGAAAATGATCTCAGTGTAGTTGGTAACTTGTCCAAGTTCTCATAAGAACTAACAGAGGCAATATTTGAACTTAGATCTGACTCCAAATCCCATTTTTATTCCTCTGCTGCTGTTGTCCTGCGTGGGTCTTATAATACAATACAGAAAAGAGACGTTTATACAAATAATATAATGGGATATGAGAAGATGCAAAAGAAAATGTGGCAAAGAAGACAGGAAGCATGGAATGTGGAGTGACCCATCAGCCAACAGACCACCCATATGCTGGATACCAAGTTGGAATCTTTAAACCCTATTACTGCTTTTGAAGCCTGTCCTTGACATGAACCAAAAAACATCATTTTTAATAGACAAGAATCTTAGTCAAGTTTCCTCACTTAAATATGCTCAGATCTGTAAATTGGAGGTGAGAAATAAAATCCTCGAGGACCTAAGCATTTTTACTGGCACGTGAGTGATGTTTAACCAAGTATCGTGAAATGTGGAGGGATCAGCAGAATACAGCCACCCAAAGACAGGACAGAGGAAACGGGTCTAAACCACAGCAGAAATTACTTAAGTCCTTTCTATGGGAAAACTGTTGGCTGATAGTGAGGGCTGTTAAACAATGAAATGGGTTACCAGGGCAAACGAAGGAATCCCCTCAACTGGGCCTTTAGAATAGTAAAATTTTCTTGGTCTGAATAGCTTTCCGTGTGGTCTTCCTTGAGGTGAGGCGGGGTCAGGGAGCTACAGAGGGAGGGATGACCCCTCCAAATCCCTTCCCAAAGCCTGGAATTCTCTCTACCTGACCGTCCTCACCTTAAGGAAGGGCGTCTTTGCCGTTCATCAACCTGCCACTTTCCCAGTTCTTCCCTACCTTAGCAGTGCACTAATTCGCAACTGCTGCAGACATGATGGAAATATTTAGACATAATGGAGGAAGTTTAATAGGGTCCAGTGGGAAACCCAGGTGTTTAGATCAGCTTAAAAATAATAACCACCTCCCCTGCCAGGGGCTTTCTATTCACAATCAACTCTGCTTTTATTCTTAACCATAAAGGCTACCTCAGACAGGAAATTATTCACGTGATTGGTCTTTACAAGTGCTGTTGGGTTTAAACTGGGGGCTGTAGGGGTCATTAGTGGGCAGTCATGTGACTGACCTTTGCTAGTCCGTTGTTTTTCACACTTTGTTAACAGCTTCATTATTGCCCCTCTGAGTCCTGAGGAAGCTGTTTATTGACTGTATTAAAAATACGTAGCTACAAATTCTTAAGAGCCTCGTGTTAAAGAAAAAAAAAAAAACCTTCCCAACATCTTATAGCCAGCCAGCTGGGGAAATGAGAACCCTCTCATTTGCTATAAAGGTTTATCAAGAACTGCATTAAGTAGCACTACAGTTAACTCAACAGTAGTCCCTGATGTCGCCTCTTCGCTTACATGTTATGGTGATACCAGAGAATTTGAAAATTTGAGAACGGAGCTATAAAACCCCTGGAAGTATTTGAGGATGTGGCTCTGTTATTTCTAAGGAAATTAGGTTGTTAGTGAGTTTGGGGAGGAGGGAAGGAAAGAGATGATAAGAAAAATATTCCTCTGGAGAAAACGCGAGTTCATCTCACGTAAAACCCCTGAGAGTTTCAGGAAGGATTTGTGTCTGTGACGCGGCACTATTTTGATGTGAATAAATGATGGTGGTTTTCCTTTCAGCCTCTCCACCCCCATCCCGAGCTATAAAATGTCTTGGGAGGCATTTCTATCATTATTTGTGCAAGAAAGACCACACTGATGTCTCCCCACCAGTGATATGCCTAAAACCTACTTAAAGAACAGCCTGCTTCAAATGATCCTTGGTCCATGACCCCTCCCACTGCCCCCGTGACCTTCCTGCAATAATTGAACGGCCTTTCAATGACCACCCCCCCCCCCCCGTCCCCCGCCCCACTTCAGCGTTAGATTTTTCCCAAGTACTCTACTTTCTGAATTCCAGTGAAGAACGCAACTCCCTGCTTCGGAGCTTCCCCCTCCTAAGTCAAACCCATATCTAAGGGGAGAAAAAGTCTCAGAAGAAGGTGATTTTTCAAGTAATTCATCCGCGTATGTGAGTGTGTATCCCAAATGCATGTGTGGGAGAAAAACCATTAGGATCCCATTTAAAATTTCTGTGCTTAACTGAAAAAGTGAGCGTATAAGAAGAGGGCTGGTTCTTCAATTGCTTTGGCTTTTTCATTGGTGCTTTTGTTTTCTATTTTGATGCAATTGCTCGAACTTATTCATATGCTGTTAAAATATGCAGCTATAGGCCCAAACTCTTCTCCTGGAAATAATCACAGGGCAAGTCTTACTTATCAAACAAAATATGAATTAATTCGTGTTTTTGTTAAAAGAAGACAAGAATAGTAAATAAGACTGCTGCTTTTCCACGGAAGTATCTGCTATAAGTGACCTCTGATGTTCGTGGGAATTTTACTTCAGCTGGATTTTAGTTCCCATGTACACATTCTGGTCAACAAATCCAAACAAAGAGTGTGATTCTCTTTCTAAAATACCTTTATAACTTCTAAAACTGATAAGCCACATATTCCTATGTTTCATGATGACAGGTGGAGGGGAAGTTGTTGCTAGGATAAGACTTTGTATTTTATGTCAAATTTTATCTGGAAGCTCAATTATAACCCGCCCACCCCCCAAAAGCAGGGATTTGAGATGAAAATGCCAAAATAACTTTAATTATAGGTCTATTGGGGGTGTGACATTAAAATATCAGTCAGTTGAAAACTCCACATTGTTAACATGTCACTCAAAAAATCTGAAATTTGTGTTATACCATTACTATTTATTTGTACGTTCTTGGTCTCCAAGACATATGCTTGCAAGCTAAGAGCCCAAATCACTGTAACAAGTGGTCCAATATTTTCTAATTTCTTTTAAAATCAGAGTTAAATATAAATCTGCTGTAAGTTTGTTAATGTAGAACCTTGCTTCCACTAATTGCAGATTTTTGAAATTGGGCTGAATCATATATATATATATATATATATATACATTTTTTAATATAGAAAAATAGCAAATTACAGTTCGACCTACAAGCTTTTCATTTTTTTTCTACAAAATCCAAACTAATACAATGGCACTGGGGAGAATCTAGTAACCTCTAACATCAGGCTACTGTTTCTTAGCCTAGACTTATTGTAGACAAGAATGGGTTTTCTCTGACCCCTCTCCCAAGCTGCATGAGAAAGGAAGCCATGGAAACTGGGCTTCCATAAAGCAATGCTTTCTAACCTCAGCTGAGCTCTCCCTGATCCTCAGAGATGGTTTTACACATCCCTTGTTGACTGATTATTGCAGGGGGGGCCACAGTGGCTGTTTCAAACCTTCTTCATCCTCAAGGGCCCACCACTTGACCTGCTTCAATTTAACCTCACTCACAGAAGATGACCTTATGGGCTACTTCACCTAAGAAGGACAGTCAGCGTGAGAGGCTAGCACGGTGCTTCACCAAACTAGACCCGCACTGGCTTCGCTGGGCCCAGCATGTGTAGCTGGCTTAGTTCTCCTGTGTATCGTTTCCAGCCTTACCAGGCAGCCCCAGCTTGGCCCCACATCTTTCTTTAAGGCCTATATGTTGCTTTCTGGTCCCAGCTAACCTTGATCCCAAGTCCATCCTGACTTTTAAGAGAATCTATCTCTTCTATCAATGGCTCCAGCCCCTATGTCTGAGAATACCGCTGGTTCTTCCGTATCCTTAAAATTTCCCGTTAAGGCCTCTGTCTCCACCACTGTTTCTCTCTCTCCCGAAGCTTTGCTCTATGCCTTCTCCCTTAGTTATCTCTCTCTCTTTTACAATCTCTATCTTCACTGTCTTCCTTACCAATGCCATCAAATCCTGGAGCGTCTTCCCTAACCTTTCAGCAACTAATTCCTAAATCCCTAAATTCTCATTTCTAACTTTCAGAACCATCCAGTCATTCCTCAAACTTAAATCCTCATTCCTCATTAAGCTAGCCCATCTTTCCAACTTCCTCCTTTTGATAAATATTGTCATTAATGTCCCAGAGTCATAGGTATTTCTTCTCTAACCATGGCTACTTCATCCAACAGTGTGTCATCACACTTAGAATGAAACCCAAACTCTTTTCCATGGCCTAAAACTCTGTAATCTCCGACCTCATACCCCTCTACCCTTCCCTAGCTCACCACGTTGGCCTTGTTTCTGTTCCTCAGACCCACCAAGCTTGTTCTTTCCTTGGAGCTGTTCTCTTTCCTATTCTCTCCTGAAGCTCTCTGTCCCTAGATTAGTCCAGAGTGGCTCTTCGTCATCAGAGAAATGGCCCCTGACCATCCCACCCAGAAACTCTGTCACATCATGTCATTTACATTTTCCTTATAACGATGTTCATGGCTGATATTAACTTCTTGTATATTTCTTAATTTGTCTATTGTTTGTCTTTCTTCTCTAGAACAGAGGACTTGAGAGCAGAAATTTGTGTATTTTATTCACTACTGTAACTTTAGTAACAAGGACAGTGTCCTATAGAATCTCAATAATTATTTGTTCTGAGTAAAGAAATAAGTGAAGTCTGATAGATTCGTCTGTCACAGTATCTCTCAAATCCATTCCCCTTTCCTCCTTTGTTTTCCCACTGCCATCACCATAAGCCAAGCCCTCATTATGCCTTGAGAATTATTTAACAGGTTGAATCAAGAGAATTTGGTGACCGATTATGTAGGTAGTAAAGTTGAGAGAGTTCAGGGGCATAGGGAGGCTAACGAGCACCCAGGGGCAATCTCTAAGTTGTGCCCCCCCCCCCCAATTTCAAGATGAATCGACATTGACAGCGGCAACAGGTCAGCAGAAACGTCTTCCCCCCTCTTGTCTGGCTGCCCCAGTCAGGCACCTTTCATATTTGTGACGACTCAGAATGTCATTCAGTGCCTTGTCTGGCACCCCCTTGGACTTGCACCAGGGGGCAAGTATGCCTTCTTTCCCCTCCTCACTACATCTCTGAGAAAGATATAGATTGGTCTTGAATTCTGGCTTGGGGGACTGGATGTATGGTGGGATTATTAAGCAGAATCAGAAATATAAGAGGAAGAACTGACTTTGGAGAAGAGACAATGAGTTCAGTGTGGGATATGCTGAATCTATGCTTTCTACAGTGCAGACATGAGAGGTTTCCACCATAAAATTGGGCATGTGAGTCTGGAGCACAGGAGAAAGCATCTGAAGCCAGAGGAATAGAAAACATGACTAGGAGGGCATTCTCTTCTCCTACAACATGAGTAAGAGCAGACATGGGACCCAGAGACCACTGCAGAATACCACCATGAAAGGGAAAAGAAACTCAAGAAATATCAGGAAAGCAAAGTAAGAAGGGAATCGTGGAGTTTCAAGAATTAAGGGGAAGATCAACAGTGTCAGACCACAAATATGTTGCCCAAGATAAGATCTATGACGTGCCTGTTGGACTTGGCCATTGTGTCATTAATCAATTCCCGTTTCAGGGATTAGATAGAGGCAAAAGCCAGGGTGTGTTGGGTAGGTGAGTTTAGGAGCCAATGTGAGGGGAGGAAAGAGACTTCAGACAACTCTTATGTAGCTGAGCTGTAAAAATGAAAAGAGAAAGAAGGCAATAGTTAAAGGAAAATATAGGATAGAGATGGGTTCTTTCTTTTTCATGATTAGAGAGTTTAGTTGTGTTGGCATGTTGGTATGTTGAAAGGAAAAAATGGTGGATTGAGAGAGAGAGAGACTTTTAAGTCCTCCTTGATTGACACTGGCCTGAAATTTCCAGTCTTATCTCTCACTTCTCTCTACCTCACCTCAAGTGTCCCCAAACGGGAGCTGAGAGCTTCAAGAAAGGCACCAGAATGGGAGGGGATAGGCAAGACACTGAGACTTCCTGCCTCATCATTCTGCCTCCAGCTAGCTCCAAATACCTGAACTGCAATGAAGGGTGACTCAACGTTTCTCCAGGTGTGGTAAGCGTGTCATACCCAGACCAGACCAGACTTCGCTTGGGATTCAGAGGGTGTGTGAAGAAAAGTACATCTATCTTGGAAGAGAAAACGTTCTGTGTGTCTTAAACTTAAAATATCATTTCATCCCACCAAAAGCCCTCTCTGTTCTAAACAAAAATGTATCTATGTGTTGTAGATTCTTAATATACTGAACATAAATATCAAGCTCTCAGCTATAAAATTTTTTAATGCCCATTAAAATCATTTCCCAGTTAGGGAAGAAAACAGAAAAGAAAGAAAACCGGTTTTATGAAGAATTCGACCTTCTCGTTGCACTCACGACACCTATGTTTCTCATAAAAACATTGCAATTGAATAATCACCTTCTACCCTGAGCGCCCTTGATCCTTAGCCTGCTTAATTAGCTCTTAAATAATAGCTATCAATGTGGAACCTGAAGCAGGCCACCTGATTGTGTGACCTTGATCAAGTCATTTCACTTCTCAGAGTGCAAATTTTCTACCCAGTTTGCTTTCAGCTCGGTTACATCACAAGACCAAATCTTACATTATATCCTCACCATGTGCTCTATTGCAGATGGGGTATCCTGCAAACTTGCTGGAAAAATCTTTACGGGTATGTAGGAGAATTCCCATTCAATTTCAAAGTCACGGCAGAAGCTTGAACTTGGAGATTCAGAGGAGCTTACAAGGACACTCTAAATAATAGAAACATAAAATAATGTTACTGCAAACTGCTATTGTAATCCATTCTTCCATAAAGATTACCACTGTTGTATTAGCAAGTTCAGCAAGATCTTGGGTTATCAGCCAAATAAATGCCACTTCAGTAAGTTATTGCTGCTGGGGCCAGCTTTAACTTGCATAGTCAACTTTTTCCCTGCCTGAAGTTCTACTGTAAGTTTTGCATATTCATGAACCGTGTTCCTCCTTGGCGTTATCTCTGCCCTCGTCTGACTTTTCCCGGCCTGGTATTGCCAGAGTGGCCCATTGTGTGCGCTAACACCCAAGAGCTTCACCAAGTGGCGTAAAAGAGCCACATTCAGATAGTTTTCTGGGTAGAACAAAATGCAAAAGCCCACTGAACATTTCCTTACTATGTGAAAATTGTTGCTCGAGTCTTTGCACCGTAGTTCTGGGAATTCAATTCAAAAGAGATGTGTTCAAAAGTACATGACTTTGGCTCCCATGTATGATCATGAGACAAGAGAGGAACATTGACCCTCGTGACAATTTTTCAAATTTGTGGTTCTATGTGAAATTTCACCAACTTTCCACCCCTTGAACTGCATTCAAAATGGATTCAGAAAATGTGGTATTTGACTAAATGAAAATAAATGTTGTTTCAACAGTCTTTTTTTCCCCTTCAAACTGATGATTAAGAGTATAACAAAAGGAGAAGACAACAAACAACATATACATACTGGTCTGAAAAAGCCAAATAACAATGCCACCCACACACATGAAATGCCACACACAGATGTTCTATGAAGAATAGTCAGATGCCATATAGGGTAACTGTTGAATATTGAGGACATCTTTTTCTACCCCATACAAATTACTCCTGCTAAAGTGGTTAAAAGCTATAGCTGCTAACCAAAAGTCTGGCAGTTCGAATCCACCAGCCGCTCCTTGGAAACCCTGAGGCAGTTCTACTCTGTCCTATAGGGTCGCTATGAGTCAGAATCGACTCAACCGTAACGGGTTTGACTTTTTTGGTAAAGTGCATCCAGCTTTTTGCCAGTGTTTCCCTCCATTACGTTGTCAACTGTAGTTTAAGGACACATCCTAGGACCGTCCTTCCTAAGAAAATTCCTCTCAGTGCTACTTAAACGTGGCCTCCCAGGTACATCCTCTGTGTCACTGGCCTCAGATCACCAGTATGATGTCTTTGCTTGAAGAAAAATGAGTAGAATAAGCCTCTTCTCTGAAAAATCAACAGGTGTGAAATAGGTAATGGAAGTTGAGGGTACAAAGCCCAGAAACCGAATACAAATTATCCTTAAGGACATACCCTTCTCCTGTAAGATGAGGATTACTAGCATCACCCTAATATGTCCCCTGTGCATCTTAAGTGATTCTAGAGCAACTTTCACTAAGTAGTTGGAACTGATGCCTTTAAAAGCATTCCTCTAATCCTTCCCCATGTTAATAAAGAGAGGCACTGGCTAATCCCACAAGGCAGATGATACTGAATGGAGAAAGGGATCATTGGACTTACATTGAAGTAAGCTTATGCTTAATGAGCCCTGGTGGCACAGTGGTTAAGCACTCAGCTGATAACCAAAAGGTAGGCAGTTCGGCAGGAGAAAGATGTGGTAGTCTGCTTACATAAAGATTACAGCCTTGGAAACCCTATGCAGCAGTTCTACTCTGTCCTATAGCGTCACTATGAGTCAGAATCAACTCGATGGCAATGGGTAAGAGTATGCCTGATATCCGAGAATTGATAACACAGCAGAGAAATAAACCACACTGGTAAGTTCTGAGTTCTCCACTTTGCCTCCTTTGATTAACTCATTCTCTCCTCCCAGGTCCATGCTAAGCATTTATTCATTCATTCAACAAATATTTACCAAGCAGCTAACATGTGACAGGCACTTTTGTAGGCACTGGGAATGCAGCAATGAACAAAATAGGCAAAAAATTCCTGCTTACAATCTTCATCTTTCAGACTTATGTACCAAGCTAAGGCAGAGATGTCTTTTCTCCCCCAAATCTTGCTGATCTGCACTTTCACTGAAGAAGGGAGGCAACTCTCTAAGAAAGAAAACTCTCTTCTCTACTTCTGTTGAGTTAGAGTAAACAAAGATCTCCATCCAACAATCATTTATTCAACGATTATTGATGAGTGTCATCTAGATGCTGGGCTCCGGGCTTCAGACTGGGGACAGCAAGATGTAAACCACACAGTGCTGGGCTTGGCAGGGATTATGTATTCTTGCAATGTCTTTTATGTGAACGAATTAACAATTAATAGTTCCTAAATTGAATTCAACTTTCTGAAGTCTGCTGACAGCTGAGAGTGAACTGCTTTTCCTTTTTTCCAGGTCGAGTATTTCTCCTGAAGCCCTTAAGGGTAGACTGTAGGGAAAATGACTATTTCCCGAAAATGTGCTGCTGCACAACTTGAAAAGGGTAAACTAGACTTGGACATGCATCTGAGTGTTCTCACTCCATTTTCCATAGTCACAACTCCTGCTATGTTTTCAATTAGCTACAGTAACAGAATTAATATTCCATTACATTTTTTTGATCGTGCTTCAATTTAACCAATAATAATGATCAGGGCATAAAATATCCCAAATCCTCTGTTTAGGCTTTGGTGAATAGAACCATATGCCTGACCTCAACCCTTTGGAGAATGGACATTCAGAAAGTATTTACACGGCCCCTCAACTTTTGTTTGTTATATTCTTGTTGCTTTTTTTGTCTATGTGATTTTGTTTACTCATCATAGGAGGGGATAAAATGGAGTCAGGGGTTTTGCTTTACTTCTGGAATGATGGTATTAGAGAATGTTGCCCCATTTGTCAACCATTATGCATCTTTTCTATTAAGTATTTATTCCAGAAGCCTTTAGTCAAAGTGCAAGTAGAAATTAACAAATTTTGGAGGCGGAGCCAACACAGCACTCTAGACAGACACACCATGCCGTACCCCTGCAGTAGAGACCCAAAAAACTAAGTAAAACAGATAAAAATATCAATCCTGGAACACTAAGCATCAAAAGAAGGGATAAAAAGCTAGATCAGACATCAAGTGGAAGTAGAAACTGACAGAAAACAGAACGAGGAGAGCTATGGAGTGGAGGTCCCCTGCCAACTGATATGGCACAGCATCACCATCTTGAAGTATAGCCAGCAATGGCCTCAGATAGGGAGTAAAGGAAGGCAATTTCACGGACCTCCCAACAGGAGACAGAGCACTGGTAACTAGAGAAACAGTCTTCCCCACCCCTCACCCTTCTGTCCCATATGCCACCTCCCTTTCTTCCCACCAGCCCTTGCCACACTACCACAGCTAGAGAGCCACTGGCCAGCCACCACCCTGGGTCGGCCCCGCCCTCATACCCGCACATGCCATTTTTTTCCCTCTTTTCTTCCCTTGCTTCCTTTTCTTCCTCCCTCCTACCTAGCCCTGTATATCACCTCTGCTCCCTTCCCATTGGTCCTTGGGTCTGCTCTGCCCCCACCATGCCACAAGTTTTTTTTCTCTTTCTTCCTTTTCTTTCTCCCTCCCACCTAGCCCTGTACGCCACCTGCCCCGCGTCCCACTGGACCTTGCCTCCCCAGTCGGCCCCACCCCCACCCACCAGCTCTCACCATGGCATTATTTTTTCTTTTTTTTCCTTTCTTCCTTTTCCTTCTCCCTCTCACTTGGCCCCTTATGTCACCTTCCCTCCTTCCCACTAGCCCCTGCAGTGCCACCACAGCTAGAAAGCCACTGGCCAGTCGCTGCCTTGAGTTTACCGCACTCCCACCCACCTACTTCTGCCACATTGGCATTTTTTTTTCTTTTTTTCCTCCCCTTTCTTTCTCCCTCCCACCTAGCCCTGCGTATCACCTCCTCTCCCTTCCCATCGGTCCTTGGGTCTGCCCTGCCCCCACCACACCACCAGTTTTTTTTTTTTCCTCTGTCTTCCTTTTCTTCTTCTCTCCCATCTTGCTCCATATGCCACTGCCTCCCACTTCCCGAAGTCCTCCATTGCACCACTGTGGCTAGAGAGCCACTGGAGCACTGGCCAACCACTGCCCTGGGTCCACCCCAACCCCACCTACGGCCCTCAATGCATTATCATTTTTTTTTCTTTCTTTTCTTTTGCCCTACCACCTAGCCCCATAAGCCACCTCCCCTCACTTCCTACCAGTCCATTGGTCCACACTGTCCCACTCGTGGGGCCCTGCCACACCATTTTTTTCCCTATTTGTCCTTTCTTACTTTTCTTTCTCCCTTCCACATAGTACCATATGCTATCTCCTCACCTTCCTGCCAGCTTCTGCCACACTACCACACATAGACTGCCACCAGCACACCAACCTGTCACTGCCCCAGGTCTGCCCCACTTCCATTCACTGGCCCCCATCACGCCACCATTTAGTTTATATATTTTTTCTTTTTAATTTTTTTTACCTCCCATCTAGCTCCATATACCACCTTCCCCCCTTCCCACCAGACCCCAGATCCGTACCACTCCCCATCCGACACCCTCGCCTATCTGGTGAGGGGCTGTGAATGCTCCCACACCACTGGACCAACATCAGTAGGCAGAAAGCACTCACCCAGTCCTCCCTCAGCCATCTCACCAAACCAGTGTACAGCAAAGCAGGCTCACCCTGCCTGCCGCTGCCCTGCCCACCCAGACAAAGTGGCAAGCAGAAAAGCACACCTGGTCCATCCACCGTGACATAGCAAAACAAAACAAAAAAGCAGGATGAAATAAATGAGTATACAATCGATAAACAAAGAAAATAATATCTTAATGTCTCAGAGACAGCAGACAATATCAAAACATATAAAACATTACCTCATGTGGAATTCAAAAGACAAATATTTAGGGCTCTTCAAGAGATTAGGAAAGAGATCAAGGAAAACACAGGCAGAACCAAGGTAAAAATAGACAATATTATGGAAAACACAGATAAAACAAATGAAAACAAGCCAAAATCAAGGAAAACACAGACAAGTCAAAAGAATAATTCAGGAAAATAATACAAGAATAAAGTGTCAAGATAAATAAAATATTAGAAATCATACAAAAACAGAAACTAGAAATCCAAAAGATAAACAACAAATTTTCAGAAATGGATAACTCAATAGAAGGTTTTAGGAACAATTGGAAACAATGAAAGACAAAATCAGTGAGATTGAAGACAAATCCATGGACACCACTTTGTTTAAGGAAAAATCAGAGAAAAGAATGAAGAAAAATTAGGAAAACTTAAGAATTTTGTGGGACACAATCAAGAGTAAAAATCTCTGTGTGACTGGAGTTCCAGAACAGGCAGAGAAAATGGAAAACGCAGAGAAGATTGGTGAAGATTTGCTGGCAGAAAATTTCCAAAATATCATGAAAGATGAAAAGCTGACCATCCAAGAAGCTCAACAAACCCCATATAGGATAGACACCAAAAGAAAATCACCAAGACATATCTTAATCACATGTGCCAAAACCAAAGAAAGAATCCTGACAGCAGCTCAAGAAAAATGAAAAGTCACTTAGAAAGAGGAAACAATGAGGCTAACTGGTTAATTGGGAGAAGCTATGCAGGCAAGAAAGCAATGGGATGGCATATATTAAACCTTAAAAGAAAAAAAAACTGCCAATCAAAAATAATATATCCTGCAGAACTCTCAAATATGATGATGAAATTAGGACACTTCCAGATAAATAGAAATTAAAGAAATTCGTAAAAACCAAGCCAAACTTAACAGAAATATTAAAGGGAATCCTTCAGTTAGAGAACCAACATCATCAGACAACAACCAGAGTCTATGACACAGGACATCATCAGCCAGATACCAGTCTAGGTAAAGAACTTTCAATAATAAAACACAGTGAAAAGACTTAAAACAGGGAAATGGAGATGTCAGTCTGTAAATGATGATGGCACCAAAACAACAAAGGGGGAATAAACGGTGTAGGTATAGAACTTTCAAATGGAGAGGAAGCCAAGCTGACATCAACTAATGAGAGACTCATTCAAACTTAGGAAGATAAGGGTAGATTTCAAGGTAACCAGAAAGAAAGTTAACAAACCTACTCATCAGAATAAAAAAAGAAGAAAACCATGAAGATTCAGTAAACACAAAATCTATAATAACAAAAGAAAAGAAAATCCACAAACAAAAAGGAACTCAGCAAAGGAAGGCAAGAGGAACAAAGAAAATGTCAGCACCACACACCCAAAACAAAGCACAACCATACGACAGCAATAAACTCATATTTATCAATAATCCCACTGAATACAAATGGTTTAAATGCACCTGTAAAGAGACTGAGACTGGCAGAATGGATTAAAAAACACAACCCATCAATAGGCTGTCTACAATAGACACACCTTAGACACAAAGACATAATTATATTAAAAGAAAAAAATCAAAGGATGGAAAAAATATATCAAGCAAACAGTAACCAAAAAAGAGCAGAAGTGGCAATACTAGTCTCAGATAAAATAGCCTTTAAGGTAAAATCAACCATAAAAGACATGAAAGGACATTATATACTGATTAAAGGGACAATCCAACAAGAAGACATAAACTTAATAATATCTATGCTCTCAACAACAGGGCTCCAAAATACATAAAACAAACTCCAGCCACACTGAAAGAGAAATAGTTCTACATAAATAGTAGACTTCAACACACCACTCTCGGTAAAGGATAGAAAATCTAGAAAGAAACTCAACAAAGATACAGAAAATCTAAAGGCCACAATCAATCAACTTGACTTCATAGACATATGTAGAATACTCCACCCAACAGCAGCGAAGTATACATCCTTTTCCGACTCACATAGAACATTCTCCAGAATAGACCACATTGTAGGCCACAAAGCAACCCTCAATAAAATCCAAAATATCAAAATAATGCAAAGCATTCCCTCTGATCACAATGCCATAAAAGTAGACAACAGATGAGTGGTAACTTTGGTGAAGGGTAAGACAGTACACAGTACTGGGGAGGTCAGCACAACTTGACAAGGCAAAGTCAGAGAAGCTTCACAGACACATCCAAACTCCCTGAGGGACCAAATTACTGGGCTGAGTGTTGGGGACCATGGTCTGGGGGACATCTAGCTCAACTGGCATAACCCTAGTTTATAAAGAAAATATTCTACATCCTACTTTGGTGAGTAGATCTGGGGTCTTAAAAACTTGTGAGGAGCCATCTAAGATGCAAAACAATTTGTGTATAAATTTTCCAATGAGAAACTAATTTGCACTGTAAACTTTTACCCAAAGCACAATAAAATAAAATTAACAAATTTTTCTTTCCGTTTTTCTGATTGAGTGTGTGTGTGTGTGCATATTAGTAGGTAAATATCTATTTAATGTTGATATCTAGATATCTCACCTAGAGTGAGAGGCTGACAATCAATAATCCAAATGACCGTGGAAGGGGTGTAGGAATCTGGTGGTGGATCGCTGTTATTCCTTCCCAGGTGAACACACTGCAACTTTGGAGCCAGACACTCCTGAGAGCAAATCCTGGCTTTACATCGTAACAGTGGGGAATTTAGTTATTAAGTTCTCTGAACCTCAGCCTGCTCATCTACACAATGAAAATTTAAAATGTTATTGGCATTGCTGGCTGAGCTATGATGATTAGAGATAAAATACGTGCTGAACAGAACACAGAACCTCTACGGTACGCGTTCACCAAGTTGGAAGGCATCACGATCGATATCATTACTATTTCTTCCTTCTCCTCCAATCTTTTCCTTGCTGTCCTCATCTGACCTCTCCCATTTCCCTTTTTTCTCTTCTTCTTGCTTTCTCATCCTCCTTTTCTCCACTCTCTCCTGCCAGCACCTCCGCTCTGTGAGTGGTGTCTGAAGGCATTGCTCAGCCACCAACAGCGCTCAGAGACAAAGGTGTTGTGGACTCTTGTTCTCCAGGACCAGGCAAAGGAGAAACAGCCAGAGAGAAAACCATCCAGAAAATAGTGTCTTCTGTAGAAAAATGATTGGTGCACTCAATTAGTGCAGTGCTGTTCAAGTGATCCCAAAATGCTGGATCTCTTTGCTACCATGCTTTTAAGCCCCAGAAATGTAACATGCATTTCTTTACTCATTTAGAAAATGTGTTAAATACATATAATGTGGATCCTCTGCTAAAATTGAAGTGTGCAAGGTTTGTTTCTTATTTATTTTTGTATAACCTCACTCTGGAGATACTTGTTGAATAAATAGCAAGTGAATGGTGAACATCTCAAAGTTTCCAGTTTTGAAGACCTTAAAGAGAAAAAAATAAAATTCTCATTCATAATTGCAGGTCACATATACAGAGTAGCTTCTTTTTCAATTAAAATCAATCAAAACCTCTATATGTCAGGTTCTGAACTCGGTGCTAAGATACAAAAATGAAAAGACAAGAAATGGTCCTTTTTCTTCATTAATTCATTTGTTCGTTCATTCATTCACGAATCCATTCATTCATTCAGTAAACATTTTCAAACACCAACTTTGTGCCAGGATTGGGCTCGTGAGCTGTGGAGACCTAGGGAAAGTCACTTCCCTTCTCCAATTCTCAGTTTCCTCATCTGTACAATGGGGTGTTTCTGTCAGCATGCAGCTGCAGACAACAAAATCCATTCTAACTAGGTAAAACATAAAGGACTTTATTACTGAGTAGCTTTCCAAATCCCTGGAAGGGCTAGAGGACCAGCCCCTAGGCTGAGTTTTCAGGGCCAACTTCCAGCCGGCAGAACCACTTACTTCTGGATCTTCCTTGCTAGCAAGCTAGATGCCTCATGCCTAACCCCTCTCCCTATATTTAATTCTGTTACCAATCCAAGTCTCATGATAGTACAACCAATAAAACCCAAATCACATCCAAAAATCTAACAGCAAGGGCATGTGGGAAATGTCGTTTTTAGTTTTACAGCCTCCGTAGCTCAGGAAGGCACGCCAGGAGGGGCTGGAATGGACAGAGCAAGCCAATCCATACAATTTGCTGCAAGGGATATCAGTGCATCTCTCACAGGGTTGTTACAAGGATCAGGGTATGTGGAGCTGTTTCCACTTAGTGAACACTGGCTTGAGGTGACACCATGTGCCAGCATTCCTCGTGCCCCAAGACCGGGTCCCAAAAGTCCCAAGTGTCACCTGGGAACCCAGCCCTGAAACCCCAGACACCACCAAAGCCCTAGGGCTCCATCGCGCTTCCAGCATCCCATCCCTCGCTGATGGACCTCACTGGCTTACAGCCTGGACCTCACCCAAAAGAAGGACGTTCCCGCCTCCAACCACTCAGGGCCCACAGAGCAGCGGGGTGAGTGTTATGAGTCACAGAGAGCAGAAGGGTGACTAAGATGGCCCGGAAGGTTAGCTAAGACGTCACGTTTCATCACCCCTGAAAATAAACAATCAAGTAGGCAAAATAGAACTATTTGACTATTTGACTTTTTCTCTCCTGAACTCTAATCCCTTACAGAGCCCCTGGGTGGCACAAATGGTTAATCAGAAGGTTGGCAATTCAAACCCAGCCAGAGGCTCCTCAGAAGAAAAGTTGGTGATCTACTTCCGGAAAACCAGTCAATGAAAACCCTATGGAGCACGGTTCTACTCTGATACACATGGCATCGCCCTGAGTCGGAATTGACTGGTTGACAACTTTTTTTTTTTTTTTAAATAATCCCTTGTAGAAGTTTCAATACAAAAAGCTGCTTGTGTGACATAGGAGCCCTGTTGTATGCATATTTAGCTATTTGAGAATCTGGCTCCAAGGCACTGAAGCTAAATCAGAAAGAAGGATCTCTTCATCATTTTTTAATTAAAATTTTTTAAATATAATTTTTTCTTAATTATAAAAGGAGTACTCACCAAAGAAAATTTGGAAAATATGGAAAAGCATAAAAAAATAGCAATTACTTTTAAACTCATTGCCCAGAGTTAACCACTGCTAACCATTTGGAACTACTTTCTTCCAAGAAAATACTAACAAAAAGCAAGCTAGTGTCAGTATATTAATATCATGCAAAATAAGATTTTAAGGTAAAAAGCTTTTATTTTAAGCTTTTATTTTTACAGGTAAGAATGGTCACTACATAATAATAAAAGCTTCAATTCACAAGGGGCATATTTACAATTTTAAAGTCTTAGCTATGTATTACAGCTTCAACATATATGAATACAAAATTGAGATATCTGTTAAGAGAAATTGACATGTTCACACATTTTGCCACACTTCTCTTAGTAATTGATAGATTAAGCAAACAGAGAACAGCAAGGATATAGATTTGAGCAACACAAATAACAAGCCTCATGTAAAGGACATATGATGGAACACTGCATCCAACTACTCGTCAAATGCGAATGGGCTCTTTATAAACATTAACCATGTATTAGACTATAAAGCAAGTCTTAATAAATTTCAAAGGCTCTCTCTAGGCCACATCCTCCATCCACCATGCAATAAAGATAACTTTTTAAAAACGAAATAAAAATCTATTTAACTGGAAAGTTGAAAACATGTTTTAAGTAACTCATGGGAAAAAAGTAAATCACAAAGTATGGAGAAACTGGAAACTTCATCCATTGATGGCGGGGTTGTAAAATTGTATAGCTTCTACAGAAAACAGTTGGCAGTTCCTCAAAAAGTTAAACATAGAATTACCATACAATCCAGCAATTCCACTGCTGGGTATGTACTCAAAAGAACTCAAACAGGAACAAAAACAGAGACTTGTACACCAATGTCCACTGCAGCACTATTCACAACAGCCAAAAGGTAGAAGCAACCTAAATATCCATCAACAGACGAGTGGATAAACAAAATGTGCTATACACATACGGGGGAGTGCTACTAGTCAGAAAGAGAAATGAAAGCCTAATACGTGCCACAACATGAATGAACCTTGAAAACATTATGTTGAATGAAATAAGTTCATCACAAAAGGACAAGTATTGTAGGATCCTACTTATATGAAATATCTAGAAGAGGCAAACATACAGAGACCAAAGTCTACCGGTGTTACAGGAGGTGGAAGGGGAGGGTGAAAAGGGACTCACTGCTTGGGGGACACAGAGCTTCTGTTAAGGGAGGCAGAAAAATTTGGGAACACATAATCGTGAGGTTGCACATCAAGATGTCACAATTAAATGCCACTAAATTATACAAGTAAAAAATATGTGAAAATGGCAACATTTTTTGTTATTTATATACTCACCACAATAAAAATACAGATTGATTAATTTAAAAAATAGATCACAATGGAAATTAGATAGTTATATAATATTTCAAAACAACTAGAATCCACATATGAAAACTCAGCATATCAAAACGTGAGGGATGCAGCGAAAGCATTACTTGGAAGAAAATCTGTAGTTTTAAATGCTTACAGTTGAAAAAAAGACAGGCTCATAGTTAATGAGTTAAACATATGTATTTATTATGAAATTAGAAAAATAATGGTAGATTGAACTCAAAGACAGTAAAATGAATGTCAATACAAGCAAGGCAAAATCATATCAAATGGAAAAAAGTACACAATAGAGTTAAATAAAACAGGGCAATTGAGAAGACTAATAAAATTAAAAGATTTTTGCAATATTAATCAAGAAGAGGGAATGAGTAAATAAACAATAAAAAGAATGAAGAGGCCAGGACTATAGACGCTATATAAATCATAAAGATAATAAATTAGTAGCATGAATAATTCTATGCCAATACATTTAAAAACTTAAAAGAAATAAATTCCTACAAATACACAACTTAGCAAGAATGAATGAAGACTACAAAAAAGGAAAATCTGAATATGTCTATAAAAATATGGTTTATCCCAGAAATGCAAGGTTGCTTTAGTATTAGGAAATGTTACAGTACAGATAACGTGAGTACCCACATTAATAAATAAAAGAAGAAAAATATTCTCCATAGATGTAGATTTGAATAGATGTTTAAAAAAAAAAAGAGAGCATTTTAAATGAATGCAACAGCTATTCATGATTTTAAAAAAAGCTCCTAGCAAACTAGTAACAGAAGAACCTTTCTTAACCCAGCAGAGAGTAACCACAAACACCTACTACAAATGTCTTTCTAAATGATGAAATGATGAAGCTATTCCTTTGAAATATTTTCACACTTCTATTATAGCATTTGGATCCCTGGTGGCGCAGTGGTTAAGAGCTCGGCTGCTAACCAAAAGGTTGGCGTTCAAATCCACCAGCCGCTCCTTGGAAGTCCTATGGGGCAGTTCTACTCTGTCCTCTAGGGTCGCTGTGCGTCAAAACCGACTCAAAGGCACCCAACAACAACAACGTTATGGTATTTATTACAAATTGTAATTATTTATTTACATGTTTGTCTCCCCTCTCCCAGCATCCCCCACCCCGGCCCTGACAGTACAGTTCCTGGCACACAGCGGGTGTCTCTGCGGTTCATGTTTGTTAGTGAAGTGGTGAGTGAATAAAGCCGGGTTCCTTAGTGCATTCGGGTCACCAGGTAAGTGCTGATTCCCAGCTGTACACATTTAGCACTCAGGGACTCTGAATGAAATCTGAGCACTGCAAGTGTGCTGCCCTGTGAAATTTAAGACATTCCAGATGGGTCTTGTACTTCGCAACTTTACGGTGTAAACATCATATTTCCAACTTGTTTTCATTTACTTAGCTGTTCCGACAATCAGGTTTTTTCCTTTGTAAATGGGAGTAATAATAATAATAAAAACATGCCTCGCAGAGTTGTTGTGAGAACTAAGAGAGTGTTCATAAAGCAGTTAGCACGCTGCTCGTCCTAGTTAGTACACAATATGTGTTGGCTGTCGCTAGGAGCCCTGGTCGCCCAGTGTTAAGGGCTCCATAGCAGCCTTGGAAACCCTATGGGGCAGTTCTACTCTGTCCTGTAGGATCACAATGAGTTGGAATCAACTCGAGGGCAATCATTTTGGTTTCGGTTTTTTTGGCTGTTGGAGTGGTGGTTGTAATTACTAGTAGTAGCTGTAATTATTAATAACATTCGGGCTAGTTCAGATTTTTGTCATGTCTATTATAGTGCTTTCACACAAAAGAAACTTCTCAAAAATGATTGCTAAATGAGTGAATGATGGATTGGCAATGCCAAAATATACCGGTGGACTTTATGTTACCTGCATTCAGTCATTTATTCAACAAACACTAATTGTATGCCTGATGCACATCAGATACTATTCTAAGTGTAGGGACTACAGAGATGGTTAATGAGAAAGGTATGATTCCAGCCTTTGAGGAGCTAGCAGTATATTTTAAACCCCTAAACAGCATAAAAAATCTACACTGGCAGCTATCTATCGTCATGCTTTTTTTTTTTTTTTTTTTTTTTTAAATTGGCATGCTTCTCTCTCACAAGCAAGGTACATTGACCCTTGTAAATAAAGAATCAACCTGCAGGAAAACCCAGCCACGTCAGGGCAGAGAGCCTCTTACCAGGACTTGAGATCAGGGCTAGGGTGAAGTAGCCTGGCAGAAGTGTTTGGTCTTGAAGGGCACCCAGAGACTCACGGACATGGTATCCATGGAGAGTCTCAAGCTGAGGCATGTCTCAGAAGGTTGTTGACAACTGAAGTTCCCATGTAGAGGCTGGCCATAGACACCGAGGGTGATACGTAGGGTTCTATTTGTAGGTTATCACTAGAAGACATGTCCCATGCATCAAGGACCCTGCCAATGAGTGGGAGGATGAATTTGGGAGGTCATAGTGAGGAGGGTGTGTTGTTAGCAAAGAAACATGCCAGGGATGTTCCAAGCCCTGAGTTCTAGGAAAAAGTTTCATGTACTATGAAGCTACCAGACAAACTGAGGAAATTGGTATCATCAAGCATATTGTTTTGCATTGATCGAAATAAAAATCTTATTACCTGTCTTAGTCATCTAGTGCTGGTTTAACAGAAATACCACAAGTGGATGGCTTTAACTAAGAGAAATTTATTCTCTCACAGTCTAGGAGGCTAGAAGTCCAAATTGAGGGTGCCAGCTCCAACAGAAGGCTTTCTCTCTCTATCAAGTGTGGTGGAAAGTCCTTGTTATCAATCTTCCCCTGATCTAGAAGCTTGTCAGCACAAAGACCCTGGGTCCAGAGGACATGCTCTGCTCCTGGCACTGCTTTCTTGGTGGTATGAGGTCCCCATGTCTCTCTGCTTGCTTCTCTCTTTCATATTTCAGAAGAGATTGACTCAAGACATAACCTAATCTTGAGATTGAGTTCTCCCTCATTAACATAACCACCTCTAATCCTGCCTCATTAACATGATAGAGGTAGGATTTACAACACAGAGGAAAATCACATCAGATGACACAATGGTGGACAATCACACAATACTGGGAATCATGGCCTAGCCAAGTTGACACACATTTTGGGGGGACACAATTCAACCCATAACACCATCTTTCAGGATATAGTAGATTTTTGCCACATTTTCTAGTTGCTCAGCACCCTTTGAGTACCCTTGTAGTATCTGGGAAACTTTTCGCCTCATGAATCTCAACTTCTCAAGATAGAAACCGGAAAACAATTCTCCCCAGCACCTTGACTGCTAAGGCATTTGCATAAGACCTAGGATCCACCAACTGTGTGAGACTTGTTTTCAAAAGTAAACAATGTCAAGAAGAAGGCTTATGAAATTTGTCTTCTAGAAAACATGCAGCAAAAGTGTCTAAGTCTTAGAAGGCAGCAGGGCAAATCTCCTGGTGTCTAGTTCCTTATGTTATTGTGACAGCGGCCCAGTGTTTGTTGACTTATGGAGTTGTGGCATGGGCTGCCGTGGGTGATGTTTTTGCCAGTGAAGCCTGTTGTTTCTGGTTAATTAGTACTCAAGACAGAATCTCTGACCCATGAGGACACTGGGAAGTTTTTCTGCTTAAACCAACCTGACTAGATTCTTGCAACCAACAAACCCAGTAGATACACCGGATTACACTAATAATCTGAGAAAGGCTCCATGCTGAGGAGAGACAGAGTGCTGTGATTTGGGACTGACATGGACACCCAGGGCCACCCCTTGGTCACTGACTGCCTGATCTCACAGATGGTAAAGGAGACAGGGCGTGCAGCTGCTCTATCAACTGTCCTGGATCACCAAATCCTGTTTCTATAGAACATGGTTAACTCAAAGGTCTACATGTTGTATACTGTTTTCTCCTCTCAAGAAGGTTACGGTCAGCTGGGTGGAAGGCCCAGAAAGGAGAAGAAAATGAGAAATGAGGCCAAGTGTAACTGCCTCCACCCTCCCTCTCAGAGCCACCTCCATTCCTCCTCATCTGAACTCTATGTTAACGTTCTAAGAGTTCTCTCTGTGACCATGTATTTCCAAGAAAAACTGACAACACAAAGAAGAAAGGAAAGAAGAAGAAGAACCTCCTTACTTATGACTAGAGAACTGCCCTTACTGAGTTTAGAAAATAAGCACTTTGCCTATTCCTATGGCTGCTATGAACGTCAAGATACATTTGACATAAGAAACATCATTTCATTTCTTCACCAATATTAAAAACTTGATATCAAAAACCTAACTGCTCATATTTCTGTGATAGGAAGCCTAGAGGCGCCCCTTCTTGGAGTAATCACTGAGCTAAGCCATTGTTGTTAGGTGCTGTGGAGTCAGTTCCAACTCTTAGCCATCCCATGTACAACAGAACGAAACACTGTCTGGTCCTCTGCCGTCCTCACAAGTTTTTGTGTTTGAGCCCATAGTTACAGCCACTGTGTCAATCCATCTTGTTGAGGGTCTGCTTCTTTTTCACTGACCTTCTTTTTTACCAAGCATGATGTCCTTCTCCAGGGACTGGTCCCTCCTGATAACATGTCCAAAGTACATGAGACAAACTCTTGCCATCCTCGCTTCTAAGGAGCACTTAGTATTCTGGCTGTACTTCTTCCAAGACAGGTTTGTCCATTCTTCTGGAAGTCCATGTATATTCTGAGCTAAGCACTGGGGCATAAAGATGAGGAAGGCCCAGCTTCTGCCCTGAGGGAACTGGGTTGACTGGGGAGAGACACATAAATGCACAACAATTGAAAAAAGTATATTAGATACATACATAAAATGTCATGGAAGCCACGACCACCTTCTACACAAGTAGGGAAGGGGAAATGTTTGAAGGCTTTACAGAAAGAAGTGACATTGTGGCCTTTATGCATGAATAGAACTTTGATGAGAAAATGAAGAGATCCCAGGATGATGGAACAGCATAAACATAGGCAGGGAAGTATAAAATTTCAAGTTGTGTAGGAAACATTGAGTAACTTGCTGCACTCCAGTATAACAGTGTGTGGTGGGGGCAGACTGTTCTCTTAACTTCTTTCTCAGCTATAAAGGAGCCAGGTATTATTCTTGTTGATTGAAAGATTATGGAATAGAGTCACTAAAAAGTTGAAATGCAAAACTGAGGAGGGGAAAATTCAGAACCTTCAATCCGATATTCCATTCACTGAACTCTTCAAAAATCTCTGACAGAACTCTTAATATTGTTTGGTTAAAACATGATTTTTTTTAAAAGGGGGGGGGGGTTCTTTGATCAGATTTAACAAAAGTATTTTAATTCAGTTGAAAATCAGCATGAGGAGGAGGAGAAACTCAGAGTAGACCGAATGCTACCATGGTAAGTAGAGAAAGTGGTCCCAAAAGGGAAATATTCAGACATGGAAAACTGAGTTTATGCTCTGGGCTCTGAAATGGCTAGGTTTTCAGGATACTCCAATTTCCTCTCGACTGGTTCACACACTTCTAGTTCCTTCCCTACCTCACCTAAGCCCTCTTTGCCTCCCATAAAGTGGGAAACATCCCTCTTAAAGAGATCAAATGAAACTGGGAGAGAAACTATATATTTTAGTCTGAGTCCCCCATCAGCTCAGAAAGGAGGCAGCATTGACCTAACTTAGCACCATATACCTCACCTTTCAGTTGGTACCTTTGTGTGCCCTTGGCTGATGCCAGCAACTCAGCCCCATGTCTCCCACTCAGCTCTCTCAGGCTTCTTGGAACTCAGATACCCAAGACAAAGGACAATTGAGGCCCAGTTAGTGCTCAGGTTTACTGAGAATTCAACCATAGGCAGATACCATCAAAACACATTTCACTTGTGACCTTTCACAGCCAACGAATTGGAAGAATTTTCCTTTGCTAGGGATTGAATTTAAACCGACTTCCCAGGAGCAAAAGGTCAGCCCATGGAATCATGATATCCAGTTAAACACAGCTAAATAGAACGTTTTAGCATGACAATAAATGGAGTTATATTTAGCTGATTTGGGAAACTATCTGGATGGGGGGGAAAGGAGGAAAGGAGGAGTAGTGAGATTCTGCACCCGCCACCCCTCCTCCCCCGGCTGGGAAAAGTAATGGAGTAGTGCAAAAACTCCCAAAGGTGAAGAATTGTACTAAGTCTGTCCAGTGAGAGCGTTTTTGCTTTCCCAACATTTACCATGTTCTGAGTAGAACATGTTGGTTCAATTGACAATATGCATAAAGGGCATATTGTCCTCATGACACACACATGAAATGCCTATTAGCGTGAGTGGAGCAAGATGGGCTCCAGAGGGAGAACCTACCCTCAAATAACTTTCTAGGCAGCTTTGATTTCTAGATATGTAAGAGGTGAAAGCACATTAGCCAAGCTGGCTTTGATAACAAGCGCATTCTTCTTTAACAAGGGAAGACTGAAGGGAAAAATAGTTGGCACCTCTTTGCCCTTAACTTGAAATGCCCCATGCCATTTTGAAATAGCCTCATATTTTGCTGTTGTTAACTAACAGATGGTTTTGTTAGCTGCTGACTGTTTCTCTAAATAACTCCTGACAATGAAAGGCTGCGACACCTGAGAGCAACATGAGGACCGTGAGTGGCAGCCTTTACCTCCAGAATCTTACCTTGTCCATCCTGAAATTTGATGTGTGTAATTGCAGCCACTGGGAAGGTGTGGAGTGCTATAGCATCGCAGATCTGCCAATAGTTAGAAGAGATTACAGGTGTATGCTGTTTTCTTAGAAGGGAAAAAAATATATTTAATTGAAACCAATTTAGAAATCAGGATTCCCGAGACTTTAGAGTGAGAACTTTTTCAATGAAACATTGTTTTATCCTGGCTATGAGAGACCCATAACATTTCTCTCCCAGGCTAACTGTGCTATTTGATAGGGAATCCAATGTTTATTCTTGTCCCCCTAGACCCCTCGGTACTACATAATGAATGATACTCTGGGCAAATATAATCCTCTAGTGATCTGGCAACAACCATCACCTTCAGCCTTGTGGATTCCGTCTACCATTCAGTTTTACTTACAGTGACCAATGTCTCTGCTTACAAGATATTTTTCACATAAACCTGCCTTGTTCCACATCTGTTTTTTCAAAAAGCTTTATTTCATAATGACTATTCGTCCCTTTGTTGCTCATCTTTCATTATCTGATCTGCCTTTGGACAGTCTAAAATGGGCAGACCCCATCCTGCTTGGGGCACAACGTTGGTCACTTTCAAATCTCTAGCTAAGGAAAAGGTATGGCCAGAGAGCATTACTAAATTGATAGAACTGATACTCAATCCTCAGCTCCTAAATGTTGATATTGGCCCAGCCACTGTGAGTCTACCCTCAACCTGGGAAGACCTTGATACCATATAAAGAAGAATATAGCCTTTATGCAATTCAACAAATATGTTCTTCCTTAGAGCATAGTAAATGTCAGGAAAGTAACCATCTTACTTGCCCAGCTTTCTCTTGTCTTTTCTCTCCATTCCTACTACCTTCACCTAGCTTCTATAGTGTGACTCACTGATGCCCAGAGTCCAAAGCCAGCTCCAGCTCCTGGCTATTGATTTACTCTCTTGCCTTTGGTTCAAAGGGTTTCATAACTATTTTAGCCTGATACTAAACAACCACCCCAACCTGCACTCTTCCCTCACAGATGAGCTCTCATCCAGATCTGTAACCACTCTTATCACTCAATATCACTCTGCTTTATACCCACCTGGGACTCGAAATCATTCCCAAAGGCCCATGGCTCCAAGAGGTCTAGATATGCATTGATTACATGAGATATCTCCTTTTAAATATCCCCTGGAAGACTGTTGCAGTAATCCCATTATTGAGTAGAGGAAATAGTGGTGACCTACCTGAACTAGGGTGGTGGCAGTAGGAAGGAAAAAAAAGGCATGTACAAATACTATTTAGGACAAGACTAGATCACTGATTGAAAAAGGGGAATGATAAAGGGAATGATCAAGGGTGACTTTCAGATTTCTAGTTTGGTTTGCCAAGTAGGCTTCTCTACTGAGAAAAGGAAGTGATCATTTACCTTCATAAATGCCAATGTGCTTCTTTAAATCACATTCTGGGATTAATCAGTATGACATGCATTTGGGTGGGTTCTCCCCAGGTCCGTGGGAAGGCTGACCATGGTTATATGGCAGAGAGTTCTAGATCAAGCCAGGAAACTGATGTTTTAGAATTGCAGCTACTACATGCAAGCTGCAAGACTTAAGGCACATTCAGTAAACCAAGAGGGTTAAGAGAAAATGATCTTTCCAATTCTAATATTTTATGACTATAATTAAATGCACAAAGATTAAGTCGAATTTTTCCAGAATGTGTGAATCTGATTCTCAGGACTATAATTACCAACCCTTGCTCACTTTGTTTTCTCTCACCTATCTGATTCATAAATAATGGTGGGCGGGGGGACATTTGGGGGACAACAGTCGAGTCAGAAGTTACAACAGAAAAGCTTTGAGTAACCCAGCTTCCAAAAGGACGGGTCCATATTCAATATTGGTTCAGTTCTGAGATTTCACCAAGCCCTCTGTTTCAGCAGGAAACAGGCACACTCTGAAATCTCTGTACAAATATGCAGAACAAGAATGGTCTTTAGATGAAGAAACTATCAAAAAGGAGGGAAGGAAGACCTTTGTCAAATCACAGAAGCTTGAATCCCAGTTCCTTTGTCTATAAAATGGTGATAGCAATATCTACTCAGGATTTTGGTGAAAGCTGAACATACTTTTTACAAAGCACCTAGCACAGTGCTGGCACGTTACAGTTAATAATAATGGAATGGCTTACTACACATGATCCAAAGGTGGAGTCAGGCAATCTGGAAGCCAGAAACTGAGCCATCTTTGAAGAGACGAAGAATGCAGAAGACACCCAACCTAGACTGTGATCTGAAGGAGTCACTGCGACTACTTATTACTTACCTAGCACTTTAGCCCAGTGTCTCAGTTATCTCGTGTTGCTATAAGAGAAATACCCCAAGTGGATGGCTTTAACAAAAGAAATTTCTTTCTTCACAGTAAAGTAGGCTAAAAGTCCACATTCAGGGCATCAGCTCCAGGAGAAGGCTTTCTCTCCCTGTCGGCCTTCTCGTCAATCTTCCCCCGGACTAGGAGCTTCTCGACGCAGGGACCCCAGGTCCAAAGGACGTGCTCTGCTCCTGGCACTGCTTTCTTGGTGGTATGAGGTCTCCTACTCTCTGCTTGTTTCCCTTTCCTTTTATCTCTTGTAAGATAAAAGGTGGTGCAGGCCACACACCAGGAAAATTCCCTTTACATTAGATCAGGGATGTGACCTTAGTAAGGGTGTTACAGTCCCTCCCTAATCCTCTTTAACATAAAATTACAATCATAAAATGGAGGACAACCACACAATACAGGGAATCATGGCCCCGCCAAATTGATACACACATTTTTTGGGGGGACAAAATTCAATCCATGACACCCGCAAAATTCAAAATCAGTCATTATCATTTGCCAAACACAGGGAATGAGAACAGCACTTCACAGATGGGAAAAACATAGCACCCTTGCTGACAGAAATCATATAGTTCAGTTCAAACAAGTTCAAACATTTGATGGCCTAAAGCCATTGTCTGTGAACAAATCACCATACCAAGACTTCAAAGAAAACAATCCAAAAGCACTTCTGGCCTTCTCCCTTATGAAGACAGAAGCTGAGTAACTGTGTTGTATCTACCGGATATGCAACCTCATAGAACTTTGGAGGTGGGGGTGAAGGCCTGTCTTTCACAGCTGTCCTTATATTGTCTCTTTCTGAAAATGACAACTTATGAGCAATTGCATTTGTGCATAAAAATAAATAACTCTGAGAATTAATTGTGCATATAAATACATAACAAGTAGAAAAACAAAATGCACCCCCAAAAAATGACAACCTATCTTGTGAATAAGAAGTACCCACATTTTTTGCACACCCCTTGGCACTAACTGAAATCTTCTTAAATGAACTAATTACATCATCATTCAAGTGATTTTCAGAATCACTTACCATGGATTTCAGTATAAACTACCAACAATCCATATACACTGTAGGAGGGGTGTATTAGTCAGGATTATTTGGTTGCAGGTGACAGAAATAGACTCTGGTTAACTTACACAAAGTAATAACAATAATGATAGTTAACAATAATAAAATAAATTATAGAATCTGTCATGGATTGAACCGTGCCCCCCCAAAATATCTGTCAACTTGACTGGGTCATGATTCCCAGTATTGTACGATTGTGTACCATTTTGTAATCTGATGTGATTTCCTTATGTGATGTAAATTGTATCACTATGATGTAATAAAATGGATTAGTGGAGGTTATACCGATGAGGTCTACAAGATTAGATAGTGTCTTAAGCCAATCTTTTTTGAGATACAAAAGAGAGAAGCAAGCAGAGACACACGGGAACCTCATACCACCAAGAAAGCAGTGCTGGGAGCAGAGCGTGTCCTTTGGAACCGAGGTTCCTGCACAGAGAAGCTCCCAGACCAAGGGAAAATTGATGACAAGGACCTTCCTCCAGAGCCAACAGAGAAAGCGTTCCCCTGGAGCTGATGTCCTGAATTTGGACTTGTAGCCTACTGGACTGTGGAGAATAAACGTCTCTTTGTTAAAGCCATCCACTTGTGGTATTTCTGTTATAGCAGCACTAGATGACTAAGACAGAATCTAAAGAAAAAGTGAACAAGCAGGCCTTGGGAAGGACAGGAATCAAAGATGCTTCAGCGAATTTGGAAATTGGCATTAATAGGCTATCTCTTCTGGGGACGGCCATTGGAAGGACCCATCTCAGTGATTTGTATCAATAACCATTCACTGAAGATTTAAATTCCTGGAAGGGTAAGATTAGTCTTACCTCAGACATGTGTCCAATGAGGGTGGGGGCAATACGCAGAATTTCTGACCAAAACAGCATGATAGGAGGGAAGAGAAGCCCCCAAAGGAAAAATTGGAGTACTATTAACAAAGAGGAGTCCCTGGGTGGAGCAAATGGTTAATACACTCAGCTGCTAACTGAAAAGTTGGAGGATCAAGTCCACCCAGAGGCACCATAGAAGAAAAACCTAGCAATCTGCTTTCCAAAAATCAGCCACTGATCACCCTGTGGAGCACAGTTCTACTCTGACACACAAGGAATCACTATGAGTCGGATCAATTCAGTGGCATCTGGTACTGGTACTGGTATTAACAAAAAAAGGGGAAACAGTGGTCAGATGAGTCAAAATCATAGATTCTACCATAGGCCATCTCAGATGACACTGATAAGGCCTGGTTCATAAAGTCTATTTGTACAATTTGATTCATATTGTCAACGCAACATGAAAACTTACATAATTAAAAAAGGTTAATTTGGGGAAAATCTGATGTAAGCTCATACTAAAAAAAAAAAAAAAAACTTTTCCAAGCTCTGTCATTAAAAGTATCCTACCTGCAACAGAATGAGCCATCGTGCGTGCAGCTTGCCGTCATGAGCACTCATAGCACAGATGTAGTCTCAGACCACACTCAAAGAACCAGGATTCCTTGGACGGGACCCAACTTCATGTCCTGGGGCAGGAGAAATGAAGATGCTGATGGCACATCCTGAGGTTGTAGGTTGGGACTCTTTCTAGGATAATAGGGACTGTGCTGAAATGACAGCACGTTCAGCTGAAAGAGCTTCTACTCATCAAGCTACGATAACCTAAACGTCCGAACTGAACAAAAATATAATAATAATTAAGGTTAATTGGAAACCCTGGTGGTGTAGTGCTTAAGATCTATGATTGCTAACCAAAAGGTTGGCAGTTTGAATCTACCAGGCGCTCCTTGGAAACCCTGTGGGGCAGTTCTACTCTGTATTATCGGGTCGCCATGAGTCAGAATCAACTCGATGACAACGGGTTTGGGTTTTTTTTTTTGTTAAGATTAATTAAAACAGTTTAATCTGTGGATGGCAGAATTCATTATGTCACTGAAAATAAAAAAGTTCATTTTAAAGATGTGCGAAAAGTAATTATAATGTAAAGAACTGGTTCTTATTTTTTATTTTGTTTTAATAGGTAGTGAAATGTTGATATCCAGTTTAAAAAACAAACAAAAACAGTTTCTGACTCACGGTGACCCCATAAGTGTCAGAGTAGAACTGTACTCCAGAGGGTTTTTAATGACTAATTTTTTGGAAGTAGATTGTCTGGCTTTTTTTCCAAGTCACCTCTGGGTAGACTCAAACCTCCAACTTTCTATCAATAGCTGTGTGTGTTAACCATTTGCACCACCCAGGGACAAAGTTGATATAGGTGGGGTTTTTTTTTCTTCTATAAGTTTATGTATGTGTGTGTGTGTTTTCTTCTAAATTTTGTTTCATTTGTTGCTGTTGAGAATATACACAGCAAACCATACACCAATTCAACTGTTTCTACCTGTACAATTTAGTGACATTGATTATATTCCTCAAGTTGTACAACCATTCTTACTCTCCTTTTCTGAGTTGTTCCTTCCTCAATAACATAAACTCACTGTCCCCTAAGGTTTCTATCTAATCTTTTGAGCTGCTATTGTTGATCTGATCCCATACAGATAGTTCTTAAAAGAGCATAGTGCTCAAGGCAGACCTTTTTTACTAGTTAAGCTAAACTATTGTTCAGTTTTTAAGATGACTTCAGGGGATTTTTTGGTTTAAGGTTTAAAGATTATCTCAGGGCAATAGTTTCAGGGGTTCATCTACCCTCCAGGGATCCAGAAAGTCTAGAGTCTATAAGAATTTGAAATTCTATTCTGCATTTTCCCCCTTTACTTCAGGACTCTTCTCCTGACTCTTCCATCAAAATGTTCAGTAATGGTAGCCAGGTACCATCCAGTTCTTCTGGTCTCATGGTAAAGGAGACAGTTGTTCATGGAGGCTATTAGCCACACATTTCATATCCTCCTCCTATTCCTGACCCTCCTTCTTCCTCTGTTGGTCCAGGTGAACGCAGACCAATTGTTGTGCCTTGGATGGCCACTTGCAAGCTTTTAAGACCCCAGGCACTATATAACAAAACTAGGAGGTAGAACAGAAGTACTACACACGTTATGAGGCCAGTTAACTGGGATGTCCCATGAAACCCTGACCCTAAACCTCCAAACCAAGGAACCAAATCCCATGAGTTGTTTCGTTGTACATAAGCAGCCTCAGCAGCTACTTTTCTTTTCTTTCTTCTTCTTCTTCTTCTTTTTTTTTTTTTTTTTTGTTGTTATAAATATATCTATCACACAACTTTTGCCAATTCGACTTTTTACAGGTGTACAAGTTATTGACAACAAGCTCTTTAACTCTGCCAATAAGTGCTCAGAGGCACCCCATTCCACCAGGAGGCCTCCTGCCCAAAGGCACTCAGCTCTCTCTTGCTCTGTGGGCCAGCTCCCACACCATCTCATGCCGGTCTCCTGGTTCTGCTGCTGCCATTTCTCTGACACTGGTTCTTACTGTCTTGCACCATCTCTGGTATCATAGCTCTCTCACTGTGTCTCCTGGTTCTAGGAGGTTCTCAATGCAGGCATCCAGGTCCAAAGGACACACTCCACTTCCATCTCTTCTTCTTGGTAGTATTGATGTCCCTATCTCTCCCTGCTTCTCTCTCCTTTTATCTCTTGTAAGATAAAAGGTGTGACTCAAGTAAGGACATGACTTGAATAAGGGTGGTAAGGGTGGGGACTGGGGTATGGATGGTGACTTGAGTCACATCCTCTGGTAAGGTGGTGACTCAAGATACAGCCCACCTTAACCTTGCTTCATTAACCTAATGGACAGCTCACCCCCAAATAGGACCATAACCACAGGCACAGAGGCTAGGATTTACAACACATCACAAAATGGAGGATAATTACATCAGATCACAAAATGGAGGACAACCACACAATACTGGGAATCATGGCCTAGCCAAGCTGACATACATTTTGGGGGGACATAATTCAATCCATAACATTCTACCCTTTGACCCCCAAAAATTTATGTCCTTGCCACATGTAAAACACATTCACCCCATCACATCATCTTAAAAATCTTAAATCGACCAAAGTCCAAAATGTCATCTTCTGCAAAATTCCTCTTCATCTGTGAACCTGTGAAATCTAGAATACAAGTTATCTGCTCCTAAACTAAAGTAGTAAAACAGACACCAAAAACAGACATTTCCATTACAAGTGGAAAGAAGGCATAACAGGCACCAAGCAATTCCACAACCCAGCAGAAAAAATTGTATTAGATAGATCATCTAGGCAACAGCCCTACCAGCTGGACTCTGGGCATTGTCCATGATCTCTAAATTCTGGGTGGAGACCCCTCAGCCCTCGGCTTCAGCTCTGCCTTCCAGGCCCACTGGGACAGCAACTCTGTTCCCTTGGCTTTGGGCAGCACCATTCTCCCAATCCATCTTAGTGGCTACCCCACCCCCTCTGCTTTGGGTAGAGATTCCATTCTTTTGGCCTTTGGGCATGGCAGCCCCACCCCCTGGCTCTGGTTGGTGGCCCTATCCTCTTGGTACACATGAACAGTAGCCCCGCACTCCAGAACCGAGTTGGTGGAAATTTGACTGTGAAAGCTAGAAGGCCATGGCTTCACCTTTTGAAACCCAGGAAGCTATGTCTCCACCCTTTGAAACCAAAGTAGTTCTGTTTCCCGTGATCTCTGAGCTGCTCCCAGGATAGTTTTTCTCCTTTCTTGGAAGACAAAGATGTAAGTCCTTTGGCCTGTTTCCTGTATGTAAAATTCCAAGAGGCAGACAGCGTCTCTCCTTTCTTTCTCTGTCCCCATCAGTCTAAGCTGAAGGGTTTTCTGCTACGATAATTGGTTACATCCATCAGTCATAGGCTTAATCTCTTTAACAAACGATTATGTAGCCACAGCCTTGGTGAACATTCTAAGACACATGTCCTTAGTTTGTACAACAGAATTTTCCAAATCTTTAAGTTCTTTTTCATTTTGCACAGTTAATTTTTAAGTCCATCTCTTTCCTCTCACATTTTACTATAAGGGACAAGGAGAAACCACGTGGCCTCTTTGAGTTCTTTCTTGGAAATCTCATCAGCCAGATATCCAAGTTCATCACTTACAAATTCTGCATTCCACCAAACATTTGAACATAATGCAGAAAAGTTCTTTGCCACGGCATAAAAAGTATCACCCTTCCTGCATTGTCCAATCACATGTTCATCATTTCATTTCATCAGACGCATATTTAATGTCCACAATTCTACCAATGGTCTCTTCTAGGCAATGTAGGCTTTTACTATTAGGCACCTTAAAACTCTTCCAGCCTCTACCCATTGCCCAATTCCAAAACTGCTCCCACATTTTAGGTATCTGTTAGAGCAGCACCCCCATGTACTTGTTTCTATGTGTATACAGAAAAAAGTAAACACAAGAAACTAGGAACAAGTTAATTCAATCCAGACAACATTGTTTACTGCACCAACAATAAGGACTGATTAATACCAGTGGTCACAGATAATAACCAAGTAGAAAGAGAGTCTATTAGTTGATCAGACCCAGTGGTTAGGGACAATGAGAAATTAAAAAGAGGGACAGACAATGTGTTACAGAATGAATCCAAAACCAAACCAAATCCATTGCTGTTGAGTGGATTCCAAGTCATAGCAACCCTATAGGACAGGGTAGAACTGCCCCACAGGGTTTCCAAGGAAAGGCTGGTGGATACGAACTGCCAGCTTTTTGGTTAGCAGCTGAGCTCTTAACCACTGACCAAAATCTCAAAGAAGAGAATTAACTGTCTAGTAGAGAAAACCTCTAGATGACTCCATTAATTAAAGTTAAATACTGATTTGATATATTATGTGGTTTCAGTAATACTAAAACTAGATCAATATATCATAATGGCAGGACAATATCCAATTAGTGGAGGAAGACTCCAATTTTTTTTTTTAAAAAAGTAAAAAGTCAAGGAATTAAAAATTCCACTACTAATAACCAAGTATGAGAGTTAACCATAAAAATGGCTTCATCCTAATGGTCAAGACTTAGGTTTCATTCATCTTGGGCTGTACAATTAACTGGTGTCTCCTCATCAAGAATCAGCCCAGACCCTGCAGCCTCAGCTAGTCTTGAACATTCCCCACCTCCTTGGTGTCTGGTAATAGGACTGCAACTAGGGAGATTACTGCAACCCTAGAAATGACTTCTTCTTAGTTATAGAAATCTAGGAAGGTAATCTTGAGAAAGATCTAAAATTAAGATTAAGAGTATGATTTGAGATAATGAAGAAACTAACTCAAATCCATAGTATTAGAACTTTTGTAAACAGTTCTAGTATAAATGTGACAGTTTTTGTGTGTTTTGCAATCACTGTAATATTTTATAATCAATGTGATGTTTTGCACATTTGGCTTATTTGGGAGGAGTGTTTAAAATATTTAAGAGAATAGAATATACTAAGATTGTGGATTATAAGTCAAAAAGAGTACGATTAAAGGTGCAATCAGTATTTATGTTTTGGGATAATTATTTTTGATAAAGCCATGAGGTTTTTTTGTGTTAGCTGGGTCAGCAGAGTGAAAATATTTAAATCAAGAGTCAGTGAGTTGTTCTGGTAAAGAGGCAGATAGTGAATACTTCAGGCTTGCAGGCCAGACCATCTCTACCACAGCTATCCAGCTTCACTGTTATAGCACAAAGACAGCCACGGCAAATATACAAATGAGTGGGCATGGCTGCGTTCTAACAAAACGTTATTTACAAAACTGGGCAGCAGGCTAGATTTGGTCCATGGGTCATAGCTTGCCAACTCCTGATTTAGAGTAAGATTAATGGTCTTATATTTAAAAGATCTTTTTTTAAAATAAATTTGATAGGCAAATAAATAGGGCGTTAAACAAGACACAAATGATACTGAGCATTTTTTTCACATGCAAAATTCTCTGGGACGTGAAAGAAACCACCTCCCTCTAAACCCCAAGTCAAACCTGCAGCCAACCACAGATTTTGACAGCCCAGTTTCTCCTTCTTTTCCTCCGTCCTATGCCTATAGTGTTATCAGCATCCCTTAATCACATCCAAGTTGTAGAAGTGCTTTGCCTTCATTGAGGTTAAGGCGCAGTCTCCGAATCTCCTCCCACCTATAAGTTTTATTTCACTACAAACGTATTATTAACTATTCTGATGGAAAGAAGGGCAGAAGGAAGAAAGGAAGAGAGGGGAGGAAGAAGGAAGGAAGGAAGGGAGGAAGGTGGAAAGGAGAAGAAGAGAGAGAAAGGAAAAGGCAGAGGGACCTTTTGAGACACAAAGTTGCTAAAAATTGGGAAATAGTCATGAGCTACACAACCTTATGTGGATAAGACATAAATAAAAAACAAGGACCATTCAATTACTTACTTCTTTGTAAATGTAAATTATATTTGAAATATGAAGCTTGTCTGCTTCGTTCATTTGTACATCACTAGTATGTAGAACAGAAGTGCTTAGTACATAGTAGGCTCTCAAAAACATTTGTAAAATAAACTGAATAAATAAATGAACACCTGGATGTGGGTACTCAGGTCCAACTTTACCGTGATGGTTGGTCAACATGATAGCTGGTCTGAAGCTGTGTCCTTTCAGGTCCTCCCAGAAGCAGACACAAAGACAGAAACACAAGCAATGCATTGTGGAAAAGCCCTGTAAAGGATAAAGGAAGCAAGAGTAGGAAGGGAAATCCTTCAGAATACTATGCAGATACGACACCTATGAAAGGAGAGAAAGAAGGGCATAGGATTGGCTGGAAGAGACTCAGACTGTGGTGTAGCTCAGGGAAGTCCCAGATGAGCCAATGGGGAGTCCCAGAGCAAAAAGTGTCCACTAGAGGAATTTCACACTGGGCAGGAATGGCCTGGCTCTAGTACTCCTACATGCTCAGTCACTGGCTGGGAGAAGGCTATGATGGACCCAAAGGTGCAGCATCTGGAAGTGGTTTGCTAACTACAGTTTCAAATAGCTTCTCTCTTGATTGGAGATCTAAGTGGCGTACCGCCACGGCTTTCAGACAAACCAAAACGTCTCCCTGTTTCTGATGACGGGTGGATTTGAACTCTGAGGTTTTATCTCCTTGAATGACAGGAGGTCATTCCTTTCTTCCCATTAAAATGTGGGTGTGGATTCGAAACCTTTCACTTATGTGAATATTTCATCCATCAAGCAACTTAACATATGCCAATTACACATAGAAATTAAAAATTATACATAGAAAGGGCATCTCTATGTGCCAATGCCATCAAAAACTACATTTTATCATCTTTTTCAAATATCTTCCACGTAAGCACTAAGTTTTCAGTAAATGTCCATATCTAGCTTGTGAACTAAAACTGACACTCCTTTGCTTCCACACCTAATTCTGGGACCCTCTTCCCTCTATTAGTCTAAAAGAAGAGATAAAGTACACATACCAATAACTATAAAATATATGATATGTATTTTATAAAAGGAGCCCTGGTGGCACAGTGGTTAAGTGCTATAGCTGCTAACCAAAAGGTCAGCAGTCTGAATCCACCAGCCACTCCTTGGAAACCCTATGGGGCAGTTCTACTCTGTCCTACAGGGTCATTATGAGTTGGATCAACTCAACAGCGAGTTTGGTTTTTGTTTTTGGTATTTTATAGAAACATAGTTATAAAAATATAGAACTATCACATAATAACGCAGACAGTGAAAAGTAATAATGAAGTATAAGCAAATGCTCTGGACGTTCAGAGAAAGGAGAGATTATTTCCAGCTGGGAGGACTGTTTGAGAACATGGTGTTTAACCGGGGTCTTGAAAGATGGGTAAGACTTGTACATGTGGAGATGAGGTAAATGACATTGGCGGATGGATGGTATCACAGTCACAAAAGCATGGCGCCAAGAAAGGACAGCCTTGTAAAAAAAAGAAAAAACACTCAAAGCATAATATTTTTCATGGCAGCAGGATCGATTAACTGAGTGATCTGACAAATTTAAGGCAGCACTTGGCTCCCAAGTCTTAAATCTAAGACACTGTCAGCAGGCTAATCACTGGTAGGTATTAGTTTGACATGGAAAATCTCACTTGAGCATAAGCCTGAAGATTGGCTCTCAACTATAAGGACCATTCTACCTTAACCCACTCCCACTGCCGTGGAGTTGATTTCAACTCATAGCGACCCCACAGGGTTTCCAAGGCTATAAATCTCTACCTCTCTACATCTACGTCTACGTCTCACATACTTTAGACATGTTATCAGGAGGGACCAGTCCCTGGAGAAGGACATCATGCTTGGTAAAGTAGAGGGTCAGTGAAGAAGAGGAAGACCCTCAGTGAGATAGATTGACACAGTGGCTCAACAATGGGCTCAAGCATAACGATTGTGAGGATGGCGCGGGACCGGGCAGTGTTCCGTTCTGTTGTACATAGGGTCACTTTGAGATGGAACCAACTCGACAGCACCTAACAACAACAACAACGAATCTCTACAGGAGCGGACTGCCACATCTTTCTCCCACGGAGCCGCTGGTGGTTTTGAACCGCCAACCTTTCGGTTAGCAGTGGATGGCTTTAACCACTGTGCCACGAGGGTTCCTTATTCTGCCTTAAGGATACATTTTATTAGTATGTGTGACATATGTGAAAAGACTGAGCTGAAGACACCCGTAATGTGCAGCTACGCATGACAGACAGAGTGTTTAAAAATAAGTTTAAGAGGGTGTCATTAGTTCAAGTGGTGTCTTTGACACCAAATAGCTGCTCTTTGACTGATCAAAGAATGAGCATGTTCTCTCTGTACAGTGTTCCATTAGTGATTTTAATTGCATGCTAAGCTTTATAATTTGTTGCTGTCATTTAGGTTCATGTACTGTACTAATATTTATTCTGCGTATTATATAACACCTTATTAAGTTTATTGCCCGCTTTCTATAAACTTTTTCATCTGACTTTACTTGCATGTGAGGAACTAACTTACATTTCTATCAGAGGCAGTGCTTGAATTACCCAACCCAATCCACTGCTGTCGAGTCAGTTCCGACTCATACTGACCCTATAGGACAGGGTAGAACTGCCCCATAGCGTTTCCAAGGCTGCAAATCTTTATGGAAGCAGACTGCCACATCTTTCTCCCACGGAGCGGCTGGTGGGTTTGAACCGCTGACCTTTTGGTTAGCAGCTGAGCGCTTTAACCACTGCACCACCAAGGCCCCTGGCTTGAATTACAGGTCCTCTTAACATTCTCAACAGAGGTTTTTAACTGTTTAAGTCTATGGAAAGAAAAAGGTGATGATTTGCTTCCTAAATAGAAAACGAAAATTACACACACACGTACACACGCACACGCACGCACACCCTATTCACACTATGTATGCACTGAGGGCCATCAATAATATAAATGTGAACTTTTGGTTGATCTTTTCCACGCCCTCCCTGGGGCCTTCCCCGACAAACGAGACTGGGATGTATACACTCTTCTAACTCACATCCATCCAGTCCCACCCTCCACTTTAAATGCCTAGCACAATGTCTCACACGTAGTAGATGTTCAAAGTTCCAGGAATGAAATGATAATACAATGAATAAGATTTAAGGAGCCCTGGTAGCACAACGGTTAAGTGCTCGGCTGCTAGCCTAAAGGTTGGCGGTTCGAACCCACCCAGCAACTTCCCAGGAGCAAGATCTCGTGAACTGCTTCGGTAAAGATTACAGCCTAGAAAACCCTATGGGGCAGGTCTACTCTGTCACATGGGCTCACTACGAGTTGGAATCTCCTTGTCAGCACCCAACAACAACAAATAAGATTCGCTTTCTATACAGCCCCTGCATCACATCACATCAGATGGTGTATTCTCAGTAAATAACAACGGTGGTAGAGACACAAATCCAGAATAAAATTACAGACCAACAACAAAATCCTCATCATTATCTCACCTTATATCCTTGCCTCTCCTATCAACTTCCTTTAATCCTTTCTCTACTCCTTTCTAAATCTAACCCTGTGATGCGCCAACCCGAGCTGAATGTCTGTCGTGTGAATACTAAGGAGGATGCGTGAGCGTTCAAGAACGTTTCTGTGGGGCTTACCTCTTTTCTTCCTTTGAGTTTTTCACTTTCTTTCTGGAAAAATATCTCCAAAACTTGAACATATGAATCCACTGGTCCTATTGTCCCCTACCAAACAAAAAATGTAATAAAAGCAAGGTTTTATGTCATTACAGGCCAGAGACAATCACAAGATGGTAGAAAGTTTCCAAGATGAGAGGCACTCTTTTCTTACAAGGGTAAGTGAAATCCAATAAAAAGTCTATGGATCATCACTATTATATATTTCTGCTCCAGAGATACAGAGTTATTTGCAGGGGCACAGCAGGTACGCTGAGCCCTCCTACACGACTGGGCTGACTCAGGTGGACTAGTGTGCCCGTCCCCATTGACTTGTTTGGCAGGAACAGGGGCCAATGACAGCATGGCTGACCACATGATTCCCCCACTGATAAAAATAAAATGTGTCACTGCTTCCTTGCTAATAAGTGCGTCACGTGGGATGAGCATGGGTTCTGGAGCCAGACGCACCTGAGTTTGGGCCCCAGCTCTTCTGGTTAGTATGTTACTCAACCTCTCTGTGCCCTCGGATTCTTGCACTATGAAATAAGGTGATAAAAACCCAAACCCGTTGGCATCGAGTAGATCCCCACTCACAGCGACCCTATGAGACAGAATAGAACTGCCCTATAGGGTTTCCAAAGCTGTAAATCCTTTGGAAGCAGACTGCCACATCTTTCTCCCCTGGAGCACCTTCGACCTTTCACTTAGCAGCCGAGTGCTTTAACCACTGCACCACCAGGGCTGGTGCTCAATAAATGGTTGTTTGTGTTCCTAAATGACTTAGTTTCTTTTCCTTATTTTCACTCAACGCCCTTCAAAGGTGCCCAGGGTCATCAGTGACATGCACGTGCGGCGGTAGCATTCCTGGAAAGGTGATGTCACCTCAGTACTGGGACTCAGAGCAACCCTCAAGTCAGCCAGGGGAGGGGGCCAATTAAAACAGGTGTCAGTCTTCTTAAAATACAACTGAGGGAGGCGACGTGTCTGTCACAAAGTGTGTGTTTCAGAAGGTGAGTTTTACATTTTAAAATAAAAGACTCCAGAGTCTAAATTATGAATAAATTGCTGCTACTTTAAAAAAAAAATTGTTTTTTAAGCTTCGTATTTCTTATCACTTCCCGAGAATAAACATGCTAGATAAGTGAAGAAGTGACCAGGAGAGATGGTGTTCATTTCTGACCCTTTTAACCTGTCGTTAAAGAGCACGTCCACCAGAGAAGGCATAAAAGAATGAGACGTGCCTCTGACAGTGCAGCGTATACCAGGATACCAGTGTCTGCAGCTCATTGTTTAAAAATCCACTGAAGATGTCATCATTGTCAGGTGCCGTTGAGTCCGTTCCAACTCATAGCAACCCTGTGAACAACACAAGGAAACACTGCCTGGTCCTGCGCCATCCTCACAATCGTTGCTATGCTTGAGCCCATTGTTGCAGCCACTGTGTCAATCCATCTCGTTGAGCGTCTTCCTCTTTTTCACTAACCCTGTACTTTACCAAGCACGATGTCCTTCTCCAGGGACTGGTCCCTCCTGATAACATGTTCAAAGTACATGAGATGATGTCTTGCCATCGTCACTTCTAAGGAGCATTCTGGCTGTACTTCTTCCAAGACAGACTTGTTCATTGTTCTGGCAGTCCATGGTACAGTCAATATTCTTAACCAACACCATAATTTAAAGGCATCAGTTCTTCTTCAGTCTTCCTTATTCATGGTCCAGCTAAAGATACACAATATTAAAAAATACAGTCCTTCCCATCAAGGAGCTGATAAGGAATAAGTTAAGATTTTGATTAACACAAGTATAAAGATGTGTTCAGAGGAGAAGCATAGGTTATTTCCTACCCCAAATGCCAAAACACAGTCAGAGATCTGTATGAGTGCCTTTATGGGACTCACAGAGACAAATACTTCAAACCTGGATATATAGTCAGGTATCACACTACAAGCCTTTCTTGTGTCCTACAATCCAGCATAATTTCTGCAAGACGTAGATCCCCCTCATGTCTTCTTAAATCTACAGTAAGTACACAAGAGAAACAAAACTCTTGGTTTATTCAAATCAGTGTAAGTTGGTTGATAGTCCCACCTCATTGCTTTGAAGTAAAGAAAAGGTAATTAGAAGATTTCCAAAAAATTAAACCATAGTTACTAAAACCTTCTAAATGAATGTGTTTGTTTTTGTTGTGGTTGTTTTACATTACTGTTGTTCAAAGGAAATCTATTTTTTAAAAGATGCCTAGGATGCTCTGAGAATGACTTGAGCCAATTAAGACCCCATCACAATGGAACTTAAGATCTTCAAAGAAAAACTCCTAGACACACCTAGTCAAACACTAGGGGTTCGTTCTCCCAGAGGGTGGAAGTATCTGTGATGGTAAAGAAAAACAACCTATATTCTCAAGGTCAGTGAACCAGAGGTGCAAGTATAGATAACGATGTGTTTTTACAACAAGTTCCCATTTTTCCTTTCATCCCTACTGAGACCGTGGCCATTTTGACATTTCCATATTTGATGCTAACCTACAGCTAATGTGTGTTTTCAAATAGCTAAGGAAGACTTTTCGAATAGAACTACCACAATGCGGCTTTTAAATATACTTTCAACTATTGTTTGATCTGTTTGCAAGAAAAACTTCTTATGAACTCCAACGTATTCTTTTATCTATTCCACTTTAGTGACCTATTCATCTTATTTCCGCCTTCATCATGCATATCCATCACCGGAAAAAAAAAAAAAAGCTTTATTTGCTTTATTAGGTCATAGCATTTCATTTTCAATTTGAGCTTCTATGCCCCCTGGTTGTACATGATGTCAAAAAAGATGTATCTGCATGTCTTACCTGACTTGCAGTTAGGGTTATTAGCAATATATCCAAGAAAGATTTTGTGTAAACTAGGTTCTGGGCTCCTTGGCAACAGATAAAGAAATCCAGGACATTTCCTTCACAACAATCTCCTTCCATCTTATAATCTTTTGTTGAGTCTTTTCATTTTAGATTTTCTCCCCAAGAAAGTGGGTAGATAGGACGGCTGGCATCCCCAGAGCCTTTTGTTAATGCTGTAATGATGGAAGTGGACCATTCAGAGGTATGCTTGAAGTAGGCAGTTTCCAGTTCCTTTTGAATGGTGCAGTATACCCCCTTTGCTTTTGATTCAGACTAAACAAAAGCAAAAGCAAACCTCTAGAAAGTACGGATTTTAGGCTTTCCAATTCCACGTTTCCTATTTACACAGACATCACAAAGCAGAAGGTTATCAATGCTACTCTAAGGACAATGTGGGGAGAAGGGGGATCTCCTTACTTTTAAATAAGCCCCAAGAAACACATGACATCCATGGTGATTCTCCTTTCTGTCTTTCCACCACGATGCAAACCATCATGTTCCTGCCTCGGTGTAATAAAGCACAGGAAGCACTGGTGGAAGCAACCAGGAGTCACACATCTGCCATGCTCCCAGGGGAATTGTTACTATCCAAAAGCTATGGATACTGGGGGAGGAAAAGCGAAGGGTGCATACTGATTCCAAAATGGATTTTGCTGCATATTCCCAAGTACTTCAAAATCTAAGGCTTAATGATGGAAATTAACTTGGCAATCATTTTTTATTAATGGACAAATTCCTAATGGACACAGAAAAGTTAATTATTTCTTAATCTCTGATTTTATTTTATTTTTTATTAACCAGTTTCTTCTCACTTTGAGGAGGAAGTGAACACTGATTACTAGAAGCGTAGGAGGCCCTAGTAAAAAATAGACCCCTCTAAATTGGTATATAGCTTTTGTGTGTTGACCTATCATCTCCTTAGCCGCTCGGTAGTGATAGTTTGTGCTTCCGAGAATCATTTAAGATTGAATGTGTTTTAGAGGATTTTAAAGCAGCCTTTAGCAAAGAAATGGGGAAGAAAGTTTGAACACACTAAGAAATTTAGGAGACCTGGGAAATTGGTATCACTAGCCTAGGAATTCCTAAAATATTCACCACCAATAACGTATTTAATGAGATATGTGGTCCAACAATCGTGACACAGAAATCTCTATGGTATAATGAATCATCAATCAGATCTTCTATTTGAAACTTATCAGGACCTGGTGAATCTGGGACCAAGGGCATGTGGGGAAGCGGGGGATTGGAGATTATGACCAGTTCAAAGTCTTTAAGACTTATTTAATTATTTAATTTTCCATTTATTCTTGTGTCAGTTCTGGTAATTTTCATTTTTCTAAACCGTTATCGATTTCACTTAAGGTTTCAAAGTTCTTGGTTTAAAGCTGTTTGTATTAGTCAAAAACAAAGTTGTTTGTATTCAAGTCTCTACATGTAATTCTATCTCCTCTTTTGTCCTCACTATTTGCCTCAGTTGGTACCTTTATCTTTTAGTCTTCTGGAGCAGTTTTTCTACATTCACCTCTTTCTCAAGTACTCAGGGAACCTTTACAGAATTTACCATTTAGTAGGCTACCTAGGATAAAGTAAAATTTAAAAATAGATTTAATATAGATGAGTACTTTGAAAATAATGTATTCTCTGTTCTGTATACTCGATAAAATATTAATGTTGTTGTTCAAAAAAAATTTGGGGTGGCCCGATTCACCAGTATCTGAAAGAGATTTGGTAATCCTTCACTACGAGTGGTATATTCTTCTTGAACTCAGTACATGCAAGTTTTCTTATTTAGTAGTTGTATTTGCTGTTTGCAGTGCCCCTCACTATTTCAATTAATGCTTTTAAGTTACATTCTACTTATCCTGATGTTACTATTACTCTGCTAGCTTTAGGGGGATGGGTGTTGAATCTATAAATCAATTTGGGAAGAATTGACATCTTAACAAAATTGAATCATTTGATTCATGAATGTAGTATATCTCTGCAATTTTTTAGGTCTTATTTAATTTCTTTCAGCAATGTCTTGCAGTTTTCACTGTCCACATTTTGATAAATTTATCCCTAAGCATTTCATATTATTTGTATCTATTGTAAGTGATGTAATTTTCATGATTTCCTTTTTTAATTATTTGGTTGCTAATATATATAGATACAACTTATTTTTTATTATTAGCTTGTATCCATGACTTTGATAAATTCACTTATTAGTTCCAGTAGGTTTTCATGAGTTTTTTTTTTTTTTTTTTTTTTTTGTACTTCAGGTGAAGCTTACAGAACAAATAGTTTCTCATGAAACAGTAGTACACATGTTGTTTTATGACATTGGTTAACAACCCCACAACATATCAACCCTCTAACTTCTCAACCTTTTTCTTTGGTGAAAATACACATAGCCAAAGATACACCGTTTCAAAAATTTCTACATGCACAGTTCAGTGACATTGACTACACTCTTCCAATTGTGCTGTTATTGTCACTTAAGATGAAGGCTTCCAGGACAAAATAGTTTCTCATTTAACAGTTACTACAAATGTTGCCCTATGACAATGGTTAACAATCTCACAACACATCAACAATATCCTTACTCAAACTTGGGTTCCCTATCACCAGCTTCCTTGTCCCCTTCTGCTTTCTGGCCCTTGTCACTGGACTCCTGTACCTCGTTAGTCTCATTTGGTTTTGCAGGGCTGTCTACTCCCAGGCTGAACGGTGAACCTCGGAGATAACTTCACCACTGAGCTAAAAGGGTGTCGGGGGCCATATTCTTGGGGTTTCTCCAGTCTCCTTTAGGCCAGTAAATCTGGTCTGTTTTTCTGTGAGTTAGAATTATGCTCTACATCCTTCTCCAGCTCTGTCCAGAACCTTCTGTTGTGATCCTGGTCAGAGCAGTCAGTGGTGATACCCGGGCACAATCTAGCTGTACTGGACTCAGTCCGGTGGAGGCCTTAGTAGCTGTGGACATTAGTCTTTTGGACTAATCTTTTCCTTGTATCCTGTTCTATTCATTCTCCCTTGCTCCCAAAGGGATGAGCCCAGTGGAGTATCTTAGATGGCAGCTCACAGGCTTTTAGGACCCCAGACACTACTCACCAAGGTAGAATGTAGAGCATTGTCTTTATAAGCTGTGTCATGCCAATTGAGCTAGATGTTCCCCGAGACCATGGTCCCCACAGCCCTCCGCCCAGCAATTCAGTCCCTCAGGGAGTTGGGATGTGTCTATGGGGCTTCCATGACCTTTCCTTGTACAGGTTGTGCTAGTTTCTCCTGTATTGTGTACTGTCTCACCCTTCACCCAAGATACCACTTATCTATTGCCTACTTAGTATTTCCGCCCCACCCCTCCCATCCCTGGTAACCAACAATGATTGTTACATTTTGTGTGTGAACTTTCTCATGGGTTTTTACAATAGAGGTCTCATACAATATTTGTCCTTTTGTGATTGACTTATTTCACTCAGCATAATGTCCTCCAGTTTCATCCATGCTATGAGATGCTTCACAGATTCATTATTGTTCTTTCTCGTTGTATAGTACTCCATTATGTGTATGTACCATAGTTTGTTTATCCATTCATCTGTTGATGGGCACCTATGTTGTTTCCATTGTTTTGCTATTGTGAACAATGCTGCCATGAACATAGGTGTGCATGTGTCTATTCGAGTGACGACTCTTATTTCTCTAGGATATATTCCTAGGAGTGGGATTGCTGGATCTAATGGTATGTCTATTTCTAGCTTTCTGAGGAAGTGCCATATCATTTTCCAAAATGGTTGTAGCATTTGGCTTTCCCACCAGCAGTGCATAAGAGTTCCCATCTCCCCACAGCCCCTCCAACATTTGTTATTTCCAGTGTTTTTGATTCGTGCCAGTAATGCCGGGGTGAGATGGTATCTCATTGTGGTTTTAATATGCATTTCTCTAATAGCTAGTGATCGCGAGCATTTCCTCATGTGTCTGTTGGCCATTTGAATGTCTTCTTTGGTGAAGTGTCTGTTCATTTCCTTTGCCAATTTTTTCATAGGATTATTTGTCTTTTTGTTGTAGAGATGTTGGATTTTCTTGTAGATTATGGAGATTAGACCTTTGTCTGACTTGTACTGTCCAAAACTTTTTTTCCAGTCTGTAGGTTCTCTTTTTACTCCTTTGGTGAAGTCTTTTGAAGAGCATAGGTGTTTGATTTTTAGAAGATCCCAGTTATCTAGCTTATCTTTTGGGGTTTGATGGTTATGGTTTGTATCCTGTTAATGCCATGTATTAAGGCCTGAAGTGTTGGTCCTATTTTTTCTTCTATGAACTTTATAGTTTTAGGCTTTATATTCAGGTCTTTGATCCATTTTGAAGTAGTTTTTGTATACGGTGTGAGGTATGGGTCCTGTTTCATTTTTTTGCAGAGGGATATCCAGTTTTGCCAGCACCATTTGTTAAAAAGACTGTCTTTTCCCCATTTGATGGACTTTGGGCCCCTGTCGAAGATCAGGTGACCGTAGGTGGATGGATATACATCTGGGTTCTCAATTCTGTTCCATTGATCAATGTATCTGTCGTTGTACCAGTACCAGGCTGTTCTGACTACTGTAGCTGTATCGTAGGTTCTGAAGTCACGTAGTGTGAGTCCTCCAACTTTATTCTTCTTCTTCAGTAGTGCTTTACTTATTCGGGGCTTCTTCCTTTTCCATATAAAGTTAATGATTAGTTTTTCCATCTCTTTGAAGAATGTTGTTGGTATTTGGATCAGGATTGCATTGTATTTGTAAATTGCTTTGGGAAGAATTGTCATTTTCACAATGTTGAGTCTGCCTATCCATGAGCATGGTATGTTTTTCCATTTATGTAGATCCTTTTGGGTTTCATGCAGTAGTGTTTTGTAGTTTTCTTTGTATAGGTCTTTTACTTCCCTGGTCAGATTTATTCCTAAGTATTTTATCTTTTTAGGGGCTATTGAAAATGGTATTGTTTTCCTGATTTCCTTTTCATCGTTCTCATTATTGGTGTATAGGAATCCAACTGATTTTTGAATGTTTATCTTGTATCCTGCTACTTTGCTGAATCTTTCTTAGTTCCAGTAGATTTCTCATGGAGTCTTTAGGGTTTTCTATGTATAGGATCATATCATCTGCAAACAGGGACAGTTTTACTTCTTCATTACCAATTTGGATGCCCTTTACTTCTTTTTCTTGCCTTATTGCTCTAGCTAGAACTTCCAGCACAATGTTAAATAGGAGTGGTGATAAATGGCATCCTTGTCTTGTTCCTGTTTTCAAGGGGAATGTTTTCAGCCTCTCTCCATTAAGAATGATGTTGGCCATTGATTTTGCATAGATGCCCTTTATTATGTTGAGAAATTTCCCTTCTATACCTATTTGATTGAGAGTTTTTATCAGGAATGGGTATTGGACCTTGTCAAATGCCTTTTCTGGGTCAATTGAGATGATCATGTGATTCTTTTCTTTCCTTTTATTTATGTGGTTTATTACATTGATGGATTTTCTAATGTTGAACCATCCTTGCATACCTGGTATGAATCCTACTTGGTCGTGGTGTATTGTTTTTTTGATATGATGCTGAATTCTATTGGCTAGAATTTTGTTGAGAATTTTCGCATCTATATTCATGAGAGATATTTGTCTGTAATTTTCTTTTTTTGTGATGTCTTTGCCTGGTTTTGGTATCAGCGTTATGCTGGCTTCATAGAATGAATTTGGAAGTTTTGCTTCCTCTTCTATGCTCTGAAATAGCTTGCATAGTACTGGTACAAGCTCTTCTGGAAATGTTTTGTAGAATTCTCCAGTGAAGCCATCTGGGCCAGGGCTTTTTTTGGTTGGGAGTTTTTTTATTACCTTTTCAATCTCTTCTCTTGTTATGGGTCTGTTCAGATTTTCAACATCACTTTGTTGTAGTTTGGGTAGGTAGTGTGCTTCTAGAAATTTACCCATTTCCTCTAGGTTTTCAAATTTGTTGGAGTATAGTTTTTCATAATATTCTGTTATAATCCTTTTTATTTCAGTTGGGTCTGTTGTAATGTCCCCCATTTCATTTCTTATTTGGGTTATTTGCATCCTCTCCTGTTTTTCTTTTGCCAGTCTGGCCAGTGGTTTGTCGATTTTGTTGATTCTTTCAAAGAACCAACTTTTGGTTTTCTTGATTCTTTCTATTGTTTTTCTGTTCTCTATTTCATTTATTTCTGCTCTGATCTTTACTATTTCCTTTTCCGGTGGTTGTGGGCTTTTTTTGCTCTTCTCTTTCTATTTGTTTGAGTTCTGTAGCTAATGTTTTGATTTTGTCCCTTTCTTCTTTTTTGATATGTGCATCTATTGCTATAAATTGTCCTCTGAGGACTGCCTTTGCTGTGTTCCAAAGGTTTTGGTATGATGTGTTTTCATTCTCATTTGATTCTAGGAATTTTTGGATTCCATCTCTGATTTCTTCTATTACCCACTGATGTGTAAGCAGGATATTATTCAGTTTCCATGTAGTTGATTTTTTTTCCTTGCTCTTTCTGTTGTTCATTTCTACCTTGATGGCATTGTGGTCAGAGAAGACAGTTTGAATTATCTCAGTGTTTTGGATCTTGTTGAGGATTGCTCTGTGGCCTAAGATGTGGTCTATCTGGAGAATGTTCCATGTGCATTGGAAAAGAATGTGTACTTTGCAGCGGTTGGATGGAGTGTTCTATATATGTCTATGAGGTCAAGTTGGCTGATTGTGCCCTTTAGGTCTTCTGTATCTTTGCTGAGTTTCTTCTTAGTTGTTCTGCCCTTTACAGAGAGTGGTGTGTTGAACTCTCCTGCTATTATTGTGGAACTGTCAATTTCTCTTTTCAGTGTTGTTAGAGTTTATTTTATGTATTTTGGAGCCCTGTCATTGGGTGCATAGATGTTTATTATGGTTATGTCTTCATGATGGATTGTCCCCTTAATCATTATATAGTGTCCTTCTTTGTCTTTTATGGTAGATTTCATTTTAAAGTCTATTTTATCTGAGATTAGAATTGCCACTCCTGCTCTTTTTTGGTAGTTGTTAGCTTGATATATTTTTTTCCAACCTTTGACTTTTAATAAATTCACATCTTTGTTTCTAAGGTGTGTCTCCTGTAGACAGCATATTGATGGATCCTGTTTCCTTATCCATTCTGTCACTGTCCGTCTCTTTATGGGGGCATTGAGTCCATTTACATTCAGTGTAATTAGTGATAGGTTTGGGTTTGTTGCTGTTATTTTGTAGTGCTTTTTTTTGTAGTGTTGATGTTTTCTTTGTTCTTCTTACTCTCTTGTGCTGAGTTACTTTTGTTTGTGGATTTTTTTTTTCATTTCTTTTGTTTTTGTAGGTTTTGTTTTTGCTGAGACTTTATGCTTTTCCTCTTTTTTTTATGAGTATGTTTGTTAACTTTCTTTGTGGTTACCATGAATTTTACCCTTATCTTTCTAAGTTTGAAGCAGTCTACCATTACTTGGTATCACCTTGCCTTCCTCTCCATTAGAAGGTTCTATACCTATGCCATTTATTCCCTCTTTTATTGTTTTGATGTTGTTGTCATTTACTGATTAACTGCTCTGATTCCCTGTTGTATTTCTTTTGGTTTTGGATAGTCCTCGAGAGTTCATTTCCTAGATTGGTATCTGGCTGGTACCATCCTGCGCCCTAGTTTCTGCCTGTGAGCTGAAGCTGTTTGTCTGCAGATCAAAGTACTCCCTTTAATAATTCTTGTAAGTTTGGTTTGACTTTTACATATTCCCTTAATTTCTGTTTATCTGGAAATGACCTAATTTCACCATCAAATTTGAACGAGAGTTTTGCAGGATATATTATTCTTGGCTGGAATTTTTTTTCTTTCAAGATTTTATATATGTCATCCCAATGCCTTCTTGCCTGCATGGTTTCTGCCAAATAGTCTGAGCTTAGTCTTATTTTTTCTCCTCTGTATGTGACTTCTTGTTTTTCACATCCTGCTCTCAGAATTCTTTGTTTGTCTTTGGTTTTGGCGAGTGTGATTATGATATGCCTTGGTGATTTTCTTTTGGGGTCTCTTCTATATGGGGTTCGTTGAGCTTCTTGGATGGCCAGCTTTTCATCTTTCATGATATTGGGGAAGTTTTCTGTCAGCAGTTCCTCAATGATCCTCTCTGTGTTTTCTGTTTTCTCCCCCTGTTCTGGAATTCTGATCACTAGGAGATTTTTGCTTTTGATTGTGTCCCACATAACTCTCAAGGTCTCTTCATTTTTCTTTGTTCTTTTTTCTGAGTTTTCCTGAAATAGAGTTGTATCCAAGTGTTTGTCTTCAATTCTACTGATCCTGTCTTCCACCATTTCAAATCTGCTTCTCGGCCCTTCTATGACACCGTCCATTTCTGAGATCTTGTTATTTTATCTTTTGGATTTCTAATTCTTGTCTTTGTATAATTTCTAGTTGTGAATTTATTTAAGCATTTTGTTCCTGCATTATTTTCCTGAATTCTTCCAATTTTTTATCCATATTTTCCATGAATTTGTCTATTTTTTCCTCATGTTTGTCAGCTTTTTGCCTCAGATCTTGAGAATTCTGAGTATTAGAGATTTGAATTCCCTATCAGGTAGTTCTAGTGCATCTTCTTCCAGAGGAGAGTCATCTGGTGTTTTATTTTGGGTGTCTACTGGAACCATCCTGTCCTGTTTTTGTAAATGTTTTGATATTGTCTGCTGTCTTTGGGGCATTCAGTAGTTATTTTTCTCATTTATTGACTGTAGATTTGTTTGTTTCGTCCCTTTTATTAAAAAAAAATTTGACTATGCCTGAGCAGGCGGACTGTGTGTTCTTTGTTGTTTGCTCATCTGTGGGCACAATACTTTTCACCTCCTTCTCCAATTGGCAGCGTCAGTCATCAGATATGGTATGGCAGGGCAGGTCTAGCTGAAGAGGAGTTACTGGGACGGGTTGTTTGTGGCACTTACTACAGCCACCAGAGCGGGTCGGTAATCAGTGCAGGGCAGGTTCCAGTAGGCCATGCCTGTGTTGCTGGGTGGTGTGATGTCAAGCGCATGGTGCAGGTAGGCAGGATGCAGCAGGGAGATTGTTATGTGTGGAGCTAAGATGGATATGGGAGAGAGGAGAGCGGAACAGGAGCCGAAAACATACAAACAAACAAAAAAGAATGCTAGAGGAGCTTGCCGTTGGAGTGGAGAGATAAGAGACTATGAAATGGAGAAAAACAGAAAGGGGAAGAGGAAGAAAAGAAAAGAATGAATAAATAAAAATCAGAAAGGTTAAAGAACCGCAAAGTTCCCAGGTATCCCACCAGTGCAGCTATGAGGTCTGGAGAAGTCACTCTCAGGTGTTGCACTACAGCCTGGCTAGAAGGCGTAGAGGTATATAACACCAGGTATTCAGGGAACAGAAAGAGAAAGAAGATATAGAGAGATGAGAAACTGAGCAATGAAGAAAGACAAAAAGGGAAAAAGAGGGAAAATAAAACAAAAAAAATTAAAAAAGAAGAGCAAGAAAGCCCCCAAAAAAACAGAAAAAAAAAAACAAAAAACAAAAAGAGAAATGCCCTCTGGGATCCCTCTGCTCGTCTGTGCAAGCCGAGGGGGAGTCTCCTTGCTATGCAGCTCCGCCTGGCCAGAAAGGTCTCCCAATTCAAGAAAAGGAAAAGAAAACAAAGAAACAATTCAAAACAAACAAATGAACAAAAGCCCCGGGATCCCACCAGCACGGCAGCCCAGACCGGGAAGCAGCTCCACACTCGAACGGAATTCCACAGCCCCTCAGGAAGAAGAAAAGATGGTGCATGGAGCCAGGTACTCGAGCGAAAGGAGGGGGAGGTGGCAAGAGGCAAGGAAGAAATCAAAAGAAGCAGAAAAAAAAAAGCAACACTAGCAGCCAACAAATGGCACTCAGAGAGCCAGCTAGTGCGGGCTGGTATTTCTGGACAAGAGACTGTGTCTGCGGGAAGCAGAGGGGGCCGAGTGTGGGTGAAGAAGGGTAGGGAGTGGGAAAGCATATATCACAAATTTCTGGAGCTCTGCAGCCCCTCGGAAAGAAGCAAAGATGGTGCACGGAGTCAGGTACTTGAGTGTAAGGAGGGGGAGGTGGCGAGAGGCAAGGAAGAAATCAAAAGAAGTGGAAAAAAGCAACACCAGCAGCCAACAAATGGCACTCAGAGAGCCGCCCATTTGGGTGTGTAGAATCTGAGCAGCCGGTGTTTTCCGGTCAAGAGATTGTGGCCGCAGGAAGCAGAGGAGGCCAACTCGGGGTGAAGAAGGGTGGGGGGTGGGAAAGCGTATATCGCAAATTAGTGGTTGTTTTGTCTCCCACTGGACGCTCCGTGAGGTTGCCTTCTCGTACCCCGTTTGCTGGTCTCTGATAGGAGTCCAAGATGGCAGATCCGCACTGCGTTAGCTGGTAGGGGACCTCTGCATGAATCTCTCCTCGCTCTCCGTTCTCTGTCAGTTTTCTCACTCCATTTGGTGCTTGGCTGAGTTCTTTATCTCTTCATTTGATGTTTTAGGGTTTCAGGATTGTTGTATTCTCTGTTTGGCTTAGTTTTTCGGATCTTTGCTGTGGAGGGATGGTGTGGTGCTTCTGCCTAGAGTGCCATTTTGCCGGAACTTTGGTTTTCATGAATTTTTAATGAATTTTCTACATACATAATCATGTTATTCTTAAATCAAGTTTTACTTCTTCCTTCCTAATATATGTGCTATTTATTTATTTTCATGCCTTATTGCACTGGCTAGGACCACCAGTACTGGTGAAAGTATATGCCTTGTTCCCAATCTTGGAAGGAAAACATTCATTCTTCCATCAGTAAGTATCATGTTAGCCCCAAGTATTTAGCAGATTCCCTGTATTAATTAAAGTACTCTTTTAATCCAGGTTTTTTGAGAGCTTTTAAGCTGAATGAATGTTAAATTTTGTCAAATTTTTAAAATAAAAATCTATTGAAGCTATATAATTTTTCTTTTTTATTCTGTTAACATAGTAAATTACATTAATTATTTTTTGTATGCTAAACCAAACTTGTATCCCTTGGATAAACCCATCTTAGTCATGATCTATTATCCATTTTATATATTGCTATATTCAATCAGCTAACATTTTAAAAGGACATTGCATCTATGTTGATGAGAAATGTTGGCTAAGATGTTCTTTTCTTGTAATGTCTTTGTCTAGTTTTGGTATCAGAATAATGGTGGCCTCAAAAAATATCTTTGGAAGTCTTCTCTCCTTGTCTACATTTTAAAAGTTTGTTTAAAATCAGTATTATTTCTCCCTTCAATGAGAGAATTTACCAGATTAAATCATCTAGGTGTAGCATTTTTGTACATGGAAAAGTTTTTAATCATGAACTCAATTCCCTTAATAGAAGAAATTTTCTATTTCTTCTTGTGTCAGTTTTGGTAAATTGTATCTTTTGAGGAAATTTTCCATTACATCTCAGTTGTTACATTTATTGACATTATTCAGAACATTCCCTTACTATAATTTTAATGTCTGTGGAATCTATAAGTAATATATCCACTTTCACTTTACAATTATCAGTTGGTAATCTGTGTCTTCTCTTTTACTCTTGGTAAGTCTAGTTAGAAGTTTATATATCTTAAAATCCTTTCAAAGTATCAGCTTTTACTTTTATTAATTTTCTTTTTTATTTCTTCATTTTCTATTACATTAATTTCACTCTTATCTTTATTGTTTTACTATTCTACATATTTTAATATTTTTCTAGTTTAATTTGTTCTTTTTTGAGCTGTTAGGGTGAAAGTTTAGAAGTTTCTATACCTTTCTTTTTTCTGATATAAGCATTTAATGCTATAAATTTTCCTCAAAGCACTGCTTTACCTACATTCCAACAATTTTGAAATGTTTTGTTTTCACTATTAATCAAAGTATTTTATGATTTCTTCTGTGACTTCTTTGATCCACATGTTATTTAGAAGCATGTTGTTTAATTTCTAAGTATTTGGACATTTTTCAGCTATCTTTTTTCATTTACATTTTAATACTGTTATGGTCAGAGAACATACTTTGTATGATTTCCATTCTTAAAAATTTGCATGGGTGGCAACTATACTCTTTTAAGGAAGTCAGAAGAGTGTCCTGTGGTGCTCAAGGACAGATGTTCTCTCTGCCTGTCTAATATTTCCTCCTCTTGCTTGTCCTCCTTAATTTGTCCCCACTTTTAGTAATTGCCATATCCCTTTGTATTATCTGTCTTCTTTATTAGATTTAAAGGTCTAACGTGCCTAGAAATTGAAACGTTAAAAGGTGAACAGACCATATTAACTATCTATTGTTGCATAGCAGAATATCCCAAAGTTAGGGACTGGAAACAACAAGCACTTATTATCTCAGTTTCTGTGGGTCAGGAATTCAGGAGTGGCTTTGCTCAGGGTCTATCATGAGGCTGCAACCAAGGTGTCAACTGAGGCTTCAGGCATTTCAGGACTCAGCTGCAGGAGGGTCTACTTCCAAGCTCACTCATATGGCTGTTGGAAGAGCTTCCAAATTCACTCAGATGGGTCCCTCCACAGAGCCACTTCCTGACATGGCAGCTGGCTTCCGCCAGCACAAGAGATACAAAAGAGAGCCCCTAGGATGGAAACCAACTTTATGTAACCTACTCTCAGAAGTGATATCCACCACTCTTACCATATTCTATTCATTATAAGTAATTCAATAAACCCAGGCTACACTAAAGGCAGGGGATTACATACGGACTTGAAGACCAGAAGCCAAGGATCATTGGGGACCCCCTTAGAGGATCCTTACTAGAAAGACTTTTAAGGATCTTCTAGACCAGGGTTGCGAAATTTTTTGCCACCAAGAAACACTTAAGCCTTTCATGTATTTTGTGTTTTGAGTTTTTCTGCCTGGTAGACTACATTAAGTAATAGATCATTTTTTCATTCTTATTCATTCAAAAGCATAATATACAATATAGTAAAAATCAACTGTTACATAGCAACATTTGAAAGTAGCAAAGTTATGTACTTAATTAGATGGCTGATGCATTCATTCACTGTGTGGTCTTATCTATTATAAACATGCCATTTCTTTTAGACTTTTTGAAATATTATAAGTGGTCTCCAGTTTCTCAGCTTTCTTTATGAACTCTTAGAGGTCCCAGTACCCTAGATTAAGTAAAACTGATGTAGTCAAACCCCTTTATTTCATAGACTAAGAAACTGAGTCCCAGGAAGGTGAGTGTTGGGGCTAGAATCACAATCCATTTCTCCTCCAGGCCCTATGTCCACTACGGCACAGTTGCCTTCTTGGTCTGAACCTTCACTTCCAAAGACTAGCAAAGGCCACTTAACAAATAATAATGATAATTATGATAATAATTATATTAAAATTTATATGTCTAATGTTATTGAAGGATTCCCTGGGTGGTGCAAATGGTTAACACGCTAGGATGTTAACCGAAATGTTGGAGGTTTGAACCCATCCAGAGGTGCCTCAGAAGACAGATCTGGTGATCTATTTCCAAAAAATCAGCCACTGAAAACCCTATGGAGCACACTTCTACTCTGACACACATAGGGTCACCATGAGTCAGAACTGACTAATGGCATCTGGTTTAACGTTGTTAAATACTCTTATTTTAAAAAGATTACCTTGTTTTAGACGAGTTAATCACAATGAATGGAGCATTTTCCTCCACCTGATACAAATCAAATCCTTCTCTTAGAATTCTCATTATTCTATTGGTAAAAAATTTACTTTCGTGATGTTTAAGAATAGTTTCCTATGCTAAATAATTTGCTTATCAATTAGAAAATAAGTTGAGGGCTGCACCGTAGGCTTGTGAATCACCTAGAGTTCCAATGTGGATAAAATTAGTAACCATAGATAAGTACAATCCAATCAGTCAATCTAGTTAAAGGCTTGGGGGCCCCACACATCAACACCATGAGAGTGAGGAGGACTGCAGACTTTCCATGCCCCAGGTCTCGGGGTGAACTTTAGCTCAATGTGGAATAGTGTGAGTACTTCATGGATATGACAAGATGATGCAAGTTACCAGGATAATAAGTCTCACCTTCTCATCTCCAAAAGTAAAATAGCACAAAGCCCATTGCTATCAAGTTGGTTCCAACTCATAGCAACCCTATAGGACAGAGTAGAACTGCCCCAGAGGGTTTCCAAGAAACAGGTGGTGGATTCCAACTGCTGACCTTTTGGTTAGCAGCCAAGCTCATAACCACTATGCCATCAGGGCTCCAAAATAGCACCAGGAAATTAAAATTTGCATTGTAGTCTTTATCCAGTAGGACTCTGAGATAAAGCAATTAAGAAGTTGATCATAGAGGACGTGTCAGAAGGGTGTCAAAAAAAATCACCTATTTTAACACTTATAAAAGCTTTAAAAGCAGAAGATAAGAAGTTTTTTATTTCTTTGGCCAAAGGCGTGAGGTCTGACTAAGTACAGCGTCACTTATGCGTGCAATGAGGGGTGTGTGTGTGTGTGTGTGTGTGTGTGTGTGTGTTAAATCTGCTAGTAATGGACAGTTTTCAAGCAGTGTCTCAAATGTGACTAGCACAGTTTACTAGAATTTGACTAGCATGTTGTTGTGTGCTGTCAAGTCAATTCCGACTCATAGCGACCCTATATGACAGAGCAGAACTGCCCTATGGGGTTTCCCAGGCTGTAATCTTCACAGGAACAGATCACCAGGTCTTTCTACTGTGGAGCTGCTGGGTGAGTTCAAACCACCTGCTTTTCAGTTAGCAGCCAAGTACTTAAACCATTGAGCCACCAGGGCACATACCCCTTAAAAACTTCAGCCTTTCTCCTGATTAATACTGTAAGAGGGTTCTATAATATCCATATTTCATCATCTCTGCAAGGACTCACCTACATAAGGTTAGAATAAGAAGAAAATGATTAGGGAAAAAGCACAAAAGAAGTATATAGGGAAGAAGCAAGAAGGCTAATGAAACATTCGCAGAGATGCTGTTTGCTCTCCCTGGTTTTGAAAAGGGCTGGAAAGCAGAGCTAACCGGAGTTACTCGAAAGGTGAAAGACCATTGTAGAAAGGACAGGAGGCCTGAGCGCAGAAGCTCTGGACTCAAAGGCTAGCTCCACACTTCACACTTGTGTAGTCTCAGCTGTATCATGTCACTGCACTGAATTCCTCTTTCTTCACCTATCAGATGAAGTGATTATCAGTGGTTTTCCAACAGTGGAGGTCTGGGAGTTTGTTGGAGGCAGCTCCTGGGTGTCTGGGTTCAGTAAAGAAGGGTGACTAAGTGGAGAGGAAGCCCCCAGGCACCCTCACCTTCCACTGAAGGGGTTCTTCTTTTGCCTTCTCATGTGTTGAGCTTCCAGAAGTAATTTTTTTTTTTCCAGAGGTGGTTTGAAAACCACCAGACTAGCAAAGGCTCAAATAGTAATAATCAGCCAAGCCTTACAATCTGGATTGATGAAGATCTGTCACAGCACGAAGACAGAAAATCTAGACGATCCTGAGAAGTCAGTGTCGGAACCTCCTCCTGCATGAAGATACCAGAGATGCAGAGTTCAGATGCCTTGCTGAGCCCCAGCTGAGATGCGGGGATGGCTCCAGTAACCAGACCATGCAGGGAATGAGGGCAGCCCCTCGGAAGTTAACGGTTCCTTTTAAACATTTTTATTTATACGATAATGCTTACATAAATTTTACTTTTAGTTCTAGGTTTGTAATTAACATTGCAGAATTTGATCAACTAAATTCACCTTTTGAAGCCTTGGTTTCCCAGTCTGACCAATGGAAATAATAATAATCCTGGACCTACCTTACTCCACAGTTACCGTGAGCGTTCAGTAAAGCAACGGATGAAAAAGCAAGTGGAAAACTCTAAATGCTAGGCAAATAAATGGGATTTGTCTTCGTTTTTTTAAACATGTATGTTCTTTTTTTTTTTTTTTTTTAATATATATTTTATTGTACTTCAGGTGAAAGCTTACAGAGCAAATAGTTTCTCATGAAATAGTAGTACACATGTTGTTTTTTTTGACATTGGTTAACAACCCCACAACGTATTAAGCCTCTAAATTCTCAACCTTTTTTTTTTTGATGAAAATTACAGATGGCCAAAGATACACCGTTTCAAAATTTTCTACATTCACAGTTCAGTGACATTGACTACGCTCTTCCAACTGTGCTGTTATTCTCACTTAAGATGAAGGCTTACAGAACAAAATAGTTTTTCATTTAACAGTTACTACACATGTTGCCCTATGACAATGGTTAACAATCTCACAGCACATCAAGAATATCCTTACTCCACCTTGTGTTCCCTATCACCAGGGGGCTTCCTTGTCCCCTTCTGTCTTCTGGACCTTGTCAGTGGACTATTGTACCTCTTTAGTCTCATTTGTTTATTTATTTATTTATTTATTTATTTATTTTTATTTTATTTAAACACCATTTCAAAACTTTTTACTTACACATTTAAGTGATATTGACTATGCTCTTCCAATTGTGCTGCCATTCTCGCCCAAGATGAAGGCTTACAGGACAAAACAGCCTCCCATTTAATAGTTACTACAAATGTTGCCCTATAGCAGTGGTCAACAATCTCACAATACATCGACAGTGTCCTTATTCAATTTGTGTTCCTTATCATCAGTTTCCTACTCTCCCTCTGCCTTCTAGCCCTTGTCACCGGACTCCTGTACATCGTTAGTCCCATTTAGTTTTACTGGGGTGTCCATTCCCAGGCTTAACATCGAACCTTGAAGGTAACTTCCCCTCTGAGCTGAAAGGGTGTCTGGGGGCCACACTCTCGAGGTTTCTCTAGTATTCTTTAGGCCAGTAAATCTGGTCTTCTTTTTTTTTTTTTTTTTTTTGGGAGTTAAAATTATACTCTACATCCTACTCCAGCTCTGCCCAGAACCCTCTGTTGTGATCCTGGTCAAAGGAGTCATTGGTGGTAGCCGGGCACCATCCAGCTGTACTGGGCTCAGTCCCGTGGAGGCCTTGGTAGCTGTGGACCATTAGTCCTTCGGACTAATCTTTTCCTTGTATCCTGTTCTCTTCGTTCTCCCTTGTTCCCGAAGGGATGAGATCAGTGGAGTATCTTAGATGGCCGCTCATAGGCTTTTAAGACCCCAGACACTACTCACCAAGGTAGAATGTAGAGCATTATCTTTATAAGTAGTGTCATGCCAATTGAGCTAGATGTTCCCCGAGATCATGGTCCCCAGAGCCCTCCGTCCAACAACTCAGTCCCTCGGGGGGTTTGGATGTGTCTATAGGGCCTCCATGACCTTTCCTTGTGCAGGTTGTGTTAGTTTCCCCTGTACTATGTACTATCTCATCTCTCACCCAAGTTACCACTTACCTATTACCTATTTAGTATTCCCCCCCCCCCCATCCCTGGTAACCAACAAGGATTGTTACATTTTGCATGTGAATTTTTTCATGGGTTTTTACAATAGAGGTCTCATACAATATTTGTCCTTTTGTGATTGACTTATTTCACTCAGCATGATGTCCTCCAGTTTCATCCATGTTATGAGATGGTTCACCGATTCATTGTTCTTTCTCGTTGCATAGTACTCCATTGTGTGTATGTACCATAGTTTGTGTATCCATTCGTCTGTTGATGGACATCGAGGTTGTTTCCATCGTTTTGCTATTGTGAATAATGCTGCCATGAACATAGGTGTGCATATGTCTATTCGAGTGATGACTCTTATTTCTCTAGGATATATTCCTAGGAGTGGGATTGCTGGATCGAATGGTACGTCTATTTCTAGCTTTCTGAGGAAACGCCATATCATTTTCCAAAATGGCTGTATCATTTTGCATTCCCACCAGCAGTGTATAAGAGTTCCTGTCTCCCCGCAGCCCCTCCAACATTTGTTATTTCCAGCGTTTTTGATTCGTGCCAGTAATGCCGGGGTGAGATGGTATCTCATTGTGGTTTTAATTTGCATTTCTCTAATGGCTAGTGATCGCGAGCATTTCCTCATGTGTCTGTTGGCCATTTGAATGTCTTCCTTGGTGAAGTGTCTGTTCATTTCCTTTGCCCATTTTTTGATAGGATTGGTTGTCTTTTTGTTGTAGAGGTGTTGGATTTTCTTGTAGATTATGGAGATTAGACCTTTGTCTGACTTGTACTGTCCAAAAATTTTTTCCCAGTCTGTAGGTTCTCTTTTAACTCTTTTGGTGAAATCTTTTGAAGAGCATAGATGTTTGATTTTTAGAAGATCCCAATTATCTAGTTTATCTGTTGGGTTTTTTGTGTTGATGTTTATGGTTTGTATCCTGTTAATGCCATGTATTAAGGTCTGAAGTGTTGGTCCTATTTTTTCTTCTATGAATTTTATAGTTTGAGGCTTTATATTCAGGTCTTTGATCCATTTTGAAGTAGTTTTTGTATATGGTGTGAGGTATGGGTCCTGTTTCATTTTTCTACAAATGGATATCCAGTTTTGCCAGCACCATTTGTTAAAAAGACTGTCTTTTCCCCATTTGATGTATTTTGGGCCCTTGTCAAAAATCAGGTGACCGTAGGTGGATGGATTTACATCTGAGTTCTCAATTCTGTTCCATTGGTCAATGTCTCTGTTGTTGTACCAGTACCAGGCTGTTTTGAGTACTGTAGCTGTATAGTAGGTTCTCAAGTCAGGTAGTGTGAGTCCTCCAACTTTATTCTTCTTCTTCAGTAGTGCTTTACTTATTCGAGGTTTCTTCCCTTTCCATATAAAGTTAATAATTAGTTTTTCCATCTCTTTGAAGAATGTTGTTGGTATTTGTATCGGAATTGCATTGTATTTGTAGATTGCTTTAGGTAGAATTGCCATTTTCACAATGTTGAGTCTGCCTATCCATGAGCATGGTATGTTTTTCCATTTATGTAGATCCCTTTGGGTTTCATGCAGCAGTGTTTTGTAGTTTTCTTTGTATAGGTCCTTTATATTCCTGGTCAGATTTATTCCTAAGTATTTTATCTTTTTAGGGGCTATTGAAAATGGTATTGATTTCCTGATCTCCTTTTCATCGTTCTCTTTACCGGTGTATAGGAATCCAACTGATTTTTGAATGTTTATCTTGTATCCTGCTACTCTGCTGAATCTTTCTATTACTTCCAGTAAATTTCTCGTGGAGTCTTTAGGGTTTTCTATGTATAGTATCATATCATCTGCAAACAGGGAGAGTTTAACTTCTTCATTACCAATTTGGATGCCCTTTATTTCTTTTTCTTGCCTTACTGCTCTAGCTAGAACTTCCAGCACAATGTTAAATAGGAGTGGTGATAAAGGGCATCCTTGTCTTGTTCCTGTTTTCAGGGGGAATGTTTTCAGCCTTTCTCCATTAAGAATGATGTTGGCTGTTGGTTTTGCATAGATGCCCTTTATTATGTTGAGAAATTTCCCTTCTATACCTATTTTATTGAGAGCTTTTATCAGGAATGGGTGTTGGACTTTGTCAAATGCCTTTTCTGCATCAATTGAGATAATCATGTGATTTTTTTCTTTCCTTTTATTTATGTGGTGGATTACGTTGATGGATTTTCTAATGTTAAACCATCCTTGCATACCTGGTATGAATCCTACTTGGTCGTGGTGTATTATTTTTTTGATATGATACTGAATTCTATTGGCTAGAATTTTGTTCAGAATTTTTGCATCTATATTCATGAGAGATATTGGTCTGTAATTTTCTTTTTTTGTGATGTCTTTGCCTGGTTTTGGTATCAGCGTTATGCTGGCTTCATAGAATGAATTTGGAAGTGTTGCTTCCTCTTCTATGCTCTGAAATAACTTGAGTAGAACTGGTACGAGCTCTTCTGTAAATGTTTTGTAGAATTCTCCAGTGAAGCCATCTGGGCCAGGGCTTTTTTTGGTTGGGAGTTTTTTTATTACCTTTTCAATCTCTTCTCTTGTTATGGGTCTGTTCAGATTTTCAATATCACTTTGTTGTAGTTTGGGTAGGCCGTATGTTTCTAGAAATTTATCCATTTCCTCTAGGTTTTCAAATTTGTTGGAATATAGTTTTTCATAATATTCTGTTATAATCCTTTTTATTTCAGTTGGGTCTGTTGTAATGTCCCCCATTTCATTTCTTATTTGGGTTATTTGTGCCCTCTGCTGTTTTTCTTTTGTCAGTCTGGCCAGTGGTTTGTCGATTTTGTTGATTCTTTCAAAGAACCAACTTTTGGTTTTCTTGATTCTTTCTATTGTTTTTCTGTTCTCTATTTCATTGATTTCTGCTCTGATCTTTACTATTTCCTTTCTTCCAGTGGTTGTAGGCTTTTTTTGTTGTTCTCTTTCTATTTGTTTGAGTTCTGTAGTTAATGTTTTCATTTTGTCCCTTTCTTCTTTTTTGATATGTGCATCTATTGCTATAAATTGTCCTCTGAGGACTGCCTTTGCTGTGTCCCAAAGGTTTTGGTATGATGTATTTTCATTTTCATTTGATTCTAGGAATTTTTTAATTCCATCTCTGATTTCTTCTATTACCCATTGATGTGTAAGCAGAGTATTATTCAGTTTCCATGTGTTTGATTTTTTTTCCTTGCTCTTTCTAGTGTTAATTTCTACCTTGATGGCATTGTGGTCAGAGAAGATACTGTGAATTATCTCAGCATTTTGGATCTTGTTGAGGATTGCTCTGTGGCCTAAGATGTGGTCTATTCTGGAGAACGTTCCATGTGCATTGGAAAAGAATGTGTACTTTGCAGCGGTTGGATGGATTGTTCTATATATGTCTATGAGGTCCAGTTGGCTGATTGTGTCCTTTAGGTCTTCTGTATCTTTGCTGAGTTTCTTTTTAGTTGTTCTGTCCTTTACTGAGAGTGGTGTGTTGAAGTCTCCTACTATTATTGTGGAACTGTCAATTTCTCTTTTCAGTGCTGTTAGAGTTTTTTTTATGTATTTTGGAGCCCTGTCATTGGGTGCATAGATATTTATTATGGTTATGTCTTCATGATGGATCATCCCCTTAATCATTATATAGTGTCCTTCTTTGTCTTTTATGGTAGATTTTGTTTTAAAGTCTATTTTATCTGAGATTAGAATTGCTACTCCTGCTCTTTTTTGATAGTTGTTAGCTTGATATATTTTTTTCCAACCTTTGATTTTTAATAAATTCACATCTTTGTTTCTAAGATGTGTCTCTTGTAGACAGCAAATAGATGGATCCTGTTTTCTTATCCATTCTGCCACTCTCCGTCGCTTTATGGGTGCATTGAGTCCATTTACGTTCAGTGTAATTATTGATAGATGTGAATTTGTTGCTGTCATTTTGTAGTGCTTTTTTTTGTGATGCTGAAGTTTTCTTTGTTCTTCTTACTCTCTTGTGCTGAGTTCCTTTTGTTTGTGGATTTTGTGTTCATTTCTTTTGTTTTTGTAGGTTTTGGTTTTGTTGAGACTTTATGTTTTTCGTCTTTATTTTTATGAGTTGGTTTGTTAACTTTTTTTGTGGTTACCATGAATTTTACCCTTATCTTTATAATTTTGAAGCAGTCTACCGTTACTTGGTATCGCCTTGCCTTCTTCTCCTTTAGAAGGTTCTATACCTATGCCGTTTGTTCCCTCTTTCATTGTTTTGATGTTGTTGTCATCCTTTGATTGATTTCTCTGATTCCCTGTTCTATATCTTTTGTTTTTGGGAAGTCGTCTGTAGTTCAGTTCCTAGAATGGTATCTGGTTCATGTTAACCTGCGTCCTAGGTCCTAGGTCCTGCCTGAGGGCTTAAGCTGTTTGTCCTCAGATCGAAGAACTCCCTTTAATAATTCTTGTAAGTTTGGTTTGACTTTTGCATATTCCTTTAGTTTCTGTTTATCTGGAAATGACCTAATTTCACCATCAAATCTGAATGAGAGTTTTGCAGGATATATTATTCTTGGCTGACAATTTTTTTCTTTCAAGATTTTATATATGTCATCCCATTGCCTTCTTGCCTGCATGGTTTCTGCTGAATAATCTGAGCTTAGTCTTATTGTTTCTCCTCTGTATGTGACTTCTTGTTTTTCACGAGCTGCTCTCAGGATTCTTTGTTTGTCTTTAGTTTTAGCGAGTGTGAATATGATATGTCTTGGTGATTTTCTTTTGGGGTCTCTTCTATATGGGGTTCGTTGAGCTTCTTGGATGACCAGCTTTTCATCTTTCATGATATTGGGAAAGTTTTCTGTCAGCAGTTCCTCAATGATCCTCTCTGTGTTTTCTGTTTTCTCCCCCTGTTCTGGTATGCCAATCACGCGTAAGTTTTTGCTTTTAATTGTGTCCCACATAACTCTCAGGGTCTCTTCATTTTTCTTTGTTCTTTTTTCTGAGTTTTCCTGAAACAGAGTTGTATCCAAGTGTTTGTCTTCAGTTCCACTGATCCTGTCTTCCATGGTTTCAAATCTACTTCTCAGCCCTTCTATGACACCGTCCATTTCTGAAATCTTGTTGTTTATCTTTTGGATTTCTAATTGTTGTTTTTGTATAATTTCGAGTTGTGAATTTATTTTGGCATTTTGTTCTTGCATCATCTTCCTGAATTCTTCCAATTTTTTGTCTGTATTTTCCATAAATTTGTCTATTTTTTCCTCATGTTTGTCAGCTTTTTGCCTCAGTTCTTGGAAAATTCCGAGTATTAGTGATTTGAGTTCCGTATCAGGTACTTCTAGTGCATTTTCTTCCACAGGAGAGTTATCTGGTGTTTTAATTTGGACGCCTATTGGAGCCATCTTGTCTTGTTTTTGTAAATGTTTTGATATTGTTTGCTGTTTTCGGGGCATTCAGTAGATATTTCTCTCGTTTATTGATTGTAGATTTTTTTTTTTTTTCGTTCTTGTGGTACAGCTGGGCAGATCTAGTTGAGGAGGAGCCACTGGGATGGGTTGCTTGTGACACTCACCGCAGCCACCAGGACGGTCGGTAGTCAGTGCTGGGCAGGTTCCAATAGGGCGTGCCTGCACCGCTTGGTGATGTGATGTCTAGTGCATGGTGCAGGTAGGTAGGGTGCAGTGGGAAGATGGTTATGTGTGAAGCTAAGCTGGATATGGGAGAGAGGAGAGAGGAGGAGGAGCAAAAAGTGTACAAACATAAAAGAATGCTAGGGGAGCTTGTCGTTGGAATGTACAGATGAGAGACTATGGGATGGAGGAAACCAGAAGGGGGAAGAGAAAGAAAAGGAAAGAATGACGAAATAAAAATCAGAAAAGTTAAAGAACTGCAAAGTTCCCAGGGATCCCACCGATGCAGCTATGAGGTCTGGGGGAGTCGGTCTCAATTTTCACAGCTCAGCCTGGCCAGAAGGTACAGAGGCATACATCGCCTGGAATTCAGGGATCAGAAAGAGAAGGAAGAGATAGAGAGACAAGAAATTAAGCAATGAAGAAAGACAAAAGAGAAAAAGAGGTAACAGATGACAAAACTAATCAAAAAAGGAAGAAAAATAAAATTGAGAGAAAAAAAAAAAAAAGGGCAACACCAGCAGTCAGTGCCTACAAATGGGACCCAGAGAGCCCCCACTCAGGGGCGCGAATTCCAAGAAGCCGGTAGTCTCGGGGTTAAGTGACCGTGGCCACGGGAAGCAGAGGGGCCAATGAACAAAGGCCCCAGGATCCCACCCGCACGGGAGCCCAGGCCTGGAAACAGCCACACGCCCGAAAGCAGCCCTACAGCCCCGCAGGAGAGAGCAGAGACGGCACTCGGATCCAGGCACCCAGGCAAAAGGAGGGGGAGGCAGCCGAAAAAGGCTCGCTAGCGGCCGGCAAACGGCTCCCAGAAAGCCCCCCGCCCGGGCGCGCGGAATCCAAGCACCGGCGCCCCCCAGCTCAGGGACTCCGGCCACGGAAAGCAGAGGGGCGAACAAACAAAGGCCCCGGGATCCCACCCACGCGGGAGCCCAGACCTAGAAACAGCCACACGCCCGCACGCAGCCCTACAGCCCCGCAGGAGAGAGCAGAGACGGCACTCGGAACCAGGCACCCAGGCAAAAGGAGGGGGAGGCAGGAGAAAAAGGTTCGCTAGCTGCCAGCAAACGGCTCCCAGAAAGCCGCCAGCCCAGGCACGCGGAATCCAAGCACCAGCACCCCCCAGCCCAGGGACCCTGGCCACGGAAAGCAGGGGATCCCCAGCTGAGGCGGAGAGGGGTGGGTGGTGGGAGAGCGCGCACCGCAGTTTACCGGTCGTTCTGTCTCCGACCAGATGCTCTGCAAGGCTGCTCTCCCGTTTGCTGGTCTCCGATAGGAATCCAAGATGGTGGATCCGCGCTGCGTTAGCTGGTAAGGAATCTCTGCCTGAGTCTCTCCTCGCTCTCCGTTCTCTTTTAGTATTCTCACTCCGTTTGGTGTTTGGCTGAGTTCTTTATCTCTTCATTTGGTGTTCTAGGGTTTCAGGATTGTTGATTCTCTGTTAGGCTTAGTTTTTCGGATCTTTGTTGTGGAGGGACGGTGTGGTGTTTCTGCCTAGAGCGCCATCTTCTGTCATATATCTAAACATGTATGTTCTTATTGAAAAAATTCTTTAATTGAGGGATTTTCTACACAAAAGCTGGCTGTCACCTGCAGATGGCCTTGTACCTACCAATGCCAGTGTCTCCCTACACAAGTTGGTGAAGACAGTAGGAGGCAAAGATGCATGTTGAGCTCCAACGTTATCCCCCATCACAACCTAGCCTGGATGGTCACAGGGGAAAGCTGACCCCTTGCAAGATTTCTATCCAAGTCTGTAGTTGCAAGGAGTTTACTGAGGGGGTGGAGAGGGCTCTCCCCCGTCTTGTCTGGTTCATCCATCAGTAATAACAATGCCATCTGCTTACTGGGGAGCAGTGAGGCATGAAATGCCTAGAAAAGCAGCTGTCTTCCCCTTCACCTGTGTCAGAATTACTAATTCAGTGACAAGTTTGCCTTCAGCTACAAATGAAATTTTGAGCTGCTAAAAACTAGTACAGCTCTTACTCTTTTTGAACTACACCTTTTCTTAACGCCAGCTCTTTCCCTTTAAAGAAACCTGCACCTTCATTAGACCAGGATAAAAATTCATATCTGCCCATCAGTTGTTTTAAGCATGATGTAGGCTGTAATTTGTATAAACCTTTAAAGGCAGCCTTACCTCTCTCTTTCTATCATGAGGTGAAACCTAGTTGCCTGTTTATGTCCACATTCCTTTCCCCAATATGGATTCCTAATTCTGCACAAGACATAATTCTTTATTTCCATTTTTCCACCACCAACTCAAATTGCCAATATATCACATAAGCCTGGGTGTGAGGGCGATGTGGCTGAGATTCTAGCTGTGTTACCATTCATAAACTTTGTAAAACGTTGTCTAAACATAAATAGGCTATTTGATACTCCATAAATGTCAGCACTTTATCTACAAAATCTATTGAGTAAACTAGGAATCATAAGATCTGAATTAGATTAGATTTTAGAAGTTTTCTACAACCAACATTTCTAAGGAAGGATCTGCCAATTTTTTGGTAACTAATATACAAAGAAGAATACATTCTTCAATGTCCAAACACAAATTTGAAAAACTTTCTAAAATGTCAATCTGCTCTACATGTAAAACATCATTTCGTCTGCTAACCCTATGTTGCAACTTTGGTTTTACTCACCCCTTAACAGAATTAATAGATTCAGGAAAATCATTAAGATAATATCTCCTCCACTTTTGGATGTTCTTCCTTCTTTGGGACCATTTTGGGTGCATATCTAGCCCTTGGATAGAAAATCAAAACTTGGTTTTCAAAAATCAAAGGATGCCCCCAAATTATGATATTTTGCATAGATGCCTTGAGGACCTGATCTATTTGGTAACTTCAGACAGGATTACTTTTGACCAGACTGTACCATTGCAATGTAACCCAAATGTCTACAATCGCTAAGGCACACTTTCTCGTCATGCTTTGGGTTAGATCGTTATTAAGTTCCTTCTCATTTTCCCTACAAAGAGCAAGGCCATGATCCTTTTAAACACACTGATACATCAAGAAAATGTTATCAGTTCGATTCAGCTATCATTTATTAAACTTCTACTACCAAAAAAAAAGTGGAGCCCTGGTGGCAAAGTGCTTAAGAGCTCAGGTGGCTAACCAAAAGCTCAGCAGTTCAAATCCACCAGCAGCTCCCTGGAAACCCGATAGGGCAGTTCTACTCTGTCCTGTAGGGTCGCTATGAGTCAGAATTGACTTGACAGCACACAGCAACAACACGAAAAAAAAACCCACTGGCCTAAGAATACAGAGGAGCTCCTAGGGCGCTATAAGGGTTAACTTGCGCAGCCAATAATCAACAAGTTGGAGGTTTGAGTCCACCCAGAGGTGCATTAGAAAAAAGGCCTGGCAATCTACTTCTGAAAAATCAACCATGAAAACCCTACAGAGCACAGTTCTACTCTGATGCTCATGGGTTCATCATGAGTCAGAACCTTCTTAAGGGCAACTGGTTTTGGTTAGTGATATGGAGTGGTAAGTATGACTAGTTTATCTGTTTCAAGAAGTTTTTCATCTAACAGGGAGTTGTCATATATAAAAATAATTACAATATACAAAAAATGTAGAATTTTCCCTAAGGTGGGTAACAGCAAGATATCCAGAGTAGAAAAAAATCATCTGATAGTCTACTGGGCCATGTGGAACCACTGGGTTGTCCTGTCAGTGAACCCAAGTTAATGCTTAGACAGTCTCTACCATTTTGCTCAGGTTTCTCTGTTGCTCCCATGGCTCTGCTTCTAAACTCCCCTCAGTAATGTTGGGAGCCAGGAGGCATTTAACGGTGCTACACAGGATGTGTCAATAAGGAGATCTATTTCCAGCTAGCACCCCCAACGGGAAGTAAATCACTGAACCAGAAAGATTTACTGTGCTCCTCAAACTTCAGTGTGTACGTAAATCACCTGTGGAGCCTGTTAAAATATAGGCTCTAAAAAAATAAATAAAATACAGACTCTGTTCAGTAGTTCTAGGCTGGGCTTCAGTCCATTTTGAACCGGTTCAGTCATGGCCGAAAAAGCGAAACCAGAACAGCCTGAATTTTCACAATTTGGGTGATCCAGAACGGAACAGTTACAGGTCGAGGCCCTGGAAGGGGAGACGCAGAAGAGGTGTGCTGAGCCCTTTCAGGAGCCTGATGCGGAGATTGGATTACTGGCAGGACTGCGGACAGCGACACACATTCAAAGCGGTGTGCTAGGCAGCCATCTTTGGACAAGGCAGCACTGTTTCCACTCTACAAAACCCCATGAGCAAGAGATCTGGTTGCTATGCAACACATATGCTGCCCTTGTTTTCCAAGAGGGAGATAAAGTTTCTAGCAGGGCTTCAACCTATAATTTTTCCCATTCCAGTTACCGTTCTGGTTCACCCAACTTTTAAAAATTCGGGCCTGTTCTGGTCTCACTTCCTCGGCCATGGTTGAACTGGGAAGAATCAGTTGTAAGCCCTGCTTCTAAGGTGGAGTCTGAGAGTCTGTATTTATAACAAGCTCCCCTGTAATGTCGATGACACTTGTCCTCAGATCACACTTTGTGTAGCAAGGGTCTTGAACATTGCACCCACAACTACACAAGATGCTAACCATAGCAAAAAGTTGTCAAAGAGAGCTCAGGAGAAGAGAGCTGAAGAAGGCAACACTACACAGCCATGTTCATTAATAAATAAAGGAGACATCAAGATTTCACCAAGCATAATGGAGTGGAGCAAAGCCTTTCACAGAAATCAACCGAGAAGGTGTCAGAACTAAACGGCTACGCTTTGAGCAAGCACATGGGCATTGGTAACACAGGAGGTGAAACAACAAGTTGGCCTCTCAGCCGATAACAAGCCTATGAAACACATGGAGGAGAATCTAAACTGGATCACAATAATTTTCCCCACCACAAGTTAACGAATCTCACTAGCTTCTCAGGGAGCAAGCGTTGAAGCCTGGTATCAGCGGGCATGCGCTCTATGTCCTTCAGGTACATATTATACACATGAATAGCCAGCTTTATAGAATTCTTATTACAGAGGGAACATTCAGTCACACTCAACAAACCCTTTTGCTGTCTTCATGAAGTACTGAGCTAAAGAACCTCCTCCATCATTAACAAACAGACAAAAACTTGGCAGGCCCTGAGTATTAAAAATCCAGATCCTACTGCCTGGATTGTTGACTTGACATACTTGAGACTCCAATTACTGCTATTTAGTACAGAAAAAAAAAAAACTGAAATAAGGTGCTTGGATCCTACCTTTTGGTTCTAAAGTACATGACAAAACAAGAGGATCTTGCGGTAAGATTCTTACACCTCTCAGGAAAAGGACTGATAGCAAGGACCTTCAGGCGGATATTGTAAGCAAGTTCCAGAGTAGCATATTTTCTTAGGTAATAGATATTATGCCTGGCTGCTAACTCTGAGTACAAATCAAAGCCAGACAAAGCGGGTTTCCTCTCATTGTGAAGGAGCATTTTTATCAATGTTATTTTCAGGGAAGAGGCAAAGTAATCTTCAGGTGAATTCTGAACTTACTACCCAGTAGACTTAAGATTTGTTATACTACCCAAAGGTCCTCAGACTATTTTATCTAATGTGGACAGATAAAGGAATAGTTATATCAGTCTCCAATTGCTTTATCTGAAACAACGATTTTAAAAGTTCAATTTAAATAATTTCAACGAGAAGTGGCCCATCATCAAATTCTGCTGAATCCTGCTGACCTCCTCTTCCCAATGGGCATTATGGTTTATTCTTTATTGTACATTAATTTGGCTCAGGCAGGACCCAGACTGCACATGTCAGCATTCTACTTGCACAAAGGAGAAAGCATTCAGTCCCCCTCTATAGCAAACTCAGTCTTCCACAAGTCAGTCCTGCCCACCAGTGATGGCTGCATTGCAAAAACTGCTTCGTGAATGTTTTGCTGAGTTTTGTTGCTAGGTGATGAGCGGGAAAACTTTGCAATTCCCGCTGAGAGGTTTAAAAAAACGTGCCTGTAACCAGTTTTACATTAAAGAAGAGGGGAAAAAAAATAGGGTAGCTTGCACCTTAATTCCTCAAGGTTTACTCCTTGCCCTACACTCTCCCTTAATTTCCCCATATAGAAATTGTGACCACAATGAAATGTATATCATAGATTTACATAAATAATGTGCATCTTCTACATTTGTTTGCCAACCATGCCCTCCCCTTCGAGGTATTTTCCTAAGCACCCTATGGTAATTTTTTTACAGCAACATGTAAAAAAAAAAAAAAATTGGCGTAGCAGTGCTTATGAAAATACCTGGGGTGGGGTGGGGAGGGCATGGCTGGCAAACAAACAGAAAGCGTGCATTATTTAAGTAAAAATACGGTGTACACAACACTGGGGAAAAAAAGAAAACACAATGTTCCATTTCTCACCCACCAAAGCAGAGTAGAGTTGATAAAACAAAACGTGTCAAATGTCTTCCCTTCAGTCTGAACTAGAACTGAAATAACTTAGGATGGGTGAGGGCAAAGCAAAGGAAAGGAATGAATGGGATAACACTGACCCGTCCCCCCAACACTCTTTTCTACTCCGTGTATTAGCAAAGACCCTGTGCTTAAGGAACTGGCCTGAAGCTAGAGTCAGCTTGTCCCTGAGCTGTATTTCAGAAGCCCTTGGCTTGGGCCGACCTTCCAGCCAAGCAGCAGGGATTCCTGGGAAAGCCCAGAGCCTGTCTGCGTCCTGTTCCTCTGTCAGTGATTGATGAGGACAAGTGTGAGAGGTGACCACTGTGAAATCTGACTGACACACAAAGAGTTAATCCTTGGGCTTTTTTCCAAAATGTGTCCTTTGAGGGAAAAATAATATTTATTCCTTCCTTTGTTAATTTTGCAGCTAAAACAGCACTCTTGATATCTTACTCACTAGGCGAGATGCCAGCCTGCAACCTCCATAAAACTTCAGGGGATGAACACCACCCGAGTGCAGTAATTATTTGTCCTTATTACTTCACCATCATCAAATTATTTTAAACTGCTGATTTAACAAGTAGTATGTTATAAGCCACAGAGAGAGGGGAGCAGCCGTTTCTGCATACAAATTTCTCTTTACAAATGAAAGGACCTACCTATAAATCACTCTGGGAGAAAAAACTTAGAAATTACAACTTCATCACCTTGGGTTTCTCTGGTCTCAGAAAGCAGCTGGACACAGCTCGGGAGTAACATCCCCTTTCCCTCACCCACTAACTCATGTGTCCTTGTTCACTCCCCGCTGGGTTCTCTCCTGGAGGAAAAGGAAGGCCATGTATGTTTCTGACTTGGCTTTGCGGGGCGAGTTTCTTGTCCGTCCACATCCTCTACAGCAGATGCGCAAACTTCAGTGGAGTCTTTTTAACACTTCATTAATTATTGAGCTGCGCCAAGGGTAATTATTGGGCTATGCCAGGAGTTCTTTTCTCCCACAACAGTAAACAGTAATTTAGAGAAGGGGGGTTCTAACCCCGGGGTGAACAACGTTTTCCCCCTCACAGCTGTGTGGTGAGCGCAACAATGCTGCATATGCTTGAACAAATGAGAAGAGCCCCAGCCAGGTCCTCTGTTACAGGCAGGAAATGTGATGGGCCAGTGCAAAGAAACCCCCAGGCTAATTGCATGACACCAAATTTGGAACATCTCGTCTGCTAACAGATCCTAGATATCTCTTCTAGCTTTGTGGTTCTGCCCTAATTTTTAAATAATAATTATAATAATAACTCCAATAACAGCAAGGGAATAGACTCCTATGACATTCCTCAAATGTAATGAAAACATGCTAATATGGCTACACTAACTACTTTCTCAATTACTAAGACTTCTTGTCTTTTGCCATTATTCAGTTACATTTTAATTCTCTCCCTTTCCTGCAATCAATTCATTTTCTCTCCTTTCCCTTCAATGGGATATTGCTTTGTAGTCACTTGACAACCATAACCCCAGGACTCAGCACAATAGAAAAATGTCTGTTATCTACATTTCCCAAGTCAAATCAGAAATAAGAAAGGCTGCTTGGCGCTCTTGTTCCTCTGGCTATATAGAAAAGAGGTGAGTGTTTGCTGCTCGCATTTCAGGATAACGGAAACTCAGGATTAGAAGATTACCTACCGCGACATTTCTCTCACCCCATACGATGGTTAAATTCTCTTCAAAGTGATCAATGCTTTTTTTTTTTAAGTACATAACACATTTGCCCATTTAACATTTGACACCTACAATTTAACCCATTGCCATTGAGTCGATTCCTACTCATAGTGACCCTATAGGACAGACCAGAACTGCCCCATGGGGTTTCCAAGGCTGTAATCTTTTACGAGGAGCTGCTGGTGGGTTCAAACCGCTGACTTTTCTGTTAGCAGTGCTATAACCACTGTACCACCAGGGCTCCGTATGTACAATTTAGTGACATCAGTTACATTAATCATGTTATAAAAGCATAAGTGACCAGTCTTGTCCGTAGCTGAAATCTACTTTTAGCTGAAAATTACCTACTTTTAGCCCTGGTGGTGTAGTGGCTAAGAGCTACGTCTGCTAACCAAAAAGTCAGCAGTTTGAATCCACCAGACGCTCCTTGGAAACTCTATGGGGCCGTTCTACCCTGTCCTATAGGGTTGCTATGACTAGGAATCAACTCGATGGCAAAGTTTTTTTTTAGCCTCTTGTTCATGAGTTCCTGAGTGGAGATGCAGAATGGCCTGATAAATATTTCAAGTCAGCTAGCAATCTCCAAATCAGTAGTTTCCAAATTCTAGGGTGAATGAGAAGCTTCTAGTGCTACAAATGCAGATTCCAGGGCTCCATATCCCTAGAGATTTGATTTCAGAAGGACGTCAGGTAGTCCACAATTACACTTCTGGAAACACTGCTCGACGGCTTTTCTTCCCAAGGTTAAATGTCTTCAGACTCTTTCCACTAACTCTGACGAGGAATAGCAAGGTCAACAATGACCTCCATGTTGCCAGCTCCTATGATCAGTTCTCTGTTCTCATCTTCTTCGTCTTCCCCGTGTTTGGCTGATCTGTCCTTCCAAAAGAGTTTATTCCCATCTCCTCTGGGACAATCCAGAGTCCTCCTCTTCCTCACAGCTCACTGTTTCCTAATGTATCACACCGGCTCACGCAGGGTTCCCAGAGCGTATGACGAGAACTCCCACCTCAGGGTTGTACACTTTCTCCTCTGCCTGGAATCTTCTTTTCCTTTTTATCTGCGTGATGCACTCCTTCAGTTATGTCAGGTCTCTGATCAAACAACAACTCTTCAGAGATGCCTCTTGCCTGACCAGCTTATCTAACTAACCCCACCCTATTCTCTATCACCAGCTTATCTAACGTAACCCCACCCTATTCTCTATCACCAGCTTATCTAACGTAACCCCACCCTATTCTCTATCACCAGCTTATCTAACGTAACCCCACCCTATTCTCTATCACCAGCTTATCTAACGTAACCCCACCCTATTCTCTATCCCCAGCTTATCTAACATAACCCCACCCTATTCTCTATCACCAGCTTATCTAACGTAACCCCACCCTATTCTCTATCACCAGCTTATCTAACGTAACCCCACCCTATTCTCTATCACCAGCTTATCTAATGTAACCCCACCCTATTCTCTATCACCAGTTTATCTAACGTAACCCCACCCTATTCTCTATCCCCAGCTTATCTAACGTAACTCCACCCTATTCTCTATCACCAGCTTATCTAACGTAACCCCACCCTATTCTCTATCACCAGCTTATCTAACGTAACTCCACCCTATTCTCTATCACCAGCTTATCTAACGTAACCCCACCCTATTCTCTATCCCCAGCTTATCTAACATAACCCCACCCTATTCTCTATCCCCAGCTTATCTAATGTAACCCCACCCTATTCTCTAACCCCTTACCCTGCTTTATTTTGTTGCAGCATTTATCACCACCTGACACTATTTTGTTGTTAGCTGCCATCAATCAAGTTGGCCCTTGACTCGTGGTAACACCATGCACGACAAGATTGGACCACTGTGATCCACAGAGTTTTCATTGGCTGACTTTTCAGAAAGTAGACTGCCATGCCTTTCTTCCTACTCGGATGAAGTCTGGAAGCTGCACTGAAACCCGTTCAGCATCACAGCAATACTCAAGCCTCCACTGACAGATGGGTGGTGGCTGCATTTGAGGTGTGTTGGCTAAAAGCAAACCCAAGTATCCCACATGGAAGGGGAGAAGTCCACCACTGAACCACCACTGTCCCCAACCAGAAATTATACTGTATGTTTATTAGTTTGTTTGTGTCTTGACTCTCTAGTAAGAACGTAAGCTAAAACGGGGCTGTTTATAAACTGTCATTTCCTCAGCGCCTAACACAATGCTCGGCATATAGCACTCAAAAAAAGATTTGTCAAAAGAATGAAAGAAAGACTGGTATTGAGTCCTCTCATGAGTCCAGTTAAGCCTGTCTATGTCCCTCCAAGGTGTGATGCCATGAGCTCCTCTCAGGCTCCAGGTGTGGCCTGGACAGAATAAAACAGAATAATCTATCTTCTTGTTTGGAGTACCAGATTTCTCCCAATATGGCACCCGTTTTCATTTTCTTGTAGGGCAGCTATGCCACACTACTGAATCACATTGGCTGTGTGCAGTTGCTAAGCCACTTTGCCCTATGCTGCTGGATGTTTGGAACCAAGCTCAGGATCTCACATGCATCCCTGTTAAATGTTCTCTGACTATATTTGCTCCAGCCTATTAAAATTCTTTGGGATACTAATTCTGTCATTAAGCACGTTCCCATGCTCACTAGCAATTCCACATTCATCTCATATATTTATTGATTCTTTTTTCAAATTCTAATCAATAAAAAAAATAGGCAGAGGAGTCAAAGGCCAAGGTTTGTAACTGGGCACTACCACTTGGTAGCTGTGTAACCAACTTTAGTCAGGCTAGTTAAGTTCTCTAACTTTTTATTTCCTCATCTGTTAAATGGAGACTATGATACCTATCTGTCATGAATTGAAATGTGTCTCCCAAAAATGTGTGTCAACTTGGCTAGGCCATGATTCCCAGTATTATGTGGTTGTCCTCCATTCTGTGATCTGATGTAATTTTCCCACATGTTGTAAATCCTAATCTCTGCCTGTGATTAATGAGGCAAGATTAGGTTATGTTAAAGAGGATTAGGGTGGGATACAACATCCTTACTCAGGTCACAGCCCTGATCCAATATAAGGGGAGTTTCCCTGTGGCATGCCCTGCATCACCTTTTATCTCACAAGCGACAAAAGAAGAGACAAGGGAGCAGAGAGGAGAGAGACCTCATTACCACCAAGCAAGAAGAGCCAGGAGTGGAGCACATCCTTTGGAGCTGGGGTCCCTGAGAAAAGAAGCTTCTAGGCCCAGAGGAAGACAGATGACAAGGACCTTCCACCAGAGCCAACGAAGAAAGAAAGACTTCCCCTAGAGCTGGCACTCTGAATTTGAACTTCTAGCCTCCCAGACTGTGAGAGAATAAACTTCTCTTTGTTAAAGCCATCCACTTGTGGTATTCCTGTTACAGCAGCACTAGATAACTAAGACACTATCTGATAAGGTTGCTGTGAGAATTAAATAAGATTATATATGTAAAGTTCTCAGCACAGTGCCGGGCAGGTCTAAGTCTGTGTTATTCCAGCACTCAGCCCCGTGCCTGGCACATTGTAGACACTAAACGAATCTTTGTTGGGTGCAGATCAAGATATGAGCACAAACAAAGAGTCTACATGGTAGGACTCTAGAGCTGTACATGAAGGTTATCAATGATCCATTAATTAGCCCTCTTTGGGATGCAATTAGTTCTTCCACCAATTATGAATATATTTCCTGGTACTGACATCCTATTTGCCTTTCTCTATTTTGTTTAAAAAAAAAGTTCAAGAGCGACAGCCCAATACAACCCTGAAATATGGATAAGCTATATTTAATGCAGTCTCCCAAGCTACCAAGCTAGCCATTTGGCATGGTTTAGTCAACCCACTGCTTTCTTTTCTATGTGTTCACAAATCATACTTTAATGTGGGATTGATGCCTGGATTACCAGTTTGTTACTAAGTCATATGTCCTTCTTCTACAGCTTCTTCCATTCTCTGCAATTCCTGTATGATTAATCTCATCTACAATTTTTCCCAGTGCCCTGGGATATGTAGCCCAAAGCAGGAAACCAGTAACCATTTGTTGCTACTAAAATGCTCACTTACAAATTCCTCACAAATCTGAGGTTTTAAGAGTCTCTAACCAACACTATTCCTGCATTTTTTACAAGATATTCCTATCCATTTCCAGGAAAAGTGTGTTTCTACATCAACACTTTGAGAATACATTAAAAAAAGGCAGAGCTCATGTAGTCTATGCTTCTCTTTCGTCTTGCCATCATATTTCAAAAATAGGAAGGCAGAGACCTCCTTTCTGAAGAAATATTGAGGAGAAGTCCTTGTTCAACTGAGAACTGGGCTGTTGTGTTGGACAAAAGAACAGGGCAAGTTCTCATCAGGTTTGAAGGTCAACCTTCTAGAGCCAGGCTGTCCAGGGCTGGTCACTTAATAGGCATCCTATAAACGTTAGTTGTAACTATTCTGACCAGCCTCCAAAAAAAACTTAACATTGCTCTCTTCTCAATTCTCATAACACTCTCTGTGCCTCATTTGGGAGACCAGTTTGATTATCCTTCTACACTGTGAGAGCCTCAAGTAGAGAAACCGCAGTTTCTTCATCTTCACAGAAAAAAAAAAATTAATCCATTAATTAATGATTCCACAAAAGATAACTGGTTTTATTAATATCTTTATTGTTTACAGTAACCAAATGCTTCTAAATTATCTGAAAGTAGTTTCTTCCCTTGATTGCTTTAAACAGCTAATTTTCATTTACTCAGTGAATCCTTTCTTTACATAGAATACAAAAGTAAATCTCATTTCAGGATTTTCTGAATTATAGTAACTGTTGGAGGTTAGTGGGCTACCATGAGCTATATTTGATTTATTTATTTGACTTTTTAAATACATGCCATCCAACCTCAAGTTTCACCACCAAAGAATACAAATTCTTTAGCACTTTGAAAATTAGTTAAATGAAATACAGGGTAAAAAAATGTTTTCTGTATCACATAGTAGCTTTTTTTTATTAATGGATTTTAACTTTGATAGAAAATAGCCTGAACATTTCATTGCATCTCTGCAGAGCAACTCAAAGCCAGGTCACAAGAAATGCTCCTATTGTTGTTGTTGTTGTTAGGTGCCATCGAGTTGGTTCTAACTCATAGTGACCCTATGTACAACAGAACAAAACACTACCGGTTTCTGCCCCATCCTCACAATCGTTGTCAAGCTTGAACCCACTGTTGCAGCCACTGTGTCAATCCATCTCATTGAGGGTCTTCTTCTTTGTAGCTGACCCTCTACTTTACCAAGCATGATGTCCTTCTCCAGGGACTGATCCCGCCTGATAACATATCTGAACTATGTGAGACACAGTCTCACCATCTTTGTTTCTAAGGAGCATTCTGGTTGTACTTCTTCCAAGACAGATTATTATGATGATTACAATGGCTCCTGTTATTAGCCATCAACAGCCAGTACTTGTTCAGAACATCACCTGTTGTTGTTGCCATCGAGTCAATTCTGACTCGTGGTGACCCCATGTATGCAGAGTAGAACTGCTCCATAGGGGTTTCAAGGCTCTCAACAAATACAACATGACCCTTGCCTTCCAAGAGCTTCATTCATGCAAAATAATGTCAAGAGAATCTCTTGAAATATACCTTAAACATAATCACTATTATTTCACCTTTCAGAAGCAGATCACCAGGCCTGTCTTCCAAGATGCCTCTGAGTGGGTTTGAAGCATCAACCTCTTGGCTAACAGTTCAGCATTTAACAGTTTGCTCCACCCAGCTGCCTTTCAGAACATCAGAAAGGCCAGCATTTCAGGGCAAGATGAACACAACCCGCATGGGAGTGAGCAGCTAGGTACACCTCAAAGAACAGTCTCCCCGGGGCCACTGCTCTGCAGCAAAGGCTTCCCTCTGCCTGTAGTCTTGGCTGGAGGAGCAGCCCATATGCTGCCAGTGTGTTAGGCCAGGCAGGGAGAAGAAGTGCTTTCCCCACAGGAAGCCAACTTCTCCCCTGCATTTCAGTCCATCAATATACACAGTAATACATTATGTCTCCATGGGGCATCATAGTTTACATAGGAATAAAACCAGCTGACGTCAAGTCTATTCCGACTCATGACAACCCTACATAGGAATACCTCCCATTTTAACAGCAGCTACCATTTATTGAGCACCTACTGTGTGCCAGGCACAGTCAGGCACTTCATGTGCATTCACTCACGTAATTCTTACAAAGCAGCCTTAGAAGTTAGGTGCTATTATTATCTTCCACAGTCTGAGGAAGAAACTGAGATGCAATAGTTTATATAACCTGCCCGTGTTCACAGGGGATTTTTCTAAATGTCATTTTCTAACTGCTTTGTTGAGATATAATCCACATACCATACAATCTGCCCATTGAAAGTAAACAATTCAATGGTTTTCAGGATATTCACAGAGTTGTGCGACCATCATCACGATAAATGTTAGAACATTTTTACCGTATCTATTAATGTCACTCCCCATCTCCCACCCAATCTTCCCAGACCCCGGAGCCACTAATTTACTTCTGTCTCTACAGATTTTCCTGTCCTGGATAATTCATATAAATAGAACTATATAATACGTGGTTTTTTGAATCAAAGGGATTTAAACCCTGGTCTGACCAATTCCACAGTCCCATCCTCTTCCAAGATTGTTAAATTTAATCCTCACAAAACATCATCAGTGAGTTTCTTTCTGTAGAACTTCACTCACAAGTATGAGTCAACTATCATACATATTCAACGCATTCAGTGCTACTGTATACTACTATACTGAATAGGGTCTCTGAATAATGACCATCAGGGCCTGGGTCCACAAAAAAAAAAAAAAAAAAAAAAAAAACCCTAGAAAATCCCAAGGAAGAACTCCTAAGTTTTTAAAAAGCCCCTTTATAACAGCTCAGGACCTCTCCTAAGCACCATGAGTAGCCTGAGCTCGCCATGTCCCAGGTTCTGTGCTGAGTTGGGGGAACAAGCTGAAGCTCTTTGGATAGGACACACTCCTTGGCAAGATGGAGCTGATCCTGGTACAGAATATTCAGCAGATTCTCACACAAGAGAGCATATCCCAGGGCTTCCAGGACATGGCATTCTGGGCACCAAAGGAGCTTAGATCATGCCACCCATACCCCCTCAGTCTCCAAGAAAGTACAGAGAAAGCAACACTCATTTTTCACATTGTTAAATAAAAAGGAAAAAAGAGGCCAAGAAATAAAGAGGAATGGTGTCAAGGAAAGTTTAGAGTAAATGTAAAGTCTGGGCTGAGCTTCCCACATTAAACTTGAGTAATTTGAAAAGAAATGGTATGGCAACTATGTAATCAAACTGCATGGGGGAAAAAAATTAAATCTATTTAAAGTCTTAGGAGGTGAAACCTGTTGAAAAACTCAGAAAACATTATCCAAAGAAGAGTTGCAAATGCCCAAAAGTGTTTTATCTATAAAATAACTTAAAATAATATCTATTCAAAGGTGGAATGGTGAAACAACGTAATTAAATACAAAGAAGAGAGCAGAAATCAACAAACAAATTGAGAACCAAAACAACATTGATAGTTTAATAAATAATTTAGAAGCACTATACAAATGACAAAAAAATCAAATTAATGACAAAGAGAAAGGGCTGGAGATGATTACATATAAAGAAAATACATGTAAAGTATATATGTGTGTGTGTATATTATACATATAGTTTAAATAAACATAAAGGAAAAAAGACAGACTACTAAAGCAATTAGAGAGAAATGGTTAGATGTAAATGAGAGAAAAAAGCTTTACAACATAAGGATAATCTGTGTCCTCGTATCAGAGAACCCAACAAATAGAACAGAAGAAAAAAAATCAGAGCTATAACTCAAAGACACCAACACGAAGGAAGAAGTAAACTTGAAGATCAAAAGAACATATCATATCAGGAAAAACGGACCCAAATAATCTACATAAAGATACATCCTGATTAATTTATTGTGCTTTAATGATAAATAAAGAATTCTTACAGCATCTAGGCAGAAAAATTAAGTCATCTATAAGAAGAAAAGATCAGCCTGGCCTCTGACATTCATGCAGCATCATTTAATGACTGAAAAATGGAGCAGTAACTACAAAGCTGAGGGTGAAAATTATCTGTGACCAGCAATATAATATCCAGTCAAGTTACCATTCAAACAGAAAGGCAACTGGCCAGATATATTTAAAAATGAAAGAACTTAGGGAATAAAATACCCATAATACCATGTGATAACCTAAATAAAGAAATCATCATTAAATAAGATATGATAAAAGGAGTGATGATGAGCCTTTAATCCATTTAAATATATAGCAAAGACTACTCCTCCAGGGAAATTTGGCTGAAGAACAAAATTAAAATATTATAACCCTGGCATAGTAAAAATTAATGTCTGGTTTCTGTTTCCAGTAATGACAGAGTTGCTTACATCAGACTAACCCTCCCATTGACAACAATTATAAAATCTAGACGAAATGTTTTTAAAAATTAGTTTAAGGTGCTGAAGAGTGACCAAAACAGGCAGAAATGGGAGAGGAGCTGACCCCTGAAAAATGGAACTTCACTGGGCAATATTTTTATTTTTCAGCTTTTCGCTTAGAGTTACTTTATGCTGTACACAGCACATCACAACTACTCCTCAAGCAGGAAGACACAGTTTTCCTGGCTTGAGAAGTAAGAGATTGCAGCTAGAGTCTACCATAAGGGAGAAAGATTTTGGAGTTTAACTTAACTGAAGTTAACAGCCTGCTAGACCAAAAATCAGTACACTTCAGAAGAAGGTAACATAATCCAGAATCTCTAAAATATACTTTTCACAATAACCAGCATACAGTCAAAAATAACTTGATATGCAAAGAAACAGGAGAATATGACCCATAAAAACTCAAAACCAAACCCGTTACTATTGAGTCAACTCCAACTCATAGCAACCCTATAGGACAGAATAGAACTGCCCCATAAGTTTTTCAAGGAGCAGTTGGTAGATTTGAACTGCCAACCTCTGGGTTAGCAGCCAAACTCTTCACCACCGTGCCACCAGGGCTCCATAGTCAAGAGAAAACATAGTCAACACAAACTAACTGCAAGTTGGCCTAGATGTTGGAGTTAGCAGAAACGGACTTTAAAGTATCCATTATAAATATGTTCAAGAACTTTAAAAAATACCAACAAAATAAACGGCTAAATGGACAAGTTCAGCAAAGATATAAAAACGAACCAAGTGGAAAGTCTAAAACAGTCTTATAGAATATCTGAAATTAAATTCACTAAATGAATTATTAGAGATAAGAGAAGGAAGTGTCCAAAGACTTGTAGATCAATTGAAACTATCCAATCAGAAGAGAGAAAAAAGATTGAAAATAATGAGCAAGTCTTTATTTATCTTTGAGACAATTTCAGTTATCTAATATACAAGAACTGGATCTATGTAAAGGAGTAGATAGAGAGAATGGAAAAGAAAAAATGACTAATAGAAAAATATTGCCAAAAATTTCCCAAATTTAGTGAAAAACATAAATGAACAGATACAAATTCAATAAATCTCAAGTAAGATAAATACAAATAAAATTACAGCTGGATACATTGTACCCATATAAGTGAAAACTACAGAAACATTGACTCTTGAAAATGGATTAAAAATAATAACAATAATAACACATTACATAGAGGGAAAGAATGATAGGAATTACTGCTGAGTTCTCATCAGAAACAATGGAGGCCAGAAGACAATTGTGGTGGATTGTGGTAGATAAAAGATGGCCACAAAGTCTTTTCTATTTCTCCCATTGTGATATCTATTTCCTTCTATATAAGCAGGCTATGTGACTGCTTGACCAAAAGAATATGGTGGAAGTGATGCTGTGACTGTTTATGACACAAGTTATAAGAGATTGGCATTTTCTTCTTCCTGTCTTTCGCATCATTTGCTCCTAAAGTTCTGAGCTCTTAGATAAAAGCCCACTTACCTTGATGTAGAGATCACCTGGAAAGGCTTTGAGACTACACGAAAAGGGAAAGGCATACAGCCGAGCCGTGGCTTTCATATACCTAGCAAGATGCCAGACATTTGAATGAAACTGTCTTGGACTCTCCTGACTAGCCCAGCCACAGCTGAATACCACCAAGTGGCCATTATCAATGCCATGTGGAGCAGAAGAGTCACTCCGCCAAGCCCTGATCAAATTTCTGAGAAATGAAGTCATTAGATATAACTAATTGGTTATTCTTTTAAAACACTAGGTTTTGGAAACTTTTGTGAGGCAGCAATAGATAACCAGAACAACACTGTTAAAGGATGAAAAAAATTAAAAACTGCCAATTCAGAATTCTATATCCAACAAAATGGTCCATTTAATAGGATGGTGAATTTAAGACATTTCAAATAGGCAAACAGTCAGGGGAAAAATTGCCAGCAATACAAGAAAAGTTAAAGAAAGTGCTTCAGGTTGAAGGTAAATGACACCAGATGGAAATGCAAATTTATAGGAAGGAATACAGAGAACTAGAAATTATAAATATAAAAGTCTGTTTGTTTGTTTCTCTTAATTTCTTTAAAAGGCATATGATTGCTTAAGGTAAAAAATTATAACTTTTTTTCAGGGGGGTTATTTCATATATAGCTGTAATATAATGGATAAGAGGAGCAGAGAAACAAACAGATCAAATAGAAAACAAAGCAAAAAATGATAGAAACACTGCTGTGTCAATAATTACATTAAACATAAATAGCTAAATATCTAATTGAAAGGCAGAGATTATCAGACTGCATAACAAAGCAAGACCCAATTGTATGCTGCCTATAAGAAAGGCTCTTTAAAAATAAAGTCACAAATAGGTTAAATGTAAAAGGGTTAAGGAGCCCTGGTGGTGCAGTGGTTAAGAGTTTGGCTGTGAACCAAAAGTTGACGGTTTGAATCCACCAGCTGCTCCTTGGAAACCCTATGGGGCAGTTCTACTTTGCCCTACAGAGTCACTATGAGTCAGAATCAACTCGATGGTAATGGGTTTGGTTTGTTTGGGTAAGTTTTAAATATATATATATACCGTACAAAGAGTAAGCATAAAAAAACTGGAGTGGCTGTACTAATATCACACAAAAGTGGTTTTCAGACCAGAGATAAAGAGGTATATTTTATAATGTTAAAAGAGTATATTCATCAGAAATACAACCATCATATATAGTCAGCCCTCCATACCCACAGGTTCCAGAAAAAAAAAAAAATGAAGTTATGTATAGGCATACTCTGCTGTAGCCTCCCACCATTTCACAGAACCTCAGTCTCTCTCCAGTACTCATTGTTTGAGCATCATTCGCCTTGTATCTGACATGTACTATGTAGTTAGGCCTCTGATGGTTGTGTCTGTACTGACTGAACATGTACAAACACTTTTTTCTTGTCATTATTCCCTAAACAATACAGTACACCAACTATTTACATAGCATTTACATTGTATTAGGTATTATAAGTAATCTAGAGATGATTTAAAGTATACGGGAGGTTGTGCATAGGTTATATGCAAATACTGTGCCATTTTATTTAAGAGACTTGAGCATCCGCAGATTTTGGTATCCAAAGTGGGTCCTGGAACCAATCCCCCGTGGATACTGAGGGACAACTGTATGTGTGTGTGTGCCTAATTAACAGATATGAAAAATACATGCAACAAAAACTGACAAAATTAAAGGAAGAAATAGACAAATTTATAATCACAGCTGGAGATTTTAATGTCCTTCTTTTAATTATTGATACAAAAATTGCTCAAGAATCAGTGAGAATAAAAAGATCTGAACAACACTATCAACCACCTTGACTTAAATGACATTTATACAATACCCAACAATTGCAGAAAATACATTATTTTCAAGTGCACAGAGAACATTCACCAAAATAGACCTTATATGCTGAGTCATAAAATAAGTCTCAATAAATTTCAAGAGACTGGAATTTTATAGACTATATTCTCTAATCATAAAGACATTAAATTAGAAATCAATAAAAATAACATATCAAGAAAGGCCCCCAAATATTTGGAAATTAAACAACATATGTTGAGTAACTCATGGGTTAAAGAAAACACAGGGAAATTATAAAATATCTTTAATAGAATCATTAAATTACAACACAGCTAAAGCAGTGCTTAGATGGAAATTTATAGTGTTAAATATTTACATTAGATAAGAGGAAAAGTTAAAAATTAATGATCAAATTTCATGAAAAAAATGGAAAAGATATTGCCTTGGGGAAGGGGATTAACTGACAAAGAGCATGAGGAAACTTTCTAGGGTAATGGAAATGTTTTATATCTTGATAGAGATGTGGAGTACATAGGTGTATGCATTTTTCAAAACGTATTAAATTGTATAGTTAAGACTTGTGCATTTCATTGTATTTAAATTTTACCTAAAAATAAATGAAAAAAGAAAAGAACTGTAAACAAACACTGAATTCTGGTTAGTAGATTTGCTTTCCTAAGTGATATGGATTAGCAATTCTAAAATTAATTTGTGTGAGCTTAGGCAAAGGAGTACTATATATTTATATTTATAATATGTTGTAGGCTTGAGCAAATGAGGAGATATACTGATAAAAGCGGAAGCCAGATTTCTCCCTGAGAGTGTACACCAAGGTTTTGGGTTGAAACTGGGAGTATCATATGACCACATGGAGATAGATGATAGACAGATAGATACAGATAGATAGAAAGATAGATAGTGTTATGGATTGAATTGTGTCCCCCCAAATTCTGTGTCAACTTGGCTAGGCCATGATGCCCAGTATTGTGTTGTTGTCCACAATTTTGTGATCTGATGTGATTATCCTATGTGCTGCAAATCCTAATCTCTATGACGTTAATGAGGCAGGATTCAGTCTACAGGACTGGGTTGTATCTTGAATCAATCATCTCTTTTGAGATATAAAAGAGAAAATTGAGCAGAGAGGAGAAGGAACTCATTAGCACCAAGCGAGAAGAGCCAGGAGCAGAGCGCATCCTTTGGACCCACAGTCCTTGTGCTAAGAAACTCCTAGTACAGGCGAAGATTGATGACAAGGACTATTCCCAAGAGCCGACAGAGAAAGAAAGCTTTCCCCTGGAGTTGACACCCTGAATTTGGACTTCTAGCCTCCTAAACTGTAAAGAGTGTTGAATATACCATGGACTGCCAAAAGAATGAACAAATCTGTCTTGGAAGAAGTAGAGCCAGAATGCTCCTCAGAACCGAGGATGGCGAGACTTCATCTTACATACTTTGGACATGTTATCAGGAGGGACCAGTCCTGGGAGAAAGACATCAAGCCTGGTAAAGTGGAGGGTCAGTGAAGGAGAGGAAGACCCTCAACGAGATGGACTGACACAGTGGCTGCAACAATGGGCTCAAGCATAACAACAATGGTGAGGATGGCACAGGACCGGGCAGTGTTTTGTTCTGTTGTACGTAGGGTTGCTATGAGTCAAAACCAACTTGACAGCACCTAATAACAACAACAAACTGTGAGAGAATAAACTTTTGTTTCTTAAAGCCATCCATTTGTGGTATTTCTGTTATAGTAGCACTAGATAACTAAAGCAGACAGACAGATAGATAAATAGATAGAGAGATCTCCTAACTGTAGAAGGAATTGCTCAAAGAACGGTAGAATGATGGAGTCATATTAAGAGGACACAGAAGCCAGCTTGAAGGGACTCCTACTGGCCAAATCTGGAACAATTAGTACATCAAAATAAATAATGATGGTAGTTGATTATAGCATATTACTATAAATAAATAAGTGAAAAAAATAAGCAAAGAAGGAACAATGGAAATATAAAAATTATTAATAGATGCTAAAACTAGTGGGGAAAATTTCAAGGAGGAACTGGATATTGAAAACCCTGAGAATATCTTCTGTCAATATACATATTAATTATAAAGAGGAAACGGTTACCTTTACAGAAGGGAATCCTGGTGGACACCACCTGAATTAAGTGATCAGTGTTAACATCATCAACACTGGGGCAAACAAGCATCATATGCCTCTTAATATGGTGCACTGAGAAAGACACAACATTGCCTCCGTGGTATTCTTGCCCAAAATGGATAACCTGAAGCTAATCGTGAGTAAACATTAAACAAGTTCAACTGAGGGACCTTCTACAAAATAACTGGCCTTTACTCTTCAAAAAATGCCAACGTCAAGAAAAACAAAAGTCTGAGGAATTGCTTCCAATTAAAGGAGGCTAAAAAGACATGATAACTAAGTAGTGCACTATCCAAGAAGCCTGTATTATTTTTATAAAAAACAAAGTGTCTACTCTAACATATGTAATGGCACTTACATTGCATTTAAGTTTTAATTCTCAAAACATAATAATATTAATTTTAATTTGATAAAACATTAACATGCTAAAGTCATTTCCAGTGCTGTATATAAGAAAAAGATGTCTGTAAGAGCATTATTGGGATAACCGACAACATTTGAATATGAACTGCAGACTAGATAACAGTATTGTATCAGTGTTGAATTTCCTGCTTTGAAAATTATACTGCAATCATTTAAGAGAATGTCCTTGTATGTATGTACAAAGTATGGTTCAGGAAAAAATATATACATTTATATAAAACATAGCGAGAAAAATAAAAAATCAAAAAATGTAATAAAAAAAACGGTGACTCTATGTAAAGGGTATATGGGAATGTCTTGCACTATTCTTACAACTTTGGCGTAAGTCTTAAATTATAATATAATTAGATAAAGTCAAACCAAAAACGGGGAAGTGAAGGAGAGAGAGGTAAAAGAGGGAATAAAAGCATTAAAGGCTTCAACTTTCTTAGCAGGAAGTTAGTCAATAGTGTCAAAAATGTAAGTATTTGTGATTAACAATTACTTCTGACGGGGGGCAAGATGGCGCTCTAGGCGGAAACACCACGCCGTCCCTCCACAGCAAAGATCCGAAAAACTAAGCCTAACAGAGAATCAACAATCCTGAAACCCTAGAACACCAAATGAAGAGATAAAGAACTCAGCCAAACACCAAACGGAGTGAGAATACTAAAAGAGAACGGAGAGCGAGGAGAGACTCAGGCAGAGATTCCTTACCAGCTAACGCAGCGCGGATCCACCATCTTGGATTCCTATCGGAGACCAGCAAACGGGAGAGCAGCCTTGCAGAGCATCTGGTCGGAGACAGAACGACCGGTAAACTGCGGTGCGCGCTCTCCCACCACCCACCCCTCTCCGCCTCAGCTGGGGATCCCCTGCTTTCCGTGGCCAGGGTCTCTGGGCTGGGGGGTGCTGGTGCTTGGATTCCGCGCGCCTGGGCTGGCGGCTTTCTGGGAGCCGTTTGCTGGCAGCTAGCGAACCTTTTTCTGCCGCCTCCCCCTCCTTTTGCCTGGGTGCCTGGTTCCGAGTGCTGTCTCTGCTCTCTCCTGCGGGGCTGTAGGGCTGCGTGCGGGCGTGTGGCTGTTTCTAGGTCTGGGCTCCCGCGTGGGTGGGATCCCGGGGCCTTTGTTCGTTTGCCCCTCTGCTTTCCGTGGCCGGAGTCCCTGAGCAGGGGGGCACCGGTGCTTGGATTCCGCGCGCCCGGGCTGGAGGCTTTCTGGGAGCCATTTGCTGGCACCTAGCGAACCTTTTTCTGCCGCCTCCCCCTCCTTTTGCCTGGGTGCCTGGTTCCGAGTGCCGTCTCTGCTCTCTCCTGCGGGGCTGAAGAGCTGCGTTCGGGCGTGTGGCTGTTTCCAGGTCTGGGCTCCCGCGTGGGTGGGATCCTGGGGCCTTTGTTCGTTGGCCCCTCTGCTTCCCGTGGCCACGGTCACTTAACCCCGAGACTACCGGCTTCTTGGAATTCGCGCCCCTGAGTGGGGGCTCTCTGGGTCCCATTTGTAGGCACTGACTGCTGGTGTTGCCCTTTTTTTTTTTTCTCTCAATTTTATTTTTCTTCCTTTTTTGATTAGTTTTGTCATCTTTTACCTCTTTTTCTCTTTTGTCTTTCTTCATTGCTTAATTTCTTGTCTCTCTATCTCTTCCTTCTCTTTCTGATCCCTGAATTCCAGGCGATGTATGCCTCTGTACCTTCTGGCCAGGCTGAGCTGTGAAAATTGAGACCGACTCCCCCAGACCTCATAGCTGCATCGGTGGGATCCCTGGGAACTTTGCAGTTCTTTAACTTTTCTGATTTTTATTTGGTCATTCTTTCCTTTTCTTTCTCTTCCCCCTTCTGGTTTCCTCCATCCCATAGTCTCTCTTCTGTACATTCCAACGACAAGCTCCCCTAGCATTCTTTTATGTTTGTACACTTTTTGCTCCTCCTTCTCTCTCCTCTCTCCCATATCCAGCTTAGCTTCACACATAACCATCTTCCCGCTGCACCCTACCTACCTGCACCGTGCACTAGACATCACATCACCAAGCGGTGCAGGCACGCCCTATTGGAACCTGCCCAGCACTGACTACCGACCGTCCTGGTGGCTGCGGTGAGTGCCACAAGCAACCCATCCCAGTGGCTCCTCCTCAACTAGATCTGCCCAGCTGTACCACAAGAACGAAAAAAAAAAAAAACTACAATCAATAAACGAGAGAAATATCTACTGAATGCCCTGAAAACAGCAAACAATATCAAAACATTTACAAAAACAAGACAAGATGGCTCCAATAGGCGTCCAAATTAAAACACCAGATAACTCTCCTGTGGAAGAAAATGCACTAGAAGTACCTGATACGGAACTCAAATCACTAATACTCGGAATTTTCCAAGAACTGAGGCAAAAAGCTGACAAACATGAGGAAAAAATAGACAAATTTATGGAAAATACAGACAAAAAATTGGAAGAATTCAGGAAGATGATGCAAGAACAAAATGCCAAAATAAATTCACAACTCGAAATTATACAAAAACAACAATTAGAAATCCAAAAGATAAACAACAAGATTTCAGAAATGGACGGTGTCATAGAAGGGCTGAGAAGTAGATTTGAAACCATGGAAGACAGGATCAGTGGAACTGAAGACAAACACTTGGATACAACTCTGTTTCAGGAAAACTCAGAAAAAAGAACAAAGAAAAATGAAGAGACCCTGAGAGTTATGTGGGACACAATTAAAAGCAAAAACTTACGCGTGATTGGCATACCAGAACAGGGGGAGAAAACAGAAAACACAGAGAGGATCATTGAGGAACTGCTGACAGAAAACTTTCCCAATATCATGAAAGATGAAAAGCTGGTCATCCAAGAAGCTCAACGAACCCCATATAGAAGAGACCCCAAAAGAAAATCACCAAGACATATCATATTCACACTCACTAAAACTAAAGACAAACAAAGAATCCTGAGAGCAGCTCGTGAAAAACAAGAAGTCACATACAGAGGAGAAACAATAAGACTAAGCTCAGATTATTCAGCAGAAACCATGCAGGCAAGAAGGCAATGGGATGACATATATAAAATCTTGAAAGAAAAAAATTGTCAGCCAAGAATAATATATCCTGCAAAACTCTCATTCAGATTTGATGGTGAAATTAGGTCATTTCCAGATAAACAGAAACTAAAGGAATATGCAAAAGTCAAACCAAACTTACAAGAATTATTAAAGGGAGTTCTTCGATCTGAGGACAAACAGCTTAAGCCCTCAGGCAGGACCTAGGACCTAGGACGCAGGTTAACATGAACCAGATACCATTCTAGGAACTGAACTACAGACGACTTCCCAAAAACAAAAGATATAGAACAGGGAATCAGAGAAATCAATCAAAGGATGACAACAACATCAAAACAATGAAAGAGGGAACAAACGGCATAGGTATAGAACCTTCTAAAGGAGAAGAAGGCAAGGCGATACCAAGTAACGGTAGACTGCTTCAAAATTATAAAGATAAGGGTAAAATTCATGGTAACCACAAAAAAAGTTAACAAACCAACTCATAAAAATAAAGACGAAAAACATAAAGTCTCAACAAAACCAAAACCTACAAAAACAAAAGAAATGAACACAAAATCCACAAACAAAAGGAACTCAGCACAAGAGAGTAAGAAGAACAAAGAAAACTTCAGCATCACAAAAAAAAGCACTACAAAATGACAGCAACAAATTCACATCTATCAATAATTACACTGAACGTAAATGGACTCAATGCACCCATAAAGCGACGGAGAGTGGCAGAATGGATAAGAAAACAGGATCCATCTATTTGCTGTCTACAAGAGACACATCTTAGAAACAAAGATGTGAATTTATTAAAAATCAAAGGTTGGAAAAAAATATATCAAGCTATCAACTACCAAAAAAGAGCAGGAGTGGCAATTCTAATCTCAGATAAAATAGACTTTAAAACAAAATCTACCATAAAAGACAAAGAAGGACACTATATAATGATTAAGGGGATGATCCATCATGAAGACATAACCATAATAAATATCTATGCACCCAATGACAGGGCTCCAAAATACATAAAAAAAACTCTAACAGCACTGAAAAGAGAAATTGACAGTTCCACAATAATAGTAGGAGACTTCAACACACCACTCTCAGTAAAGGACAGAACAACTAAAAAGAAACTCAGCAAAGATACAGAAGACCTAAAGGACACAATCAGCCAACTGGACCTCATAGACATATATAGAACAATCCATCCAACCGCTGCAAAGTACACATTCTTTTCCAATGCACATGGAACGTTCTCCAGAATAGACCACATCTTAGGCCACAGAGCAATCCTCAACAAGATCCAAAATGCTGAGGTAATTCACAGTATCTTCTCTGACCACAATGCCATCAAGGTAGAAATTAACACTAGAAAGAGCAAGGAAAAAAAATCAAACACATGGAAACTGAATAATAATCTGCTTACACATCAATGGGTAATAGAAGAAATCAGAGATGGAATTAAAAAATTCCTAGAATCAAATGAAAATGAAAACACATCATACCAAAACCTTTGGGACACAGCAAAGGCAGTCCTCAGAGGACAATTTATAGCAATAGATGCACATATCAAAAAAGAAGAAAGGGACAAAATCAAAACATTAACTACAGAACTCAAACAAATAGAAAGAGAACAACAAAAAAAGCCTACAACCACCGGAAGAAAGGAAATAGTAAAGATCAGAGCAGAAATCAATGAAATAGAGAACAGAAAAACAATAGAAAGAATCAACAAAACCAAAAGTTGGTTCTTTGAAAGAATCAACAAAATCGACAAACCACTGGCCAGACTGACAAAAGAAAAACAGCAGAGGGCACAAATAACCCAAATAAGAAATGAAATGGGGGACATTACAACAGACCCAACTGAAATAAAAAGGATTATAACAGAATATTATGAAAAACTATATTCCAACAAATTTGAAAACCTAGAGGAAATGGATAAATTTCTAGAAACATACGGCCTACCCAAACTACAACAAAGTGATATTGAAAATCTGAACAGACCCATAACAAGAGAAGAGATTGAAAAGGTAATAAAAAAACTCCCAACCAAAAAAAGCCCTGGCCCAGATGGCTTCACTGGAGAATTCTACAAAACATTTACAGAAGAGCTCGTACCAGTTCTACCCAAGTTATTTCAGAGCATAGAAGAGGAAGCAACACTTCCAAATTCATTCTATGAAGCCAGCATAACGCTGATACCAAAACCAGGCAAAGACATCACAAAAAAAGAAAATTACAGACCAATATCTCTCATGAATATAGATGCAAAAATTCTGAACAAAATTCTAGCCAATAGAATTCAGTATCATATCAAAAAAATAATACACCACGACCAAGTAGGATTCATACCAGGTATGCAAGGATGGTTTAACATTAGAAAATCCATCAACGTAATCCACCACATAAATAAAAGGAAAGAAAAAAATCACATGATTATCTCAATTGATGCAGAAAAGGCATTTGACAAAGTCCAACACCCATTCCTGATAAAAGCTCTCAATAAAATAGGTATAGAAGGGAAATTTCTCAACATAATAAAGGGCATCTATGCAAAACCAACAGCCAACATCATTCTTAATGGAGAAAGGCTGAAAACATTCCCCCTGAAAACAGGAACAAGACAAGGATGCCCTTTATCACCACTCCTATTTAACATTGTGCTGGAAGTTCTAGCTAGAGCAGTAAGGCAAGAGAAAGAAATAAAGGGCATCCAAATTGGTAATGAAGAAGTTAAACTCTCCCTGTTTGCAGATGATATGATACTATACATAGAAAACCCTAAAGACTCCACGAGAAATTTACTGGAAGTAATAGAAAGATTCAGCAGAGTAGCAGGATACAAGATAAACATTCAAAAATCAGTTGGATTCCTATACACCGGTAAAGAGAACGATGAAAAGGAGATCAGGAAATCAATACCATTTTCAATAGCCCCTAAAACGATAAAATACTTAGGAATAAATCTGACCAGGAATATAAAAGACCTATACAAAGAAAACTACAAAACACTGCTGCATGAAACCCAAAGGGATCTACATAAATGGAAAAACATACCATGCTCATGGATAGGCAGACTCAACATTGTGAAAATGGCAATTCTACCTAAAGCAATCTACAAATACAATGCAATTCCGATACAAATACCAACAACATTCTTCAAAGAGATGGAAAAACTAATTATTAACTTTATATGGAAAGGGAAGAAACCTCGAATAAGTAAAGCACTACTGAAGAAGAAGAATAAAGTTGGAGGACTCACACTACCTGACTTGAGAACCTACTATACAGCTACAGTACTCAAAACAGCCTGGTACTGGTACAACAACAGAGACATTGACCAATGGAACAGAATTGAGAACTCAGATGTAAATCCATCCACCTACGGTCACCTGATTTTTGACAAGGGCCCAAAATACATCAAATGGGGAAAAGACAGTCTTTTTAACAAATGGTGCTGGCAAAACTGGATATCCATTTGTAGAAAAATGAAACAGGACCCATACCTCACACCATATACAAAAACTACTTCAAAATGGATCAAAGACCTGAATATAAAGCCTCAAACTATAAAATTCATAGAAGAAAAAATAGGACCAACACTTCAGGCCTTAATACATGGCATTAACAGGATACAAACCATAAACATCAACACAAAAAACCCAACAGATAAACTAGATAATTGGGATCTTCTAAAAATCAAACATCTATGCTCTTCAAAAGATTTCACCAAAAGAGTTAAAAGAGAACCTACAGACTGGGAAAAAATTTTTGGACAGTACAAGTCAGACAAAGGTCTAATCTCCATAATCTACAAGAAAATCCAACACCTCTACAACAAAAAGACAACCAATCCTATCAAAAAATGGGCAAAGGAAATGAACAGACACTTCACCAAGGAAGACATTCAAATGGCCAACAGACACATGAGGAAATGCTCGCGATCACTAGCCATTAGAGAAATGCAAATTAAAACCACAATGAGATACCATCTCACCCCGGCATTACTGGCACGAATCAAAAACACTGGAAATAACAAATGTTGGAGGGGCTGCGGGGAGACGGGAACTCTTATACACTGCTGGTGGGAATGCAAAATGATACAGCCATTTTGGAAAATGATATGGCGTTTCCTCAGAAAGCTAGAAATAGACGTACCATTCGATCCAGCAATCCCACTCCTAGGAATATATCCTAGAGAAATAAGAGTCATCACTCGAATAGACATATGCACACCTATGTTCATGGCAGCATTATTCACAATAGCAAAACGATGGAAACAACCTCGATGCCCATCAACAGACGAATGGATACACAAACTATGGTACATACACACAATGGAGTACTATGCAATGAGAAAGAACAATGAATCGGTGAACCATCTCATAACATGGATGAAACTGGAGGACATCATGCTGAGTGAAATAAGTCAATCACAAAAGGACAAATATTGTATGAGACCTCTATTGTAAAAACCCATGAAAAAATTCACATGCAAAATGTAACAATCCTTGTTGGTTACCAGGGATGGGAGGGGGGGGGGATACTAAATAGGTAATAGGTAAGTGGTAACTTGGGTGAGAGATGAGATAGTACATAGTACAGCGGAAACTAACACAACCTGCACAAGGAAAGGTCATGAAGGCCCTATAGACACATCCAAACCCCCCGAGGGACTGAGTTGTTGGACGGAGGGCTCTGGGGACCATGATCTCGGGGAACATCTAGCTCAATTGGCATGACACTACTTATAAAGATAATGCTCTACATTCTACCTTGGTGAGTAGTGTCTGGGGTCTTAAAAGCCTATGAGCGGCCATCTAAGATACTCCACTGATCTCATCCCTTCGGGAACAAGGGAGAATGAAGAGAACAGGATACAAGGAAAAGATTATTCCGAAGGACTAATGGTCCACAGCTACCAAGGCCTCCATGGGACTGAGCCCAGTACAGCTGGATGGTGCCCGGCTACCACCAATGACTCCTTTGACCAGGATCACAACAGAGGGTTCTGGGCAGAGCTGGAGTAGGATGTAGAGCATAATTTTAACTCCCAAAAAAAAAAAAAAAAAAGAAGACCAGATATACTGGCCTAAAGAATACTAGAGAAACCTCGAGAGTGTGGCCCCCAGACACCCTTTCAGCTCAGAGGGGAAGTTACCTTCAAGGTTCGATGTTAAGCCTGGGAATGGACACCCCAGTAAAACTAAATGGGACTAACGATGTACAGGAGTCCAGTGACAAGGGCCAGAAGGCAGAGGGAGAGTAGGAAACTGATGATAAGGAACACAAATTGAATAAGGACACTGTCGATGTATTGTGAGATTGTTGACCACTGCTATGGGGCAACATTTGTAGTAACTATTAAATGGGAGGCTGTTTTGTCCTGTAAGCCTTCATCTTGGGCGAGAATGGCAGCACAATTGGAAGAGCATAGTCAATATCACTTAAATGTGTAAGTAAAAAGTTTTGAAATGGTGTTTAAATAAAATAAAAATAAATAAATAAATAAACAAACAAAGGAGACTAAAGAGGTACAATAGTCCACTGACAAGGTCCAGAAGACAGAAGGGGACAAGGAAGCCCCCTGGTGATAGGGAACACAAGGTGGAGTAAGGATATTCTTGATGTGCTGTGAGATTGTTAACCATTGTCATAGGGCAACATGTGTAGTAACTGTTAAATGAAAAACTATTTTGTTCTGTAAGCCTTCATCTTAAGTGAGAATAACAGCACAGTTGGAAGAGCGTAGTCAATGTCACTGAACTGTGAATGTAGAAAATTTTGAAACGGTGTATCTTTGGCCATCTGTAATTTTCATCAAAAAAAAAGGTTGAGAATTTAGAGGCTTAATACGTTGTGGGGTTGTTAACCAATGTCAAAAAAAACAACATGTGTACTACTATTTCATGAGAAACTATTTGCTCTGTAAGCTTTCACCTGAAGTACAATAAAATATATATAAAAAAAAAAAAATGTAAGTATTTGTTTTCAAAAGTAATGCCACTAGATCTTAATGGTTCTCAAAATCTTTCTTTAAGCTTAGTATTTTTAAGGAAGTAATAGTTTCTAAAATTTCAAAAATCCTGCACTTTGATACCTAGTAAATTAGAATAAAATTAAATGTATTTTTAAATAGTTGGCATTGTACAATTCCATTCTTCTAAAATCATTTCTATGTATGTATATCTGTCTATCTATTGGAGCCCTGGTGGTGTGGCGGTAAAGAGCTCAGCTGCTAACCAAAAGGTTGGCAGTTTGAATTCACCAGCCATTTATTGCTCTACCAACGCATCTGTTAATCTCCATGTGAGCATACAAGGTTGACTGAAGTAATGTTCACCAAATATTATACTAGGTTATTTCCAACTAATTTTTTTCTTTCTTTCTACTTTTCGTACCGTTTGAATTGTTTACAAGAAGCCTGTATTATATTTATAAAAAACAAAGGGTCTACTCTAGCATATGTAATGGCATTTATGTTGCATTTAAATTTTAATTCCCAAAACATAATAACATTAATTTTAATTTGATAAAACATTAACATGCTAAAGTCATTTCCAGTGCTGTAAACAAACTAAAAAACCAACACGAAGTATCTGGTCCACATTTCAAGAGTAATGAGTTCAGTCATGTTAAGGTTATAATTTTGTTAGTCTTTTAATTTTCTTTCCTCTCAATGCAACTAGAAATTAATTATTTGTCAGTCTTAACAATTAGTGTTCTTATCTTTTTTCTGAAATAAAGATGACATTAGATCAAAATCTTTGCATTTTTCTTCTTTTAAAAAATTCACGGTAATACCCTAGTCGTGACAAGCATATGATAATATCACCTGATTAGAAAAATAAAATTCAGTGATTTCACAACCATTCTTACCACCTACCCCACTGGGTATGTGATTAAATTAAAAGTCCTCTCTTACATTTCTCCTGAAGCTTCCTTTCTTCAAATTTTCCCCCACAGACCCAGCTTCTCTCAGAATATCCTCTTTGTCCCTGTACTCTATTTTTGTGGAAACCTGGTGGTGCAGTGGTTGAGAGCTCGGCTGCAAACCCAAAGGTCGGCAGTTCAAATCCACCGGGTGCTCCTTGGAAACCGTATGGGGCACTTGTACTCTGTCCTATAAGGTCTCTATGAGTCGGAACCGACTCGACAGCACCTAACAACAACAACAACAATTTCTTGTGCTCCAGAGCCATCTTCCTTCTCCTCTGAGACGTGGAGTCTTCGAGTTGAGAAAACAGACTGCCAAGGAGTGGTGCTGTAGACTCTCTTGCTGTTAGTCACTAATCATTGCCCCTCCCTGTGGGGTGACTATACCCACTTAGCCTATTGAACACAGAATACCACGTGAGCTGCTTTGGCTGACGAAACACGTGAAGTATGTGAAATGCGTATGTCATTTTCCAGCAGAAGTTTAACAGCCAGTGCCTGCCTCTGCTACAATGACCAGCAATGTTCCAGGTGGAAAAGATATTCTGTCAGTCTGGGTCCCTGAGTAAAGGCAATGTGGAACAGAACTGCCATCAACTCACGATGCGCATATGGCATTAGCAAAAACTGTCCTTGGGAACCACTGAAGGCTGGAGGTTGTTTGGTGCCACAGCATGACATAGCTCATCCTAAATTATACCAGTGGACTTCCTGGTACCAAAACTATGCACCCTCTTCAAGTTACAGCATCCATCTAGCGCATCTCGTGAATTTTCACTGGAAAGGTTCCTTGTGAGGAGGTACCTTAATATAATCATGTTTACCAATTAGCATATGTTCTGACATTAAATAATCTCTTTTTCTGGTTGTCCAAAATCAGTCTGCTTACAAAAATCAACAGCCAAAATGGATCTAAGTAAGTCCTGTGTTGGGACGGATAAGTATCACATGGAGTCAGGGATTCAGCCCTACTATGCAAATCAAAGAGATCTGGGTACTCACTTACTGGTCATGCTCACTCTTCCTGATGACCAATTATTGCTTTATGTTCAGTTCAATAAACAACAATTGGGTGTCCATTTTCTACCAGGCACTCTGTAAGATCTTAAAAATATAGAGATAACTAAGAATCCTTTCCTAGAAGGCCCTTACAGCCTGGTGAGTGAGATAAATAACTAAAATATCATCCTTTGATAAATAGCTGTATTTGTCCTTTGTAATTCAGGATTGGAGGAAGACTCATTAATAACCTGTGATATGCAGATGACACAACTTTGCTTGTTGAAAGCAAAGAAGACTTGAAGCACTTACTGATAAAGATCAAAGATACATCCTTCAGTATGGATTACACCTCAACATAAAGAAACCAAAAATCCTCATAACTGGCCCAATAAGCAACATCATAATAAAGGAGACAAGATTGAGGTTGTCAAGGATTGCATTTTACTTGGATCCACAATCAACATCCATGGAAGCAGCAGTCAAGAAATGAAACAATGTATTGCATTGGGCAAATCTGCTGCAAAAGACCTCTTTAAAGTGCTAAAAACCAAAGATGTCACCTTGAAGACTAAGTTGCGCCTGACCCATGACATGGTATTTTCAGTCACCTCATATGCACATGAAAGCTGGACAATGAATAAGGAAGACCAAAGAAGAATCGATGCCTTTGAATTATGGTGTTAGCAAAGAATATTGAATATACCATGGACTGCCAGAGGAACAAACAAATTATCTCGGAAGAAGTATAGCCAGAATGCTCCTTAGAAGCAAGGATGGCAAGACTTCATCTCATGTACTTTGGACATGTTATCAAGAGGGACCAGTCCCTGGAGAAGGGACATCATGCTTGGTAAAGCAGAAGGTCATCAAAAAGAGGAAGACCCTCAATGAGATGGAATGACACAGTGGCCAAAACAATGGGCTCAAACATTGAGGGTTTTCCTCTTTTTTGCTGACCCTCTACTTTACCAAGCATGATGTCCTCCAGTGTTTTATTCCGTCGTACATAGGGTCTCTATGAGTCAGAACGAACTTGATAGCACCTAATTACAACAAGAAGTCAGGAAATCCTCAGAACTAGGAAATACCTGATAAAGCCATTTCCTGAAGAGAGTCACCTGTGACATTCAGTGATTCCAATAGATTCTTAGCAGTTTTCTTACAGTCACTATATCTAATCAATTGCCAAGTCATTCCCATTCTCTCTTCATTTCCTCTCACATTCATTTCCTCGTTTTCTTTCCCACTGATACTATGTTTCTTCACAACTTCATAACCTTTTATCTGCATCAATTTAATCCTTTCATGGCAATTTAATGTTCATGTTTGGATTCTCCTCCTAGATCATATTATTAGACAAGAGGGTCCATGCCTGATTTGTATTTGTATCCCTAACAGAGCCTACACCAGATCCTTGTGTGATGTAAGCAGTCCGTAAACTCTTGAATGAAATCTGAATCCCCACATGATCCATTCATCTTTGACAATCATGATTGATTATGAAGCGGATCAGAAGGAATGGTTTCGTCCTATTAGAGTCACCTAGAACCTTTATAATGACCGCATATATGAGAACTGCCACGTATACTGTAAGGCCATAAAACCCAGCAAGCAAAAATCAGCCCAGCTGACTCATGCCTCATTCTCAGTCCTTCAGTATGATTGCATCTTTCTCTTCTCTAATTACTGACTTAGTTTCTTCCTTGGACTTACGATTACTGGTTCTCTTCCAAAATAGCTTCTAGTATCTCCTCACATGGCATTCTATTGGACCCCACTGAGCAGTCCACTATGACACTACCTCCTGGAACTTGCCCAAAGCATGATGTTGGCAAGGATACTTATATTCCTGATTCACCATGCACCCAGATTTTATTTATGCCATATTCCAAGTTTGGTTTGCATTTCTTGATAAGAATTACCTGGTCTTCAGTTTCAATTATTTAAATACTGATCAAAGTCTCCTATTGAAATCTTCTGGGCAAACACATTGCTTTATAATAGAGGACATAGAATCTTCTAATCAAAGTTAAAGATCCTTGATCATAGTTGTGATAATAATGATTTTCTTTACTGATATGTTTTATTTATAAAAGTAATAAACGAATATATTCATGTATAATTTTCAGAAATACATAGAGTAATTACCTGTTGTCACGGAGTCAATTTTGACTCATAGCGACCCTATAGGACAGGGTAGAAATGTCCCATAGGGTTTCCAAAGAGTGGCTGGTGGATTCAAATTGCTGACCTTTTGGTTGGCAGCTGACCTCTTAAACACTGCTCCACCAGGGCTCCATATAGAGTAATAGTTAATGTCTATTTTCACTTCCCCTCCACTCAATCTACTGCTTTCCCAGACGTAATCACTGATAACATCTTAGTATATATTCTCCCAAACACTGTTCTATGCATTCAAATATGTATGTAACATACATCATTATATATGTAAATTTCTTCACATAAATTGTACTATATAGTGATCTTATATAAATACGGTCACATCATAGATTATTACTTTATTCATACAGCAAGTTATACCGACCACCTACTACGTGCTATGCACTGTTTGGGGACTGAGATACAACAGTGAACAAAAGAATACCCCTGGTTTCAAGGAGTTTATATTCTAGCGGAGGAGATTAAATTCCGTTCAGTAAACATGTTGCCGTTAGGTGCCATGGAGTCGGTTCCGACTCATAGTGACCCTTCACTCAATGGAACAAAACACTACCCAGTCCAGTGCCATCCTCACAATCGTTGCTATGTTTGATCCCATTGTTGCAGCCTCCATGTCAATCCATCTCATTAAGGCTCTTCCTCTTTTTCACTGACTTCTATTTTACCAAGTATGATGTCCTTCGCCAGGGACTGTTCCCTCCTGATAATACGTCCAAAGTATGTGAGATGAAGTCTTACCATCATCGCTTCTAAGGAGCATTCTGGCTGTACTTCTTCCAAGACAGACTTGTGCATAAATATACATATACATATTATATATAAATTTTTTTCTATCAAAATTGAATTGTATTATATAAATTGTCCTACAGGTTGGTTGTTGTGTTTTGTGGTTTTGTTTTTGTTGCTGTTTTGTCTTGTTTTTTAGTAAAAATACCCTTGGAGCCCTTTCCACATCAGAATATATACATATACTTCATATACATACACATCACCATAAACAAATAATAGACTGGGGAAAATATCTGTATCATATAAAAAAGACTAAGACATGCACAATATGTTTTAAAACTTACTACAAATTAATACAAAAATATATAAGTAAAAAACTGGTGAATATGAAAAGATAATTCACATAAAAAGAACTAAATACCTAATACGCCAAAAAAAACCCCGCTGCCATCGAGTCGATTCCGACTCATAGCAACCCTACAGGACAGAGTAGAACTGCCCCATAGGGTTGCCAAGGAGCGGCTGGTGAATTTGAACTGCTGACCTTTTGGTTAGTAGCCTGAGCTCTAACCACCGCACCAGAAGGGCAAAATTATTATCCCCAGACTAACCATTACGCTAGTCTCACCTAATGAAGGTTAAAAGTAATCCTCAAAAAGACCTAATTAATTCTGATCAACAGCATCCTAAAACAAAGCTCAAGGCTATATATAGGATTAAAAACATCCAGCAGTCAGCATGATAAAATTCACAATATCTAGTAGCCAATCAAAACTTATAAAATATGCAAAGAAGAAGCAAAATATGGCCCATAAAGAGAAAAAAGTCAACCAATATTAACAGGCCCACGAGTAACACAGAATTAGTAGGTAGAATTAGTTAGTAAGCAAGGACATTAAAACAATTATTAAAACTATACTTGATATGTTCAAGCAGGCAGAGGAAAAGTTATGCAGGTTAAGTAGAGATATGGAAGACAAAAAAAGATAAACTGAATTTCTAGAAATGAAAATACAATGAGATAAAAAAAATGTATATATACATATATAGGATAGATTAACAGCAGGCTAGAAAATACAGATTAAAAGATTAATGTGCTTGAAAACATAGCAAAAGAAATTATCCAAACTAAAATAAACCAAAAAAACCCGTTTCTGTCGAGTTGATTCTCATAGCAACCCTATAGGACAGAGTAGAACTTACCTGTGGGGTTTTCAAGGCTGTATCTTTACAGAAGCAGACTGTCACATCTTTCTCCCGCAGAGCAGCTGGTGAGTTTGAACCGCCAACCTTCCCATTAACAGCCAAGTGCTTAACCACCATGCCACCAGGGCTCCTTCCAAACTAAAACACAGAAAGGAAAAATAAAGATTAAAAAATAAACAACCATGGTAGTCAAAACAGTCTGGTGCTAGCACAATGACAGACACATAGACCAGTGGAACAGAATCAAGAACCCAGACATAAATCCACCCACCTATGGTCAGCTGATCTTTGACAAAGGGCCAAAGTCCATTAAATGGGGAAAAGACAGTCTTTTTAACAAACGGTGTGGGAAAAACTGGATGTTCATCTGTAAAAAATTAACTAGGACCCATACCTTACACCATGCACAAAAACTAACCCAAAATGGATCAAAGACCTAAATATAAAACCTAAAGCTATAAAGATCATGGAAGAAAAAATAGGCACAACACTAGGGGCTCTAATACAGGGCATAAACACAATACAAAACACACAAACACCAGAAGATAACTGGAACCTCCTAAAAAAATTAAACACTTATGCTCTTCAAAAAACTTCACCAAAAGAATGAAAAGAGAACCTATAGACTGGGGAAAAAAATTTTGATTACAACACATCCGACAACGGTCTAATCTCTAAAATTTTTACAGACTACTTCAACACCTCAACAACAAAAAGACAAATAATCCAATTTAAAAATGGGCAAAGGATATGAACAGACACTTTGCCAAAGAAGACATTCAGGGAGCTAACAGATACATGAGGAAATGTTCATGATCATTAGCCATTCCAAACCAAACCAAACCCGTTGCCACTGAGTCAATTCCAACTCATAACAACCCTATAGGACAGAGTAGAGCTGCCCCATAGGGCTTCCAAGGAGCAGCTGGAGGATTTGAACTACTGATCTTTTGGTTAGCAGCCGAGCTCTTAACCACTGCGCCACCAGGGCTCCTAGAGAAATGCAAATCAAAACTACAATGAGATACCATCTCACCCCAACATTACTGGCACTAATTAAAAAACAAAAAAACAGAAAATAACAGATGCTGGAGAGGTTGCTGGGAGATGGGAACTCTCACATACTGCTGGTAGGAATGTAAAATGGTAAAACCACTATGGAAGATGATATGGATCCTCCTTAAAAAACTAGAAATTAGAAATAGAAATACCATACAATCCAGCAATCTCTTTCCTAGGAATATATCCTAGAGAAATAAGAGCTGTCACACAAATAGAAATATACATACACATGTTCATTGCAGCATAATTCAGAATAGCAAAAAGATTGAAACAACCTAAGTGTCCATTGATAGATGAGTGGATAAACAGATTATGGTACATACACACAATGGAATATTACATAACAATAAAGAACAACGATGAATCCGTGAAACATCTCACAACATGGATGAATCTGGAGACCATTATGCTGAGTGAAATAAGTCAATCAAAAAAGGACAAATATTGTATAAGACCACTATCATAAAAACCCAAGAAATGGCTTACACACAGAAAAAAACAATATTGGATAGTTACTAGGGAGGGGAGTGGTGGGGAGAGGAAATCATTAACTAGCAGACAAGTGTTAACTTTGGTAAAGGTAAAGACAACACAGAACATAGGGGAAGTCAGCACTTGACCAAGGCAAAGTCATAGAAGCCTCCTAGATACATCCAAACACCTTGAGAGACTGAGTTACTTGGACTGAGAGCTGGGGACCATGGTCTCAGGGGACATCTAGGTCAATTGGCATAACATAGTTCAGAAAGAAAATGCTCTACATCCTACTTTGGTGAGTAGCATCTGGGGTCTTACAAGCTTGTGAGCAGCCATCTAAGATACATCTATTGGCCCCATCCCATCCGGAGCAAAGGAGAACAAAGAAAACCAAAGACACAGGAAAATATTAGTCCAAAGGACTAATGGGCCACACAAACTACAGCCTCCACAGCCTGAGCTCAGAAAGAACTAGATGGTGCCCGGCTACTCCTACCAACCAGTCTGACAGGGATCAGAATAGAGGGTCCTGGACAGAGCGTAGAACAAAATTCAAGTTCACAAAAAAAGACCAGACTTACTGGTCTGACAGAGACTGGAGAAACCCCTGAGACTACAGCCCCTGGACACCCGGCTGACTTAGAACTGAAGCCAGTCCCAAAGTCCACCTTTCAGCCAAAGATGAGACAGGCCTATAAAACAAGCAATAACACACTTGAGGAACGTGCTTCTTAGTTCAATCAAGTCTACAACACCAAGTGGGCAACACCTGCCCAAAAGCAAAGACAAGAAGGCAGGAAGGGACAGGAAACCTGGACAAAGGGACACAGGGAACCCGAGGTGGAAAGGGAAAGGGGAGAGTGCTGACACATTGCAGGGACTGCAACCAATGTCACAAAACAATGTGTGTATAAATTCTTAAATGAGAAACTAATTTGCACTGTAAACTTTCACCTAAAGCACAATAAAATTAAAAGAAAAAAATCTGAATAAAGTATAAACTGTAGTTAAAAAAATAATAATAATTGAATCTTATAGAAATACTTCCACATTGATACAAATATAAACATTGTTTACAATAGCATAATGGACAAATCTTAAATGTCCATCAACAGAACGGCAAAATAAATGAAGAATTATTCACATTGTATAATACAATTCATTTTTGAGACAGTTTTGTTTTACTTTACCTTGTAAATACCTAATTTTTTTTTGTTCTTACAAGCATTGCATAACTGAATTATTTTTGTCCCCAAGTTGTATTTGTTTAACAAGTGGTACATATGTGTGGGATCAGATTTTATTTATTTGACAGATGTAACTCACTCCAAAGTGCTCATTTTGATTTATTGGGTACATAATAATATGCCTTTCAAAAGAAAAACATGTGCATATATGTTTGCTTGACAGATTGAAATGCTTCAGAACCAGCGCTTTGTTCTTTGAGAGAGGTACTGTCATATCTATCTAGAAGCTACTTTTGAATATGCTTCTGGCCCAATCATCCAAGTAAATCCAAAAGAATTATTCCAGGACCTTGAACAAATATTACTCATTTTATAACTCTTCATTAAGGTAAAATATAAATATCACCTACATTTTATATACATCATCTATAAACCTATAATTGCAGTATCAAACCTGTTACCATCGAGTTGATTCCGACTCATAGTGACATAGATATATGCAAATTATTTACACTCCTATAGTCACACCTACTACCAAAAAGCCAAACAACAGCTAGGACATAAGAATGGAATTTCCTTTTTAATTCTGAGACTTCTATTATACTTCTTTTTCCATCTCAGTTCTTCTATACTGCATCTCAAGTTGGCAATAGTGTAAATTTTGCTTTTCTTGGTTCGCATCACAGCCAAATTTTGCAGTTTAATGGGCTTTTATATATTTAGCAATGTAGTTGCTCTTCACCAGGAAGGGTACACCAAAGCCTTGGGGAAGAGGTGGTGAACATACATGGTGTGATCGCTGAGGTTGTGTTCAACTTGGCTGGGCCATGATTCTTGATGGTTTGGCAGTTATGATGTAGTTTGGCAGTTGTATGATGATGTAATCACTTCTATGATGGGATCTGATATAATGTGATCACCTCCATGATGGAATCTGCTGTGAGTAGCCAATCAGGTGGAATAGGGTTTCCTGGGGTATGTGGCCTGCAACCAACATAGGTGGACTTTCTGGCAAGGCTTGTGGGCTTCTGCTCACTCTGAATCCTGAAGCTGTCTCCTATTCATCTGACCTCTGGTTCTTGGGACTTGAGCTAGCAGCTTACCTGCCATCTTGCCTGCCGATCTTGGGATTCGTCAGCTTCCACAGCCTTTGAGCCAGAGGCCTCCTATCTGAACTTCTGATCTTGGATTCACCAGCACTCGTGGCTACGTGAGTCAGGAGAAGCCTCCAGCCTGACCCACAAACTTGGGACTTTCCAGCCTCTACAACCACGAGCCATCTCCTTGATATAACTCTCTCTCTCTCTCTCTCTATATATATATATATATATATATATATACACACATATATATATTTATAAACTGCACTGGTTTTGCTTCTCTAGAGAACCCAGCCTAAGACACATGGGATATGTCTGCAATGGAAACTTGACTTGAGCTGGAAAGTCAACCTGCCTTCTTCAGGCTTTTTGGAATTTAGCTTCACACTGCTTCTTCCAGATGCCCTGTTTCTCCAGAATGTGGGGAACAGCTTACCCTAGGGAACCTCAAGCAAGACCTAGTGGCTTAGGCCAGCATCAGAAACAGAGCAAGACCTTGGCAAACCAAACTCACGTCATATGTGAGAAGCAATGGTTGAAGCAGGTGTCCAGGTCCTCAGAAGGTTGGGACTCAGATGAAAGCCAACAGAGACTCAGGTGAGAAACTTGTAACTTAGCTTTGTAGATGCAGAGGTCAGACCTTGCAGGTCTCTTAGCCAAACAGAGCAAGACAAGGCAGAGTGAACGAGACCTGAGAGAATCAGCTACAAAGGTAATGGTGGGTGGAGAATTGGAAGCCAAGCAGGCGGTAAGGGCAGAGTTCCTGACCATACATGGCAGAATCTTAGCCTCATGACCAAGGCAGGGAAATATGTTAATAGGTGCAAGGTGGGATCCTTCTCCAGCCTAGATGCGGATGCTGGAATTTATTCTATCAACAAGTTTTTATTGAGCATCTTTTACGTGTCAGGCATTGTTCCAGGAACAAGAGATACAGTTGTAAGCAAAACAAAGCATCTGTCCTTATGGAAATTACTTTCTTAGAGACAGGTAGCTAATAAAGACGTAACCAATCTAAAACTTCAATTAAAAAAATAATAATTCAAGTAGTGGTTCGTGTTGGAGAGGAAATAACATAGGATAAATTTGACTGAGAGTGACTCTGGATAGGGTTCAGAAAAGGCTTTTCTGAGAAGGTGATATTTGAGCTGCAACCTCAAGGATATGAAGAGTCGGTCATGCAAAGATATGGGGAGGAATATTCCAGGCAGAGAGAGCAGTAAAGGTGAGGTCTCTGTTGTGGAAGAAAGCCTGGCAAGTTCAGAGAACAGAAGGAAAGAGCATGAACTGATATCAGAAAGTCAGAAAGGGTTAGATCATGTGGGGCCAGGTGGCCATGTGAAGGGATTTAGATGTTATCCTAAGTGCAGTAGAAAGCCATAAGGGGTTTTAAACTGGGAAGTGACATGACCCTGATTTTTCTTTTTTTATTTAAATTTTTTTATTGTGATTTAGGTGAAAGTTTAAAGAGCAAATTAGTTTCTCATTAAACAGTTAATACACAAATTGTTTTGTAACATTGGTTGCCAACCCCATGATGTGTCAACACTCTCCTCTTCTCCACCCCAGGTTCCCTGTTTCCATTCGTCCGGTTTTCCTGTCCCTTCCTGCCTTCTCGTCTTTGCTGTTGGGCTGGTGTGCCCATTAGTCTCGTATTCATGGTTGAACTATGAAGCACAGCCCTCACGTGTGTTATTTTTGGCCCTGTAGACCTGTCTGATCTTTGGCTGAAGGGTGAACCTCAAGAGTGACTTCAGCACTGAGTTAAAAGAGTGTCCAGGGGCCATAACCCCAACATTACTGGCATAAATAAAAAAAGAAAGAAAGAAAAGAACAAATGTTGGAGAGGTTGCAGGGAGATGATCCTGAATGTTGCTTTTAAAAGAGTTCTCTGGCCGCTCCATGGAGAACAGGCTAGGCTAGGGTTGTAAGAGCTGAAGCAGGAGGATTAATTAGGAAGCTGTTGCTGTAGTTTAGTGGAAAGATGATGGTGGCTTGGAACTGGAGAAAAGTTAACACATATGAACCATGTTTTGAAGACAGATCCACCCAAACTTATTGATGGGTTGGACATGGGGTAAGGAAAAGAGAATCATTAAGGATGATTCATAGGTTTTAGGCCTCAGCAACTGGATGCAGCTATATTCTTAAAAGAGGAAGAAAAGAGCAAAACAGTTTTCAGGAAAGAAAGCCAGGATTTCTTTTTAAGCTTTGTTAAGTTTAAGATGCCTGTTATACCCTTGGAGCCCTGGTGGACAGTGGTAATGATACGGCTGCTAACCAAAAGGTCGGCAGTTTGAATCCACCAGCCACTCCTTAGAAACTGTATGGGGTAGTTCTACGCTGTTCTATAGGGTGGAACTAACTCGATGGCAACAGGTTTATTATACCCTCAGAGCCCTGGTGGTGCAGTGGTTAAGAACTCACCTGTTAACCAAAAGGTCAGCAGTTCAAATCCACTAGCCTCTCCTTGGAAACCCTTTGGGGCGGTTATACTCTGTTCTGTAGTGTGGCTATGAGTCAGAATCGACTTGAAAGCAATGGGTTTGGTTGGTTTTGGTACTTGCACCCTCAGATGTTGACTAGGTATTTGGCTATATGAGTCTGGAGCTCAGGAGAAAGGTCAGCACTGGAGATACTACACTGGGGAACATCAGTGTGTACAGATGGGATTTGAATCCATGGGGCCAAATGAGAGCACCTAGAGAGAATGCCAGAGGGAGGAGGGAAGGAAATAAAGAAAGGAAAAGGAAAAAGCCAGGGCTCTCCAACACTTAGAGGCTGGAGGAGGAGGAGGAGAAATGGCTAGAGATGGGAGAAAAATGAGAGAGACTTGGGCATTAAGGAAGCTAAGAAGGGACAATGAGGGCCAATCAGGAATCCAGAAGAGCATCTAGGTAGACTCTCAATCACATGACCTGGGCCAATACAAGAGGGCTGAAGGGAGTCTGTTATTACGGGAACAGATATGGAGCCCAGGACTCACCTTAGAGAAGGAGCAGATCACGGGTCTCTTTGGCAAGCAAGGAGAGTTAGTGGAAACAACACAGGAACCCAGGAGTTGTGGCAAGGCATCCCGATAATTCAGTTCTGACAGCAGAACTTTAAGAAAATCCTTGCATGAAGAAGTCGGGGAGGACAACTTACATACATCCCACCTCTGTCAGATCGAGCCCACATTCCCACATCAGTAGTAAGGACTGAAGGGGAGATACCAGCAATAACTAATCTGACTGCCAAAACATAGGGAAAACAGCAGTAGAAGAAATGAGCTAGGGGATGACAAAAGTGAGTCAGAAGGTCCTAGCCATGGCCAAACGAAACCAGGGGATTTGCAGGCTATTAAGGGAGTAGAACAGGTGGTCGAGCATTCAGGCAAACATCCAGGTGCCAGGTAGTACTCGGGAACAGACACAGGAACTTGGTGATCACCCCGTGTTGCCTTAACCGGGAGCACTGGAACTAGTCCAAGAAGAGAAAGGGAGCTCACAATTAGAATTGGGAGGAAAGACACCACAGTGGTACATGTAAGGCACACAGCACAGTGCCAGACACACAGAAGGACTTCAGTTCATGGAATTGTATCCATTATCATTATTGTTTTAATCAGATCAAGTTCTTCCTACATAGAGGGTAATCACAGATCTTCATACTGATGGGTGTCACGTTCAAAGCCTACCAAAGAATGGTCTGCTCAGGATTTTCACCCCAAAATTACTTTCTCTACGGGAAAAAAAAAAACCTTTGAAACAGACTTTTGAAGTTTCTTGCGGGTCTTTGTGTGTTGAGAATACAATTATAATATGTCCATGCTCTCTTCAAAACTCAGGATTCTCTTCCTCTGAATGTCATCTCCGGATCTCATTCATTCAAGCTCTATTTCCTCCCATTAATATTGGTAACTGAGAAACGTCTGCTCAGTATGTTGTTTGTGTATTATAGGAGCCTTCTCATGTTCTAATGACCAAAGAAAGAAAGCCAGAACTTGGTGGTGGCAGAATTCAACACAGTCTTAAGTTCCACTAGTGTGCACCCCAGTTACACACAAAGAATACCTAACCAGGGTGAGCCACTGAGCTTTTCTCGGCCTGTCTCAAAACCTCTACCCTCTCTTCCCATTGACCCACCTTCTTCTTTTAATATCCTTCCTCCACAAATAGAAGATGAAGATGTTGCATTTCATACAGCAGACTGTCAAGTTTCTCCAAGGACTGGCAAAACCTAAGAAATGTTGAGAATCTTTTGGGAAAACAAACTTCTTTGTGGCAGAACTCTCGTCTGACATGCTGCCCGAATTTATTTATATTTCAGTATGTGCTTGAACTTGCTACAGACGTGGCCTCTCTCCTCTCTTAGGGACTGTTGAAATTCCCAGGTGTCGTTCAGTTCTCTGCGCTCTCGGCCAAGGAGACCTCAGCAAGTCAACGGCAAACCTGGGGGAGCCACTGGGAGGAGGCAGATGCTGATGGTGTCATAGCCCATGCATATGAGTGTCTATGTTTGACCAGCAACATCTATGGGGATGCCTCACTCCCCAGAGAGCAGAAAACACAGAGGACACGGGAATAGGTACTCTGTGGGCAGCTGTGCTCTGAGCTAGAAAATTCACGTTATCTTCACAAGGTAGCAAGTCCAGAAAGTTTCGAAGTCAAGATTCAGCTTTTTTTTTCTCCCTAAATCCTGCTGATGGTGGACAGGGTGTCAGGGAACCCTAAAACAGCCAGTTTTCTTTATATCAGCATTAGCAGGCAACACCAAAGGTTTAAGAAAATGTTGTTGCATAATTTCCACCTTGAACAGCAAGGATTAAGCATCTATTCCAACTTCACTCTTGCCACCTGTCATTTCTGAGAGGGGAGTTCATTCTTAAGTTGAAAAGCAAACAGCCACAAAAGCACTTCCAGGGACAAAACCACTGGGTATGTTCCGGCCTTTTGGTGGAAGCTCCCAGGTTTGAAACCACAGCTGGTGTTATGTTGCGTGCATCAATCCGTACTCATGGCTGTTACCATACACCTGTATGGCATCTGAAGGTTCACCCAGCTCAAGCAAATTATATTCTAAAACTGCACTCATCAAGAAAAGAAGAAGAAGTAGTTCAGGGGAAGGGATTTTCTAACTCTCAAATAAAAATGTGCAGTGGAGCGCTTACTAAGTAAACAGAAAACATGGGCAGCTGAGAAATCAATTTAGCTGAACAAACAATGTTCCATGTAATGAACTACTAATTATCCTTTTATGCCATGTCAGTCTGAGTGATTACAGAGCTGTGCAGTTTAATTTGACGTTTGAGCATTGCCTTGCTCCATTAGCTTCATATAAAGCTACAACACATTCAAAAAAAAGGGCGGGGGTGTCTGTATTTATCTGGAACTAAGTAAGCACCTGTATTAATAATAAGAAGAGCACCTCCAAATCTTTTTAAAACTCTTTTTCGTATGATAATAAAGAAAGCATTGGAAATCTAAGGGGGCATGGAGATCAGATTGGGGGCCTCTCAGTCAGAGCATGAAACGCTCTGCACTGGTGGCATGCCCGGGACTCAGTCACTCCAGCTACTGAAAGTGCCACCGTTTCCGCCCCCAAGCCCTGCCGTGGTCTCCACGCCCAGCTCCAAAAGGCTCCAGGACTGGGGAGACCGACCGGCAGAGAAGACGCAGAGCCAGGTTAGAGAGTGGAGAGAGATCTTTTTCAAACTGACTCATTAAATTGTATGTTGTCATTAGTCACCATCCAGTGGGTTCCAACTCATGGTGACCCTGTGTGTGCAGAGTAGAACTGCTCCATAGGGTTTTCAAGGCTGCGACCTTTCGGAAGCGGATCACCAGGCCTGTCTTCCTAGGGTGTTCAGGTGGGTTTAAACAGCCAAACTCTCGGCTAGTAGTCGAGCACTTAACCATTTGCACCACCCTAATAAAATGCAGCCTGTGTTGTAATGAGAATATGACCGCTGAGAAAATGTGGGTTCGAACCCTTGATTCTAACTGCTTTTCACATATTTTCATACAGGGAGTGAAATAGCAAGGGAGGAAATGGCAATCGGCATTTTCTTAAAAATTCAATCCAATTCAATGAACACGTGTTGAACTCCTGCCACCTGCCTCGCCCGTGCTAAATGCTCTGGTAGATGAACACACCACACCTGCTTCTGGTGATCTTCCAGATCACAGAATTCTAGAGCCACACGAGAGCCCAGTAGTGACCCAATTGAAACATTTCGCTGTTCTCCTGAGTACCCCGAGTTCGGGAGAATGTAAGGGCCTCACTGAGCCTCCACAGCCAGTGACCAAATGGCTTTTGAAGCCCTCTCAATGGAACCCTGCTTCCCAATTCCCAGTCCAGGTTTTCATCTGAGCACTGTATCATACCTCCAAATGGTCAACTCTAGTCACCAGACAACAGAAATTAGAATATTTGGTGAGAAACAGAGTTCCGTAACTCACTTATTTTAGCCCCCAAATCAGACTGATGATTAAGGAACCAAATCTACTGCTTGACACTCAGTTTTCAAGCTAATTAAGAAAAGTAAGTGACAGAATAATACTGTCAGTTGATCTGTGATAAAGAGATATTTCCAGGATCACAAATCTCAAATCCTTGACCAGTCACATAACCTGATGCCTTCTCTCCCTCCATGGCTATCTCTAGGCTGTTTCGGCAAATACATCCTTTATTACTAGCTAATTATGTCTGTCCAGTGCATCTCAGTATAGCCACCATTCGTCTGCCAGTGGAGGCTTGTGTGTTGCTACCATGCTGAACAGGTTTCAGCAGAGCTTCTAGACTAAGAGACTAGGAAGAAAGCCCTGGTGATACACTTCTGAAAAAAATCAGCCAATAAAAACCCTGTGGGTCACAATGGTCTGATCCCAATGTTGATGGGGTTGCCATGAGTCAGAGCTGACTCGATGGCAGCTCACAACCACAACAATTAGGAGGTCTATGGTTCTCAATCCTGGCTCCACATCAGCATCACCTGACGTGATGTTGAAAAGTACCTATGCCTGGGCCACTTCCCCAGAAACTCTGATTTAATCAGTCTGGGGTGAGTTCTGGGCATCAGGATGGTTAAAACTCCCCCAGGTGATTCTACTGTGCAGCAGGGTTAGACCGCAACCCTGAACTGCCCTCAACAATCCTGGCTCAGCTGTGATCCTCAGGTCCTCCTCTTCCCCCTTAGCAGAAGATCAGGGTGAGAGGAGGCTCTAGCACCCTCCTCCATGCTTCCTCTACCCAGGATCCACCATGAGTCCTCTCTGGCCTTCCAAGGGAGAACCTAGTCTTTCCCAAGCAAAGGATATCAGACATCATTTAAAAGACAGCACTTGTTCTGACATTCTGCAAAATGCACTCCAGTCACGGCCATGAAAAACAGGGAGAGACTGAGAAACTGTTACAGACCAGAGGAGACTAAGGACAAATAAATGCAATTTGGTGCGAGGGTTGGTTCCTGGAACAGAAAAGGTACATTAATAGAAAAAGTGGTGAAATCCAAGGGAAGTTTAGTCAATAGTAATACGCCAGTACTGGCCTCTCACTTTTAACAAATGTACCATGATCATGTGACAGAGAACGTTGGGGGAAACGTGACTAGCTGAGGGTCTACAGGAAGTCTCTGTACTACCTGTGCAACCTTTCTGTGAATCTAGAACTCCTCAAAAATAAACACTTTATTAAGAGAAGAAGAGAGAACAGGTTTTTTTTTTAAATTTTTTAGGTACACCACATGAGAGATTGCTTACCCCAGCCTAGTCTTAGTCATGATACCTATCCCCCTCTCCAAGCTTTACACTGTGGTTGAAAAGTTGCTGTCAAGTTGGTCTTCAGCTCATGGAGACCTCATGCACGATGAAACAAAGCAAAACGCTGCCCAGTCCTGTGCCATCCCCTAATCAGTTATGGATCGGACCATTGCGATCCGTAGGGTTCTCACTGACTGATTTTCTTAAGGAGATTGCTAATCCTTTCTTCCGAGTCAGTCTTAGTCTGGAAGCTCCAGTGAAACTTGTTCAGCATCATAGCAACACACAAGCCTCTACCAACACATGGGTGGTGGCTGTGCATGAGGAGCACGGGCCAACAATCAAACCTAGGTCTCCTGCATAGAAGGCAAGACTTCTATCACTGAACCACCAATGCAACTCTTACCGGGAAAAAAAAAAAAAAACCTATCCTATCGAGTTGATTCCGACTCATAGTGACCCTATAGGATAGAACAGAATGCAACCCTTATGCCTTAGTAATATAACCTAACTACATGTTTCTGAGGACTCCGTTTTGTTCTTAATCTATCTCATAGCTCCAGAGGGAAGTCTTGTATTTTCCGCAGGGGTTAGAAGGCACCACTAACAATTCTACTAGTGTTGTGTATTAATCATGCTGAAAACTAGAGGACTAGAGCGTTACAAAAGGACCCCTGGTGGCGCAGTGGTTAAACACTGAAAGGTTGATGGTTCAAACCTGCCAGCTGCTCCACAGGAGAAAGATGTGGCCGTCCGCTCCCGTAAAGATTACAGCCTTGGAAACTATATGGGGCAGTCCTACCGTGTCCTGCAGGGTCACTATGAGTCGGAATCGATTCAAAGGCAATAGGTTTTGGTTTGGGTATAGCATTACAACACATCGAACCCCAACTCTAAAACATGAGAATGTGACCTGGCTGCCATCTCCTGAGACGTACAGCCACGCGGTCAGTCAGCCGGCACAACAAACTGTTCCCACTGAGTTGGCGGCACCATTTTCACTGCCATGTCCTTACCACGCTCACATGCATATTTTATAATCTTACTGGATGCAACGCATTCTCTGCATATTACATATGTAGGCTCCAAGCTCATTAAAAACAGCTGCTGCTCGGATCCCTGTCTGTTTTCCCAGACTATAAGCCTAGTTCCCAGGCCTTTCTTCCAAGACTGTTCCAATTAAGAAAAAAAATGAATGAACTATTAGCAAGTGGTATTTTGCTACCAGATCTCTAAGATGACCTCCATGGGAGCCCAGTGAAGCTGAAAGGGGTCTAACTTCTACTTTTGTTCAATCCAAGAAGAACCCAGCTCATGCCAAGTGCAGGAGTTTTGTGGCTAAAAATACAAACCGCTTGGATCCAATCTGAGGCCCACAAGAAATCATACCACCTTCATCCCACAGGCAAAAAATGTTTTAGAAGCCTCCTAGACAGTGTGGCTGGTAAATGAAACAAAAATAGGAAGTTAAGAAGAAAAGATGCTGAAGTGGGGCTTTAAAACGGCTTTGAACCAGTTCGGTCTGGTTTGTACCCTTGCTAAGAATCTGCATTTCCATCCCAGATATACTGATTGTGATTCTTAGGTACACAAGTATACATTCTTATGTGTTCTTATGTATACCTAAGGATCACCTGGGGCTCTATAGGACTCACCTGGAGATCTTGCTAAAATGTAGATTCATACTGAGTATATCTGGGGTGGAAATGCAGATTCTCAGCAGAGGTTTGAACTGGGACTGACTGGTTCGAAGTACTGCTTTAAAAAGAAGCCCTTTCACCCAGTTGGGTCTGTTGTTCTATCCCCAGACCAGAAAAGGGTGCTTCAGCTTTGACCACCCTGCTAGGATAATGTTTTAAATCAACACCTCCATCGGGCCTGCTTCTGGCTTTCCTTGTGGCTAGGACAGGATTTCCTCTACACTCTGTTCCAATTTGAAACCTAGACGCTGGGTGGTTCTGTATTTGGCCCATGCTCAAATTTGTCCTTCCGCTCGGCCTCCCACATCCTTGTGTGGCTTCTCTGCCTATCTGCTGCACTAGACTATAAAGCCCCGTGAAAGGGAAGACCGTGTCGTATTCATTTCTGTGTCCCTTACTATGCCTACCACAGTGCCTGTCTAACGGCAGGTGTTCAGCAAATGTTCGGGAAATGTGTTTTGCCATTCTTCAAGCGGCAAGACTTCCATGGAGCTGACTTATGGCTGCAGCTGAGGTTCCTGTGGTCACACCAGCAGGGGGTACAGGGGCAATGCTCAGTCAGAACGCAGCAGGAGAACCCTATGTCCCCTCCTGCCCACCCTGGACAGAATGTGGGCCAATCCAGTGGAGAGAGCAAAGGAGTGCTGGAAGCATCTCAGAAATATGCTCCACAAATACAAACTTACCTCGTCTTTAAGCCAGAAGTAAGTTATGGTTGTAAATTACTCCATGGTGCAGAATTCATTACCCGAAAAGTAATGGTGTAAGTGTGTATCAGCAGGGTAGTGCTATTTGGCTATATGCATCCCCTCCTAATGGTGCCAGCTTTGCTCTTCTCTGAAGCGTGCTGGGGATGAACTTGGGCTAAGGTACAAGGTCGAGAGTGGTGTGAACGGGCTGGTGGCCAAGCCTGAGGAACGCCTTATCAACTAAAAGAAAAACATCTGGGCCTGGACTTGCAGTCCCTGGGAGCGCTAGCCACTCAGGGACTTGGAAGAAAAACAGATCAGCCTTAGCCCCAGCTGGAACTGTATATAAGCCTGTGCCCCTCGCTAGGCGGTAGCAGAGCACTACTCTGGTCCAGCTGCCACCCTGGACTGTCCTGAAGGTAGGCTCCCCAAATAAATCATATGTCCCCATCACTGGTTCCGCAGTCTTTCTTTGGTCTCTTGGCTAAGCGACCGACCCTGGGTCCGGACACTGCTGGGTTATTACCCAACAGTATCATAAAGGAGACCTGTAATACAAGGGCAAAGAAGAGACGGAATGATTTTAGCGTAATGATGTACCGATGACACGGAAACACTAGGTGGGGATGGCATAACCATCACCAAAGGGTCTGACAGTAAAGCATTTACCCAAAACCAGGAGGATGTACTATCTATCTTGTTGTGTTCAGTTGGAGCGGCATCTTCCAATCTGAGCCCACAAGGGATGGAGATAAAGAAAGACCACTCTATGGCACCCCGCCCAGGTCCTTCAGGTCTCATCAGGTTTCAGTCCTGTACTCCAGAGCTGTCCTACAGATCCACCCGCCCACGCGTCCTTTCTCCTCCACATGTTGTTTGCTTTAAAACTTTGTTTCCACCCACTAGGGCTCTACCTTAGGCTGAGCAGCTAGGTGGCTTGTCAATCACCAGCAATGGGTAATTCTGCTGCTGGACTCTGCAGGTGGAGCAGTAAGGACAGTAGGAGGCCCTCAGTACTTATCTGGCCTCAAGGTAGGGTATTTATGAGTTAACCAGACCCATCATACTGCGTGACTAACCTCTTGCTGGCTTAGCTCCTTTATGTCATTAATCTAAAAATGAATCTGATTCCTTCTTTACTTTAAAGCCTGCCACTTTCTTGTTTACAAACACTGCCCTTATATTTCTGGTATATATATCTATCTTCCCTATAAAACTGATTATAAGACCCCTTGAGGAAGGGACCGTGTCCCTAATATTTACCCTAGACTTGGTATGCACTGGGCCCCACAAAACAGTGAAGGGGTGGGGATAGGAAGGAAAAATACCTGCGCCATTCATTGCTTTTATTCTAAGTCCTTCACTTTGTGCGTTTCTTAAAAAACCTACACAAGATACCTATACAATAATCTTCACATTTTGGTAGCCAAAACCCAGCACAGCCTCAGAGTCATTTTCCTCCTCCTTCCTAGGTCTGAAGTTAAAATTCTTTCTGTATGCAGGCACAGGGTTGCACGTGTGCTCTTCAACCAGACCAGCCTTCCAGGCCTGGGATTCATCAGACTTCTGCCAAACTTATGCTGCATAACAAACAGCCCTTGGTTCAAATCCTGTCTTCCCCTCTCCTCAGCCGTGTGCCCTCCGGGAAAGGACTTACCCTATCTGTGCCTCAGATTCCTCAGATGTAAGATGGAGATTATACTAATCCATGTTAAGGGTTGAGTACAAAATAAACACTCAGTAAATGCTGCTGTTTTATTACTGTTATACACACATCGTAAAACTGTATTTCTCTTATTATATACAACGTGATGAAAATATTTTCTAAATAAGTGGATAGTGACAGGGACTAAGAAGAAACATGTGTTAGGGTAGCAGGATTATAAGTAAAACATCTCTTTTATTACTTCCTTCATGGATAATATGGTTTTGTTTATGCAATTAAAAAATAAAACATTTATTTTCCTTGGTGTTTAGCCATCTCTGGGGCGGTGACACTCACATGGACCTACCCTGCTCCATAGAAATGACTTTTTGAGCAGATGCAATGTGCCAGGCCATTATAAACACTTTTTTTCCCAAATTCTCACAATAACCCAGCAAGATAAGTAATATTATGCCCATTTCATTGAGATAAAAAAGTTGAGACTCTAAGAAGTAAAAATGGTTTGTCCAGAGCCATGTAGTTAATGGAACCCTGGTGGCGCAGTGGTTAAGAGCTCAGCTGTTAACCAAAAGGTCAGCAGTTTGAATCCACCAGCTGCTCCTTGGAAATCCTATGGGGCACTTCTCCTCTGTCCTACAGGGTCGCTATGAGTCGGAATCGACTCGACGGCAATGGGTTTGGGTTTTTTGTTTGTTTTTTGCTTTTTTGTGGGTTTTTGTTTGTCTTCTTTTAAGCAGTTAATAAGCGAGAAAGACGGGGAACAGAGATTAGGCCTGACTCTGAATTTCAGGCTTACTTCTTTCCCCTACTATTTCTCAGGTAATCTTAGCGTGCAAAACAAACAGGGGTGCCTAGATCTTGGTTTCTAATACTATTTCCCTATTTTAAAAAGCCAGAGCTCCTTGGAGAGATGGCTGATTCTAGGATTGGGCAGAAAATATACAGGATGAGCCTGAGACATATTGTACTGCCAGAAAGTAAGGAAGTGCTCAAAAAAGGTTTTTTTCTAAAAACCTGCGTTGATGAGGGTATGTCAGCGGGGCAAGGAGCCCATGGAAAGAGCTCCCAATGGCCAAAGCTGGAACACTTTGGGCAACAAAATAAAGAAAGTAGCATTGGATTATAACCCACAGCATACAATAAATATCCATGAGTCATGAGTCCATACCAGTATATAAAATGATTCGCTAAACAAATGGGAGAACAGCAAATCTCCCACGCAGAAGAATCCCATACAATTCAGGTGGATGCTCCACCCTCAAGGAGAGGAACACGGCTCCTCACACCTTGTGTGTGGACTGCGCGTAGTGACTTCCTTCCACAGGGCGCAGTGTGGAAAGAAAGGAAACCAGAGTAACTTTACAGCAGAGAAACCCAACACAAACTACGTCCACCAGGTGATCAAGGTTAATATCAACAGTGGTAAGTCACGTTAATAGTATGACCCTCGGTACAATGTGGTGGGGATGGCACGTTACCTCCGTGGTCTTCCTCCCCAAAGCCTGTAACCTTATCTGACCACGAGAAAACATCAGATTCTAACAGTGAGGCATCCCACAAAATACCTGACCATTACTCTCCAAACTCTTGGGTCATCACAACCAAGGAAACTCTGAGAAACTGTCACAGCCAACAGGAAACTAAGAAGACATGACAAATAAATGTAATCCCATCCTGGATGGGATCCTGGAAGACAAAAAGGACGTTAAGTAGCAATTAAAGAAATACAAGCAAGGTATGTGTGCTGTGACTGATTACATTCGTGTGGCCTTTCTAGCCACGGGCTGGTAACTCACACCCAGATGGTGGTGTAGTGGTTAAGAGCTACGGCTGCTAACCAAAAGGTCAGCAGTTCGAGTTCACCAGGTGCTCCTTGGAAACCCTATGGGGCACTCCTAGTATGCCCTATAGGGTTGCTATGAGTTGGAATAAATGCAAGGGGTTTTTTGTGTTGTTTTTTTTTTAAGGGGATTGGCCAGTTTTACCTTAAAAGAGAGCCAATTCCAGAGCAGAAGGGAGAACCCACCACCACCAAGGAAGGAGAGACAGCAGGGCACAGCTCGGTGGGCTTCCTGGCCCACAGAGAGAGGAAGCTGTGTGCCTTTGGGCAGAGATTGAGGGCCAGGGAGAGGTGTGCCTGCAAGCACAGCTGGGGACAGAGGCTGTCCTGGTGGAAGAACTGTATCCTGAGTATTCTTGAGCCTGAATTGTAACTGTTACTTCCGTAATAAACCCCATAATTGTGAGTATGGTCTGTGAGTTCTGTGTGGCCATTGCAATGAATTATCGAACCCAGCAGAGAAGTAGATAGTGTTGTGCAAGGGATGGTTGGTGTCAGAACTGGTAAAGATGGCAGAGAGAGGAGGCTTGTCTGGCCTCTACTTCATGGGAGTCAGCCTTGTGCTGTTGATCTTGGTAGTCCTTCCCCCTTGTGGGGTAGGAGGAGGTCAGACACCTCCCCTATGCCGTTTTCACAGTATGTATTTCAGTTAATAATAGTATATCAATACTGGTTCATTGTACCACACTAATGTAAGATGCACAGAATCAGGGAGAGTGGGTATGGGGTATAAGGGAACTCTCTGTACTATATCCGCAACTTTTATGTAAATCTAAAACTACTCTAAAATTAAAAGTTTATTAAAAAACAAATAGGGATTGGATGTGGAGACATGTTCAAACTCTGGGGTTGGCCCTGGAAGACCCCAGAATGCAGGCTAAGAAGGGTTTCCTTGTTTTCTTGGTAGTACGTAAGAGGAAGCCTACTAAAACATTTGCACACCATCACACTTAAGGCGATCTCACCCAATCAAGTAGCTATTGGGTGACCCAACTTGACAATCTGACAAACATAAAGCAATTCATTCTGCAGTTATCCGATGACATCTATCCAAGTCCCCAAAATTGAATTTTCTCAAGCACATGTTGGTCTTTTCCTTTAAAGCACTTCACTGGTTACCAGTTGCCATCAAGTCAACTCCAACTCATGGCAACCTCATGTGTATCAGAGCAGAACTGTGCTCCATAGAGTTTTCAGTGGCTGATTTTTCAGAAGTAGATTGCCAGGCCTTTCTTCCAAGGCACTCTGGGTGGACTCAAATCTCCAACCTTTCAGTTAGCACCCAAGCATGTTAATCATTTGCACCACCCAGGGACTCCTTATAACACTTAAAAAAACAACCGTTGCATTGAGTCATTCCAACTCACAGCAATCCTATAGGACAGGATAGAACTGCCCCATAGGGTTTCCAAGGAGCAGCTGGTGGATTCGAACTGCTGACATTTTGGTTAGAAGCTGAGCTCTTAACCACTGTGCCACCAGGGCTCTCTTATAGCACTTACCCCTTGTAAATTATTGTTCGATCTGCTCAATGCCTGTCTTCCCTGGTGCACTGAGAGTTCCAAAAAGGCAGGTACCTCTTTCAGCACTGTACTCCCAGAACTTAGCAGAGTGGCACCTACTAGGTGCTCAGTAATTACTTACTGAATGCGTGAATGTCAGTGGGGTCTAGGGGAACAGTGACCAACACTGCTGATTGTGGCTGACGGTGAATGACAAGCCTCTGCTTTCTGCAGACTGAGAGGCCACTGGGACCAAAAGTGGCTTCCCTTCTAATCTCCCCAGTCTCTTGGTCCACCCTCCAAGTCCCCAAATAACATTATTTCTAAGCCTTTCAAAAAAGATCTGACAGCAAGAGGAATTTTACCTGTTGTAATCAAATCTAGTCCTAGAAAACACAAAAGTTCCCTAAAATCCAAGGAAGTGATAAGATCCACATGTTTTGTTTCATGTGGAATAACAATTGAGACTTGTCCAAGCTTCCTCACCCATGGGCATCACAAGGAAAACCTCTCGTTGCTGTCAAGTGGGTTCCAACTCGTAGCGACCCTATACGACAGAGCAGAACTGCTCCAGAGTTTCCAAGGAGCACCTGGTGGATTCGAACAGCCAACCTTTTTTAGTTAGCAACTGTATCTCTTAACCACTGCGCCACCAGGGTTTCCAAAGGAAAACCTAGACGCGGAAAAACCACAGGAAGGAAGTGGCCGAAAGCACTGTGTAGAAAGACGGAAAGCATGAAACAGATTTCATCAGGGGCCCTGGGTATTAGGTGTCTCTGTATGTCCATCTTTGTTATTGTTATCCGACTCTGTCAGTACATTCCAGGTCACGGCAAGTCAGTAATGTTGAGTATCTTTCGCTGCCAGCCTTTATGTAAGTGTTGCTAAGAATAAAGTGAAGCAGTGGGAGAAAGACAGCAGAGAGGTGTCTAAATTTAGAAAACTTGATGAATAAATCTATTAAACTCATTTTGGAGAGAGAGAGAAGAACAAATCGTTCCTTATTGGAAAGCTCAAATAAATAGAAAATAAAAGGTGATTGTCTCTACAGTTTAGAACAACAGATTTCAGTGTAAAGCCGCCCCCCAACCCTCTTCTATTTACAAACGAGGAATTGCTTGATCGTGTATTTTCATTCTTATAACCCTCAACTCAAATTTTTAAAGACGACATCATCTGAGCCAAGGAATCATGCAGAAAATCGTTATGAGAGGCCCCGATTCCGTATTTCTTGGGGGCGGGGGTGTGTATGAGTTCCTACTGATGTGATATAAATCATCCTCTGAAGATCATGGAAAGCAGGTGCCCCGACATTCTGTGTGCCGACATCTGGCAGGCTTTTATCCTCACGCTCCACCCTCCCGCTCAACATCTGGCAGCCCCTTCATCCCTGCACCCCACCCCCGTCCCCAACTGCCTCTCAACATCTGCCACACACTTCTCTTAACCTCAGAGGCAAATCCAGTCAAAGGCTCCAAAAGCACAATGTTCCAAAGGGTGGTGACCTGCAGTCACACGCTGGGTGGGAGTCAGGCAGGGTTGGTTTTTATTTTTTTCCCCTAAACTTTACAGGAATACACGATGCTCTTGCCAGCATGCTTTCATGTCCAACTGGTTCTCACTGAGAAGCTGGTGTAAAACTGAAATCCACAGTTCATATTAACCGTTTAAAAAGTTTCAGATCACCCTGGGAATTGGAGAGTACAATCAAATAGAAAAAACAAAAATCGTAGAAGAAATTTTATGCTAATGACATGCATTTTACAAGCCAAGAGAACTAATTCTGATTGGTAAAAAATGGGCACAATACATATGTCTTGCCTGTGACAGGGACAGATTACCCAATAATCAAGATATGCACAGGCCTACCTGTGCTTACTTACTAATCTGTAGTGCTCAATTTCAATCTAAGATGTGATGAAACCCATGTGAAATTGTGCACTACAGATTGCTAAGTAATCACAAGTAAGCCCGCACGTACCTTGCTTACTGGTGAATCCGCCCCTGCTCAAACTCACTTAGAGGAAGTATCTTAAATCTAATCCAAAAGTGCTTTCAAACCTATTTAAGGACGTGAGTGCTATCTGAATTCCACATCAGTTTAGAAACGCCCTCTGGTGCCTCCAACACTGTGTGACACTTACTGGTTTGCGGTCCATCTAACTCTCCCAGGGGTGAGGTGGACTCTCCCGGCTTAGAACCGGAGGGTCACTTCCCGGCGAAACGCTCCTCACCTCATGTAAGTCACTCGACCTGGGTTTCCCTCTAACAAGCTGGTATTCCAGGCTAGACCACCCTGCCCATTCGCTGTTAGCCACTGCCTGGCACTCAGTGCTGCACCTGAGTGAGTTAACCCCTCAACGACGTCCTCCTTGTCTCTGTTGCTGTCGTTGTGACTCTTAGCGACCCTACAGGGCAGAGTAGAGCTGCCCCATTGGGTTTCCAAGGAGCAGCTGGTGGATTCGAACTGCAGACCTTTTGGTGAGCAGACCAGCTCTTAACCACTGCGCCACCAGCGCTCCCCTGACTTCATGTTGTTGTCTTTGTTGTTAGGTGCCTTCGAGTCGGTTCCGACTCATAGTGACCCTAAGCACCACAGAACGAAACCCGGCCCGGCCCTGCGCTGCCCTCACAATCATTGTTAGGCTTGAGCCCACTGTTGCAGCCACTGTGTCAATCCATCTCATTGAGGGTCTTCCTCTTCTTCGCGGACCCCATACTTTACCAAGCATGATGTCCTTCTCCAGCGACCGATCTCTTCTGATAACATGTCCAAAGTATATAAGACATAGTCTTGCCATCCTTGCTTCTAAGGAGCACTCTGGTTGTACTTCTTCCAAGACAGACCTGTTCATCCCTTTGGCAGTCCATGGTATATGCAATATTCTTCACCGACACCACCATTCAAAGACATCAATTCTTTTGTCTTCCTTATTCATTGTCCAGCTTCCACATGCATATGAGGCGACTGAAAATACCATCGCTTGGGTCAGGCGCACCTTAGTCCTCAAGGTGACATCTTTGCCTGTCATCACTTTAAAGAGGTCTTCTGCGGCAGATTTGTCCAGTGCAATGTGTCTGTCTTAGTCATCTAGTGCTGCTATAACAGAAATACCACAAGTGGATGGTTTTAACAAAGAGAAGTTTATTTCCTTACAGTAAAGTAGGCTGAAAGTCCAAATTCAGGGCGTCAGCTCCAGGGGAAGGCTTTCTCTCTCTCGGCCTTCTCATCAGTGTTCCCCCAGACTAGGAGCTTCTCGGGGCAGCGACCCCGGTCCAAAGGACGCGCTCTTCTCCCTGCACTGCTTTCTTGATGGTATGAGGTCCCTCAATTCTCCATTTGCTTCCCTTTCCTTTTATCTCTTACAAGAGATAAAAGGCGGTGCAGGCCACACCCCAGGGAAACTCCCTTTACATTGGATCAGGGATGTGACCTGGGTTAGGGTGGTGTTACAATCCCCCCCTAATCTCTTTAATGTAAAATTACAATCACAAAATGGAGGACAACCACGCAACATTGGGAATCATGGCCTAACCAAACTGATACACACGTTTTCGGGGGGACATACTTTGATTTCTTGACTGCTGCTTCCATGGGTGTTAACTGTGGATTCAAGTAAAATGAAATCCTTGACAACTTCAATCTTTTCCCCTACCTCCATACACGCACACAATTCTCCATCCCTCCCTCCTTTAGACCAGTCTCTATTCCTTTTCTCCAGATGAAAAGATGCTTGGTCTTTCTTTTCCAGAAGGAATGTGGATAAAACTGTGCAGCTCTGAGTGTTCTGGGCACAGGTGAATTCCAGAGGTGGTCCTGGCTTCTGATGAAATAGATGTTCCAAACTTGAAGCCTCTCTGGGCTTTGGATGGCTGCCAAGCTGCTGGGTGTATCACAGAGACCCAGCAGGCCAGACCCCTATCAAAGCATTTTATCATTTTATTACACACTTAAATTAGTAATTACTTCTGGGACATTGTTTACATACTGATGCAGTGTGTAATTTCTTTTTAAAAGTTTAAATATGTTTAGTCATTTTTTTCATTGGCGGAAATACTTTGTGCATTCTGCCTGTTTTGTTCTCTGCAAATGCTTTATTTCAGTCCCTAAGAATGCTAAAGAACAAAGGGTTATACCAACATTGTTTTCTCTGTTCATAGTTACCTGGAGTGCGGAAATTTTTGTGCTTATTAAAATCACAAGGGACAGCAAACTAAATTAGGCTGGAAGTAGGCTAGAATCATGAATGACCTTTGCAGGTGGAAGTTAATCGTTAGCAGAATGGTGGTGACATGCATAAACCCTACCGAGACAGAGCACAACAATCTGAGCAAATGCACGGTATGCTGGAACAAGCATTTGAGTGGGAGGTAGAGATGGGCCATCTAGTCCAGGTTCCGCCATTAATGCTTTGTGATGTCAGGCACAGCCCCCTCGTATCTCTGGGTCTTGCTTTTTGTTATCTAAAATGAGTAGGTTTGTCTAAATATGTTTTGGTATTTTTTTTTAACTTGGTATTATGAAAAAACTCAAGCATTCACAAAAGTACAATGAACCCAGCTTCAAAAATTATCAGTATATCTTGTTTCATCTATATCCCCCTAATTTTCCCACTAAAGTTTTTTTAATCAAAACCTAGACATCATAACATTTCATCTGTAAATACTTGACTATTTCTAAGCAATAAAGACTTTTTTCCTTAATGACAAGAGCATCATCACAAAACAAACCAACAAAAATGAAAACAATAATTCCTTCAGCTCCTTTCAACTATAACATTTCAAGGCCCAAACCTTCCCACAATCTAGACCTGAATCAGTTAGAGCCACACCCCCCTAAAGACTGACGGCTTAACTGGACCCTATAAATGAGAAAAGGAGCCCTGTTGGTGAAATGGCTAAGTGCTCAGCTGTTAACGGAAAGGTCAGTGATTTGAACCCACTCAGGGTCTCTGCTGGGGGAAAAAAAGACCTGGTGATCTGTTCCCATAAAGATTCCAGCTTAGGAAGCCTTATGGGGCAGCTCTACTCTGTCATATAGGGTTGCTATGAGTCTGAATTGATTTGACGACACAGAACAATGTAAATGATAAAGAGTTTTAGCATTTTTACCCAACAGATTTCACTAGTCTCTAATTCTGGACTTCAAATCAAAGATGAACATGAACAACTTAGAGAAGACTGAGTAAAGAGCCAAGCAGAATACTCAGGTACCCCAACTCAGGGGAAGCCAGCACAGCTTGTCCAAGGCAAGGTCATGGAAGCTCCATAGACACATCCAGATTCCCCAAGGGACTGAACTGCTAGGCGGAGCGCTGTGGGGACCATGGTCTCGGTGAACATGTAGCTCAACTGGCATAACACAGTTCATAAAGAAAATGTTCTACATTCTACTTTCGTGAGTAGCGTCTAGGGTCTTAAAGGCCTGTGAGCAGCCATCTAAGGCACTCCACTGGTCTCACCCTGTCTGGAGCAAGGGAGAATGAAGAAAACTAAAGACACAAGGGAAAGATTAGTCCAAAGGACTAATGGACCACATCTACCACAGCCTCCACCAGACTGAGTCCAGTACAACTAGATGGTGCCCAGCTACCACTGCTGACTACTCTGACAGGGATCAAAATAGAGGGTCCCTGACAGAGCTGGAGAAAAACGTAGAACAAAATTCTAGCTCACAAAAAAATACTAGACTTACTGGCCTGACAGAAACTGGAGAAACCCCGAGAGTATGGCCCCCAGACACCCTTTTAGCTGAGTAATGAAGTCACTCCTGAGGTTCACCCTTCATCCAAAGACTAAACAGGCCCATAAAACAAAATGAGACTAAAGGGGCACAACAGCCCAGGGACAAGAGGGGACAAGAAAGCTGGTAATAGGGAACCCAAGGTCAAGAAGGGAGAGTGTTGACTTCTCGTGGGGTTGCTAACCATTGTCATAAAACAATACGTGTACTAACTGTTTAATGAGAAGCTTGTTTGTTCTGTAAACCTTCATCTAAAGTACAATACAAAAAACAGTCAGGTGTTCAAGAAGAAGGCATATTCTTCATGAAACATTAAAAAACTAAAATTATTCTGAATAAAAAGAATACCCACCAATGGAGTAAATTGGAAGCAAGAATAGTTCATTCGTTTGAGTACTTTTTCATTCATTCGTTCAACAAACATATATTGAATAGTTGGCTTGTGCCAAGGACGATGGTGCATGATGGGAATGCCAAGATGAACATGACCCAAGCATCACCCAGAGTGAGTTGCTAACAAGCTGGTCTCCATCGTCAACTAGGGGCTAAATATGCAGAGAAGACCAGCAAAATTCTGAAACGCACAGGGTGCAGGGATGAAGGGGCTACCAGAGTAGATATCATAATGATTACTATTACCCAATGTTTGCACCTCTCTAATAGTGGAAGTTATCCTACGTGTAAAGACGAAAACACCCTAATAATTCAGGGTTGCTTCTCTGAAGTTGAAAATGTAAAAATAACCTAGCCTCACCTCTCCACACAGAAGTTGTAGGCTTATGAAATCCAACTGGAAGATCAAGAGGTCCATTAAAGTCATTTCGATCTTTTTGCCTGCGCCCCCCCCCGCCCCCACCGCCAATGCCCCTGATACTAGGATACTAAGGTCTATCGTCTGATAACTACCGTATTTTATGCAAATAACGCGCACCTTCTGCGTTTGTTTGCCGGCTGCATCCTCTCCCCTGCAAGGCACCCTCACAAATGCTGATAAGCCAATCTTCTTCCACGTGTCGTTCTAAAAAAATTAGCATAGTGCACCTATGAAAATACCTCGAAAGGGGGAGGGCATGGTTGGTGAACAAACACAGAAGGCGTGCGTTATTTGCATAAAATATGGTATAAGATCTATAAATTGCTGGGTCACCACAGTTAATTGTGCTATCAGCAGCTTGAGATCCCAGTTACTGAGAAAGACCATCTGCAGTAACTCAGACACCTGCAAAAGGACAGCCCTGGACCAAACAGTGAAGTGAGAAATGTTTGCCCTAATTGACCCCTCCTCCACCTCGTCACCTCCACCCCTAAACCATGGCCTTCATGACGGATGGCCTCCTCAGACACTTTATTAGACTAGGCTCTGGATCCTGACTCTTCATTCTTCTCTTGCCTCCCACGCATTCCAACCAAAGAAATGCCCCTACCCGTGTCCCATTTAAAGAGCCTGCGTAGTGCAAGTGCTGCAATCTGCTGCTAACTGAAAGGTTGGTGGTTTGAATCCACCCAGTGACACCATGGAAGAAAGGCCTGGTGATCTGCTTCTGTAAATATTACTGCCGAGAAAACCTTGTGGAGCAGTTCTACTCTGAAATACATGGAGTTGCCACGAGTTGGAATCAACTTGATGGCCGACAGTTTTGTTTTTGTTTTGGGGGGTTTGTTTTGCTTTGGGATGGCCCATTTATCTAGTGTAATCTTTTATCAAGAGTCCCTGGGTGGTGCGAACAGTTAACACACTCACTGCTAACTGAAAAGTTGGTGATTTGAGTCCATCTAGAGGCACCTTGGAAGAAAGGCCTGGTGATCTACTCCTGAAAACTCAGTCATTAAAAACTGTATGGAGCGCAGTTCTACTCTGACACATACGGGTTTGCTATGAATCAGAATCAACTTGATGACAACTAGTTTGTTTGTTTGTTTTTTATCTTTTATCATAAAACTTTTTAATAAAATGATGTGGCTATAAAAATAACTAAATATGGTTATTTTTCAAGAATGCCTATTTTCATTTTAATGTGGACCATTAATGAAGAGCCGGTGTTCATATGGCACTGAATTTACTAAGTGCTTTCAGCTATATTGTCCCACCTAACCTAGTCACCATAGCAGCCCCTTAAACGGGTATCATTTTACAGATGAAGAAACTGAGGTCCAAACAAGCTAAGTAACTTTTCCACGTCACCCAACACTAAGAAGCAGCATTATTTCTGATTCAAATCCGGCTCAACATCTAAAAACCTGGGTGCTTCTCATCTCCCTGGGGGTACCCAGGCAGGACCATCCTTCGGCTTAGTTGGGAAGGAAGAGCGCTCAGCTCAGGCCCGGACCCTGTGCTGTGCATCTCTCCGGCTCTCTGATTCCAAACGCCTTGTTTTGTCGTGGTCCTTGCTGTTTGGTTGGCTGTTTTGTTTCCACGGTCTCAGCATCCTCAGCTAAGAAAATGCCTTAACCCTAAGAGACCCTTCACTGTGGGTATCGCAGGCACCTATGGCCCCCAAGAAGCAGTGTCGCCTCCAAATGGCACCACACAGGTAACCATACACTCAGCCCAAACTCCAGGCAGCTCTTCACACCCTGGTGTAGTACAAAAGGGTGAAACCAGCCTCGGAAGGGGAGTGCCTCGGGCTCGGGCACAGGCACAGCCCGCTTCCGTACGTTTGGCTGGCTGGGTCAGAGAGCCAGAAGATGCACGCAAATACACATTTAGATGCCAGATCGGGACCAGCAACTGTTAGATTAGCCAGTGAGTGAAGACCTGCCATGAAGAGTCCTGTATAAAGCACCCAGCACTAATGCCACCCTAGGGTCAGCTGAGCTGCCTCTGGCTCTCGCTGCATGTACGGCTTACGTTCTAGGGAAGCTGGCTGGATTCATGTAAATTCTAAACTGTGTAATAACACACCCCCTCCAACAGGCGCCGCCTGGACCGGAGTCCAGATACCTGCAGCTAATCCCAGATCTCAGCAGCTCTGTGATCCTGGAGAAGTCTCTTACCTCCTCTGGGCCTCAGTTCTTTCATCTGTAAGATGGAGGCACTAAGAACAGGAGGAGAGAGTAAAACCGCCCCAGAGGGTTTCCAAAGAGCAGCTGGTGGATTCCAACCGCAGATCTTTTGGTGAGCAGCCGTAGCTCTTAACACTGCACCACCAGGGCTCCAAAAACAGGAGGTTTAGGTTGAATGAGAACTTCTGTTTCTAACATTGTCCAAAGGACGTAACTTTGTACAAAGAGGCAAAATGTATGCTCACTAGAATTAGTCAGCTTGGGTACAAATCCTGATCTATCACTTACGAGCTGTGTGTCTTTAGACAACTTACTTTATTTTATTATCTATAAGTGGTAATAATAATTAAGAGGATACCAAATGAAGTCATGCATGCAAACTTTTAAGCAGAGTGCCGGGCATACAGTAAGTGCTTAATAAATGTTAGTTCACATTACATTTAAACACGCTTCTCATCCTTTACCGTTAACAGCTTACAGATCCATGGATGTTGAGAATGGAAATGATTGGTTCTGCCTTTTAAACTTTCCAGTTTCTGTGTAAACCTAAAAAAAAAAAAATGTACTCAAGTTTATAAATTCAAAAAAGCCACATTAAAAAATCTCCTTGCCTCATTGTGGAGCCTCATTTGCTGTGATAGTACATTCAAGCAGCGTTGACTGAGCACCCACCGTGTGTCAGGCGCGTCTGAAAGAATGGAGATTTTTTTTAAAAAGATCACTGAAGCAAAACCTACATAAAGAATATATTTCTGATTACTTTTTTTATTGACATCGTTATTATATACTGTCAGTCCTAAGACACAGCTGTTGATATTAATCCAGCGAGAACATTTGTGTACTTTATGCTATTCATTGATTCCAAAAATCTTTATGACCACATACTCTGTAGATGATGCTGTAGGAATCACTGAGGCAGACAGAGAAGATCTGATCCCCGGCACCTGGGAGCTTGGAGTCTCGTAGGAAAGATGCTACATGCCCAAAACCTATCAACCAAAGCCATATTCGAGTGCCACAAAGGTGAGCTAAAGTTTAGAAAAACGGAAAATTACTTCTGGCTGGAGGCAGAAGAAGATCCGAGAGAACTCCTTGAAGACGGTGGTGTTTAAACTGGGCCTTTACCAGTGAGCAGGGTTCCAAAGGTAAGAGACGAAGAGTTCCTGGGCCCTCCCAGGAAGAGCGATAGGTCTCGGCAGGCTGGGAGAGCCAAGCGTGCATCCAGGAACCGAGGCCAAGCCCCAACGGTCAGAGCGTGAGATCGGTACCGAGGAGTGCCGAGAATGCAGACGTGGAAAGGCAGCAGGTGTGTCCAGACTCAGTTTGGGCATTACTTAGCAAACACTGGCAAACCACCGAATGTTGTGTGAGCGAGGCCACAGCTAACACTCAGAGGTACTTTAGGAGGATCAGTCTGGCAACTCAAAGAAAAAAAATTCTTTTTTTCCTTTTAGAAACTAAGACAGGCTCATTGAGGGTCTAGAGTGCTCAAATGTAGCACATAATGTCGGATCTTCCTCTCTGAAGCAGTACCCCTGTGTTGTCACTTGTATGCAGTACACAGATACATGGCTAGGATTTGATAAGAGATCTGTGGGTGGTTTTACAGGGGCAACATCCTCTATGCACCATGATCTATTTTTCATTTCCCTTATCAAAAGCCCTACAACTCATGCCCCTCAAAACCATTTGTTTATCCTCCACATCCCTAAGAAGTGCTATGCTGATCGCTGAGAGCACAGTGACTGCTCCAGTGGAAGCATTACAGTAAAGCCTGCAGCCTTTATGTCAAAGTGGCTTTGAAGGTATGGCACACATGTCGTAAAATTAAATAAACTCACAGGAGCCTCCAGCCTCCAGAGTCCAGGCCTTCAGTGCAGATTGCATCATTCGTGAAATAGATTTGGTGGCCACTGCCTATCACCGGGGACATTGGGTTGGTTTATAAAAACCACTGCACAATCTGACACCCTGGGTATAATTGGTATTCACTGCTGGGGAGAATGCTCCAGACAGAATTCAAATAGACTGAAGCCAGCTCTGAATTTCTCCGTTCTCTCTCTCCCTTTCTCTCTCCCTCTCCCCTCCTCTTTGTCCTGCTCTGTCATTTCTTCCTCACAGGACCAAGCGAGCTGGAGATGCAAGAGAGCAAACCTCAGGGGTCCTGGGTGCTTGACACGGAATCAAGGAACACAATGTTTGTTTGAGCCACCGTTGAGCATAGCTCCCAGATGCTTGTAAAACTGCTGCTAGCTGGTCAGCTCCCCCAAACCTCTCCACACAACCCTAGAGTATGCAGTGTGGGTTTCACATAGAGAATTTCCTGGAAGAGGCCTCATTTCAGAGAGGGGTGCCGAGCATTAAACAGTGCTGCTGCTAACAATCATCAAAATTATTACTATTACTTAAATAAAAAGGGGCATAAATGCGTAGGAGACATGGCTTGCAATGTGAAAACGACCTGTCTTCCCAGGAGCAGAAGAGCTTGCCTGTTCGTTTTAAATCTGCTTAATTTCTGTTTTAGCGGCCTCGTGACAGTCTGCCAAAAGTTAGCTGCCAAAACTGTGACTATATTTAGCTGTTTATTACACACCAACTCAAGTTGGCGCCTGCTGGTCGACATGCAGAAACGCAGAATCGGAGCTTAACGCAAGAGAGGCCAGGAAAGCCGGGGGGAGATTCTGAACTGAGAAAATATTTGTTAAAATAATTTAGTTGTGTTACTTCTCAGGAGAAAAGGTCTTAAGCTATAAAAAGAGCAGCAAAAACGAGTTTATTTTAAAGTTATAATGAACAATAAAGAGGTGGTGGTAAATAGAAAACACAGACCCCCAAACCCCAAGACAAATGCAAGAAATCTTTGATTTCTTGATCCTCTGGTTTGATATGGTTGATGGGCTTCCCTGGCTCACAGCCTGGAAATGCAGGGGAAGAAATTTGTTTTGATTTTGTTTTTCTCTCCAAAAGTCACATATGCCGTTTCGGCATCATCACAAGCTTCAACGTGGCGGTACCAAATAAATGAGAGTTTCCCGGGAGTGTGTGGCTGGTGAGAAATGCAGAAATGGGATCAGAATTGACCTGGAAAACCAGGAGGGCCTCTTCCATCTCCACATCCAACCGAACACACCACATTTGGTTTCTTCTCAGCGGTGACTGATTTTGATTAGATTGAAGTCCCAACTGAAGCTTGGCCTAGAAGCCACTTTAACTGCTTATTAGCGGTCTGTGCTCTCATGAACTATCACTGAAGGCTCACGGGGAAACTGAGTCATTTAAAACCACTCAACTCTACATTCAAAGCTACAACATTTTATTTTATCCTTCAGTTTGATGAGGGTTTGGGAGGGGTAGTCTGATTTTCTTCAATTTCTTGGAATAAAAGTGGAAACTAATAGCACGTTGCCATTAAAAATGGTTTAGAAAAGAGTGTAAAAGTAGCCCATATAGTCACATAAGCTTAGGGGGAAATGGGCCTCTAACTATACCTCAAAAGTTGGTCACTGTCTATTTTGTATTCTCTTCCCTAATATTCATCCCCCCCTTGCTACTATGCCAGGGACAGATTAACCAGTAAGCATGATACTCACCAATCTACAGTAAGCAAGGTACACACGGGCTTAATTGTGCGTACTTACTAATCTGTAGTGAACAACCCAGGTGAAATTGTGCACTACAGATTAGTAAGTACGCACAATTAAGCCCGTGCATACGTTGCTTATTGGGTATCCGTCCCTGCCACCACCCCACACAAAATGTGCTGCTTATTAAGACTTAAGTTGCCCTAAATCAAGTAGCATATATGAGTAAACAGCGTCGCCTACTGGATAGAAAAAGAAGAAAATTAGTAAATCTGCACAAATGGAAATACTGAGCCAGCTGTCAGCTTTAGGCCACATAGTCCCCTCACTCTGGCCTTCTGTTATCAGCCATGGGCAAACAAGAAAGTCCCATCAAGCAGGTGCCCAAAACCAACCAAAAACAAATAAACCAAAAAGACCCCACAGCTTTCCCACTCTCGTTGCCTGCTCCGGGGAAGCTCTCACCTAAGTAAGAACGACAGCTGGCAGCTACTGAGCGCTTACCAGGAGCCAGAGGTTTGCAGAGTGCTTGACTTGGGGCATCTCACTTAGTCACCCAAGCAAGCCAATTAGATAGGTATCACTTCTATCAACCCCATTTGTGGGGGAGTTTTGGTGACTTGTCCAAGGTCGTGGAGCCTGACTCTGATAGCCCATGCAGTTAACTCCCACTACACAGTACCCTCCAGACACACACATCCAGGACAAAGAGAGAGGTCTTTAAGGGACAAATCTATGTAATAACACTATAATTAGGCATATACTGAGCACTTACTGTGCATCGGACTATTTAGCGCACACAAAATGAATTGACACGAAGCCTGCCCTCCAAAAACGTATAGTCTAAAGAATAACTTAAATTCGTAGAACACTTTAGAGCTTACATCATTTCAGCCTATCTTCACAGCCAGCCCTTTAAGGTATTTACACTCCTGATTTTAGAAATGAGGTTTTATGATTCATCCAAGCTCACGCAGATGAGAAGTGGCAGCTCTTCAGATTTAAATGCAAGTTCTTTCCTCCACCTCATGCTTCCTCTTTCCCAAATGCAGCTGCTGGAGAGTCCTAGTTTTATGACAAAGGGTGGAGGCCAAAGGTGGCAGAAGGCTGACTCAGGGACAAGTCACCATCGTGGAACTTCCTTTCTTTTCCTCCACCACTTCCAAACCACCCCTACCCACAGAGAAATGACCATAAATAAAGTCTCTTAGTAGATCAGATTAAAACAAACATTACATCTATTGAGTTTCAAAAAACTAGAAATATAGGGGAACTTTCTTAGCATAAAAATGAGTATATACAAAAACCCTACAGCTAATGTTAATGGTGAGAGACTGGACGTTTTCTCCTTGTGATCAGTAACAAGGCAAAGACACCCTCTCTCACCACTCCTAATCCACATCCTACTGAAGTCCTAGCTAGTGCAATAAGACAAGAAAAATGAAATGCAAGATACAGATTAGAAAGGAAGAAATAAAACTATCTTTATCCCCAACAATATAATTGTCAATGTAGAAAACTCCAAAGAATCTACAAAAAGCTCTCAGAACTAATAAGCAAGTTTAGCAAGTTCACAGGATGCAAGATCAATATACAAAAGTCTTTCCTATATACCAGCAATGAACAACGGGAATTTGAAATTGAAAGACTATACCATTTACAATGCTGCAAAAGAAAAAGAATAACAGCTTAGGTATAAACCCAACAGAAAATGTGTGGAATCTATGTGTGAAAAACTACCTTCAGTGGGAAGGAAAAAAAAAATGTTAATAGTCTATAAAAATAGGCTACTAGAACCAGGGATAAAGTGTACCTTTATCTTTGTAAAGTATGGGGGACTCTTCCAGAGATGAGTCTTCAGATTTTGAAACCCTAGAATTAGTAGCCCACCAGAGACCATCTGGTCCCCCCTCCCATTGTGTCTCCTTTTAGAATAAGGGAGCCAGGGGGGGCATACTCAGGAGAACTAAGGAAGAACAAAGAGGAAAAAAAAGTAAGATTTTTCATAAAAAGCCTTAATACCGTCAGGGTGGCAAAAAAGAAGCAAGTACCACATCTCTCCCCATTCCAACAACATGATGTTCTCCTGTCTTACAGGAGTTAAGATCCCAGATCTAAAATTCTTTGAGGGTCTTTTTTTAATTAAAGAAATCACTTTAGCTTATTGAATTGAGCTGAGCGATGCAGCTAAAGCTTCCTGCTTACCTTGTACGATAACTACAGTACCATAAAGAAGACGCATCTGCACAACCCATGTATAGATTGATAAGACAGACTCTTGACTTCCATGATGCTTACTCAGTGTTATTCTGTGCTAGGCACTTCTCCGCATGATTTCTACATAGGAGCTCATTTGATCCTCACAACAACCCCGTAAGGGAGGTGCTATTTTTATTCCCATCTTATCCAAGCTAAATATAAATTGATAGTTTGTGTATTTATTTTAGACAGCAAGTTTCTTCTAAGAGTTTGACTTAGGGTTTCTACAGATGGCCAATGACCCATAACATGTGTCAACTATATATGTTATAATAATTTGATTTTTTCACAACACCTTAAGAAGTTAATGTTGTGAAAAGCAAAGCTTGTTGGTGCTGTGGAGCCCTGGCATGTGGGTGGAGAGGCAGGGAGGGTGACTCCTTTCAGGAGCATCTCTGGAAACCCAGCGGTGTGCTGGTCAATGTTTAACAACCAGCTCCCTTTGTAAATAAATGGAGCAGTGGAGGATAAAGGAACAGGAAAGCCCTTATATGCAGTGTTTTGCCAATTTCTGTGTATAAATACTTTCTCCCTTGCCCAATGTAGGTTCACAAAGTTCCTGGAAACTTAACAGTGGGCTTTCAACCAGCCGGTGGGGTGGTTCTAGCACGCCACTGCAAAGCCCCATGAGAACAGAGCCCATGACTGTCTTCTTCAACCTAGCACCTAGCACAGTGCCCAGCATTTTGTGGGCACTCAAGAAATATTGGTTAACCGGACTGAGTCCAGTACAGCTAGATGGTGCCCGGCTACCACCGCTGACTGCTCTGACCAGGATCACAACAGATGGTTCTGGACAGAGCTGGAGAAGGATGTAGAGCGTAATTCTAACTCACAAAAAAAAAAAAAAGACCAGATTTACTGGCCTAAAGGAGACTGGAGAAACCTCAAGAGTATGGCCCCCAGTCACCCTTTTAGCTCAGTGGTGAAGTTACCTTCGAGGTTCACTGTTCAGCCTGGGAGCGGACAGTCCAGTAAAACCAAATGAGACTAAGGAGGTACAGGAGTCCAGTGACAAGGGCCAGAAGGCAGAGGGGGAGTAGGAAGCTGATGATAGGGAACACAAGGTTGAGTAAGGATACTGTTGATGTGTTGTGAGATTGTTAACCATTGTTATAGGGCAACATTTGTAGTAACTGTTAAATGGGAGGCTATTTTGTCCTGTAACCTTCATCTTAAGTGAGAATAACAGCACAATTAGAAGAGTGTAGTCAATGTCACTTAAATGTGTACGTAAAAAGTTTTGAAATGGGGTATCTTTGGCTATGTGTATTTTCACCAAAAAAAAAAAAAAGCTGAGAATTTAGAGGGTTAAAATCTTGTGGGGTTGTTAACCAAAGTCATAAAACAGCATGTGTACTACTGTTACATGAGAAACTGTTTGTTCTGTAAGCCTTCACCTGAAGTACAATAAAATATTAAAAAAAAGAAAAGAAAGAAATATTGGTTAAATGAAGGAATGAGCAGATTAATAAAATGCAATCAAATAAATCAAATAGAAGTAAGTATGGTGACATCCATGAGCTGTAACAAAGGACCTCACTGCTTCAATGATGTCAGTCTTAGTTTATCATGATGGTTGTGAATTGTGCTAAGACTTTGTGCCGGAGGAGAAGGTTTCATCCCCATGTTGGGATTTGCTATTATAATGCTGAGTACTAAGGGAAATAAGACTCCTGAGTATGTGTTTTCAATAGCAGGAAAAAAGAGATATTTGTTTTTCTCCAATTTAACCAAACTATACTTATCAAAGTATATAAGAATATATTTTTAATTTTTAAACATTATTTATTCAAATTCCTAAAAAATAATTGCTCTGTTATGTAATTCTGAAACTCTAAGCTCTAATTCTTTGAAATAATTAAGACAATTTTTTTTAATGTGGTAAGTATATATACATGTAACAAAACATTTGCCATTTTAACATATACTCACATGTATAATTTGGTGACATTAATTACATTCATCATATTTTGATAAACAGTATTCTTGAGAACTCAGTTGTTTCAAATGGATAAGGGACTTGTTCTTCACTGTCTTAAATAAATGAATGAATTTATTTCAATTTATCTAATACCGATTACTATGTGCACACACTTCAAAACCTGTAAGAGGGGGGTGCAGACATTGTACAATACCATTAAACTTTTAGATAACAAAGGAGCAAAAGTAGTAGGGCCCTAATTTAGCCTAAGGTGAGATTCATACCCATCCAAAGTGTCTGAGCAGATGTGCTAGGACTCCAAAACTAGAGTTGTCAGATAAAATACAGGAGGTTCAGTTAAATTTGAATTTCAGATAAACAACAAATAATTTTTTAGGGTTAACTAAATCCCAAAAATCATAGGTCTAGGAAAAAAGTATATCTAGGAAAATTGGAAATTGTCAAAAATGAAATGAAACACTTGAAGACAGATATTCTAGGCATTAGTGAATTAAAATGGACTGGTATTGGCTATTTTGGAACGGACTATAATATGATCTACTATGCCAGGAACGACAAATTGAAGAGGAACCACATTGCATTCATTGTCAAAAAAGAACATTTAAAGATCTATCCTGAAGTATAACGCTGTCAGGGATAGGATAATATCCATATGCCTACAAGGAAGACCAGTTAATACAACTATTATTCAAATTTATGCACCAACTACTAATGGCAAAGATGAAAAAATTGAAGATTTTTGCCAACATCTGCAGTATGAAATTGATCAAAGGTACAAACAAGATGCATTGATAATTATTGGTGATTGGAATGTGAAAGTTGGAAACAAAGAAGAAGGATCTGTAGTTGGAAAATAGGCCCTTGGTGATCAGATGATAGAATTTTGCAAGAGCAATGATCTATTAATGGGAAATACCTTTTTTCAACAACATAAACAGCAACTATACACGTGGACCTTGCCGGATGGAATGCACAGGAATCATATCAACTATATCTGTGGAAAGAGACGATGAAGAAGCTCAATATCATCAGGCAGAACAAGGCCAGTGCTGACTGCAGAACAGACCATCAATTGCTCGTCTGAAAGTTCAAGTTGAAGCTGAAGAAAATCAACATAAGTCCACAAGAGGCAAGGTACTACCTTGAGTATATCTCACCTGAATTTAGAGACCATTTCAAGAATAAATTTGATTCATTGAACACTAATGACAGAAAACCAGACAAGTTGTGAGATGACATCAAGGACATCACACATGAAGAAAGCAAAAGGTCATTAAAAAGACAGGGAAGAAAGAAAAGACCAAAATGGATGTCAGAAGAGCCTCTGAAACCTGCTCTTGGACGTACAGTAGCTAAAGCAAATGGAAGAAATGATGAAGTAAAAGAGCTCAACAGAAGATTTCCAAGGATGTTTTAAGAAGACAAAGTGAAGTATTATAATGAAACATGCAAAGACCTGGAGTTAGAAAACCAAAAGGAACATGCTTGGTATTACTCATGCTGAAAGGACTGAAGAAAAAATTCAAGCCTCGAGTTGTAATATTGAAGGATTCTATGGGTTCCAGGAATTGACAGAATACTAGTTGAGATGTTTCCACAAACAGATGCAACACTGGAAGTGTTCCCTCGTCCATGCCGAGAAATCTGGAAGACAACTACCTAGCCAACCAACTGGAAGAGATCCATATTTGTGCCTTTTCCAAAGAAAAGTGATCCAACAGTATGTGGAAATTATTGAACAATATAATTAATATCATATGCAAGTAAAATTTTGCTGAAGATCATTCAAAAACGGTTGCAGTAGTATACCTACAGGGAACTGCTAGAAATTCAAGCCAGATTCAGAAGAGCACGTGGAACGAGGGGTATCATTGCTGATGTCAGATGGATCTTGGCTGCAACCAGAGAATACCAGAAAGATATTTACCTGTGTTTTACTGACTATGTGAAGACATTCAACTGTGTGGATCATAACAAATTATGAATAACATTGCGAAAAATGGGAATTCCAGAACATTCTGTGCTCACGCGGAACCTGTGCATAGACCAAGAGGCAAGCATTCGCAAAGAACAAGGGAACACTGTGGTTTAAGATCAAGAAAGCTGTACATTGGGGTGTGTCCTTTTACCATGTTTATTCAGTCTGTCTGCTGAGCAAGTAATCTGAGAAGCTGAACTATATGAAGAAGAATGAGGCATCAGGATTGGAGGGAGACTCATTAACAACCTGCGTTATGCAGATGACACAACCTTGCTTGCTGAAAGTGAAGAAGACTTGAAGTACTTACTGATGAAGATCAAAGACTATGGCCTTCAGTATGTATTACATCTCAACATAAAAAAAACAAAAATCTTCACAACTGGATCAATAAGCAACATCATGGTAAGTGGAGAAAAGATTAAAGTTGTCAAGGATTTCATTTTACTTGGATCCACAATCAACACCCATGGAAGCAGCAGTCAAGAAATCAAACGACATATTGCATTGGGCAAATCTGCTGCAAAAGACCTCTTTAAAGTGTTAAAAAGCAAAGATGTCATTTTGAGGACTAAGGTGTGTCTGACCCAAATCATAGTATTTTCAATCGTCTCATATGCTTGCAAAAGCTGGACAATGAATAAGGAAGACTGAAGAAGAATTGATGCCTTTCAATTGTGGTGTTAGCAAAGAATGTTGAATATGTCATGGACTGCCAGAAGAATGAACAAATCTGACTTGGAAGAAGTATAGCCAGAATGCTCCTTAGAAGCTAGGATGGTAATTCTTCATCTCGTGTACTTTGGACATGTTATCAGGAGGAACCAATCCCTGGACAAAGACGTCATACTTGGTAGAGGGTCAGTGAAAAAGAGGAAGATCCTCAACAAGATGGATTGACACAGAGCTGCAACAATGGGCTCAAAAGTAGTAACGCTTGTGAGGACCACACAGGACCAGGCAGTGTTTCATTCTGTTGTACACAGGGTTGCTATAAGTCGGAACCAACTCGTCTGCACCCAACAACAACAACAACATGTCCCCAAACAAACTCCAAATATTTCATGGAACATATTTGTACTAAAAAACTATTTGTTTTTTATCAGAAATTCAAATTTAACTGGTGTGTGTATTTTTATTTGCTAAATGTGGCAGCTCTATGCCAAGTATATGTTTTCTTAAAATAGTTTAAAAGAGAGCCTGAAATTTAGTAGATCTAATATTTAAATGTAGAAGAAAAAGAAAAATGTTACATAATGCTTTTATAACCTTGAGTGTTGAAGGCCTTTTTAACTGACACAAAATCCAGAAGCCATGAAAGAAACGGTTGATGAAATCCATTATATAATAATAAATAACTTTTTCTTGGAAAAAATGAGCAACATAAAAAACAAATGACAAGTAAGCAAAAATACTTGCAATTTGAGACACATAAAAATGGCTAAATTCCCACATATATAAAGAGCACCTACAAATCCATAAGAGTAAAAGAAAGACCATTCATCCTAATAAAAAGTTCACTAAGATGAACAGAGCATTCACAGAAAAGAAAACTGACGTGGTGCATAAACAAGTGGAAAAAAACAGATGCTTGACTTCACTCATAGTAATAGACATGCAAATTAAAACTAGATTGAGTTGGGTTTTTTTTTTCACCTAACAGATGGGCGAAATTCCAAAAGTTAGATAATAAACTTTGTGGGCAAGACTATGCGAAAATAAGCTCTTATGTATGTTCCTGGTTGGGATATAAATTCGTAGAACCCATATGGAGGGTTATCTGACAGTATCTATCAAAACTTCAAATACGTATCACATTGATCTAGCAATTTTACTTCTAGAAATTTATGCTATGGATGTATAAATGCAAAATGAATTAAGTACAAGGATATTACATGCAGCATTACTGTAGTAGAAAAAGTTTTGCAACAACATAAATATTTATCAATACATCACCGATGAAATAAATTTTGGTACATCCACACAATAGAAAACTATGCAACTGTAAAAAAGAATTAAGAAACTATTAATGTATTGAGATGGAAATAGCTCTCAATTATACTAATTAAAAATATGGTGAGTATACACTCAACCATTTTGAGGGAAAAAATGAGGCAGAAAAGGAATATATATTTGTAATTGCCTCAATTTGCATTGAAAATATCTCTGATAGGACGATATGAAATCATTAATAGTGGCTAGCTAACAGAGGGATGTTGTTGTTGTTGTGTACATCAGAGTAGATACCAACTCCTAGGGGCTGTCTTAGTTATCCAGTGCTGCTATAACAGAAATACCACAAGTGGATGGCTTTAACAAACAGAAATTTACTGTCTCACAGTTCAGGAGTCTAGAAGTCCAAATTCAGGGCACCAGCTCCAGGGGAAGGCTTTCCCTCCCTGCCAGCTCTGGGGGAAGGTCCATGTCATCAATCTTCCCCTGGTCTAGGAGCTTCTCAGTGCAGGGACCCTGGGTCCAACAGACATGTTCTGCTTCTGACTTTTCTTTTTTGGTGTTAGGAGGCTCCCCCTGCCTCCTACTGCTCAATTCTCTCTTTTATATCTCAAAAGAGATTGACTCAAGATACAACAACCTAATACTGTAGACTGTGTCCCGCTTCATTAACATGTTGTTAGGTGCCGTCAAGTCAGTTTCAACTCATAGCGACCCTATGCACAATAGAACAAAACACTGCCCAGTCCTGTGCCATCCTCACAATCACTGTTATGCTTGATCCCATTGTTGCAGCCACTGTGTCAACCCATCTCCTTGATGGTCTTCCTCTTTTTCACTGACTCTCTACTTTACCAAGCATGATGTCCTTCTCCAGGGACTGATCCCTCCTGATAACATGTCCTAAGTATGTGAGACGTAGTCTCGCCATCCTTGCTTCTAAGGAGCATTCTGGTTGTACTTCTTCCAAGACAGATTTATTCATTTTTTGGCAGTCCATGGTGTATTCAATATTCTTCAACACCACAATTCAAAGGTGTCATTTCTTCTTCGGTCTTCTTTATTCATTGTCCAGCTTTCACATGCACATGAGGCGATTGAAAACACCTTGGCTTGGGTCAGGTGCACCTTAGTCTTCAAGGTGACATCTTTGCTTTTCAACACTTTAAAGAGGTCTTTTGCAGCAAATTTGCCCAAGGGGATGTGTCTTTTGATTTCTCGACTGCTGCTTCCATGGTTGTTGATTGTGGATACAAGTAAAATGAAATCCTTGACAGCTTCAATTTTGTCTCCGTTTACCACGATGTTGCTTATTGGTCCAGTTGTGACAATCTTTTTTTCTTTATGTTGAGGTGTAATCCATACTAAAGGCTATGGTCTTTGGTCTTCATCAGTAAATGCTTCAAGTCCCCTTCACTTTCAGCAAGCAAGGTTGTGTCATCTGCATAATGCAGGTTGTTAATGAGTCTTCCTCCAATCCTGATGCCCCATTCTTTTCCATATAGTCCAGCTTCTCGGATTATTTGCTCAGCATACAGATTGAATAGGTATGGTGAAAGGATACAACCATGACACAAACTTTTCCTGACTTTCAACCATGCAGTATCCCCTTGTTCTGTTCCAATGACTGCCTCTTGATCCATCTACAGATTCCTCATGAGCACAATTAAGTGTTCCAGAATTCCCATTCTCCACAATGTTATCCATAATTTGTTATGATCCACACAGTCTGATGCCTTAACATAGTCAATAAAACACAAGTAAACATCTTTCTGGTATTCTCTGCTTTCAGCCAGGATCCATCTAACATCAGCAATGATATTGCTGGTTCCACGTCCTCTTCTAAATCCAGCTTGAATTTCTGGGCAGTTCCCTGTTGCTATACTGCTGCAGCCGCTTCTTAATGATCTTCAGCAAAATTTTACTTGCATGTGATATTAATGATGTTGTTCAATAATTTTCCCATTCAGTTGTATCACCTTTCTTGAGAATAAGCATAAATAAGGATCTCTTCCAGTCGGTTGGCCAGGTAGCTGTCTTCCAAATTTTTCAGCACAGACAAGTGAGCACTTAAAGCACTGCATCTGTTTGTTGAAACATCTCAATTGGTATTCCGTCAATTCCTGGAGGCTTGTTTTTGGCCAATGCCCTCAGTGCAGCTTGGACTTCTTCCTTCAGTACCATCGATTCCTGATCATTTGTTAACTCCTGAAATGGTTGAACATCAACCAGTTCTTTTTGGGATATTGATTTTGTGTATTCCTTCTATCTTCGTTTCATGCTTCCTGTGTCTTTAATATTTTCCCCATAGAATCCTTCAGTACTGCCACTCGAGGCTTGAATTTCCTCTTCAGGTCTTTCAGCTTGAGAAATGCTGAGCCTGTTCTTCCCTTTTGGTTGTCTATCATAATACTTTACCCTGTCTTCTTGGGCCACCCTTTAAAAACTTCTGTTCAGCTCTTTTACTTCATCATTTTTTCCTTTTGCTTTAGCCACTCGATATTTAAGAGCAAGATTCAGAGTCTCTTCTGACATCCATTTGGGTCTTTTCTTTCTCTCCTGTCTTTTTAATGACCTTTTGCTTTCTTCATGTATGATGTCCTTGATGTCATTCCACAACTCGTCTGGTCTTTGGTCATTAGTGTTCAACACATCAAATCTATTCTTGAGATGGTCTCTAAATTCAAGTGGGATATACTCAAGGTCGTACTTTGGCTCTCATGGATTTGTTCTAATTTTCTTCAGTTTCGACTTGAACTTGCATATAAGTAATTGGTCTGATCAGCAGTCGGCCCCTGGCCTTGTTCTGCCTGATGATATTGAGCTTCTCCATCGTCTCTTTCTACAGATGTAGTCGATTTGATTCCTGTGTATTCATCTAGCAAGGTCTGTGTGTATAGTCGCCGTTTACGTTGGTGAAAAAAGGTATTTGCAATGAAGAAGTCATTGGTCTTGCAAAATTCAATCATGCGGTCTCCAGCATCGTTTCTATCACCAAGGCCATATTTTCCAACTACCGATCCTTCTCCTGTTTCTAACTTTCACATTCCAATCACCAGTAATTTTCAGTGCATCCTGATAGCATGTTCAATCAATTTCAGACTGCAGAAGTTGGTAAAAATCTTCAATTTCTTCATCTTTGGCCTTAGTGGTTGGTGTGAAAATTTGAATAATAGTCATATTAACTGGCCTTCCTTGTAGGCATATGAACATTATCCTATCTCTGACAGCATTGTACTTCAGGATAGATCTTGAAATGTTCTTTTTGATGTTGAATGCAACGCCATTCCTCTTCAAGTTGTCATTCCTGGCATAGTAGACCATATGATTGTTCTATTCAAAATGACCAACACCAGTCCATTTCAGCTCACTAATGCCTAGAATATCAATGTTTATGCATTTCATTTTTGATGATTTCCAATTTTTCTAGATTCATACTTCGAACATTTCATGTTCCAATTATTAATAGATGTTTGCAGCTGTTTCTTCTCATTTTGAGTTGTGCCACATCAGCAAATGAAGGTTTCCCGAAAGCTTGACTCCATCTGCGTCATTAAGGTCAACTCTACTTTGAGGAGGCAGCTCTTCCTCAGTCCTATTTTGAGTGCCTTCCAACCTGAAAGGCTCATCTTTTGCCACTATATCAGACAATGTTCTGCTGCTATTCCTAAGGTTTTCACTGGCTAATTCTTTTCAGAAGTAGACTGCTGGGGCCTTCTTCCTAGTCTGTCTTAGTCTGGAAGCTCAGCTGAAACCTGTCCACCATGGGTGACCCTCCTGATATTTGAATATCGGTGGCATAGCCTCCAGCATTAAGCAACACACAAGCCTCCATAGTATGACTAGCTGACAGATGCCTCTAATCCTACCTCATTAGCATCATAGAGGCAGGATTTACAACACATAGTAAATTTACATCAGATCACAAAATGGAGAACAACCACACAACATTGGGAAACATGGGCTAGCCAAGTTAACACATATTTTTGGGAGACACGATTCAATCCATAACAGCAACCCTATAGGACACAGTAAAACTGCCCCATAGGGTTTCCTAGGCTATAATCTTTATGGGAGCAGATGGCCAAGTGTTTTCTCCCACTGAGCAGCTGGTGCATTCAAACTGCCCACCTTTCAGTTAGCAGCAGAGCACTTAACAATTGTACCACCAGAGCTCCTTATTAGAGGGATAGGGATGGTTAAATGAAAGGCAGGGGAAAAAATAGAATTTTAATGATCAGATTTTATATTTGAAAAATGTGAATGTATTACCTAATCAAAAAAAAGTAAATTATAAAAATAAAAATAATGGTGACTAGCCTCATACTGATGACATCTGAAAATCGTTGTTGTTGTTGTCAGGTGCCATCAAGGCAGTTCCGACTCACAGTGACCCTGTGTACCACAGAATGAAACACTACTCGGTCCTGAGCCATCCTCACAATCGTTGTTATGCTTAAGCCCCTTGTTGCAGCCACTGTATCAACCCATCTCATTGAGAGTCTTTCTCTTTTTCGCCGACCTCCTACTTTACCAAGCATGACGTCCTTCTCCAGGGACTGATCCCTCCTGATAACATGTCCAAAGTATGTAAGACATACTCTCGTCATCTTTGCTTCTGAGGAGCATTCTGGTTGTACTTCTTCCAAGACAGATTTGTTCATTCTTTTGGCAGTCCATAGAGTATTCAATATTCTTCATCAACACCACAACTCAAAGGCGTCAATTCTTCTTTGGTTTTCCTTATTCATCATCCAGTTTTCACGTGCATATGAGGTAATTGAAAATACCGTGGCTTGGGTCAGGCGCACCTTAGTCTTCAAGGTGACATCTTTGCTTTTCAACACTTTAAAGAGGTCTTTTGCAGCAGATTTACCCAGTGCAATGTGTCTTTTGATTTCTCGACTGCTGCTTCCATGGGTGTTGATTGTGGATCCAAGTAAAATGAAATCCTTGACAACTTCAATGTTTTCTCCTCAATTTTTAATGGAGGTTAACACAATTTTGGAAGCTCTCTAATCCTTCCCCTTAGCCCACTGTGATGAACTAATGTTCCCAGTGTTGTTTTTACTGTGCAGAAGAGAGCTATAAAGATAGCACAGTTCCATGACTTGACTTAACTATACTCAGGCTAGACCTGTTACACAACCCGTCTTAGTTGTCTAGTGCTGCTATAACAGAAATACCACACATGGAAGAATTTAACAAACAAATTAATTTTCCACGGTTTAGGAGACTAGAAGTCTGAATTCAGGGTGCCGGTTCTGGAGGAAGGTTTTCTCTCTCTATCGGCTCTGGGGGAAGATCCTCATCTCTTCAGCTTCTGCTTCCTGGTTCCTTGGAGATTTCCATGTGACTTGGCATCTCTCTTCCCCCATCTCTGTTTCCTAGCTTGCTTGTTTAATCTCCTTTACAGCTCAAGAGATTAACTCAAGACAAACCCTACACTAATCCTGCCTCATTAACATAACAAAGACAACCCATTCTCAAATGGGTTTATAACCATAGGCACAGAGGTTAGGATTGACAACACATATTTTGGGGGTACACAATTCAATCCATAATAGAACCTTAGAAATGCCTAATCAAACCTTCACCTAGTTTATGAGCAACAATAAAAATAAATGCTTATTGAGCACTGATTATAGGTAAGGCATTACGCTAGCTTCTGTGGTTCAAGAATCCTACCAGCCTTTGCATTGGCAGGCTTATAAGGCAAGTGTTGTGTATAAATATAGAAGGTAAAACTTGCCGTGAGTGGTACCAACAAGAACACTATAACCTGGAAGAAAATGTAATCCCCAGACCTTGTGGAGAGGAAAGTTCCACGGAGAACTGAGAGCAGGAAGGGGGATCCAGAGGCATTTCAAACAAGGGGACACGACGAGAAAGTTCACAGAACTGGGAACATTTGTGCCACACTCAAACCAATGAGCAAACTGACTGTGTTCCACAGCAAGTGTATGAAGAGAGGGGCGGTAGGAGAAAAAATGGGAAAAGTGAACTAAAGCCTGTAGCAGAGACTGAGAGTTATGCATTCTTCTCCTCTTCCTCCTCTTTTTTTTAAGCAGAATCCTGATTTTTTGCTAGGTAAATTGACAGCTGAATAAAAGACCACATTTTCTTAGCCTCCTTGCAGCTAGATGTAGGCAGGTTCTGGCCAATGAAATATGAAGGGAAGTGTTCTCTGAGGCTTCTGGTAGTCTCCTTAAAAGAGAGGAGGAATGCTCCAGAACGTAAACACACAAAGAGGAGCCAAAGGTCTTTCAGGAAGAGTCTTGGCATAGACACCTAAGACAAGGAAGGGAAAGATGAAGAACAGGTCATTGCCCTTAAGCCCAAAGAAGTAGATGTGAGCCTGGTGGAAAATGGGGCCTCCATCAGAAGACAAAAGCGTTGTCCTCATGAGGATTTGGTGGTAGATTGTAGCACACATAGTGCTTGTTTTGGTGACCAGTTAACAAAGGACAATACACCGGGAAAGAGGGGCTTTCTCCTAATTATTCCGTGAGGGAGTGTGGGATAGGGGAGTGAAAGCTAAATGTAGTGCCATTTTGCCATCTCACAGGTTTGCAACTTCAGAATGCACTAGAAAGGAATCACCACTCTTTGGAAGACTGGCAGAGGTTAAGGAGTTGCTCTTATTTGGCTTGATAGGCTGTGGGCATCAAAAAGGGGGTCTGGATCAGAGGAACTGGATAGAAGCAGTCATGAGCTCATGGAAGCCCCCTGTCAATAACACCAGAAGTAACTGAGAGTGACTTTGAACAGACGATCCGAACACTTGGGTTGTGCAGGATAAAGTTAACCACTGAAATGTGAGCTACTGATATAAACGTCGTCTTATTTTCTCAACAGCTAGTGGGGCACAAGGACAGTCACACTACATAAGTATCAGTGTTCCTAAGGCAAACCATAGCCAGAAGGATAAGCTGGGGCCTATCCCATGGTGTTAAGCCTGGGGATGAGAGACAATGATTGGTTAGTAATGGTTACTAGGAAGTGTGAACGACTAGTAATGGTGACCCAAAACAAGAGGCAGCTGTGTTGAAGGAAAAGCGCACTAGACTTGATCAGAAAATCCAGAGGACTAGGAAAGGGCAGAGTCTCAGAAGCCTCGCAGGGTTTTTGAAAGCCCAAACTGATTTAACACCACATATGGTCTGTAGAACAGGAACAAGCTGAGATTTCCAGAGCCATGCCCAAACCACTTCAAGTCTGGGTTGCATTTCCCCCCATAACCCCCAGTGCAGGAAGGAACCCAAGGGCTCACCCTTTTTCTACTGGTTGGTCATCACATCTGATGAAGTCGTATGGGTTCTGGGTGGACTGTCCAGAAGGTCAGCTTGAGGAGACACTCCTACTTGGGCTCCCAGGATTTAGGATTGTTTCTGACTTGCTATTAATTTCTGTTTGGTGTGCCGATTGTGGTGATGATCTTAAATTCAAGGCTTTTGCTTCTTGTTAGAAATCAAAGCTACCTTAAGAAGGACCACTGGCGGTGCTGTGGTTAGGTGTTCGGCTGCTAACCGAAAGGTCGGCTGTTCGAATCCACCAGCTGCTCCTTGGAAACCCTATGGGGCAGTTCTACTCTGTCCTATAGGGTCACCATGAGTTGGAAGGGGGGATAGGAAAAGAAGAAGGAATGGAGAAGGATGGGGAACAAGAGTATACACATATGTGTGTGTTTATACACATAAAGAAAGGTCTGTGAAGGGGTTTTGTAATAATGTGATCACGCTATGAAAATCGTTCAGTCCCTTGCATATTAAATATATAACTATATCCTGGATTTCCCTGATCCTTTTTACTTGACGAATAATATTCTATGATGTGGATACATCGTAATTTATTTACCCATTTCCCCGTTAATGGACGTACTGTATCTCCAGTTTCTTACCATCACAAATAATATAGCATTAAACATCCTTGCACTTATACACTTGCACGCTTGCATATTTCTATAAGTTTAGAACCCTTTTAGGGGCCTAATGCGTGAGATTGGATTATTGGCAGGACTGTGGAGAGCAACACACATTCACAGCAGTGTGGTCAGCTGCCATCTTTGAGCAGGGCACCATTGCTGCCGACTCCGTTCAAAACCCGAAGGGCAAGAGATTTGCTTGTTACGCAATGCATACCCTGCCCTTGTTTTCTAAGAGGAAGATTAAGTTTCTAGCAGAGTTTTGACCTGTAACTCTTCCCACTCTGGTTACCATTCCAGTGCACCCAAATTCTAGAAATTCAGGTCTGTTCTGGTGTCACTTCCTCGGCCATGACTGAACTGGAAAGAACCCCCAGTTTTAAAGCCCTAGTTGAAACTGGGGGCCTGATCCACAGGGGAAAAAGCAGGTGAAGTTAGTAAGAGTCCACACCAGTTTATTATAATTCCCTCAACAACTACTTATTGAGCAACTGTTATGTGCCAGGTACTGCACTAGCATTGAGGAATATAAAAATAAATAAAATGTGTTTCTTACCTTAGAGTTGCTCACAGTCTAGCAAGAAATGCTCTGCCTCATTTTATGAAAATTCTAAATGCTCCCTCACAGTAGTGGTGCTTCAGTGGTAAACCTCTCGCCTTCCACATAGGAGACCCATGTTTGATCCTGGCCAATGCACCTCATGCACAGCCACCACCTGTCTGTCAGTGCAGGCCTGCATGTTGCTATGATGCTGAACAGGTTTCAGGAGAGCTTCCAGACTAGAACAGACTAGGAAGAAAGGCCTGGTTATCTATGTCTTAAAATCAGCCAGTGAAAACCCTGTGGATCACAATGGTCAGATCCCATTGTGCATGGGGTCACCATGAGTCAGGGGCCAACTCAAGGCAGCTAACAGCAACAAATGTTTCCCGGCTCCCCCTTTTGTTCTGAGCTTCTATCCCCAACCCCAGCTTCCTGTTTTCCCTCTACAACATACAACAGCTTATAGACCTGGTGTGACACAGGGTAGGGAGGCATGGCCAGGATGGGTGGGAAAGTGTGGTGAAATACAGGATACCTATTAGCCCATCCAAGCTCTCTAGCCAAGGCGCTAAGAAGGCCTCCACCTTCACCTCCTCCCCAGCCATGAGTCAGTCTTACTCCCCTGTGTTTTTGGTTCGTTTCACATGTTGAAGCTTATACTGCTTCCTGCTGCCCTGAAGTAGATAATTTAGGATTGCCATTTTACACGCAGGTTGAAAGGGGAACTGAAGAAGATGAGTTCTCTACTGGTAACCATGGAGACGGCTCTGCAGCTGGGAGTGGAGTTTCACCCGTTGTGTGTAACAGGTAACCTAAGGTCTCTGTGCAGGACCTCACAAGGCGACACCCCAAGCCTGTCAGAACACCTCCCTTCACCACCACACGGCTAATTCCCAAAAGAGAGGGGAAATCATATTTTCTTAGATCGTTACACTGAACTTGCAGAATGACTAACCCATTGGTTTAAAACCATCTCTTGTGTTGTGAAAGTGAGCTTAATTTATGTTCAAGATCAGAGCTCAAGGCAGGCAGGATCTCAGCCTAGAGTGAAAGTTCTCGGAGCACCCGGCACAGAGCCCTCTCTGGGGTTCTTCAGGAAAGGTGCAGAGCTCAGAAGCCACAAATCTAGCTTCTCTTCTACGCTCTGATGCTAGATGTGCACCTCCAGAGACTCAGTTCCTTCGTATCTAAAATGGTGAGACACCGCACACCCTGCCATGACCTCACAGGACCGCCAAGGAAGACGATGCAGAGGAAAGTACTTACAGCTGCAGAAGTATGACGGCAGTGACGACCATGATGACAGAGGACATGGCTGAAGTCCACCAGCTGGATAATGCTGGTCAGCAAATGATTCCATTTGGTCAATGTGAGCGCATTGATTCCGAACTGGTGGCTTATTTCATGAACTATTTTAAGTGCTAGTTTTAGCCTTGGAAATCAAGGAGTAACCCAAACACATTGTGTCTCTTTCTTAGAGCTAGGAGAGCAATATTCTGAGGCGTTAACGGTTACTAACGAGGTCAATGAACCATTTATGTGTGCCCGCAGACAGGAAACTACAAAATGATGAAAGCTTCAAGCGAGGGGCTCCTGAGGCCACACAGGTTGCTAAATCTTTGTGCAAATAGCTTCAATCCCCAGGGAGTGGCAAGAAGAAAAAAAACAACTGCATATTCCTACTAGTGACCCAACTGTCGGGGTGTGTATTAGTTCATGTGAATGCCTACTTTATTGTAAAGTGGAGTGGGTTGACAGAGAGAAACCTAAAGAACCAGCTCTCCTCCATGGAGCTCACGCCGTAGACCTCTGTGGTCTTTTTCCGTTTAATTGAAGAGACTACACTTTCCTGCCTCAACCCTATGATTTCCACAGCAGGCCCTAAAAAATTGCATCTAAAGCCTTGAGGCCTCCTTGAGCTAAGAATTTTAGAACTGGCTTGCTTTCCAAAACCAATGGAGGAAATGAAAGGGGGTGAGAGAGAGTGGCTTATGGGTGGATGGGACCAGAGGTTCAAGTCCCTTGTGTAAAATTATTATATACTGAGACTTCCTGCAAGACCAGAGATTGCATAGGACATAAAAGAAGTGATTCCAAATCAAAGCCCTTTATTCGTCAAAGTAACTAAAATCATCATTTAAAACACACGCACGCACGCACACGCGCGCACACACGCACGGACACACGCACGGACACGTACTGTTTTCTAAAGTGTGGTATTTTCTGCCTGAGCCTTTTCTTCTCACTTGGCAGCGCTGTTGTGTACACGGTCTCTACAGGAATGCAGAAAAACCACCTGAGGGAGAAAATTACTAATCACTAAAAATTACTAATCACTCTCGCACACTAAACAAATCCCACCGGGAGGTTTTTAGTTACACACCGGGATATGGGTTCTTTTTTTTTTTTTTCCTCTCAGGTTAATGATACAAAGGCTTACAAAAAAGGAAGCATGTCACATCTTAATATGCATTAGCAGGGATATTTTTACATGATAGCATCTAGGTCTCGGTCCAAAATAAAGGCAAGGCAGACTGAAAGTCTCTGATGCCCACCACTGGGTCTCTCAGGAAGAAAAGAGGCTGGAGAGAGAACCATGCTTCCCACAGCACTGAATGCAGACCCTATCACCCCCCGGCAGCTGCCCCTATCATTTTCCCTAACATTGAACGACCTTCTTTTCACATGATATTCAATTCACAAGCCCATCGGGTGCCCATCATATATTATTTCACTAAATAGACTGGCGTGTTATTTACGGCCGTCCCCACCAATTTATATCATATCTTCATAGTGTTTATCTCATACTTGTTTATCTTTCACTGTTTCTTTAGTCCACTGTAAATAGCCTAGGGCCACGTACCTGCTTTGCTGATCAGAAGTTCAATGTATCCAATTTAATGGTCATATTACAAATGAGAGAAAATAGTAGAGGCAGTAGAATTAAGAGTTGCATTGGAATTCCCTTTGGATTTATTTCTTTTTTCTTTATTATTATTGTTTTGGCTGATTGTAAAAACTAAAGCTATTTCAAACTCACAAAAAAGGACCAGACTTACTGGTCTGGCAGAGACTGGAGAAACCCCAAGAGTATGGCCGCCAACACCCTCTTAACTCCGTACTGAAGTCACTCCTGAGATTCACCCTTCAGCCAAAGATTAGACAGGCCCATAAAACAAACAATAATATCCGTAGCTCAACCATGTATACGAGACTAAACAGGCACACCAGCCCAGGGGTAAGGTCGAGAAGATAGGAGGGGACAGGAAAGCTGGACGAATGGAAATGGGGAACCCAAGGTCGAGAAGGAGAGAGTGTGGACATGTCATGAGGTTGGCAACCAATGTCACAAAACAATATGTGTATTAATTATTTAATGAGAAACTAATTTACTCTGTAAACATTCATTTAAAGCACAATTTAAAAAAAGAAAGAAAAATAAACTACTCTCTTAAAAAAAAAAAAGTTTAGCAATTCAAAAGTGTATCAAGTGCAAAGAGAAGGTCCTGCCTCAATAAGTCCCCCTTCCAGAGACCAGTGTATACTGACACATTTGTTATACAGTTCACATAAATACAAACATATCCATCTAGTGGGATAATACTCTACAAGCAGCTCTGCAATTTTCTTCTCACTTAAAAATATATGACAGATGTCTTTCCACACCAATAAATATAGAGCTACAGCCTCTTTATGAGCAGACACTGAGTATTTATTCTATTTGGGGGTATACCCTAATGAATTTAAATAGTTTCCTACTTGTGGACATGTTCCTTGTCCCTCATTCTTCACTCTGATTAATGAGGCTGAAATGAACAAACTTATAAATACATCTTTGAGTAACTTTCTGATTTTCTCCTGAGAATACATTTCTGGAAATGGAATCAACTGGTCAAAAGACATGAACGTTTTAAAGTTTGAAATGTATTTGACAATATACCTTCCAGAAAAGTTGATCCAACATACCCACACTTCCAAACCTATTGCCCTTGAGTCAAATTTTGACTCACAGCGACCCTGAAGGACAGAGCAGAATTGCCTCATAGGGTTTCCAAGGCAGTAAATCTTCACAGAAGCAGACTGCCAACCTTTCTCCCACAGAGCCACTGGTGGGTTCGAACCACTGACCTTTCAGTTAGCAGCTGAGCGCCATAACCACTGCACCACCAGGGCTCCCACCCACACTTCACAAGCACTATATGAGATCAATTGTTTATCTTTTACCTTTGCCCAGCTGATGGATGAAGACGAAATATAATATCATCTGACGGATAATGGTGAAATGTAATGTTATTATTCCTTCAGTTGCATTTAGCTGATTATTAGCAAAATGGAATATTTTCAGATGACAATTTAGATGTTAACATCATAATGGCATCTAATTTTTTTTAAGATTAAAATTCCTCATGTGTTATTTTACAGATTGAAACTACCCCTGATTTTATTGGTTACATTTCCATTGATCACAACATTAAGAAACTGTTCCCAATTTACAGATGCAGAAACTGAGACAGAAAATGTTAAGTGGATTTTGCTAAAAGGGAATAAATAGTCGACAGGCCTTCTAATGCTCCTTCCACGGATAACAAAACAAAACAATGCCTGGGGCATACTCTGTGCTCTAGACAGGAAGTGGAAAGCAGAAACATTAAATGACTCAGTTTTTGCCATTCTAACCCGAGCCCCGCAGAGTCCAATTGCATATATCAACAACAACAACAATAAACCTAACTGATAAAGCATTTGAGTTTGTGTTCCAAAAACTCAGAAGTTAGTTCCCTTGTCTTGCCCGCTACAATAGCGACTAAAATGCCAGTAGTAACTGTATTCTATGTTCAGTTCTGTAGGGTATACAGTGTAAAATCTGGGACAGATTGAGAAAAAAAGTGGAGTGATGGAACCCCAGGGCAAAATTAGCTACATCCACATCTAGGGGCATCCACCTCTGAGCCGTGGCTCCAACAATGCATGAGTTTAACCAGATAGGATCTCTGAGTCTTTAATTTCTACCAGGATGTCAAGGGGGAAAAACTTCCTGGGAAAAAACTGGTAGAAAAGGCATACCTCAGAGAGAAAGAGAGAGAGAACGTTTAAATTGTACTTTTCCTGTGACGTTTGGCTTTCTAATTACATTTTGGCATTCAGAGTAATTAAGCACACTCTGCTAAATACCCTGTCAAAGGTGTCTCCTTCCCCTCCCCTAGCCCCCACCTCCGCATTCACTGCCTTTGTTTTTTTCCCTCTGAATTTGCCAGCCTGTCGAGGCCGCCCAGTCACCACCTGTGTGGCAAAACCAGCCTTCCCTCAAGATCAGCTTCTCTGCAACAGCGCACAGGTGTGTCCTGGAGAAATCTCTGCATTCTTGCCTTCCACTTAGGCAGAAAGAAAACAAAAAGGCGGGAGATTAAGCTAGACACAGGTACAAACAGATGAGAGAGAGAACAGAGAGCAAACACACGAGAAGCTGTGTCAGCTCTACCCATATTTAGATAAACGGTGCTGGAGGGTCGGTCGTGATGTAATTGGGATCAAAATAAAAGTCAACAACTACAGAGATGCAGAAATCTGACATTTATGTGACCGTGCCAATTAATTTCAGTTATTATGGAAATGACAATTCTATGGTAAATAGGATTACACTGTTGGAGGGGAAGAATAGGACTGAATTACTAAATACACCTACTATGCACACTAGTATTTATGCTAAGATTTTAGGTGTTTTTCTTGGAAGGTTTTGCACTTTGTCTCCAAGACAGAAAGTACATGAATCTATAAAAGTAAGGTTCTCTGGTTTCTTCTCTGCCCTTCCTTGATTTGCTGGCAGTTCCTGGCGCCTCGGATCACCTGTCTTTCAATGAGAACATCTCCCTAACCCTGGCTCACTCACATGCTCACACACACACACACACACACACACACACACACCAATGTTGTGGTAACAGGTATGAAAATAAATGCTCCACTCCTAGGATGGCATTGCACAAACCCAAGGACTATTTGCACCCCGTTGATATAATGTGCAAATCCAAAAACAAACCAAACCCCTTGCCATCGAGTCAGTTCTGACCCATAGCGACCCTACAGGACAGAGTAGAACTGCCCTATAGGGTTTCCAAGGAGCAGCTGGTGGATTTGAACTGCTGACCTTTGGGTTAGCAGCTGTAGCTCTTAACCACTGCTTCACCAGGGCACCATGCAAATCCAAGCAGATAATAATTATGGTACTGCACCTATTATGTTGAAGGAACACATACTGAAATCCTTAAAAGAGAGAAGGATTGTTTTTCTTCCAGGAAATGATCAAGTTGCCTATTTACTTATCCATTCAATCATTCGTTCATTTATAAGTGTCTGGCTCCCGTGCTGCAATAAGATTTCCAGAAACTTGGGTGATCAAAATGTCAGTCCTTAGCTACAGAACATTACTCATCCTGTGGGCTACGTTTTCTCAGGCATCGGCATGCCAGGACATCAGAAAATCACAGAGAAAAAGCCAGAGCAATTAATTTTTCATATGTCTACAAGAGGAAAAGATATCTTAAGTAAGCAACCTCAGCCAACATGAATAATTAATAAAATGCTTTAGAGAGGCATCCCACCCAAAGGACAGTCAAGCTTGGTTTTCTGTCGGGCTTTTTATCTCTGAAGTGGAGATGGTGACATCAAAACGGACAGGGAACTGTTCCTGGCAGAAAAGTGGTCTTGCCGCCTGGATGCTTGCAGGCTGCTTCAAACGGACTAGCAGCGCCCGGCGGCTCTAGCGCAGAGATGGGAAAATGAGGAGCTGCAACACGCAGGTCTCCAGGATGCTGCTGCTGATTTGATGATATGTGACCTGAGCATTGCTCTCCTCACCCCTAAGCTACAGCAGGGCAGAGACCGTTTTTTTTCCCCAGTTGCCATCAAGTCAAGTCTGACTCGTGGGGAACCCATGTGTGTCAGAGTAGAACTGTACTCCGTAGGGTTTGCAACGTCTGATTTTTCGGAAGTAGATCTCCAGACCTTTCTTCCAAGGCACCTCTGGGTAGACTCGAGCCACTAACCTTTCAGTCAGCAGCTGAGTGCTTAGCCATTTGTACCACCCGGGACTCGACAGGCTGTTATAACTGAGTGCGGCTGGCTGCTTGAGGTGAGCAGAGCATCGTGGTTGGGAGTACAGATTTCACACCACTTGGGTCCAATTCTCAGCTCAGCCATTTACTAAAGCTGTAACTCTGGGCACATTATTTAACCTAAGTCACTATCTCTTTCTCTGTAAAGTAGTAATAACACCTTGCTCACGAGTTGGCTGCTCTAATGGATGGGGCAACGCCTGTGAAGCATGAAGCACTTGGCAGCACAGCGTCCGAAGCCGGCGCTTGATAGATGTCAGCAGTTAGCATTACTATCCAGTGGCTTCCTCTTGGAAGGGACACATGACTGGCCCAGTGTCTCCCAGCTAGTTAACAAAGACTAGGACTTGGCTAAGTCCACTCCCCCCATTGCCACTGGGACGTAGCAGCTCTGCCACCTCCAGGCGCAGCCAACGTAGAGAAACGAGTCTGTTTCCCATGAAGCCTGGCCTCACCCACCTCTGCTCGCCCTGGCTTTACTCTGCCCCTGCCCTGCCCTGCCCTGCCCTACAACCCTGGGAAAGTCTCAGAGGGAGGGTCAGCCAGGCCTGAGCACCAGTCTAACAGGATAGTGAGGCCAACAGCCAACACCAAAGCCTTGACCCACAAACCCAGGTTGAAATCTGTGGCCACTGCAAGCAGGTTGTGGCTTTTTCACCAGGAGAGAGAGAAGTGAACAAGCATCCCTCCTCCAGCCCCAAGCAGCTCTCGCCAAGCAGCTCAGTAGGAGCTTTGTCAGGGTTTGGTCAACAACACCAATTACATCAAGCAAACAAAAACAAATAAATGAACAACACAAAGACAAAAAGCTCCACGCTAGGGTGGAATGGAGTGACAGGGCAGCACTGTGCCCAGGCCACCAGCTCCAGCACTCCTGAGAAACAGGGGCAGCAGGGGAAAGGTGGAAAGCCACAAAGGGAGAGAGCAGAGGAGGGACTTGAATGTGTTGGCACCAGTGCAATTTCTGTCCCCTCTGCCCCCATCAGGGTGACGTGAAATTCTGTGTCCAAGGACGGGCACCTGCAAGAGAGGAGAGACAGACACTTGGGGATGAGTCCAGGAGACAGCGTGCAGGTGAGGGGCGGGGCTCAAAACCACATGGGAGGAGGAATAAAGAAAAGACTTCTAAGTGTTTTCCTGGACAAGAGCTGTCTCGGGGTGATACAGCAGTTTTCTCTGCATTTCTCTCAGGGAGCCCTGAGAATGACATTCTGTTTCATCATTACCCATCACACGGGGAAAGATTAAAACTTACTGATCATACATAGTACTTGTGACGTATGGGTGGAAGCCCAGGTGGCGCAGTGGTTAAGAGCTCGGCGGTTAACCGAAAGGTCGGCAGTTCGAATCCACCAGCCGCTCCTTGGAAACCCTAATGGGGCAGTTCTGTAGGGTCACTATGAGTCGGAATTGACTTGACAGCAAGAGGTTTCGTTTGGGGTTTTGGGTCAGGTAAACCGACTTTATCTACATGCGTCCAAAGGCTGAGCTAGGCCTGGTGTGTGGAACTCCCAGGGAGGCCAATTTCAGCACAATATAAGAAAGGTACATCCCACTGACATCCTAAGTCAGAACTGGCTTCTGGGGGAGAGTTGAGCCCTCCCTGCAGTTGTCAAGGAGATGGTGGAAACATCCTGCACTGGGTCAGGGGTTGTGAGAGATGACCTCTGACTATTGAGGTCTCCCCCCATTCCAACGCTGTAACATGGAGCCAGTTGGTGAGCTCGCCCAGAGCCATCTCTGCAGAACTAATACCAATCTGTGCCCCCTGCCCTCCCCCCACCACTCTGTCTCTTTCTAAGTAAATGGGACACCATTACTTCCTGACCCTCAGATTCAACAGCATTTAGAAGCTGATTATTAACCTACCGAAAAAAGCTGAGTTCAGTTTACTAAGGTCTAGGGAAAATGCTACAAATTAATCTCTCTCTGTCTCTCTCTCTTCCTCTCTCTCCGTGTCTCTCTCATTCTTACTTTATGCCCTTGTAGCATGTGGATCCTTAATGTGTTAGAAACAGGGAAATAATAAGTAATAAAGAAACAATTTTTAAAAGGCCGAGATTGAAAGATTCAGCTACGTAACATTTTAAACTTTCCATATGTCAAATAAACATAAGAAATGAAACTACAAGGCAAATAAAATGGGAAATAATGTCTGAAATATGTGAAACAAAAAGGTAGTGTTTTAATATATGAAGAGTTCATGTAAATCAATACAGCGATAATCATAGCAATAGAAAAATATGCAAGGGATATAGAGAGCAAATAGTCAAAATGAGAAATAGAACTGACCAATAAATCCATCGAGAAAGTGTTCAGACTCACACGGAATCAAAGAAATGCTGGTTAAAACAATAATGAGATAGTGTGTTGCATCTATAATACTGGTTTCTACTTTTCTTTAATCAAATATCCAAACAGATCTGGATCCTCCCTCGCTTTGGGGGCAGGCAGACAGACTCAATGGGTTTTATATACAAGGGTGTTTGCTTTAGTTGGGGGACGCACTCTGACCCCTCCTATGACCTCTCATTAGGCAAAGATGATTAGCAGTGGGGAAGTCCAATCACAGCTCTAGTGCTCATTCGAGGCGGGTTAGGGGGCAGACCTCTTCTGGTCTTCAGTTGTAGTATTGAAAAAGAAGCAGGCACAGTTTTTGCAAAGAGATTTCTGCAAGGACTTTGTAAGTATCTGACTTTATTTGCTAAAACGTAAAATTTATCTTTCTGAGAAAGGTGCACACAGATCTTTAGAGAGACCTTCCTAGAAAAGAGTAGTAAGAGCCTCAGTTTGCTATTTCCAGCCCTTTGCAAGACAGAGGGAAATATCATTAAATGTATGGTAAGTGTCGAAGTCCTTTAGACCTGTAACAGGAAATGGGACCGAGAAACTCTGAAAAGACAATTTCAAATAGCTAATATCTCTTCTGCATTGCTCTGAATGTGGGTAGCATTTAAAAAGAAAAGCAACCAAAATAAAATAGAATTCCATTTTGATGCCTGTAAAAGCTTACGTGAAAAGTTTTGTTTTGGAAAAGTTTCTAAGCACTAACTAAAAAGGGATTCCTGGATATCTTAAAATTTCCATTTTGTGTGCTTTCTTTGCCCCTTTTCGCGTGAAAACGACAGGCTTATACGTCAATGTGGTGACTGAGTGAAAACAGGGAAGAAACATCATGAGGAGGAAGAGAGGGAAGAAGAAGGTGGGAAGTCTCTGAAGGACGTTAACTGGGAGAGTGGCCGAGATTATGGCCAACGGGGGAGGTTTGGTAGGTAAAAAGAAAAAAGAAAGAAAGTGTTAAAAAAAAAAAAAAAAAAAAAAAGGAGATAGAGTAGGGAACGGCAGAGTTGGAAGGAAGATGAAAAAAATACACTGCAGTCAGATGAAGGAGTATCTTCCTTGAGGATCTTCTATGATTAATTAGTCTTGATGTTAATCTCCTTAAAGGCACTGAGACTGTTTACTTCTTTTCAATCTTCCTTTCCAATCCTCGTTGTTTATTGAATCTTATTGATCGGAATTGAATTGAGAGATAACAGAAGTTGTCCTTGTTTTCTTTTTGTAAATTTTAACAAGTATTTACTCTTGCGAGGTATTTTTACTGTGAGGTCCCTAGATGGCGCAAACGGTTTGTGCTTGACTGCTAACCCAGCAGTTCGAACCTACCCAGCAGTGGCTGCGGAAGAAAAGGGCTGGAGATCTGCTTCCATAAAGATTACAGCCCAAAAAACCATATGAGGCAATTCTACTCTGACACATGGGCTTGCCATGAGTCAGAATCAACTCGACTGCAACCAACAAAAACATGTTAATTGTTGAAAATTTAGAGAATGCAAAGGGAAAAAAGGAACAGAATAAGATTCACTTTTACCGGCCTTTCACGGAGAACACTTCAGGTATAAACATTTAGGTAGACATCTTCCTGTCTTTTTTCTATTGGCCAAACACTAGTCTAGTTTACAAAATGGAGGCTGAAACCAATGAGCAATATCTGAACGTTGTGCAATATTGTTTTAGGTAAATAAAAAAAAATGAGTGGAAACTATTTGACGTTGTCTAGACTTCTTGTGGTATAAAACTTTCAACTCATTGTCTCTTTAACAAAAAAAAGTACTGAGGGAGTCAATTCTGATTTTGTCCAGACTTGGCACAAGGGGGTAGAGAGCCAGAGAGAGAAAGAGAAGAACATAAAAAATACTGTATAGTTTATGTTAAAAAAAAAAAAAAAAAAAGGTAAATATAGAAAAGTGGTTAAACAAATACCATTACTCTATAGAGTTTTCAAGGTAATGATTTTCATTTCAACCACTATTCAAGTCCATACTTCACCCTAACACTTCTTTCCAAACCAGTATAAGGGCATCAAGAGAAACTTCCCCAAGAAGTGACATCTAAGCCAAGACCTGAGGGATACAAACATGTAAGTAAGCTAACAGGTGGGCCTGGGAATATGACAACAAGTAGAAAGAATACTGCATTTGAGAGGGAAGACAGCATGACACGTTCTAGGACCTAACAGGGTTCGACATGATTGAGTGTGGAGTTCCAGGGGCGATGTGGTATGAGGTGATGCTGGATCAGGGAGCCAAACCAAACAGTCCTGCTAGCCCCGCGCCAGGCCTGGCGCCAGCACTTGTCCAGATAGGGAGATATTAGTCATAGGTGTCACTTCTGTGTGAGCCATAAATGATGCCATTTGTAGGAAAAAAACGCTAATCTGGAGACTTCTACATTGTGACACTTTACCACAAAGCTTACCATTGCCACCAACATGTGGCCCTGAAAATTATACCAAGACTGGTCAAAATCAGCTAGGAAACGTGGCAGCCAGCACTTCTTAGCACTTCCTTCGTTCTACGCCTGGTGCTAAAAGCTGGGCGTGCACCGCCTCATTTCATCGTACGAGACAGTGTGATGGCTAATTTTCTGTGTCGACTTAGCTGGGCTATGGTTCCCGCTGGTTTGGCCAAAGGCTGGTTGCTGTCCCATAATGTAACCTAAAGTAATCAATCACTCAGTTCAACAGGGAGTTTCCTTAGGATGTGTTCTGCCCCAGATTATAAATTGACATTATGGCAGATACCACACCCCTACTCTGTGCACTCTTTCCATCACCCGACATGCAGATCTTGGGACACAAGCCTACAGGAGTCTCCAGCTGCCTCCTGATCTACAGATTTTGGACTTGCCAGCCTCCTACAGTCGTGTGAGCCAATTCCTTGAAGTGCATCTCTCTCTCTCTCTCTCTCTCTCTCTCTCTCTGTATATATAGATATATAGATATAGATGGAGACCTGGTGGCACCGTGGTTAAGAGTTCAGCTGCTAACCAAAAGGTCGGCAGTTGGAATCCACCAGCCGCTCCTTGGAGACCATATGGGACAGTTCTACTCTGTCCTATAGGGTCGCTATGAGTCAGAATCAACTCAACAGCAATGTGTTATAGATATAGGTATAGGGAATATATATATATATATATATCTCACTGGTTCTCTTTATCTAGACAACCTTGACTAAGGCAGATAAATACTATTCTTATCCCCATTTTACTGATTACAACACTGAGACACAGAGAGGGTAAGTAACTTGCCCAAAGCCACAAAGCTAACAAGTGGCAGAAGCAGGCAATTTGGCTCCAGCAGCCTTGCTCTCAAGGTCACTCCCTCTTCACGAGGGTTAAGTGTCTACCATGTGGCCTGCACTTTGCATCAGTGTGAAACAAATAACCCAGTATGGGAAGTGTGCATAGGTGACAAGGTCTTCAGTGAGTATTCTGCTACGGAAGACAAAACCACACAGCAAGTCCCTGAGGTCAGTATTTCAGTAATTCATCCACAAGTGTGCTTCTCTCAGCGGCAGTGAAACAATAATATCCCTCTGATATTTGCAGAATGCCTTGTCATTGATGAAGCACTTCCTCACGTTGTCTCACGGTCACGGCTGGCCCAACAATGTGGAGCCAGAAAGACAGGATTATCCAGAGGATCAGACTAGGAGGAGTGAAGTGATTGTCAAGGTCACTAGCAGGGAAGCCCAGGCTTAAAGCTGGGGTCCTCACTCCCAGCTGAGGCCCTGAGGAGGCTTGTCCAGTCTGGCCTGGCCTTGGGTTGAAGTCTTGGCTTGGCCAATTAGGAGCCACTTAACTTGCAAATTATGTGACCTCTCTCCCTCTATGTCCCTACCTAAAAATAGGAAAACCATACCTACCTTATACAGTTGTTGTGAAGACTCAGTGAGGTAACGGGGGACAAAGGCCACCCAACAAATGCTTTGTTCCCTTATTCCTATCAGCTGTGTAGGAGTCCCTGGTGGCGCAAATGGTTAAGCACTTGATACTAACCAAGAAGTTGGTAGTTCAAACAGCCAGAGGTGCCTGGGAAGACAGGCTGAAAGGTCACAGCCTTTAAACCCCTGTGGAGCAGCTCTACTCTGCACACATGAGGTCTCCATGAGTTGGAATTGAATCCATGGTGTCTTAGAATTCTCTTAGTCATCTAGTGCTGCTGTAACAGAAATACCACAAGTGGATGGCTTTAACAAAGAGACGTTTATTCTCTCACAGTCTAGCAGGCTACAAATCCAAATTTAGGGCATCAGGTCCAGGGGAAGGCCCTCTCTCTCTGTCAGCTCCAGAGGAAGGTCCTTGTGGTGCACCAGTCTTCCCTTGGTCTGGAAGCAGCTCCGTGCAGGAACCTAAGGTCCAAAGGACACGCTCTGCTCTCAGCACTGCTTTCTTGGTGGTATGAGGTCCCCGTGTCTCTCTGCTTGCTTCTCTCTTTTATATCTCAAAAGAGATTGGCTTAAGACACTATCCAACCTTGTATACCTCATCAGTATAAACTGCCGCTAATCCATCTTATTACATCATAGTGATAGAGTTTACAACACATAAGGAAATCACATCAGGTTACACAGTCACACAATACTGGGAATCATGATCCAGCCAAGTTGATACACACACTTTTGGGGGGACACAGTTCAGTCCACGGTAACTGGTTTGTTTTTGTTTGCATCAACTATATGTGCTCTTGTTGTTGATAGGTGCTGCTGAGTCATTTCCAACTTACAGCAACCCTCTGTACAACAGAATGAAACACTGCGCCGTCCTGTGCCATCCTCATAATTGTTATGCTTGAGCCCGTTGTTGCAGCCACTGTGTCAATCCATCTTATTGAGGGTCTTCCTCTTTCTCGCTGACCTTCTACCAAACATGATGTCCTTCTCCAGGAACTGATCCCTCCCGATAACACATCCAAAATATGTGACACATAAGTCTCGCCATCCTTCCTTCTAAGGAGCATTCTGGCTGTACATCTTCCAAGACAGACTTGTTCGCTCTTCTGGCAGTCCATGGTATATTCAAAATTCTTTGCCAATACCATAATTCAAAGGTGTCAATTCTTTTTCGGTCTTCCTTATTCACTGTCCGGCTTTCCCGTGCATATGAGACTGAAAATACCATGGCTTGGGTCAGGTGCACCTTAGTCCTTCAAGTATCATCTTTGCTTTTTAACACTTTAAAGAATCTTTTGCAGCAGATTTGCACGATGCAATGCATCTTTTGATTTCTTGACGGCTGCTTCCATGGTGTTGACTGTGGATCCAAGTAAAATGAAATCCTTGACAACGTCAATCTTTTCTCTGTTTATCATGATGTTGCTTATTGGTCCAGTTGTGAGGATTTTTGTTTTATGTTGAGGTGGAATCCATACTAAAGGCTGAAGTCTTCGATCTTCATCAGTAAGTGCTTCAAGTTCTCTTCACTTTCAGCAAACGAGGTTGTGTCATCTGCATATCACAGGTTGTTAATGAGTCTTCCTCCAATCCTGATGACCCACTCTTCATACAGTCTAGCTTCTCGGATTATCTGCTCAGCATACAGATTTAATAGGTATGGTAAAAGGATACAACCCTGACGCACATCTTTCCTGACTTTAAACCACTCAGAACCCTCTTGTTCTGTCGAATGACTGCCTCTTGATTTACGTACATGTTCCTCAGGAGCACAATTAAGTGTTCCGGAATTCCCATTCTTCGCAATGTTATCCATAATTTGTTATGATCCACACAGTCAAATGCCTTTGCATAGTCAATAAAACACAGGTAAACATCTTTCTGGTATTCTCTGCTTTCAGCCAGGATCCATCTGATATTAGCAATGATATCCCTCATTCCATGTCCTCTTCTGAAACTATCTTGAATTTCTAGCAGTTCCCTGTCGATGTACTGCTGCAACCATTTTTGAATGATCTTCAGCAAAATTTTACTTGTGTGTCATGTTAATGATATTGTTCGATAATTTCTGCATTCTGTTGGATCACTTTTCTTTGGAATAGGCATAAATATGGATCTCTTCCAGCCGGTGGCCAGGTAGCTGTCTTCCAAATTTCTTGGCATAGACATGAGCACCTCCAGGGTGACATCCTTTTGCTGAAACATCGCAATTAGTATTCCATCGATTCTCGGAGCCTTGTTTTTCACCAGTGCCTTCAGTGTAGCTTGGACTTCTTCCTTCAGTACCAACAGTTCTTTATCATATGCTACCTCCTGACATGGTTGAATGTCAACCAATTCTTTTTGGTACAATGACTGTGTATTCTTTCCATCTTCTTTTGAGGCATCTTGCATCCTTCAGTATTTTGCCAATAGAATCCTTCAATATTGCACCTTGAGGCTTGAATTCTTTCCTCCAGTTCTTTCAGACAGAGAAATGCTGAGCGTGTTCTTCCCTTTTGGTTTTCTAACTCCAGGTCTTTGCACATGTCACTATAATTCTTTACTTTGTCTTCTTGAGATGCCCTTTGAAATCTTCGACTCTTTTACTTCATCATTTCTTCCATTTGCTTTAGCTACTCTAGTTCAAGAGCAAGTTTCAGGGTCTCTTTTGACATCCATTTTGGTGTTTTCTTTCTTTCCTGTTTTTTTAATGACCTTTTGCTTTCTTCATGTATGTTGTCCTTGATATCATTTCACAACTTGTCTGGTCTTCGGTCATTAGTGTTCAACACATCAAATACGTTCTTGATATGGTCTCTAAATTCAGGTGGGATATAGTCAAGTTTGTACTTTGGCTCTCATGGACTTGTTTTAATTTTTTTCAGCTTCAACTTGAACTTGCATAGGAGCAATTGATGGTCGGTTCCACAGTTGACCCCTGGCCTTGTTCTGAATGATGATATCGAACTTCTCCATCATTTCTTTCCACAGATATAGTCGATTTGATTCCTGTGCATTCCATCCAGTAAGGCCCACATGTATAGTCACCGTTTGTGTTGTTGAAAAAAAGGCATTTGCAATGAAGAAACCATTGCTTTTGCAAAATTCTATCATGTGATCTCCAGCATCGTTTCTATCACCAAGGCCATATTTTCCAACTACCGATCCGTCTTCTTTGTTTCCAACTTTCACATTCCAATCACCAGTAATTATCAATGCATTTTGATTGCATGTTTGACCAATTCAGACTGCAGAAATTGGTAAAAATCTTCAGTTACTACATCTTTGGCATTAGTGGTTGGTGCGTAAATTTGAATAATAGTCCTGTCAACTGGTCTTCTTTGTAGGCGTATAGATATTATCCTATCTCTGACAGCGTTGTACTTCAGGATAGATCTTGAAATGTTCCTCTTCAATTTCTCATTCCTGGCATAGTAAGCCATATGATTGTCTGATTCAAAATGGCCAATACCACTCCATTTCAGCTCACTAATGCCTAGGGTATCGATCTTCAAGTGTTCCATTTCATTTTTGATGATTTCCAATTTTCCTATGTTCATACTTTGTACATTCCACTTTCTGATTATTAATGGATGTTTGCCATTGTTTCTTCTCATTTTGAGTCATGCCACATCAGCAAATGAAGGTCTTGAAAGCTTGACCCTATCCACGTCATTAAAGTCAACTCTACTTTGAGGAGGCAGCTCTCTCCCAGTCATATTTTGAGTGCCTTCCAACCTGTAGGGCTCATTTTCCAACACTGTGTCAGACAATGTTCCACTGCTATTCATAAGGTTTTCACTGGTTAATTTTTTTCAGAAGTAGATTGCCAGGTCCTTCTTCCTAGACTGTCTTAGTCGGGAAGCTCTGCTGAAACCTGTCCACCATGGGTGACCCTGCTTGTATTTAAATCCAGTGGCATAGCTTCCAGCATCACAGCAACACGAGAGCCCCCACAGTATGACAAACTGACAGACGCATGGGGTCAACCACATGCAGCAAAGGCAAATTAGCCATCACACACTCTCATAAGATGAAATGAGTCGGTCCACGTGGACCGACTAGCACCACGCCTAGAACACAGCAATTGCTGTAAGAAGTGCTGGCCGTCACATTTTCTAGTTGATTCTGACCAGCCTGGATTTTGAAGAGGGTACAGGTCGCATTCATTTTTTTTAATTAAATTATAGTTTATACGTTGTCACGAAGAAGAACTCATATGGCGGTGTGAATATTCAACAGCCCCCTCCTTCTCTCTCCACCAGCATTTTCATAAGTTCAGATTTCCTGTTTGGGGTTTTCTTAAGGTTGGTCGCTTAACACGCGGCCTCCAGAGAACGTGCATATGGGTGTGTTGAGGGCACAGATTCCCCACCACGTTTCCAGAGGTGACAACGTGGTTGGGCTCGCACAGGTTCATACTCTCATGGCCAGAAACAGCCAAAAACGGGAAGGGACTTGCTCCAGGACCCCTCCTAGAGGCAGCCCCAGACCCTTGTCTTCCTAAAGCCCTGCCCAGCGTGCAAGCTGTTGGATCGCCCTCTACATTCCCAGGCCCCAGCGATTCCATGGTCCCTAGTAGCATAAAAGCCTGCACATCGGGGTGAGATGTTCCATCAGAGTATTTAAACTCCGAAGCCAAGTGTCACCACCCGTCTGCCACTGGCCCTTCTTGGCTTCACTCTGGCGGGGACGCTGCTGAAAGAGTACCTGTGCCCCCTGCAGAAGGAACCAGCAGAAAATGCCGGAATGAAGGAAACGCACTATCACCTTAAAAATGTAAGGGAAAAAATGTGTCACGCGTTTTTATATGACACAAATTCAGAAGCTGAAATGTCTAAGGGAGAAAATGAGTCTTTGAATAAAAGCCCACAGCAAGGGAGAGAATGTTAAAAATGAGGGAAAAGACCCAAATTTTGAAAATAACTACGTTTTTTTCTTTTTTTTAAACATTGCCTGCTCAAGCAAGAATAAGCAGTTTCCAACAAGCACCGTCCCCCAGCTCTTCCCAGGGCCTCTAAATCCAGGGAGGACGAAACGGTGTAGTTTGCTTTGCATCTTTCCCCTGTATTCCTGTGGTATTTGATTGGCCTGACAGTGTTTACCTCACAAATGCCTCCTAGTGCAGGCCAGAGGGGAGGCAGAGGCAAAGAAAAGAACTCTACGGGCCAGAAGGTGAGCAGGCTGAACACCAAACAGTGGAAGCCCTTTCCACTGGAGGCAATCAATAAGAGGCAGTCAGGATGTGGTGCTCATTGGGGAACAGTAACAGCAGGCACACAGGACGGCCAGCCTTCGGTTCCAGACAGGACCCCATTATCTTAGAAGGTGGCCCCAAGCATAGATGGTCTCCCCCTGTCCCTACCTCAGTTGGAGCTCAGTTTACCCTGCTTTGAAGAAAAAAACATTTTTTAATTGCTGTTAAGTCGATTCCATGTGTTGCAGAGGGGTTTCACAGGGTTTTCCAAGGCTGTGAGCTTTCTGAAGCAGATTGCCAGGCCTTTCGTCCAAGGCATCTCTGGGTGGGTTCAAACTGCCAACCTCTCGGTTAGTAGTCGAGCACTTAATCATTTGCACCACCCAGGGACTCCAGGAGAAGAATAGCACTTCCAAACACATCTGGGAGGCTTGTAATGGGCTATCACACTGCATCCTCCACCAGCCCACATCCCATAGCCTCTGCTGTAGCTCTGGACTTTAAACCCCATCCTCTCCAGGAAGCCTCTGTAGATGTCCCAGTGCAGTGCTAGGGGCTCCTTCTGGGTCTCTCCTAGCTGGTGGTTTCCACATGGTTAGTGGCACTTCACTACACTGTATTTTAAGTATCTTTTAACTTGTCTCTCTCCTCTCCTTGGCTCTAACTTCCTTAAGAGCAAGTCCTGCCTTGTTCATCATTGTATCCGTGCTCCAAATGATGGGTACTCAGTAATTATTTTTGAAGGTTGAGATTTGAAAAGAGAAAGGGAGATGTTGGACACCTACTGACCAAGATTCTTACCCACACCCATGCCCGTTCCTGGCTTTTCCTGGAGTGCATGGGGTCATTCATGTGGAAGGAAATTGTTAGTATATGAGTTTTATCATGAGCTATCATGGACTTCGGTGTCTGAACATAGTTTTGATTCCTGGTTTCACCACATGTACTTTCTCTACAAACTTAGGCAAGTTTTTTTGTTTGTTTGCTTTTAACTTCTCTTAACTTTCTCATTTATGAAATGGCAATAGGAAGATAAAACTCATATAGCCAACGTATAGGACAAACGAAACAATCTTGTGAGAGATGATCTATGAATGGTTAGCCTATGTGTTTGTTGCCTGGCAAATCTGTTTTCTACTCCTGCACTCTTCTGCCCAACTCTTCAAATGAGACCCTGGCTTCTACTATACTTTGGCCTCACTGTACCCTGGCCTCTGCTGCAGATGCAGACTCCCATTTCTCACTGCCCAGTAAGAAACAAGATAAGTAAATTCTTGGGTTTTTTTTTTGGTTTCCAAAGACCCAGGTCCTAACATAAACAATAGATTGGGGAGGATATACGCTTAATGGGCCCCTCTTCCAGCTCACCCACTTCTGCCTCCAAGCTGTTCAGAAACAAGAGCCTTCTACAAGCTGAGAGAAGTGAAGAGAACCAGTTTGTTGCTGGTTTGGAGGTCAAGCTTCTGCCCCCTTTGGCCAAGTCTCAGTAAGGAGAGGCAGTATTGGGGGAGGGAGATCAGAGAACCCTTATAGGTTTGGGGATCCCTGAAGAGAGGGGACTTAAATCCCACTTGCTCAGAGAGACAGGCGGAGCTGGTAGACCTGTAAGTTGTCTCAAGGGAAGAATCAGGAGACACTACAGGAAGGATACAGCATGTATAATCCCTCCAAGGAGCTAACGAGAACGCAGTTTTTTCTTAGGAGCTCGCCTACATGGAGAATGACATGCCGAACACCAAACCAACTAGCTACATCTCAGAGGACATGGAAAAGAATCTCTAGAGATTAGGATCAAGAAGGATATGCTGTCCTCCTCTCCAAATCCACAGCAGCATATTCACAAATCTCTGCAGTTTCGAGGCTCAGCATCAGGAAGAAGAGGGAAAGTGCAGAATCTGTGGGTCTAAACATGACTAACGTAATCACTGAAGTTACTGAGTTGACGTCAATAAAACTGGACTAAGTTTTTTGCATCCAAAAAATAAGGGGTTAATCTAAAGTACAATAAAAAGAAAAAAAAAATGAGAGTTTAAGATAAAATGTAAGTTCACTTACAACAAAATAAAGTTACACTTTCGCACGCCTGAGTTAGCAGGCCTTGCAACTCCTACCCACAACAAATATAAAGCAGCTAGAATAGGGTCTAGTACATAGGAGGTCCTGAAAAAATGAGCTTCTGTAGACTATATTCCACCACTCATCTGTCAGTGTGTTGTACTATGGTTGCTTGCGTGTTGCTGTGATGCTGGAAGCTATGCCACTGGTATTTCAAATACTAGCAGGGTCACCCATGGCGGACAGGGTTCAGCAGAGCTTCCCAACTAAGACAGTCTAGGAAGAAGGACCTGGCAATCTACTTCTGAAAAAAATTAACCAGTGAAAACCTTATGAATAGCAGTGGAACATTGTCTGACACAGTGTTGGAAAATGAGCCCTACAGGTTGGAAGGCATTCAAAACATGAATGGGGAAGTAGAGTTGATAAATACTGCATTGGTAATGACTAGTGATTGGAATGCAAAAGTTGGAAACAAAGAAGAAGGATCAGTAGGTGGAAAATATGGCCTTGGTGAAAGAAATGATGAAGGTTGTCACATGGCAGAATTTGCAAGAACAATGACTTATTCATTGAAAACACCTTTTTTCAACAACATAAACAGCGACTATACACATGGGCATCACTTAATGGAATACACAGGAATCAAATCAACTACATCTGTGGAAAGAGATGATGGGAAAGCTCAATATCATCAGTCTGAACAAGGCCAGGGGCCAAACGTGGAACAGACCACAAATTGCTCACATGCAAGTTCAGGTTGAAGCTGAAGAAAATTAAAACAAATCCATGAGATCCAAAGTACAATCTTAAGTATATCCCAGCTGAATTTAGAGACCATCCCAGGAATAGATTTGACACATTGAACACTAATGACCAAAAACCAGACAAGTTGTGAGATGACATCAAGGACATCATACATGAAGAAAGCAAAATGTCATTAAAAAGCCAGGAAAGAAAGAAAACACCAAAATGGATGTCAGAAGAGACTCTGAAACTTGCTCTTGAACATAGAGTAGCTAAAGTGAATAGAAGAAATGATGAAGTAAAAGAGCTGAACAGATTTCAAAGGGTGTCTCAAAAAGACAAAGTAAAGTGTTGTAATGAAATGTGCAAAGGCTTGGAATTAGAAAACCAAAAGGGAAGAACACACTCGGCATTTCTCAAGCTGAAAGAATTAGAGAAAAAAAAAATCTAAGTGTCAAGCTGCAATATTGAATGATTTTATGGGCAAAAAATTGAACGATGTTGGAAGCATCAAAAGAAGATGAAAGAAAAACACAGAGTCATTGTGCCAAAAAGAATTGGTCGGTGTTCAACCATATCAAGAGATAGCGTATGATCATATGTTTTGTTTTGTCTTTTTATCATGGTGAAAATATACATAGCAAAACATACACCAATTCAACAATTTCTACATGTATAATTCAGTGACATTTATTACATTCTTGAAGTTGTGCAACCAATCTTGCTATCCTTTTCCAAATTATTCTACCATCATTAACATAAATTTTACTACCGCTTAAGCCAAAACTCCCCCTTTCCCCCTTCCTCCCACCACGGTAACCACTATTAATAACCAAATTACATTTGCTTATTTCATATAAGTGTGAACATACAGTATTTGTCCTTTTGTGACCGACTTACAATGTTTTCAAGGTTCATCCATACATCAAAACTTCATTTCTCTTTATAGCTGAGTAATATTCCACCATATGTATGTACCACATTTTGTTATTCACTCATCAAATGATGGACCTTTAGGTTGTTTCCACTTTGGGGCTATTGTGAATAGTGTTGCAATAAACATCAGTACACACGTGTTTGTTCATGTCACTGCTTGCAAGTCTCTTGGGTATATACCCTGGAGTGGAATGGCTAGATCATGTGGTAATTCTATGTTCAGCTTCTTGAGGAACTGTCAAACTGTTTTCCACAGTAGTTGTACCATTTTACATTCCCACGAGTAATGGATAAGGGTCAACTTTAGTTCATGAAGCCTCATTTCCATAAATGAAGGAACACTTTTAATTTTGTTATTTCAAGGTAACTAAGATACTTCCAGAATACAATTTATTCACTTTTGGTGAAAAAAAAAAAAAAAAAAAAGACCCCAAAAGACTCCACATAACTCATATAATCTCAGTTCCAAAGTCCTCATGATGGCCTAGAACGTTCTCTATCATCTGATGATCTCACCCCTCTTTCTTCTCAGCATCCTTTCCTCTTCCTCAGCCACTCCCCTAACTCTGCCATTCTTGGAATATTTCAAGTACATTTTTGTCTCAGAGACTTCGGCATTTCCCAGAGACCGACATGGTCTAATTCCTTTGCTTCATTCAGGCCTCTTTTCAAATATATCTTTTCAGAGAGGCCTTCCATGACCACACTAAAATAACACTCCACCCTCATCCCTGCCATTCCATAGCCCCTTACCTGGCTTTATTTTTCTTGTTACTTTCCATTACCCGGAGTCCTGGTGGCGTGGCGGTTAAGAACTCGGCTGCTAACAAAAAAGGTCGGCAGTTCGAATTCAACAGCCACTTCTTGGAAACCCTATGGAGCAGTTCTCCTCTGTCCTATAGGGTCTCTATGATTCAGAATCCACTTGCCGGCAATGGGTTTGGTTTGGTCCCATTAACTGACTTATATTATGGTCATTAACTGACTTATATTATGGATCTATTTGGATTTGGTCAGTGTTCTCCATGAGGAGAGGACTTTATCTGCTTTGTTCACTGCTGTATTCTCAGCACCTAGCAGTGCCTGGCACACAGTAAGAGCTTAATTTGTTGAATTAATGAATGAAAATAAAATCTGTGCAGTTCTTGCTTTGGTCCGTGTCTCTTCAGGTGGCATTGGTTCATTTCAACAGGAAAACTGAGATTGCCTTCTGAGCCCAAAAGATATCTGATGATGGACATGTTTGATGTAAATGAAGCAAAACCTCTGCTTTGGACTAATTATAAGAAGCTATTTATAATTAGCTCATAATTAAATTAATCAGCAAGCTGTTTGCTACCTCAGGAGTAGTTTAATTTCCCAAATGGTTTTGGGACTGGTGATAAGCTTATGAGCAATGGGCAACCTTTAACTGTCAGCAAATGTTAAAGAAATGACTGGTTTGGTTAAGACGCCAGTAAAATGTACTAATGAAACCTATCTTTTCAACTTATTGGCATGGATCAGCCAGATTTCGAACTGCAGTTATTTTTATAATCAAATGCAGTCTTTGTCATTGCTGTTGTTAGTGCCTGTCGAGTGAATGCCAACTCACGGTGACCCACATGTGTGCAGAGTAGAACTGCTCCACAGGGTTTTCAAGGCTGCGACCTTTTGGAAGCAGATCACCCGGCCTATCTTCTGAGGTGCCTCTGGTTGGGTTTGAACTGCCAACCTTTCAGCTTAACCTTTTCGGCTGATGGGTTTGCACTACCCAAATATTATCTTAACGCACAATGTTAAATACGGCCAAAGTTAACTTGAATACTTCCAGTTGCAGGGAGAATTTGCATAGAGGAAAGGTAAATACCCTAATTGGAATTAAGCCAGGTGAAACCGCTACTCCTCACAAGTGGAAATAAAGACACCCGCACGTAATTAGCACAATCATTAACCCAAAGGGGAACACACAGTGATGGGCTAAGACTACAAGCGCTCAGCTCCACTCTGGGAACCAGACTGTGAATCTGAATTCCAACGGCAAATTGGCTTTTAAATTAACCCAGGGCAATAGCATTATAATATGTATCTCTCTGCCTAAATTGCCAGATTATAACCTGTAAGAAACTAAGTATCACATTTTCCTAAGAGGCCTTGCTTACATAAAGGTAAAATAAATACCTGCAACATTTCTACCTTCAATTCCACAAAGATAACCTAATTTACTTCCAGTTGCAATACTAAAAAGTTTTTCATTACATTTTTATTCAAGAAGGCCTCTTCAAGGGGAGATCGGGTGCGAGGCTGACATGCCCTCCCTCAGAAGTGTTTGCTTTGGCCACTAACTTTCCTCTCCTTGTTTATTTATGTACTTCCCAGCCCTTCTTACCATCTGATATTATATTATATTGTGGTCGTTAACTTCTATACAGTTGGTCTCCTCTATTGCAAGGTGAGCTCCGTGAGGGTGGGATTTGGGTTCTTTTGTCTTTGTCATATGCTCAGAAGCTAGAAGAGCAGCTGGCACAGAGCAGGCACTGAAGCCACCTGATCCAGCCACCTTAGTGGTATGTGCATGCTGTGGGGAGAAAGACAGCTGTAGGTAGCGCTCAAAGAGCTGTACTGCCCTGGGGTCCAAGCAAACTGTGCCTGGGGCCACTCCAAAGGGGCTCACACCAGGAAATAGTACAGTGGACCAGAGCAGGGCAATGTGGTGGCAGGGACAGGCAGCCCCCGTGCAATGGGGAGAGTGCAGTGTGCCTGGGTCTGCTGAGGACTAAGGAATGTTCTGGAGCAATGGCCTGGACAGAGCACGCGGAAGCACGGCTTACGATAGGCAGGTGTCAGCAACACGGGGATCATGAGGCAGGAGCCCGGAGTAGAGAGATCGAAACAACTAGGAGGCAGTATGAGAAGCAGTGGACTGATTCACAGGCAAGACCTGAGTACATGCAAGTTACACACACACACACAGAAAGGAGAAAAGAAGAGAAAAAATGACCTGTATTCCCATCTGCACGGCACAATCGCCATCCCCGCTCCCAGCCCTTGTTTCTAGTCCACGTACCACACACGTGTTCCCCAGACATGCTCTGTTTGCCCACCTCAGTGTCTGTCTCCAATCTTTTCCTTCCTCCTGAAATGTCCTTTCGTTTTCCCATTTCCTCAGAACTACATTCTACTTACATGTCAAAGGACAGCTCAGATGTTGTACTGGCATAAATTACACTACCGTTGATGTCCTTGGAGGAGATGGGTCTCTCTGAGAACAAGTATCAGCTGTATCCTTGGCGAGAAGCAGTGCCATATGTAGAGAGCTCTAGGCTTTGGAGTCCACCACACCTGGATTCAAACCAGCAAAAATCACACTGGATGCAGTTTCTCTTCTGCCTTTAACCCATGGATCAAAGGGCTAATCAGATTTTATTGGCCGTCAGTTTAAGTTCTTCAAAGGTAGAAGCTGAGTTTCTATGACTGCTCCTTGGAGTTGCGACCTTCCAGTAGGCTAGATGAAAGAGCTCGCTGTGGTAGTATTGTAAGTCCAGCATTTTCTATACCACGCATCTCACACCCCATGCAGGGTGACTGGGACAAGTCACCAGGGCATAGGTGGAAATCTGGTCTTACTAGGTCAAGTAGAGCAGAGGCAATGAAGATGGGACCACTTCTCACAGCCTGAAAGTCTCCCAGAAGTTGTCCTCCAGCTTCTTGGTTTGCAGATGCTAGGGAGAGGAGTCAGCCATTGTTTTGTACTTGGATGGTGTTCTGAAGGGCTCAGTGCTAGAGAGCACCCTTTGAGCCTTGGCCTTTGCAGGCCAGAAGGCATCCTGGAGGTCCATAAAATATATCAGATACCGAACAACGGCCAAGGGGCCGGAGCCTTTATGGCCTGCAGGGATAGCGGGGAGGTGCCCAGAAGTAGCAGAGGTAAATACCATAATTGCCCCAAAATTAAATGTTCTGGTGGAAGTTCAGTTCCTATTTTGTGAGAATGTCATGTGTGACATCTCCTGTGGCAAGGTAGCTCTATACAGATACATAAAAGCAGGTGCTCTTAGAGCTTCTGGTGGCAGTTTCACTCAACTGTCGATGTAGATTATACAGGATGGGCAGATTTTGAGAGTCATGTCACACCTCAGGGCTCTGGGTGACCCAAGAAGGCAGACTAGCTCATGGATAAACAGGCTGGTCACGATGATGAAGATGATGATGACAATAGCTAATACTTTTTAAGTTCTCCATGTGCCGGGCACTGTTTTATTCCATGTAGTGCTTACTGTTATTATTGCCATTTTATAGATATGGAAGCTGAGGCTTAGAAACTTGTGATTAGCATAAGGCCACACAATTCGTAAATGGTAGTCTGGATCCAGAGTCTGCCCTCTGAAGGAGTCTGAGTGGGAGTGGAAGCAGGGTTTGGGCCATGCAAGGTGATGAACACACCCTTGGTGAGAATACCCTTCCCCTCGCAGTGTGCAGTCAGTGTGAGAGAGGGTGATTAGATTAGATTAAGGGAGGAAGGTGGAGGGCTCATGCCAGTTCATCAAAACTATACCCCTTAGCCCTTAGTAAAACTAAATCCTAAGACTTGACCATTCCATTCTGAAACTGCATGGTCCAGCTGGCCATTTCTCTGTCTCTAGCCAAAAACATCATAGAATATTGACGTCAGTTTACATCAAGCACAGCCCCCAATCTGTGCCTTAATGATGCTAGAAGGCCCAGTCAGTCCTCTAGTGGAGGCTTGCCAACCTGGAAGAAAGGTTCTATGTAACTCTCTCCTTCTTTCACTAAATACCAAGCAAATGCATTACCCCCCGGGGCCTGACGTTCCATGTGTCCTGACACAATTGCACCTGCAGAAGAAAGGACAGCCGTGTCCTGGGGTTGCAGGTGAATTGCTCCCAGTGCAGCTGTCAGAGGACTGGGGCAGGGAGAAGGCCAGCAGGACCAGGTGTCCTATGTTCTTGTCAGAACATGAACTCCCTCGGCTGCAGCATGAGGAGGCGGCCATGGGGCTCACTGCCAGCATGGTTACATCCCTCTGTGGTTCCTGGAGGGATATGAGGCTCAGAATTGAGGCACCTGGTCCTATGAGCCCAGGAATTGAGATCCAGGCACGTCTTCTGAAGCCACCCAAGGAGATCTCCGCGCTCCTCCCGAATTGGCTGCAGCTGGAGGAAACCAGAAAGAGCTCCCTGGAAGGTCCAGGCTCTCTGGGAATAACTGTCTGACCTCACTCCCCTTGGTTTCAGGATATTGGGGTCAGCACTCTAAGGGAAGATAGAAATTGGATCTAAGAAAGATACAAAGAGCCAGATACAGGTGAGCGAGCAGAGAACGCAATGGAATCCATCACATAGGGCCAACAACAGAGAACAAGCAGTACCAGGAAAGGTTCAGAAGGTGGAGTCCAGATGGATCCCAGGAGCAGCCACAGAGGTCCAAAGTTGTTGACAGCACAATTGTGACTGACTCCATGAGCAGGGAGTCACAGGTAAGGACACCGCGTCCATTCAGACAACCATCGTAAATTCCATTTCATCTTCACACTACTTCGGACAAAACTAGTATTGTCCTCCCCATAAAAGGTATATAAAGTGATTTATGTGTGTCTAGCCCTGGTTGGCACACTGGTTAAGAACCTGGTTGCTAACCAAAAGGTTGGCAGTTTGTATCTCCCAGGTGCTCCTTGGAAACCCTATGAGGCAGCTCTACTCTGTCCTATAGGGTCCCTGTGAGTCAGAATCAACTCAACGGCAACGGGTTTGGTTTGGTTTTATGCAATGACAAACTGAATTGAGAGTTTCCTTCTTACTTGCAGGTTATAAATATTTAGGATATGTATATAGACACAAGATTTGTGTACACATCCTACATGTTTTATATATATTAAATATTCAACTACATCTATAAGGTACACACGATGCATAGAAGATACATACATAACACACCTGTAGTTTTAAGTATTTAGTTGATGAAGATTTAAGGAGCGAGGTGGCAAGAGAAAGAGAGATTGAATGCAACAACAAGAAGGAGTTAGAGACTGGGAGAAAGAGAGAGAGAGAGAGACTTACAGATAGAGAGTTCTCCATGCAGTAAGAAGCCAAAAGTCTTGTTTGTTTTTGAGGGGGTGTGATGCCCTTTGGATTGGAACGCCATGTCATGAAAACAATGTCCACACGTCTGGATTATGTCTGGGTTATCTGCACCCTCCAATCTTAGTGCAACAGGATTTGCCAGTGGACCATGTCCACTGGAACAAAGACGTGAAAAGGATGCGCATTCCTTCACACACACCTTCACAGAGTGACCTCCAGGGTGCAAGGGCCACTTCTGTCTGTGGCATGTCCATCTCCTGTCATTAGGCCTCCATGCCTTCAACCATGAAGAGTTTACTAACAGGAAGAAAGAAAAGGAGCTTGACACCTTTAGCAATTTAGCAAAATCGCCTTTACAGGTATGTTTTCTTTTTCTAGTTTCAATCTGTTCCTGGAATTACTAAAGTTTTTGAGCTTGCCAGTGGTGTCTTTTTTTTTTTTTTAACTTTATTGTGTTTTCAGTGAAAGTTTACAGCACAAATTAGTTTCTCATTCAAAAATGTATACACAAATTGTTTTGTGACATTGATTGCAATCCAGGTATGTTTTCTGTAGTATTGTTATGTTTTCCATCTCTATTACCCAAGGCTACACTCAACTACAGATGCGGGGGGGCTTCCATGGTTGTGGTCATCATGCTTCAGGATGTCATTGTTTGTTGACGTGTATGGAGTACTGGTTGCTCTCTTCCTTTGCTAGATACAATGCATTGAGCAAAGAGTCCTAGCTGCTAGCTGATACCCCCATTGAGTGTCAGAGTGATAGGGTATGCATGCTACTCTTTGGTGTGGGTCATTTGAAATGATAAATGCTGGAGGATGTTAGATTAGATTCTCCTGAAATTCAAGCTTTCATTTGTATAAGCAAATGTCATCTAATACTTAGCAAAAGCATTCAAGTGAAATCAATAAGAATCTTGGGTTTCAGACAGAAATGACCAATGGAGATCCTTTGTGTCAGTGAATAAAGGTTGTTGGAACTCTTCAGTTTTCTTTTTTTTCTTTTTATTTTTTTAAGAACTCTAAGGTTTGGTAGACAGGGCCTAAATACCAACATAAAACAGAAATCTGAAAAAGGGGTCAATGTGCTGCAAAGAAACTAAATTCCCATTTTAATAATTTTAGGGAAATTAATTATAAGGTTAAAAGACGAATGAGTTGATTTCCGCAAACTGTCCAAAATCATAATAACCCATTTCTTTGTAATTCATAAGGGTATCCAAAAGTAATCTGGTGAAAATGTCTATCCTTCATTCCTGCAGACATTTCTCTCTGCTCTGATTTGCTGTCCCATTTGTCTTTTCTGATTCACCATGGTATAAAATTATTTATACACAGAGAGAATTTGTGACCCCAAATTGTCTTCTGAGAAATCTCACAGGAATACATAGTGGAATGGAATGTCCTTACTTAAAACTATTTCCGTAACCCAGAATCAATTTCCTCTTTGATTTATTCAGATAATATTTATTGACTAACTACTAACAAGAGGATACTGTATGGTTTAAAGTCAGGAAAGGTGTGTATCGGGGTTGTATCATTTCACCATACCTATTCAAACTGTATGCTGAGCAAATAATCTGAGAAGCTGGACTATATGAAGAAGAACATGGCATCAGGACTGGAGGAAGACTCATTAACAACCTGTGTTATGCAGATGACACAACCTTGCTTGCTGAAAGTGAAGAGGACTTGAAGCTCTTACTGATGAAGATCAAAGACTACAGCCTTCAGTATGGATAACACCTCAACATAAAGAAAATAAAAATTCTCACAACTGGACCAATAAGCAACATCATGATAAATGGAAAACAGATTGAACCTGTCAAGGATTTCATTTTACTTGGATCCACAATCAATCCCCTGGAAGCAGCAGTCAAGAAATCATACGACATATTGCATTGGGCAAAGCTGCTGCAAAAGACCTCTTTAAAGTCTTGAAAGCAAAGATGTCACCTTGAAGACTAAGGTGTGCCTGACCCAAGCCATGGTGTTTTCAATCACACATATGCATGCGAAAGTTGGACAATGAATAAGGAAGACCAAAGGAGAATTGACACCTTTGAATTTTGGTGTTGGCGAAGAATATTAAATATACCATGGACTGCCAAAAGAATGAACAAGTCTGTCTTGCAAGAAGTACAGTCAGAATGCTTCTTAGGAAAAAGAATGGCGAGACTTATGTCTCACATATTTTGGACATGTTATCGGGAGGGATCAGTTCCTGGAGAAGGACATCATGCTTGGTAAAGTAGAAGGTCGGCGAAAAAGAGGAAGACCCTCAATGAGATGGATTGACACAGTGGCTGCAACAATGGGCTCAAGCATAACAACAACTGTGAGGATAGCACAGGACGAGGGCAGTGTTTCATTCTGGTGTACCCAGGGTGGCTATGAGTTGGAACCAACTCGATGGCACCTAACAACAACAACTACTAGTATGAGCTAAGCATCATGTTCTGTGCTGAAAATGCAATGGGGAGTAATATAAATGAGTTCCCTGCCTTCAGGAAACTTAGAGTCTTTGGGGATAGAAAACACTAACCAAAATATCACATAAATAAATGTAGAGTTACAATTGTGGTAGGTGCTACAAGTGAGAATTAGATGGTTCGGTAAGAGTTTATGGAGCCTCAGTGGCGCAGTGGTTAAGAGTTCGGCTGCTAAGCAAAAGGTCGGCAGTTAGAATCCACCAGCCACTCCTTGGAAATCCTATGGTGCAGTTCTACTCTGCCATATAGGGTCACTATGAGTTGGAATCAACTCAATGGCAACAGGTTTGATTTTTTTTTTTTTTTTTGGTGTGTGTTATAAGAGCTTATAGTTAATGGATTTGACCTCTAGCTATCAGAGAATTCTTCCCTAAGGTAGTGACAATTGCCATCTGTGCAAAGAGATCAAGGGAAGAGTAGGTTATAGGTGAAGGGATTGGGGAAAGGCAACTGCAGTGCAAAGATCCTGTGGAGACAGAATCTGCTGAATTTCACAAATTAAAAGTAAGCCAGTCCCCGAACACCCTTTTAACTCAGTACTGAAGTCACTCCTGAGGTTCACACTTCAGCCAAATATTAGACAGGCCCATAAAACAAACAATAATACCTGAAGCTCAACATGTATACGAGACTAAATGAACACATCAGCCCAGGGGCAAGGACAAGAAAGCAGGAGGGGACGGGAAAGCTGGAGGAATGGAAATTGGGAACCCAAGGTCAGGAAGGGGAGCGTGTTGACACGTCGCGGGGTTGTAACCAATGTCACACAACAATATTTGTACAGTTTAATAAGAAACTAACTTGCTCTGTAAGTCTTCACCTAATGCACAATAGAAATATTACATATTCTTTAAATAAATAAATACAAGGTAAGCCAGGAACAGCATTAGTCATTAGGGAAATGCAAATCAGAACCACAATGAGATACCACTTCATAACTACTCTGATGGCTATGATAAAAAACACAGACAATAACATGTGTTGGCAAAAATGTGGAGAAACTGGAACCCACATACACTGCTGGTGTGTATGTAAATTTATGTAAAACTGTTTCTTGGAAACAGTGTGGCAGCTCCTCAAAAAGTTAAATATAGTTAGCATATAACAAAGAAATTCCACCCTTAGGTATAGACCGAAACAAAACACGTTCACATGAAAACTTGTCGATAAGTGCTCACAGCCGTGTTACTCATAATAACCCGAAAATAGAGAAGGGAAGAAAACCAATGTCCATCAGGTGATGAATGGATAAACAAAATTTGATATATCCATACATTGGAATATTATTTGACAATAAAAAGGAATGAAGTACTGACGTTTGCTACAATGTGGATGAACCTTGAAAACATTATGCTAAGTTCAAGAAGCCAGACGCAATAGGCCACATATTGTATGATTCCATTTATATAAAATGTCAGAATGGGCAAATGCATAGAGACAGAAAGTAGATTAGTGGTTGCCAGGGTCTGGGGGAGAAGGCAATGCGGAGTGACTGCTAATGGGTTTTTTAGGCGGTGATAAAAATAATCTGGAACTAGATAATGGTGATGGTTGCACAAGCTTGAAAATATACTAAAAACTACTGAGCTGTACACTTTAAAAGGGAGAATCTCATGGCACGTGAATTATATCTCTATTTTTAAAAAGTAAGTCAGGAAGTGAGAAGCGAAGAAGGCAATGGGCGGCCTAATGCAAAATGAAGCTGGATCAAGAGATAGGATCCAGATCACTCAGGGCCTTTTCCACTTAAGGACTGTGGTCTTTGTTCTAAGAGTAATGGTGTCTCTGAAAGGGAAGGAAGATATGATTAAATTTATGATAAAAACCGTCACTGAGGCTGAATTGTGGATAATGGATTAGAGATGGCACAAGCTGATGCTAGGAAGCCAGGTTAACCTTTGTAGGAACACAGGTGTGAGAAGTTGGTACCCTGTCACCAGATAAGGAGAAGCAGAGAGATTTAAATTTATTAGGAAGTAAAATCTGTACAATCTGATGACTGTGAGAGAGGCGTGTCAAGGATGACCGCTAGGTTTGCACAACAGAATGAATTGTAATGTAATTTGCTGAGAAAATGCAAGAAGGCTGAGCAAAGGCAGAAGACAATGAGTTTGATTTAACATTGGATTGGAAGTGTCCTTGAGACATCCAAGTAGAGGCGTCAAGTAAACCAAAAACCAAACCAAATTGCCTCAAGTCAATTCTGACTCACCGTCACCCCATGTACTGCAGAGTAGAACAGTGCTCAGTAAGGTTTTCATGGATGTGACCTTTCAGAAGCAGATCACCGGCTCTTCTTCAGAGGCGTCTCTTGGTGGGTTCAACCTGCCAACCTCGTTTTGGTTAGTAGCTGAGTCCTTAACCATTTATGCCACCCAGAGACCTTGAGATGTCAAGTAAACTGGTGGATAAGCAGGGCCAAAGCTCAGAGAAGTCTAGACTGGAGCAGACATCTGTGAGACACCTGAGGCAGTAATTGAAGCCACAGGCATGGATGCAAGAAGAGGCGAATATGCGGTGAAAAAAGGAGAGGGCATAGGGCCTCTTTGAGGAAATCTAATATCTGATGATCAGCAGAAGAGAATAACTTGGCAAAGGAGGCAGAAGGAGGGCCCAGAAAGGTACGAGCAAAAGCAAGAGTATGATGTCATAGAAGTAAAGGCAGAAATTGTTTCAAGAAACTAGGTGTGGTAGTATACTATACAGTCAATCTTATTCCATAAAAAACACATCCTGTGAAAAAAGGAGTGTGGTTCAATCCAGAAGAAATAGTGGATTAAACAAAGTTTTGTTTACTGTAGGACTCTTCAGATTTTTTTAACCTGTTACTGTACATTGTGAATCTCTTATGGGAAACAATATGTCCCAAACTTATTTAGCCATAGAATTCTTTCGTGGAGTGGAACCTATTAACATGGTTTGAGACACTGTCTGGGGAACACTGTTGGCAGCAATGTGTCAGTGAAGCTCAGCTGTCAGCCCACCTTCTTGAAGCAAACTTCATCTTCCCCTACGACTAGCAGATTTGAAAAAGAGACCACGTGTCATTTTGCTTCATCTTTCTTTGTCCTCCCTAACACAACCACATAAGCCTGGTCAGATACATCAGACTTGATTGAATGGTTGAGGTAACTAAAAATAATATAACACAGAGGGGTGGAGTGAGCAGAGGGTATGCTGATGGACACAAAGTTGTAGTTGGCTTTTCTCATGCCCAAAGGTAAAGCACCCAAGAAAATAACTACTTTATGATGGGAGGGGAGCCCTCACAGACACATGCACCCTAGCCCCTTCTCTTGCTGCCCTGTACCCATACCCATGCCTCCTCAATGGAGCACCTCTACAGTACAAACCTCCTCCCACGCTTAGCAAATCCCACTTCTTACCTACTAGAAGGGTATCTTTCCTCTTTCCCTTAGCAATACCTTTCCCTAAGCCAGAGGGCGGTGTTAAGATGAGAATTGATGAGAGCTTTAAGGCTCTAAGACTACAAAGCAGTCCAGAGGGAGGCTAAGCATTCCCAGCGGGTATCTTTTGGTATTACACGTCCATTGTTCAGTAGATAGCTGTTGGAACACACCACACGCAACCATACGCCTCCCAAGGAACCATGTTAATTCTCAGAGACAGTATAACTCACAAGGAGGAGAAAATATTTCCCTAACTTCCTCCACATCTTGCAGGATCAACCATCTCACAATGGAACTGGTATTTCACATTTTTATGAAGAGCACTGTTAGTTCCTTTTGTTCTTTGCACCCGACCTGTTTTAAATTGTGCATCCTCTGGTCAGTCGAGAACAAGAAACAGTCCCGTTGTTGAGCTACACATCTTTTGATCATCACCCAACGACTCTGCCATACTATAGGGGGACCCCATCATATTTTTCTTAGGATGCAAGAGAGAGTTTGTTTGATTCTCCTAGGAAAAGATACCTCGGTTCTCCACAATCTTAGAAAAACATTTGGAAATGGGAGTTGCAATAAAAGTGTCTTTGAGTCTTAAATGCATTAAACACAGCTAAATTCACACATAAAATTTTTATGCATCATAGAGTTTCCTAATATGAGAGATCCCTAACACTCTACAACTTCCTAAAGGTAACAATAGGCTCCATGTGCCATTTTCAAGACTGTTAATGTCTAAAGGAAATCATCTAATTGTTCACTGTAAGGGAGTCTATGGTAACTACAATGATAAGTTTCTTTGGTTGGGTTGGGAATTATAGCAACTCAAGGCTGAACATCTATTGTTTCACATTCATCACAATGGTTAATTGGTAGTTATAAATGTCTTTGCTTATTAAAATGGGAATAAACTCATAATTACTTAATAAATACAATTTGATGGGAAAATATCTTTCAAAAATTTGCAAATCATGAGGCAGGTGGATAATAAGACTTTTGCTATTAACAATGTCGGAAACCACTGCTTCTCTGGTTTCACTGGAGTCCTACACGTCCCCAGAAACAACGCGTTCAATAAAGCAGCTGCTTTCCGACTTAGTCGTCATATAAGCAGGCGGACTTACGCGACAAATTTTTGTTCTGTTTTTTGTATTTGTGTTTACAGTTGAAAAGATTTCTTCCCTTGCATCTACAAGGTTATAATTATTAGGTGTTCCAGTTTAAAGCTATGTGAGGGCTCATCTATTGTCTGGTTTTGAAAACATGCTATCTCTTTGATGACTATGATATTATTAATCAGCTAATTATCATCATTGGAAAAAAATGTGTTCCAGTAGTTATAAACACACCTTCTCAACACAAAGTAATTTAGACTCTTAATATGTGTGTGTTATTTTCAGATAAGATGTATTCCATGTGTAGTTGCACAACTCCAAGCAATGGCAAAAAGAAGCCTAGGAGCCCACAAGAATTGTGTGTCACCTTGTTGACTTCTCATGCTTTTGTGACAGTCCCTCCACGCTCAGCAGAAGGTATTTGTCTGTCAGCAGTGGTCAGTTAAATGATTAGCTGACACAGCTCTTCACTCTATGGGTCACTGGCAGAACAGACAGGTTCAAATATACAAGATGTTGGCTCTAGCTCTTCCTGAATGCCTTTCCTACTTCATTAAGCTTTAAGCTTAGCTGTTTGTGTAGAAAAATAACACACATTGGTGATCAGAAACAAAAACCCACTGCTTAAATGCAATAGATCAATCTATGTAGGAACAATCTAACGGACTAATTCTCAAGAAAGGTTTTTTGTATATAAGACTAAGAGGAGAAGAGAATTCAAGTGTGTTTTATTTTGAAGGAGGTTTATCCATCCAGTCATATAATTATGAAACAGCAGTAATACCCAAATGTGCTCACAACATCTGTTCTCCCTCCCTATATCACACTCATGAATGCAGGAGATACCAACCACAAGTCATCAAAACAAATACTGACCGGTAAAATATATTTGGCATTTTCTCAATACATCTTATATGACAAGTATCTGATTTAGTGCTATGATCTTGTATTTTACTGAGAATGGCTGAGGAAGACCAACAAGTAGGAAAAGGAGATAAGAAGGTAATTTGAAGCATGAGTTGGTATAAGATAGGGACAATCCAAGGGCAATATTAAACTAAAATCCTTATTAAATGTAATTGGCCATCTTCCTCCCATAGACAGACTATTAAATATTAGACTACCTCTGAGTTCTTGGAGACCAGAGACCCCATTTCCCTGGTTCATCACTTCATACCAAGTACTTGGAACTTAGTACCAAAAACCAAACCAAACCCATTGCCATCAAGTCGATTCTGACTCATAGCAACCCCATAGGGCAGAGTAGAACTGTCCCATGTGGTTTCCAAGGAGCAGCTGATGGATTCAAAATGCGGACCTTTCGGTTAGCAGCAGAGCTCTTAACCACTGCGCCACCAGGGTCCTGGAACTTAGTAGGTATTCATAAATATTTATGGATAAATGAGTGGAGTTTGAAAGAACCTTAGAAAATCTCTAGACAGAATGCTGCATTTTACAAAAGAACAAATTGAAACCCAGAGAAGTGAAATGATTTTCCAAAGCCATAGTTTCTGGCAATCTAACCATGGTACTTCCACCACACCTTGCTGGCATTTCTTGGAGAAGACTTGATCCTTCACTCTCAAACGAAGGTACACACACCAGGCACCAGTGGTCTAGGAATGAAAAACCAAACAAAGCACCTGTCTTGTGACACGAAACCAGGATGGTGCCAGATAACCCTCAAGAATACCAGTAAAAGGCTAACTTGTCTGGGACGTGACCACCATGACCACCTTAAGGAGGAATTAACATTCCACAGATTTCTAAGACTCATAATCCTGTCCCTATAAAACCTTCAGCCAGTCTCCAGTTTGAGGAGGCAAGTTTTGAAGGAATCCATTCCCCTCTGTCTCCTATATATCGATATATAATAAAACTCTTGTTGCTCACCTCACCCCTGTCTCAGAACTGGCTATTGCGGCCGGCAGCTCCAATCTGCACAACTGGGGTAACACTAGTTGCCATTGAGTAGATTCTGATTCGTGACAACCCCATGTGTGTCACAGTAAAACTGTGCTCCATAGGGTTTTCAGTGGCTGGTTTTTCAGAAATAGATCACCAGGCCTTTATTCCAAGGTGCCTCTGGGTGGACTCAAACCTTCAACCTTTTGGTTAGCAGCCAAGCCCATTAACCATTTGCACCACCAGAGACTCCCAAAGGAAGGTTGTTGTGAATTGCTTCAAGTCAGCTCCAACTCACAGCATAGCAATCTTATGTATGACAAGACAAAATATTGCCTGGTCCTGTACCATCTTCACAATCTTTGGTACGTTTAGACCCTTTGTTGCAGCCACTGTGTCAACCTATCTCACTGAAGGTTTTCCTTCGTTCTTGCTGACTCTCTACTTTACCACACATGATGTCCTTTCCTAGCAATTGGTCTTTCCTGATGACATGTCCAAATTAAGCAAGACAAAGTCTTGCCATCCTTGTTTCTAAGGAGCATTCTGGCTGTACTTCCTCCAAGACAGATTTGTTCATTCTTCTGGCAGTCCATGGTATATTCAATTTTGTTATTGTTGTTGTTAGTTGCTGTCAAGTCAATTCCAACTCAGGGTGACCCCATGTGTGCAGAGTAGAACTGCTCCAGGGTTTTCAAGGCTGTGAACTTTCAGAAGCAGATTGTCTTCTGAGGCACTTCTGGGTGGGTTCAAACTATGAAACTTTTGGCTAGTAGTCAAGCATCTAACAATTTGCACCACCCAGGGACCTTATTCTTCACCAACACCACAATGCAAATGTATCAATTCTCCTTCAATCTTCCTTTTTCATTGTCCAGCTTTCACATGCATATCAGGTAATTGAAAAGACCATAACTTGGATCAGGTGCACCTTAGTCATCAAGGTAATGTCGTTGCTTTGTAACACTTTAAAGAAGACTTTTGCAGCAGATTTGTCCAATGTGATATGTCTTTTGATTTTCTTGACTGCTACTTCCACGGGCATTGATTGTCGATCCGAGTAGAATGAAATCCTTGACAACTTCCATTTCTTTGCCATTGATCATGATGTTGTTTATTGGTCCAGGTGTGAGGATTTTTGTTTTCTTTATGTTTGGGCATAATCCATATTTAAGGCTGTAGTTTTGACCTTCATCAGTAAGTGCTTCAAGTAGTCTCCACTTTCTGTAAGCAAGGAAGGGACTTGTCCTTTTATCCCAGGGTTCTATTTCCTACGGAAATGACAGAGTTAAAAGTGGCCACACCTAATCTGAGATATGCTTTAATCCTATTCCACATCCCAGTGGTACCCAGAGAGACTCTTTGGCACTCAGATTGCCCCCATTTATGCTTCTCTTGAAGTGATAATATTTGCTGATGAAAGCTGAGGGATGGGCCCAAGGTGATCCTGCTGGCCCAAAATAAAGGGAAACATTGTGAAGACAGAAGAATTTTAAAAGCCGTTTTGGTGAAATAGTATAATTGAAAGCCAAGGATATATTTAGACAGAAAAGATCTGATCCCAGCGCCTAGTTTCCATGGTATTGAAATGTAAGCTAAAATCTTTATTATATAAAGGGAGACAGTTCCTTTCTCATTTTGAATATGCTTCAGGGGCAATGGCATTAGAGTATTTTGTCATCAAACAAAATTGAAGAACATTATCTTTTGTAAAGGGCTTTGGGATGGAAGAATGCTGTTTTACAAACTCAAAATTTAATGTTCAGAGACATACAGAATGTATAAATTCTATAGACAGCAGGAAGAGGTTTAATAACTTGCTGTTGTGTTACAGCCAAAATAGATGTGTCCACAAACTTAAAGGACTGGACTTTAGCCTTTCTGGGCAATGCAAGTCAGAGCCAAAGGCAGGATTTTCATCCTCCCATCACTATGAAGCACCCAGCAGCATGTGGCCCTAGAGAGCACCATTCAGACCAGGAAGAACACACATCCTGAGACTCCAGGCCCTTACAATCAAAGACAACGCTAATACAACTAAACCCAGAGACACGAGGACAATCAGACACACACAAACCGAAGAAATTAACACCGAGGTCCCCGCTAATTCCACTTACGCGCCCAGCATAAATGTGTTTCACGGGGAAGTGGTGGGAGGAGGGAGAAAAGTCGTGGGGTTTGCTTGTGCAGACAGCTTGGAGCCTGAAAGAACTTGTGACCTGTTGCTAGTGTTATCCTGGATGGCATCAGGACAGTATTGGGAATTCCAGGAGACCCTCACCGCGGGGATTTTTGATGAGCGTGCGGAGTCAGGGTATTAGAAACATGGACGACAATAGCCTGGGAGAATGCTCAGTGGTGATACTGAGACAGTTTGACAGGTTACTGGACAGATTTGCCTGAAAGGCCTGCAGGGTCTGGGGGTTTGAGGGGAAGCAGGAGGAGATGGGAGAGAAGCAGAGCAGGCCACGCACAGACAGGACCAGCGCCTCGCAAGCAAAGAAGCCGGTCCTGACCCTGCAAGGACATTACTGGACCCCTCCTCTGCCTGCATATGCATTTGAGAATCTGAAAGTATTTTTCACTCCCACATGCTTGGTTCCCATCTAGGTTGCAAGCACTTCGGAGACAATATCAATAATCTCCTATTTTATTTATAAATATGGGGAGGGGGGCAGGTGAAGAAAATAGGAATCTCAGACACACGGCCAGACCTCCTGGGAACCTAGAAAAATCAAACTGCGAGGCTCAGGGATTACCAGGTCTGAGCAGGATGGCCACTCAAGATCCAAGGATGGTCTAGGGATCAGGTTACTGGTCACCTGCAGAAATCACTGGTCCTTTAATCTGGTGTTCTGACGCCATGTTGACTCAGCTAATCTCTGAGTCAGCTTCTCTCAGAGCTCTTAATTATCCTTCCTCTACCAACAGCCTGATTTTCTCTGGATATCCCAGTTCATTTTCCTGAGAGTCACCATGGCTGATCTCCACAGGACACTGGACAACCACAACCAATATCCCATGTTCTGCTGGTGGTGTCATTCCCTCTTCACGACAGAATGACTGGGAACCTGGTCAAATGTGGCCAGGAAATAACTCTGTTCTAGTCCAGGTTGCGTCCTATTAAGCTTTCATTATCCTGGTTCACTGGATGCTGTTCTGTGAACCCTGCTCTTCTTCTCCATGAAGATACTAAGGACTTTAATACATCACAAGTCACAGATTTTACTCTGCATTTGCTAAAAGTTCAGACTTTAGAGTTCTCTATCAAATCTATCTCTAAAGAAACTTTTACCTTCCCCAATCATGTTTGCAAAACACCCAGCACAAGACACCACTAAAAAAAAAAAAAAAAACAGTTGCCATCAAGTTGATTCCAACTCATGGCGATCCCATGTGTGACAGAGTAGAACTGTGTTCTATAAGATTTTCAGTGGCTGATCTTTCAGAAGTAGACTGCCAGGCCTTTCTTCCAAGCCTCCTCTGGATGAATTCAAACCTCCAATCTTTCACTTAGCAGCTGACTGCACTAACTGTTTGCACTGCCCAGGGGCCCCACAAGACACTTGCCATCCCAGAAATGGTTGCTTGTTTACATGGCTCTCTAAATGCCTGTTCCCGCTACTGCAGTGGGGGGAGTCGCGTATGTCTCCCTCCCCATCTCCCTCCTCACATCGCACTGGCTATGGGGTCCACGACACTTCCTGTGCATGACCTGCAGCCCACTGCCAACAACTACCCCTGTCAGGGGTCATCAGTCTATAAACACATATTTTGAGATATTTTTCCATAAGTTTGATAATATATGCTATTACATATGTGAAAACTAGATTTTGATGAAAACATTTCAAATGCTGAATTATCTTCTTTCTGCTCATTTTACTGCTAGTGGAAAACTGCAGTTCCATTAAAACTATCTGTACAGCTAAAGAGTACCCTACTTTCGGAAGACCAGAGAAGAATTGGTGACTTTGAATTATGGTGTTGGCAAAGGATATTGAATATACCACGGACTGCTAGAAGAACGAACAAATCTGTCTTGGAAGAAGTACAGACAGAATGCTCCTTGGAAGCAAGGATGGCGAGACTTCGTCTCACGTACTTTGGACACGTTATCAGGAGGGACCAGTCCCTGGAGAAGGACGTCATGCTTGGTAAGGTAAAAGATCAGTGAAAAAGAGGAAGACCCTCAACGAGATAGATTGACACAGCGCCTGCAACAATGAGCTCAAGCACAGCAACAATTGTGAGGATGGCACAGGACCAGGCAGTGTTTCATCCTGTTGTACATAGGGTCGCTATGAGTCAGAACCAACTCAACATCACCTATTAACACAATACAACTCTACTTTCAGTAAAGGAAAATGAGTTCAGAAACTAGTAAACATTACAAAAATGATTTTTTGTCAAATGAGAGCTAAAACAAGTGTATGATGTTTAAGACTTCAAACTACTTTTTTCCAAACCCAAAATTTATTTTTTTTCTAAAGAGAAGGCCAACTTTTACAAAGGGAAGCTTTTGCTGTGCCTCTTCCCTTCATTGGGGCCCAGGTATAGTACTTTATGTACATCCATGTACTTAGTGAGTGCCCAGTGAACATAACTTAAGGATAATTAACAGGATTCTGTTATTCTGGTTTTGGGAATCATAGTTAGTAGATGCAAATACAACAGAATTTCACCCCAGGTTAAATTCTAAACGTTGTCTCTGCACAGGATGCCACCACAGTGCTGGATATGAGTAGTTTGATGCAGATCCATGTTCCAACTTAGACAATTTGCTCACAGTTCCTGTCTTGACCCTCCCACTTGACTTACTATGTATATTAACTCTCTATTTCATGAAAAGCAGACTAACATGGAAGATTAGCCTGAGTGCCGTGCTAACATTCAATATAAATTAAACTACCAAACTCTAAAATACAGTACTTCACAGTGAATAGCATATGCCCTTCTTGAGTCTTGATTGCACCATTCTTGATTTCTTATTTCATTAAGCTATTTCCACTGCAGTGTAAATTTTCCTAACTTGTTCATTAAGTTGAACATCAAAAACCTCTTGGAATAGAGCCGTAGTTCTCAGACTTGAGCAAGCATCAGAATCACCTGGAGGATTTGCTAAGACCCCATCCCCTGTATTTCTGACTCAGTAAGTCAGCGGTGTTGTTGTTGTATGCTGTCTCTTCAATTCTGACTCATAGCGACCCTATAGGACAGAGTAGAACGGCCCCAGAGAACTTCCTAAACTGTAATCTTTAAGGGAGCAGATTGCCAGGTCTTTTCTCCCATGGAGCAGCTGACCTTCAGTTAGCAGCTGAGCGCTTAACCATTGCACCACTAGGGCTCCTTAGTCAGGGGCAGGACCCAAGAATTTGCATTTCTAACAAGTTCTTAGCTGATGCAGACACTCCTGGTCCAGGACCACACTTTGAGAACCACTGAATTAGAAGACATTGTTGTTAATTACTGGCTTTAACAGACTGAAGAAACTCCACCTCCCAGAAATACCACGATCTGTGATTTTTCAATGAATATTTCAATAATGTTCTTATGGAGTTGGGGTACAGGGAGTGTAGTATAAAAAGAAATCTAAGAGAAACCAACAGGATCAGGTCAAAGCTATAACCTGAGCTGGCCCCAACTCTGAACTCCATTAGAGAATACCCAAAAACCATACCCATTGCTGTCAAGTCGATTCCAACTCATAGCGATCCTATAGGACAGAGTAGAACTGTCCCATAGGGTTTCCAAGGAGCCACTGGTGGATTCAAATTCCTGACCTTTTGGTTAGCAGCTGAGCTCTTAATTACTGTGCCACTAGGGCTCTAAGCCATTAGAGAATCTGACAGCCAAAATACCAGAACAAGGAATTACCTGACTGTCAACATACCAATTGAGTGTGAGAGGCCAGGGAGATGTGAGGCAGTGGTGAATCGGAATCAAATCAGGGAGATAGCTCCTGGAGAACATGGTGAAGATGGTGTGAACACTAATTCCAGGCCACATTATTACAAGAATTTCATTAGAATGAATAAAGAAAGGCAGCTTCTCCAGATATTGTAGGTAGTTATAGTGTGGCATTAGAAAGAAATGGAAAATTCTGGGTATCCAAAAGTACCAATAATAGAATCCCTATGTTGGAGCCCAGGGAATTATTTTTAAAAAATCTCCCAGGTGATTCTGATAGGGGATTTAGAATCACTGGGGAGAATAAAAATTTTCTATCTTTAGCATGTTTGGGGTAGTATGATGGACCAAAGCAGGAAAGTAGAAGCAAAAGAAAGATAGAAACAAGCCAAAATATATCTATTGTGTTTTTAAAAACTTAAGTGAGCTAAACTTACCAGTTTAAAGACAGATCTTGACCTAGTGGAAAAAACGCAAATTTTAAGATATATTCTGTTTGCAAGACACACATTAAAAACAGAAGGACTAAGAAAGGTTGAAAATAAACGGACAGAAAAATATATTCCTGAAAAACTAGTAACCAAAAGAAATCTGGACTAGCTCTATTATGAGGAAAAATAAAACTTAAGACAACAAGCATTACTAGAGAAAAAAAATGCTCAATTATTCAGAATGACATAACAATTATAAACTTATATGCACCCAATAAAATAGCTTCAAAATATGTAAAGCAAAGATTGATAGAACTACATGGAAAAACAAATAAATTCATGATTTATGTAGAAGTAGCTGCCAATTCAATTGGCTCTTTAAAAAAAAAACTTCTCATATGGCAATAAACTGAATAAGGGGAAGGGTTGCACAACCAATTACTGTAATTGCTTTCAATAAGTTGTACACCTGTAAAAAGTTGAATCTGCAAAATTTGTGTGATAGATATATTTACAACAACGACTAAAAAAAAAAAAGAAAGAGTAGCTGCTGAGGCTGCTTATGTACAACCAAAAACTTGATGGGATTTTGTTTTTTGGTTTGGATGCTTAGGGTCATGGTTTCATGGGACATCCCAGTTAACTGGCCTAATAACATGTTTAGTGTTTCTGTTCTACCTCCTAATTTGATGCATATAGTGTCTAGGGTCTCAAAAGCTTGCAAGCGGCCATCCAAGGCACAACAATTGGTCTCTATTCACCTGGAATAACAGAGGAAGGAGAGTCAGGAACAGGAGGAGGATATGGGATGCGTGACTAATTGCCTCCTTTGAACAATTGTCTCCTTTGCCATGAGACCAGAAGAACTGGATGGTGCCTGGCTACCATTATTGAACACTTTGAACAAAGATTCCATAGAAGAATCCTGATCAAAGTGGGGGAAATGCAGAACAGAATTCAAATTCTCAATGACTCCAGACATCTTGGAGCCATGAAGGTTGAATGAACCCCTGAAACTACTGCCCTGAGATAATCTTTAAACATTAAACCAAAAATATCCCCTAACGTCTTCTTAAAACCAAACAATAGTTTACCTTAACTAGTTAAAAAAAGGCTTCCTTGAGCATTATGTTCTTTTAACAACTAGCTACATGGGATCAAATTGACAACAGCTACTCAAAAGATTAGATAGGAACCTTTCCTGTTGCCATCAAGTCGATTCCAACTCATATTGACCCTATGGGACAGAGTAGAACTGCCCCATGGGGTTTCCAAGGAGTGGCTGGTGGATTTGAACTGCCAACCTTTTGGTTAGCAGCTGAATGCTTAACCACTGGACCACCAAGGCTCCAGATAAGAATCTTAGGGGGCAGTAAGTTTATGTTACTGGTGGAGGAACAGCTCAGAAAAGGAGGGTAGAATGTAATCAATGTTACTGAATTGCACATGTAGAAACTGTTGAATTGGTGTATGTTTTGCTGTATATATTCTCAACAACCACAAAATTTTAAAAAAAGAAAAAAAAACTCTATTTCTTTCATAGTTATTCAAATAGTTGATATAATTAATCACTCTGGAAAGGGTGAACTTATACTGGCTCACAAACCAACAGCGACATAATATGTCAGAGAAGTGGCATACATTTTCCAAGTATGGATACAGAGTGCCAAAACATATCCAAACTTGTGATGAAAATTTAAACTATGAATAATCACTCCATTTTATATGTAAATATCTTGGATGGAAGGTAATTTTCCCAAAAGACGTTTGGAATACTAACCTGGGACACTTCCATAGTCTCTGAACGGCCCTTCCTGAATCCTCTACTCTTGATCTGTTTTTCAGAGCTTCATATAAAACCAAAAAAAAAAACAATCTCGTTGCCATCGAGTCAATTCCAACTCATAGCCACCCTATAGGACGGAGTAGAACTGCCCCATAGGGTTTCCAAGGAGCAGCTGGTGAATGGATCTTTTTGGTCAACAGCCAAGCTCGTAACCACTGCACCACCGGGGATCCTCAAGCTTCATATAGCACCTTGTTTTTCCTCCGTAACTCTCTTCACTACTTATAATTGCATGTCAATCTCTGTGCTTGTGTCTTTACTGTCTCCCCATAAACAGTAAACTCTAGGAGGGCCAGTACCAAGTCTATTTTTTTCAGCATCTGCATACCCAGCTCCTCCCAGAGCGCCTGGTGCATGGAAAGAAGTTAGTAAATGTTTCTGAATGAACACATTCAATGCATTCAGAGCAAGTAAAGGACAAAGAAGCTCAGCCTCTACTGTCTAGCTAAAAGTCTACACCAGGAGACAACCATCAATTCAAACAAGTTTTGTTTCTAAACCAGGAAGCCAAATTACTTCAACATCAATTCAGTAATGGACAAAAGGAAAAGCATTTCCTAATTTTTTATTCTCTGCCAGATTAAAATATACCTTTGGAAAATGCTAGAATGAAAGAACTGAGATACCATCAGCTGACACAGTAGGAGAAAGGGCTGGAAAGGACCGAGATGCTACATTTTAACAACACTGCAATCCACTCTTCTACTCACACTTTGTCCTTCAGAAAGAAACCGGTCTTGGCGAGGAGGCGAATCTATTTTAAAACTTTGTCGTGGCAACCATATTGACAACAGAATTATTACCTGATAAGATGACTCTAAATGCTCTAAGATACTACTGAGAAAATTTCAAAGTTTTGCTCTTTCTCTCTTCTGGAGGAAGTGTTTCTTTTTTACAAAAATGTAAGGGGAAGAAAAAAGAAATAAAAGGCAAGTCAAGACCACATTAAAAAAGACAGGTCAACTGACTTACATGAGGATGGAGTAGAGTAAACCAAACTCTGCATCAGCTCACTTGGGAAGCTTTGGAACAGATGGGTCAGTTTCATGTACCATTCTTTGCTGGATGAAGTCTTCCTAATTAGACACTTTATATAGAAAAAGACAGTTGTCCTTACATTCACAAAGAAAGATTACACTGATACATGCTAATGTTCCTATGAAGTAATGATTACATATAAAGAAACCAAAAACCAAACCCATTGCCATCGAGTCGATTCCAACTCGTAGAGACCCTATAGGCCAGAGTAGAACTGCTCCACAGGGTTTCCAAGGAGCGCCTGGTGGATTCCAGCTGCTGACTTTTTGAATAGCAGCCAAGCTCTTAACCACTGCACCACGAGGGCTAAAAGATAGGGTGAACATGAAATTAAAAAGAGGGGTAGAATCTCAAGTATTTTTCTGCAATTTTTTCCTGGTAATAGTTGTTCACAGAAATAATATGTTTCAGCGTGGAAGACATAAAGTAGCGCCTTAGATCCTTTTTTATGGTTTTTACAGCTTTAGTTACTATACTATTGTAAAATACAAACTATCAACAATACAAATTGAATTTATTGACTACATGAACTTTTTTTTTAAATACATCTATCCTCGTTTGCATTTATAGGTATTTATTTGTTCAGTTTATATACAAAACTGAACTCATCCTCTTCCTTCCAAAACTGGTCCTTACTTGTAATTTCTACATTGTGGTCCAGCCTTCAAGTTTAGAAATACAGTGGCCATGTTTTTATTTGTCCTAGGGTATGTGCGTATAATGAATCCTGCTACAGATTCTTTGAAATGCTTCTTAAACCTAAAGTGAATCTGTCTATTCCATTTACTCAGTATTTCTTTCTGTTTGTCTTAGTTATCTAGTGCTGCTGTAACAGAAATACCACAAGTCAGTGGCTTTAACAAACAGAAATTTATTTTCTCACAGTTTAGGAGGCTGCTGGCTCTAAGGGAAGGCTTTCTCTGTCAGCTCTGGGAGAAGGTCCCTGTCTCTTTTTAGCTTCTGTTCCTCGGTTTCCCCATCTCTGCTTGCTTGCTTGTTTAATCCGCTCTTTTATATCTCAAAAAAGACTGATTTAAAACACACCCTACACTAATACTTCCTCATTAACATAAAAAAGAAAATCCATTCCCAAGTGGGATTATAACCACAGGTAGAGGGGTTTGGGTTTACAACACATATTTTGGGAGGACACAATTCAATCCATAACACTGTTAAAGGAAAAACCAGAAATAAAGCAACAGTTTGGATACAAAGATATGTGTGTATATGTATATATACTGTATACACTAGTCAGAAGTAATGGAAAATTGCTGTTTCATATATCCGTCAATGTTATTATATGCCTTCGAGTCAATTCCAACTCATAGCAACCCCATGTGACAGAGTAGTACTGCCCTGTAAGGTTTCCTAGGCTGTTGTCTTTACAAGAGCAGATCGCCGGGTCTCTTCACCTGCGGAGCCAATGGTGGGTTTGAACTGCTGACATTTCAGTTAGCAGCCGAGCACTTAAGCACTGTGCCACCAAGGCTCCCATATCCATCAACTGGAAAGGATAAACAAATTTTTATATGCATGAAAAGAAATATTTTCATGTTTGCAAAGAATATTCAAAGATATATGTAAATATTTATAAAATATATTGATTGGTATATTGAAAAAGACTGAAAAGATATATAATAAAATGTTAACTTCATACATTTCTATATTTAACAAATTTTCCACAATGAGTATGTATTTTTTTTTTAATAAAGGGGAAAAGCAAGTTATGAGGGGGAAAGGAGGGGAGGAAGGGAGAACTTCTTAGACTTATTTCTTCCCCAGGTTTCTTTCTCCAAGCCTTGAAAGTCAGTACCTGGTCACGGCACTTCTGCCTCATGCACGGCTCCGGCATCTCTTCCTCACAGCCCTCCCCTCCCTGCTGCTGCCAGCCTACCCTGCCTCTGATAGAGAACACCGCAGAAGCCAACCTTCTCTGCTAAGAGCAGAAGGAAAAGCACACGCTCATGTTCTATTGGTGGGAATATAAACTGGCATAACCTTTCAGTTAACCAATTTCACAGAATACATCGGTTACCTTAAAAAGAGTCAGATATTTCAGACCTGTGTCACTTCTAGTAATTTCTCTTGTGGATGAAAAAAAAATCAGAGTATTTTTAAAATCATTCTCATTGTAGTGTTATTTATTAGAGAACAAAATACTAAAATAACCATAAAAATAAAAACGGAGCAGAGCTGCCCCACAGGGCTTCCAAGGAGCAGCTGGTGGGTTCAACCTGCCGACCTTTTGGTGAGCAGCTGAACGCTGAACCACTGCGCCACCAGGGAGAACAAAATAGAGCGACCTCAAAGTCCAACAATAATAGACTGGTTAACTGACAGCAAGACCACAAAATGTTATATGACGTGGCCATCACAAATCAGGCTTCCAAAGAATACTCAGTAGCATGCAAAACTGCTCATAGTATAATGTTAGATGTTAAAAGCAAGTTACAAAAGTATGTATATAGTATTATCCCAATTTATTTTTTAATTATAAAAGTAAATACTCCCATACTGTAAAAAAAAACTAGAAGGAAATATACCAAAGCGGTTATCTCTGTGGTAGAATCAGGGAATAGTGTTCTTTTTGCTCCTTTGCTTACGTCTATTATCAACTATGAAACAGTATATCTATCTCCTCTACCTTGTCTCGTATGACCTCCACCTTCAGTCAGAGAGCTTCGTTATTGTCCCTCCCAAACACCGTGATCTTCCCTTCCACGCCTTGGCCTCTACTGATCCTCCTACTTCAAATTCTCATCTCCTTTTCCTCCAAGGAGGAGCCTAAATCTCTCCTCCATCAAAGCGTCCCCGGTTATTTTGATCCTCAGCCATCACTTCTTTCTCCGAACCTGTGTTATTGCTTGTGAGCAGCATCACAGACCCTTTATCAAGGGCATGAATTATCTCCTCTAATCCGCAAACCTGCCTGGGAGACTTAGGTTATTCCGTGCATTTCGTTGATGAGGATACTGTGATTCAGAGAGATTAAGTCACTTGTACAAGAGCACTGTTCCATTACCCTTTAATTATTTCATGCCTTTACATGCTTGTCTCTCCACCGAGATTACCAGCACTTTGTTTCCAAGGATTTTATGCAAGAGAACCTTACTTACTTGGTATCCAGAAATTAATTTTGGCCGTAATTGCATTTTCCAAATCATTGTTTGCTTTGGTTATCAAATAGTATTTTATGTTAACCATATTTTAACCATCTCAACAACTCCTTGCCTTCATAAACTGAGTATTGTGAGCATAATTAACTTTTTTTTACAATATGCATCATCAATATGAATATCAGTTATGGTACAATTCTGTAACATAGTGGTGCTCTCAGAGAACATTGGGGGAGAGAGGAATTTGCCCTGTACCACATGTCAGTCACATATTCCTAGTGGTCTTACGACATCAGTATTTCCAGTGAGACTCATGGAGCTAATTCCTCTGCTTGCCTCCTCCTATTAAAGTAGCCCGATGAGCTCATTCTGACAAGTGCAGTACCCAGTTTATGCATTTCCAGCTGCATCTGACTGTAGATAAAAGGAACTTAGTACTGAATTACTACAACTGGACTTAAGCTGTAATTGAAACTGTGATGCAAAAGGAGCAATTTAAAGAACGGGTCAGATAAGCATCCGTTCTATTCCAAGAATTCTTATATAGGATTGATATTGCAAATTCCCAGTAAATCCCCCTCTGTCTCTCTCTCCCTCTCTGTCTCTCACCCTCCCTCTCTGTCTCTCTGTGTGTGCCTCTCTCTCCTTCTCTTGGTCTCTCCTCTCATACACACACTGAGGACACGTACACACTGCAAAGTTTATTGCTTACTGAAAGTCTATTCAGATTCATAGGTTCATTCATTGTAAAATTCGTCACACAGAGTTTTCCAAACTTACCTTACGATAAGAATTACACGGGGCCCTTTTGAAATGTTCAGTTTAACAGTTTGAAATATTCAGATTCCAGGTGTTTCCCCCTGGGGGAAATTCCAGTTCCGCTGATCTAGGTTGGAGCCTGAGAATCTAGTCTTTTTTAACAAGCACTCTAGCTGGTGTCTCTCTCCAGGCAAGTTTGGGAAACACCATCTGAAGGTCTCACTCAAGGAGTTAATTAAATAGGATTTGTGAGTAGTCTAGTCTCTGAGTCCCTGCATATTAGCAAAGGTCTTTTGGGGGGCTTTTCACCTTGCCAGGAGATATAAACTGGGTATAGAACTGTTTCCCTTCATTCAACAAATAGTAAAAGTTTACTAAGGGCCTGGAGTCCCTGGGTGATGTGAACGGTCAAAACTCTCAACTGCTAACCCAAAGGTTGACAGTTCAAGTTCACCCAAAGGCATCTTGTAAGAAAGTCCTGGCAATCTACTTCCAAAAAATCAGCCATTGAAAACCCTACGGAGCACAGTTCTACTCTGAAACACACAGGGTGGGCATCACGGCAACTGTGTATAAAGGCCTGGAGCTGTTTCAGGTTGTACTATGAACAAACCAAATCCTCTGTCCTCATGGAGCTCATATTCTAGTGGGAGAAAAGATATAATAAACAAATACCCAGTAAAACAAATCAGGATGAGTGCTATGTCAGAAATAATGCAGACTAAGGAAGATAACGACCAGGGAGGGAGGTTGCTATTTTATTGAAATACTAGGAATTAGCAGAGGCCTCCTTGATAAGATATCTGAACAAAAAGCTGATGGGAAGGAAGGAGACACTGGGAAGTCCTTGGGCCTGGAGGGGCCTGAGCAAGGGGAGAAGGTAGGAAACAAAGTTAGTGAGGAAAGGGGAGGGCTGGTGAAGTAAGAACCAACATGAGATTTTGAGTAGAGAAATGACGTGATCCGACTAATGTTTTAAAAAGATCATTCTCGCTGTTGTGTAGAGAATAGACCCCAGTTAGTAAGCTAGGTGAGTGGTAATGGTGGCTTCTCCCAGGTGTTTGCAGCAAAGGTTCACAGGTGTTTTTTCTTCTCATATGAATTAGATGACAATAATTCCATCTCAATTGACTGTAGCTGCTGTATTCCACTGCCTTCCTGTTTCAAAAGAAAAGAACAAGGCCAGTCTGATTCTTTTTACTTTTTACATAGCTTGTTCTTTCTCTTCGGAAATTTGTAAGACTCTCCTGTTTATCCTTGAACTAAGATTTCCAATGAAGCAGACAAAGGAAGTATTAATGATTCAGAGCACCAGAGGATTGAGTTGGGTTGTCAAATCAAGGTCAGAAAAACACAAGGTTGGAGACAAGAAAATACTGGAAGCCCTGGGCCTGAGCACATTGGTCAAAAAGTCAGTTCCAAAGAAAGAAATTCCTTGGCACCTTCTTTAACTGACTGTAGGGTAGCTGCCCCTTTCTCCACCAGCCTCAGCTCAAACCAGTTAATCTTACATCCCAGCCCCTCACTCTACCAACATAGTCCTATGTCCTATTCTTTTACTATCACTTTCTTTTGCAAAATAAAATGATTGGAATTCTATTTGGGAATAATTTTATTGGCCACATATGTTGCCAACATTTAATTTCTATTTCTCTACTTTCATCTATATTCATAAGTATTTTTACGTATCTGTGGCCCCAAAAGAACTTGGATATATTTACTCAAATGTACAAATAGAAATTCTGCTTTATTTAGATGCATTTCTTGTTTGGTTTTTTTTTTTTTTTTAATTTCGGATTTGGCTGAAAGCTGAGTTCATGTCTATAAAAAGGCTCGTCTCATTTGGAAGTAGGCAGCATAGAGCCTTGAAGAATGTATTTATGCCTTGTGCTGTTTGGTTCGGGTTAGGGAGAAGGAGATCCTGCAGAGGGTGACTGGATACAGGGTAAATGAGACAAGCCTCCTCCATTTACTAGGGAGGGTGAGTTGGAGCACAGATTTGGGAATGACGTCAGGAAATGAGCTCAGATCCAACGGGAGATCACTGCAGGAGAGCAAACGACTGCAATGCTTGAAAACGATCTACAGAAAAATACAAGCGTAGTGAAGACAAATGGCTTAATTTCCTCTGTGTGTCTCCTTGGCTTTTCTTCCTTGCTTCCACTCCCTCCCTATTGCTCATAATTGCTGCATTTTCTCTCTCTTCCATTCCATGGATATCTTCATCTGCTATTTCTGTTTTCAGAGGAAACACTTCAGTGCTGGCAATGTGCGTCCTGGAAGACACACATGCAATTGTGGATGAAGCTAACTGACCAAGGGACGCTGAGAAGAACAGGAAGACCTGGAGAACTGAGTGGGCAAGATGCCCAGGCAGTGGACAGAAGACAGAGATGAACAAAATCCAAAGAGCCACCTGGAGACCAGATGGGGACTAGGGACAAGGATGCTCTTCCCAAATCAAACAGAAAACAGGAAGGCTGTCCAAAGACTTGGGGGGAGGTGAGCAACGGCCAAGGGGATCCTGAGCAGTGAGGTCCTTTCTTAGAGAATGTGTCTAAAGAGGGTCCAGGCAGAATGAGAGGTCCCATTAAATGCTTATTTTGTGCTCAACTGGTTCTAAACCTAAAAGGATGCCACCATTTTCAACATAAAGATACCCTTCTTCTTCATTGGGTGTACTTGTTTTTCAGAATGCAAATACATCAAACTATTCACTGGGGAGTTTTTTATTGTAAAAACATATCCCAGGGGATATCTTCTGGAGCCGTATTGTCACCTTGCATGGAATTTCCTCCCTCTCGCCTCATTCTTCATTAGGATGGAATTGGGATAAAAGAGCAGAATGGGTCATAAGGTCCTGTTCCAAGTAATTAGAGAGTTTCTTCTTTTATCCAAACGTGCCTTGTTAAAGTATATCAGTGTCAGCCAGGTTAACTGGAACTTTAATACATAATTGATGTTAATTTATGGCCCTTTTTGTTCTGGGATGCTCCTGCAGACCTTAAAGTCAGGATACAGTTTTCTTGTTATTAATTATATACAGAAAGCCAATATCCCCACTGAGAAGAAACCCATGTCATCTGTAGCTTATAAAGGATACAGTGTGTCAGCCATGGGTCACTTGTACTGCTTAAATTGAACTTCAGTTTTTCTAAACTCCATACTACTCCATAATAATATCATACACTAATCACAGTAAGTGAAAATAGAAATTTTAAGTGAAATTCCATGCTTACTGTAGACAATGTTTAAAATGTATTCTATTGCTATGGACACACTGTATTCCACAGGGCCACAGAATGCCAGAATTATTTTGGAAATCAAAGCACCACCTTGGAACCAAAAACATCTCCACAAATAGAAAAGTAGCGATACTGCCCCAACTGAGGCTACTGTGAATACAGAACGTGAAATGAAGACTATGGAAATCGGAATTTCTTGCAGAGTTTCCATTGAAATTCTAATTCTTCGTTTATCACTTTTTTTTTAGAGAGTCCCAAAATCCAATTAAAAGCTTCTGTCTTCTAATTTCCTTCCATTTGTGAGAACGAATGCTGATTGCAGAGTTCTGTACACAAAAGCACATATTGTGCAAGAACTGTGTGCCACGTAAGCCCATACGTTCTTCCACGACCCTTGAGAAAATCTTCAAACTAGAAATTGAGGGAAACGTTAAGTCCGGTAGGTATGAATCTACTCAATGCGTAGCAGGCCCAGATTCGCTGATGGTTAAAGGGTGCTACATTTGCCAGGTTCACTTAGTGACTGTTACAGATTGAACTGTGTCCCCCAAAAATACATGTGGTAAATCCTAACCTCTATGTCTATGGTTACAATCTCACTTGGGAATGGGTTTTCTTTGTTATGTTAATGAGACAGGATTAGTGTAAGGTATGTTTTAAGTCAGTCTCTTTGAGATATAAAAGACATTAAACAAGCAAGTGAGAGAAGCAGCAATGGAGGAAGACAGATACCAAGCCCACATGAAGATAGCCCAGAAGCAGAAGCTCAAAGAGACAAGGACGTTTCCCCAGAGCCAACAGAGAAAGCAAGCCTTCCCCTAGAGCTGGTGCCCTGAATTCTGACTTCTAGCCTCCTAAACTGAAAAAATAAATTTCTGTTTGTTAGAGCCACCCACTTGCAGTATTTCTGTTATAGCAGCATTGGATTACTAAGACAGTGATCGTACTGTTAAGAAAGAGTGAAGAATGGATGACTTTCTACAAATCTAATGTACTGGATTTTTTTCTGATATGTCACTGTTTGTTCATGTTAACGCTGCCACAGTGTGATCAGATCTGACATAAAGTGATAAACAGCAGGGGTGTCTCCCAATGGAACATGACACAACGTAATGTGTCAAGTTTCTTTTGAACCTTTCTTGGGATCCAGTATCAGCCAAAAGTAGGTCATTTTAATCATCAGATGATTAATTAATTAGATAGTTAATTGTCAGGGGTAGATAAATTCAAAGGCAATGTGGTCCTGTACATGCACGTTTGTACACCTAGAGAAAACATGACTTTTAAAAATATACCTGGCTAAATGAAAAGAAGCCAAAGTTGAAGGACTTGAATTATTTTTCAGTCAAGTAACTTTCATGAACAGCTTCTATGTAGTATTATGCCAGATGTTGTATTAAGCATGCTCAGAAGTGGAGGATCTTTCCTGCCCCCAAGGGGCTGATATTCAGCTTGGAAACACAGAGCCTTCCTGGAAACAATCTGGATATTTTGTTGTTGTTGTTAGTTGCCATGGAGTCAGCTCTGACTCACGGCAAACCCTGTACAACAGAACAGAAGTGCCTGGTCCTGCACCATCTGCATGACTGTTGGCATGTTTGTAACCATTGGACAATATTCTCTTGTGATCCGTAGGGTTTTCCTTGGCAAATTTTTAGAAGTAGAATGCCAGACCTTTCTTCCTAGTCTTAGTCTGGAAGCTCTGCAGCAACTTGTCCACCATGGGTGACCCTGCCGGTATTTGAAATACTTGTGGCATAGCTTCCAGCATCACAGAAACATGCAGGCCACTACAGTACAACAGACTGACAGACAGCCACAGTGTGACAAACTGACAGATGGGTGGTGGTCTGGACATATAGATAGTGCATAATAAATACATTTTTGTGCATTTGTGGTTGTTGTTTTTAATTAACAACTAAGGAACAATTCTAAGGCAATCAATAAAAAAACCTGAACTATTCACAGTAATTTACCACTATTTGCTTTTTAGTGGAAGTGGCCATATTCCAGGAACAAAGATAACTGGCAGAGCAAAAGCTTTAAAAAAACATAGTAATAAAGCCCCTGTATCAGTAATAAAACCCCAGTATCATTCTTATGGAAAACTTGGTGGTGTAGTGGTTAAGAGCTACGGCTGCTAACCAAAAGGCTGGTAGTTTGAATCCACCAGGCACTCCTTGGAAAAACTCTATGGGGCAGTTCTACTCTGTCCTATAGGATCACTATGAGTTGGAATCAACTCAATGGCTGTGGCTTTGGTGTGTTTTTTTTTTTTCCCCTGTATCATTCTTATGAGTTAGATGAAAACGAAAAAAATTAAGAACCTATGTAAAACTTAAATAAATCAGTGTTTTAAAGTGATTGTCTACTTTTTGTTTATCTTCTAAAAGCAAAAATATAGGACATGACAAAAATTTGGTTTTATATTTTTATTTAAAGAAGAGTATTTTACCTGAGGAAACCTAAGTTCCCATTTCCATTTTTACAGGAAGAGCTGGAATCACATAACCCTAATGAACTGTAAGAGGCTGCCAATATTGTGAGTTCTTTTATACATATTTAGAAGGGTTTTTGACAATCAATGGCAATTAATGTATCATGCAGAATCATTGTCAAATACATTTCTTAAGTATCTATTTGCATGAGATTCTGTCCTAGGTATTATACAAAGCAAAATAAGCATGTAGCTAATGTTCTGCAATCTAAGATGTAAAGTACTTTTCATTATTCTAAATTAATAAAGAGGTTTTTGTTGGATTGTTTTTCTTTCGATATTTGTAATTAGCGCCATTGACCTTCTGGGTCTTGGACTCTTCATCTGTAAAATAGGGTGTACTACCCACTCACAGAGCCCAGTTGATTGCCAACAAGTTCTTCTCTAAATCATTTGTGCTATTTTTTGACCTTTGTATGTTACAATCAAAGATACCCAGAATGTTAGAAGGGGTTTTTTAGACAAGAGAGCTATCATGAATAGTAGCAACTTCCAGGTCTTCATTTGGTATGGCTGAAGCCATTCTAGTTTATTGTCTTTTTATGAATCTTTTCAAAGCAGCATTATTCTTGATCCCTCCTTTCCCTTCACTTGCACTGGCAATCCACCAGCTCTAAAACATACCTGGAATCTATCCATTCTCTCCATTTCCACCTCCCTGTCTAGGTCCTCAGAGTCTCTCCCCAGAAAGACTTCAGTGGTTTCTTCAGGTCCCTGCTTGCCCCACTCCAGTCCATTCTCTACACCACCACAAGAGTGATGTGCTTTAAATGCAGGTCAGTGGGTCTCCCCTCCTTAGAATGCTTTGGAGATCCCTCTGCACTCAGATGAACATCCACACGTTTAACCTGCAGACCTGCAGAATCTGGCCCTTGCCTTCTTGTCACCTCAGTTCATGCCTCTCTCCTGCCTACTCCTCTCCAAACATATGACTATTCTTTCAACTTCTGGACCACTTCAAGTTCTCTCCAACCACAGGGGCTTTACCCAAACTCTTTCCTCTGCCTTTAGTGAGCGTAACCCTTCTATCTGTGTTGTTTACTAAATTCCATTCCTTCAGGTCTCAGCTCAAATGTCGTTCCTCAAGAAAGCCTTCTCTGACCACCTTATCACAGATGACATCCACCCATCAACCCCAGCCTGTCACTCTATATCCTGGCCCCTTTTTCTCTGCTCATCCTAGCATTGTCATTGTTTATCATTCCTTTATTTACTTATTTTAGCTCTGGTTTCCATTAGTTATAAATATTTGTATGAGGAATCTTATTGCAGGACTTCTGCAATAGTGGAAAATTGGAAGCAGTCCTAAATGTTGAACAAAAGGGGCTTGGTAGGATAAAGTACAGTACAGTCAATCTATGCAATGGAATTCTATTCAGCTATTCATGATAATGGAGCCCTGGTGGTGCAGTGGTTAAGAGCTCAGCTGCTAACCAAAAGGCTGGCAGTTCGAATCCACCAGCCACTCCCTGGAAACCCTATGGGGCAGTTCTACTTTGTCCTACAGGGTCCCTATGAGTTGTAATTGACTGGACCGGCAATCACTTTGGTTTTTTTGTTTTGTTTATTCATGATAAAAACCCATTGCCGTCAAGTTGATTGTGACTCGTAGTGACCCTATAGGATGGGTAGAACTGCCCCATAGGGTTTCCTAAGAGCAGCTGGTGGATTCCAACTGCCAACCTTTTGCTTAGTAGCCATAGCTCGCCATAGCTCTTAACCACTGCACTACCAGGGCTCCTTATTCATGATAATAGTATAAAATTATATAATGATGTACAAAGCTGTTAATGATAAATGCTAAATAAGAACTAGTTTTGTGAAATAATACATGCAGAGAAAATGATTGAGAGTAGATATATATATATATGGTTATCTCCAGATGGTGGGATTAGGCATGATTTTGTTTCCTTTTTGCATACCTGTACACAATTTCTTAATTGGCTATAATGAACAGGTATCACTACTATAATAAGAGAATGTTACTAATAGCAATAATTAACTTCTACTGAGCACTTACTATGTGCCAAATACTTTACACGTGCATCTCATTTAATTCTCAGAGTAGCACTATGAGGTATGGTCTATGATCATCCCTGCATCGCAGCTTTGGAAACTGAGAGTTAATGAGCTTAAGTAATTTGTCCAAGGTCACACAGTAAATAGCAGGGCCTGACTGAAACCCAGTTATCTCTGACACCTCAGTCTGTGCTCTTTTTTAGGGGTAAGAGAGATGAGGATGAGAGGTGAGAGGTTCTATTTCTTTTTTGATCCAAAGGAGACACATCCCCCAGAAACTCCTAGAGTATGGCCTCCAGGTGCCATTTTAACTCAGTACTGAAGTCACTCCTGAAGTTCACCCTTCAGTCAAAGATTACACAGGCCCATAAAACAAATAACAACATATGTAGTTCAACGATGTATATCAGACTAAATAAGTACACTAGCCCAAAAACAAGGACAAGAAGGCAGGAAGGGACAGGAAAGCTGGATGAATGGAAATAAAGAACCCAAGGTTGAGAAGGGGAGAGTGTTGACACATAGCAGGGTTGGCAACCAATGTCACAAAAAAAATTGTATATTAATTGTTCAATGAGAAACTAATTTGCTCTGTAAACTTTCACCTAACGCACAATAAAAAAAAAAAGAAAAGAAAAGAAATAAACCTTCCCAAGCACAGCCAAAAAAAAAAAAAATAGACACATCTTCAAAGCCAGCCAGAACAGGGATCACCAGTTTCTGATTTTGAATTTCCATATGAATGCTCCTCTCCATCCCTGTTAGCAGCCACCACAAGCCTGCCCACCCACCCACCTCTTCCTTATCTCCCCTCCCAGAGCAGCAGCTTCTTCTCTAGGCCTCTGGCCTCTGCTCAGAATAAGCTGGGCAGAGTATCATGGTTGAACACTGTGAACATCTCAGAACCTACCCAAACATCTCTGTGGTTAGGGCTAATGAATTAGGAGACTCCAGAATTACAACCTTAATATAAATCAAATATGCAAAAATGAAGGATATTTATGGTGTGTCAACTAAAGAAAGACTATTTTCTTTACTGAGCTCTCTGACATCACCAAGCAGAAACTTAGCAAAAAATGGGTAAACGATTTGAGGCCAGGGGTTAATCATTCCTGCTGAAGAGTAAAGGAAAATTCACAAGATGAAATGACTAATCTGTTTCCATATAACCACAAAAGGCCTCCAACCTTTCAATTACTAGATTAGATATGCAACAAGGACTAGTTTCAAGAAGGAGAAAATATTCATTGTAGTGAATGCATGTTAAGAAAACACCACCTCTTCATTATGCAGTTACCTTCTTCCAAGGAGCTGAAATGACGAGAAGAATTTGATTCCACACATTTGTGCCAAATGGCAAATAAAACCTAATCAAACCAAACCTGTTGCCATAGAGTCATTTCCGACTCATAGTGACCCTATAGCAAATGGCAAATACTCCAAACCAATTCTACACACAAAAAGTTATGGCAATAATTTGCAAGGGAAAATCCAACTCAAGGCAAGTTTTGATCGATCCCATTTTGTTATAGCCTCCAGGAGGGATAAAAGAAAAAAGGAAGAAGGAGGAGGAAAAGATAGCATGCCCCTGTCCTACAGGTGACCCACTACTGGGGGACCTCTCAGAGTATTAGATTAAAAACGATCAAGTGCCAAAATCTCAACAGGTCCCTCTACTTCCACTCTCGATGTCCTCCATCCATTTTCCACACAGCCATCTCAGTGATCATTTAAAAACGTAAGTCAAAGCTTGTCACTGGGTTTAGAATCTTCTCATGGCTTCCCATTTCGCTTACCAAAAACCCACACACACACAGTGCTCACCAAAGTGCCTCAAAGGCTTAGATGTTGTTATGGATTAAGTTGTAGCCTCCAAAAAGCTATGCTAAAGTCCTCACCCCTGGTACCTGTTGGAAATAGGGTCTTTGAAGATATTATCTGTTAACACAAGGTCATACCGGAGTAGTTGTTGTTGTTAGCTGCCAGCTGGTCACCCCTGACTCATGGAGACTCCATGCAACCTGTTCAGCATCACAGCAACACACAAGCCTCCACTGAAAGATGGGTGGTGGCTACACATGAGGTGCATTGGCTGGGAAAGGAACCCCGGTCTCCTGCATGGAAGGTGAGAATTCTACCACTGAACTACCACTGCCTCCATATTGGAGTAGGGTGGGTGCTAATCCAATCTTAGTGGTGTTCTTACAAAAAGATAAGAGACACAGAGAGACAGACAAAGGAAGGACGGACAGCCATGTGAAGATGCATTTACAAGCCAAGGAATGCTCGGAGCTACCAGAAGCTGAGAGGGACAAGAAAGAATCTTCTAGAGACTTCAGAGGAAGCATGGCCCGGCCAATACATTGAGCTGGACTTCTAGACTCCAAAACTGTGAGAGAACAAATATCTGTTCTTCTATTCCACCCAGTTTCTGATAGTTTGTTACAGCAACTCAAGGAAACTAGTGCAGATTTCCTAGGCTCTGTCAGCTTCTGTGAGCTCATCTCCTGTCATGCACACACCTCCAGTCTAACCACTGTCTTTCGACTCCGTCATGCCATGCCCCCACCTCCCTGAGAGACTCTTACGAGCCAGTCCCTATCCAGGTACAGCTGGCTGCTTGTTTTCAGTAAGATCTCAGCTCCTGTGTTTCCCACTCAAAGAGGCCTTCTCTCACCATCCAACATCTGCCACATCTCACCCAACCTGGACACTCTCCAGCATTTCACCTCGTTTGTTTCTTCACCACATTTATCAGAAATTGTCATATTTACTTGTTTGCTTATTGTCTGTTCCCTCCTACTAGAAAATCAACTCCATGAAAAAACAAACCATGCCTGTCTTGTCCGCTACACATAGTTGGGTTCGATAAATATTGTGGGATGAGTGAGTGAATGAAAAGCAGGCAGAAAGAAGAATGTCGGTGTTGACTGGCGTTATCAAAGGAGGCTCCAGGAACTCAATGGGCCTTGAAAGACGAGTGGTAGTAAACCAACCCCAGAACCTGACTGGGCTAACTCTCCTTCACTGTTTTCCCAACTAGAGAACCCTACCTCCTTCACAGTCTGCAAAAGTCAAACACATAACCCTGAAAGCAATCACTAAATGCTTATTGAATTGAGCGACTTCATCATTAAAACAATTCCAAGTGACGTATCACCTCTGAATAGAAGCTGCAGGAGCCAGTGTGCGTTCACCGAGTCTTTCTTAGTCATGAGACCAACAATGTCCCAGATAGAAACGGCTCTAGGTCCAGAGTAAAGACAAAACAAAGCATAGTTGCAGGTAACCCCAAATCGTTATTAATGTAAACCAAACAAAAAATCCACCCCAAGCAACAAGCAAGCTCCTTTCCCAGTGGTGTTCCCAATCTCTGGGCCCTGAGCCTGACCCAATAAAAAGTACAAGGACTGTGGAATCTTGTCAGCGTCTGTGACTGAAGTGTTGTAGCACTGCCTTAAACAGTATTTAGCTTCTATGTTAGGTGCCTTTGAGTCGCTTCTGACTCATAGCGACCCCATATGACAGAGTAGAAGGGCACTGGAGGGTTTTCTAGGCTGTAATCTTTACTGGAACAGATCTCCAGGTCTTTCTCCTGCAGAGCCGCTAGGTGGGTTCAAACCACCGACCTTTCGGTTAGCAGCAGAGCGCTTAATTAACCATTGTGCCACCATGGCTCCTTTTTGGCTTCTAAGCCATCCTTTTATTTCTGAAACATTTACGTAAAAAAAGAATTTAAGGCTTAATCTCGCTCTCCATTAGATACCCCAAGTCTGGAAGTTTTAAATCTTAACTGCTTTGAATAACTGTGCCTCACTTCCATCCCATGGTCTTCACTACTTTGTCATTTCAACCACACCCAGGTGGGATGAAATGTGTGCAGAAAATCCCTTAAAAAACAAAGATCTTCTTTCTATTCATCTCTTTAATAATAGTGAACAAGAAAAGAAAAAACCAAGCGGAAGAGCAGCAAGAAGCATTCATGGGTAGTTGTTTGGGAAACGAGGAGTTGACAGATCCTTCCCTGGTACGACAGCAGGTCTTGATCCTGGTGCTTGTTGGACTAAGATTGTGATACCTTTTTACTTTAGGAATTACATTCTACAAAGAATTCCAAGGCCAAGGGAAAACTCGGTAAATAAGAGAAGGAAAATGTACTATATAAAATTTGTAAAAATGCTTCAAATCTTAGATGGCAGAGTATTAGCGATAGCAAATTAATTTGTATGTGTGATAAATAGTAATCATATGAATATACATTTTGAAATAATATTTTTTTTAACTTGTAGAAATCAAAGAACACCTGAACACACACATAGATACAGTCGTCCTCTGGTAGCCTCGGGAGATCTGTTCCAGAGCCCCCGTGGATACTAAAATCCGAAGGTGCTCAAGTCTCTTATATAAAGTGGCATAGTATTTGCATATAACCTACGTACAGCCTCCTGTATACTTTAAATCATCTCTAAATTACTTATAATACCTAATACAATGTAAATGATATGTAAATAGTCATCCTACGATACCGTACTGTTTAGGGAATAAAGGCAAGACCCAAGGAGAACAGCGCTCAAACAAGGCGCGCTAGAGAGACTGGGGATCTGTGAGATGTGGAGGCTCCAGCAGTGTGTCTACAGCACATCACTTCATTCACATGTATTCCCGGAGTGCTCCGCGGCAGATTCAAGTTTTGCTTTTTGTAACTGTCTCCTCCCCCCCACCCCCGCCCTCATATTTTCCATCAGCTGTTGGTTTGAATCCACAGATGCGGAACCCCCTCCCCCCATATGGGGGCCGACTGCATACACACACACACTTAGACTTTGTGGATGGGAAGGAGGTTTGCCACGTGACAAAGAGTTAAATCCCTACTGTGTAAAACATAGTTTACAAATTAATAAGAAAAAACACAACTCTCACAATAACAAATGAATGACTAGTATGTAAAAGAAAATCACAAAACAAAACATTTTAAATGTCCTACTAACGTTCACTCATTCTTTGATTGCATCTCATATGTGTCTGGCTTTATACAAGACACCACATATGGTGGTGAGCAAAAAATGGCCCAACTCTGAAACAGCTTGCAGTATAAAATTAAGCCCTATCCAGAATCAAAGAAATTCAAATTAAAATGGTTTTTACATATCATATTTTTCATTTTACATTTGATAAATTCGGCAAGAAGCTTAAAATTTTATATATACTTTGTTTTGATAATTCCACTCCAGGGAGTTTTTCCTAAGGGAATGATCAGAGATAAGCAAACAGTTATATACTAGGATGTTAACTGTGCTATTTATAATAGTGGAAGCTGGAAATCACCTTAATGCTCAACAATTGGTGACAGGTTAAATAAATTATGATAGAAACATTGAACTGTCTCTAACAATATGTAATGTCATCCGAAAATTCTCAAAACAATGTTGTGATTGAAAAAGCACAATACAAAGCTGGAGATAGATACAGTATGATATCAGTAGGTATACCGGGCATTTTCTACTGTAAAAGAATCGTGTTCTGATAATTAAGAAAAAGGCTTTTAAAATAACTAATATGGATGCTTTTGACAATGATGCCATCTTATGATTGCTAAATGAACTGTCCAAATATGCTTTTTTAATGCTCACAATTCAAGTACATTTTGGAGCATTTGGGGGCTAACAAAATCCCCTTAACGTTGGAAGCAATATAAATGCAATCCTATTAATTGTTTGAGGAGTAAAACGTTATTTTGTTGTTTAAAATATTTTTAAAGGAAAGTCCAAAGTTTAGTACATTCACCACTTCCTTTATAAGATAAACACAGCCTGTAAAATAATTTAAAATCTAGATAACCGAGTTTCAAACGGAGGGCTCGGATTTCCCCACTTTCAAACCCAAACTCGAGAAGGTCCACCGCAAACCCACCGTCTGCAGATGGCAGCGTCCAGCGGGAAGCTCGCAATTCCACCTCCTGCCTAGGGCAGGATCTCAGAAACCTTTATGGCTGAACGTTCTTATTTAGTAAATATTTATTTAACTCTCTCAGAACTCTGAGCTAATCACTGCCACTTCTCTTTAATAATAAATGGTGAACTTCAAATGCTGCAGAACTCAACCGACTAATCAGGGCTCGCTGGGGGGTGTAACCTGTTGGAAACCCACGTGTACATGAAAGACTGAACATTTCCTGCTCCAGCTCTCGGTGGCCCAGAATAAACTCAAACCCAACGAGAAGGTGTGGGTGCGCCCGCCCCAAGCGCGCCTGCCGCGGGAGCCGGGGGTCCATCTGCTCCCAGCCCGGCCCGGCTTTTCGGGCCATGGCGCCCCTTCCCCTTTCGCCCCAAGGGACCTTCAAATCACACGGTTCGGCCTGCCTGCCAATCTGGGCTGCTGCTCCCTTGGGTTTTTAATGTTTCCTTTTAAACTCGCTGTTCAGTTGCCAACCAATTAGCCCTTTCCGTTTTCCCGCGCAAGCGGCGGAGAGTGGAGAGCGCCCCGCGCACCCCTCGTCTGCGGCCCGGCGGGCACAACTCACTGCCCTTGGTGCCGCGTTCCTCCCCAAGGGGTTGGCGCGCGGGGCGCGTTTCCAAACGCCAAGACGCCGGCCCTCTGGTCTTCAAAGTCGTTTCTTACTTACCAGGGAAGGTAAGGGCCGCCCCTTTGATGTTTTCATTTCGGAATGTGGAAAACAAATCATAAGGGCCGCCACAACAAACACATTCGCAACACAAAAGCAGCAAAGACCCACCTTAAACCACTGCTGACTTGGAAATGCTCTCAGGCCTCGGGAAACGTCGAAAGATTGGTGTTCCAGACACAGGGATAAGGATATTGAATGTGTTGACATAAGTTATATGGATCGAAAGTTCTGTTTATCCAAGATGAGAGTAATTAGAATGCTATATTGTCCTTTCTAAAGAAGCAATAAGCACTTGGGACGAGCTAACTGGATAAATCGTATTATAGCTTTAAATGAGAACTACATTGCCCCCAAATTATCCTTTATAATGTAAACCAAACAGATTCTAAATGCAATGTATTTTCATATAACACATTTCTGTTACATTTTAAAATGAATTAATTTAGAACAGGTTACTAGCACCATAGGGAATGATATTAAAATGGCTTTGCCTCATTCACACTGAAGCCTGCAAATACACTTTTAATTCTTCCCACTGAATTCCTAGGAATGGGGAACAGATTGGAAGCGCTTGCTCTGCGATCGTTCACGAGCGGAAGTTTTCAGTGGTGGGCCTGGAGCGCCCCTCTGTGGAGAAAGGTGAGCACTACAGTTTTTCTTGCTTACAGGTGAGTTAGTGCTTGGTGCTGTGATCTCAGGAACCTGGGAGTCCATTACCTCTGCCCACTCCTGAGGTCAGATGTTACTTTGCCTTGAACACCTCTTAGCTGAATTCCACTTCTTTTCTTCAATGGAAACGTAAATATCTTTTAATAAATAAATGAATGACTCTTTTCTCTTGTCTCTTCTCCTCCCACAGCTTTTCCACCAATGATAAAAGGTGAGAACGTTTCATTGCAAATCTCCATAGCCTGCTAGTCCCCCTTCCGACGTTTAGAAGCAGACAGAAGGAAGCAGCAAGGAGCACAAATAGGTTTTATCTCACGTCCCCGCTCTCAATTGACAGTGGCTCCCACAGGAAAGGAGCCCTGGTGGCACAATGGTTGAGTGCTCGGCTGCTAACCAAAGGTTTGGTGGTTTGAACCCATCATTCACTCCACTGGAGAAAGAAGTGGCAGTCTGGTTCCGCAAAAATTACAGCCTTCAAAACTCTATGGGGCAGTTCTACTCTGTTCTACAGAGTCGCTATGAGTTGGAATTGACTCCATGGCAGTGGGTTTTGGGTTTGGCCATGGAAGGGTACCGAAGCCACAGTTGGGTTTGGAGGGAAAAGAGAGATGCAATGCGTGAATGAGGGACAGAGAATGAGTTACCAAGTTGTCTCTTAGAAACTGAAGCCTGTCGTATTGATCTCTACTAGCCCTGGCCATTTGCCTGTCACTGAGCTTATTTTATTCAACCTTTGTTTTAATATCGAAGTAAAAACAGTGTATCCAACATATTCCCTCCACCTTGTCAAACAGTAAGTCCCATTTTATTTCTGTGATACATGGTAGCAAGATCTCTCCCTGAATAATTATTGCTGTTGCCTCTCTCCTGGTTTTCCAGAGACTGATCCGTTTCTTCGTTCATCTGCTGTTCTGCTCCTCAGACGTGATTCGATTTGTGTGCCTCCACGTGCTGGTGCTCCCCCATCATGCAGCTTATATGTAGGAAGTGATAGAGGGAGCTACTGATAATTATGACAGGAGAACAGACATCAGCTGAGGCTCTCATTGGCAAATGGGGCCATATGATCACCCTCCTTATAAGCCCAAGGGCCAGGGTCACTGTGCATCCCTAGAATGTAATGAGCAATTGGGTGAACACACACCTGCCACAGCTCACATCTCCATGAATTTCCCCCAGCAAATTCTCTTCAGAACTGGTGTGTATGCTGCTTGGTTGTTCACCCTTGTTTGTGCGACAGCAGGTGTGTCCAACCATAAATCCCAGGCTCTTTGCAACCCCTGGAGGGGCCTCAGATGGCTGCCACGGAAGGTTGCCTACTATAGACCCTCAGAAGTTGAGTGCAGAGATGACGTTTAAGTATCAGAAGCCCAGAATAGGCATACTTCCTCTTCACACAACTGACATATCCCTGAAAAAGTGCACATAAGTGAATCATATTTTTAATTCATTGAAGAAACTGGCTATAACAAACCCTGTAGTGAACCTTTTATTAAAATTTTTGAAACTTCTTTTAAAACGCAAATAATTTCCACCTTTATAAATCTGGATTTTCAAAGTGTAGCCTAGAACTCCAGGAGGAGGTGTTTCCATTAGGATGCTTTTATCTACAAATGATTAAAACCCAACTCTGTCTCATACAACGAAGGTAATGCATTGGCTCACACAAATGAAAATTCCAGCTCAGGCTTCAAGCAAGGGCTGATCCAGAGGCTCCAGTGGTGTCACCAAAGTGCCGGTTTCTTTCCATTTTTCTGCTTTATTTTCCCAGGAATTGGCTTCATCCTGAAGGTGGATTACTGGAGTCACCAACACTGTCATGGCTGCCATCTTCCTTGTCCAGGGCAGAGACTATCTCTTCCCTCAACCACAAAAGTTCCAGGCTTCCCTCTGAATGAACCATCTCAGGTCACATGGGTAATCCTGAGCCAATCACTGTAGCCAGGGCAGGCTGTACACTGATTGGCGTAGGCGTGGGGCGTACGTCCATGTGGAAACCAGCTCTTGGGGCAAAGGAAACGGGATCGCTCTGTTTGGATCACTGTTGGTGCTGGGGGTGGAGTCAGTCCTACCCCAACTTTGCAGCCAGAGCTGCAGAACAAAGAGTGAGGAACTGAACAGAAATGAAGAAGCTTCGGCTGAGTCATTTGAATAATTTTTTTTTTTTCCAAAAGAAAATAGCCTCTGGATTAAACAGTATTTAAGAAACAAAACAGTTTGTTGTGAGCCTGTTGAGGAGCATGGTAGAGGAACCTTTCCTCCTTTTGCTATTGTTAAAATGTTTAGTATGGTGGTAAGGGGAGGCGATGGTGAACACCAACACATACCCCAGGCTTCACTTTTCACACGAAACTCGGTGCTAGGAGAAACCTCAGAGACCACATGGTCCTGCCTCCTCAGGGCACTGCAGAGGCAGCTGAGGCCCAGGGGAAAGTAAGCATGAACTTTGTTGAATGAGAACTGAAAACGACATTTTAACACGGGAATGAGGATCAAGCAGCTGCATGCCCAAACTTAATTTGTCAAGAAGTAACAACTGTAAGTCAGAGAGCGTTTTACCCAGGACTTAAACTACTCCAGGCCAACCAGCCACCCCGCTGAATATTCTGGGGCACAATTTCAGAAAGCATATGTACATATGTATTAATTGTTCTGATACCCACAGCTTCCTCTTGATGTAATATGGTATTTTCTGAATTAAAATACACTTATGACAGAGGATACACTGTATATTGCAGGAAAATAGAACTGGTATATCAAGCTTATGATTTCATCAAGATTATTGTCTTGGATGAGACTATAGTTGATGTATCAGTGGTATACCACATTATAAAATCTGTTTTTTATTTAAAGTATAGGATTTAGAAATACCCATGAATCTTATGTACAGCCAACTTCACACATTGAGAGCAAATTTTACACAATGCTGTGTTCTCAGAGAAGCTTTGGATACTCTGGATATGCATGAAGATTTAAGAGAAAATTTTTTATACAGCTTTTAAGACCATCAGTCTCATTAATGTCAAGTCATTAATTTCTTTGTTGTCATTGCTTTTCCTTAACTTTGTTTAAGCAAATGGAGATCATCGGCTTTCACTCAGGAATGTTCTCACTCCTCTATTTGTTTTCTAAGAAACTTGGCGTTTCTTCTGTACATAATCTTTAATTTGCTAGACTGTATGCCTGAATTGTGTTGGGGTTAAAAGATAATTGCTTATTAGCGCATTCTAAGTCTAGCCTTCCATGGCAAGTTTACATTCCACATGCAAGATAAAGTGGAAGGGGAGATCGTAACACTGGAGCTATGAGGAACACTGCTGGTCACGGTGAGCAGCATAGGTTTTGTCGTCTGAATTACCTGGTTTAAACTCGTCTGAAGAACTAGTTGTAAATAGTTTAAACCTTTTTAAAGACACTCAAAAAAAAAGGCCTTATATTTCTGCTTCTGAGATATTAAATATTCTGAAAGGTCCTCCCACCAGAAAACAAGCAGGTCCTTGATTAACCAACCTTTATTAAATTTCCGAGTCTGTAAGAAAAAGGGAAAATCTTCACTACACTCCCTCCAATAATGAATTTTTAAAATTTGAGGTGGTGAGCAGTAATAAAAAGGGAAATGTGGGCTGGCCTAAAGGCAAAAACCAATGTCAGAGCTGTGATAGCTGGACTGCCATGGGCCAGAAGTGAGTGCAGGAGCTGAATCTGAGAGTCCCATATTAAGCTAGAATTCTAAAAGGGAACTAAAGTGTCCCCAGGTCATTAGTCCCTCTGTTTCCTAGCAACAGCAAAAATAAGTGTTTTCTGGAAAAAACTGTCTCCAATTTATTCCCATAGGATTCTCACAAATAAAAAACAAGCAAATATGAGCTCACAACCAAAATCAGCAAACACACACTGAATGAAGGCATGATTACTGTTGAGTCAGCAGAAATACAAAGAGATTTACATCCCCAAGGAATTCAAATTTTGGAATTATCAAATACGGAATATAAAATTGGTACATATAAACTGTTTAAATGATTAAAGATGTGTTCACAAAAAAAGAGCAATTGTCAAGAAACTGTCAAAAATATTCTGCAGATGTGAAGAACAAAAACAAATAGAACTTTTGGAAGTAAAAAATACAATTGTTGAGCAACCAACGTCACAAACAACATATGTATTAATTGTTCAATGAAAACACTGTTTGCTCTGTACACTTTCATCTAAAGTACAATAAAAAATATATACGTATATATAATTGTTGAAAAATAAAACAGACGCTTCAAATTCTAGATTAGATGTGAATGAAGAATTAGGGAACTAGAAGATATAGATGGAAATTAACATACTGAAATTAAAAGATATGGGAGATAGAATAAGAGCTTTAATATACACCTAATCAGGGTCCTAGAGAAGATAATAAAGAGAATGGAAGTGCTGCAATATTTGAGGAGAAAATGACCAAGAATTTGCCATAATTGATGAAATACATAAATTCATGGGTAAAGGAAGCCAATACATAGTAAGCAAGATAAATAAAAAAAAAATCCACAAAGATACATCTTGTATTGCAGACCACCAAAGACAAAATGAAGATCTTAAAAGTAGTCTGAAGGAAAAGGATTGGTGATTAGACGCTCAACAATAACAATAGAAACCAAAGAAAGGGGAATAATAGTTTCAAAGCACTGAGAGAAAGTAACTGTCATCTTAGAATTACATATTCAGCAAAACTATCTTTTCAAAAATAACAAAGAAAATGAAAAACATTTTCAGATGAACAAAATCTTAAAGAGCACCAACAGACCTTTACCACAGGAACTTCTAAAGAATTTGCTTCAGTAAGAAATAAAATTACTACAGAAGGAAAGTCATAAATGCAAAAATAATAGTGAATAGACTGGTAAAGATGTGGATGCATCTAAGACAGCATTCTATCCATGAATGAACAAAAGAGAAAGAAAAGGAGAAAGAGGAGAAAAAACAAAGGAAGAAGAGGAGGACATCTCATTTATAGTGTTTAAAAAATAACAATATAAAAGTAAATTTCTAACCCCCAAGAGCATTTGAATCAGAGGTGGGGGGTTATTGAAACTGAAATGTTCTAAGGTTCTTGTATTTTTCAGGGGAGCAATAAATATACTGACTTACTTTAAATTTACTTAAACTTAATGTGTATGATAAAATTTCAAGGTAAATTACTAAAAGTGCATATTATTTTTAACTAGTGGGAGGAAAAAATTGGCTAAGGAAAAAGGCTTAACCAAAACACTGACTCGATCAAAAAAAAATTAAAAAAACAAAAAGGTAAGGGAAAGAAAGAAGAAAGAATGAAACAAATAGCGGAAATTTACATTGATAGAAACAAGTCCAAATATATCAACAATCACAAAAAAAAATTAAATTAAACACAAAAGAAAAAAAATGGTTTCCTTTTAAATTTAACTATCCTGTTTATAATAAATACACCTATAACATAAGGATGTAGAAAGGTTAAAAATAAAAAGATGAAAAAGAAATAGCAAACAAATACCAAAACAATGCAGAAATCACTACATTAATAATGGATAAAACAGAATGTAAGACAAAGAGCATTATTGGGGATAGAGACAGTCACTATATAATGATAAAAGTTTTCAATTCATTATATGATTTTAACAATTGTAAACTTGGATGCACCTAATAAAATTTCCTCAAAATCATTGTAGGAGATTTTAGGACACCTCTATTAATCATTGATGCTTTAGAAGACAGAAAATTAATACAGATAGAGACTATTTAAACAACATACATATTCATCTCTAGATTGTAGACACCTGTCATTTTTGGTGATGGGAAAAGCAGCACAGAATGCGCGTGTAATGAGCACAGCTTGACCAAAGGAAATGATGCCACTAAAAAGTGCACAAGAGGAAAGGACGTTTGTGCTAAAGAATATAACGTATTTAATCTGGCAACAACATCAACAATAACCAAAAAACGAGTGTATGGTCACATAGGTAGGTGTAAAGGCACATATTTGTACAGGTAGGTATAGGTGAGTGTATACGAATGCACAGATAGAAGTATTTATATGTAGGTACACAGAGATACGTGTGTGCATACATATATATTCATTGAGGGCACAGTTACAGATACTTTTCAGACACAACCAAACAACTTGCAAGAATGGTTTTCTGGGTTTGAAGGCTTAGGTCCTTAGTCTCATGGGACAACTCAGTCAATTGGCACCACTAAGTTCATGTTCTGAATCCTAGTGAGGTAAGTAGCATCTGAGGTTTTAAAAGCTTGTGAGTGTCTATCTAAGATACAACTATTGGTCTCTACTTGTTAGGAGCAAAAGAGAAAGAAGGCAACTAAAGTCTCAGAAAAGAAACTAGTCTACAGGGCTAATAGCCTATACAAGACACAGCCTCATCTACCCTGGGACCAGAAGAACTAGATGGTGCCCGGCTACCACTATACCAACAGTTCTGATCAGCAGCCACAACAGATGGACCCAGATAGAATGGGAGAAAAAGATGGAACAGAACTCAAATTCTTAAAAATGCCAGACTTACTGGACCAGTTGAGACTGGAGGACTCCCTGAGACTGTCTCCCTGAGATACTCTTTAAACCTTGAACCAAAATTATCACCTGAGGTGACCTTTTAGTGAAATAACCAATTGGCACACAAAACAAAAGTAGTTACCCATGAGTACAGGGCTACATTTAAAAAAAAAAATCTATATGATACCAAAAGGACAACAATTACTATAAAGCAAAGATGAGAAGACAAGGGGAGCCAGGAAATTAGAGAAAAAACTGATTAGATGGATTTCATTAAAATTAAAAACTTCTGCTCTGTGAAAGAAACTGTTAAAAGAATGAAAAAATGATCCATCTGTTGGGAGAAAATATTTTCAAAACAGGTATCTGAGGAAGAACTTCTATCAAAACTAAACAAAAACCTCTTAAAACTCAACAATAAGAACCACCCAATCTAAAAATGGGCAGAAGATCTGGAGACCCCTCACCAAAGGAGAGATACAGATGGAAAATAAGCATATGAAAAGATGCTCAACATCATCTGTCATTAGGGAATTGCAAATTAAAATAACAGTAAGATACTACCACACACCTATCAGAACAGCTAAAATCCAAAAAAACTGACAATACAAAATGCCGGCAAAGATGTGGAGCAAATTCTCATACATTGCTGATGGGAATGCCAAATGGTACAGCCCCTTTGAAGACAGTTTGGCAGTTTCTTACAAAGCTAAGGATAGCTTACTGTATGATTCAGCAATCACGCTCCTAAGTATTTACCCAACTGATTTGACAACTTACATCCACAAAAAAGCCTGCATATAAATGTTTATAACAGCTTTATTCATAATAGCCAAAAACTGGAAGCAACCAAAGTGTCCTTCAATAAGCTAATGGATAAACATACTGTGGTACATCCATACAATGAAATATTTTTCAGCAATAAAACGAAATGAGCTACCAAACCACAAAGTCACAGAGGAACCTTAAATGCATACTGCTAAGTAAAAGAAACCAGTCTGAAAAGGCTGCGTACTGTATGGTTCCAATTATGTGACATTTTGGCAAAGGCAAAACTATAGAAACAGTAAAAAGATCAATGGTTTCCAGGGGAGAGGGGGAAGGTGGTGAGGGAAAATATGAATTGGTGAAACTCAAGAGATTTTTAGGGCAGTGAAACTACTTTGTATGGTACTTCACTGGTGGATAGATGACCTTACTCGTGTCAAAACCTATAGAACTTTACAAGACAAAAAGTGAACCTTAATGTATGCAATTTTTAAAAAATCGCTTAGGAGGTCAGGGAATCACAGGAAAGAATGCAGACCGTGAGGAAAGAATCTAACTGTATGAAAAAATGTATGACACCAACTGATTGAAGGAAGTAGAGGGAAATGTACTTACTTAAGTAACTTTGAAAGTGAACGGAGTCTGTAAGACTAAAGGCAAAAGGAACTGCATGTAAGTGCTGTACCTCAGTCGCTTAAGCTATTTCTCATGGAAATATGGTAAATGAAGAATTAAGTAAATGGAATGCTGATGGTGGGAGCCATATTTCTCACTGTTGAAGTGGAAATCTACAAATCACCAAGGAGAGGAGTCGAGAATGATCCAGAGGATAAGAGATTAGAGTTAGAAACATAAGTAAGAACTCAACGTTTAATTTAATATAGATGGTTACAGATAGGAATATTTATAGATATGTCTACACAGATTAGTATATGCATATGTATTTCTTTGCTCTGTTGGCTGGGAGGGCCTAACAGAAACTACTCTAGTTGCAATGAACATGCCCTAGTGCCCAGGGTTTCTAATACCACTCTACAATAAAAGAAACCAGGGTTTCTTGGAGAAATGGCAGATTCTTCTGGAGCAGAAAAAATACAAGATGAGCCTGGAGCATCTTGTGGTGTCAGAAAGTAAGAAAGTACTCAAACACACACACATACACACAAGCACACACACCCACATACACACACGCACACATACACACACACCCCCATTGATGGCGCTATGTCAAAGAGGCACGGGAGCCAACGGAAAGCATTCCCAATAGCCAAAGTTGGAACGATTTGAGCAAGAAAATAAATAAAGTATTATTGGATTGTAGCCCACAGTATAAAATAAATGTCCATGAGTCCACACTGATATAAATAAATAATTGAATTAATTAACAAATGCTGAAGAATGGATAAATTCCAAATAAATCATATACATACTCAATCCTGCTGGAGGGGAAGCATAACTCCTTATATGTGGGCTTCACATAGTGACTTCCTTCCAAAGAATACAGTATGGAAAGAGAAGTGACTTGACAGTGGAGTAACCTGACAAAGATCATCAGGTGATCAAGGTAAACATCAAGAGTCATAAATTATGTTGGTAGTATGTATCCTTGATATGATGTGATGAAAACAGCACTTTACTTTGTGGTTTTCTTCCCACTAACCCATAACCCCAGTCTTCTCACGAGAAAAACATCAGACTAATTCCAATAATGGAGCATCCAACAGAAGATCTGACCAGTCCTCCTCAAAACTGTCAAGTTCATCAAAAACAAGAAAGTCTGATAAACTGCCACAGTCAAGAGCTGCCTAACGCAACATGAAAACTAAATGTGATGTGGTATCCTAGATGGGATTATGGAACAGAAAAAGGACATTAGGTAAATCTAAAGATATCTGAATAAACTATGAACTTTACTTAATAATAATGTATCAATATTGGTTCATTAGTCATAACAAATGAACCATACTAATGTAAGATATTAATAATAGGAGACACTGTGTGCAGGGGGTATATGGGAACTGTCTGTACTACCTGCTCAATTTTTCTGTAAATGTAAAACTGTACTAAAAAAACAAAGCCTTTTATTTTTAAAAAGGCAAGATAGGAGAGAAAAAAGAACATTGAATAGATTAGAAAAATGGAAAGCATGTAACAGTAAGATGGTAGACTTGAGCCCAACTATATCAGTTGCTGCATTAAATATAACAAGATGAAAGTCTTACAATTAAAAAAGATTATCAGACTGAATTTTTTAAAATAATCTTATGCCACTCACAAAAGACATCTTTAAAGGTACAGAAAGATTAAAAATGAAAGACTGTGAAAAGATATGTCATGCCAATACTAACTAAAAAAAGCTGGTATATAGTTTTCCATCTTTTTTTTTAATATTTCTATATAAAAATTTATATATTTGAAATATAAAATAACAGACGAAGTAGAAGTTAAGACAAGAAACATTACAAGAGATAAAAGGAACATTTTACAATAAGGAAAGGGTTAATCCACCAGAAAGATACAACAATGTGAAGTGTGTAATCACCTAATAACATAGCTTCAATATATATAAAGCAAAAATTCAGAAACATAAAAGGAGAAATAAGCAAATCTTCAATCAGTAGGAGTTTTTCAAATACCTATCTCAGCATTGAAACAGGCAGACAAAAAAAAAAAAAACCAATGAGGCTATAATTATCTTCAATACATGATTAACAAACTGGAGCTAGGAAGCATATACGGAAAACTGCGCCCAGAAACGCAGAATACAAGCTATTTCCAAGTGCACAAAGAATGCTGCAAAAAGTGACTACCTGCTCCTCCAGGAAGTCGATTTTAAAATATTCAACAGTAACTCTGATTACAGAAAGATTAATCTAGAAATTAATAACAAAAATTATATGTAGGAAACACCCCTATGATTCAAAATTAAACAGTAAAGTTCTAAATAACTAATGGGGTCAAAGAATAAATCACAATAAAAATTAGAAAATAGTTTCAACTGAACAATATATAAAATGCAACGTTTCACAATATGTGAGTTGCAGATAAACCTGGACTTAGAAGGAAATTTTATAGTCTTAAATTCTTATGTTAGAAAAATTAATGATATAAGCTAGAAAAAATACAGCAAATATTCCTGAAGAAAACTGAAGGAAGGAAATAATAAATATAAAAACAGAAATCAATTAATTAAAAAACATACAATATTTTTAAAAAAGAAAACACACACTAATTATCAATATTAATAATGAAAGAGCAGCTGTCACTACAGATACTATAGACATTAAAAATTAGTTTAAAAGATATAGTAAATAAGTTTATGCCAATAAATTTGACAATTTACATGACATGGACAAATTCTTTAGGAAACATAAATCAAAAGTGACACAAGAACAAATAGAAAATCTGAATATTCCCATTCTGTTAAAGAAAATGATCCGCAATTAAAAATCTTCCTACAAAGAAAACTCAAGGCTAATGGCTTCTCTGGTAAATGCTCCCAAATATCTGAGGAACAGTGATCCCAATCTTACATGTTTACAAAGATTAGGAAAAATAAAAAAAGAATACCTTTCAACTTAGTTTATGAGGCCTGAAAATCTTCATGCCAAAACATGACAATGACATTATAATAAAAGAAACTTACACAAATAGTATCCCTGAAGAACAAAACACACACACACACACAAAAAAAAAAAAAAAAAAAAAAACCCAGATAACAATAAATGCTGGAAGGATGTAGAGAGATTGGAACCCTTATCTATTGCTGGTGGGACTGTAAAATAGTACAACCATTATGGAAAATAGTATGGCACTTTCTCAAAAAACTAGAAATAGACTATCCAATGAACCAGCAATCCCACTCCTAGGTATATACCGTAGGGGCATAAACACAATGACATGAACAGACATATGCACACATGTTCATTGCTGCTTCATCCACAATAGCAAATAAATGGAAACAACTGAAGTGCCCATCAACAGATGAATGGATAAGCAAATTGTGGTACATATATACAATGGAATACTATGCAACCATAAAGAATAATGATGAGTCCACAATACATATTATAACATGGATGGACCTAGAGGGCATAATGCTAAGTGAAATAAGTCAAGCATACAAGGACAAATATTGTATGATCCCTCTTTTGTAAGAAGACAAGAGTAGATAAATACAGAGAGACCAATGTTCATTGGTAGTTACCAGTGAGAGGAGGGGGGATGGGGAAAGCACACTTTATACCATAGAGACCAGTTATTTTTGGTGATGGGAAAAGTGGCACCAAATGTTGATGTAGTGAGCACAGCACAGCTGAAGTAAAGACGAGTGTTTGAGCACATATGGATGGATATAGGCAAATTGGTATACAGGTAGGTACAGGTATGTACATAATTGAGAACAGATAGAAGGATCTATGTTGTTGTTGTTGTTAGGCGCTATCAAATTGGTTCCAACTCTTAGTGATCCTATGTACAACAGAACGAAACACTGCCCAGTCCTTCACTATCCTCACAATCATTGCTATGCTTGAGCTCATCGTCGGAGCCACTGTATCAATCCATCTCGTTGAAGTTCTTCTTCATTTTCACTGACCCTCTATCAAGCATGATGTCCTTCTCCAGGGACTGGTCCCTCCTGATAAACATGTCCAAAGTACATAAGACAAAGCCTCGCCATTCTCACTTATAAGGAGCATTCTGTCTGCACTTCTTGGACAGATTTGTTCGTTCTTCTGGCAGTCTATGTATATTCTATATTCTTCACCAACACCACAATTCAAAGGCATCAATTTTTCCTTGGTCTTCCTTATTCATTGTCCAGCTTTTGCATGCACATGAGGCGACTGAAAATACCATGGCTTAGGTCCAGCGCACCTTAGTCCTTAAAGTGATGTCTTTGCTTTCCAATACTTTAAAGAGGTCTTTTGCAGCAGATTTGCCCACTGCACTATGTCGTTTGATTTCCTGACTGCTGCTTCAGTGGGCGTTGATTATGGATCCAAGTAAAATGAAATCCTTGACAACTTCAGTCTTTTCTCCATTTATCATGATGTTGCTTATTGGTCCAGCTGTGAGGATTTTGTTTTCTTTATGTTGAGGTGCAATCCATACTGAAGGCTGTAGTCTTTAATCTTCATCAGTAAGCGCTTCAATTCCTCTTCACTTTCAGCAAATAAGATTGTGTCATCTGTATTTTGCAGGTTGTTAATGAGTCTTCTCCAATACTGATGCCTCGTTCTTCTTCATATAATCCAGTTTCTCAGATTATTTGCTCAGCATACAGATTGAATAAGTATGGGGAAAGGAGAAGTATCTGTAGGTATGGTAAATATAAATATGTGACTGCAGGCACATATATTCATTGAAGACACAAATGTGAATACTCCTTAGACATAATCAAACACCTTCCAACACTGGTATTTCTGGGTTTGAAGGCTTAGGATCATAGTCTCACAGAACAACTCAGTCAACTGACGTAACAGTTCACAAAAATCATGATCTGCATCCTAGTGAAGTGAGTAGCATCTGGGGTCTTAAAAGCTTGAGAGCAGCTATCTAAGGCACAGCTACAATTCTCTACTTGCCAGCAGCAAAACAGTAAGAAGGTAACCAAAAGCACAGAGAAGAAACAAGTCTACATGAGCCACAACCAGAAGAACTAGATGTTGTCTGGCTACCACCACAGACCATTCTGACGGGGGTCACAACAGTTGGTCCTGGACAAAATGGGAGAAAAACATGGAGCATAACTCAAAATGTTACTTTCTAAAAAAAGAAGAAGCCAGACAAATTGGAGCAGTAGAAAACAAGGGACTCCCTGAGACTATCACCCTGAGGCACTCTTTAAATCTAGAACCGATCCAATCCCCTGAGATTACATTTTTTCAAAATAGCAGAGTGGTAAACAAAATAAATGACATTATCTGTAAGACCGGTGCCCTACTTCAAAACCATCAGTGTGAGACCAGAGGTCCACAATTACTCAGAAGCAAAGATGAGAAGATAAGGGGGCAGGGAAACTAGAGTACTAGAAAGGGAATAAACTGAACACAGTTAAAGAGAATGTTGACACGCTGGGATAAGTGTAAGTAATATCACTGAACAATTTGTGTGGAAATTGTCAAACGGGAACCTCACTTGCTGTGTAAACTTTCACCAAAAATTCAATAAAATATTATTTTAAAAAAAAAGACACAAAATCCTAAAAAAAATTAGCAATTTATATCCAGAAATATATTTTAAAAAGGCAATACATCATAATAAAGTGGGGTTTATTCCAGGAATGCAAGATTGGTTTAACATTACACAAGCAATCAATGTAATTTACTGAGTTAATAGAATAAATGAGAAAATGTATATGATTAACTCAATTGTTAAAAAAAAAAGCATTTGACAAAATTCAACACCTATTCATGATTAAAAAATCCGACTTTCAGCACCTTAGGAATAGAAAAGAATGTCCTTGCTCTAACAAAGGATATCTAACAACAACAAATTATAGCTCACATCATAGTCAATGATGAAATATGAATGCTTTCCAAGGGAGATCAGGAATAAGACAAGGATATCAACTATCAACTGAATAAATATGAATATAAGCTGGAAAGGGTAACATGGAATCTTAAGGAGTGCCTAAAATGGTCTAAATCTTGGGTAGAGTGCTAGTTAAATGTGTGTATACAAATGTAAAAGATCACTATGCTGTTCATTTAAGATTATTACACTCTATGCACGTTACTGAGGAGTCCTGGTGGTGCAGGGTTAAAGTGCTCAGCTGCTAACCACTAGGTTGGTGGTTCAAACCCACCAGACGCTCTGTAGGAGAACGATGTGGCAGTCTGCTTCCGTAAAGATTATAGCCTTGAAAATCCTACAGGGCAGTTCTACTCTGTCCTATAGGGTAGCTATGAGTTGGAATCAACTCGACGGCAATGGGTTTGGTTTGGTTTTTGGGTATGCACTTTACTGTATGTATGTTATCCCTCAATAAAGAAAAAATAAGTCAATATAATTCACCCAGAATAAATGTAAGAATATCACATAGATATCTTAATAGATAGAGAAAACAAGCATTTCATAAAAGTCAACATCCAATCATGAATTAAGAACAAAATATTCTTAGCAAGCTTAGAAAGAAAACTTCTCAATTGAACAGAGGTATCACACACACACACAAACAACATCCAGCATACATCATAATTAATGGTGAAATGTGGAACTATTTCTCTTTGAGGCATGGTTTTGGGTGTAAAACATTCAAAGAACTTACAGATATACTCTAACAATTGATAAATTAATTTGTCAGTGTCTCTGGAAACAAGATCAATGGCAAAAATCAATAGTATTTTACTGATTGGTTTCTGAAAGAAAAAGCAAACTTGTATTCCTGGGATAAAACTCCCTGGGTCAGGGTGGATGGATGGAAGGAAGGATGGATGGATGGATGGATGGATGGATAGATAAAACTTAATTTGCTAATGTTTCACTCAGGATTTCTGCACCTCTGTATCATCAGAGGCATTCCTTACTTGTATTGGCTTGTCAGCTTTTGGTGTCAGAACAATGGTGGTCTAATAAAATGAGTTGAAAATTTTTCCTCCTGTTTTCTTCCTTAAATGTTTGGTTGATGGAATTCATCAGTGAAGCTATCTAAGCCTAGAGTTTTCTCTGTATGAAGGTTTTTAACTACGAATTAAATAGCTTTAATAGATACAAGACTATTCAAGTTATTTGTTTTTTCTTTCATGAGCTTTGGAAGTTTGTCCTTCAGAGAATTTGTCTATTTCACCTAAATTGTCAAATTTATGATCATAAAGTGCATGATATTCCACTACTCCCTTCTAATGTCTATAGGGTTGGTAGTAAGGTTCCTTTTTTCATAGCTGGCATTGGTAACTTGTGTCTTCTCTTTTTTTTTTTTTTTCTTTTTCCCCTGATCAACCTGGCTAGAAGTTTATCAGTTTTACTAGTCTCCCCAAACAACCATCTTTTGATTTCATTGATTTTCTCTATTGATTTTTGTTTTCTATTTCACTGATTTCTGCTCTGATCCTTTGTCTCTCTCTCTCTTTTATTCCACACAATTTGGGCTCAATTTGTTTTTCTTTTTGTAGTTTCTTAAGGTTTAAGCTGATACGGAATGTTTATGAAAAAGTCTACAGTTACTTAATGGTAGAAGATTGAATGGTTTCCGCCTACTATCAGGGATGTCCACTCTCACTACTGCTGTTCTACATCACAGTGGAGGTCCTTGCCAGTGGAATAATGGAAGAAACATAACAGGCATATGTACGGGAAAGGAAGAAATAAAGCTGTCTTTATTTGCAGAGGATGTGATTTTCTACAGGGAAAATCCTAAACAATCTATGGTTGTTTTTTTTTTTTAACCTACTAGAACATGAGTTTAACAAGGTTGTAGAATATAAGAAAAATATAAAATATATCAACTGTATTTCTATACACTAGCAGTGAACAATTGGAGATTGAAATTTAAAAAATGGAATTATTTACAATAGCATTAAAAGAGATAAAATACTTATCAATAAATCTAAGAAAATAATGCAAAGGCTGTATGCTAAAAAGTACAAAACACTGTTAAAGAAAAATTAAAGAGTACTGAATTAGCAGATGAGAATACTGAATATCGTTAAGATACAATTTCTTACCAGATTGATCTACAGATTTAACATATTCCCAATCAAATTCCCAGCAGGCTTTTTTGTAGAAATAGACAAGCTAATTCTAAAACTTATATGGAAAAATAAAAGGCTTAGAACAGCCTATATCCCCACCAGCCACCAACAGAGCCTCTATACCCAACTTGCATACCATCTTTATGGTTTATAATTTTCTCCTAACTAAATCTACTTGCCCAATATCCATTGTTTTTTCAATTTTACATCAAATGATGGATTTTATATTCCTGAAACCATATACAATCACAATGTATTAAGAATAATGGCATAAATGTATTCAGTTAAAACAACTTTGTAATGCTGATTGGCTTGATGGGAAGAATTAAGAAATTCAAGTTTGAATGTGTGAACTTACCACATAACCCTTCCTCTAGAAAATAAAAGTATGAACCTGTATTTCCTCACTCACAACTGCTGGAAGTAATGTTTATTCTTGTTCGTGTTTTTCACAGCATCCTCTGTCACTAACATCAGTTGCTCTTTCCGTAATGTTGATGTGAAGATATGTGCCAGTTATTGTAAGCTATCAAAAAGGTAGATAGGTGAAGTATGTGAGAACCAGTAGCTTCAAATGTGAACACTGGGATCTTATTTTAAAAGCACTATCCATCTTACTCCATCAAGCATTTGCCTCTAACTCTGCCATGCCTATGTCTATATATGTTTCCATAAATTAATTTACCAAAACTCATGTCATTTGGCCTCCTTACCCCCGACATTCTGCAACCACCTGTTTGACCCAATCATCCTCCCACCTCCTGTGTGTGGCTTGTCTCCAGAACCCCCTAGAAATTCAGGGTTGGCTTCTGCTGCACCTATTAGCTCATTCTGCAAGTTTCTGGGTGGATGCGGATCATTACAAAGCCCACTTGGCCAAAGGATGGAAATCAATAAGGAGGGAGACAGCAGGAACAACAGGGATCAGGTTCAGCAAACCCACCACACAGTGTGCTGGCTTTGTTAGCTTCATGGCACAGGCCCATGCCCTGTAAACTTGTCACCTGCACACAAATTGCATTTCACAGCGATACTAAAAGGGTGGGTTACTGGTGCTGCAGTGTGGGAGGTATGTACACAAATCCCGTTATCAGATAATGGGATTACGAGGCATACCTCCTGAGCATGCTTTGAAGTTTTACTCCTAAATCTACATATGCAGCCACAGGCCAGCCATATTATAGCACAACAAGTAAAATTGCTGCCAAATCATTTTTAAAGCTTTTATTATTGTCCTCCTTGTTTATCACTGTTTCTGAGTTGAGTTGCAGCAGCCGCTTTATCTAAGTGAGCACTTTCTTCTTCCCTCCCATATCCACACCATCACACACCCACCCACATCTGAAGCCCACAGAAAATGACAGGCTTTGAAGAAATTAAGGAGAAAAAGCAACACGGGGGAAAAATGTTAATACCAAATGTTATGGATTGAATTGTGTCCCCCAAAAATTTGTGTGTAAACTTGGCTAGGCTATGATTCCCAGTATTTGTGATTGTCTACCATTTTGTCATCTGATGTGATCTTCCTACCTGTTGTAAATCCTACCTCTATGACGTTAATGGGGCAGGATTAGCAGCGGTTATGTTAATGATGCAGAACTCAGTTACAAGATTAGGTTGTGTTTTAAGTCAATCTGTTTTGAGATACAAAAGAAAGAGTCAATCAGAGAGACATAGGGACCTCATACCACCAAGAAACAAGAGCCAGGAGAATAGTGCATCCTTTGGACCCGGGGTCCCCGTGCTAAGAAGCTCCTAGTCCAGGGGAAGATTGATGACAAGGACCTTCCTCCAGAGCCATTAGAAAGAGAAAGCCTTCCCCTGGAGCTGATGCCCTGAATTTGGACTTCTAGCCTACTAGACTGTGAGAGAATAAACTTCTGTTTGTTGAAGCCATCCGCTTGTGGTATTTCTGTCATAACAGCACTAAATAACTAAGGGAGCCCTGGTGGCGCAGTGGTTAAGAGCTTGGCTGCTAACCAAAAGGTGGGCAGTTTGACTCTACCAGCTGCTCCTTGGAAACCCTATGGGGGGGGTCCACTCTCTCCTGCAGGGTCTCTGTGAGTCAGGATCAACTGGATGGCAACGAGTTTGCTTGTTTGTTTTTATAGATAACTAAGACACCAAATATTTTCGCAATGTTGATGGAATTTCTTCTGCAAAACTTATAACCAAAAACATAACAAAAATGAAGTGTCGGTTACTATACATGCTGTCATTGACTTGGATTTAACCCTTTCACTTCATCTTAGGTTATGCACAACACAAATGTGGGCTCAAGCCTGTACATCAGTTTCAAAAATTTTGTGTTCATGACTTCAGCACTCTTGTGGCTGGGAAGATTTATTCTCTGCTCCAGTCCCTCCACTCAAGCAGGGGAAATTGTTCTTCGTGGGGAGACCAGGGCTGTGTTACTACAGCCTCTAGTGACTATTGATCAGAGTCCCTGAACCAACAATCAGAATGTGTGACCTATCAAAGATTTTTTCCTCAAATGTGAATCTATTTATTTGGAAATTATCCTAAGGGATACAAATAAATCATATTTATATACACATTTAATGAATCATTTCTATTGTAAGTTAAAGAGTTCCCATTCTTTAGGTTTCTATTGCTCCATATCTTCACTAACAGTTCTTATGGTTAGAATGTAATATTATCCAATCTGGTGGGTATGTAGTTGTACCTCATTATAGTTTTAATTTGCATGATCTTAATTACTAATGAGTCTGAATGCCTTCACATATGTTTAATGACCATCTGGATATTCTCTCTTATAAATTATCCGATCAAGTCTTTTCCATATGTATAAATAAAATAAATATACAATTCAGTGAGTTCTATATCTGTTCAGGTAACATATGAGCATTTGAAATCTGGAGTATTCTAAAATACTTAGGTTGTATGATTACTTCTTGTGTAAGATCAGCATGAAGCTGGACAATGAACAAGGAAGACTGAAGAAGAACTGATGTCTTTGAATTATGGTGTTGGCAAAAAATATTGAATATACCATGGACTGCCAGAAGAACGAACAGGTCTGTCTTGGAAGAAGTACAGCCAGAATGCTCCTTAGAAGCAAGGATGGCGAGATTTCATCTCTCATACTTTGAACACATTATCAGGAGGGATCAGTCCCTGGAGAAGGACATCATGCTTGGTAGACGGTCAGCAAAAAAGAGGAAGACCCTCAACAAGATGGACTGACACTGTGGCTGCAAGAATGGGCTCAAGCATAACAATGATTGTGAAGATGGCGCAGGATCGGGCAGTGTTTCATTCTGTTGGACATAGGGTTGCAATGAGTCCGAATCGACTCAACGGCACCTAACAACAACACCACTGCTGAATTTGGTTACAAATTCTAATAATGTATTCATAGATTCTTTTGGATTTTCTATGTCATAATAACTTCATCTTTAAATATGACAGTTTTGTCTCTTCCTTTCAATCCTTGAAGCCCTGGTGGTGCAGTGGTTGAGAGCTTCAGCTGCTAACCAAAAGGTCAGCGGTTAGCAAAAGGTTGAATCCACCAGCCGCTCCTTGGAAACCCTATGAGGCATTCTACTCTGTCCTATAGGGTCACTATGAGTCAGAATCGACTTGACAGTAATCGATCTTTGTTTCAATCCTTATACTTATTTTTCTTATACTTATTATTTCTTTTTCCCATCTAACTGCTCTGATTGGGACTCAGATAAAATTCTGAAAAGAAATAGTAATGGTAGGCATCCTTGTCATTTTCTTGATCTCAAAGAGAAATCTTCCAATATTCCACCACTAGGTATGACTTTTGCTGTAGTTTTTCGTTTTGTTTCATGTTAGATATACTTTATCAGACTTAAAAAAATAAATGTTTCTAGTCCTAGTTTGCCAATAATATTTTTTCCTAATTAGGAACAGATACTGGATTTTATTAAATGTTTTTTCTGAATCAACTGAGATTGTTCTATGACTTTGCTCATTTAATTTCATGAATATTTACATTTATTAAGTTTTTTATTTTAATCATTTTTATTTCCTAGAATAAACCCAGTTGGTCATGATGTATTTTTTGTATGTATTGTTGGATTTGGTTTGCTAAGATTTTATTAGGATTTTTGCAATTGTATTCATAAATGAACCCGATGTATATTTTTTCTTCTTTGTGCTGTCTCTGTTGGATATTAGTACAAGATTATCCTAGCTTCCTGAAATTAGTTGAAAAGCATACCTCTTCTGTACCAAGACAGAGTTCAGAACGTTGGTGTTATTTTTTTTCCTTAATTATTTAGTAGGAACCCCCACCCCCAGTTAAGCCAAACAGGCTTAGAGTCTTTTTTGCAGAAGAGCTTTAATTAGGGATTTTATTTTCTTAATCATTATAGAACTATTGAGGCTTTCTATTTTTTCTTGTGTCAGTTTTGATAAATTATATTTTTCTTGGAATCTGAACATCTAAGTTTCTAATGTTTTTGGCATAGATTGTTTATAAACCAAACCAAACCAAACCAAACCCATTGCTGTCAAGTCGATTCCAACTTGTAGCAACCCTGTAGGATGGAGTAGACTGCCTAATAGGGTTTCCAAGGAGTGGCTGGTAGATTTGAACTACCAACCTTTTGGTTAGCAGCCAAGATCTTAACCACTGCAACACCAAGGCTCTGGGTTGTTCATAATACTCTCATAATCTTCTTAATGTCTGTATGATTGGCAGCTTTTCATTCCTGATATTGGTTATTTGTTCCTTATTTCTTTTTTTCTTGATAAGTCCCACCTAAAGTTAATCAATTTTATTAATCTTTTCAAAGAACTGTCTTTTGGCTTTGTTATGCCTTTCTATTGATAGTTTCATTAGTTCGTGCTCTCATCTGTATTATTTCTTCTCTTTTAATTTCTGTGGGTTTACTTTTCTGTTCTTTTTTAACTTCTTGAGATCAATGCTAAGCTAAATAATTTTCAACCTTCTTCTCCTTCTTAATATATACACTTAAGGCAATAAGTTTTCTGCTAAGTACTGCTCTAACGCCATCCCAAGAGTTTTAACGTGTAACATTTTAATTACTATTCAAGTAAAAATATTTTCTAATTTCCATTTTAATTTCTTCTTTAGAACCATGGATTATTTAGAAGCATACTGATTAATTTCTAAACATACATGAATTTTTTTAATTTATCTTTTTGTTACTGATTTCTAGCATAAATACACTGGGTTAAAGAACACATTCTGTATGATTTCAGTTCTTTTAAATTTGTTAAAACTTTCTTCATAGCTCAGTATATTGTCAATTGTTATAAATATTCTGCACGTCCTTGAAAAGAATGTGCAATTTGCAGTTGTTGGTGCAGTACTCTGTGTATACGTCCAGTTGGTCAAATGTGTTTATCACGTTGGTCAAATCATTTCTATCCCTCCTGATTTTTTTTTTTTTTTTTTTTTTTTTTTTTTTGGTCTCTTTGCTTTATCAATGAGTGAAAGACATGTATTAAAATCTATAGTGGTTAATTTGTTTCCCTTTGTAGTTCTGTGGGTTTTTGCTCTATATATGTTGATGTCATTATATTAAAAGCACGTAAATATAGAATTACCATATTTCCTAGTGAACTTAATCTTTTATCATCATGAAATAAAGCCCTTTAACTCTAGTAATGCTTTTTCCTTAAATTCTATTTTGTCTGATATTTTGTAGCTGCTCCAGTTTTTGTTTTGTTTTGTTTTGTTTTCATTTGGAGGGATTAATGTTTTACATTTTGCCTCTCTGCATCCATATTCTCTTTTTTTTTTATTGCTGTAGTTTAAGTGAAAGTTTATATTTCAAGTTAGTGTCTTATACAAAAATTTATACATACATTGTTATGTGACCCTAATTGCTCTCCCCATACTGTGACAGCACACTCCTCCTTTCCACCCTTGATTTCCCATGTCCATTCAACTAGCTCCTAACCCGCTCTGCCTTCTCATCTCACCTCCGGACAGAAGCTGCCCATTTAGACTCATGCATCTACTTGTGCTAAGAAGCACACTCTTTACGAGTATCATTTTATGTCTCACAGTCTGGTCCAATCTTTGTCTGAAGAGTTGGCCTCGGAAATTGTTTTAGTTCTGCGTTGACAGAGAGTCTGGGGGCCATGCTTTCTGGAGTTCCTCCAGTCTCAGTCAGACCATTAAGTCTGGTCTTTTTACTAGAATTTGAGTTCTGCACCCTACCTTTCTCCTGCTCCATCAGGGACTCTCTGTTCCATCAGGGCGGTCATTGGTGGTAGCTGGGCACCATCTAGTTCTTCTGGTCTCAGGCTGATGAAGTCTCTGGTTTATGTGGCCCTTTCTGTCTCTTGGGCTAATACTTTCCTTGTGTCTTTGGTGTTCTTCATTCTCCTTTACTCCAGGTGGTTGGGACCAATTGATGCACCTTAAATGGCCACTTGCAAGGTTTTAAGACCCCAAATGCCACTCACCAAAGTACGCGCATCCATATTCTCTTTATCCTTTAGGTATGTCACTTCTAAAATGATATATCTATATATTTCAATGTTCTTTTTTTATCTCCTCTCTTGCCTTCTTTTGTAGTGATTGCTTTTTGTTTTTTTATTGTGCCACTTTCCCTATTAGGTTGAAAGATATACATTCTATTTATTTATTTTTTTAGTGGTCACCCTAGAACTTACATAATGGATTTTTAACTTATCAAAGTCTAATGTGAATTAAAAAATATTTATAGAAATAACGTAAGGCCAATGGTAGCATTATAATCTTCCAGAAATGATTTTGATTTTCTTGATTCAGGCACTGGGAGGCACTATCGGTCCAAGATCATCTTGCTTGAGATTTTTCTGGGTCACTTATATGACCAGAGAGGTGTAGACCATACAAGATCTGATTTGCTTCCAGTTAAACTCTTAACGTTATGTTCCCAGTCCAAAGAGTAGGGGCAGGGTATTATTTTTTTAGGACACACACCCTTCACATGTTCTGGGTTCCATTTCTGGCCCTTCTAGCTCAGTAAGACCTTTCCTGAAAACTGATCTGACTTACATTGTTATTTCATTGCTCTGGCAGCTTTACGGAAAATATTCTGTAGGTCCTCTCTCTGGCTCTGATTTAACATACTCCAATAAATTTCTTTTCCCCCCTTAAATTAACCACAAAAAGTCCTGCTATAAGTAGACAGGGGACTGCAGAGAGATATGAGACATCTCATTAGATTTACTAATAGACAGGAGGACCACTCTTCATATCCCAGGCTGGGAAACTAGCAGCCCTTGGTACTGGACTTGTGCCCTGCGGTTGCAAGGTGCCTGGCCTCCTGAGGTGACTGCCCCTTATTTTACACAACCACACCCACAAAAGGAAACAAGAAAAGTGCTGCAGCCTTAACCCCACACTATTCTAAGAACTAGCTGCTCCACAAAAACAATCAAGGTCCCATTTTCAGCCTAGGTCCCATAAACCACCGCTGTCAAGTCAATTCCAACTTACAGCGACCCTACAGGACAGGCTAGAACTGCCCCATAGTGTTTCCAAGGTTGTAATCTTCAAGGAAGCAGGCTGCCACATCTTTCTCCCCTGGAAAGGCTGGTGGGTTCCAACCACTGGCCTTTTGGTTAGCAGTCCAGCGCTTAACCACTGCGCCATCAGGGCTCCTCAGCTATGTCACCAGTCCTGATTTCTCCCTTCTTCATCCCCAGTGGGACCATTGGTGTCCTTAGCCACCCACTGTTCAGCTGGGGTCATCTCTGCCACCTGAGATGTTCTCAGATTAGAAAGGGATCAGGCAGTGTCACCAGAAATAAAGCAGCTATGGACCGCACAGAATAGGTAACCACTGAGTGGTAGTTGAACTCATGATTAATCTCACTGCTGAGCAGACAGGGCACACTAATAGACTGGCCTGAAACCTCATATAGCAATTTTCTGACCACTCTTGCAAAATGAAGTAGAAGTAAAGCAATTGTGGTATAAAATAGGAAGGCAAGTGCTCATGTCAAAAACTCTAAAGAAAATGGTTTCCCATTCCTAGATTAAGTGTGTGAATACATGTTTTTAAGTATTACAGACCCCAGGATGGACTATGAAGTTGCAACATTTGATTCTCACGTACAGTAACATTTCGTCACTTCAGAATTTAGCTATTTCGGATACCCAGGATACAGATAAGAAAGGCGATCAACAGAAAAAAACTACACAAAGAACTCAGATAGACTGAACAAGTTTTGTTCACTAAAATGATACACTTTTACTCACAGGAGAGCACCAGTGATCTCTCTTAGTGTCTCTTTTCTCTTCGTTTATTCACATTTCTCTTAGTTCTCTCAGATCTTGGTTCTTTTTTCTCTCAGTTTAAGCAGCATACTGATGATAAAATGTTAGAGGTGCGAGACGGGCTACTATAAGAAATACATACACAGTGACCAGAAATAACAGTCCCATAGCAAGAGGCCTATGTGAAAATACAGATGCAATATTTCCAAAAGGTATGGCGGTTTGGATTCACTCTGGTTATGGGCAAACAGCACTACAATTTTCAGTTAGCCCTGAGGGCATTACTGCATAATACAGTAACTGAAGTACGTAATGATTTCCCTTAAAGATTAAGAACAAGTTAAATTGTTTTCTTGGGAAGGGCAAGAAATGTGAATTGCACTATAGACAGGGTCCCACTAAGACACAGCCAAGACTCATTGTGAACAGTGAGGGATGAGGAAGGGGCGTAGCTCGTCTATTACAAACCATTGTTTAATGTGGTCATTTACTCCTCTCTTCACGTGGTGATCACATAACAATCTAAGCGGCCTCACAACTGTGGTTAAGAACTGGGGCTCTGGAATCAGAAAGATCTGGACTCAGCTGTCTAACAACTGTGTGACCTTGGGCAAGTTACTTAACTTCCCCAAGCCTCACCTCCTGATCTCTAAAATCAGATAATCACAGTATCTCCCTCAGAGGGTTAGAGCAAATGAGATGTCTGTCTCCTGAGAGGCTCCTAGCCCACACAGCAAGTGCTCAATACGTGGAAGCTATTACTAAAAAAAGAAAAACACTGCCATTGAGTTGATTCCAACTCATAGCAACCCTATAGAACACAGTAGAACTGCCCCATAGGGTTTCCAAGGTGCACCTGGTGGATTGGAACTACTGACTTTTTGGTTAGCAGCCATAGCTCTTAACCACCAAGCCATCAGGGTTTCCAAGCTGTTACTATTACCCTCTTAACACTAGAGGTTGTATGACTAGGGACTTTGCAGTTAAAGTGCATAGGTTCAAAGTGCAAAACCTGGCTTGGCTACTTACCAAACTGTGTGACCTTGAGCAAGTTACTAAATCTCTCTGTGTCTCCATTTCCTGATCTTCAAAATGGAGATAGTAATTCTATCTACCTAATAGTGTTCTAAGGAGCCCTGGTGGTGCAACGGTTAAGCTAACAACAGTTGGTGGTTCAAACCCACCCAGCGGCTCTGTGAGAGAAAGACCTGTTGATCAGCTTCTGCAAATATTACAGCCTGGAAAATGCTACGGGGCAGTTCTACTCTGTCACATGGGGTCACTATGAGTCAGATCAACGGGAGGGCACCTGTCCTAGGGGAAAATCACCACAAAGTTTAGAAAAGCAAAAAGAAAGATTTTATTTGGTACATCTTCAAAGAAGCAAAAGTAGGAAATGGACAAGCATACTGCCAAAGCCATGTCTGTCCCAGTCCAAGGAATATTATAGAATGAGCAAGAGTGGGGAAACGGACAAGCATGCTGCCAGAGCCACGTCTCCCCGAGTCCAAGGAATATTACAGAATAGGCAAAGGTAGGAAAGGGGCAAGCATGCTGCCAGAGCCATGTCTGTCCCAGTCCGAGGAATACTATAGAATGAGCAAGAGTGGGGAAACGGACAAGCATGTTGCCAGAGCCACGTCTCCCCGAGTCCAAGGAATATTACAGAGTAGGCAAAGGTAGGAAAGGGACAAGCATGCTGCCAGAGCCATGTCTGTCCCAGTCCGAGGAATACTATAGAATGAGCAAGAGTGGGGAAACGGACAAGCATGCTGCCAGACCACGTCTCCCTGAGTCCAAGGAATATTACAGAGTAGGCAAAGGTAGGAAACAGACAAGCATGCTGCCAGAGCCATGTCTCCCCAAGTCCAAGGAATATGACAGAATAGGCAAAGGTAGGAAACAGACAAGCATGCTGCCAGAACCACGTCTCCCTGAGTCCAAGGAATATTACAGAGTAGGCAAAGGTAGGAAAGGGACAAGCATGCTGCCAGAGCCATGTCTCCCCAAGTCCAAGGAATATTACAGAATAGGCAAAGGTAGGAAAGGGACAAGCATGCTGCCAGAACCATGTCTCCCCAAGTCCAAGGAATATTACAGAGTAGGCAAAGGTAGGAAAGGGACAAGCATGCTGCCAGAACCATGTCTCCCCAAGTCCAAGGAATATTACAGGGTAGGCAAAGGTAGGAAAGCGACAAGCATGTTGCCAGAGCCATGTCTCCCCAAGTCCAAGGAATATTACAGAGTAGGCAAAGGTAGGAAAGGGACAAGCATGTTGCCAGAGCCATGTCTCCCCAAGTCCAAGGAATATTACAGAGTAGGCAAAGGTAGGAAAGGGACAAGCATGTTGCCAGAGCCATGTCTCCCCAAGTCCAAGGAATATTACAAAGTAGGCAAAGGTAGGAAAGGGACAAGCATGTTGCCAGAGCCATGTCTCCCCAAGTCCAAGGAATGTTACAGAGTAGGCAAAGGTAGGAAAGGGACAAGCATGCTGCCAGAACCATGTCTCCCCGAGTACAAGGAATATTACAGAATATGCAAAGGTAGGAAAGGGACAAGCATGCTGCCAGAGCCATGTCTGTCCCAGTCCAAGGAATATTATAGAATGTGCATGAGTGGGGAAACGGACAAGCATGTTGCCAGAGCCGTGTCTCCCCAAGTCCAAGGAATGTTACAGAGTAGGCAAAGGTAGGAAAGGGACAAGCATGCTGCCAGAACCACGTCTCCCTGAGTCCAAGGAATATTACAGAGTAGGCAAAGGTAGGAAAGCGACAAGCATGTTGCCAGAGCCATGTCTCCCCAAGTCCAAGGAATATTACAGAGTAGGCAAAGGTAGGAAAGGGACAAGCATGTTGCCAGAGCCATGTCTCCCCAAGTCCAAGGAATGTTACAGAGTAGGCAAAGGTAGGAAAGGGACAAGCATGCCGCCAGAACCATGTCTCCCTGAGTACAAGGAATATTACGGAATATGCAAAGGTAGGAAAGGGACAAGCATGCTGCCAGAGCCATGTCGGTCCCAGTCCAAGGAATATTATAGAATGAGCATGAGTGGGGAAACGGACAAGCATGTTGCCAGAGCCATGTCTCCCCAAGTCCAAGGAATATTACAAAGTAGGCAAAGGTAGGAAAGGGACAAGCATGTTGCCAGAACCATGTCTCCCCAAGTCCAAGGAATATTACAGAGTAGGCAAAGGTAGGAAAGGGACAAGCATGTTGCCAGAGCCATGTCTCCCCAAGTCCAAGGAATGTTACAGAGTAGGCAAAGGTAGGAAAGGGAAAAGCATGCTGCCAAAGCCATGTCTGCCCAAGTCCGAGGAACCTTACTTAACATTATAAATGGGTAAAATCATTGAAAGCTTCACCTTTTCTCAGGTTGGCTAAAAACTGCCAAATCACCGTGATCCTACATTTTGAATCATCTTTCTTAGCAATCATTGGTACAGGTTTCAGACACTCAGGAGGGTCTTCATCGGTCCAGCAAATCTTACTATTCACTAAATACTAATAAAAAGCTATGAGTGGAAAGCATGAGGCTCTTGTGAGCTGTTTATGATTTGTTTATGCGAAAGTTTCCCTAAAAGATGTTTTCCAAGATTGTCCTAGCTATTGTCTTTATACCTCAGAGCCCAACTGATGTGTCCTTGGGAGTCCAGCTCCAGCTGGGTCACATTCTTTATACTCAAGGACAGGGAATAATGACTCCAATATTATCTCCTAAATCACACCTAACAAAACAACACAGAGTTCCTGGGGCATTAAGTGAGTGAACACATACAAAGTCCTTAGAACTGCTCTGCCACATAGTAAGCACCAAGTAAGTGTTGGCTGTCATTGTCATCACTGATTGGCCATACTACTGTAAGAAGCCCTGTGGTGCAGTGGTTAAAGAGCTTGGCTGCTAATCAAAAGGTCAGCAGTTCAAACCCACCAGCAACTCCTTGGGAGAAAGATGAGGCAGGCTGCTTCCCTAGAGATTTACAGCCTTGGAAGCCCAGTGAGGCAGCTCTATTCCGTCCTATAGGGTCGCTATGAGCGGCAGTGGGTTTGGTTTGGTTTTGGCCATATTGTTATTGTAAAGCACTTTTCCTCCTTTGATTTCGCCAAATTTCCTAGCTCTGTCCTCCCTGGAAAAGTTCTTTTATGTACATCATTCCAAGTGAGCCTCAGGACATCCCTGTGACACAAACAGAATGTGATATAAATGTATATAAAGCCAACACAAATATCTGTCCAAACAAGCGTTTAATTAATCATGAATCTTGTTCTCAAACAATTCAAGTATCTCATATAATGGAGCCCTGGTGGCGAAGAGGTTAAGAGCTAGGCGGCTACCTACCAAAAGGTTGGCAGTTCAAATCCACCAGCAGCTCCTTGGAAACCCTATGTGGCAGTTCTACTCTGTCCTATAGGGTCGCTATGCAGGTTTGGGATTTTTTTGTTTATAGCTAGCTTCCAAGCCCAGCAGAGTGAAACTAGTTTAAACAGGTGCAATTTCTTCAATTTAGCATAAGGTGGCGCCAAAGGCTGTTTTAATCTGTGGGTCTCATACCACACGCATTGAACAAGGTGTTCCAACCAGAACATCTAGGAATAGAGTCTCCAAGTAAACTGGGCATCCCTCAGCTGTCAGCAGCTTCCCTGAACCTTCTGTGCCCAAACTCCTGAAATTGTTTCATCTTTGGTAAGGCCAGGAGAATGCCCCCACAAAAGCATGCCTAAAAGTAGCCTTCTGTTGTACTGATGCTGATACACGGAGGCATACGTATTTGACACCTGCCAAGAAGCTGTGCTTTTTTCCATTTCGTTTAAGGGGAAACCAAACTAACATGTACTCACCATGGGAAAGCTGTTCAACGTTTAAAGTACCGAGAAAAAACATAACCATTCATACTACCACAACCCAGAGATAACCACATTTAACATTGTGATGCATTTAGTGCAGGTTAACTCAAGCAGCCTGGCCACAGTACAGCGAGGTAGTGGAAAATGAGCTCATGCTAAGGAAATAAATAAAATAACCTCATGACTTCGGGACCCACTGGGCTTGTGTTCCAAGTGTGCTGTCGATAACAAGGGGGCAAGAGAGATGTAGCAGTGAAAAGTGGGCCTGCAGCTTCAACCTTAGTGTCTCCAATGCCTTGGCCATAGGGTCCAAGGGACCCTGAGCACTTTTTTAGGTCAAATGAGGGACAGATAAACTGGAAAAGTCCTACATGAGCCTTTGAAACTCACAAGATTTATTGGCTATCTACATCATAGTGAAGGAACGAGACAAAAGGTAAGTTAGAAACAGCCAGCCTGAGATTCCATCTGGATTTTAGGCTTGGGGGTTGGAGGGTATGGTGGGCTGGAAGGGCTGGAAGTCATATAAAAGTGAGGTTATGGAACCAACCAGGCTCCAGAGGCAGACTGAGTGGGTTCAAACTTCGGCACTGACACTTTCTAGGTGCACAGCTAACGTAGTAAATCAGCTTTATGTGTAGCACTAGCTCCATCTGTAAAGTAGGCATGATGGTGGGAACAGAAGTTCTTATCTCAGAGAACTGGTAAGTAAATTAAGTGAACTAATATGCATAAAGCTCTTAGCATGGCACCTGGCATGTACAAAGCACACAATAAATGTTAGCTATTATTACCAATTTTTTTTGTCTGTTCTCTATTCTTTTTTTTCAATTGTGTTTTAGTTAAAAGTGACAGTGCAGATTAGTTTTTCATTCAAAAATTTTATACACAAATTGTTTTGTGACATTAGTTGCAATCCCCACAATGCATCTGCGTTCTCCCCCTTTCCCTTTCCTCCTGGGTTGAAGGGCCTTGAAAATCAGTCTGAAAAGCTTGGGTGGTAAACAGCAAGGAGACTCGTTCAGGAAGGGAGGATGAAGGCAAAAGTACCGTAGATGAATGTATTGACATAGCATGGACTTGGGGGAAACAGGTGAGGAATGGAGGCTCAGTAAATTGGGCTTGGGTTTCAAGGGCTTGTCCTGAGATGTGGTGGCCATACGAGCAACGTGTGTGAGAAAATAACTGGTTATCGTAAGGAGCAAGTGTCCTTACAATAAGAACGGAAAGAGCACCCTACCAGGAGCTGACTGTGGCTCCCCTGATGTGGGGTCTTAGGTGAGTCATCTGACTGCTCCCAGCTTCCCTACATTCCTCTGTCAATTTGGAGAATATCTTCTCTGCCTCCTTTACAGATAGTGAGGAGAAGACTGGACAGTATGTGTGAAAACACTTTTAAAACAAAAAAAGTGCTAGATTTATTTTATTTTATTTTTTTAGGAAAGAATAAAATGCTTCAAAGGTAGTGAATTTAGCCAACTGTAGAATATTGGTACTCCTGAGAGAAATAAGGAAATCGTTGTTATTAGGTGCCATCAAGTGGGTTCCAACTCATAGTGACCCTATATACAGTGGAATGAAACACTGCCCGGTCCTGTGCCGTCCTCATGATCCCTGTTCTGCTTCAGTCCATTGTTGCAGCCACCGTGTCAATCCATCTCGCTGAGGGTCTTCCTCTTTTTCGCTGACCCTCCACTTCAGCAAGCATGATGTCCTTCTCCAGGGACTGATCCCTGCTGATAACGCATCCAAAGTACGTGAGATGAAGTCTCGCCATCCTCGCTTCTGTGGAGCATTCTGGCTGCACTTCTTCCAAGACAGATTTGTTCGTTCTTCTGGCAGTCCAGGGTATATTCAATATTCTTTGCCAACACCATAATTCAAAGACATCAATTCTTCTGTCTTCCTTATTCACTGCCCAGCTTTTGCATGCATATGAGGAAACTGAAAACACCACGGCTTGTGTCAGGTGCTCCTTAGTCCTCAAAGTGGCATCTTGCCTTTTTAACGCTTTAAAAAGATCTTTTGCAGCAGATTTGCCCAGCTTAATGTGTCGTTTGATTTCTTGACTGCTGCTTCCTTGGGTGTTGATTGTGAATCCAAGTAAAATGAAATCCTTGACAACTTCAATCTTTTCTCCATTTCTCATAAGGAAGTTGAGAGGCTAATTTTGGGAGGGAGTTAAAAATAATTAAATAAAATTTGGAGCTATGGAACAGAAGTGTTTAAAAGACTAAAGCTGAAGAAATGGATTTAAAACATTTAATAGTCATCTACGCTGAAATTAAGTGAAGACTTTAAAAACAGCATAACCAAAACGATCCAACAGAGAACAACAACATGGGAAGATGGAAACTACATAAATGTGCCAATCAAACCATAAAAAGAACTTCCCTTTTAAAATTAAAAGGCTCATGGAAAGGATTTATTTTTTAATTCCATCATTTGTTTCCCTCAAGAGACATAATTAAAAACAAATTGCTCGGAGGACACCTAGATCAACTGGCATAACACAGTTCGTAAAGAAAATGTTCTACATCCTACTTTGGTGAGTAGCATCTGGGGTCTTAAAGGCCTGTGAGCAGCCATCTAAGATATATCTATTGGTCCTGTCCCATCCAGAGAAAAGGAGAATGAAGAAAACCAAAGACATAAGGAAAATATTAGTCCAACGGACTAATGGACCACACGAACCAGTCTCCATCAACTTGAGCCCAGAAGAACTAAACAGCACCCAGCTACCACCATCAACCGCTCTGACAGGGGTGACAATAGAGGGTCCCGGGCAGAGCAGGAGAAAAATGTAGAATAAAACTCAAATTCACAAAAAAAAAGACCAGACTTACTGAAGAAACCCCCAAGACTATGGCCCCTAGACACCCTTCTATCTCTGAACTGAGGCCACTCCCAAAGTCTACCCCTTCAGTCAAAGATTAGACAGGCCTATGTATAAAACAAACAGTAACACAGGTGAGGAACGTCCTTCTCAGTTCAATCAAGTCTACGAGACCAAATGGGCAACACCTGCCCAAAAGCAAAGACGAGAAGGCAGGAAGGGACAAGAAAACTGGACGAATGGACACAGGGAATCCGAGGTGGGAAGGGAGAAACTGCTGACACATTGTGAGAATTGCAACCAATGTCACAAAACAATGTGTGCATAAATTTTTGAATGAGAAACTGATTTGCTCTGTAAACTTTCACCTAAATCACAATTAAAAAAAACAAAAACTGAACAACTAAAAATAAAGGCTGCTTCAGCCAAAGACTGACCCACTGCCCTATAGGATAGAGTAGAACTCTCCCCATAGGGTTTCCAAGGAGCGGCTGGTGGCTTAGAACTGCCAACCTTTGGGTTAGCAGTTGAGCTTTTAACCTCTACACCACCAGGACAGGCCCATAAAACAATACAAGACTAAATGGTCACACTAGCCCAGAGGCAAGGACGAGAAGGCGGGAGGGGACAGGAAAGCTGGTAATGAGGAACCCGAGGTGGAGAAGCGGAGAGTGTTGACATGTCATAGTGTTGGCAACCAATGTCACAAAACAATATGTGTATTAATTGTTTAATGAGAAACTAATTTGCTCTGTAAACCTTCATCTAAAGCACAATAAAAAATAAATAAAAAAGTAAAGGCTGATCTCTGGTTAAGCAAGTGGATTGATCACATACCTGTATCTTCTTTCCTACTTAAGTCCTCAGTAAAATGTCAGTAAGGGAAGAAAAAGGCATAAATGCAAAAGGACAAAAAGAATAGGAGAGAAGAGATCAATAAATGTAACAAATTTTTACAAGACCAAAAGCTGACCCTTAGCAAAGGGGAGGGAGCTATGGCAACCGTCTGTTGAAGGGTATCCCAAGGAGATGCAAACCAACTTGCCTTGCAGAAACCCCTTGAGAAGTTTAGGATTTGTAAGCCACAGGCATCACAGAAGGTGAAGGATGCTGTGACAGTCTGAAAACAGAGGATCTGTTGAAAGTCTATACATGGAGCAGTTGGCCCTCCCACCCCGTATGGCTGTGGTTCAAAGTGTCTGTGTAGGGGGAAAAAATATGGTTGCCATTGATTCCGACTCACAGTGACCCTATAGGACAGAGTAGAACTGCCCCATAGGGTCTCCAAGGAGTGACTGGTGGATTTGAACTGCCAACCTTTTGGTCAGCAGCAAAACACCTAGAACAGGCAATAGCAGTTATGATACTCCCCTAATGGTGGGGTGCGGCAGCATAAACACTCTTTAGGAGTTATCTTACCAAAATCATGTCATAAGCCACAAAGTTGATCCGTGTAGAGTTTACCTTAGTCCCATAATAATTTCTGTTTCACTTTGTACTTATTTTTGCATAACTCATGACTCAAAGGCAATACAAGCATTTTCTAAAACTAGAGTCACACAATGTCTTCTGACTTTAAAAGACTTTAATAGAGTTGTCAAGTGGCTTTCAGATCTTTCAAAAACCAATATAATTGCAAAGACTCGAAGAAGAGCAGTAATGAGGTGACAGAGAGCAAACTCACCATTGTAGAACAGAGGGGAGTGGCAACATCAATCGAAAAGCGTAGGTTTACTGTTTCGAAGGTGTCAGCGCTGTTTCTACTGCAGTGATTTTGTTCAGTGTTGAAGAAATTCACCAGGATTCAGCAATGACAAAGGATTTTTATGCTTTGGGCTTGGTGGTTGGCAGATGTTGAAGGAGATTTCCTAGGTTCTGAGATAAAGAGTGTTACGGATTGAATTGTGTCCCCCCAAAAATGTATGTCAACTTGGCTAGGCCATGATTCCCAGTACTGTGTGGTTGTCCACCATTTTGTGACCTGATGTGATTTTCCTACGTCTTGTAAATCCTACCTCTATGAGGCTAATGAGGCAGAATTAGAGGCAATCATGTTAATGAGGCAGGACTCAATCTACAAGATTAGGTTTTATCTTGAGTCAATCTCTTTTGAACTATAAAAGAGAGAAGTGAGCAGAGAGGGTGTGGGGGGATGTCCTATCACCAAGAATGAAGAACCAGGAGGACAGCACCTCCTTTGTACCTGGGGCCCCTGGGCTGAGAAGCTCCTAGACCAGGAGAAGATTGATGATAAGGACCTTCCTCCAGAGCCAACAAAGAGAGAAAGCCTTCCCTGGGAGCTGGAGCCCTGAATTTGGACTTTCAGCCTCCTAGACTGTGACAGAATAAATTTCTCTTTCTTAAAGCCATCCACTTGGGGTATTTCTGTTATAGCAGAACTAGCTAGCTAAGACAAAGAGTAAAACCTCTATGATGCCCTTTTTCATGTTTCTGTTGATTGGTATGGGAACATGGTATTAATTGTAATGCTGGTTTCTGATGAAATTTAATTTTTTTCCTTGCTGCTCTCTGCATGCTAATATTCTGACAACTATTTGCTTTAACTACATGCATGACTATGCCATTGGGATTCTTTCAAATGTAATAATTTGTTCTTGTATTTTGTAGTAGTTTTGACTTAAATATTTGTTTGGCTATATACATTGTGACTTACTGTATAGAAATCAGGGAGCCCTGGTTGTGCAGTGGTTAAGTGCTCAGCTGCTAACCCAGAAGTCGGCGATTTGCACCCACCAGCTGCTCCACAGAAGAAAGATACGGTAGTCTGCTTTTGTTAAGTTACAGCCTCTGAAACCCTATGGGGCAGTTCTACTCTGTCCTATAGGGTCACTATGAATCAGAATAGATTTGATGGCAATGGGAATGGGATGCTGAAATCCACTGAAATTGATTCTATGTTGCTGCTTGCTTTGTGCCCATTTTTACTGATATATTTTACTTTGTCTGTATAGACTATGCAGAAATTTATTCAAATGTATTTTGTATTATAATTCACTTTTAATACTAGCATTTAATAAAATACAGTATCAGATGCTTTTATAATAACAGATGTATAGTCCATTGTCGTCGAGTTGATTCCGACTTACGGCAACCCTACAGGACAGAGTAGAGCTGCCCCATAGGGTTTCCAAGTCTGTAAATCCTTACAGAAGCAGACTGCCACATCTTTCTCCCGTGGAGCGGCTGATGAGTTCAAACCGTCGACCTTTCCATTAGCAGCCAAGCATTTAACCACTGCACCACCAGGGCTCCTTACATGTATAGTTGTTGTTGTTAGGTGCCTTTGAGTCGGTTCCAACTGACAGCAACTCTACGTACAACAGAACAAAACACTGCCCGGTCCTGCGCCATCCTCATAATCGCTGTTATGCTTGAGCCCATTGTTGCAGCCACTGTGTCAGTCCATCTCATTGAGGACCTTCCTCTTTTTCACTGACCCTCTATACATGTACAGTAGAGGACTTAATTTACCAGTCAATTTGTGATGCTTTATTCTCTTTTAGGTACCAATATCCAATGGTAATCAATGTATTTCTTTAAAGCTATGTGTCTTAGGCTGGGTTCTCTAGAGAAGCAAAACTAGTGAAGTGTACATAGCTATGTGGGGGGAGGAATTTATTTCAAGGAAACGGCTCACACAGTTGTGGAGGCTGGCAAGTCCCAAATCCATGGGTCAGGCATCAGGCTGGAGGCTTCTCCAGACTCATGTGGTTGCACGGGGCTGACAAACCCAAAGTCAGCAGGTCAGACGGCAGGCTGCTGACTCATATCTCAAGAACCAAAGATCAAAGGATGATGACTTGGATGCAGAATCTAGAGAGGGCGAGCTTTGCCAGACATCTATATATATTGGATGTAGGCCACATCCCCAAGGAAACGTCCCTTTCAGCTAACTGGCTGCTCACATCAGATCACAAAATGGAGGATGATTACATAATATCTGCCAAACCACTGAGAATCATGGCGTAGCCAAGTTGACACATAACCTTAATCATCATAGTCCACCCCTTGTCAAGTTGGCACCTGTACATAGCTCCTTAAACCATATGTAACCTCTAACATAAAGACAATTATAAAGTCATACTTGAGCCTAACGTGATACAATTAACATGCATACAACTGAAAATGCACTAGCCCTGTTTACATCTTATATAATAATGGAATAAAGGAGGGATGAAAACAATTATACACACACACACACACACACACATATGCATACGTGTATAACAAAACAAGGAAGAAATACTAAAAACAATTACAGTCGTTTCTGCAACTGGTCACGTGGTTATAGCTGGTATTTAGAATTATCTTCCTCCACCACCCATTCTATATTCATTTTGACTTCAGCAAGCACCTCAGCTGGTCATGGTTCTTTGCCTGGTGGGGTGACCCAAACCTTCATTCCTGAAGTGTCTGGGCCATTAGTAGTCATGTCAGAATTGGGTTGCTGTAGTTTTCCATTGACTTTAATCACAGGGCGGGCACGTTGTACTAACAGACACCCTAAGGGATTTCCTGCATTCCAGACATACTCTTCTTTACCTCCATTATAAAACATCTATCTGATTTCCCCTTGGTAATCAGGATCAGTCACACCAGCCAGTATGGTAACTCCCTTCTTTGCCTGTTGATCCAGAGGCATAAGGAGGCCAAAGTGGCCAGGTGGCATCTTTAACTTCCAGTTCAGTGGAATCCGTGTTGTCTCCTGGTGAAAGCATTCCTCCCTTTGGAACTAAGACCGCTAGACCCACAGAGCATAGAGCAGAGGGGACAGGAAGTAAAAATTTTGCAAGTGGGTCACTAGGGGTAATAGTGAGTGGTGCCACTCCCATTTCCACCCCCTGATTCCTGGACCCACGAATCCTGGGTATGGGAGAAACAGCACCATATACCGGATGCTGCTTTACAGCATATACAGCCTCCTGGAGAACATTTCCCCATGTATTTTACTCTTTTGGATGCTATCATAAATGGAATTATTTTCTTAATTTTCTTTTTGTATTTTTCATTTCTGATGTATAGAAACAGAACTAATTTTTGCGTATCGATCTTGTACCTGCAACTTTGCTGTGTTCATTTATTCACTCTAGTAGTTTTTTGTGGATCCTTTAGGATTTTATATATGTAGAATCATTTCATCTGCAAATAGAGATAGTTTTACTTCTTCCTTTACAGTTTGGATGCCTTTTATTTCTTCTTGCCCAATTGCTCTGACTAGGACTTCTAGTACTAAGTTGAATAGCAGTGGTGAAAGCAGGGATTCTGTCTTATTCCCGATCTTCGGGAGAAAGCTTTCAGTCTTTCACCATTGAGTATGATGTTAGCTGTGCGTTCTTCATAAATGCTCTTTATCATGTTAAGGAAGTTATCTTCTATTTCTGGTTTGCTGAGTGTTTTTATCATGAATGGGGGTTGAATTTTGTCAAATACTTTTTCTGCACCTGTTGAGATGATTGTGTGTTTTTTTCTCTTAATTCTATTAATATGGTATATCACATTGATTGATTTTTTTTTTTAATGTCGAGCCACTCCTGCATTCCTGGGATAAATCCTACTTTGTTCTGGTGTATTATCCTTTTTATGTGTTATTGGATTCAGTTTGTTAGTATTTTGTTGAGGATTTTTGTATCTATATTCATAAGGGATATTGGTTTGTAGTTTCATTTTCTTGTGATATTTTTGTCTGGCTTTGGTATCAAGATAATGCTGGCCTTATAGAATGTGTTAAGAAAAACTTCTATTTTTTGGAAAAATTTGATTAGGATTGGTGTTAATTTTTCCTTAAATGTTTGGTAGAACTTACCATTGAAGCCATCTGGTCCTGGACATTTCTTTGTTAAGAAGTTTTTGATTACTGATTCAATCTCCTTATCATTCTCAGATGTTCACTCGTAGATATTCAGTTTTATGATTTACTGTTCAAAACACTGCTGCCGTATGGCAGGGTATGGCCTGGTCTACAGTGAAGTCGGTGTCGGTGTCAGTGGTCATAAAGCACAGAAAGCTGGGCAATGTCCAATTCTAACAACATACAACAACTGAACTACACACGCCTGACAGCTGTTTTGATTATGACTTCATTATGACACTGACGCTGACTTCACTGTAGACCAGACCTACAGTGTGATCTTATGCGCGTTTCCTACCATAAGAAGCATCAGATGTTAATTTGAAGCTCAGTTGTTTCTCTAACTATAACACCTGCACTGCTTACACCCCCAACAATATGTCTAGCAAAAGAAGTCATGCCACTGAAAGTTCTAATCCAAAAAAGAAGACGAGGAAGGCTCTAGACATGGATATAAAGATGAAGCTCATTAAGGCCTATGATAATGGAAAGTAAGTCGGTGAAACAGCACATGAGGAAGGACTGTCTCATTCAACTGTTTTGGCAATCACTAAAGATAAGAATAGGATCTTGGAGGCCATTAAAGGAGCAACTGGTATAAAATCGACAATTTTAACAAAGAAGAGGCCCGGGCTAGTCCACGAGATGTAGAAGCTTTTGATGATTTGGATAAAAGACCAAATCCAAAAGAAGATTCCTACGAGTTTATCGATGATTCAAACGAAAGCACATAGCCTTTCTGAAAACCTGAAGGAAAAGCAAGAGTACTTTAATGCCAGCAAGGGCTGGTTTCATCGTTTCAAACAAACATATGGCTTATATAATGTGCACACAACTGGAGAAGCAGGAAGTGCTGATGTTGAAGCTGCCAAAAAATTCAAGGATGAGCTAGACAAGATGGAAGAGGAAGGAGAGAAAGTGTCAAAAAATTTTTCAGTGAAAGGATTAGCTGGAGTTTTTTCTAAACTAAATCGCAGGCTTCAGTTGCTTGAAAACATGGACCCAAATGCTGATCACTTTGCTGAAGTCAACAGGCAGATTTGGGAAGCAGTTAGATGTTACCACAAAATATATAAAGAAAAAAAAAGGACCATACAGATAATTTTCACTTATTTTCTGACTAGAAACACCTTCCCCATTCCCAGGGATAATCCAGCTGATCCAGAACCTTCCACAGGTGGAGTTATTACCATAACTGACAAAATGCCGATATCATCCAACTCTTCTTCATCATCAGAATTTTTATGATTTGTGTATTTTTTATGTATGTATGTATTAAAATATATCTGTAAGTTTATCTGTAATGTTTCCAACCTCCAAAGACAAAGATAGAATTTATAAAGATACTGATAATAAAAGGCAATAATAATGAAAATTAAAAAAAAAGAGAGAGAGAGATTCAACTTACATCAGAACCGACTTACAATGGAGTCGTTGGAATGAAACCCAGTCATAAGTTGGGGACAACCTGTATTGTCTTATGCATTTGTCTCTTAAATCATATAGAAAATAGTTACAAATCAAAAATACAATAATATTAATGTTATATTTACTTATGTATTTACCTTTACCAGAGATCTTTATTGGTATGGCTTCCAGTTACTATGTTGTGTCCTTCTGTTTCAGCCTGAAGGACCCTTTAGCATTTCTTGTAGTTTACCCTACTTGGAGTTTGCTGAGATTCTTGTATGTCTTGATTCATTTCTTTCATCAAATTTGGGAAATGTTTAGCCATTATTTCCTCAAATATTTTTTTCTACCCCTTTCTCTCTCTCTTCTCCCACTAGGACTCCTAGAATGTATATGTTGGTACTTTTGATGGTGTCCCGTAAGTCTCTTAGGTGTCATTTATTTTTCTTCCCTCATATTTTTTTCTGCTTCTCAGACTGGGTCATTTCAATTGGCCTATCTTCAAATTTGCTATTCTTTCTTTTGCCTACTCAAATCTGCTATTGAACCCCTCTAGTGAATTTTTTATTACAGCTACGTATTTTCCAGAGCCCTGGTGGCGTAGTGGTTAAGAGCTATGGCTGCTAACAAAAATGTAAGCATTCAAATCTACCAGCCACTTCTTGGAAACTCTATGAGGCAGTTCTACTCTGTCCTGTAGGGTTGCTATGAGTTGGAATAAACCTGATGGCAACGGGTTTGGTTTTGGTTTATATTGTGCTTTCCAGCTCAATAATTTCTATTTGCTTCCTTTTAATAATTTCTGTCTCTTTATTGATACTCTCTACTTGTTCATACATTGTTTTTCTGTTTTCCCTTAGTTCTTTGCCCATGAATTCCTTCAGCTTTTTGAGCATATTTAATATAGTTAACTTAAAGTCTTTTCCTAGTATGTTTAATGTCTGGGCTTCCTCAGCGATATTTTCTGTTGATTTGCTTTTTTCCCTGTGAATGCGTCATACTTTTTTATTTTTTTGTATGCTTTATCATTTTTTGTTGATAACTGCACAATCTGAATATTGTTACGTGGTAACTCTGTAAATCAGATTCTCTCACTTCCCCAAATATTGCTAAAGTTGGTTGATGGAGGGGGGTACATTCGTCCATTTGTTTATTGACTATTGTAAACTACTTTTGCAAGGTCTATATACTTTGTAAGGAGCCCTAGTGGTACAACGGTTAAGCATTCAGCTGAAAGGTCGGCGGTTAGAACCCACCAGCTGCTCTGCAGGAGAAAAGACCTGGAGACCTGTTCCTGTAAACATTAAAGCTTTGGAAGCCCTATGAGGCAGTTCTACTCTTTCATATAGGGTTGCTATGAGTAGGAATCGACTCAGTGGCACACAGCAACAACAATATTCTTTGTCACGTGTGGTCATTGAAGTTTCTGTTCTGTTTTCTTCACAGTCAGCCAGTGACTTGACAGAGATTCCTTTAATGCCTGGATACAATAAGAAAGGGGGGAAGGGGTATTCTGTCTCTTTATATTAGACAGAGGCTGTCTGGATGCCACTTCAGCCTGCAGGGGTTGAAACAATGGCAAACCCCTTCACCAATCTCTCACTGAATTGCCACGCAGATAAAAACACACTACCTTGGATCCTTGGAGGGCAAGGTCCTTATTGCCTAACGTGGCACCAGCAAATTACACCAGGAACACAGGTCACTGTGTCGTCGACTGCCTGTCATGGGGCTGAGGGAAGGGGAATGCAGTTGCTACAAAGAAATGCTGAAATTCATCAACATTTAACAGCCTCATTCTTCATCAAGCTTTCCTCTGTATGCTGAAAATGTTTGACTAGACTAGCTTATTCTGATGGACATTGCCTACTCAATAGTTGTTTTGGTGAAGGGACTGATACCTGGCGCTTCCTAATCTTCCACCTTCTGTGACATCACTCCTAAATAATTTTTAAAAAGAGACTTTTCTGGATGCTGTGTGGAGAAGAATTTGGAGTGGAGGGAAGGAACAGAATGGACTCAGGCAGACTAAGTTCAACGCTATTGTGGAGTCCAGGAGAGGGAGATTGCTAGTTTAAACCAGGGTATTGGCTGTGATAATGGAGAAAAGTAGGAATAAACTAAGAGGACTTGTTTACAGAGTTGGGGTCAGGGGTGATACATAAGAGATAGGGAGGAGTCAAGGATAATAAATGAGACAAAATAAGTGAAAAGGATTGCTAAAGTTTAAAGTGCTACCTAAGGAATTATTATTAGATTGTGGCTTCCCAGAGGGACAGCAGAGAAGATTCCTGCTGTGAAAGAGGTAGAGATGCAAAAGGGTTGATGCTCAGGGACCCGAAAACAAACTACTCTCACACCATGATTCTGCCTGAATCTGCCCCTCCTATATTGGTTCTGTTTCAGTGAGGGATCTGACCAATTCCCAGGCTATTTATATCTTATTTTAAAGGTAAATCCATACAACTTTTTTCATCCTCCACAGACTAACAGGGTTTGTCTCTTGGTACTAATATTGTCCTTCATATTTGAAAATGGCATTGAGATCAATGAATTCAATCAATGTCTAAAGCATCCAATTTAATGTTATTGTATTTTTAAGGAATTTAATGCATCCAATTGACGCTATGACATGTAGTGCCAAGAGGAAGCATTCTCTGGTACCTGGACTTGGTGTTTTTCAACAGGGTGGTATTGGCATTTTTGGTGGGACTGTTCTTTGTGCAGCACTATCTGTGCCATACAAGACAATTAGCATCCCTACCCCCACCACTAAATGCCAGTAGTTCATCCAATCATAGTGATAATCAAAAACATCCACATACATTTCCAAATACCCACTGGAGCAGCTGAAGCATCCCAGCTGAGACCCACAAATCTGCATTTATTGTGGCCCCTTGACTCTGAGTATTCTCGTCTATTATTATCATATGACCTGATTCAATTATGTCATCACTAGTTCATGACTGCGCAGTGGTTAAGCATTTGGCTGCTAACCAGAAGGTTGGCAGTTCAAATCCATCAGCCACTCCTTGGAAACCCTGTGGGGCAGTTCTACTCTATCCTATATGGTTGCTGAGCTATGAGTTGGAATCGACTTGACAACAGCAACGGGTTTGGTTTTTAGTTTAGTCCATGATTCTGACATGGTTCCAAGCTATTTATTTTGCAAGAAATAATTACATTTTCCCATACTCTTTTTCCCTTACAAGCATCAGTTTGGACTTTTTGGCCAATTCCCCTTGGGATCATACTTCTTTGAAGTGACTAGCATTAAATGGGAAGGTCTTAGTAAGAGAGTCCTGCCCAGCTCTGCTCACCTGCCAGCCCAGTCCTGCCACCACCTGTGCTTTTTATAGACCTAAGGAGGGTGCTTCCAGGAACTCAGGGGGTTCCAGGAGGGGAGAGAGTTAGAGGGGCTTGCATGTCAGATGACAGGATCAAAACGGGAGGACCTGGGTGGGGACCATCACTGTCATCACATCATTGGCACCCACAACCTTTCCAGGGCAAAAGGCATTGCCTTGAAGAATAGTCTGATTTTATGTTCTAGAGAGAAACTTTGAGGAAATGCAACATTTATCAGACAAGACACATTGACTAGCTCCTTATTGACAGGTTTCACCAGTTCTTCTGCCTTTGGGTAGTTGGATCTGATAGTATGAATCAAGTGTGGAGTACCTCACGGCTCTGCCACTGACTCATAGCAAGCCTTTCTTGATGTGATGAATTTATTATTCACCGAAGTTAGTCACAGCTAAACTTGATTATTGGCTTCTCTGGGATTCTTCCAGACAAAGGAGTATTCCACGGCACACAGTTATGCAATTTATGTCACCTCCAATTAAGTCAGTACTTTTACTCCATTTAAGTGATGCCAAGTTGTACTGTGTATGTATTATATACGATGGGATTGCATTATCTTTCTCTTGTCGTGACAAGACAGACAACTGCCCCATTTTCATTGAAAACTATAAAGCTAATGCGTGCAGTTTTTTTTCCTAGCTCTAACATCAGTTTACAGTAACATGATCTGCTGTGAGGTCTCATGGGGAAAAAAGCAATTTGGACATCCCCACTGTAACGTGATTCACAGAGTCTGTTGAATGCGGCAGACACCTCATGTTACTGCCTTATCTATCCTGGCAACACATTATAGTGCCTCATGTCCTCCCCATTCTGCCTCCAGGCATCTCTCTTTACACCCTTTCTTTCATTCCTTCCACAAGTCTCAGATGGGATGCATTGCTACCTTTCCCGTCTGCACTCTCACCTACTGTCTGTCTCACCTCTTTCCTTCTTCAGTTGAACCCTCTTTTTCTAGCATCTTAACTCTTCTAATTCACTGCTTCTTTCCCTGCTATCATCTGAAACAAGCTTCCTCTGTCCCAAAAACAAAATAAAACCAACAAAAACCTTAGCTAAGTTGCTCCACTAGTACATTACCTTCCTCTTCTTCCTTTCTCTGCCTCCACCCACTTTGTATAATCCATTCACTTCCATCTAGTTCCACCTCCAGAGTTCCAATGAATTTCCCTTTTCAAAGTCTGTAGTGACGTTCATCTGGTCTCTCTACAGTTCTCTGCAATTGACTATCCCCATTTTGAAACTTACTCTTGCTTTGAATTCTAGGTGTTCTAAACAATCCTCCTACCTCCATTTTCTCTGTTTTCTGTGTATCCCTTTCTTTTCTATACCCACTCCCCCAAGAAGCTCACCCACACGCAGGTCTTCAACTGTTGAATTCTCACCTTGCAAGGCACTTGTAAGCTGCTGTGCCTACCCAAGCAGCATGTTCCTGTTCCACAGACTTTGCTGCCTGACCTGCAGCAGGTGGAGACTTGATGTCTGGCAGGAAGAAAAGGCCTGATTCATTCCTAGCCCTGTTGCCCTGATGTTCCTGTCAATCAGCCCATTCCTCGTTCTACTGTTACAGGCTTACCTCTCCCCACAGATAAACACACTGTTCATTTCGGCAGCACATTGACTTCTTATAGTTTGGATCCTGGCTTTTCTCCTGAGGTTTAATTCTACCTATTAACTACATTCTAAACATGTCCCCTTGAATTTTTTTTTTCCCCCAATCATCACCTCAAACGCAAAGCCTAAGAACAAATTTATTTGCCCTTGGGTGGCAGGGGGGACATGGTACCCTTTCTGAATCACAAATTTCTGTCAATATTACCACGATTCACTTAGTCATCTCGTTGAGGTTCTTCCTCTTTTTCACTGACCCTCTACCTTACGAAGCATGATGTCCTTCTCTAGGGACTGGTCCCTCCTGATAACATGTCCAAAGTACGTGAGATGAAGTCTTGCCATCCTCACTTCTACGGAGCATTCTGGCTGTACTTCTTCCAGGGCAGATTTGTTCATTCTTCTGGCAGTCCATGGTCTTTTGCAGCAGATCTGTCCAGTGCAATAAGTCATCTGATTTCTTGACTGGTGCTTCCACAGATGTTGATTGTGGATCCAAGCAAAATGAAATCCTTGACAACTTCAATCTTTTCTCTGACTATATGATAGTTAAATTTCCTTAGTCTGATGTTTCAAATTCTTGCACCTTAATGTGGCCCAAGGAGTCCCAGTGGTGTGGTGGTTAAAGTGCTCGGCTGCTAACCAAAAGGTCAGCCGTTGGAACCCACCAGCTGCTCTGAGGAAGAAAGATGTTGCAGTCTGCTTCCGTAAAGATTTACAGCCTTGGAAACCCTGTGGAGCATTTCTGCTTTGTCCTATAGGGTTGCTATGAGTTGGAATTGATTTGATGGCAGTGGATTTGGTTTTTTTTATGTGGCCCAAAACTTTCCTATTTCCTCATGCCTTATTCAATACAAACCATTCACTTGAGCCAATCTTAACTATTTCTCATCCCCAAGACTAATCCACCGTCTTTCTGGAGTCTTCCCTAACCATCCTAGACTGCAGTGATTTATGCTTTTAGTCACAAAATGATCTTTTATCGACTGTGAGCTGGGTTAAACAGAGTATCGTTCAAAAATCAGAAGAAGGAGACATTGTCTATTGTCAGATTGTGGACACTTAACTGAAAGATTGGCTAAGATGGAAAAAGCTGGTATAAAAGAGACTATTAGAATGACAAAATAAGTGACAGCTAATTACAAATTTGGAAAAGCCGACAAATGTCACAAACATCTCAAAATCCAAAAAACAACAATATTTTTATTAATTTACTTGCTGGCATCACTCTGTAACACTTGTTTGCTACATATTTGACTGCATATTCTTTAATCAGCTCTTCATTGAACAATTATTTTATAATATTTTCTGTAAAGAGAATAGAAAGATAATTATTTCCTCTAGCTTAAAAAAAAAAAAAAAGACAGTTGCCGTGGAGTCAATTCCAATTCACTGATCCTAAGTGTTTCAGAGTACAACTGTGCTCCATAGGGTTTTCAATGCCTGTGATCTTTCTTCTAAGGCATCTTTGGTCAGATCCGAACCACCAACCTTGGAGATAGTAGCCAAGCATGTGACTGTTTACGTCACCCAGGGACAACTCCTCTAGCCTGGATGAGGTTTTTTGCTTTTTATTATTGATACACTTCAACGCTTATTTCAGCTTCACAATTCATATTTGGTAATGTTACGTACATTTTTAGGCTGCTGTCAAATTTGGGAAAAACTCTATCTTCAAGTTTCTTTTATTTATGAGTGGTAAGATTTGAAGTTTTTCATCAGACTAGCTTCTGGCTCCTAATATTTTAAACCTTGTTGCTCTTCCACAACCCACTGCATCTGGTTCTAGGCACTGCAGGACACACACATATCATGATAAGAATTCTGGCCCTGAGGTTTTGGGTGAAGAATGGCATGAGAGTCAGCACAGAGACTAGCAGGAATATCCTTTGAAAACCATTCCTTTTCCTACACTGGAATGGCTAGCAATACTTTTACCCATGGAAGTGACAGCAAACCATGTAAATACATCTTACTAAATCCCCACTAGATATATTTGCACCCCAACTTTCCTTTAGCTGGACCCAAAAATGTCCATGGTCACTCCAAGGCCATGTACCACAAGGGAAAGTGTTACAAAAGGGAAGTCAGAGTGGAAAGTTACAGCAGATTTAAACAATTGTAGGTAAAATATATGACTTTTGAAATTTTACAAAAACATAACCATATTGTTAGGAAAAAATGTGAAAGATTTTGAAACAGACTCTTCCCTCTCTCCTCTGGAGGGGAAGAAAAAAAAAGATTACTGAGTCCCCTATTTAGCACACCCTTCTCCATTGAAAAGCAAATGAACTTTGTCTCTTGGAATACAATTGATAATTGCTCTGTGGCTACTGACTAGTTTTGTATCTATTTGTAAAAGTACTTCAGCAATCCTGATTGCCTATGTATGTATGTTGTTGTTAGTTGCTGTAATGGTCAAGGTTGTGTCAACATGGCTGGGCCATGATTCTCAGTGGTTTGCTAGTTATGATGTACTTTGGCAGTTATGTAATGATGTAACCACCTCCATGATGAGATCTGCTATGAGCAGCCAATCAGCTGAAAGAGAGTTCCCTTGGGGGTGCAGCCTGCCTCCAGTATATAAAGTTCCAGCAAGGCTCTTGCTCTGGATCTTGCATCCAGTTTGTCATCATATGACCTCAGGTTCTTGGGACCTGAGCTAGCAGCTTACCTGCCAATCTTGGATTCGTCAGCCTCTGCAGCTTGTGAGCCAGAAGCCTGCCATCTGACCTGCCAGTCTTGGGTTTGTCAGCCCCTGCAGCTACACGAGTCAACAGAAGCCTCCAGCCTGACAGCTGACCCATGGACTTGGGACCTGCCAGCCTCTACAAACACATGAGCTATTTCCTTGCAATAAATCTCTGTCTATATATACATAAATATGTATATATGTGTGTGTGTGTGTGTGTGTGTGTGTGTGTGTGTATATATCTGATTTTGCTTCTCTAGAGAACCCAGCCTAAGACAGTTGCCGTTTAGTCAGCTCTGACACATGGTGACCTATGTATAACAGAATGAAACATTGCCCCATCCTATGCCATCTTCATGATCTTTGGTATGTTTGAGTCCACTGTTTTGGCTATATGTATATATATGTGTGTATATATGTATATATATACACACATACATATATAGTTTGAATTCTCCTTTGAACTAGTTGTAACCTCTCACTGATTCCCTTAGTAATTAATGAGTTAAATAAAATCTTGCATAACATTTATTTTATTTGTATAAAAGTCATGATTTTACCTTTAAAATGTATTTATCCTTTAGCAATATGAGCACATTGCTGGGCCCCTCCCAGGTGCTGAGAGGGGCCCATGCTAAATGGAAGCTCTAAAGCTTAAGCTCTTTAGCCTCATGGTAAGCCAGCCTCTCCTTCTGTCTCTGAGGTTTCATGATGCCATGATAATTAGTGGTGACCTTGTGTGCTTGGGAAGGCAGCTTAATACCTCTCCATGTCAGGCTTAAGTTATAAGGAAGGAGCCAAAGAGAAAAAACAGAAAAGAAGGCGTGGAACTGATACAGACATTGGGAACAAAAACAACTTCCAACAGGATTTGTGATTAAGTGATAGCACAGAGAAATCAAGACCCAAGCTGGCTTTCAGCAGCTTCTTCCCATATTTCCTAAGTCTGACTGAGCACTCTAATCCAGAGCACCTCCCTTCCTGGAAGGGAACATTCCAGATCAGCAACCACAGGTGTTCCACTGTGGAGGTTTGTCTTACCACCTAGACCAGTTTCACGAGTCCTTCCCCAGTTCTCAGGGTGGAGTGGCAGCTGCCACCGGCACCCCTACTCCTGATCATCAAGGGCATCGGCTTGGCTTGTAGGCTCTTTCCCTTTCCCTTTAACAGAGCTAAGAAAAGATAGCAGGTTTTCTTTTTTTCTTCTCAAAATGGATTTTAATATGCAAAAAGCAAACTAGAGCTGTGTTTTCAGTGTTCTAACGTTACAGCTAAAGCTCAACCTTCAGATGCCATTCTCCCTGTGTAGGCTGAGGCTCCTTCCACAGGAGAAACAGATCTTTAGTAATTGCACAAGGAAGGCCTAGCTCAGAATAACCTAAAGCTTTGAAAACTGCAGGCCTTCCTCCTTGACCCTTGGTTGTGTGTCTGAATGACTTTAAGGACCAAAGTATATGGTTAATACAAAGCTGAGTGAAAACTGCAGGCCTTCCTCCTTGACCCTTGGTTGTGTGTCTGAATGACTTTAAGGACCAAAGTATGTGGTTAATACAAAGCTGAGTGAAACAGTTAATCAGGAGTCAAAAGGTCTCAGGTTAATTCTATCAATTTGAAATGCAAAAAGAAAAAAAGAAAGGATAAATGTTGAATACCGTACTTGAGTAAAAAATTCTCCAAAAGCTTGCGGAAGTGCATATAGATGACAACAGTAAACGCTTATTGAAGTTTCTATGTGTCAACTACTTTTATAAATGCTTTACTTTTATTTACCATATCCTCCAAGAGTTGATAGTAAAACCTGTATCAGCTATCATTAACTCACCTTGCAGGGTTGTAAGGATTAGAAATAATGTAGGCACTGTGTTTGGCACATAGTAACCCGTTGCTATTGAGTCGATTCCAACTCATAGCAACCCTACAGAACAGAGCAGAACTGCCCCATAGGGTTTCCAAGGAGCAGATGGTGACTTGAACTGCTGACCTTTTGGTTACCAGCAGAACGCTTAACCACTGCACCACCAGGGCTCCATAGCAAGCCCTCAACAAATGTTGCTGTTATAGGTTTATGAAGAATGCTTGAAGGACCCTATAACCTTTAATACCGAGCAATGATTCATCTTAGATGGAGGGATATGGATGAAGGTAACAGTTGGCTCCAGTTAGTTGCAGATTCTCAGTGTGAGGACAGAATGGATTTGTCTTGTGTGGCCCTGAAGGAAGAATAAAAACTAATAGGTGGATATTATAAAGAGCTGGTAAAAAGAAAGAAAGGAAGGAAGGGAGTGGGGAAGGAAGTTGGGGCTGCCTTGAGAAGTCATGGGCTCCCAGATGTCTTTGGGGCTGTTCTAAGGGGGCAGAACAGCCCTTTTACAAGGCAGTCTACTTCTAAAAAAATTGGCCAGTGAAAACCTTACGAACAGCAGTGCGACACTGTCTGATTAGTGCCAGAAGATGAGGCTCTCGAGTTTAGCTTGACAAAAGCCTCTGCCTGCCTCTGCTCTCCTGAAAATGTAGCCCGAGAGACTTCCCTAACTGCTCTCAGGAAATAAGGGTGGGGATGAGTATGGGAAGAGTTTTCGCTCACTGCCCCTCCCTGTTTGCTGATGTTAAGAGAGATTATGGTGCTGTGCTGGTGGTCTCTCTGATGGTCTCTTGCTACTCCTCCCTGTTTTACTGATAGTCCTGTGCTTTCAGGAGTTTACCTTCCCCATCTTACCATATAAAAGGCTCAGCCCTTGGTACTTTCCTCTCCGCCTCCTGTTTCCCCAATTTGCAAACTTTATTACCCTCAATAAATCTCTGTTTTCTCTTTAACAGAGTAAGCATTCTTACTCTTCAACAGCTCTTAGCCCAGGGAAGCTATTTTAACTCTAGTCTCTGTAAAAAAATTTTAACATAATAAAGATGTGAAGTTTTAAACTGCTAAATTGCAGGCATGGTTTGTTATACTATAATGGACAACTAATACAAAGGGTTTCTTGGAAATTAATATGATAGCAGAAATTAAAATCTCAGTGGATATTTTGAAGATAAAATTGAGGAAATCGGATGGAATAAATGGCAAAGGAGTGGAGAATAGGGGGGATAAGATTAGAAACTTGGAGGACAAGTCTAGCACATCCAACCAGAAAGAGTTCCAGAGAGAGGACAGTAAAAAAGGGACAGGGAAAGGAAGAAACAGATATTGCGCGACAGAGAACTTGGTTTTGGCCTTTGTCTCTGGTTTCCGAAAATAATAGCCCAAGCAATTACGGTGCTCTGTGTTTTCCAAAATAGCCAGGCAAGTAGGTGCTACACAGGCCCACACCTGGCAAACTAACTTTAGGAAGGGAGGGGGGCATGATACAGTCATGTATACTCATTGATCGGATTGATCATGACTGTGCATTAAAGCCCTAGTCATGCATATTTATTGGGCCCCAATGACTAAGAGACCCTGTACCTGGAAGCTCTTTTTGAGGCCATTTCCAGATGGGAACTGGATTTATGCTGATCCTCACCACATAGTTAATGATAAATGTGGGGTCTGTCCACCTGGCCCCTTTAATAGTGCAATTAGCAACATCATCGCTGATATTATCAGATAAATTATACAAAAAAATTTTTTTCAGAAGACCATGAGTACCTAAATTGAAAGAGTCCATGTGAGTACCCAGCAAAATGAATGATAAAAGATTCTTTTGAAAGCATGTACTTGTGAAATTCCAGAATCCCTGAGGACATGGTAAGATCCCAAAAGTTTCCATAAAGAAAAAAACCTGTCACATACAATAAATCAAGGCACTTCTCACAAGCAACATGTAGATAAAAGACAACAGAGCAAAGTCTTCAACATTCCACGGACAAATAATTTTCAGCCTAGTAAGAGATTGAATAGTTATTTCATGCATGTAACTCAAAAACTTCATCTCCATAGATTCTTCCACACGAAGCTACTGAAAGATGTCGGAATCAACTGGAAGGTAACTAACAACAACAGTGAAGGATTAAATCAGGAACGAGAACACACAATCTTAATTCAGAATTTAAAATACTTGTTGTTAGGTGCCATCGAGTCAGTTCTTACTCATAGAGACCCTACATACAGCAGAACGAAAGACTGCCCGGTCCTGCGCCATCTTCACGATGGTTGTTATGCTTGAGACGATTGTTGCTAGACATATTAATATATCAATCTCCTCCTTTTAAAGGGGAAGTTCTGCCTGCCTCCCCCACCCAGGGCCGTCTGCAGGTGGGCTGCCTGCCTTAGGTAAGGAAGGATGGTCTGTATCTTGTTTTTCCTACTCACTTCCATGCTCACTCCCTGGTTGCTGTATCAGCTTCCCTGAAGTTGGGGTGGAGAAGAGAGAGAACAGGTAAGAAGGGCAGGTGAGTTCTCTCTTGGCTGGTACTATCGTAAATTGGCTTCACACTCTCTGAGCCTGCTGATCCATTTCATATGGGTTTTTTGTTTGTTTTCTGAGAGGCGCTTTCCTGGGTTCTTTGTAGGTTCCCCAGCATCAGAAACCTTCTATACAGCTCCCTCAACTGAGTGATGCACCTCCAGACTGGCTGGTCACTTCACTCTTTCCACAACCTCAAGGATCTGCTGGTTCATCTCCAGCTCTGTCTCCTTAGGTCTTTTTGACTCTCTAAATGGCTCTATGGGACAGACTCTGAGATGACTCCCAGGCCACTTACCTCCATCTCTTTCACAGTGCACATTTGGGAATCATTCTTTGCCAGAACAAATTCTGAGTGGGCAAGCTATTCGCAGCCCAGGCATAATCTTCCCTCACTCTCACAATGGGAGAATCTGGTGGGTCAGGTGTCAGTCACTTGAGTCTTCCGTGCCTCATGGCTCAAAGACACTCAACAAACTCTCCAAATGGCCCTATTAAAGTAACTCTCCTTAACCTTGAGGTGAGGGAGTAATTGCCCCTGTCCTCCTCCCACCATTAACAGCTAGGAATCAGCACAGTTTCTCCAAAAACATTCTCTTCATGACATCCTTTCTCAGTCTTCACTCCACTGGCCATTCTACAGCTACCTGGGGGCAAGGAATTATCTGAATCATGAAATCAGTTGCCAAAATACTCTTTGAAAATTTCTCTTTGGTCTGATAGCTCACTGGCATTTCATATCTGAGTGCCTCGGTCAAAACTTCCAATTCCACAGCCTGTCACACTCACGTGGTTGTAACAGTGTGGCCTGAAGTTTGATTTACCCGAAATGATGATATAACTGTATTAACTATAGCAGAAGAAGGGCAGGGGTTAAGCTAAATCTTCATTTTTCCACAGAACGTTCTCAACTGAAAATTTTAAAAAGCAGCAGTAAATTATTTAGAGATGTGAAAATAAATGCCAGAAGAAAGTACTAGAGGAGTTGGAAGTGGTGGTCTCTGAGAACAAGACTGGGGGGTCTAGTTTATGAAGTCCAAGACCCATAAACAGTTTAGAACAAAAAATTACGCTTGACTTCCTAAACTAAGGTTTATTATTACTGATAAAAAATTAAAATTAGCAAAAGGGAGACACAGAGGTGTTTTCTTTCAAAACATATAATTAAAGGCAAACAGCATGGACAGAGGACATATAATAAAGTTCACGCAATTTAAAAATTAAGGGAAGAACTTGCTTCATCACAACAGGATAAGGAAGGCAGGGTCCCTGGGCAACACACCAGGAGGAATGTCTAATGATGGCACAGGGGAAATGTTTTGGCAATCTGTTCCTGCCTCAGGCTCCAAGTAAAGAATGACTGTTCCCAACCTATGAAGGGGGGAATGCCCATGAGCTGCACAAAGAAGGGAAATGCCATGAGGGCACTTTGTGAGATAGCGAGAGGGGATGTAGTACCAGCCAACCTCCTTAAGCTTACCAGGTAGAGGGGAACCCCAGGATTCCACAGCCTGTTAGATGGCACGATCCTCCTTAGAGTTCCTGTAGGGATAAAGCCTCTCCATGGAATCAAAAGAAAACTTGGAAGGTATGCACTAGCAGAAACTAAGAGCTTAATGCAAATGGGCCCTGTTATAACAAAGTGACACCCTAGCATGAGACAAGATCAGTGTGGCACTCACGTGGAAAAGATAAGCAGAACTTGGGCGTGGGGAATGCATACGAGACCTAAACACAGGTTACAAGTTGTTCCCAGCTCCAGGAGGGACTGGACATTTGTGCCAGAATGCTACTGCATAATTATTAACATACTTTGTATATATTTATTTGGCGCCCTGGTGGTGCAGTGGTTAACAGGTCAACTGCTAACCAAATGGTTAAAAAATCCACCAGCCGCTCTTGGGAAACCCTATGGGGTAGTTCTAGTCTGTCCTATAGGGTCACTATGAGTTGGAATCAACTAGACAGCAACGAGTTTTTATGGGTATGTATTTATTTCCATATAGTTTAAAGTATATACAGTTTTCATTCTAGGGTAGGTTTAATCAGCCATAAATGCCTCCCCCCACCCCCCCACCACCCACCCCCAACTCCCCATAAAATCCCAAGCCCAAAAAGCTCTTCGAAGGACTGGTATAGACCTGTGTCAGGATAATTTTTTAAATTCTAATTTACATAATTCTGTTTTTCTCCTTCTCCAGTCTCCAGCAAGAATCAAGGTCTTTTGTAACTTCTTGCCTTGGGAATTTTTACAGAGCTGAAACATATACACATGAAGTCAGAGGTGCTTCCGCTTTATTGAAAAGCCTAAGTCCACACGACACTACCCTGCATGTCTTGAAGGTGAAAAGAAGAAAGTCTTTTCTAAAACCAGAAAAGAGAGAGATCAGGGATTCTCGGAGACTGGGTGGGGGACAGAAGTCAATGGGTTCCACTGGGGATCAGAGACCTATGCGTGGCTGATGGCAGTGTCCACGGGAGAAAGGCTTGTAGTGCTCCTGAGGAAGATGACCCTGAACACAGGGGCCCCCAGAGTCTCCCAAGGTTCCCCTTCCAGGAAGCAGTTAAGCACAAAGACCATGCTGAAGAGACGCGGGCCTGTCAGGGGAAACCAGTGTGGGCCAGCAGTCACCGACCACAGCTGCCTCCCCAATACCCAGGGTCTTTGCATGGTCCCGTGGCAACAGCCAACAAAGACAGTGAGTGAATTTTCTGCCTGTTCTGCAGGATGGGGGCTCAGAGTCAGATTTCAGCTGATTTGGGGAAAATAAAGAAAGGTGGCATTTCCTGCGTGGCTGAGTTTGTGAACTGAAACTCATACCCACAATAGGTAGTTATCTGAAGCAATGGATGCCACCTGACTTTCACAGACATGGTTTTGCTGTCTGGAGAGGATAAAATCAGGTAATCAGCCCCTCTTCTAGAATGACATCTTAACAAGCTGAAATGAGTAAATGGAGTGGAGAGGTATTTCAAAAAAGAATTGCTTATTGGAACAGTTACCCTACTTCTGATGGGTTAGGGAATGTTGTCTGGTGGATTAAGCTTAAATCAATGGGAAAAAATGGTAATAGATGAAAAATTGGTACAGTTTATTAACTCTGATAGTTCATACATGGACTAGTATACATCTGTATTTACTATATATATATAGATATATATATAATGTACACTTTAAGAATTTTATAAAGGTAAAATATTTATCCTCCAAGAAAGACCCCTCCATAAACTTAAAAATCAGTTCATGATTCCAGCATATCTCTTGCTGCTCAGTAAAATTCTAGAGGAATATAAGGTATCTTTCTTTTTTAAAAAATCTAAGCACAATTATTAGATCTTATTTTGATTCATAAGGAATCATTGGTGTAATTACTAAAATCTACACTGAAAACTCAAAATTTCAGTTAACTTTGAAAGACTCCATCAACTACTTTGAACTCATTATTTTAGTGGGTTCCCAAATCTAATGTTTGCATGCCTTTTAAATTTTAAAAATTATAGTTAGGGAGTTTATTCTTAATATGGCAAGAAATTTAAGACGTCAAGATTAGTGCATAAAGACAAAATATGAGATACTCTCTTGATCTAAAATGAAATTGATCAGCTTGGTTTCCTTTCCCAAACCAGAAACATTAATAATAAAACATAATTTGTTCATTGCAAATGAACTAAAATTATTAAATAATCTGATGTTAAATTTCACTTCCCACTCCAGACACATAAACACTAATCTGTTTTTTTCCCCTTGCCGTCAAAGAATTGTACAGAAGAAAGAAGGGAAAGAGAAAGAGGGAGCAAAGAAGAGGTATCTTTCTTCAACAATCCTACAAGCTAGTTCAGAGAAAAAAATACACCTGAAAACAATTCATGAGCAAAGCAACTCAATCACAGGTTGGATTAGAAGCCACAATCAGCTGATACATTATCTCACTACACAGACTGCAGATTAAACAACCACTTTGTGTATGTGGAATAATTTATTATCATTTACTAGATGCTCAAATGTATGTCAGTATCAAACAAAGGGCAAGGAACCTGGAAAAGAACTGAGGACACCTGGGATCAGTCATCGGGGAAGTGGTTCTCTGCTCTCATTGAAACCCAAGGTTAACATTAATGTTTTCACGTCTCCAACTTTTTTTGCTTTCATTTTCTACTCTTTGTTCATGTCTTAGTCATCTAGTGCTGCTCTAACAGAGATACCGCAAGTCGATGGTTTTAACAAAGACATTTATTCTCTCACAGTCCAGCAGGCTAGAAGTCCAAATTCAGGGCATCAGCTCCAGGAGAAGACCTTCTCTCTCTGTTGGCTCTGGAGAAACGTTCTTGTGAAGCATCAGTCTTTTCTTTGGTCTGAGAGCTTCTCAGTGCAGGAACCTCAGGTCCAAAGGACGTGCTCTGCTCCCAGCACTGCTTTCTTGGTGGTAAGAGGTTCCTATGTGTCTCTGCTTGCTTTTCTCTTTTATATCTCAAAAGAGATTGCATTAAGACACTATCTAATCTTGTCAACCTCATCAGTATAACCTCATCACAGTGACAGAATTTACAACACATAAGGAGATCACATACAATCTCATCACAGTGACAGAGTTTACAACACATAAAGAAATCACATCAGATTACACAATCATACAACACTGGGAATCATGACCCAGCCAAGCTGACAGATATTTTTTGGGGATACAACTCAAGCCATGACAGTTCACTTCTGTCTTCTTGAGCAATCAAAGCCAGTAGGTCCAAGCAGTTTTGGAATAGTGCAAAGAGTTCAGGGCAAAGAGATGTGAGTTTGAGTTTCACCTGTACCATTTCCAACTTGACCTTGGGCTGATGAGTTAACTTTCCTTAGTCTTCATTTCTTCACAGGTAAAGGGGAGATAGGAGTCCCTGAGTGGCACAAATGGTTAAGAGCTTAGCTGCTAACCCAAAAGTTGGTGGTTCAAGGCACCTTGGAAGAAAGGCCTGGAAATCTACTTCCAAAAAAAATCTGCCATTGAAAACCCTATGGAACACAGTTCTACTCGGACACACAGGGAGCCGTCATGAGTAGGAATTGACTGACAGCAACTGGTTTGGTTTGGGTTTAAAGGGGAGATAACAGTGCCAAAAGGACACCTGGTGATGCGGTGGTTAAGCACTCAGTTGCTAACTGTCAGCGATTTGAACCCACCAACCGCTCCAAGGGAGAAAGATGTTGCAGTCTGCTTCTGTAAAGATTACAGCATTGGAAACCCTACAGGGCAGTTTTACTCCGACCTCTAGGGTTGCAATGAGTCAGAACCGGCTTGATGGCACAACAACACTATTTAGTTTATAGCCAATGATCCAATGTCTTATTACGGTGGATGAAGAGGTAATGAATTTATTCAGGTACATGTCTTTTTTATTTCTTTTGATAAATACCTCAAAGTAAAATCAATGAAACAAAGGGTTTGACTATATTTATGGCTATTGTTCTTTATTGCCATATTCCTTTCCAAAAAGGTTCATATTAATTTACGGTACCTTCAAGAATGAGGACATAATTTCACTCCAACTTTGACAGTTATTATAACTCAAAGCTATATTTGTGCTATGTTAGTAGATATAAAATGCTATTTTAAAATTTCTTTTACTGCCTTCCTTTGACTACTCTCAAGGATGAATTTGTTCCACATATTTGTTTACTAACTATATTTCCTCTTAAGTAAAAGAGATGTTTTTCCTGAACTATTAAAAGGCATGTCGGAACAAGATGACTACAGAATGGGAGCAGAGAATTTCAAAAGCTGGTGAATTCTGTTTTCATACATTCACTTATTAGGAGTGGGTATTAATATTTCTAGCTTTAATTTCCTTTTCTGTAAAGGTGGGCTGATTATACTATAACCATAACAGAAGAATGTTCAGAAAATCCAGTGTGTTTACTTACCTTGAGTTCTTATGAAAAAGTGTACATTCAGTAATTATTTTTAAAAATATGATGTTAAAATATAAATTTAGCATTACCCCCCCCCCCAAAAAAAGCTGATGTTAACCCAAGATAACTCTGACTCTTCTTACATTCAATGATATCCCTGAACTTGGGATTGAAATTTAGTTCAAATAACAAAACTATTAGCCTCCTCGCTTACCTATTTAGAGGAAAAAAAAAAAGCAGAGTAGATATAAATTGAAAGTTTTCTTAAAACCACTTATGCTGAAAACTCTATTTATTCAGCAAATATTAACTCCCTTGGATTTCTCAAGGATGGGAGCGGCGGTACTGTTTTGGGGAGGAAGCCTTGAGCTTCCAGGGCGGTTGGAATATGTGATGATGCTTCCTCCCATTTTGTTTCTTCCATCAGAAAACCCAGTGGATTTGACAGCCAATCCTGTGGCCATCCAGATGAAGGCCGGCTCCCCAGGGAAGGCAGCTTTCCAAACCTAACTGCAGCTCTGGAAGGAGCCAGAGGAAAAGGCAGGAGGAGGAGGATGCCTGGAAAAGGCAACGCACAGAGCAGCCAGTCCAACTGGCTCTAGTCTAGGCCACGTGGACCAGCCAGAGCTCTCACTGGCGAGCAATCAGACTGACCTTAGCTGACTTAAAACTGACACAGGTTTTTTTGTTTTAATTGTACTTTAGATGAAGGTTTCCAGAGCAAACTAGTTTCTCATTAAACAATTAATACACATACTGTTTTGTGACATTGGTTGCCAACCCCACGACATGTCAGCACTCTCTCCTTCTCCACCTTGGGTTCCCCATTACCAACTTTCCTGTCCCCTCCTGCCTTCTCGTCCTTGCCCCTGGGCTAGTGAGCCCATTCAGTCTCCTTTGCTTTATGGGCCTGTCTATTCTTTGGCTGAAGGGTGAACCTGAGGAGTGACTTTATTACTGAGCTATAAGGGTGTCTGGGGGCCATACTCTCAGGGTTTCTCCAGTCTCTGTCAGACCAATAAGTCTGGTCTTTCGTATATGTGTGTGTGTGTTAGAATTTCATTCTACATTTTTTTCCAGCTCTGTCCGGGACCCTCTATTGTGACTCCTTAAAAATGGACAGGGATTTTTGCTTATCCATTTTGAACAGTTTGTTGGCTTTAGCAATTTTCTTGACCCACAGAGGCACACTCAGAGTAGGAGAACGCTAGGTGATTTTATGGGGCATTTTATACCATCCTCACAATCATTGCTACGTTTGAGCCCATTGTTGCAGCCACTGTGTCAATCCATCTCCTTGAGGATCTTCCTCCTTTTCACTGACCCCTACTTTACCAAGCACGACGTCCTTCGCCAGGGACTGGTCCCTCCCGATAACATGTCCAAAGTACAAGAGATGCAGTCTCACCATCCTCACTTCAAAGGAGCACTCTGGCTGTACTTCTTCCAAGACAGATTTGTTCGTTCTTTTGGCAGTCCATGGTATAGTCAATAATCGTTGCCGACACCATAATTCAAAGGCGTCAACTCTTCTTCAGTCTTCCTTATTCATTGTCCAGCTCTCACACACATGTGAGAGGACAGAAAATACCCTGGCTTGGGACAGGAGCACCTTAGTCCTCAAAGTGACATCTTTGCTTTTTAACACTTTAAAGAGGTCTTTTGCAGTAGATTTGCCCAATGCAATACGTCGTTTGATTTCTTGATTGCTGCTTCCATGGGCATTGATTGTGGATCCAAGTAAAATGAAAGCCTTGACAACACTAAATCTTTTCTCCGTTTATCATGATGTTGCTTATTGGTCCAGTTATCAGGATTTTTGTTTTCTTTATATTGAAGTGTAATCCATACTGAAGGCTGTCGTCTTTGATCTTCATCAGTAAGTGCTTCAAGTCCTCTCCATTTTCAGCAAGCAAGGTTGTGTCATCTCTGTATGGCGGGACGTTAATGAGTCTTCCTCCAATCTTGGTGCCACGTTCTTCTTCATATAATCCAGCTTCTTGGATTATTTGCTCAGCATACAGATTGAATAAGTATGGTGAAAGGATACAACCCTGACACACACCTTTCCTGATTTTAAACCAGGACGTATCACGTCATTCTGTTTGAACGACTGCCTCTTGGTGTATGTACATGTTCTGCACAAGCACAGTTAAGTGTTCTGGAATTCCCATTCTTCCTAATGTTATCCATAATTTGTTATGATCCACAGAGTAGAATGCCTTTGTGTAGTCAATAAAACACAAGAAACATCTTTCTGGTATTCTCTGCTTCCATTCCAGATCCATCTGACATCAGCAATGATGTCCCTCATTCCACATCCTCTTCTTAATCTGGCTTGAATTTCTAGCAGCTCCCTGTTGATGTACTGCTGCAAGTGTTTTTTAATGATCTTCAGCAAAATTTTACTTGTGTGTGATATTAATGATATTGTTGGATAATTTCCTCATTCTGTTGGATCACCTTCCTTTGGAATGAGCATAAATATGGATCTCTTCCAATCAGTTGGCCAGGTAGCTGTCTTCCAAATTTCCTGGCATAGACACGTGAGCACTTCCACTGTTGCATCTGTTTGTTGAAACATCTCAATTGGTATTCCGTCAATCCCTGGAGCCTTGTTTTTCACCAATGCCTTCAGTGCAGCTTGGACGTCTTCCTTCGATACCATCGATTCTTGATCATATGCTACCTCCTGGAATAGCTGAACGTCGACCAATTCTTTTTAGTATACTGACTCTGCATCTTCCTTCCATCTTTTCTTTTATGCTTCCTGCATTGTTTTGGTTTTCTAATGCCAGGTCTTTGCACATTTCATTATAATAGTTTACTTTTTCTTCTCGAGCCACCACAGAGTTTGTTTCTAGGAAATTCAGTCAATTGTTTTCCCTAGCATATAATGGATGTTTCTTCTTTTAATTGGCACCTCAGTGCCCAATTAAAGGTAAGCATACTAATTAAAATAGCAATAATAATGTATTTACAATCAACTTTTGAAAACTAGTAAATTTATCGGAGAGTGTCAGACATTAGGAATCCCTGATTTTACCCTAACTTGTTAGTAAAGTACTTTACTTCCATGCTCCCTATTCCCTCCATTTCTGAAACTCATACAAAACTGGAAGTGATGTCAAAATAACTAATAACTAAAAGTTTAGTAATCACTCTTATAAGCAGCACGTGAGACAAGGAGATACCTGTAATGAATGGGAAATAAGATTGCCCTCTGTGTGTTAAGGCAAAACTCAACACTGAGATGCACAAAGCTACCTTAAAGAAATGAAATGGCCTGCCACCTCATTAACATATTGAAAGTAAGAATGGTAAACAGATCTGGTCATTCATAAAAAGTATAGGCAAGGGCTGAGCCCAGTTAATTTGTTTCATGAGGAAAGGGAACCCAGGCAGCTTCTAACAAGTACCTGGTCTGCCTGATAGGTACAGCCTTAGGGCTCTCTTATGCCATTAAATATAAGACTCCTATAAATACATCCTCTTATTCTAAGCCTATGCTGCTCAAGGTATCTTCCCATGGTTTGACTTCTTATGGCGTTTCACTTCAGAGACAGAATGAGAGGAAAAGAGGTTAAGCAATGCTCCCCTAGCCCCTGAAAGTTTTATTTCTCATTGTAAATTAACAAAATACCTTTCTGGTTTCCTATGTTGGTCCCTTGGGAGGCTTGCTAAATATTGATGAGACAGTTTTCTGACCCTGCTGTGTCGGGACCAGACTCTGCAGGACAGTGAATTCTCCAGCTCTTCCCCAGGTAAAGACTTCTGCACAGATGCGTGTTAAGCAAACCTTTTCCATTCCAAGACGTTCCACCCTTACTAGTGAGTGCGGTACACTCCAGGTCACACTTCAGCAGCAGAATGTAAACATAACAGTGGGCACACAGGGATGACATCCAGAAGTTAACGTTTTTTGTCTACTCACTTGTCTCATCTCCCTGAGGTGCACAACAGTGAGTACAGAAGCTAGGACCTAACCAAAAAATAAAACCCAACCCGTTGCTGTCAAGTCAATTCCGACTCATAGGACCCTACGGGACAGCACAGAACAGCCCCACAGGGTTTCCAAGGAGTGGCTGGTGAATAATTTTAAGGAAAACCAAGAGTAACTCCTACAAAACATTTTATAACTTTGGAATACACCTAGTTTTTTGTGTATTGCAAAAGATAATTGATGAAACATATTTGCATCTGACAAAGTTTTGGCTATAAACTCAGAGAAGGAACAACCTTTCGGAAGTGACATACCACACTCACACCCCTGCCATCGAGTCCATTCTGACTCATAGCGACCTTATAGGACACAGTAGAACTGCCCCATAGAGTTTCCAAGGAGCACCTGGTGAATTCCAATGGCTGACGTTTTAGTTAGTAGCCATAGCCCTTAACTGCTATACCACCAGGGTTTCCAAAGGAAGTGACAGAAAGATAAAATCAATTCTAGCATCCTTGAAGCAACTGGAATCTTATTATTGATCATCTAAAATTCAATGGTGCCTTTTTAGATTTCTAGGAGCTTGTAGCAGAGATAAATCATATTTTTAGCTGAACTAGCAAGCACATAATTATTTTTCCTTAATGGAATATAGCAGCTCAAATCTTACGAGTCTTCTGAAAGCTTTTCTCACACTACATGATTCAACAGTTCCTCAGACTGTGGGTATGCAACCTAAAACAAAATGGCTATTTTTATATCATCTTCTTATTTTTCTTAGACATTCAAACCATGATAATTTAATGGCTGTGGGATTTGTGGGTTTTGAGCTTCGGTGATGTATCCTGGCACTCAATATTAAATCAATTAATTACCAAATTGCTCTCTCATTTTACAATGGCCTGAAAGTCTCCAGTGAACATTTTAGTGGTCTAGTGGTTTGGAAAATACGGTGGAAATTAAGTGAAACTATTGGATTTACCTATAACTAAAATTAAGAGTATTTTCTTCTTAGAGGCTTTATTTCAGGTTTGATTGTAAAGGTCAACAGATTATTTTTCACTCCATAGGTGGTAATGTTCATCACTGTGTCTGAGGGTATCAACCACAACCACCTAACGAATCACAGAGCTAGAACTGAGGGTCTTACTTTCCATTCGGATTAAAATTTTGATGGTAAGCTCAAAGCAAATTTGCATTGCTGACTAATCAGTATTATATCATAAATTCTGTTATTGTCTCAAAGGGATTTTTCCACTCAAGCAAGCCTGAGAGAACAGAGATTGCTATTCACATAAACTCTGTTTAAATTTTAAAGTACGCACAGTAATCAGATTGCACATCATTGTTAAACATACAGTGTCATATACAATTTTCTGGTTCTGTTGATTCATCAGATTTCAAAAGGCTCAGTGCGTCTGAATGATGAAATAAAGACAACTGCTTGCAGAGGAGGGAAGTTGAAACCAACTGGGGATACAGATAAGAAAGACAGGTAAGAGCAAGATGTTGAAGATCAACTATCCACAGACATACTTCGTTGGAGAGAGAAACATAAAGGAGTAACGCAGACTGAGACCCTCATACCGTATATCACAAAAGAAGCCAATACTCCACATTATTCTCTCTGAGCAAGGAGCCCTGGTAGTGCAGTAGTTAAGCGCTTGGCTGCTAACCGGAAGGTTTGGTGGTTCGAACCCATCCAGCATCTCCACAGGAGAAAAGACCTGGCGATCTGCTTCCATAAAGATTACAGCTTGGTTATTAAGAAAATGTTCTGCATCCTACTTTGGTGAGTGGCGTCTGGGGTCTTAAAAGCTTGCAAGCAGCCATCTAAGATGCATCAATTGGTCCCAACCACCTGGAGTAAAGGAGAATGAAGAACACCAAAGACACAAGGAAAGTAGTAGCCCAAGAGACAGAAAGGGCCACATAAATCAGAGACTTCATAAGCCTAAGACAAGAAGAACTAGATGGTGCCTGGCTACCACCAACGACCACCCTGATAGGGAACACAACAGAGAGTCCCTGATGGAGCAGGAGAAAGGTGGGGTGCAGAACTCAAGTTCTAGTAAGACGACAAGACTTAATGGTCTGACTGAGACTGGAGGAACCCAGGAAATCATGGCCCCTGGATTCTCTATCAGCCTAGAACTAAAACAATTTCCAAGGCCAACTCTTCAGACAGGGATTGGACTGGACTGTAGGACATAAACTGATACTCATGAGGAGTGTGCCTCTTAGCTCAAGCAGACACCAGAGACTAAACAGGCAGCTTCAATCCGGAGGTGAGATCGGAAGGCAGAGAGGGTTAGGAGCTGGTTGAATGGATATGGGGAATCAGGGGTAGAAAGGAGGAGTGTGCTGTCACAGTATGGGGAGAGCAATTAGGGTCACATAACAATGTATATATAAATTTTTGTATGGGGAGAAAAAAAAGATGACAGCTTGGGAAACCCTATGGGGCAGGTCTACTCTGTCGTATAGCATCATGACTTGGTAGCACACAACATTCTCTCTGAGCACCATAGTGAGATCCCCCATTTATTAATAACTAAATTTGTTAGGAAGAAAACTTCTGTATAAGAATGTATAGCGTCTAATAGCATGATGAAATTGCTATTTACTTAAATTGCTAAAAAACATCATGGCTACACTGCATCTTTTCCTAAGCGGCCAAATGTAATTTAATGACGCATATTCTTATTTCCAGTCTAACATTTAATCAATAGAACTTTGAGCCAGGAGAGAGGAGGGGTTAAAGAGCAGGCAGTATCTGCTCACCTCTGATATAGAAGATGGCTTTAATATAATAATGCATTAAAGTTATGTTAGAACAGGTGATCAAGAGCAGCAAATGCCCCAGTATGAAGAGTGCAAGTACTTTCTGTCATCCTCCCAGGTTGGATTCAGCGAAGCATCTCCCTGGGTTCTGACCCAAGGGACAGGACAACGTAACCATGCAATGTAACCATGATGTTTTTAGCAATTTAAGTAAGTAGCAATTTCACCATGCTATTAAACAGTATATATTCTTTTATAGAAGTTTTCTTCATAACAAATTTAGTTACTCTGGGGAAGGATAGAGGAGGCAGGAGGAAGAAACAAAAGTGCCTCACTGAGAACTGTTAAGACTTTGAGGTATCCATGATCTGGCCTCAAATAAGAATAAGTTCTTGCTGGTAATGGACCAGCACAACCACGCCGATGCTGAAGAGTGCAACAGCTTGCTTAGAGGTTGATAACGGAGAATTCATTTTAGAGGTACTAAACCAAAAAAAAGAACCAAACCCGTTGCCGTCGAGTCAATTCCAACTCATAGTGGCTCTATAGGACAGAGTAGAACTGCCCCAGAGGGTTTCCAAGGAGCGGCTGGTGGATTTGAACTGCCAACCTTTTGGTTAGTAGCCAAACGCTTAACCACTGGGCCACCAGGGTCCTTTAGGGATGCTAGTGGGGGCAATATTGAAGCTATAAATTAAATATCAGAGCTGAAACAGTAACTTGATAAAATACAACAGACGGAGCTAAAAATGATAGATGCAGCCTAAAAACTGGCATCTCTCCCAATATACTATTTAATTAATTAATACTGAAGAAAAGTTGCTTTTTCTTGTCTGACATATCAAAACAATTCCATAAAGTGAAAACAGAATGTCACTCAGAATTCCAACGCATTTCCAGGAAGCTCTCACACTCACTGAAGTTGTCATTAATCACCGAGTTGAACTAAGGCTGATTAATTAGAAGTCACACATGCTGATACAGTACTCAAAGCTAAATATTTACATCTTTCTGTGCAGGTACATAGATTAAAAACAACAGACATAAAACAGTCCAGAGGAAAACATGTACATATGTGTGTAAGTTTGAAAAGCTGTTTACCTTTCCTATTCTGATTGTGGGTTTTTTTTTTATTATTTACTTTGGTTTTGGTTTTCCTTTCCCCAGTGACAGTGGAGAAGTCACAGTGAGCACCTAACAGTAATCCCCTTTCCTTTACTTACTGATCTACCATCACATGGTTGAATTGATGTTCTGGCCACCCTGGTGATCCCACTGAGCTACCTGTCTACCTGCTCTCTCTTAACTTGCTACATTTTGGGGCTTGAAATGCAATCTGTGGTCATGGGACAGAGGTTTTCCTCTGTGTAAAGCTAACAACCACCTCTGGGGGGTGAGTTTACCATCATATACTTATTAATAACTCCAGATAAAAATCAACTGAGCTAAGAAGAAAACATCACACCTCACCTCCCCATATGTTTCTCACTCAGCAGAAGCAGACGCGCAGACACACAAACACACAGACACACACACACACACACTCACACTGATGACACCACGGCCCCTGCTTTGTATAGAAGAAGTGCAATCTCCTTTTCTGCAGACAGGATGTTTCTTCATGCAAGTTCACCTAATGTGTATATGCTGATTGCTCAGAAGGATTGCCACATCCAAAACAGTTACTGAGTCTGAGTTGAAAAACAGGGGATCTGGTCAGTGAACAAGCACGTCTGAAGCTGGAGGTGGAGAGAACTAAGGAATCTCTAAACTTTTCTCCTCAGGGCCCTCTTAACTTTCCTGTTGCCCTCGAGTCAATTCCAACTCAGTGTAATTTCCTACAGAGGTACAGTTAGTACCTTTTTATATACATTCACTTAAAGTATTTTTATTATACTCAAGATGACAGACATAAGATTGTGTTGCTGTCAACAACTTAACTCTGAGACAGCAAACCAATTCACCTCACCAGAAGAGCAGCATTAAATAGTCTCTGAAGTCTCTGATTAAACCAGTGATGTGCCAGAAAACACCCCTTACCTCCTCTGGCTTTCTCACCTAGTAAGTCATCCTCTTTTACTCCCCTTTTTACTCAGGAAAGTCCAATGACCCCTGAAGAAGACTTCCAGGTTTCTCCACTGGTCACTTAGAAGTTTGTTTACATTTTACAGGACAGCTGGCCACGTAAGCAAACATGTGAGTTCTTGGCGAACTTCACAAACTGAGTCCCTGCCCTCCAGAAGAATCCCATCCTCATGGGAGAAACAGACATTAAGCAGATTACAACAAACAATTAATTACCAATGTGCCAAGTGCTTGGAGAAGAATGGGCACTGTGGGAATGCTTAATGGAGGAAAGCACAGAATTACTTGCTCTGCCAACACAAATGCTTACCTGGGGCACAGCAAAGAGAGGCTCAAAAGAAAAAAGAGAGAGAGCGCTTAAGGCAGCATGCTTGAGACAGGGAGAGACAAAGAAAGACAGAATATGAATCGGAAGAAAGTCTAGAAAGTTATTCAGGATATGTACACATTTGTTTTATGTTGTTTCAAAAAAATAAATATTCATTTCATACTTCTATTTTCTGTTTAGTTTGAATTCGTGTTTAGGTGGTGAGAGTTGCCCCCAGAATCTTTCAAGCGTTTATAGAGTTTATAAATGTCTTAACCCAATTCTTCAAGGGACTCTAACCCTCACTGAAACGATGAAGAGTTAGCCGAGCAAGGCAAGTGCAGACGAAAGCAGCTGAGACTCCAGGCTCTTTGCCCATTCTTCCGGCCCCTATCCTCTGTAGGGAGTTATTTCCAGAGGCATATTCATGCAGATCCTATCAAATATGCACAAGAAAAAGCTGTCTTGCCATAAGATTCATGTCAGGATGTAAACCACAGACAGGTAGACAATTACAATAGCATAGACAGTTCAGCTTGATCCAGCTTTATTTATATGACAAAAAAAAAAAAAAAATTGAACACCTACTACATGCCAGAGCCTGGGTTAAGTGCTGGGGATACCCGAAGATTTCTTCTGCTCTGGGTTCTCTTAGGTCCTTTGCCAGATCTCAGCTCCCTCCAGATCTTTTGCTCACCTGATTGACAAGTATGCTTTCTCCTGCCCCAGGATCCTATTTCCCCTAATCCCAAACCAGCCCAGCCACCGTCTTGGATTCATCCCAAAGCCCTTGCTCTCTGCCTCCCTGATCACTAAGGAAGCAATGTGCTTTCCTCCTCTTATCCAGAATTACCAAGGGTTCTGCCCCACTATACCCCACCTGCTTTCTGTTATCTCCTTGTGGTTATTACTGTGGCTCTCCTACACCCTTCCTTCATGTTGTTAGTTGCCGTTGAGTCAGCCACCAACTCATGGCGACCCCATGCACGATGGGATTGGACAATGGGTGTTCACTGGCTGATGTTTCTTCTCCCTCTCACAGCCCCCAGAAGTAGATCACCAGGCCGTTCTTCCTCATCTGTCTTAGTCTAGAAACTCCGATGAAATCAGCTCAGCATCATAGCAACACTTGTCTCCACTGACTGACGGGGTGGTAGCTGCTCTTGAGGTACACTGGCTGGAAAACGAACCCAGGTCTCTCGCATGGAAGGCGAGAATTCTACTTCTGAACCACTACTGCCCACCCCTCTTTCTTAGCAGTAAGCTATTACTAAAATCAATCCTGAAGCTAGCCACTTGAACAGGAACAAGAAGCAACTTTCTTTCTGCTTCCCCTACAGAAATGTCTTTGCACTAGTCTTTCCCAGTTCTCAACTTCCAGCCGATTCCACTTTTGCAACCTTAACAAACAATTCTTGACTTCTCTCTGACTTAATATGTTTTTCTTGTTGCTCACAATTCTATGCTCCTTTCAAATCCTGCCTCATCTGGCTTTGGCCTTGCTGTTTTGTTTCCTTCCGACCAATCTCCTTCTCACACAAATTAATATTTACAGTCATCATAAGGTGGTGAAAATACACATGTAACAGTGGTAGAAGTAAAGAAAACAACGTTAATTTCCTTCAGGTGAGGTTATTTCAGACTTTCTTACCTCATCTTAAAACTAATCTTTATGACCTGTAATGATGAATGATTGTCTTACATTTTCCTTCATTTCTTCTAGTCAAAAAAGACTGAAGGTGCCTTACAAAATAAATACAGTATAATGAGATAAAAAGGAAATAGAGTAACTAGCCAAAGGAAAACCAAGAGTAGGCAAAATAAGAAGAAACCCCAGTAAAAGGAATTCATAAAATGTACAAAGTAGGGTCTGGGCACTTGCTAAAAGTTCGCCACATCTGCCTCTGGGTTTTTAAACAACCAGCACAAGAATGGAAATAAGCACATCCAATTGCGAAATTCAAAATGTTGTAAGATTATAGAACAAACTAGTCACTCAAGGAAGCCCAGCTGTTCCTGGTTCTGAGACCAGAGGGGAATTTCATCAGGCCCCTGTAAGGAGAACACGGTGTGATGCAGTGAGCAGCGTTCTCAGGCCCACGTCCTCAGTTAAAACAGTCAGAGCTGCGTCTCCTGCTGTCCTAAGACTTAGGAGACAGGCTGACCGTGTGATCCTAAACTTCAGGTTAGTAAAAGTAACTGTTGTTCTTGTTGCTTTTGGTTGCCATAGAGTCAGCTGCAGCTCATGGCAACCTTACGTATAACAGAACAAATGTTGCCTGGTCCTGCCCCATCTTCACGATCGTTGGGATGTTTGAGTTCATTGTTGCGGCTATTGTGTTGATCTATCTCACTGAGGGTTTCCCTCGTTTTCACTGACCCTCTACTTTACCAACCATGATGTCCTTTTCTATTGATTGGTCTTTCCTGATGATATGCCCAAAGTAAGCGAGACAATTCTCACCAGCCAGCTTGTAAGGAGGATTCTGGTTGTATTTCTTCTAAGACCGATTTGTTTGTTCTTCTGGCAGTCCACGGAGGTGCTGAAACAAGACTATCCAAAGACACGGGTTTCTGATCATTTTACTTAATCTAAGCATAAAATTTAGACCACTCAAATATGTGAGTAGAGTCCACAGTCTTCAGGAAGTCCTCCAGAAATATTAGTTTTCCAACTGAGCGTTTCTGATGATGTCTCCAAAGCAGAGTCTACGGTGGCAACGCAAGGCATATTCATCTCCTTTGGTAGAGTCAGCAGAACTGGAGATAGGGTTAATGTTGTGCTATGAATGTTAAGGACCCTGAGGGGAACTGAGGAAGTATCTGTGGGCCAAGCCAAGATTCTCCTCAAAAAACAATTTTGCATCCATTCTAGTATAGACAAAAGGGCAAATACAAACCCAAAGGATTTGTCATTGAACACAGTTTGTGATCATTTTAGCCTAGACAATCCATGAGGCAGGTGTCAGCAAACATCTACCTAATGTAGTCATTTTAATCACAGTACAGACTCACTCAACTCATAGCAATGCTGTAGGGCAGAGTAGGATTTCCAAGGCTGTAAATCTTTACAGAAGCAGACTGCCACATTTTTTTCCCACCAAGCAGCTAGTGGGTTCAAACCACCAACCTTTTGGTTAGTAGCTGAGCGCTTAAGCACTGTGCCACCAGGGCTCCAAACGAAATACAGTACTCATAAAATATCTAACCTCAAGCCATGAAAATCCCTTGTGACCCCATAAAATAAACTACTGCAAAACGAACAACTCCAAAAGAAGGCTAAATAATTTGATCTGTTCTGTGTACAGGTAACCAAAAGTTGGTTAGGTGTTGGAAGTTGTCTATTAACAATAACAGTTTTGGTGTTGATGCAGCTGCTCTGAGGCCATCAACCTTTCTGTCAGTAATTCAATCACAGTCCACTTGTCTGTTTAAGCTCCTACTTGCTTAAGACAGATAAAACCAAGTCATCAATGTATACAACAAATTTCACCCTTTCTGTTTTTTTAAAAAGAGGTGATAGAACACTACATCTAGTTCATCCAAAGTAGTATCAAGTTAAGGACAAGTTAAAAACGAGAAAGGGAGGTGCACAACATACTCATGTTTTCCGTACTTTCTGACTTTCGAAGCAAGAGGTCATCTTTGGGAGTCTGAACTCTCACAGCGGTTTTTTAATTTCAGTTCTGTGTAAGCAAAAGTGGCCAAAAATTAAAACTGAGTTCATATAATTTAGCCTATAACTGAGATCTCTTTGAGAAATGATCAAGAAAAGTTGCAAATATGTCATAAAATTTTTTCCTAAGGCATTTCTTCACAAATATATTATCTTGCTCAGACTGGAAAAAATTGCCTGAAATCTGTCTTTTCATTGCCTAATGTCTGGTCTGGAAATCCTGGAATGATAATTAATCGGAAGTAAACTGCCTTTTAAGTAGAAAAACTTGTGATTTTGAGGAAGTAGAAAGTTGCCTCTTTAAAAAGTTAGACCAGATTCTGATTGCCATCAGACAGTTCCATCACTATAGAAATAATTAAGGCAACCATACTGGCAAGGCTCCATATCCTCTGATCAGACTGACCCTTGAACTGTTCTGAGAAGCACATGCCAGAGTCCCGCGGGTCTACGAGATGGTGACTGCTGGTCTTACCACACAGCTTAGGTTCTACTAAAAGCATTCAGTATGTTTTGTTCTATATCACTCTGATATATTCCTGGGCTAGACAGTTTCTCCCTAACTACTCAGTCATTGACCTTAATTTATTAATTTCTTTAACAAATGCTTATTGAGTTCCCCTTAGACACTATGGGTACCAAGATGAACGAGCCATGAAGCTTGCCCTTAACAAGCTCATGGTCTGTATTTCCTACTGCTGGTCCAAAATGCCCTAAGGAAGAAAAACGTCCCTCTTCCTTTTGTCTGTGTTCTACAGGAGAATCTCTATTACCCCAAACCAAGGAGACCTTTTTTTTCCTCTGGGAATGAACACATCTCACAAGTATAATTAGCACAGAATTATATTAGTAAATTTACTCGTTGCAGTGTAGTCGATTCTAACTCATAGTGACCCTATAGGATAGAGCAGAACTGCCCGATAAGGCTTCCAAGGAGCAGCTAGTGGATTCAAACTGCCGACCTTTTGGATAACAGCTGAGCTCTTAACCACTGTGACATCAAGGCTCCTTACTCAACAAAAAGAACTACATTTACCATTAACTTGGTGGTTGTTTATGTGATGCTATAAACTTATTCTTTTGGAAGGTGTTATGGACTGAATTGTGTCCCCCCAAAATATGTTGTAAATCCTAACTCCTATACCTGTGGTTATAACCCCATTTGGCAATGGGTTTTCTGTTGTGTTAATGAGGCAGGATTAGTGTAGGGTGTGTCTTGAGTTAATCTCTTATGAGAGATAAAAAAAAAGCAGATTAGGCAAGCAAAGATGGGGAAAAGATAAGATGCCAAACCACAAGCAGATCTCCAAGGAACCAGGAAAAAGCTGAAGAGACAAGGACCTTCTTTCCCTCGGAGCCGACAGAGAGAGAAAGGTTTCCCTTAGAGCCAGCGCCCTGAATTAGGACTTCTACCCTCCTAAACTGTGAGAAAAGAAATTCCTGTTTTCAAAGTCATCCACTTGTGGTATTTCAGTTACAGCAGAGCAGGCTAACTAAGACAGAGGGTCTGTCATCTCACTTGGAATAGCTTAAGTTTCAGGTTTCCTTGTCATCACGGCACAGCTTCCTACAACATGCTTTACTTCTGGCCCTTCACCACTTTTCAACTCACTGCTTCACTCCAGCAATAACTTCTTACCTGATCTTTCTTGCCTCTCCAACCTATCACATAAAATAACGTCACTTTGATCTCGTCACGCCATTTCCTTTTAGAAAATTCCGGCGATAGCCCATTTCCTGTAAACTCTTGTGACTAACCAGAAACTCCCCATACTCTGCCTTCCCGTACTCACCCAACCCTCTCTCTCATTACTCCAAATTACTTGTACCTAAATAATATCCTGAGTTTATTTGCTCCTGCAGTTCTTTCTGTTGGAAAGCCAGTCCCTCCCACCTTCACCCTCCCATTCCAAGTTCAGTTTAAATCTTAGCTCCTTTCTTCTGAAGCCTTCCCTAGTTGCTATTGCCCAGAATTTTTTTTTCCTTGAATTTTCTGAAATTAATGATTATTGTCAATATAGTTCTTTAGGACTTAATCCCATACTGACTTGGATTGTTATTTAACTGATTCCTCTCTGCAACTTCCCTTTGCAACTAGACTGTAAACTACACAGAGAGAAGGGGCTCACCTTAACATTGCATTTGCTGCTTCTAGTTTTAGCACTTGTTACGCACACGTTTGGGGTTCAACACACTTAAGAAATAGTTGTGGGATGAATGAATTACCACCGACTCCAAATACATTTTTTTTCCTTTCTTTTACAGCTGGTGCCTGCCTTATTATACTGTGGTATCCCCATCCCTGTGTTTTTCGAACTTTTCCAACCACAGCCATTAGGAAGAAATTCCTTTCACACTGTGGCCTGGTGTGCACGTGTGTGTGTGTGTGAGTACATGCACGCACAATGAAGTCAAAGTTGTGCAAAACAATACATATTACTGATTCTGTGTATTATGTTGTTGTTAGTTGCCTGTCAAGTTGATTCCGACTCACGGTGACCCCACATGCGCAGAGAAGAACTGCTCCATGGGGTTTTCAAGGCTGTGACCTTTTGAAAGCAGATCATCAAGCGTGTCTTCTGAGGCACCTCTGGGTGGGTTTGAATCGCCAATGTTTTGGCTGGTAATCAAGTGCTTAACCAACCATCTTTGCCACCCAGGGACTACCCTCCGTGTGTTATACACTCATGTTTTCTGTTCTATGTTATTTTTAAAATACTGATCATGACACACTAAATTGATTTTGCCACTCACTAATGGGTTGGTGGCTCAGTGGTGAGCCCTGGTGGCTTAGTGGTTAAGAGCTACAGCTGCTAACCAAAAGACCGGCAGTTCAAATTCACCAGCCGCTCCTTGGATACCCTATGGGGCAGATCTACTCTGTCCTATAGGGTCGCTATAAGTCCACTAGAGACAGCAACGGGTTTGTTTTTTTTTAATGGGTTATAATATATAGTATAAAATACTGTTCTATGTTATGCTCCTTATATTAATATAAGGTCTACAGAACTGCTCTGGAAAAATGCTTACAACGAAACACTGCTCTGAATGCTCATTCTGTTCCTGACAGTTTGAACTAAGCTTGTGATCTTACATAGCTATCTTGACATCACTTCTTACCATATTCTACCATAGCCCTTGGAATCAACTCCACCCCCACTTCTACCTTTTGAAATTTGGAACACAGCTAAATAAAGGGGCACAAAGCATTCTCTACACTTCTGTTTCTTGGGCTATCCTGACAAACTTTAGTGGCATATAAATCAAACACTTCCAGGCCTAATTTGTAATCATACCATTTGGTCCCTGACATATCTCAGAAGCATGAGCTTTGTTGTCTGAATTTGAATTTGAATCCCTCCTTTGCCACCGCCAGCAAGTGGATTGACCTATGTCTCCATGTCTGCATCCATACAATGGCAGTAACAATACCTACTTGGAAGGGTTAATGGGGGTTAAGTTAGAGTAGGCAAGAGCTTGGTACAGGGCCTGAGACACACACGTGCTCCATGAATGGTGGACGTTTTATCACTCAGGTAAATGTACCTCAAACTTTCTTTTAGGATTAAAGCAAAGTTCAGTCATAAGAACAAAAGATTGCTTTTTCCTCTTTAAATATCTAGCTATTTTTTTTAGGTTGAATTATTTACAATCTAAGATTCCTGTGCTGGTTTTATAGATCACAAATATCCCAAAAGAAAAACTCTATTTGTGGTACTGGGTAAGCATTATATAAGGAATGTCTATTGAAAGTAAGGAGACCTGGTGGTACAGTGGTTAAGGGCTCGGCTGCTAACTAAAAGGTTGGCAGTTCGAATCCACCATGCGCTCCTTGGAAACCCTATGGGGCAGTTCTACTCTGTCCTACAGGGTCGGAAAAGACTCGACGGCAATGGGTTCGGCTTTATTGAAAGTAAAAGACTGTGTGCACATATGCATACCTTGCCTAGTCATGCTAATCTCATTAACATCTCTGTTATACCACAGACTCCAATCTGTTGAATGGTGAAGTATGCTTTAATTCCGCAAAAATACCGCACACAGTACATACACATCTGTGGGTATATCATGACGTTCAAGACGTATGTGGGGCTGCTTTTGAACAAAACGAGACCCGCACTTCAGCCTTCAAAGCCAAAGCCTCGTTCCAGTTGCTTTTTACACTGTTTATCCACACCCTCATCTTACCTAAATCAAGCTGCTTCCTGGGCGTTTTTGATTGCAGTTAACAGTCAACAACTCTTCCCCTGAAGTACTTTTTCCCTGACCTGTCCAGTTTTGCACGACAGGACAGAGTACCTCGTCCCTTCTCCCAGAAACACTGGTCCGGGCTAGACCAGGCACAGGGGTGTTGCAGCCCCCCTCTCAAAATCACTCAAGGGCCAACATTCCCATAGCTCTAGGTGTGGTTTGCTCGAGGGCTGCGTTATGCGCTTTGACGACTTCACTGACCCCCAAACCGGGGACCTCTGGCGATAGTCTTCAGTCACACCCACTTCAGATTGTGCGTTTGCGTGCGGGGGGCTGAGGGTGGCCCAAAGGGGGCAGAGAGCCCCAACAGACCTGCAGCAGGAGGTGGACAGGAGTGGGCCAGAAGGTGCAGACTCCGTGGACAGACCCACGGCCGCGCCCGCCCCCACCGCACAAAGCGGGTGGGGGGGCAAAGGCAGACAGCCCGCCCGCGCCCCGTCGCCCGCCCTGTCGCGCCCTAGCCCGGGCGACACCCGCTTTCGTCACGTCCGGGGCGGGCCCGGCTGGGCGGGCCCGGCGGGAGGGGGGCTGTGGGGCGCCCGGGTGACACGGTCAATAATGAAGGTGGCGGCGCCGGGCGGCGGGGGCGGCTCCGGGAGCCGGCGCGGCGGCATGGGGACGCGGCGCGGCCAGTGAGGCGGCGGCGGCGGCGGCGGCGCTTCGGCCTGCGGGCTCGTCCGCTTGCCCCCCGGCCTCCCCTCAGCCCTCGGCGCCGCCAAGCGGGCCGGGCCGGCGGGGGCATGTGGCGCTGGCTCCGGCAGCAGCTGGTAGGTACCTGCCTGGGCGTCTGGGCGCGGCCCGCCCGGCTGCGCCGCCCGGGTGTGGGGAGGGCCGGTGGCGCGGAGCCGCGAGGCCGGGCGGGCCCAGGTAGGCCGCAGCGGAGCCCGGGCCCGGCCGGGGGGGTCCCGGCTTCTTGTCCTCCTCGCCGCGCCGGGGGCGGCGAGCCGGGCCGGGGTCCGCCCCGAGGCAGCAGGCGGGGGAGCCGAGCGAAAGGAGGTCTGGACTCGAAAGTGGCTGGTTCCCTGCGCTGACAACTGGGGACACGTTGGAGCGAAGGGGGCGCGCTGGTGGCGCAGCGGTTAAGAGCTCGGCTGCTGACCGAAACGGGGGCGGTTCGAATCCACCGGGCGCCCCTTGGAAACCGTACGGGGCGGTTCTGCTCCGTCCTGTAGGGTCGCTGTGAGTCGTGGTCGACTCCACGGCAGCGGGTTTGGGTTTGGTCGAGCTGACGGCGGAGGACCTGCCTGTAGTCCCCTCTTGTCCCTGGTTTCAAGAAGAGCGTCACCGTTCAAAGTTGTGGCGGTTACCGAGGACGACACTCACCCACAGCGACCCGGTCAACCAAGGACCTTGGTACCCGAGGCCGGGACGAGGGGAAGAGAATGTTCTGACTCCCCGCCTTGCTTCGGGAAAGATGAGGGCGATGGTTAGCTCCGAAGGACGCTTCCCTTCCTACCTTCCCTCGCTCCACCCCAAGTAAAACTTCTATAGTGGGAGCCCCACTTTTTCCCATTCTCCTCAAGGCAGTTGGAACGAAACAGGTTTGGTACCAGTGGTTAACTTCGCAGTATTGGTGGAGCATTTGGAGGGGGAGAAAAAAAAAAGTCTCAGAAAAGGATGATTTAAGACGGAAAAAGCGCCTCCTTTCTCAGAAGTAATTCAGAGAGAGAAGAAAATCTTTCTTGCCTCCTGGCAGCTACAGCCCCGGAAATACAGCAGTAAGGCAGCTGTGACAATTAGGACGGAAACTGCTCTGCTGAAGACTTTTAACTTTATATGTTGAGGCCTGTTACTGTTTAATTTCCAGATGGCATTGATTAAGTTGCTTCTACAAGTCGGTGTTTTTATTAATTCAAAAGACAGCGTTGAATCTTGGTCCATCAGAAACTATTTGTGTGGGACAGTACGGAGTCTTGCGGGGTTAAGGCATTGCTACCTCTTTTTCGGTGCTCTAGAATAGCATTAAGGCTTAGAAGTTTGGTGTTTCAGAGACAGATTGCTGTTAACTTCGTTTAGCAATGGGTATCATTCCTTTTTTTGAAAAAAAAAAATCTTGTAACTAAAATTAGAACTGCCTGCCATTCCCTGGTACAGATGTTGGTTCTCTGTTTTTATCTAATTGTAAATTCAGATATCCCCGATAGATACCTTATTAAGAAACCAAACCTGTGCTGTCATTACAATACCGTATTGCTGTAATTGGCTTTGTTGCGGGAAGCCATAACCGTCATTTGACTCTGGAAGTTAATTATTACACATCTGGTCTCATGCTTTTGATTTTCCAAATCTTTAAATATAGAAGAATTGTTTATTCAGTGCTGTGTTCACGTGGTAGGAAGATCATTCTAATGCGATTCTCTTAAAGCTTTTCCTAGTTGATTTAAGTCACCAGTTCTTATTGTTGGGTATTTTTGTTAGCCTGAATAAAATCCCAGTTGCATAACCACTCACGTCTTCAAGATAGAAAAATGTAGCAATGTTTTAAAAATGGCTTCAAATGAACACAACTGACAGGTTGTGTGGTTAATTTTTAAGGGGTGGTTAACAAGTAGAACAAGTTGCTGAGCGTGAAGATGCTCCATCTGATGGTTAGTTCCTCACCTCACCCGTTTCACATTTAAGTTATCAGATCTTTCACGTATATAATCAGACACCTGTGCCAGTCAATGTAGGCCTGTGTATCTCTGATTAAGTTTCTGTATTCATTTAAATTATACATTAAGGGCAGTCTGTGCACGGAATAATGAAAGTATACTATCCCACTCAAACAGCTGTTCTAGGTACTACAACAGGAATGACTCCACTCAAATAGAGTCTAGAGTACACTTCCATTTGCTCAGTGGATTGAGTTGCTGTGTCTTTTAGCAATGGATTTAGTTTTAAAATTTAGATGAATGGGACAAATTTGGGGAAATTGATAATCAAATAGCAAGGAAAGGTTGTTTAGGGTTATGCTGTTGTTGTTAGGTGCCATCAAGTTGATTCTGACTCATAACGACCCCATGTGACAGAGTAGAACTGCCCCATAGGGTTTTCTTAGCTGTAATCTTTACAGGAGCAGATGGCGAGGTCTTTCTCCTGCCCTGCCGCTGGGTGGGTTCCAAAGGCCCTTGCGCTACCAGGGCTCTTTGTTTAGTGTTACAAGCACATTTTATTCATACATGAATCCCAGTTTTCAACTACTTACGCCGTCCTGCCAAAAAAAGTTTGTCATTTTATTAAAATAACCCCCTTTGCCCTAGTAATTTCTCTCTAGTTAAAAATGTTTGATTCCTTATCTTAAAGTATTTTCACTACTTGACACAAGAATAATCAGAAGGTTGATAGACGGTTGATTATTTTCCCTTGGGAAAGTGGAGTGAGAAAAGAAAAGGTTGAATATCTATCCTTTATTTTGTCTTTTTCTCCCCCCACTTCGTTCTTTCTTTGTAGGTTCACAATTGTTACAGTTACTTAAGCTAAGAAAATTCTCTTATGATGTCTTTCTGGTACAATTAATCTTATTTATAGTATATACATTTCCAGCAGCACATTATGTGTGTTAACTCATTAATGACAGCACCTTGATTGTAATAGTGGAAATATCATAACCTACTCACTGTATTCTAATATTTAGACCTGTCTGGTAGCTATTAACCACATATGGCTATTAAAATTCTTATTAAATAACATTTAAAAATTATGTGACTATTGTCTACCATAAGGAGCCTGGTGGTTAAGCGCTCGGCTGCTAACTGAAAGATTGGTGGTTCAAACCCACCCAATGGCTCTGCAGGAGAAAGACCTGGTGATCTGCTTCCGTAAAGATTACAGCCAAGAAAACCCTATGGGGCAGTTCTCCTGTCATATAAGGTCACTATGAGTCCGAATCAGCCGCACCCAACAACAACATTGGCTACCATGTTGGGCAGCTCAGAGCAGAATATTTCCATCATCCAGAAACTTCTATAGGACAGCACTGATTTAGACTCTTAAATGAAAATCAATACATATACGAGTTGATGAGTAATAATTCTTTAGAGGGTAATGTAATGCTGTGTTTTTAAAGTGTTTCCTATGTGCCAGGAATATATTATGGCTTATTCATGTCTTCAAGCTCAGTGCCTCACACAGGGCTTGACCCAGAGTGGACTGGGGGCATGTTTGCTGAATGCATGGTGAAGACGTGAGGAAAGAAGGAGTGAATCTGTAGTATTGCTTCTTTGTTTAGAGACAAAGTGACAAAACGCAAGACTGACCAGCCCAGAATAAAGCTAGAAAATGACTGTAACGAATGAAAATGACTATACAAAAACATCTCATACTGGATAATTGTTTCTGCAGTTGCTTGATAAACGTAATCCCTTCACATTTGCGTTGGTGATGGTGGGAGGAGGCTGGTAAGATTGCCTTCTGATTCGCTGAGAAAGTGGGAAACTCTTAACCTAACAGCTCAACTTTCCATTCTTTCACCCACTCACAGTCACCAGACTTAACTTCTGTCTGAACTTAATTCTTCCCTCCTTTCCTCTGTCTCAAAGGAAGGTGTGACCCTCCTCTTCCCAGCTAACCACTCCATTTGCGCTCTTTCCCCTACCTCCTGCGGCCCTCCACACTCCTCATCAGTTATCTTCAGGATGTCTGCTCTCCTGTATGCCCATGCTGTTCAGTACACTTGAAATAGGACTAATTCACATGGAGATATTCTGTAAGTATAAAATGCATGCCATTTCAAAAACGCTACAACAAATGTAAAATATCTCAGTAATTTTTTATATTCTTTACGTGTTGAGATGATAATATTTTGGATCCACTTGGTAAAGTAATTTTATGTTTCTCTCTCTTTTTTTTTTTTTGATGTTACTACTAGAAATTTTAAAATTACCCCTGTGGCTGGCATTCATGGCTCTTATTGTATTTCTGTTGGTGCTGCTATATCGCATTAAAAGTAAGCCCATGTCTCTGTTTAAGTTTAGATAGCTCACCCACTAGACTATCTTAGGGTAGGGGCCATATCTTACTCATCTTTCTATCTCTTGCACTCAGACTCATGATAATGTTGGTGGAGTAAATGAATGAATATCGAATTTATTTCGGCATTGGTTTGAAGCACCAATGCTCCCAAGGAATGAATGGAGAAGGAGTAGGAAAAAGAAGCACAGGCCTGTGGTGGTATTTATTTGGGTGTGACTAAGTTTTAACCACAGGAATTAATGTTGAGGAACCTAGATACTTGCTTTTTTATCTCTGTGTTCATATATACATGTGAATATTTGTTCTTAGATACCCAGTTTTTCATTCAGTTAGGGGTCAAGCATTAGAGGAATCCCAGGTATTCCCAGGGCACTGAGGATGGGGTCTTGTTGTCCCAGATCCTCCAAAGAGTGTTATGATCCCCATTATTGCCATTCAACCCACTGCCATTCAGTTGATCCCAATTCACAGTGCCAGTGGAACTGCCCCATAGGGTTTCCAAGGCTGTAATCTTTATGGAAGCAGACTGCTACACTTTTCTCCCGTGGAGCAGCTGATGGGTTCGAACCACTGACCTTTTGGTTAGCAGCCGAGCACTTAACCACTGAGCCACCAGGGTTTCCAGATAACGTATAGCTATATTTAATTCTTTTGTGTTCACAGTTATCTAAATGCTGATGATTCTAAACAAGATATATTCATGATTAGCCCAGTTTTTACCAAAAATGTTTCTTTCTTTTTGAAATATCCAAACTAAACTCATCTAAGATTTGAGTTTAGAGACTCAGTAGAAGATTTTATTCTCAGGTATTCTTTATTTTGCCTTTTTTCTGTAATTATTATAAAATTCAGTGTAAGAAAAACATTCCTGATTAGATATTTAAGGAACCCTGGTGGCACAGTGATTAAGAGCTCGGCTGCTGACTGAAAGGTCGGCAGTTAGAACCCACCAGCCGCTTTGCGGGGGAAAGATGTGACAGTCCACTTTCATAAAGATTACAGCCTAGGAAACCCTATGGGGTAGTTCTGCTCTCTCCTATAGGATTGGCATGAGTTGGAATTGACTTGATGACAGTGGGTTTGGTTTTGATTAGGTATTTATATGTGAAATATTAGGAGACTTATTGTTAAACAGGTAGTTGAGGTTGGAAATAGGAATTTGTATATAATTCTTTTATATATGTAGTCGTAATGGATTCAGTAAGCTTTCCCCGGTGTGATGACTAAGGGATGCATTGAATCTCTGTTACTTCTCAGGACTTGAAAGGGGTGGTGAGGAAACTGTCTGACTCTTGGATGTGCTTGTGAGAAAGCTGGAAAGCTTAATTTTTTTATTCTGACTGGCTCACTTAAAGTGATCTTTGTAGTTTAATTTTATATTTCCTGCCTTCCTTATCCTCTACCTGGTATCTCCACATTCTTTCCAAATTTCCAACACATATGTCTGTCCTAGCTGACTTTAAGAATCAGCTTGTGAAGAAAATGTACATGTTTCTCTTTAAAACTGTTAGATCATTCAAATTTTAGATAAAATGTTGAATTAGTTACGGATCTTAGTTAATGAAGTCCCGTGTGTTCATCTCTATATTTTGATTGGAGGTGGAGTACTTTCAGAAAAGGAGGAAGGTGGGATAATTCTTATTCACAAGTATCATTCATTCAGTCATTGCCCTACATTTTGCAAAAGTTAAGAACAAAAACATGTTGTTGCGTATATAGCTCATTCTGATTATGTGAAGCCAGTATATCTGTTACAGGTTATTGTTACTCTTGTTTTAATCCTTTCATTAGGGAAATTTCAAGAGAGAATAGTATAATGAGCCTCCATTTACCCTTCACCCAACTTCAACAGTTACCAACACTTGGCCAATCTTGTTTCATCATTCCCCTACTTAATGTCCGTTTCTCCTTAGGTGATTTTGAAACAAATCCCAGATATCATATAATTTCACCCATAAGTATTTCAATATGTAAATATTTCTATCCAAAAAGAAGCACCTTTTTTAAGTGCATACCGGTAATTGCTAGCACAGCCTTTCTCTGATGCATTCCCTTCCTCTCCTCGCCCATTCTCAGAGTCCAAGCAGTAGATAGGATTAAAGGCAGCTCCTTTTTTCCGCTGGTTACATCTATAGGGAGAAGAAATCATGGAGAGGGCCCACGAATCAAAAAACTGCTTAACTTATAGTAAAAGAATGAAAGACTGAGTGCATTGTTTGGGGGCGCAGATCATGTTTCCCTCTTTTTCTGTTGCTAAGAAATAACGAAGCCAGAACCAGTTCTTTCCCCTCTGGTGCCACCAGCCTGGACTGAGACACTCTTGTCTCTTGCCTGGGTTATTGCGTAAGTTTCCTAGTTCATTGCATTGGTTCTGTCCTTTCCCTTACAGTCTGTTTTCAACACAGGAGGCAGAATGATTTTATTAAAACTCAGGTTAACCCAAAACCCATTGCTGTCAAGTTGATTCAGATTCATAGTGACCCTATACACAGAGTAGAACTGCCTCCACAGGGTTTCCAAGGCTATAAATCTTTACGGAATCAGGCTGCCACGTCTTTCTCCCATGGAGCGGCTAGTGGGCTCAAACCACTGGTCTTTCAATTAGCAGCTGCGCACTTAACCACTGTGCCACCAGGGCTCCTAACCAAAAACCCATTGCAGTGGAGTTGATTCCGACTCATAGTGACTGTATAGGACGGAGTAGAACTGGCTCGTGATTTTCCAAGGAGCGCCTAGTGGATTTGAACTGCCAACCTTTTAGTTAAGAGCCATGCTCTTAACCACTGCACCACCAGGGCTCCAAAACCCAGGTTAGATCGTGTAATTCCTGTGCTCAGAGTCACTTCAGAGTAAAAGCCAAAGTGTGATTGATATGTCTGAGCCCTGCCCCTCGTCACTTCTCACAGCCCAGCACTGTCCCCATTCAGCTGGATCCACACTCGCCTCCTTGCGGTTCATCAGAGGTGCCCAGCCTACCTCGGTCTCAGCATCTTTGTCCTGGCTGTTACGGCTGCCTAGACTGTGCTTCCCCCAGGTAGCTGTTGGCTCCCTCACTTCCTTCAGGTCTTTACTCAAATGTTACCTATCAGTGAGGCCTTTTCTAGCCCTTCTATGTAAAACTGTAACCCTCTTCAATACTTCCCTGTCTCCCTACTGTACTTTTTTTCTCTTAGCACTACTAACGGAGTCATTATTTCTGACTTTTATCTCATGAGGACTGGGGTTTTTTGTCTGTTTTGTTTTAGTTCTCTGCATCTAACAAAAGCTGTTTTCAATGTTGAGTCCACTTTTGGATACCACCATTTCTTTGTCGTTATATTCATTCATTCACTCAAACATTTTGTGAACTTACTATATGCCGGCGGCATATTGCTAAGCTCTGGAACTACCAAAATGAAGTAGTCCCTGCCCCGGACCGACTTCTGAGGGTCTCCATGTCCTCACTGTTCTTTCTTGTTGTGGTTCACACACACACGCACGTGCGCACACACACAGTCATGCATTGCTTAATGTCCATGATAAGTTCAGTGAAATAGGACGTTTTGTGATTTGGATGTTGTGCAAACACCGTATTATTTGCTGGGGGCAAATAACCTCCCTCTACAATTTACTGTATCATTATACGCCTGGCAGTGCAGTCACTTTGTATACAAGGGACATGAGATACACTTGTTGCCTGCGGGAAGCTGTTGTGCTTGCTAAAAGTCCGGTCACGTCCACGACGTCCCGTTCTCCGATCAGGATTTCTGAACTCTGTTATAACCTTGAGGGACCACTGACATATATGTGGTAGACATTGCCCAAACAGACATTATGCGGCACATGACAAATGATATATATATATTAAATATATTGTCAAATTTGCCGTTTGAAGTATTTGTAAGTTTATACTTCAGTGGCATTAATTATGTTGACAATGTTGTGCAGCCATCACCACTGTTTTCAAAACTTTCTCATCACCCAAAATACAAACTCTGAACCCGTTAAGGAATAACCCCTTCCTCTCAACCTGTCTGCTCCTCCACCCTCAATTTGTGATAACCACTAATCTACTTTCTATCTCTGCATTTGCCTTTTCTAGACATTTCATATAAGTGATAGCACACAATATTTGTCTTTTTGTGGCAGATTTATTTCATTTAGCATGAAGTTTTCAAGGTTCATCCTTGTCATACTGTGTATCAAAACTTTCTCTTTATGGCTGATTACTAAGTTTTTTTTTTTTTTTTTATTGTACTTCAGATGCAAGTTTACAGAACAAACTAGCTTCTTATTAAACAATTAATACACCTATTGTTTTGTGACACTGGTTGCCAACCCCACAATATGTCAACACCCTCCCCTTCTCAACCTTGGTTTCCCTATTATCAGCTTTCTTGTCCCCCAACCCCTGCCTTCTGGTCCTTGCCCCTGGGCTGGTGTGCCCATTTAGTCTCTTTCTCTCTCTCTCTTTCTCTTTTTTTTTTAATGGGCCTGTCTCATCTTTGGCTGAAAGGTGAACCTCAGGAGTGACTTCAGTACTGAGCTAAAAGGGTGCGCAGGAGCCATACTCTTAGAGTTTCTCCAGTCACTGTCAGACCAGTAAGTCTGGTCTTTTTGTGTGTGTGTGAGTTAGAATTTTTTTACATTTTTCTCCAGCTCTGTCCGGGGCCCTCTATTGTGATCCCTGTCAGAGCAGTCTGTGGTGGTAGCCGGGCACCATCTACTTGTGCTCCACTCAGTCTGGTGGAGGCTATAGTACTTGGGGTCCATTAGTCATTTGGACTAATATTTCCCTTGTGTCTTTGGTTTTCTTTCTCCCTTGCTCCAGACGGGATAAAACCAGTGGAACACTCTCTATTTTTAATTAAAAAATAGAAAGTTCAGAGCATCTTTGTACTCACCACCCAAAATGAATAAACGTTTACATTTTGCTTCAGATCTTCATTCCTCTTCCGTCTCTCCCCCCAAAGGCAGCTGTTGTCATTAACTTGCTGTGTAGCCGACCCATGTTTTTATGAGTATTGCATAAATGTATATCCATAGCTGATAATTAGGAGTGTTTTTATGTTTTTAAACATTTCTATCGATGGTATCATACTGTACTTAATGCCTTCTTTATTCAGTTTGTTTTCTAATGATATTTATACTCTACTGATTCATTTCACCTGCTATTAAATGAATATGCTACAATTTATATGGCTTCTTTCCTAATAGATATTTGGATTATTGCAGTTTTTTCCTATTTATTAAAAAAAAATCCTGCAGTTGCCATTCTTGTTGTTTGAAGTGGAATAATTGGAAGTGAAATTGCTGGGCCGTGCAGCGTGCACGTTGTCACTACTACTGGGTATTGTTAAATCACCTTCCAAAACACGAGACTTCCCCTTTCCCTACGTCTTGATCAACACTTGTACTGCCATTAGTAAAAGTGGACAACTACCCTGTCTCTCTTCAGCATTTCCATTTTCTGTTTCAACATCAGTAACTTTTCAAACTCCAAATAATTTCTGGGCAACCAAGATTCAAAAGAAATTTAAAAAAACTTTGAAAAACTCTTAAAAAAAAATTTGCCTTGCTGTTCAAAATCAATTTAAATGTATTGAGTTTATATTATAGAACATTTACAAAAGGAAACAGACATTAAAGTGCAAGCAATGTGTAACTACTACTTGCGCCTAAAATATTATATCAACTTGAGAATGGCCACAGCTGAGTAACTGTAGGAACTGGTGATTACTTCTCTCCTTTTTCTCCACAGACCTGTCAGCCTGTCTCAGTACCACTGCTGTCTAGAAATTCCTTCCCCTAACCCTCCTCTGAGGAGCCCTGGTGGCTCAGTGGTTAAAAGCACTTGCTGCTGACCAAAAGGTTGGCAGGTCAAATACACCACCTGCTCTGAGGGACAACATTGTGGCAGTCTTCTTCTGTAAAGATTACCCATTGCTGTGGAGTCAGTTCTGACTCGTAGAGACCCTATAGGACAAAGTAGAACTGCCCCATAGGGTTTCTAAGAAGCAGCTGGTGGATTCAGACTATTGACCTTTTTGTTAGCAGCTGAGCTCTTAACCACTGCACCACCAGGGCTCCTCTGTAAAGATTACAGCCTTGGAAACCCTATGCAGTTCTGCTTTATCCATCTTTGCTTTTGTGAAGTAAGGTAAGAGATCAAAGTATGAACTTTTCCAAAGTCAGTAACTTATTAATGTCAGAGCCCAGGACTGGAGCTCAGAGAGTTCTTCCGTGTGGGAAGGACTTGGCAGTAGAGGGCAATCATCACTCTGAGGTCATAAATCTGCCTGAGAGTGAGGTGAGACTCAGGAATGGTTAAAAACCTGTTGCACGTTATAGTTTTTTGTCAATCATGCAACCCCCTGTGTGTCATTTTCCTAGGCACACTACGCATGTTACGTCTGTGGGTGAGCTATTTACGTGGGTGTGTTATTTGCGGAAAAATAGGGTAATTCTTTACTACTGAAAGTTGAGAGAAGTACTTCTCTACCCTCATGTTTTCCCACTGAACTTGACATGTTGTGGAGGAACTTGCCTCTTACTTGGATATATAGGAGGTGCTCAGACTTCGTGAGTCTCTTTATGTAGTATTAAAGGGGGCTGATGCAGTGCTTACACAGGAGCCCTGGTGGCGCAGTGGTTAAGAGCTCAGCTGCTAACCAAAATATCTGCAGTTCAAATCCACCAGCTGCTCCTTGGAAACCCTATGGGGCAGTTCTACCCCTGTTTTGTAGGGTCGCTATGAGTCAGAGTTGACTGGATGGCATTGGATTTTGGTTTCGGTTTTTTGATGCATTGCTTACCTGCCAGTGCTAATCAAAGAAGAAATCTAACTTTTTTCTCATCATATGTTTACAAAATTTAAAAAAAAGTGAAAAAAGCTGAAGCAACTTTCAGGTTTATTACAAGAGAGTACAGTCAAAATTCTTAATCAGAGATGCTTTTAACGATCTTCATAGTTTACAGTGTCCTAGACCATGGTTTCCCCCAAGGAGAGTGGTTCCTGTAGTTGAAATCAAGCTTTCAGTGATCTATGGCAAAATGAGAAAGATTAGGTCAGTGTAGCGTGGATGTTTGCATAAACTTATAGATACCCTTCTTGGAGAAGGACTGCCTTTTTAAAAACTTTTAAAAATAAACATTTTATTTCAGAATAGTTTTAGATTTACAGAAAAGTTGCGGTCAGTACAGAAAATTCCCGGTTACTGCCCCCCCCCCCCCCCCGCCCCCGTCTCTCTTATTAACATATTCCTGTATCACTCGAGAAAGGTGTGGCAGTTGGCGGCCATAAAGATGATAGCCTTGGAAACCCTATGGGGCTGTTCTCCTCTGTCCTGTGGGGTCGCTATGAGCCAGAGTAGACTCCTTGAAAACGGGTTTGTTACTGTGCTACATTTGTCACAGCTAATGAACCGATACTGCTGCACTATTGTGGATTAAATGCCACATAAACTATTTTATTTGGATTTGATCAGCTTTTCTCTAATGTCCTTTTTCTGGTTCAGAATCCCATCCAGGACACCATGTTACATTTAGTTGTCATGTGTTCTTAAGCTCCTCTGGGCCCTGGCAGTTTCTCAGACTTTCGAGAAGGATGGTCTTTTAAGTCGTAGATTGTTTTCCCTACTTTTTCCCCCCTTAATATTCATGCTTGGAGAAATGAAAAGGTAACCCTATGTCAAAACCTAAAAAAAAAAAGTCGCTGCTGTGTAGTTGATTCCAACTCATAGCAACGCTATACAACAGAGTACACCTGGCCCATTGGGTTTCCAAGCCTGTAAAGCTTTACAGAAGCAGACTGCCACATCTTTCCCTGTGTCAGGTTCCCAATTATAAAAAAATGTCCTGGTCTGTGGAATCCGAAACTCTAAGCATCAATGCCATTGTTTATCAAAAGTCAGTGTGATGATCAACAATTAAAAGGTCACCACCTTTCCTAATTGTTGTTTTTTTAATTGTACATGAAATACCTATTAGTAGTAAAAAAAAAAAAAAAAGTGAATTTTAGAGTTACCTGAGCCATGTTAGGAGGAACTGGTGGTCTGGTTTGTGACAGCAGCAGTCTGAGCTTCCATCAGAAAGAAATGTGCTCTGTGCGGAGAGCCACAGGACAACAGGAAGACTGTAAACACACAGGGTAACTGAACACTGTGTCTGCTCATCATGAGAGAGCCACAGGACAACAGGAAGACTGTAAACACACAGGGTAACTGAACACTGTGTCTGCTCATCACGAGAGAGCCACAGGACAACAGGAAGACTGTAAACACACAGGTAACTGAACACTGTGTCTGCTCATCACGAGAGAGCCGCGGGACAACAGGAAGACTGTAAACACACAGGGTAACTGAACACTGTGTCTGCTCATCATGAGAGAGCCACAGGACAGCAGGAAGACTGTAAACACACAGGGTAACTGAACACTGTGTCTGCTCATCACTTACGAGAGAGCCACAGGATAACAGGAAGACTGTAAACACACAGGGTAACTGAACACTTTGTCTACTGATCACCTAGGAGAGAGCCACAGGACAATAGGAAGACTGTAAACACAGAGGAACTGAACACACACTCTCTACTCATCACCTAGGAGAGAGCCACAGGCCATTAGGAAGACTGTAAACACGCAGGGAGTAACAACACACTGTTTCTACTCATCGCATATTTACTCCTTAAATTATTGCTAAGATTAAAAATGTGATATTAGACACTTTCAGCTTCCTTATATTTTGTTCACATTTAGAAATTCAGATAAAAATTTTCTGACAGGGAGAGACCCTATCCATTTCCAAAGTTAGTGCTTTACACCTTGGCTCTTGACCCTTTTGTCACCTCCTTCCTTGATTCTTCAGTGGGTTTTGTTTGTTTGTTTTCTTTCCCATAGCTTGATTTTTTTCCCTCTCTACCAGGCCCTTCATTTCAGCCTAAAAACATGCTTTACGATTGCCTAACCATAGGAATCCCTCACTTTATCCAGACTTTCTGTAGCTAGTACTCCCCCCCCCCCCCACCATTTTCTGTTCACCACATGATCTGTTGTGGTCTGACGTCGTCCTCTTTAACTGTACTCGGAGCGTGGACAGAAGTCATCAGTGATTTATTAAATGCGGTCGCCATCTTTTCGGTTTTCATCTCCCTCTGCAGCATGTGAAATGATTCCTTTTGGGAACTCCTTCCTTCCTGGGTCTCTGCCTCGCCACTCCTCTTGTTTGCCATCCGCGCTGATGATTTTTCTCCTTTGCTGGTTCCTCTTGTCCCACGTGCATCTTAAATGACAGCTCGGAGAATTCCATCCCTTGCCCTTCCTCTCTTCTTGCTCTGTACACTCTTCACGGGCAGCCTCACACATATCCTTGACTTTAACCATCACAGTTGTTACTTGGTCGGTTCCAATCTCAAGTTCAGCCCTCTTTTCTAAGCTCTAAATGCAGTCTTTGGGTGGCACAAGTGGTTCAGCGTTCAGCTGCTAGCTGAAAGGTTGGTGGTTCAAACGTGCTCGGAGGTGCCTTGGAAGAAGGGCCTGGTGAACTACTTTCAAAAGCTAACAGCCTTGAAAACCCTACTCTGCATGCATGGAGTCACCATGAGTTGGAATCAACTCAGTGGTAACTAACAGCAACAAAAAACAAGTATATTCAATTGCTTATTAGATATCCATTGTGGGTGTCCCACATTCAAACCAGAAAATAACTCTGGTTTGATCTTAAATATGTGAGCAGAAGTCGGAAATTAGATTATAGCTAAGGTAATTAAGGTCTCCATCACTAAGGTTTCATTAACTCCAAGTGGCAAGGACCAAGTCATGTATTTCTTTTATCGTTAGTGGTCCTAGCACCATAAAAAGCACAATAAATACTTTTTGTTTGGCTGCTGAAAGAAATTCTTTAGATTGCAGGAGGATAGCAGAAAGCAGCGTGAACTGCAGTTGGACAGTGTGTGGTTTGGACAGTCATGCAGCACAAAGGAGCTGCGCATTCAGAGAACTGAGATGCGCTGAAAGGTTCTTCTGCGGCTTTTTAAAAATACGTTTTCATAATTGTTTCAGTTTGACCCCAGATTTTCAAATAGTGTTGCTAAATAACCATTTCTCTCCTTAAAGTTTAATTTTCATACTGACGGTTTAGTGTTTGCTGGGTCTTTTTTTTTTTTAAGGCCTGTGTCGACTTGTTATACTTTCTTGTGAAACATGTTTTTCAGTTTCCTGAGAACTTTCCTGCGTATAAAACTAATAGAACAATGGCGTATCTTCATCCACCCTGCTTTCTTCTACCTTGCATGTCAATTCTTATCGAAATAACTTAAGTAGGATTCACCCGCCATCTCTCTTCTTTGACTTCAATTCAGTTTTTATTATCATTGTTGTTTTGAGTTTCAAAGTCCTTTTTACCTGATACATGATCCTGTTTAAATCTGTACTTGGAAATATTTGTTGTAATTTCCTGGTTTGGATAGTGGCTATAGTGCTTATATAGTGAAAAGAGCACCTTGATTTTTTTTTTTTTAATCTAACTTAAGTGATTCTGTTGTAGACCCAAGATTGTGAGTATTTGTAATATACATTTTGTGAGTACTTGTAATATACATTATATCTTGGCCACCCGAGTACATACATCAGTGATTCTCAACCCTGTCAGACCGAATGCCCTGTTTCTATAAAATATTTTATAAATGCTCTTTCCTTTCTTATCCTGAAATGAAATTTAAATCTATCACCTGCCTATACAACTGATTTAAAAAAAAAAAAAACCAACGTTAGTATCCTAGCTTTCATATGAAGGAGAAATAAATACATTTATATTATATATATCTGTATTAGTGTGTAAATACTCAAGCATGTCTACACTTGTTGAGCGCCATTGAGTCCATTTTGACTGGTAGTCGACCGCATGTGACAGAGTAGAACTGCCCCCATAATGTTTTCTAGGCTGTACTCTTTTTCTTTGTTTACTGTATTTTAGATGAAGGTTTACAGAGCATACTAGCTTCTTATTAAACAATTAATGTACATATTGTTTGTGACGTTAGTTGCCAACCCCATGACATGTCAATTCTCTCCCCTTCTCGACCTTAGGTTCCCCATTACCAGCTTTCCTGTCCCCCACCGCCTTCTCATCCTTGCCCCTGGGCTGGTGTGCCCATTTAGTCTCATTTTGTCTAATCTTTGGCTGAAGGGTGAACCTCAGGAGTGACCTAATTACTGAGCTATAAGGGTGTCCAGGGGCCATACTCTGAGGGTTTCTCCAGTCTCTGTCAGACCAGTAAGTCTGGTTTTTTTGTTTGTTTGTTTGTTGTTGTTGTTGTTTTGCGAGTTAGGAGTTGTACATTTTTCTCCAGCTCTATCAGGGACCCTCTATTGTGATCCTTCTCAGAGCAGTTGGTGGTGGTAGCCAGGCACCATCTAGTTGTGCTGGACTTAGTCTGGTGGAGGCTGTGGTGGTTGTGGTCCATTAGTCCTCTGGACTAATCTTACCCTGTGTCTTTAGTTTTCTTCATTCTCCCTTGTTCCAGACAGGGTAAGACCAGCGGAGTATCTTAGATGGCCACTCACAAGCTTTCAAGACCCCAGACGCTACTCACCAAAGTAGGATGTAGAATATTTTTTTTATAAACTATGTTGTGCCAATTGAGCTAGAAGTTCCTTGAGACCATGGTCCCCACAGGCTGTAATCTTTGCGAGAGCAGATCACCAGGCCTTCCTTGAGCACAGCCACTGGGTGAGTTGGAACCACTAACCTTTCAGTTAGCAGCCGAGTGCATAACCATTGCGTCACCAAGGCTCCTAATCAGATGCTATAATTATTTAAGGAACCCTGGTGGCAAAATAGTTACGACCTCAGCTGCTAATCCAAAGGTTGGTGGTTGGAACCCACCCAGTGGCTCCATGGGAGAAAAGATTTAGCAATCTGCTTCCATAAACATTACAGCCTAGAAAACCTCCTCGGGGCAGTTCTGCTCTGTCAGGTGGGGTCGCTGTGAGTCACACCTAATAAGAATTCCAGCATAATCAGGGCTGCATCCATGCTGGGGCTGCTAATGCAGGCTGATAAAGACAAGTGGCATCGCCATTAGTGATACGATTTTCTGAAGTGGTGAACAACTCTTTATTTTTCTTAACCTAGGAATAACTTCTATTAAAATACGTGGAAATTCCCCCCAAACTGTAAAACATTACAGTGAGCGAAATAAAAAATATACTTGATTAAATAGACATTCCCTGGAGGCAGGGAGATTGGTTCACAGGCCCTTACAATAGTCCTGTGTGAGTGCGTGTGTGTGTGTGTGTGTGTGTGTGTGTGTGTGTGTGTGTGTGAGTGTGAGCTTTAGGTAAAGGTTTATAGAGCGAATTGGTTTCTCATTAAACAATACACATAATGTTTTATGACATTGGTTCCCAGCTCCACAATGTGTCAGCTCTCCCCTTCTCGACCTTGGGTTCCCCATTTCCATTTGTCCAGCTTTCCGGTCCCCGCCTACCTTCTTGCTCTTGCCCCTGGGCTGATGTGCCCATTTAGTCTCGTGGTTGAGCTGCATGGATTATTGTTTTATGGGCCTATCTAATCTTTGATTGAAGGGTGAACCTCAGGAGTGACTTCAGTACTGAGTTAAAAGGATGTACAGGGGCCATATGGTGAACAACTGTTTATAAAGTCTGATGAAACAAAGTATGTAATCTTCCTTCAATTTAAGTGGTAATTTCATTCCTGGAAAATTTCATAAATCCATACAAAATATTTTGTGTTTTTATTTAAATGGTTAAGATTATTCCATAGAGATTTTACTGACATCGGTATCAGGCCAGACATTTGAAAGTCATCCAGTTCACAGGCAGTTCTTTGTTAGTGCGATTCTACAGTGCATTGCAGATGTCTGATGTCTCTGCCTTCCCGCCCGGAATCCTAAATGCCAGTAGCACGTCCCTATCGCTGTGAAAATCAATGCCAGCCTTATTTCTGAAGTATTCCCAGAGGCCTTCCTTCCTTCCTTTGGCTCATTCCCCAAAAGGATTTTTGGATATGAGGCATATAATATCTTAGATGTAATAGTGGACTGCTGTGTTTTTTAGGGAAATACATTTAAGGAACCAATCAAAAAATGATAGGTGGGACTAAAAGCTTATATACAGTGAAGTTTATGGGCATTGAGAAACATTGTTTCAGTAATAGCATTATTTTGGTTGATTTGGTGAATTTAAGTGCTTGGTATTACATTGTACCTGTCTGATAACAGGGGCAGAATGCACTTCCATTCTATATGAGAACAACAGTACTTTGGATTTTGAGAAACATTAAAAATGTTTATCAGTAATTACAGCAAGATGAAAGGTAGGATATCCAGCTTGTGGGAAGTGAGACTGGTAGGAAGTACAAGATTTGGGGTTTATCGTTGTTTATTTAGTAGCTGTTTCTTGGTTCAGACATCCTCAGTGTCTTCGTGATTGACATATTTTTAATATTAAAATGTGAAGATAATATATAAAAGGCAAATTTTTTTTTTCCCACTACGTCTGCGCCCTTGTCTGCAGAGTCGTAACCAAATGCTTCTGATATACCATGGAGGGCCCAGAAAGCCATCTCCATTGCCATTGTTGTGTGTAGCTCGGAGGAGAAAGCGGGGAGGCTCACAGGTGTGTGAAAGACCTGAATAGAAGCTTCTTTTTACCCATCCATCTCCTGTCTGGATACTACAGCTCTGAGATTCTGTAGTGTTCACTCCTTCCTAGCCAGTAAACGCTCAACTGGCTAGGCAGATGAGAACAATCAAATTTAGAGTTCTAGGTTATAGACATATTAAACTCTCCTTTACTAAGACCCATGATCTTTAAATTTAATCTAAATTAAAACAAGCTCAGACATTTACATGTATCATCAATCCCTCTGTGTTTCCATACATGGAAACCACCACTCCAGCAAGCAAGGGATATTCCCTGTCATAGTTGAATTATGGCCAAACAGGATGTAGCTAATCCAGAAAATGTATGGTAAAGTCCAAAATGGATGAAGTTGTAGTCTTTGACATCTGGAAATAAAACCCCACCAACTGTAAAGCGAAAATAAACAGCTTTGGTTAGAATAAGACAGAATTATAAACACTAGAATAAAGTTTCTTGCTAGCCCCTCTTTCACTAGGAATGCTAGATTTCACTCTATAGAATCACTTCTGAAGTCTTTTCTTTTTCCATTTAATTATCTTTTAATTTAAATTTAATTTGGTAGAAAATTTATTGTTAAAAACATTTTAAAATCAAACTCAGAACTTGAAAATGAGAGTTTTATTCATTCAGTAAATATTTATTAAATAACTACTCTGCCAGATACCTGAGCACATGCTGTCCTGAAGAATCTTACGACATGGAAGGGAGATGGCTCCATAGACACGCAATTACAAATCAGTGTAATAGAATGTATAATGGGGGTATATAAAAGGTTTGGTGGGAATTAAAAAAAAAAACACTTATTGCCGTTGAGTCAGTTCTGACTCATAGTGACCCTATAGGACAGAGTACAACTGCCCCATACGGTTTCCAAGGAGCGTCTGGTGGATTTGAGCTCAGACCTTTTGGTGAGCAGCCTGAGCTCTTAACCACTGTGCCACCAGGGCTCCAGGTTGCTGCTTTAAATAGTAGCCCATATGCTTCATGTTTAACAAAAATTTGGTTTAATTTGTTTTGTCCTCTGGCTGACACAGAAGAGTCTATTTGAGGTAGTAATTCTTCAAAGTTAGATTCGTGGTCAGCTTTAGAAGTTAATAAAATCCCTGTGGCTGTGATGCAGTGGCTGGAAATCTCTCAACAGTTCCCCTCCCTCTCCTACATTTGCAGCCCTCTGCCTCCCTCTGGCACGGCATCTTTCGGCTCTGTTGCGAGATCTGTGGACTCAGCTGTCAGCCTGGGTTTTAACTTCTGTTCCATCATTTGCACTTTCTCTGAGATCATTTTAGATTCTGTGTCATGGCGCTTGAGAGCCATGTCTCACCCACCCCTGCCCCAAACCAGAGTTCTTGGAAGCCCAGACTGGCCTGGTGGATGGCAAACTACCTTAAACCCTAAAATGAAAGTTATGTAATATGGAACAAAAAATTAGAATTACTGTGTTTGACTTTACATCCTGGGCGTTTTAATTGATTCTCTGTCATCTTACTCTGATCTGTTAGCAGTGTCAAATTATCTTACCCTTATGCTCCCTTTGTATAGGTATATTAAAAATCAGTGTTCAGGAAACAGTAATTTGCAGTTAACTTTGTAGATCGTGGTAAGGTAAGATACATTAAATCATTCTCCAGAAATGATGGTATTTTTGCCAGGCCATTTTCAGGTGCCTGCGTCCATTAAGGGAGCCCTGGTGGCTCAGCTACTAACCAGAAGGTCGGCAGTTCGAATCCACCAGCCAGCTGATTGGAAACTCTGTGAGGCAGTTCTACTGTGTCCTATAGGGTCTCTATGAGTCGGAATCGACTCAACGGCAACAGGGTTTTTTTTGTGTGTGTGTGTGTCCATTAAAGCATATTTCCAACAAAAGTCGCATTTCGTCATGTCAAGGATGTGGCCTAAATAAAGCTGCTGTTCAGTTATTTTAATACATCACCCTGAGTGGAAGTTGGCTCGATGACATCCAACGACTACAGTGCTATTCCAGTTTTGACTCTGTAGCTTTGTGGATTTTTGTTTGTTTTGAAGCTTTTTCTTTCTGTTGTGAGGAAATAGACCACACAAGAGTGGTAAAGTTTATAGATTTACCTAGATCACTGTGAACTCTAAAGATAAGGGTTTCTTAGTTATATTAAAGAAATGTAACAATATTTACATCAGTTATAATTATGGTTTGTTTTTCTTAGCTCTTTTATTTGTAAAACTTGTGTTTTTTTAAAAATCTAAGATTTTTAAAATACTGCAGAGATAGGTGTATCTGGTATAAAAATGTAAAATGCTGTGATTCATTTCCAAGTATTACTGTGTGCCAAAGACTAATTACTAAAAATTATAAAGCTATTTGCTGGTCTCCCCAGGTTACATCAGTTTGTGGTTACAAACGGAGTCTTTTAACCTCGTTCGTTATCATTTCTTTCTCCTATCTGCTACCATGAGATTTTTCCCCCCTTAAATACTCATCCAGTTATTTTGTGCAGTACCTATGGCTTCTCCCATGCCATGCAGGAGACCTGGGTTCCGTTCCTGGCCATTGCACATCGTTGGAGCCCCCACCCTGTCAGTGGAGGCTTGCATGTTGCTATGATGCTGAACAGGTTTCAGTGGAGCTTCCAGACTTAGATGGACAGGGAAGAAAGACCTGGCAATCTACTTCTGAAAATCAGCCAATGGAAACCCCATACCTAGATCACAACAGTTCAGTCTGCAACCAGTCATGGGTATAGGGTGGGGATGGGGCAGGAACGGGCAGCATTTTGTTCTGTTGTCCATGAAGTGGCCGAGGGTGTTGGCTGATCAGCCGCAGCTAACAACAACAACATGGCTCTAACATAATGCTTACAAAGAAGAGAAAAAGGGGTTTTGAGTTTTGTGCTGTATTAGAGTATAAGAATTTATCAGTAGTTTAACCCTGTGTGCATCCAAAGTCTATACTCTTTCCCCTTACCAGGCACTGAAGTAAAATCGGGATGGCTGGAAAAGCAGTAATCAGCCTCCGTTCCTTTGCCAGGATGAAACGAAATCGGGAGAAAGGGGCAGGCAGCCATCAGTAGGAATTGAGAGCGTGAATGGACAGTCTGGAATGACAGCAGAAATGTAATACGTGCAAAAGGTGTCTGAACCCTGGCGTGGAGCCTTGACCTGGTGGTTGGGGAGTTCGGATTGTATTTCTCCCTTGCTACCATCATTATTGCTGACAATGCTTGCTAGAAATAGTGTGAAATTATGCTTGAACTTTACACTAATAGTATATTTATACAGTTTCTGATAACATGTTTATTTTTACTCCTGTTAAGGAACGTAGAGATCATTGAACTATAAAGATTCTCTTACGTCAGTTTTAAGCATAGAGGGGTAGGAAGTCTTGAGGTATGTGATTTTAAACCTTTTTGCATCACAGAGATCTGATGAAGCCTCTGCACACTCACATCATAACAATGCACATGTATGCAAATTTGCATACAGTTTCAGAGACGCAGCTGCAGACTGTTCAGGAGCCTGCCCTAAGTCAGTTTGTCATTTTGGCAGCTTCATCCTTTTATGTGTGTTGGAGCGTGGCTCCTTCATTTTGTTACAGAGAAGAGAATGCTAATGAACTGAACTGTAGGTTAGTTTACGTAAGGGACATTTTAGCTGTACTTACACTATAGTCTCAAATGTCAAATTTAACTATTTTGTGTGTCAAAAAATAGATCATATGAGTTAATCTCAACTGAAAAAAAAACCTCAGAATGCATAAGTGGATGTTATGTCATCTTTAGGAACTAGGATAAACTTATTCTTCTTTTGCAATTATCTTATTTTGAATTGTGGTATCTTGCAATATTGAGATGCTATATAGAATTTTTAAAAAGCGGTCTAATTTAAAATTAATTTCATTTTTGGAACATTCCAGTATGTCCCCTTGAAATAATTATAGACGTCTCAGGAGTTCCAGAACTTCAGATGGGATCCCTGGTGGAGATCATCCGGTGGAGATGAGCGGGGAACGATGAGCATCTGAGTCCAGAAGAATGCATGCGTTCTGTATGCGCGCACACACGCACATAGGTTCTAGTCATGACAGATACTGCTATATTTGTTTTTCTGTTTGGGGTTCTTTATTTTGTTTTTTGTTTCTTAAGATAGACATAGTGGTAAATTCCAGTCTTGGTGGGAGTTTAGCAAACACTAAAATAAAATAAAGTTCCGGATGAGTGTTCTCAGTCTCAGTTGACTTGGCATCTTCTTGAAGACTTTTAGACCCTCAAGTTTACTTTAGCTTTTCTTTAATTTATACAAAAAGCTTACACGCGTGATATGAACATTGTTAAATTAATAACATGTTAGTTATATTTATCAATTTCAGGTATGCTCAGACAGGTTCCATCTGAATTAGTGTGTTGAGTTGAGGTACAGTAGGAGTAACGCTAAAGAAGAAGGAAGACAGAAAGCATAAACTTATTTTTTTGTTATGCCAGTTGACCTAGATGTCCCCTGAAAGCATGATCCCCAGACCCCCACCCCTGCTACTCTGTCCCTTGAAGTGTTCGGTTGTATTCAGGAAACTTCTTAGTTTTGGTTTAGTCCAGTTGTGCTGACTTCCCCTGTAGTGTGTGCTGTCCTTCCATTCACCCAAGATAATTCTTGTCTGCTATCTAGTTACTGAATAACCCTCACCCTCCCTCCCCACCCTTGTAACCATCAAAGAATGTTTTCTTCTGTGTTTAAACCTTTTCTTGAGTTCTTATAATAGTGGTCTTATACAATATTTGCCCTTCTGTGACAAAATTGACTCAGCATAATGCCCTCTAGATTCTTCCACGTTATAAGATGTTACATGGCTTCATCGTTGTTCTTTATCATTGCATAGTATTCCATTGTGTGAATATACCATAATTTGTTTATCCATTCATCCATTGATGGGCACCTAGGTTGTTTCTGTCTTTTTGCTATTGTGAACAGTGCTGCAGTGAACATGGGTGTGCATATATCTATTCTTGTGATGGCTTTTATTTCTGTAGGATGTATTCCAAGGAGCGGGGATAGCTGGATCGTATGGTACTTCTATTTCTAGCTTTTTAAGGAAGTGCCAAACCGATTTCCGAAGTGGTTATACCATTTTACATTCCCACCAACAGTGTATAAGTGTTCCAACCTCTCCACAGCCTCTCAGCATTTATTATTTTGTGTTCTTTGGATTAATGCTAGCCTTGTTGGGGTGAGATGATATCTCATTGTAGTTTTGATCTGCATTTCTCTAATGGCTAACGATTGTGAGCATTTCTTCATGTGTCTGTTAGCTGCCTAAATATCTTCTTTGGTGAAGGGCCGGTTCATATCCTTTGCCCATTTTTTAATTGGGTTATTTGTCTTTTGTTGTTGAGGTTTTGAAGTATCTTGTAGATTTTAGAGATTAGATGCTGATCAGATTTGTCATAGCCAAAATTTTTTTCCTGGTCTATAGGTTGTCTTTTTACTCTTTTGGTGAAGTCTTTTGATGAGCATAACTTGGATTTTTAGGAGGTCCCATTTATCTAGTCTCTTTTCTGGTGCTTCCAAGGCTATAAATCTTTATGGGAGCAGACTGCCACATCTGTCTCCTGGGCTGGTAATGTTTGAACCACTGACCTTTTGGTTAGCTGCCGAGCGCTTTAACCACTTTGCCACCAAGCTCCCATTAGTTTATGAATACCAAGTTTAATTGACCTTTTAGTAACTCACTTAGTAGTACTAGTAAATAGACCTTGGCCACCATAAAAAAAAAATTTTTTTTGAGTCATGTGGGGATTCACTTTCCGCTTGTAGGTGGTTCTTGAGGCCTAACAAAGGAATCTTGAAGAAGATTCACTTGCCACCATGGAAGAGGGTAAAGTACTGTGGGAATGAAGTGTTAATGTTCCTGTTATCGGCAAAAACGCTTCCACTAGAAATTATAAGTAAATGTTGTTTGAGAGGTGCTCTTTTAAATTTGGGACCAAAAGGGAGTTCCTCAAGGCCAGGAATGTAGATATTTCTCTGGTATCTCAGGGGATCAATTGATACAGTAACTGGCACAAATAAAATGATTGTGCGGAATGAATCCCAGCAAGACCCTGATCAAGGCGTTGCATTATAAATCCTCTGGGAACAAAGCTCTTTGAAACCGAGTTTATCTGGGTGTGGAAGAAGTAAAAATATAAACCTTAGTCATGGGACAGGGTAGGTGCTGACTAGGCCATCACTGCACAAGACCTCCACATCACTGAGTAGGAATGTATCTGAAGAGAAGGACAAGGAACCACAGGAATGAAAGGGAAGGAATGTAGTGGGGAGAGAAGCCTTGTCCTCAAATGCATCTCTAGGCCTCCTGCATGATTTTATTTCTTGTAGCATTTCTGACAGAGTGTGGACTGTTCTTCATTATTAGAGGTATTGCCTAGTTAGTTTGTCTCTAAAGATAATGTATCAGTTTATCTGTGCAAGAAAAAAAAAATGGCTTAACTCTTGTAATAATTCAATGGATTGAGTGTGTATATAGTTCAAGGCCAGTAATATGTGCAAGCTGATTAATTAAATAGAACCAACAGTAAAGAATCATAACAACTAATCTTCAAAGAGCAGCTCAAGAAGATAGAGTAAAGTACTATAATGAAATGTGCAAAGAGCTGGAGTTCAGAAACCAAAGAGGAAGAACACGCTTGGTATTTCTCAAGCTGAAAGATCTGAAGAAAAAAATTTAAGCCCCCAGTTACAATATGGAAGGATTCTATGGTCAAGATACTGAACCACACAGAAACCATCAAGGGAAGATGGAAGGAATACACAGTCACTGAGCCAAAAAGAATTGGTCAGTGTTCAGCCCTTGCAGGAGGTAGTATATGATCAAGAGCCAATGGTACTGAAGGAAGAAGTCCAAGCTGCACTAAAGGCATTGGTGAAAAACAAGGCTCCAGGAATTGACAGAATACCAGTTGAGATGTTTCAGCAATAAGATGCAACGCTGGAAGTGTTCACTTATCCGTGCCAAGAAATTTATAAGACAGCTACCTGGCCAACTGACTGGAAGAGATCCGTATTTGCATCCATTCCAGAGAAAGATGACCCAACAGAATGTGAAAATTATCGGACAATATCATTAATGTAGCACACAAGTAAAATTTTGCTGAAGGTAATTCAAAAACGGTTGCAGCAGTACGTGGACAGGGAACTGCCAGAAATTCAAGCCAGATTCAGAAAAGGATGTGAAATGACGGCTATCATTGTTGATGTCAGATGGATCTTGGCTGAAAGCAGAGAATACCAGAAAGATGTTTACCTGTGTTTTATTGACTGTGCAAAGGCGTTTGACTGTGTGGATCATAACAAATCATGGATAACATTGTGAAGAATGGGAATTCCAGAACACTTTAATTGTGCTCATATGGAACCTGTACATAGACCAAGAGGCAGTCATTCAAACTGAATAACAGGATACTGTGTGGTTTAAAATCAGGAAAGGTGTGCATCAAAGTTGTGTCCTTTCACCTTGCTTATTCATTCTGTATGCTGAGCAGATAATCCAAGAAGCTGGACTGTATGAAGAAGAACTCGACATCTGGATTGGAGGAAGACTCTTTAACAGCCTGCGTTATGCGGATGACACAACCTTGCTTGCTGAAAGTGAAGAGGACTTGAAGCACTTACTGGTGAATATCAAAGACTGCAGCCTTCAGTATGGATTATACCTCAATAGAAAGAAAACAGAAATTCTCAAAACTGGACCAATAAGCAACATCGTGATAAATGGAGAAAGTATTGAAGTTGTCAAGGATTTCATTTTACTTGGATCCACAATCAACGTCCATATATTGCTTTGGGCAAATGTGCTGCAAAAGACCTCTTTAAAGTGTTAAAAAGCAAAGATGTCACCTTGAGGACTAAGGTGCTCCTGACTCAAGCCATTGTGTTTTCAATCGCCTCATATGCATGCGAAAGCTCAAAGTGAATAAGGAAGAGAAAAGAAGAATTGATGCCTTTGAATTGTGGTGTTGGTGAAGAATATTGAATATACTGTGGACTGCCAGAAGAACGAACAAATCTGTCATGGAAGAAGTACAGCCAGAATGCTCCTTAGAAGTGAGGATGGCAAGATTTCGTCTCATGTACTTTGGATATGTTATCAGGAGGGATCAGTCGCTGGAGAAGGACATGATGCTTGATAAAGGAGAGAATCAGTGAAAAAGAGGAAGACCCTTGCAACAGTAAGCTCAAGTGTATCAGTGATCATGAGTATGGCTCAGGACTGGGCACTGTATCATTCTGTTGTACATAGGGTCGGTATGAGTTGGAACTGACTCAGTGGCACTTAACAGCCACAATAACAGTAATATATGCAATATAATCAATTAAGAAGGGCCAACAGTAAAGAACCATAACAACTAACCTTGTTGACCAGTATTTCTTTTTTTTTTTTCATTTGGTCTTAGGGGTTTGACCCACCACATCAGAGTGATACAAGGACTATTTACATAGCCAACAGGTTTCCTCAGAATGGCCTTTACACACCTCAGAAGTTTATAGATAATAGGATCATTTCTTCTAAGGTAAGCATTAACATTTGCTGTTAAAACTATCAATATATGCCATTTTATTTTGAAAGGTAATTTATTGTGTGTCTTCTAATATGCATTTATATCTTTTTAAAATTCAAGAAAGTGGTGTTTGATAGGTTTAGCTTAACCGAAATTGTGAACTGTAAGATAAAAGTAATTGCCATTTGCTGATATCAAGTACTTAACATGCCAAAAATTATCATTATTTGCATTTAAACTTAGGAACTAATACAATGGGCCAGGCACTATGTTAGGTACATATATCATTTAATCCTCGTAACAGCCCAGTAAGGTGTCGTTAAATCCATTTTACAAAGTGCTGTTATACTCAGATCTGTTTCTTCACGAGTCGAAATGCTGGGAAATTAAGTAACTTACCACAGTAACATAGCAGTGAGTGGCTAGGTTGGAGTTTGAACTCAGTTTTTTCTGATTTCAAAGCCCATACTCCTCCAACTTTATCACTCTTCTGTAAGCATTTTAGGGTGCCAAAGCGTACTGTCTCATCTTTACATATTCTTCCTTGTTTCGTTTCTTCTGTGGCATTTTTAAGATGTAATTTATTTTAAAACTAAAGATTATAGAGTAGCACTATTTGATAAACTTTTCTCTTAAGATGGAAATGTTTTCTGCACTGTCTGGTGTAGGGTAGCCACAGAGCCCTTGAAATGTGTCTAATGTGAGCGAGGAACAGAACTTTTCACTGGATTTTACCTTTACTTTGCATTCAGTGTCAGTAGCCCCGCATGACTCGTGGCTCCCTTACTGGACGGTGTAGTTACAGAGAATATCAGAGTCAGAGGCTGAAGGCGAAGTTCTCCTTAGCTCATAGCTATTGCTTGGCCACTTGAGGAAGCATCTTTGGTTTGCCCTTTCTCTCCCTTCCAGAACAGCTCAAATGTTCTCTGTGATGCTGATCTTATCTTTGCTAAGGATGTTGTTTTGGACCAGTGATTTCTTTGCCCTGCCCCCACCCCACCTTTTTTTCCCCTGCCTTCACATTGTTTACATACACTCCATACCCATTAGTGACATCTGTCTTCATGGACAATGGTTCTAAAACAAAGGGTAGGAAGAGGAAATGATCAGAATCTAGAATGATGGGAGAGTTCTAGATTAATGACACAGTTTTTAGTAAACTATGCAAGAAATGAAAGTCTTTCTTAAAAATTTTAAGTTTCCTTTTTTTTCTTTAACTTGGGTTATAATTTACATATAATAAAATTCACCAGCTTCAAGTGTACAATTTAATGAGTTTTGACAGATGTGTAACATCATGTGACCACCACCACAATCAAGGTATAGAATCTATCCATCACTCCAAAGATTCCTCTCACTCCCTTTGCCACTAGTTTCCCCTCCCCCAGCCCCAGACCAACAACCACTGATCTGCTTCCCGTAACCACAGTCTTGTCTTTTCTAAAGTCTTCTGTAACTGGAGTTACCCAGTATGAGTCTCCTGTGTCCAACTTCTTTTACTCAATGCTGTTAAGATTCATCGTTGTTGTTGGAAGTACCAGTATCACTAGTTCAGTCCTTTTTATTGAGAGTTATTGTATGGTCGTTGTTTGATTTTACCACAGCTTCTTCGTCCATTCACCAGTTGATGGACGTTTAGTGTTGCTTGTAGTTTGGGGCTATAACGAATAAAGCAGCTGTCAACATTCACAGCTGTTTGTGTGAACATACATCTTAACTTTCTCTTGGATAAAAACCAGGGAGTGGGATTGCTGAGTTATATGTTAAGTGTTTTATGAACTTTGTAAGAAACAGCCAGACTGCTTTCCAAAGCATTTGCATTTCCGCCAGCCGTGTGTGAGAGTTGCCGTTCCTCCACGCCCTGGACGGCACTTGGTTTTCTGAGTCTCCCGTTTCTGCCTCTGGTGGATATAGTAGTTGTGTCTTATTGTGGTTTTAATTTTAATTTTCCTGATGATTAATGACGTTAAGTTTCTCTTCATTTGTTCCTTCATGTATCTTCTCTGCTGAAGTATTTTTTCACGTATTTTACCTGTTTTTTTGATTGAGTGATTTGTCTTTTTATTGAGGTGTAAATGTCTTTACTATATTCTGGACGTAATTCCTTTTGTTAGATATACGTTTTGCAAATATGTTTTCTGCCCAGAGACTTCACCTTTTCATTTTCTTAACAGTATCTTTTGAAGGGCAAATTTCAAAAAATTTTTATGGAGTAGTTGATCTTTTTTTTTTCTTTTGGTGGCTCACTCATCCTTTTTGTTTCCTGTCTAATAAATCTTTGTCTCTCCTGAGTCAGAAAGATTTTCACCCATCTTTTGTTTTTTTTTTGGAGCCCTGGTGGCACAGCGGTTAAGAGCTCGACTGCTAACCAAAAGGTCAGCAGTTCAGATCCACCAGCCACTTCTTGGAAATGCTATGGGACAGTTCTACTCTGTCCTATAGGGTCGCAGTCAGTCAGAACTGACTTGACAGAAATGTTTTTTTTTTTTAATTTTTTAAGAAACTTTATAGTTTCAGCTCTTATATGTAGGACTATGATTCACATTGAGTTAATTTTTGTTTATGGTGTAAGGTTTGGATCTAGGTTCAGGTTTTTGCATGTGGCCATCCAAGTTTTCTAGCACCACTTCCCAAAAAGACTATCCTTTCCACATTTAATTACTTTGGCACTTCTGTTGGAAATGAATTGACTGGGTATGTATGGATCTATTTCTGGACGTTGTATTCTTCAGATCCACTGATGTATGTGTCTGTCCTTGTGCCGGCTTTCTTGATTACCATAGTTTTATAATAACTCTTGAAATCAGGTAGTCTAAATCCTCCCACTTTGTTTTTTTTTTCAAAATTGTATTGCATATCCAGGCCCTTTGCATTTAGTATATATTTTAGAATTTTGCTTATCAATTTTTGCATAAAAAGCTAGCTGGGATTTTATATGGGATTTCATGGATTCTGTGTATCAGTTTGGGAAGAATTAACATTCTAAGTGATTAATCTTCCCATCCACAACATCATGGCGTGTCTTTCTGTTTATTTAAGTCACTTTACTTTCTCTCAGCAGTGTTTTATAGTTTTCAGTGTACAGTCTTGCACACATTTTGTTAAATTTATGTTTGATGCTGTTGTAAATGGTCTTATTAAAACTTAAGTTTCTATTTTATAGGATATTTCTAGTAGAAATGTAATTGCTTTTTTTATATTGACCTTGATTCCTGAGTTCTTGCTAAGCTGACTTATTAGTTCTAATAGCTTTTTTGTAGATTCCTTAGGATTTTTGCATACCCAGTCATGTTACCTGCACACAAAGACCATTCTACTACCTCTTTTTCAGCCTCTAAACCGTTTATTTCTTTTTCTTGGCTTGCTGCACTGGCTAGAATCTGAAATAAATGTTGAGCGGTAGTGGTGAGAGTGGACATCCTTGCTGTGTTCCCAATATTGGGGGAAAACATTTAGTCTTTTACCAGTATGATGTCAGCTGTAGGTTTTCTGTACATGCTTTTTATTAAGTTAGAGAAGTTCCTTCTCTTTTTCTAATTTGTTTAACATTTTTATCAGGAATGGTTGTGGAATTTTGTCAGATACTTTTTTCTGTTTCAGTTGAAGGGATGTTTTTACTTTTTTAGTCTGTTGATATCGTTAATTACATTCATTGATTTTTTTTTTTTTTTTAAACAATGTTAAACCAACCTTTCATTCTTGGAATAAACCTCCCTGTATCATGATATATTACCGTGTTTATATATTGCTGGATTTGTTTTGCTAATATTTTGTTAAGGATTTTTGTGCCTGTGTTCATGAGAGATACTGGTTTTTAGTTTTGTTTTCTCGTAACGTCCTTGTTTTTATATCAAAGCAATAAAATTATTTGGGAAATGTTCTCTCTTCTATTTTCTGGAAGAGTTTGTGTAGATTTGGCATTATTTCTTCCTTAAATATTTGGTGGACTTCACCAGTGAAGCCAACTAAGCCTGGAATTTTCTTTATGGAAAAATTTTGAACTACAAATTCACTTCCTTTCCCATATTTAAGGGATTAAGGTTATTTTTTCTGGAGTGGTTATTTTTTTCTTTGGTACTTTGTGCCTTTCAGGGAATTTTTCTTTTTCATCTCAGTTGTTGAACTCATTGGCTTAAAGATTTTTATAAAATTGTCTTCTTATCCTTACACATCTAGAATATTTAGTGACATCCCGCTTTTGTTCCTTTTCTTGATAATTTATGTGTTCTCATCTTCCTGGTTAGTCTGGCTAGCAATTTATCGATACTATTGCTGTCTTCAACAAAGCAGCTTTTGGTTTGATTAATTCTCTATTGTTTTTTGTTTTCTATTTTTATTCTTACCGTTATTTCCTTTTATTCTACTTACTTTGAGCGCAGTTTGCTCTTCTTTATATAGTTTTTTATGGTGGAAGCTTAAATCATTGATTGAAGACATTTTATTTTTTCTAATATAAGCCTTTAAAGCTGTAAATTTTCTAGTGAGCCCTACTGTTTATTTGCATCCCGTAAATTTTGCTATGCGGTGTTTTTGTTATCGTTCATTTCAAAATATTTTCTTTAATTTAGCTTATTTTGTTGTTGTTATTTAGTATATACACAGCAGAACACAGCAGTTCAACGGTTTCCACACGTACAGGTCATTGACGTTGATTTCATTCCTGGAGTTGTACAGCTGTTCTCACCCTCCTTTCCTGCGTTGTTCCTCAGTGTGAACATAAACTCTCTGCCCCCCTAAGGGTCCTGGCTAATCTTCCAAGTGGTTGTTGTTGCTTTGATCCTATATAGTTCTTAAACGAGCATAATGCTCATGGCAGACAGAAATTTTTTTTTTTTTTTTTTTTTTAATAAATCTGTGTCTGTATTTTCTAATTTCCTTTGTGATTTCTTCTTTGACCTATGGGCTGTTTTGCTGTAAGTTGTTTAATTTCCAGACATTTAAGGCTTTTAGAGATGTTTTATTTTTATTGATTTCCAATTTAATTTCATTGTGGTCGGGAATGTGCTCTTGTTTTAAAGCATATTGTCTGTCTTGATGAAAATTTCATGTGCATTAAAAATAATGTGTATTCTTCATTTCGTAGTATACTGGTCTATAAACGTCAATTTTGTTAAGGTGTTAATGATATCATTCAGATCTTCCATATTCTGATTTTTTTTTTTTTTGTTCCACATATTTCCAAGTTAAGTTTGTTAAAATCTCCAATTCTAATTGTGGATTTGTCTGTTTCTCCCTTTAGTTCTGTAAATTTTTTCATTCATGCATTTTGAGCACTGTTACTAGACATACATACGTGTATGTGTATGCTATGGTTCCTGATGCATTGTACCTTTTATCATTTTCAAATGTCATTCTTTGTCTCTTGGAATTCTCCGTAGTTTAAAAGTCTTTTTTAATATCATACTGGTATAGCCATTTCTGCTTCCCTGTAGTTACTGTTCGGGTGGTATATTTTTTTCCGGTCTTTTACTTTCAGTCTATTTGTATTTTTGTTTTTTGCAGACAGTGTATCATTGGTTCTTGCTTTTTTTTATCCAACCTGACCATTTCTGCCTTTGTTTGAATTTTTAAGTTAGTTATATTTAATGTAATTATTGACATAATTAAGTCTGCTGTTCTTTGTCTTTTGTTGGTGTTCCACTTTTCCTTCCTTCCTGCCTGCCTTTTTTTCTGCTACTCAGAATTTTTTAGCATCCCATATTAATTTCTGTGTTAGCTTTCAGCTCTGTCTTTGCGTTATATTTTAGTGGTTACTCCAGGGATTACAGTTTGTATTCTAAACTTCGATTATTGTCCTTAGAGTTAATACTGAATTACTTCAGATGAAATATAGGAACGTTACCATGGTACATTTCCATTTCCATGTAGCCCCCCAAACAGTGCTGTTACTGTCACCTGTATTATATCTTTATTTGTTATATACCCATCAGTACACTATTATAATATTTGCTTTCATACCTTTTAAAGATATTAAGAGAAAAAAGAAAATGAATATAGTATTTTGTATTTATTCACATACCTACCTTTTCCGGTGCCGTCATTCCTTCTCGGAGATCTACTTTATGGCACTTTTCTTCTTCCCTGTGTACACTTTCCCCATAGAACGTAACATCCCTGTGGACAGGGATGTTGTTTCAGTCACTACTCTGCCCCCAGCACGTTCACTGCTACTTGACACATAGTTGGAGCTATTTTAATAATTGAAGTAAAATATCAATGAATGAACTGATCGTCTCAACAAAGAAATAGAAACTATGTTAAAAATGGAAAGTTTAGAGTCAAAGAATACAAATACTGAGATAAAAAAATACCACAATTGCCAATTAATAGTCAAAGGAAGAAAAGAGAGTAGAACAGAAGTACTGAGAGTCTAGAAACCACCAGATAAATGGTTTCTATAATGTCAGGAGTTACATGAAGTTTGTCTGAGGATTTAGTAAATCGGATTTTACTTTTGTTGTTGTTATGTCGATATGGTATGTATTTACATATTAATTTAATTTATTGATCTCTTCCCTCCCTCCCTTTTTTTTTTTTAGTATACTGTATGGAATTTTGTTCCAAAAAATTTATTTGAGCAATTCAGAAGAGTGGCAAACTTTTATTTTCTTATTATATTTTTGGTTCAGGTAAGCTTTATCATTCAATAGATTGTTAATAATTTGTAAACAGGGTCTCTAAAAATGTCTTAGAACAAGAAAAAATTATTTCTCAAGGTGGGTTAATACAAAAAGAGGGTCCTACACAACAGAGAGTCCCTGATGGAGCAGGAGAAAGGTGGGGTGCAAAACTCAAATTCTAGTAAAAAGACCAGACTTAATGGTCTGACTAAGACTGGAGGAACCCTGGAAAGCATAGCCCCCAGACTGTCAGTCCAGAACTAAAACAATTTCCGAGGCCAACTCTTCAGACAAAGATTGGACAGGACTGTGGGACATAAAGTGATACTTGCGAAGAGTGTGCTTTTTAGCTCGAGTAGATACATGAGACGAAATGGGCAGCTCCTGTCCGGAGGTGAGATGGGAAGGCAGAGAGGGTCAGGAGCTGGTTGAATGGACCCAGGAAATCTGAGGTGGAAAGAAGGAGTGTGCTGTCACAGTACAGGGAGAGCAATTAGGGTCACATAACAATTTATGTATAAATTTTTGTGTAAAAGACTAGAAGTGTAAACTTTCACTTAAACTACAACAATAAACAAAAAAATAATAAGTACACACACATATATATATATATATATATATATATATATATATAAAGGGTTCCAGAATGGCCGGTGGTAGGAGTGCCTGGTTTCTTTACTCGGCATTTCTTCGAGCGCTCACTCTGCTCATGTGTAGTGTGGCTCTCCCGGAGGGGAGTAGAGTGTGCACCATTGTTTCTGCAGAGCTTCACTGGGATTCATGTCTCCCTGACACAATGATCTACACCACTTCCGGGTTTCTAAGATCATAGCCTGTGAGTTTTAAGGTCAACTGTGTTTTGTTTCATCACTAATGTGCTGTAGGGCTGAAAACTGTAATCTAAGCCAAGAACATAACATGATCTAGTATCTTTCAGATGTTCTGCCTCAGAATATGTTTTGGCTTTTAATGTATAGCACATATTGGTTTGGGCACATTTCTGCCTGTTGAACCATCTTTTTACTTTTGGCTTTTAATTATATTAGTTAATCCCCATGAATCTAGATTCTTTATTCAGGAGGCCATTTTCTTACTGTGTAAATCTGTGTTCATTATAAACTGTTTTGACAGTTCCTTAATTTTCAAATTGTGTTTTTTTTTGTGGCTTTGTCTACAGAATAAACTCCGTGGCTTTTTACAGTACTGGGGATTTGTCTTGTAACTTTTATATCAAAATATCAAGAGAACAGCCTGTGGAGCCGAGTGCAAGTCGAGCTTTAAGATTTGGGGTTGTGGTTTTCTTTTGAAGATGCTGCCCTTTTCTGAGAACAGTGCAGCAGGTCTGGACAGCCTCTGTCAGTGTGCCACTGAACTGTCATGTAGGCTCTGAACTTTTCTCTCAAAAGGACCTGAGATTTTAAAAGAAAAAAAAACTTAAGTAATTATTTTCAAGCTCCAGGAAGCATTTACTTTTTTAAAAAATCACTTTTCTTTATGAACAGGGAAGGTACTTCTGATTTTCTATCGGTAGAACATCAGCCTGGTTTTCTCAAAGAAGTGAGGAATTTATACTAACCTTATCCACATAACATGCGTGCATTTGTGAAATCACTAGCTAAGATCAGGAATTTAGCCTGTTTGTGGAATAAAATGAGTTTAATTGGCCTCTATAGAGTAAAGGAACATTAATAAATCATTAGAAGAAAAATCTAATAACTAAACATAGTTATTGCCAATATTTCTTTACTTCCTCAGCAATTTAGTGAAACCGCAATTGTATGATTTTAGTTCATAATTGCAACATCTTTTGCCTAGCTGTACCCCTCTGGCTGTTCTGGGTGTAACAGAACGAGTTACAGAAAAAACACTTTTCCTAATCCCATTCCTAATTCTCTCTAGTGTTGAGTTTATTCTGAATCCCAGGGTGAAAATTGCTTGCAGACTTTTCAGTATTTATCTGGATGTGCAAAGAAATGTGAAATGAGATCTGAGCAGCTGTAGCTGCTGTCCTAGGCAAATACTGAGGAAGACCTCAGGTACCCTGCACTCCTAGGCAAATACTGAGGAAGACCTCAGGTACCCTGTCTGTAAGAAAGCAGAGTGGCTGAGTCCACTCTAGCAATATATTAGGCTTGCAATCGATATTCCACCAACCCTGTGTAATAGCTAACAAAGTGAAGTTGTAAACTAAACTCTACCTGTGCATAATATCTGTCTCCTAATATGTTTTACTGTGGGTCACAATATACGTTTGTGTACTGTTCTTGAAATTCCCGGTATTTATCAGATTTTAGATGTGAATAGTGTGATATACAATATAGAAATATAATACTCTATTCTCTCTTTTGTATAGCTTATGATTGATACACCTACCAGTCCGATTACCAGTGGACTTCCATTATTCTTTGTGATAACGGTAACCGCCATAAAGCAGGTAGGAAATGCTTTCTGTTGTTGGTTTCCCCCTTGCCATTCAGAAATTGCCAAATATTTCTACTTTAAAGTAACATTTGTTGTTGTGAAAATAATTTCCGTAAGAAAGCAGCAAACCTGTCAATATTGCATATGGTAAAATTAACCTGAGTTAGCTACTTTATATTTCAGGTACCTGTGACTCATGGAATAATTACCATTGTTACAATATGCTGTTCCCTTAGCACACCTAGGAAGCATCCAAAAGCAAGCATTTACACATGCAGAGCAGGTTAGATATGAAATAGATATTCGTTAGAGTTTGGCAATATTTAAAGGAAATACAGTTCTAAAGGGCTTTGCTTTAGGAAGGAATGTAAAATCCTGCAGTAAGATCTCCAGGCATGGACATTCACAAAATAAAATGGTATAGTGTTTTCCTACTTTTTACACCTTTCTCTGATGAAGTTGATTTTTATGTGAAGTAGTTCCCTGGGGGAAATAGCTTCAACCAAGTCTGAGTTGGCATTAAAATTTAGATACAAACAGGATTATTGGTTAAACATACCAAGTAAGAAAGACATTTCTAGAAATGTCATGTCTACATAGCTACCACTTCTCAGAAAATCTTGTAAATTATACAAAGATGATCTCTTTCACCTGAGAAAGAGTTCATTGAATTTTCTCGTGTAAATATGGTAAATTTCTGTTTTATAAGGTTTAGGGACAAGGTTTAAAATTGACGTGGAATTCCAGTTGACAAACATTTTAACAATTCTAAAACGAGATATATTCATTGTTACTTGCATGAGAAGGGTAAGAGGAGCCTAGAGATAGCAATTATTTATTTATCTGGCATGTCAGAGAATATCACGCTTCAGCTCTCTTTGGCTTCCCTTTCTTTACTCTCCTGTTGGAGACTAGAATTTGTGTGTAAAGTCAGTAAGCATCCAGATCATGCTACACAATTATATAGTTACTTGGTTTTGCCGATGTTTATTCTATCAAAGTAACACACATTTGTCCCTTCACCTCTTTTCTATCTACCATTCCCTCTTAGTTGATATCACCCAACTAAGTGGCTTAAAGTGTCGTCTATATGTTGATGATTCTCAGATTTATATCTGTTCTGAAACTATTTCCTGAACTCCAGACACACATATACAATGATTTGTGAAACGTTCCCACTTGGATATCGCATAAAAACCTCAAACAGAACTCTTGATTTTTTTCCTGTAAAACTGTACTACAGTGCCCCAGTTCATTAAATGGCACTACCATCCACCCAGTTGCTTAAGCCACAAACCTTGGCATCATCCTTGACCCTTATTTCCTTCTGTCTTCAAACTCTGTCGTATTAGTCCAAGTTACCATTGTCGCTTGCCTGGACAATTGTGGATTTTCCTCACAGTTCGCCCACTTCCCGCTCTTGCCCTTCTGCGGTTTCACACAGCAGCCAGATGGATCTCCTAACAACATGAATCAGATGATACGCTTTCCCACTTAAAACTCTTCAGAGACTTCCCATTACACTCTGACCAAAACCCATCTTTTTGGTGATCGACAGAAACATACACAGCCTAGTCTAGTCCTGATTTTTTGTTCTACAGTGAAACCCGTGAGAGTCAGAAGTCAACGGGATGACCTTGTATTTCTGGGTCTTTCAAGTTTTTCGCTTTTGACAGGGTGCAGTCTTACCACTTCTCTGTGGCTCTTGATTAGTGGAAAATATTTGAGGTTTTTTTTTTCTGACAGGTTTCCACCTCTTGCAGGTTCCGGCTTTCACAGGTTTGGCTGTACTTCATTTCCTGCTGTTTTTCTCTGTGCTCACTGTGCTTCAGCCACACTGTTCTCCTCGTCCTCCAAACAGCCGGTACCTGCCTCTCTCAGAGCTGAACACTTGCTGTCCTCCCTTCTGGGGAGGTTCTTCCACCAGACAGCCGCACGACTCAATCCCTCATTTCATTCAGGTCACTTAAACTTAGGCTTTTCCTGGCCACCATGTCACGCTCTCATTTCTTGCTCTGCCCTTATCATTTTTCGTTATGCGCTGTTGTGTTGAGTAATGCTTATTAGTTTGTCGGTCTCTTTCATTGCAATGTTAAGCTCTATGAGGTCAGAGACTTTGTTTTATTTACCAGTTTATTTCCAGTGACCAGAACACGGCCTAGTACATAGTGGGCTTTCAATAAATACTTGCTTGGTAGGCGAGTAAATGAATGAATGAAACCATTGAATATTTTTTAGAGCAATATAAAGTGTTGTAATACTTCTTATCCTTATCTTCCAGTATGTATTTGGCCAAATATGGAGGGTTTAAATGGAATGTGATTTCATTAACTGAGTTTAAAAAAAAAGAATGCTGGTAAATGTGTCTGCAAATTAGAGTTTAGTAAACTAATAATAAAAATTGACAACTTGTCTCCCTCCAACATGGGTTAAAAAACATAACCCTAAAGGGAAGAAGGAGAAAGATTATACCTTAGACCTGTCTGTTCATACGGTCATTGCAGTTGAGTATGAAGTTTCATTGTGAGCTTCTTGGCAACTGAGGCAAAAAAGGAGATATGAATGGTCTTGTAGTTTTCAAAGAGGAAAGCAATCGACAAGGATTTTCTCCCTTTCTCAGAAACACAATTTCAGAACTCTAAGTTTTCTCTTTTGAATCAGCCATTCTGAAGTTTTATTCATTTAATAAACAGAGAACTTCCATACTTTGCTCCTATTTTATGTATCCATTGCTATGAACAGAACAAACTTTAGGAAAATTGCCATGTTCCAAGCTTGCTTTCTCCCCTTTTCGTTTGCCTTTGCCCTGCACTTTTATCCAAATAGCAATGGCTCTGTTAGCAGTTATGTACACTTTAATATGAGTGAGGGTGTCAAGGTTCTGTTTTTCTCTTTTCCCAGCTATATTTTGCACATTAGGTCTTCTTTCTAGTTGTGCAGAACAAGATGTAATGCCTTGCTAAATAAGATAGTCTTTGCCATCTATGAGCTTAAAACCTGTGAGGAGGGAGGCTTAGATCAAATTTTAAAAAATTAGAGTTTAATAAAGTAGTAGTAAGATCCAGCGAGCTGTAGATGTTCTGAGAAGGGATGAAATGATCCAGAAAGGCTTCCTGGAAGAAATATTATTCGAGCTGTGTCTTGAATATGGCTGAAATGATAATAGATGAAGAAAGGGAGGTGGAAACAATATGGGGCAAAGTTCCAAATGCAAGAAACAGCAGGACGTGTTTTGGGGAATGACAGGTCTAACTAATGTTGGACTAATGTACAAGAAAGTAGTCAGAGGTAATACTGGAAATGTAAACTGGTAGTAAATTGAAGAGGCTGGAAGAGTCTTTGCTCAGTAAGCTTTGGGTTTTGAGCAGGGTAGTGAATTAAAACAATGTTTTGGGAAGATTAACGTGGCAGTAATACGTAGGATGAATCAGAAGGAATTTGTGAAGCTGCATAAAAAACATTTTTATTGTTGCTCTGCCACTAATGTCATCTGGCTATGTGCTTTTTGACAGTTTCAGAAAAAGTGTTTTGACTCTCAGATTTCTCTATCATTGACATACCACAGCTTAAACAAAGCCAATGTAAGTGTCTTAAGATGATTTCCAAAGAGTTTTCCCTTGAAAAAAACAGACCTTCAGAAAATGTTTAGTATTTGCTTAATGTTTTTTCGTGTTTTAATATTTTTAAAGAATAGATGCATATATTTTTTAAAAAATAGAAACAGTACGAAAGAGCAGACAGTGAAAGTCTGTCCTATACTCCTAACCCCTGGTCTCCTATTTGCCTCCCCTGAGGGAGCTATTTGTACATTAGTCCAGATATCTATACAGTGTTCCCGTAAGCAAATGTATAGAATAGCATAGAACACAACCTGTTCTCTACCATACCTTTATCACTTAATATCATCTCTTGGATATCATTTCATTGTCTGTACTTGTGCTGCATCTCCAAGGCCTTGAATTTTCTTTAAAATAACACATGAAGTCTTTTCCACTTAAAAAAATAATTTCCCTCCTTAACATTTAACATGAAATGCTTAATATTTTTCCCCTTTTTAATGATGATCCGTATAGCCTCCCGTATTTTTTTTTTTTTACAATAAAATTAACTCTGTTGGTCTATTTAAAGAAGTGAAAGAGTTCAACCTCAGTTTCTAAATCTGTTCCCTTTTTTTTTTCCTATTTATCACCTGAAGTAATGCTCTGTGAATTTATGTTCTGTGATGAAGTAATGCTCTGTGAATTTACATTCTATGATGAAGATATCATTTTTAGGTAGAAGCAGTAGAGCTTGGTGATGGAGTAGGTGTTAGAAGAGGTAGGAGTTAAGAATGGCTTCCCAGAGGGTCTGGTGTGAGCAGCTTGGTGATGTCATTTGCCAAGATGGGAAACACTGGAAATAAAACAGTTTGGGGGATAACATCATCAGTTCAGTTTGGGGTCAGTTTAAGATATTTACAAGACATCAAAATGGAGATACTAAGAATTATGTTGGATATTCAAGTCTGGAGTCCAAAAGAGAGATATGGGCTAGAGATACAAACTTCAGAATTACCAGCATATTTGTGGTATTTTAAGACATGGGGACAGAAAAAGTCTCCTAGAGAG